>OY735874.1:8014241-10414241 GCA_963506565.1 Tachystola acroxantha
AGACGGGACATGATGCAGTTGGCAATTATGTGTAGAGATTCGCTGAGGGAATGTTTTAGTACTTATATACCTAAACCCAGCTAAACTGGAGCCGACAATTTAAATCGTTTCTCGTGCCCCACATGTATGCTCGAACTATCAATAAGTACAATCCTACTCTGCCGGGGTTCTCCACCTTTTAACAATATTTGTTAAATAAGATTACATCCGGCTAATATAGATACGGTTAAGTTAAGAGGTCATAAATAAGTTAAGAGATAATAATATAAAAGTTCAGAGGTATACATACAGGGGCCAGGGGGTTATATGCGTGACTGGAGCTGTGGTCAAATGCTCGTGCTTAATATAATAAGGTACCTACCACAATACAATGCGTATCCTGTTCAGTAGACGATTATCAGATCGAATATCGGTTTTTCATTACTTGGGATCGACCAACGCCAGTTCAATGCTCGATAAAGTACATGGTAAGGAAAAGGGATAATCATAGATATGTCTAAAGTCAACCGTTACGACGCCGAACGGTTAACACTCGTAAACTTCCTCATATTTTTTTACAGTCGGCCTCCAACAAATTACGAAGGGAGGCAGCTGTGAGCTGTAAAAAGTTCTCACAATAAAATATCTTGCCGGTATCTCTCGTCGGAATACAATTAGGACCATAAAGGTGAAGCATTAGGAGCGCGATTGGCGTTTGAGGTGTTTCAGACAGTATCTGAGGATTTCGCTTGAATTCGCGGTAATTCAGAATAATTATCTTATTTCGTACCGTACATTGTGGCTCAGCATTTAAGGTCTGTTAAGGTTCGGTGTTACTTCAATATTGTGTATTCGTAATTAGCAGTGATGATTAGGGTATTGACAAAGGTCGAGCTCATGAAGTTTGGTAGATTTATGTAGAGCAATTCTATAAAAAAAAACATTCGAGTAGGGTTTTATCGTCCAAGCGGAATGTATAAAATACGGTTTAACTCAGTGAACATTGTACAGGGAGTCCGTTAAGATTCAGATTTTCTCAAAAACAACTTAATCTACATATTTATAAAATTGTTTTATAATAATCTACACTGAACTATGCTACTACTGAAACAATACTTGACGTATTTATTGAGAAAATCATAACCTTAAATAGGCCCAATATATCGAACTATTAATTCATATTAGTAAAACTAAAGTTTTACTTGTGACTTTTAGTAGATGCTATATTTGTCTTAGCTTTAGCGTTTTTTTTTCTAAGGCTAGGCTGATAATGAAAAAGATGGCAGTAATTTCAGAGCTGTGAAACTTTAGTTTAGAAAATGCAAGTAGACCAAATGGGTCACTAGTGTTTTAGTTCTAAAATTGAGAGCAGAGCTAAAACTGTCAAATTACTCATGAAAATTCCAGCTAAAAGTTGGATAAATGAAAGCGGTTATCACAAATTATTTAACTGCAACATTCGGCACGCTTCCAGGGCACTGCTCGGCGCATTTCACTGAACTATTCGGGTCGAGTAAACCGCAGCAGCGCAGTTGTTCATAGCCCTAACTTAAAACTTAGCAAAAGGAGAAAAAGTTTTATTATCCCCCAGATATGTTTGGGCAGCTTAAGTGTTTTATGGTGACAAAACGGGCTCTTAGAATTAATTTGGACTCTAGACTGTTTTTAGAAAACAAGTTTTGGCGCTTATTAGACTCGGTTAACTTTGTACTACGATATATTTACTTGTTTGTAACGGTTTGAAAATTCATACAACAACATAATACCTATCTTATAGTAGAAAAATATATGTTGAAATAGTACTTACTTACCAAATTATATTGTCCTAATGTTACTCAAATCAAGTCAATATTCAATATGAAATTAGTATTCAAACTCACGTAATCGTAAATTTTAATGAACAGATCTTTGGTAATGTAGGTGTCAGCGAAATCTCTATAATTTTTATAAAACTCACCGACGCGTTCGTCTGTCCATTATATGTCTGTGAAGTTGGGTTATAGCTCAAGAACCACTAGACAGGAAGTCATGCAGTTGCCAATTAATAAACAATCTTGTAAAATGTTTGTTAAATGAAAACAAAAATAAATTAATGTCCTTAATTTCCACCGCATGATCACCCTCTGGTTTTTTTTCGGCAGACACTTAATTCTTACATTGAGTTACATAATATGTAACTTATGTTATGCTAAGGAGGTTATATGCCCGAGTGGAACCGCGTGCAAATGGTCGTATGTAATGTAATAAAATAACATAACATTGCTAACAGCAATCACATTTTTGCTGATGACAAAACCATAGGAGCGAGGGTTTTCTGCGAACTCACACGTGCCCTCCGGTTTATGGCCGCCCTTTACACGGAACATAATTTATTTTTAATCTTATTGCTCACGTTTCAGCTCACGTAAGGTTGCCGACATAAAAGTTCACCGCGTCTAAATTGGAAACTGTTCTTTGTCGCTTTACTTTTCAACAGTATCGAACATTTTTCATGTTTAACACTGATAATATCAAACACTACATTTTAATACCTGTCCATTTTCATGTTTCAACTAAGTAAACGATAAATAATTTTAGACGATAATCAGCTATACCTGTAGGCGGTACCTATAGGCTATCTATTATTTTAGACAAGTTGTGAACTATAATTATGTGCCACCGGAGATGTAGCTCAGCTAGTTCGGTCCAACACAGAGAAAAGTGTACAGGAGAGTTTATAAGTTTGAAATTATATCAAAAATACTTTACATATTCAAAAATTAATTCACTGTTACATAGAAAAGTTAAAACGATGTAAGTAACTGTAAAATAATTATTATCATGGTAGTACGTGTTTAGATATGAATTTACATTGAACAACCATACTAATTAGATCTCGTATAAAATGGTCGCCGACTTCGGTACGTGATGGTGTAGTGTAGACAAACAAGACACTAATTCCATTTATAATACGTGATGTTTTGCTGTTGTCCCTAAAGTAGAGTGAGATGTTTTTGTTTACAGTTACAGGTAAGTTTAGACATCGAAAGGAGGGTCGGAATCGCAGCCCGCTCCGTTTGCCCTGGGCGGAATACTCGAGTTGGTAACTTCGAAAAACTTCGTATTGAGTTATAGATTCCCAACAGCCTTCCAAATACTTATATTTGTTTTGTTCACTTTGACCGAAAATAAACATCCTTTTGATCTGTCTTACGTATTCGCGGTTGTATTAGTATATAGGACGTTATATTGATACGAATCTAGTCGTATATGCAACGAGTTTGCGAACCAAGCATGTCAGACATGCTCTTATATGTAAGTAAATACAATTTTGCGACTTATTAATATTATGGTTTATTTTATAAAACATACGAAACACTCGCACCCAGTACCTACTCCATTTCAAATGCGTTTACTTTATATATATTTATGAAAATTCCGACTCAACAGCAAATTGCTGCCGCAGAAGTTTTATTCACAAACATTAAAATTTACAAGGAATATAGAGAATGAGCGCATCTATGAAGGGTGTTTTGTTTACAAAGTCCATCTTTTATTGTCTGAATAAAAAAGTTCCACATGGAACTTGTTACATAACAAGATAGAGTCACCTGTCAACACTAGTCAACAGCTTTTACATAAATTCACAGACAGTCTGTATTTTATTCCTTCATTTCTTTCGAACACCTTTCTTACTTTCGCGCTGAAGGTTTAAAATTGAACAGCAAAGTTCAATTCGTGCATTTTATGTCACTAAAGTAGGTCAAGTTTTTTTCGTAGAGGGCCCTTTCATACATGCGTGATCTACTATCTAAGGTCTCGAGTTAGATGAGAGGGGCGATATCGTCCTGCCATAAAAAGGCCGCATCTAGGACACGGGCCGGACTCACCGCCGCGCCCGCCGCGCCGCGCCGTCCCATCACCTTGCGCCCTATTTTATAGACGCGTGTCCCCCAAACCGCAATTTATTGCCCTCTCCGAAGCTAGCTTGCCTTTAAATTAATTACCATTAAAGTTATTTTATTACATTATTTCCCATTTTCACCTAAGCACACTGAACAGAAATTGCAATTGGTAGGTACTTAGGTAATTAACTTTAAGAATTTACCCTCAAGTCGAAATGGCCGAAAATTGCAAATGCAAAATGAAATAAGAGCTTCTTAAATAACGTTAGGTAATAGGCAGTTTAAGAAAAACGTGAGGGTTCATTCTGAAATAGAAAGAGACATAAAAGCTTTAAGAGAACGGGTTTTATTTCAAGAAAATCCCCAAAGGGGCATCCACATGCGACTCAAGACAGGCAGTCGGTCAGTAAAAACACGGAACCTCACTTCTTTTTCTTTCAGAAAATTATCTTGAAACTTAAAGTTACTTGTTTGAAAATCCTATCACTTACGATAAGTATAAGAGAAGGCCGGTCTTGAGATTTAATATCATTCATCAATTTATGTGGAAATGAAGTTAAGAAGATTGCTCCCTATAGAAAGTTCTCTAACTTTCAGGACACGTAAACGCGTAAACATAAAATAAAGCTTCACCAAAATTGTCAAGGTCCTAATCACGGAATTTCAGTCTATCCGTGGCTGGTAGATATCCAATATGAAAGCAAGATGCATGGAATACGGATTGCCTCATCAGAATAATAAATACTGATTACCTTCTTAAAATCACGACATGTGCTTTTAAAAGGTATAGGATAGATATGTGAGGTGGGCGATTCAGTTAATTCGTGTTACGTTCGGAGAGGTTTAGAAGGCACTCCAGGTCACTCGGTTCCGACAGCGGGGACGCAGCACGTAGCCTGTACGAAATTATCTGCCCCGAGAGAGAGCGCCCCGGGCGACTCCAGGAAAATATAAAAAGAAAATAACTTACGCCTGCCTAAGCCGTGAGCCAGAGAGTTTTTTTTTTACATTAACACGGAAGGGCTGAAAATAAAATGTTTATTTTAAATAAACATTTGTTCAGGTATGCCCGAACTAAGGACATTCTTTGTCTTTTTATTGACTCTGTGCACGGTAATTTACTTAGTACCTTCTGTTTCACGTACTTTAATTATTCCCTCCAGCGAGCGTTTTCCGGGAAAATATCATTCTAAATGTTCCGTTATTGAAACCGTAACGGTAAGCAAGCGGTTAGTATATTAACCCATACAACTTCCGTTCCGGTCGGTACACGTGTTCCGGCGTGGTGGTAGAGACACGCATTTGTAGGAAAAAACGTGTTTCCGCCATAACTCGGCGACCTCAGCCAGGGTACACGGCGATATTAAAACTATAAACTGCGGCTCGCGACCGATTCGCCCTCACCACCGCTTTACGACGCACGAGTGCCAGCGACCCAACCGGCCAAACTTCTTTTGTTCTTACTAGATTTCCACTCTATTACAAGTGCTTATTCCACTTTGATTTTGAAGTACCTATATTGGGTTTAACTCATACATACTACAACCCAGCAAAGTTTTATCGAGTGGGGAAATAATGTTGGGATCTTCATACAACGAACCGCCTCATTGCCTACACTAGATAGGCAAATAGAGTTTGCGGTCTCAACAATAGGGACGTAAATAGGATGTTGATAACTATTTTAGTCATAGGTAGGTACTCGCTCAGGTACTCATGCCCATGTTTTGTAATAGTGTAGTTTGTCTTTTGTTTTCTCTATTTGTGTACGTGTATGTAGTAGGTAACGTTCCTCAAGTATTAATGCGCTCCTAATACAGTGTCATATTTAATATTACGATCATGTCTGTTCTTTGGGGTGCGTATATAAGAGACTAAACCGACTAGATAGGTATATTATGTAAAAATGACAACGAAACCTCATAATAACGGCGTCACTCTTTACATTTCGGCTAATGAAAGAATTTCGCCAAAAAATAATAAGAGGAAGAAACGTATTCAAATGGAAGATGGAAAAGGATATGCGTGTTTATGACTCTCCTCAGGGACTCGCACGTTGAACTTCCCGGGTAAGTACACCGACGCAAGAAGGGGTGAACATAAAATGACTAAGTTATCGCTCTCAGAAGACATATACACTCGTAAAAGTCTGAAACGGAGCACCTCATATGAAAATAATCAAGTGAAATCGATGTGTTCGCCTCCTTGTAGGTTATCGGAACGCGCGACAATATTTGCTCTGCGTAGAAAAATCGATGGAAACTTACACTGTGGTGGGGCTAGTATGCGTTAGTACAAAGTAATATAATAGGTATACCTTACGTACGGTCGAAGACAAAAAAAGGTGACTTTTAAGGTTGAGATTTTCTGAAAAACTACTTGACCTATTGCAACAATTCTTTCACTGTTATATAGATAAAAGTTAAAACTGTATATGAATTATTAAAATCGGTCCAGTAGTTCTTGAGAAAATATCAACGTTATTGAGGCCCCCTGTATACATATCTATGTCTTCGAATGTACCTTTGATATACGTGTAGTGATATTACTTAATGGAGAAGTGTAGAAGTAGAATATCAAATGCAATTTTTTTTTAAATCTTTGTTATAGGATGTATGTGGCGGTCCCATTGTGGCCTTCGTAGCTCAAATGGCTTGTTTGTTTGTAGTTGTATCTAAAAGCCTCATAATACCTACTCGTGTTGATTCGGTATCTAACTCAAAAGTAATAAAATAGCTAAAAGCTTTGTGAAAGTTTGAATTTGTGGTCTCTATACATATTATAACTTTAAACATTTTACGATCGTAGCGTAGTTCACAGGAAACTATAGAACCTATCTATAATAATCTATACACATAAGATTACAGCTATATGGTACAGGCGACGTGTAACACAGTACGGGCACTCTATATAATACAGTCTAGTTATACATTGTCCGCGCCAGATTAAATTAGGGATTTTATTTTATTTTCAATTTTAGAGTATTTTAGAGAATAGAGTCAATGTGGAAACAGATACCAACCAATAGTTTTTAAGAAGTATAAGACCGTTTAAGTTTCAATAAGTAACTACTTACTTACAATAAGGTACTGTACCTACTGTATTACAGTCCGAGAAACAAAGTTGGCATTGATAATTTCGTCATGATTTTACAAGTGTCTCTCAAACACATTCATTATTAACAAGAAACTCCATTAATGTCTAAAATAGCCGAATTGAGGCGGAGTACGATTTGATTTATTCATAACTTGCGAATTCGGTCCCAATAAACCGTCGTCGGTGAAAGAAATCGCAACATTTTGTACAAAATACGAGTTTCAACTGGCATGTTTATCGTTCGGTTTGTTTTCATGTCAAATAGCAATGGTGTTGGGTGGGTGTCGTTGACCGAGATGGCTGCAAACACCGCGAGGTGGCGCGGGGGTCAACAGAGAACTTTTCAGGGGGGTTAGGTTCTACAAATAGTGAATAGCGACACAGTAAACAGAGTCGTTTATACGGAGGTCATTCTATGTTAAATCCAGTTTCAGTTTCAACTCTGAACATTCATTAATGTCATATAGGTTACCTAACTTTTGTATAAAATGAGTAAACAACAGTCCTTAATAGATTTATAAAGGAAATAACAAAGAATCACTCACGTAGCCATAAACTTGATTTAGAGTTTAAGCCTTAGATCCCTTTCTAACTTGATTTTTTAGAGAAGTGTGAAAGGGACAACAACACGGTTTAAGGTAAGTGAGTAAGTAAGGAACATAATTATTGTATAGGACCTCTTTCACTTATTTAGTTTCATACGCGGTCATGCTCCGACACACTATTACATCAGATCGCATAACTACCTAAGTACCTATATCTGACCTGACATTTCATATCAAGTACAAGCAGGTATTAGTGGAACAGGTCCCTTATTACGCTAAGTACCTTATTACAACTACACACAGGTAAACCAGCCGCTACTCGAGTTGGGAAACTTGGAGAAATAAGACGTGACTTCTGAATACTAACGCGCGACTCGCTCCGTTAAACTTCATTTCTTTGTAGATAAGCAGATAAAAGTTTAACAAGCACCTTCGAGAAAAATTATCGTATAAGGCCACTGCTAACAACTTTTTTCCTATACTTCAGTAAGCACAAGCTAACCTAAGCAATATCTGCACGGTTTATGCGTCGCTAACTTCTGCCATTAGGACTATCTGTTAACACAGTACAACGGCAGCACTGAAATTAATCCTATTATTCCAAATTGGTAACAGGACTAGATCATAAACGGGTTTTAGGTCTACCTATTATTAAGTCTTTGAGTTTACCAATTTACATGTTACATGTTTAGGTAACTTAACAGGCTATTAGCAATTTGATTTTTTAAATACAGTTAATAACATATAAGTTGATGCGCTGTTTTTGCAACATCAGCAATTTGGCGATGAAACTGGATTTTACTAGGACTAGGTCGAAAGTCTCAAATAACATTGGAAACAATTTGTATTACAACTCCCGGCTATTTATTCAATCTGTTTTATGCAACTTAATTGTAGAATTTGTAGTCAACTTAAAATGCAAACGCGTAGGTGTCTACTGAGGCCGCCCACAACTGTCTATATTTAGAAGACAAATGGTTGTCCCAACTGATACAAAATTAATATCACCAAATAGCACCCTATTTATTTTATAAACGTCACGTAACCTTCTGAAATCCCTCCATTAGACGTTGTTTACTCAGTCGGTGCGCAAATCTTGAGAGGGCGACTCTCCAAAATGCTCCATGAATATGCGATGACACAAACCGTACACAGTTTTTCCATTTAGCAGACCATAATGAAAATTCACGCACTCGCGTTGTTTTTCAATCAATCCGATATTCAAATTTGAAATGAATAAATGTTTTGTTCTGCACAGCAATACTAATAAAACGCAGGTAGGTACGTTTTAAAAAATTCTAGTATTTTTTTTTCTTACATGAACACATTTTGTTTAGGTAGGTAATGGTTTTGTAATGAATGACAGAAGAAGAAAACGCAAAGATAGGTACGTCGTTTTTCCATTCACGCTTCAATTATTAGCTGACATTAGATTAAAATTGAATTATCCATCCAACCAATAGTTGTGATATGTACGAATTTAATATGTAGCTATACTCTATACGAGTATAGCTATATAGGGTGTCCTTGAATTCATTCGACAAATTGAAACTGAGGGTTGTACTCATGATACATATTAAATTGGTAAGGTTTTTTAGTAAATCAAAACTTCCAATAAAAATTGAACTAAGTACGTCACAAGCACAAGTCACACAATTACCTTAGAAAATTAACTCGAGAATATCTTCGAGAACGACGCGACTGCTTTAAGCGGATGTTAATTGTTTGGTTTGATTAGGTAGCGACGGCGATGTAGGTAGGTAAGTGTACCCTGGGTGTGTTTACCTGTACCCGCGGC
Source organism: Tachystola acroxantha (assembly GCA_963506565.1). NCBI lineage: Eukaryota > Metazoa > Arthropoda > Insecta > Lepidoptera > Oecophoridae > Tachystola > Tachystola acroxantha. The sequence goes on from OY735874.1 coordinate 8,023,541, forward strand.
AGGCAGCGGCGACAGCAATGGGAAGCGTGATTTGTATTTGCCGTCGCCAGTTTTTCCGCCGTCCGGATGCGCCCGCCGCTCAGCTCTCGTCGAACTAACGAACCATTTCGCTGCCAACCCATCCAACCGAAATATTTATCCCCATCATTTGTTTTACTCTATCCTATTTTATGTTAATGATCCCCTGCGGATCCCGCGTGCTATCAATATTAATTTGACACCAATACCGTTTTCACGCAACTTTTCATTAGTGCTGATTTGCACGAAATGCGAAACAAATATAATGCCATTTAAATAATGTCCGTTCATTCATAATAAACTCGTTTCATGCTCCAATGCATTTCATAGGGTTAATTAGGCTTCTTATACCGGTATTACCTGTTAAGGAAACTGTATAGACGTCTTTAGGAATTTAATAATTTACTGAATTCTTCGCACTCCATTACACAACGACGAATAGCTTCGTCAAAGCTTATCACGTCGTCGTCGTCGTCCTTTGACATGAAACAAATACTTCTTTACAGGTTTTAATATCGTTTATAACTTTTTTGTTTACCAAGTTAAATTATTCGTCAGAACGTTTATAACAGCAGATTTCTTGCGCATTTTGACTTTGACTTGGATAAACTGGTAAGCAACCTGTAATAACCTCATTCTACTTTAATACAAACTTTTACTTCCACTCGTAAATCATGTCCTGTTTTATTTTGCTGTAAGCATAGTATTTTGTAACTGAAGAATAACAAATATACGTATCGTCTCAACAGTCACCTGTAAAGGTACAATCGACAGCACAGTAATGGTAAGACTTTAAGTATGAAGGTGCAGTTTTATCTCTTAACCCGCCGACAACAAGAACAGCCAACAACAAAGTCTATTACACTTGAATGTACTTTCGGCTATTAGGTATGTAAAATTATGAAGCAATGAAGGTCTTGATTCATAGGTAAAATAGTAAACATTCTCTGTCGATTAAATCAGCCAGCCACGACAATTTTTACATCCGTTAATTTCAACTACAAAATAGGCCATGCTGTTCTGAATGAACCCTTAAATTCGGACGTGGCAACCTGCCTCAAACAGCCCGGGTGAAAAAAGCAGGTATTTTAAAGTGCCTCCCATCCACGCGAGTCATTGTAGGTGGCTGAATGCCAAATGAGTTTTGTGATGGAGTCTCCTGAAAAAGCAGATAGTTGGCCGCCCGCGCCGCTTCCACGAAACAACGTGCTGGTTCATACTTACCATACTTTCTGATTCGCGTCATATAATATTCACGTTAAGCAAAATGCAGTGTCACGTATGTACGTGGAATGGAAGAAAATAAAACATGAAGTTTCCTTCTACTCTCACGACCACTGTTGCAATAATGGAACCGTGTGTCCTACTTTATTCCGTCCCCACACGGATAAAAATAATTCTTCGGTCAAAACAATTTAGTTTCCCTTAGACATTATAGGAAACAGATTGTCTTCATCTAAGAATAATAATATATCACGATTTCCTTCAATGAACAATAATATCATTGTTTAACCCGCACTGAGTCAGCGTAGCGAATCACAGCCCGTACTCCTTCAATGTATAAAGCGTGCTTTAACACTGAGGAAAATTAAATATTATGATTAATGTGGATAGTAAATAAATAACATTTGAATTTGAAATATAATTTTCGTTATATAGAAAACGAGAATTATCCTGATCTAAGAAATATTTTCATCTGCATAAGACCTTTTAGAGCGCTTATTATATTTTTCAATTTCCTTTAAAAGCTCAATCCACGCGGGAGCATGCCGGTGCGCATGAGGGCATTATCTACCATTCCATCCAACCACCTGTGTGCATGTGTATAACTTGTGATTTTGACGTCATACTCGACGAGGATCACGAATTTTCCCTAGAGTATTAGCCAATTCATAAAATAATAACGGTAAAAGTATGCTATAATACTTACTCAGCTAGAACAGCGACCAAGAGTAGATCTGAGTCGCAAACACAAATGTATCGTAAATGGTGCTAAAAATATAAATAACCTTTAAAAGTAGATCTACACCAGCTTGAACATTTCAAACTCCGTGAAAATAACAGAAACACAAACACGTCGTAGTTTAACTCTATAAAATTGTTCAAAATGAGGAGCAGTTAGTGGATAAGTTTTTCTCGTCTGTGTCACATACCTACATAACATAACATAAAACGTACCTAGAGGTAATTTCAGCGACGCGATTTATATTTCGCTGCCGACAGTTCCGCCTGTCGGGACAGTGAATAAAGCCTTCGCCACTTGCACTCACTCCGCCATTATGCGCTGCAAAACTTTTAAACCGCGAGCACAATACAACAATCATGTTGCAGGAACACAGCGCTGCGCCGCGCCCCGTTGCGGTTATGTTCACCGCCGCCATCAGGCTAGCCTAATTATATGTCTATAAGTAAGAGTAGTTATATACATACACCCTCCTCATAAACCTAGAAATTTAGGCCAGTGTGATACTTAGTCTGGGACTGCATGTATCCGGACACCATTCAATCCTAACCCTCTCGATTATGTTTTGCTTATATTACGCCACATCACGCCGAAGTCCTGCGACCAAAGTAATTAAGCCCCAGCCTTAGATTGGAGCCGTCACCTCTGGATATCTTCCTTGAACCAAACACAAAAAAATGATGGAATGTCCCTTCAATGAATTTCAATCACAAATAGCCTTTTTCTCCTTAGCGCTTGGCATCTTTTGCTACAAAAGTGTTGTAAATGTGATCCGAATCTGTTTAAAATAGCATTAATCTAATTTAGAGGTCTTGCGCAAGTTCGGGAGTGGAGGCTCTATTTTGGTGCCTATGTTCCAAGTTTGGGGCACTGGCTCAGTTACATACTATAGCTAGTAAATTATCTATAATTTTGTCATGCAATCATAAGTTAAACGTTTTGCGACATCTAGTTACGTAATGAGTTTCTGCTGATGAAAATTTACTTTTTAGATTCCAACAAGCTGCGAGATAAAATTACATTTACCTCCGGTTATAAATTGCGCCTGTAATGTCCGACGATATCAGCTTTTATTATGCACCAGCCACGGAGGGCCATTTTTATTCCAACGCTTTTAAAATATTTGTAATTAATTATTGAGTAAAACTTATTTTTCTAAAATGACAATATATTCGTTAAGCTGTTGAAGAGGACGTGTCATATCCCTCATATTATGTCATATATTATACCTTACATTACAGTGTCAATAAAAGATTTAGATTCTGATACCAATAAAACTATAACTATCGCAGCACAGTAATATGACATATATTTATTTTATAACTAAGCCCGGGCTAGACCTAGACGAAGGTGGAAAGGCGATTTCACCAAATACAGAGATGGATAGTGGGTCCGATCAGGATCAGGGTAGGGGCCAGTGGAGAAAAAGGGGGGAGACCCCTATCTGTATATATTTGTAACTATACTAATTTTGCGTATAAGTAGGTAATTTTACTTACCTCTTCAACAAATCCTTTATCACTTTGATATACACTGACACCAGTACATATACGAGTACCTAACTTGTATCACAATAAAACACTTTTCCTAGTCCTCACAGTTACTGTCCTATATAATTACTAATTGACTGTCATCAGTTACATTATGAGTGGCTATCAGGGGTACCTAGTCACGCAAATGCCACGTATCTTGTTACGCGAGTATGATGATCGCACGCACGCAGCGCCTGGAACAAAAGTAGACCACTATTAGTTATGTTGTCATATTGATAAAGCTACATATTGATTGATACTGTCAATACAAAAATGTCTTATTAAGGTTCATTTTCAAAATGGCTAGATTTGAAAATAGATCAAAATGTCCAAGTCCATATACCTACTACGCGTATCAACGCGACGACGCAGAGCTAATTCGCAAGAAGTTTCAGAATGCGACCCCTGAGGCTTTTCAAGACACCTTATTTAACGGTACCCAGATCATAACATGTAAGGTACCTATGCAGGAATTTATTATATGATAATTATTGATAATAATAGATAAATCTATTCAATATTGATCGAGTTCTGACATCATAATAATTTTGAATAAGTCACCTATACTCCGCTGTCTCGGTCAAGTCGAGAGAATGAAGAAAAGATCATCCTGCAAATCTAGCTTGTAGACACAAGTTTCGACTTATCCAGTCAGCGAAGTAAATACATAAGTAACCCATTTGGACAGTAACTACAGGCCAAACTGGATGGTACTCCAATTCCATGCATTTTTAGTGGCGCACTACAAGTAGAGTTAAAATAATCATAGCGACGCGAAAACTCATTAAAGTAGTAGAATTCTGTCACAAGCCATTTAATAATGGCTTACACATCAACAACAAAAACATTCGTGATTCAATAACTAAAGAAACTGTAATACAAATATGAAAGCTCACGTTTAAACAACGAGTAAATTACTGTATGCGTACAATGGAAACAACAAACTTGATAGAATAGAAAGTGGTTCGCTATCGCGTACACAATAGAAATAATTTTAAAATGACTGAACTTCTGCTTATAGGTACCTATGGCAAAACGAAGTCGCTATAGTTATACAATTAAATAATAAGTAGGTTGAATACCTACCTATTATTTATATGACCAATGCCCTCCACACACAGCCGCGACATAACCGCGATCTGCGATCAGTTGAAACGCATGCCCCGCCTCATTTTCTGGGCATTTTAACGTCTGGTAGGTAGCGATCTGAGGCCTTTGATCTACGTCCAGTAGGTAACGACGGCACAAAATGAGGCGGGGCATGCGTTTCAGCTGATCGTAGATCGCGGCTAGGTCGCGGCTGTGTGTGTCAAGCTTAAAGCTTGTATCAGATAAATAAGTATAGTATTTATGTAAAATAGAGTTATATTTTTACCCGTTGGTACCGCAAAGAAATCATAGGTAGGTATATCAGTTTCATGCTTAAGCCTCGTATTGGGAAAGCTTACGTATATCTTCCTTACATCGAAGCCTGATCAACGCTTGATTATGATGATGTCAGTCTTTCTTTCCTTCTATTTATGGAGCTTCATTTGATTAAACGAATAATCAGACTTCCGGATAGGAAGCTACACATATAATTTTGTAGAAATATTTTGTAAATATGTAGTTAGCTGCCCAATATACAATATTACTCTGCATTATTATTGCTAACCACGTCAGCATAAACACAGTAAATGTTACGGACATTAAAGTTTTCGAATGGGGCTTCATATAAAACTTTTTCGAATAGTGACGATAAAGTCTAGCAAGTCTGATAAGAAAATCAATAAAATCTCTCGATGGCAACGGTAGCGAACAATCTATTGGCTTACAATCCTTACAAGATTTACAAACATTTTAATTCATTGAATAACCCATTGCTTCGGGCAATCCTTAATTCAACAATATCAATTTACAACAACAAAGTTCTTCGTATTCTGGTAGACGAGAGGCAAGCAAGACAAACTTGCTGCACAATAGGTAATCTGTACTGGAACACAACAAGGCGTTGGACTCTCCAGTATTTCCATTATTTACAGTAGCGGTTTGCGCCCGTTTCCAGACAAATGAATTGGACAATAAAGCGGCAGGCATTCGTCAACTTTTCCCTGATGAAACTTTTTGATAATAAAACAGAATGAGGGCATTGCAAACTTTTTACGCTTTGTCTTTGATCAGTTGCGTTTCTTTTAGAGGGAATTTTAACCTAGTCTAACAATGGAGTCATGACAACAATAGAAATGCCACGCGAATGTCGCTTCTCTGTCGACATGTATAGTTACATTTTAGGGTTCTGCATGCTCAATAAAGTAACCGTTACTTGTAGGCATTCATAGCTCTCATCCAAGACAAATGTGAAACAGGAATGCTAGATACAAGTAAATACGAGTACATAGCGCCTACATGCAAACGCTCAAAGAGCATTCACACTTTAATAATGAAATAAATCCAATATCGTGGGTCCGATAACATAACGCGGCATTCTTCGTGCCCATTGAACCGGAGCTAATGAGCCCAATTAGAATTTTTTCAGCTCAGGCATTTTTGGAAACGGATTTAATTAAAAACATTATGCGGGAAAATAATTGCAGTCCGTCATATTAATTAAGCTTGTAATAGGATATCCGAGGTGTCTAATAATCTAATAACAGAGAAGACGTAAAATTAGAACATGATGAAAAAATTCTTGCCGTGGGCAGGACTTGAACCTGCGACCTTGTCGTTCCGTGACACACTTTTACCAACTAAAATAACAAAACGTAAAATGTTAAGCTACATACAACATACTTAATTCACGGATGGTATTTCGAAATATACTATGCATGTTTCCAGTTTTGTGCTCAAATAAATTACATAGCATAATAATTCAGTTCTAAATTAAGCAACAGCTTAAAATCGGAATGCTTTTACTAAGTATTTAATTAAAATTACCTTATGAAATGCACAAATGGTAAAATATTTAAGACAAAAATAAGTATACTTAAATAAGAGAGTCGTCAACAACAAATCGTCGATATTTGCTGAAAGCTAAAACAGAAAGTGAGTCAGATGGTGAGAAATATCTGAGCACGAGTCAAGTTGATACATCTGTGAATGAGGCGCGGCGCGTTCGTCCAGCGCACGTGACTGCGGCCTCCCAGCCCTCACCCTTATCAATCAAACTGTACTCGATGGAAACTATGCACAACTTCCATCATTCCCGACGTGATATCAGACAGTGAAATCCCGCTGTTCTAATACCTAATTCAATTTATACGTTACTCGTAAAGTTATGTTTACCGCCTTTCTATTCTATGCTAACTTGTTCGTAGTCCTGCCAAAATTTTCATAGATAAGTACTTATAAGTTGTTAAAAGTACATACTTGTCCAACCACTAGTTACTACGTCTAATAGGTAATAAACGGACGTGCGATGTTAGACTCTCCTTATCAATTCCTTTCTATATCCCAAAGGACGCGGCTATTATAATTATATTTATACCTATTTCCTACTTCGTTTGTTCCTACTTAAATTCTTGCATTCAAATCGACATAAGTAGGTACAGTCGACGACAGAGATAAGTATACAGGGGGCCTCAATAAGGTTGAGATTTTCTCAAAAACTACTAGACCGAATTTAATAATTATTTTACAGTTCCATAGGTTTCACTTTTATCTATCAAACAGTGAAGTAATTTTTGCAATAGGTCAAGTAGTTTTTGAGAAAATCTTAACCTTAAAAACTCTCCTGTACACCTTTCTCTGTGTTCCACCGTACCTGATACGAAAATAGATAGAAGTCCATAGATTATTGTGTAGATTTATTAAACCGAGATGACAACACAGTATCATGGTTAGTTTGAGTCCTCCCATGCCACGATTCCTTGAGAAAAATAAACATGCCGAAAAAAAATTCCGTCGCAAACTCGGATTATATTATGAAATCTTGTAGAGAAGTTTCAATATTAAAAGTTCATGAATTTTCGCAGCGGCTACATGAAAATACAATAAAAACTGCAGATTTATCAACTGAGAAATACGAGCTCTTACGGAAAGAACTCTTTTGTGTGCTATTCACAAAAGCAAACAATAGGATAATGTTCTTAAACATGTCCCAAAACAAGTAATAAACACTATGTTTTCCTGCTGTTAGCAAAAGTTTGGACATTTTTACTGTCTATTGAAATCCTTTCTCTTGAAAACACGAAGTGAGAGAGTTTCCGCGGCGTTATCGCACGAATCTTGACAAACTGCCGACCAGACAGGGATGGATGCTTCAATATTTTGTTATTATATCCTACGACTGATGCTGAATAGTTGAGCAGGTGTACGACCGCTGATCGATAACAGATAGAGATACCTACACCCAACTTTGGTGATACGAGTGCCAATGCTAAGTAGCGCAATGATCGTATTGAGCTCTACGTGTACCTACTTAGGTAGATAGAACCCAGCCAACTCATCTCTATAGAACAGAGCATACCAATATATCATATCTAGTAGTCAAATGTGGATATTAATTCTGGTTCACGCGTTTTATTTGAAACTAAATTTGATGTGGCTAAAACTAGCTGCTATATCTTTCATAAACGGTTTGCAATAGATATTTATATTCAATTTACTTTAAATTAGAAAACACAAATCAGAATTGCTGACATAACTTGGAAGTACAATTTATATTCCAACGACACAGCCAGGACACAGGACAACATTCGTACAAAGTCCATCAAAGTCACAAATCAATTCATGACTGAAAATAATAGTGTATGTACCTACGTACGGACAACAGCAGATCAATGGTAACACTTGCAGTATGATTAGAAATCTTACGAAGCAGATAATAAGAACGGTCCAAAGTCCAAAGTGTTGCACTTGATCTGCTGTTAGCTGTACCTACCCTATCAAAAGTTAGACTCAATCCGTGCGCAGAACGTGAGTACGTGAGTCCGTCGCGTTGCTCCGTGCATGCGCGGCCTAATGTTCAATGGTCCAATAAAGCCGACTCAGTTTAGAATCAACTAACGCAAATATACTTTTGTACGGTTTGGATTCACTAACCGGAGGTGAAGAGCACGAACCATAAGTGCAATAAGTATTTCTTTTTTACTTACTACCTACTCCGTAATGCATCGCGTAAAGTGTCCCCGTTTACACTAAACTTGATGTGCTGAAGTTGCTAAATTAATTTTTAAATCAGCGTAGATACATATTAGCTAACCGTGCGTTATAAAGTATAAACTTAGTCATTTTTCTTAAACACTTCACTGACAGCAGATAGCAAGCAGATTGAAGCACAGATTAAAGATATAAGTTTTCTATGATTGAAGCCGTAGACAGAGAAGCCTACAGTCTACGATTGAAGCAGATAGTATACTTCCTTTCTTTAAGGTAGACTTCACCAACGTATCTGTCTACGTTCACCAAGTACTTCACTTTTTAAAACATGAATGGCTTCTATCGTAACTATATAGTACTAAAGAGAACATACCTTCTATAATACCTCTAATAAATTACTTTGAATCTTCTTTGAATTAAATGGGCCGGGACGACGCGACGTATCGACTACGGACTCGTAGCGCTAAACGATGGTTTTACTGTCAAATTAGGCCATAGTTAGATACAAATATATTATATAAGTATTTAGTTACTATTAGAGTACTTATATTCTAAATTTTGTTCAAAAAATTAAAAGAAAACCGGTTAAATCGTTTGGGTTTGCCATAAGAGTTATAATGTCTAAGGATTGTCCATTCTACTTGCTGAGATACCACGAATGGGACCGCTCAGGTGGAGCATTGGTTAGTGAATAACCTTCTCAAGGTGAAACGGCAACATTACCCAAAACAACTTGCCGTAAATGCGGTTATTATTTTTTATAGCTGATAAGAAAGAATACCCCAATTTAGTAGGAATTCTTACGAGGTTTGCTTATTTACTACTTGACGTAGATGTGACTGTTTTCGTACAATATACTACACGTATGGAAAGGTTTTATTATAGTCCAAGTGAAATATTTCATTTCACGAAAAACGAAAGCATATCAAGAACAGTTTGGGGTCGATCTACCCATAGGGATGGATTCATCTAAGCAAGAATACTACCGATATTTTGAGATAATCACTGCTTATTTTTCGACATTATCTCCTTTTATATCGACACCCTACCTCAACGTTTTCAAACATTGTAAAACCTTCCAAACTTGTCGAACTTTTCAAAATATGCTTCGGATTCAGAGTATGAATGAATGCAGTAAAAAATCCACTGCACGAATTCGCTTACCTACTTCATGAGAGTTTTTACAAATACCTAAAATATTTAATAATTAAAAACATTTTTGCTAACCCTACTCTAGCTAGCACTGTCATTTTCAATTCACTGTGACAAGGTTCTTTTCGGGTTCTCTTGAAAATGGCGGGAAACGACGGTTGCAAAATTATTTGATAATTTTTGTTTTATTGTCTACAGTGGTTATTTTGAGATTAATATCACGTTAAATTAATCATAAAATGTTCGCGAGTGACAGTATGGTGAATTTGTTGGATAATTTAAGCAAGATCTGGGGTTTCAAGCTTTTATCAAGAGTTCCCGCTACAAGCTCGGGAGTGAACGTGACTGTCGAGCTGCTTCGTCCAGAGTGATGACGCTACGGCGTCTCCTCTGGATGAAGACAAGAAGACGCAGCTACCCAGGGTGAAGACGCTACTGCGATTCCCCTGGAGGAAGATAGAAGACTATTAAATATTGAATTTTTTGTAACATGACATTGGCAAATGACGAACTGTCGAGTCCATTAATAAAATAAATAAATAAATAAAAGGTTCTTTTCCTGATGGCACGCGGATATATTCAGGTAATGTTATCTTTCTATGAACACTTGTTTCTAACTTACCCACATCAAGAATTCCGTCGACGTCGTCTTTACTTCAGGTAGAGTAGCAAGTTTGGCGCAAAGGTTAAACTAGATACCTAATTTATGTGATTCAGTTCGAAACTACATGAGTGTTTCCTTATGCTAAGTTAAATGCAAATTCTGCGAATATTAGATGTTCCGTGGTTTGAAGACGTTCAATAGTCAGAATGATTCAGAAGTTTGGTTGATTATAGGTTTCTTTGATTCGATGGCCCTATTTTTCTTATTCGAAGATACCTGAGCTGGTTGCTGCTCGAGACTCTCCAATAACAGTTGAAACTATTCTCTTCTCGTCGTGGCCGAACCTATTGCCATTATGGTGGAATCCATTCAGGACGTCTGACAGGTATCTCTCTGTGCCGACAGCAATTTGCTGCAGATTGCTGCGTTTTGCGACGCAAAAGCAGATAAAAATGCCATAGCGGTTACCCATCCATTGCTTAACTTATACAATGAATGACTCTATAATCGCTCCAGTTGAAACGTGACGTGCAACATAGCATGCACCCACTTCTTGGGTTTCCCTCCCACCATTTTATATACCTACTAACTTACGTCTAGGGTAGGAATATTTTTACAGTACCTAACTTACAATACTCGTAACACATTTGTATGTTTTCGAAACAATTCCGAAAGTTATTAACCCCTTAAACCGTTTTTCATATTTCAGAGTATTTACTTTGTAGTTAATAAAACGTCAAAACAAATTCCCTACGAGAGTAAGGGCGGTTATGATAACCTAATAACCTCAAAACGTTCTGAGTGAGCTTGTTTCATGACAAGACGCAATTTCTACGTGGAAAGTCAAATGGAAAGCGTAACCAATCTTAATGTCTTCGCCGCATGCACGTGCGATGTTTCTGTGCAAAAAAATTACACGTGGTTTTATTAAGACAAATATTTCAAGCTGTTAAATAATGGCCCTGGAAGTTCTTGTTCAATGAAATGTACTTAGGGCTTTTGTTCTATTGTTGTTAGAAATTTTCAAATCCCGTTACCGATTTCATTGTTCAGGTGATCTTTTCAAATTAAACGTTTCAGGAGAAGCCAATTTTACCACAGAATTGTAAATAGGTCTCTCTCTCTGTCTCTTCTTCTTCTAGCTAGCTGGATAACAATAAACCCTGAAATATTGCTGTCTTTGATAAAGACAGTGGGGGCTAGCCGGCTGGCCGTTTTTGTCCTGACAAAGCCTGCGCGAACGAAATTTTTGTACTAATTTTCGCCAAAAATCGGACATTGACGGCTAGTAAAAATCGACACGGCTCAGACCCAGTATCGTTCTATGGATATTGGCGCCCAACTTAACGAAATAATTACTCACCTCATAATAGGTCCTCAATGACAAGGATTACGAATATTTTACCTGCTTTGAATATATTTTTATTTACATTTAAACCGGAAGCACCTGGTAAATAATGTAAATAAGGCGAATATCATATCATGCGAACATTAAAAGGTGTAATTAATATGCTTACATAATTGAAGTCTTTTTATATTTTCCCATAATGAATAACAATAACCTACCTAATTGTTTTTTATCGCCTCAACATAAAGTTATATTAAAATTGTAACGTATCTCCAAACAGACAGAGTGTAAGTAAGGCATGTATAAGTATAGGTGTAGGTACAGCTAACAGCAGATCAAGTGTAAAACTTTGGACCATTCTTATTATCTGCGTCATAAGAGTTGAATTCATACTGCAAGTGTTACCATTGATCTGCTGTTGTCCGTACATTATGGGTACCTATGTCTCTGAACAACACAAAGGTGCAGATTGTCGAACCGTCACTATATACGCTGTAGTAGAAACTAAAGAAATCATCATACTGTTCAGTGTTAAAGCCCAGTCAGTGCAACTAAACAAACTTTGAAAAGCGCAGAACTTGCTAAAACATGCTGAAAGTTTTGCTCAGTAATCATCAATCACGGCTAAATTATCTCATACCAGTTAACGTCTCGGTTCGGCTAGTGTCATTCCTGTTTACACCGAAACTTAATAATTCCACCTGAGGTCCTGTGCCCAATTTATGCCGCACTTAATTATATTAACGAGCGTGTAGGGCCGCGAGTGGGGCGTGCGCGGGGGCGCGGCGCGGGCTCTCGCGGCGGCGGTGCGGCCTGCACTGGTGTGGCGAGGCGCGCGGCGCCCGCCCCCGGCAGCCGCGGCCGGGCATCCCTTGCCAGCAGGAGATGTAGTTACAAACACAAGTAACCCAACCTCACTCGTTACAGCACCACGAAGTAAAAAATATCTGCGCTGTATTGCATATTCACGCACTTTTTTTAATTAGTCTTACAAGTGAACTCTACAGTTTTAATCATTTGTCAGAATATCAACAGTTGTACCGCAGACACATATTCCCTCCATCCCCCCGAGGAGTCGACTGAAGCAACTACAAACCTGGGTGAAGTAGCTAAACAATCCACCTTCATGTCTGAGCCATGCGAAGAATCATTGACTGAAGCAAGAACCATTATTAATCTTTCAAGCACTCCTATAGATCGAGACATTCGGGCATATTTGTTATTGTGACCAATTTATTAACTAAACATCACAATTTTGAAATTAGAAGAATGGACAGTCCAACCCTCGCTCTCCAAGAAACTCCCTTAATAAACTTCACCATTCTAATTCATGAGTAAATAATACACTAAACAGTAATGCAACTCGGTTTTAATCTCAACCAGTACAGGGTTTTAGCTTAAACGGAACGGCGCAGTTCGAGTTGCATTACTGTTTAGTGTACGTAATGCGGCATGTCCTTCGCACCCGCAAGATAAGGTGCAACCAGTCCATTCTGGTAGCCGGCGAAAATGCTGACTGCAGGTAAGCACAGACTTATTAGCATAAACTAAATGAAGATGCACCGCCTCGAGCGCTCTAAGCCCACAGTATCGCACGATATCCGGAAAAAAGTTTTTACATCCTTCCAGAAATTTGTAATTGTTCGGTGCTTGAAAACAAATTATACAATACAAAATTGCACAGCAAACATCTGGTTTTTTTTGATAGAAGAAGAGTAATTAAATGTAGAGCTGCGCGACATTTAATTACTTGGTGGCTCGTCTGACTTATTTTATAATTTCGGCAATATTAAATTTGCTAATTGTAATTTGCGGTATGGTGATGATGATACGACATCATGTGACCTCCTGGAATGTGCCTAGAAAGATAGCTTGTGACGCCAAACTTAATATTGGTCTTGAAGACTCTGTTGGACGATACGCAGTAGAGTAGAAATCCTCGCTTTTGAGGTATACTTACAATGTTTAAAAACATAATAACACCTAGTTTGTAGTCAGTTATGAATAGATAACAATAAAATATTTGAAAATACTAAGTGTTTTGCGCCCAATAGTAAATGTTTCAGGAGCTTCCAGTTTAAAATGATTACAGTAACGAGTAAAATAGAAAAAGAAGCATCTGTTCTTGTTTTCTGATACAAGAAAAAAGGGTGAAAATAGGTTTTCAGTGGTATTATTCTGTCGTATGCGCGCGCCACCCGCCGCCGCCGCCCGCCCATCGCTAATGGGCCGGCTTTGAAACTTAATCCTTCACTCTGCTATATTATTTTAAAAGTTCCGACATCGTGTTTACTGACGTAACAAATTAAATTAGTATAAAACTCTTTTCCTCACTGCCCTAGGCTATTGCTGATTGAAATATTTATGGTGTTATTAATTTATTTTATAAGTGTCCTGTGACCCTTACTTATGTACACCTGTGTACACTACCCATTGCATTTTGGTATGGACAACAGCAGATCAATGGTAACAATTGCAGTACAAATTCAACTCTTATGACGCAGATAATAAGAACGGTCCAAAGTCTAAAGTGGTACACTTGATCTGCTGTTAGCTGTACATATAAGTCTTCGTCACTGCTATTAGTGTAATTATTATATAAACTACAGCTCAACCGACGCAAATAGAAAAGTAAAATACCATAAAACGACGTCGCTAATCAATTAATCTGTCTGTTAATAACAGAAAAAAAGAATATCAGTAAATCGCATATTTTCAAGATCAGAAAGACGAGTGGCGAGCAATTTCGAGACGGTCGATATTTTCTGATAGAAATTTTATAGACTGAATTATTCTGAGTGCAAACAGAGTTCACCCACCTGCTGGCCATTGACCTACATAGATCGCGCGACGAAATAAAAGTGTAGCGCACAGACAAAGAGCGTCGTCGTCGCAACCGCATTGGCGCGTAGACGGTATGCGCCGGAAACGGGCTAACTAGGCCGCTGTGCGTCGTGCGACTCACGACACTGACGAAATATCAACTGGAATTCTAGATTTGATGACACCAAAAATCCTATAACCTTCCGAAACTGATGTGGTATGCCAAGATTGCGAGTGACGGAAGTTCATCGTCGCTACCTGACCTAGAGAGCATATAAGCTACGTTTACTAACCCTTACTAAACATTTTTAGAATTAAAACTATAGTGAGACATTACTACAAATTATTATATATAAACGAATATCACTCACTTACATTGTTGAAGTCTGCAATTAAACCGACAGTTTCGACCGATTTACGACCGGTGACGTTTCTTCGCGCACCGAAACGAAGAAACGTCACCGGCTACGCGACGCGGGCGCGTCGCGCTCACCTAGGAAAAGACAGTCGAAATCGATCGAAACTGTCGGTCTAAACTCCGACTTCAACAATATAAGTTAGTGATATCCGTTTATGTATAATAATTTCTAAGTAAACATGCTAGAGTTATTATTATTATTAGTTTGTTTAGTTTAGTTTTATTTTGACATTATAAATTTTCTTAGACCTGTTATAAATAAATTTTTGCTAGAATTTATATGTATAATATGTATAAGAATGTTTAGGTATGTGGGCGAGATCCGAACCGTGTTTGACATCTATAAGTGAAGAAGAGGTCGAGAATGAAGATCTCATTAGCAATTAAAAGGTTATCGACAAAATGAACCGAACCGACTTTTATTGTGCCTACCAGTATCAGTATCGTGTCTATCGAAGTATTGGGTTTTTGGTTGGGTTTTAATTATTGTTTCTTACGTTTTTATTCCATTTGTTTTTTAGGGTAGGTACTTATATGTTGTCGAAAGAGTTTTATCTAATTTCTTTAAATGTCTAATGTCTCTCCCCCTAATATTGCGCATGATTTTACAATGAAGAGGAAAAGGAGTAGGCACATTATAATCCGGCTCATCCGGATAAAGGATAACAGGAAAATTATATTTGCTTCGTGTTTACGAAAATGACGCGAGATCACAGACTTTGCAATCATTTGGTTCAGAAATGAAAAACATCAAAGTAAGTACATAAGTAGGTACTTATCTGTATCTTGTAGAAACCTGAAAAGATGTTTTATGTATCATATTTTGCTTAATTTTTTTAGCAAGTTTCTTCGTAACAATTACCTAACCTACTTGAATAAATTCACAGAAAGTGTCAGCATGTAAGTATGTAATTTTACCAAATAGGTAAAAATACCAACCTTCTCCAATAAAATCATCCGCAAAATATTCATAGCAATGAATGGAACAGCATTGAAATAATATTTATATATATATCATTTTATTTCTTACTAACCCGAGTAATATTCCGAGTCACAAATACCTAAGTGAACATTTTATTGAGTACCTTTATATTTTACGGCAATTTTTATTGCGTTTCGCACAATGAAACATTACATGGGAAACAACGACGAGAGCCATTTCAACAGTTTATGTACGTCCAATTGCCTATTTGTTTCCAACTTTCAAGATGTTATAAAATCTGAACATTGCTGTAGAATCTGCTGGGGCTATTCAAATCGATTATTCTCTTCCGGTCGCCTCGCTCCAGTAAGCCTTCTGAAAATATAGCTGAAAAAGAAGATTTATTCATACAAAGCTGTGCGGTCGTGTGTCACAGACTTCGGCGAAAACAAAATGACTAAGGAGAATGTCAGCGGGAAGCTGGGATCGTCCGTCCTCATAACACGGGCGAGTAGGGCGGCTTTCCATTCAAAGAGATCGCTCAACCATTTCTGATCATGGGCTGGATATCTATTAACAAAATTTGAAAAATAAAGCAACAAATTCCATCATCTTTAATATTAAAGGGCCGTCAATCCTTTTCACTACGGCTTAAGGATTAAACAAACTGATAATAATCTCACTTTATTGGAGTCAAAGCAGTTCAAACAGATTTTAATTGAGTTTTAATACCTAAGATACAAGTTCTAATTACAGCTTACCTTATAGGTCGTCTATAGGACAGAGAGAGGATAGTCTTTTTAAGTTCACTAACTTGTTTACTTGTTATCTAAGATGAAAGGGTCATCTATTGTATCAATCTAGGTAGGTATTTTAACATAGTTAACTTTTGGGTCATTTAGTTGACGCAATAATTACATTTAGGTATCTCCTAAGAATGGATAGCTAATTTTTCTCTTCATAACAGCAGCATAACGACAAAGTATAAGAAAACATCTTCCTGAAAGGAAAAGGACTATTATTAAGGAATATTTAATTACAACGTATTATTTTTAAATAGGTACTTAGATGTAGCAATGTGTTTAAAAGTTTTAAAAAGAGGTTGTTCAATAATGTAGGGAAACGTTTATACAGGTACCTACTTGGTGGCCCTTCTTTACTCGACGAAAGGTCGGAAGCCACGATTAGGCCTGCGTTTGAAGTCTTTATAGCCAGTCATTTTCAGAGTAATGTGCCGCTCAAATTCAAATTTCAAAGAGGGGTTTTATCAAATGTCTTAAAACGTCCGTATTATTTTTGTAGCATCACTTCAATGCTTTTTTATGAAAATTAAGTAGGTACTTACCTAACCCCAACTACATCACAAATTAAATAATTCCTATAATATTATTGAAATGCATGAAGTACTTATCGATTATTTAAACAATGATCATGACGGGCAATGAAGCAATAATCAATTTGTGAGTAATCTCTCAAAGCAATTGTTTATCATTCCCTTTGGTTGTACTAGGTACTCTACTTTTATTTTTTTACCACAATTGTGTTGGGTGAAAACCTTTTGTTTACAACTTTATGGTTTAAAGATAGTAATTTAGTTTGCTATATTACACTAATAATAAGTAAATCAGTTTGTTTGTGTTTGATGCCCCGGGTACACCATAATTATTGTAACTTGATTATGATGATTTTGACTTACGTTTTAGCCATCTAAGGGCTACCGTAAGGAACTTAACCGTGGTTGCCTATATGTAACTAAATACCTACAAGATCAGACGAAGAACGTTCAGTCTTACTGAAATACCACAATACCTATACCATTCCAAAATCCGTCAAAGGAAAGTTAATATCGAAATCCAATTTGTAATTCTCATATTTCCGTAACGTCTTCGTATCTTCCTATAATCATATTGCCATTTTTGTTTCGATGTTACGATAGAGCATCCTTTCCCAAACTATGGGTCGCGACCCACTGGTGGGAAAAAGAACTAAAATGTAAAAAAAAATGTAAAATTGATCGCATAATACTGTTGCGCGAAGAATTGACGATAGATTGACGATTGATGATAAATAAACTTTAAAACCATATTTTAAAAATAAATAGCCCGAACAAATAAGACATCATTAAACTTAGAGTATATCAATAGTTATGTTACCTACTCTTTTTTTTCTTTAAGACAGCCAAGTGGTGGGCCCTGAATCTCGAAGTTTTTATAAGGTGGGTCGCGATCCAGTCAACTTTGGGAACCACTGCGATAGAGACGAAGTTAAACCATATCTCAACATACTTTCGTATTTATAGATAAATTGTAGCTTAATACAGTCGACTACTTATCAACTGTAACACGGGCACTTAAAAACGTCCCAACACCTCGCAGTGGAATAAATCAAATGTCAATTTCGGCAATGACTCTGATCTTATTTTATTTATTTACGTCGATTAAGCGGGCAGCTTAAGGGCCTTCCATGAGCCAACTAGCGCCGCGCCGCCAATCTTGAAAAAATAATATCTTCCAATTTAATCAATTTTATTAAAAAGCTATTTACAAAATGTTTATTAGGATGAATACTATTTTTCAATATACAATATATGGCATAATTGCGACAAGCTAAGTTGTAGTTCACAAATGTGCCAAAAACGGCCGTTTTTCGCAATTATGCGAACTACAACTTACCGAAATTGAATCACGTTATAAATAAGCATTTAAAAAATAGTATAAACATTTTGTAAATAGCTTTTTCAATAAAATTTATTATATTGGAAGATATTATTTTTTTAAGATTGGCGGCGCTAGGTGGCTCAAGGAAGGCTCTTAAGGAGGCAGTACCACTTGTATATTCATAACACCATACAATAATAGGAACGTACATACGAGTATATGAGCAACATTGTCAGACTGTCGGAATGTCCGATATCAAACGGGATAAAACATAATGGGTATCAAATAACGATAGCTTATACGATCGTGCACCTGGGGTCAGCTTTTGACACGATATTTTAATATTTGCCGGTGACAGCACACACACTGCGGCGGTATCGACAGGCCATGGACCGCCCATCCGAGCCTGTATTTGATATTTTTATAGCTTCTCCATATTACCACGAGATATTGCGGAACAATTTAAATATGAATGGTTCCACATTTTCATGTCTCTGTAAGGATGGGAAAGTTTATATGTGTATTTTCCCCCGAATCTATCATAAAATCTCAGCATAGTCATGTACCGACCTCCTTGGCCGGACATAAGGCTGTTTACGTTTTATTAAAAATAACTAATTGAGTTATGTCATTCTTGTTGTTGACTTGCTTTGCGAATTAATAAATATTTTAACTTTTAAATTATTCTTTATCATTTAAAGTAGCCAAAGTCACAACTAATGTAAAGTAGTAATGAATAAGACAAATAAAACGAAGCCAGAACGGACTACCAATTGTTAAGGGGTTTTTAAAGTATGTGAATTTCACATTTTCGTGCGCGGCGTTAATTTTGAACATCAAACGAGCGCACAACTTATGTCATTTGCGTGGCCAAACTTCTCTGGAGCTAACCGAAAATTCCTCCAGTCAAATTTAACGCTGAGAAATATTTGACACCACTCATCATGATTACGAGTAGGTATAAATTCCCGGCAACAACTTTTGGTAACAACTTGCGGGAAAATAAATGTCAGTTTTGTTTTCTGTTTGATCCGACTGGACTGTCCGTCTGCTGAGTTCCGGATACTATTCATATGTCGGTAAAATATAATGGAAGCGAAGATATTTTTTGCTTTCATGTTCTGTTATGTAACAAGATTTCAGGGATATCCATGGCACTTAATTAGTAGTAGGTTATTATTTAATTTGTAATGTAATTTTGGTAGTTAGTTTCAGCTAACGCTTTATTAATTACCGGACAAATACCTGCTTCTTTATATACTACCTATACAAAACTTTACCTAAATAAACAATTATTAAAATATGGTGTAAAAATGAGACCGTTTTACTTCCACAATCAGGTATTGATGGCGGATCTGGAAAACTTTATACAATGAAGTACCATACAATTCATGTCCCTAACATTATCGGTCCTAAGCAGTTACAATATCATTTTAAATGATACTTTATTGTGTTGACACTTTCTGGGCTCGTAGCTCTGTAACTACGGAGCGGTCCCGAGTTGTTAAGCCGAAAGGGTTCGTACATTATGATTGTTATAGGCAAAAGGTCCACTTTATTGTCCTAATGTTGTGCCTTTTACGTGATCATCATTTAAGACCTCGGGTATGGGTAGAGTTGGTAGCGATGCGGTATTATAGTTTATTACACCCAATTAAATACAAATGAAACATTGTTTTAAATTTTAAAACGTTTACAGTTTTCAATTTGATGTGGAAAACATTTTTTTATAATTAGGTGCATGTCTTTTTCACTCTGCACCGCAGTCATTTAATTTTTAGTTAAAATTGCAGTTTCGTCGTCGTTCTAATACGGAGTGCTCTTTGCCAACAGACTAAACTACACAATTTTATTATATTGTTGTTTTAGTATTGCTTGATTGACGTGAACAAGTGTACAGCTAACAGCAGATCAAGTGTAAGTTGGGATTTTGGACCGTTCTTATTGCGTTCTTATGCGTCATAAGAGTTAAAATCCTACTGGAAGTGTTACCATTGATCTGCTGTTGTTCGTACCTATAGTGTTCCTGAAGTCTGAAATGAGTTATGTGTTACCTATATTAACTATGAAATGGTAATTTTTCATATTCCTGAATAAAGAAAGAAATTTGTACATACAGTTGTAGACCCGACTAGTCGCGTCAAATATTTTCTGTTACATTATGTATTTGTAATAGAATATATACTCGTATTCTATTAACAAGGTGATTAACGATTAGATCTAGTAAATGCTATAACATGAGCGTAATACGAGCAGCATTTTGCTTTATTGTTTCTAATTTAAACTATGTAGTGAAATTGGTTGTGTAATCTAATCTAATTATAACATAACACTAATAACACGTTTCTAATTATCTATTGTATAGTTAATTACGATTAAGTACTTATTTACTAAATGATAATTTTGTACAAACCTAGTAGTTCAGATAACTGAACTAAACATTATACTTTTCACACATTTTCGATCAGTTGATCGATTTGTATGAAATATGTTATATTATTTCTTAGAACAAAATTGTTTGGTTATTGGTTCTTGAACACCCTTTTAATTTCCATTGCACCCTATAGCTGTTATTTATAAACGTGACTTAAAGTGACGCCACCGTTTAGCCACCCTGTCACTTTCTATCTTAACCTTTTTTAACGAAGTGTGAAAGGGATAGCAACACGATTTAAGAGAAGTGAGGTTTAACTAGGTTTATGAATATAATGTAAATCGATTCATGTTGATTATATAGAGTCGATTTTTCGTAGATCAATCAATTAGTGGCGAAAATGGCAACTTTATCCACTCAACAATAGTATCGCAGTTGTGTCGCGGGAAATAACGGTAATATTTGATAATATCCGAAGTCACGGAGGTTTCATGCTCAACAAAATAAATACAATAGTTGGGGTGGACACGACAGCCTTTATTCACTATCGATTTGAAGCCGTCCTTCCATCAGTCCCAATCACTCAGCGTGCAGGCCTCCACGTGTAACGACGTAATTCACACGGGCGGCGCAAAATACTATGTTTGCTCGCCGCACCTAATGCGATGAACACACAATGGACTGTCTTGACGTGACACTCCTCCCTCACTATACAGACTTACAACTAAGTATGTACACACTGTTCATTAGAGGTTCTCAAGGATGCCGAATATCGTCTACTTACCATTACGTATAATTGGGGTCATGACAACTTTACGACCACATAACAATAATAGAGGCAAGAAATACCATACCATGCCTGAATAGCATACAATGCAAGTATTGAGGTTATTCACAGCTTCGTCTACGTGACACTAGTAATATCTTTATTGTTCTGTGTTTATTAAAGAATTTTAAACCGGTAGTACCAACATGGAGTGACTTGATTCTATTACTTATTTTTGCTTATACGGTTAGTTTGTTGGCTAGTATTACTGACGTATTTAGGTACCTATCCTATATAATATGCCATGGTATAGTCATATTTGTAAACCAAAGCTCCAAATATATGTCTGATTATGGTAATGATTGAATGGATAAAGCAGTGTAGTGGAGAGTAGATGCATTTATTTACTAAATTAAAGCACGCTACACTATTGCCTTATAACATGCAAAGGAAAACAAAAAATATATATTTCACCGCAATTGGTACATCATGTGACAGCACAGCGATTTGCACTGCGGCGGCGGCGGGGCACCAGGACATACTGTAACATTATCGGATGACGCCTCCCCGGGACTGTAACATTATCGGATGACGCCTCCCCGGGGACTGTAAATATCCCCGCACGCCACGATTAGCCCGCGCCCGCGGCCAAACAAACAAACATGCAACACATTCTGCACACCCTGTGTAAAACATCCACGCTACGAAAGTTCAACCGAGCAAATAAAAGCATCCTATGCTGAACAAAGGCTTAAAATCAATTTCTATTAAACTTCCTATGAAGGACGTTATCGAGCACACAATGATTTCTCCATGTCCTCTGGGGCAACAAGTTGATGAAATATTTGCTCAATCGCGTGTATAACATAGTTTCATTTATTTCACTTCACCCTAGTCACTCGACTGAAATAACAACAGTACGCAGGACGTGAATCAGCAATAAATTTCAATGGCAATATACGGTTCATTGTTGCCGTAAAAGTCCACATAGAAATTTCATTTCGGTTGAAATTATTTTCTTTGTAACCCCGTATTAATTTTTTTGTTATTGTTTTGTATTTACATATTTCTATTCCTACTTAGAAACTATCGACTTTCGAAGCCTTCAAAATTCAGGTTGCATTACTTTTTATTAGGTATTATTTATTCGTTATATCTAACATGATTCCGCTATCATGAATTATTTCCGGCCGTGATTGCGTGGAATAGTATAAACAAAGTTAGAGTTATTTCATGGAATCAACTGAGATATCCAAATTACAATTGTCAAAATTGGGACACGGCAAAATAGGAAACTAAAGTGTCAGTCGTCCGGCTCGTCGGGGGAACGAAATTAGCATCGACCACAGACCACTTACCCCAATAGACCTGTAATAGGAGGGCCCCGCTTTCTGCCAACACATGAGCGCAAAAGTTCTATACAAACCGAACTACGTCGCCTATCAAATTAGTAGTGACCAGATATTCGACCCATAAACTGCTGTAAAAAAAGGAAGAAAAAAATATTTTAACATGCCCAACTGTGCTATAAAGTTGTGTGGTAATGACAGTAGGAGGAACAATTACAAAAAGGATGGTATCACATTTCATCGGTAAGTATCTGATTAATAAATAAATTCATTACTTAATGCGACAAATCAATTAGGAGTTCAACTTACACTGGTTCGATTGTCGTGTCTTACGAGTAGTTCCGAGAGACCTCTCTTTCACCCACCTACTAATTGTAGCCCTTTTTCACTCTTTCGTTTCGCGGCACGTGTAAGCTAGAGACGTGGTATACAATCATCGATATTCTTACGTCACCTAAATAGGTTTGTGTAGATTTATGAGTTTTGATTTCATTTACTTTCTTTATAAATATATTTCCTGTTGATCCAGACATTAAAAGTGAATGGATAATAAAGACAATGGTGGCCGTCGTCTTTCACCACAATATGTTCCCGTCACTTTACGGCGGATTGTTTTATTAATATGAACTATCGAAGAAAACTCCATAGTACTTCAATTCCAACGTTATACCTACCAGTTATCTTATATTTTTGTACAGGTATCTTATATTTTTGTACAGGTATCTTATATTTTTATTAATGCTATCTAGCTAAGGTACCTATTCTAATGCGGCAGGTAGGTATTTAACGGGGCGGCATTCTAACCGGAATTCGGGATTTCAAGAAATCATAATATTTATATAATCATAATAATATCATAATAGTATTATTGTGTTAAAAATAATAGGTTGGCGACTAGTAAGGAGTATCATAATAAGTAAACGTAGCAAATTAACAAAGTTAGTTAAAGCTTAATTTTTTTATTAAAAATGGTTTCGACTAATTTTTTGTTCTTAACTGAATTTAGCTATTTCTAAACAGAAACTTTATGGCTGATACAAATAACAAATAGGCGTTCAGAAATTTTAAAAGTCAGGTTCTGTTTTAATGTATTTGGGTGAGCAAGAATCGCTAAAAATCACAAGAATCGCAAGAAATCGTTAGGAATGATCACGAATCGTCAGTCGTAACTTGTTTAAATAGCCGCGCTTTGTTTGAGAAAAACACCATAATATATACATACAAACCTTTATAGAAAGCCTACGTAATGTAATATCGACCTACATTATTTTATGGCCATGTTTATTCATCAATGCCTATTGGTTGGACTACAATCATGATGTTCGTTACGCATAATTATTATTTCACAATAATTAAATTATAAATAATGTGTAATTATTAAATTTTGTGATACGTTAATAATGAGAAGTTCTTGTTTTATTATATTAATATTAAACAGATAGCATTGCCTCAGTAGAAATCGTTTATTAACTTTCAAATTCATACTTAAGTACATTAAGTATTGAAACTGTGTAGGTATCAGTTCAACAATCCACATCGATAATATATTATCGATATCGACATGGCCGCGTCTCTTTAAATGAGTTCATTGCGTGCACCCCTGTCCCCCGCCTCGTCTCTAGGTTACCGGCCTTGACAGAATGTTTCGCTTGCAAATATGTACCGATTTCAAGTCTATTGGGGTAAGTGGTCTGTGGCATCGACGGAGTCGCCTCTATTCAGTGGTAGAACGGGTCATTAATCTTGTCCAATGTGACCGCGGTCCAAATTCCTCATCATTATTCAATCAGCACACAGCGCACAATTGAACATTTTTATGCTTAATGATCAGATTACCTTACTGGAAATAAAATAGCGATGTCAATGCGTTTGGTTGGTGTGTAGGTACAACCGATTAACACATCAAGTGTAACACACGAACTCTCTGCGCGATGGTAAAATGTGCTAAATTGCAATGATTGTGTGTAGGTGACTGTTCGTTTAACAGGTTAGAATTTGAATGTTTCATATGGATAGTACACCTGCCTTAGTAACGTTGATAGTAGGTAGTGGGAAACTAACCAGTCAGTCGTGGGTAGGTATCAAATACACCCTACTAAATTTTGATGTTTAAAAAAACTATTCATTAACCCTAAATTAACACAAAGCAGAAACCAAAAAAGAGTATCAAAGGATTTGCGCACATTCATGAAGTGAGGTCGTATCAGCCTTCTGACGTTACATAATTCATAAACATCGCACTCTACAAGGCGACGAGCAACAAGGGCTCTTCATGTCTTGAAGATCGCTCCACTTGGCTTGTTGCAGCTAGTCTGTTGTAGGTACCTTAAACATCTTATCTATGATTTACCACGACAATTAAAAACAGGTCCAAAGATACAATGCAACTTAAATACCTCAAGAAGTAGTTCCAGGCAGCTATAAATAACCTTAAAATGGCGGTAGTTCGTGAAGGTAGACTGGACAGCAGATTGATGGCAACACTTAGATTACAATTTCAACTCTTACGACGCAGATGATAAAAAAATATTTAATAAAATGTTACACTTGATATGTTTTTGACTGTATAATTGAAGATTTTGTTAACAATTTCGCCGCCATATTGGGTCCACTTACCTGTCGGGATTTGTATACGATTTAAAATTCTTATAGGCGAGAGAATAACGATTTGAATATCAATTCTTTTGTTTTATTTTTTAGGGTATTCGATTGTCAAGGGTTTGATGCCACGGGGGTTAGCTATATTTTTTTATTAGCGCTCAAGTCCAGTCAAAGTTTGCGCCAATGATTTTTTTGTTATATTTTCCGGCAAAAATTAGACAATTACCTACTTAGTGGTAATTCTAGAATGCGCACGCTAATATTGGTCGGCTCTAAGCGAGGCGTCCCGCTATTACGCGATGTAGCATACGAACAACAGTGACAATTGCGTTTAGGATGAATCTTAAGATTCGACTACAGAATTAGCTACAATGACTAGGACTTGAGCACTAATCGTTGCAGCTACCCACCCCCCAGGATCGATCGAATTCGATTTTCAAATTTAAACGAGCGATGTCTGCAGCTGAAAAGTTTCCGAGCCGAACTGGAGCATAAACAGTGCGTACTTGAAAAGTGCATGAGCGCGAAGCAGCTGAGGGTTAGAGGGCCCTCCAGCGCTGGAGGGTCGTTAGAGGCCGCACTCCGCACTGCACTCCCGCTGGCTTCCACCAAATTATTCAGTTAAGATTCTTTTCACTAAATCTTAATGAAACTCCTTCCTAGTTTAGACTTGTCTATAAACTACCCGAAGCATTTCGTTATATTGAAGCGAAGAGTTCGTTCATTCCTTTCAGCTTGAACCATTTTTCAATTCATTAGTTTATTTGCCTTGATAGTAAATACAAATCTCCACCACCAAGGGGTGATTAGTTTATTTAGTCTCCCAAAAACATTTTTTTTGCGGTTATTAATTTATTATTAATGTTGACGTAACCAAGTTTTCCATATACTTACCTAAGGTGTAATAAATGAGTATTATGAGTATTGCGATTACAAACTTACTCTTGAAGCTGACCCCGTACTCGCTGGAGCAATCTAGCCGCACCTATAAGTTTGTCGATATATCTAGTTTAAATCTTTTCGTTAGAGCAATATTACGGTGTTAAATCACGTTGTACGGAACCCTCGGTACGCGAGTCCGACTCGCACTTGACCGGTTTATGTCCATGACTATGACTATCTATAACAATGAATGCAGCAAAGTGTCAACATATTTAATTATGTTACATACCAACAGACCCACAACACAGAATGTCTGGTGGTAAGTACCTACTCGATTAGATAATATGAATTTCAATTGTATGTGTAACATCCTAAATATAATATGATAGATATGACATAGGAGCTACTTGTTCTTTTGTTTTCGTTATTTAATGAAATGTCGTTTTAGCCACAACATTTTAATGTCGGCGGAAACCACAGGCTTCGTGCGTGCGCGTAAATGCGACGCTGTGCAGTAATAAATAGCGATTAAGCTGTGAATTTAATTAAATTACCTACACGGCCGGCCTACCAAATGTAATGTTTTAAAACAATTCCCAAAAATAATCAAAGGAATTAAATTCGACAAAATTCCAACATGAGTAGGTTCGTTTTGTGAATTCTAAACGCTCCAATTGATCATATTACACCTAATTTTGTACTCCGATTAAAGTAATAAAACGCAAATACCGAAAATCGTAGACTGTCGACATACGGTATGCTAGACATAGTTTCAGAAATTTTAAAGTAATTACTTATATTAAGTACAGCTAACAGCAGATCAAGTGTAACACTTTGGACCGTTCTTATCGTCGTAAGATTTAAAATCGTACTGCAAGTGTTACCATTGACCTGCTGTTGTCCGTACTTATTTAAAGTTAAACCACCGATCTACTAACTCGTTTTATAAGAGGTGAAAAGTAAACTAGTGTAGTTTATGTATATTTGTTGCTCTTTTTCAGGATGTTGTGTGTTTTCGCAGGACATAACAGATTCTTCCGTCCACATAATTATTATTTTGAAATATTACCAAAACAAATAAATAAAATATCATCGAAAGCAAGTTTTTATACTATATACTTAGATAGAGCCACGACAAAGAGACACGCTCCATCTCGCCGGGTCGCGTTCGATAGAACTCACGAGCCCTATTCAGGACCACTTGGCCCCACTATTCGATTCGATAAGTCTTTTACTATCCGATCCACTTTATGCGAAAAGTGATAACATGGTCTGTTGAATTTGAAACAGCACTAAAACTTTAAAATTGTTATCTATCTTCTGGATATCTTAGAGTGATTTATTCCACCTAAGGAATTAAACTAAGAAAAAGAAGAACAATTACAAAATGGCTCTGAACCGACCAAATTTAGGTGCACACGTGGTGGGATTTCGGCGCAGAATCTGCATTTTGTGGCCCAGCAATCTATGTATAAGTTTTCATGTAAGTACGACTGCTCGCGCACATATGTATGATTGTGAAATCGAACCCGTTAAGCAAGATCTCTTTATTTTCTGTTATATTTACACTTTTTGTTTCTGTATTTAATGAAAATAAGTGAAGAAAATTAGCAATATTGCTACATTATTAATTTTCTCGTCAACCACTCCAAATACTATGTATGGCTACGGGCGGTTCACAACAAATGCCTGCCACAATAGTACAAGGTCAAAGACAGATACTGAACCTGCGAGGCTGCGACGCTTGCGCCGAATGCAAGTCCTACGTTCAACAGCACCACAGCTAACAAGGAATTCCTTCATTTTCATCTAAATTTGCATAGAGATATCAAGTACAGTCAATGAATAGAGATTCCGCTTCCGGGGGCTGTTATTGTGTATCCCGATGTAACCGCGTCACTCGCTGTCTGTGTTCGGATACAGGCTGTATCGAGAACAATATTCGGTCGTGTATCGTCAGTAATTGGCTGGGAGTGGGCGGATCGATCGCTCGATGTGACACAAATACCTCGTTCCGCGACGCAATCACCCTGTAATCCACTACCGACCTAATTGTTTCTTCTAATGACGATTGTACGGAAGCAATTATTGCAATCCATTACGACATCATGATACCGTAATTACAGAAAGTGTTGTTTATTTATTCGTTTGTTTGATTAACTCTGCCTTCTTAGTATCTAATGGAATTGGAATTTGTCAATCTACATATTTATTTAGGAGAATGAATTACTCAGTCGTACTACATCAATACTTTTACTAAGTATCTCCTAAGGTCTATCTATAGCGGAAGC
The DNA here is from genome assembly GCA_963506565.1 of Tachystola acroxantha. Classification (NCBI taxonomy): domain Eukaryota; kingdom Metazoa; phylum Arthropoda; class Insecta; order Lepidoptera; family Oecophoridae; genus Tachystola; species Tachystola acroxantha. The sequence goes on from OY735874.1 coordinate 8,052,317, forward strand.
CAAAAATCTAATCTAATAGTTATCCATCCATTTAACGCTGACTTTGTTTAAAATGCACATACGTAATAGATTTTTCCTCCTGCTACTATACAATTCTAAACACGAAACAGAGCATGGTAATAGGAAGTAGATGCAAATGGCTTACTTTATTCGAGCGCATACAGCCAGCGGCAATCTCCGAGGACCGCCTGCACACTGCACTTGACCTGCTATGCAAAACGCCCAACAAAAGATGCAACACAGCGCTCGATTCACAGAAAACAAAAACACATCGCTCTGATCTTAACTGAACAACCCGGTAAAATGAAAGTCTGCACTAATTTGAGTTACCTACTATAAACTCGCGGCACAGCGTTGCTACCTATTACGTAGGTATACCAACACTTTAGTTATTCACTCATATCCACACTTCACTCATATTCACTTTGTTTAACTCACAACAAAGGTGTCCTACATTACGCACACTGTTTCAGGGGGTGCTCGTTAGCCCTTAAACAGTCCTATGTCCCCTAAACAAAATCATCTAGGTCATTGCACATATTTTTATCAATTCAATATTGTAAAACCCATAGAGGCAATATTTTCTTCAATTACTTTGACTAGAAACGAACAATTTGACAATAATTTCGCACCCGAGAATCTTGCGTCCAGCAGTAAACCGATACACATCATGATCGATGTATGAGACTAATTATTTAGATAGGTACTTTTTTATTTAGTTTAATTTTTAGACAGGGTTAGTTTTAATTCTGATATATAATTGTTAGTTATTTAGTTTATTATTATTACTCGTATTTGTTCTGAAATAAACTGTGCCCAGTTTCAGCACATAAATTGTTTTAGGTATTTTATTTTTATATTACAACACTTTACCTATAGCTACGTAGCTCGCGTAGGTATCACGTTCACGGATACGTGGAAAAGTTTCCATGCAATTTGATCAATACTTAGATTGGATTGTGTTGTAGTGTGTTCGGGATCCACACGGGCCGTAAACATGGCACTGCGCTCCATTGAAATGTTGTCTCTGAGGACTATGTTTTATTGAAAAACTTTCCGCGCGCTCCTCGTCGCCACACCGCCCCAGCCAGCGTCTCCGCGCCCGACTAAAGTTCCGACTTCCGTAAATAGGAAAGATAATCTACGAAGAATAATAAACGTTATGAATGTTATCGCCACCATCCAAAATCAAACACGATCTCGACGTAAACAAGCGAGCCAAAATTAATTATCCGCCGTTATCTACACAATCCAGCGTGTTAGAGGCGTGCTTCGCCGTAAACAGTGGAGTAGGCGCAAGGTGGTCGGAGTAAATCGCTCCATTAGGCAGTTAAAAGCTCGTCGCTATCGTCGGGACATAACTCAGGCACCCGTCTCCGCGCGGCCCTATAAATTACTCCTTTGTGCGAACGGGGCGTGCCCGCTTAAAATATGTACGACATTGTCTTCCTGGCGCACCTCCCCTTCTCATATCTTCCACTGAAATCCACGGAAGGTCACCTTACACTAAATTATCCTTTCTAGATTTTTCAAGTCGGTTGAGCCGTGTGTAATCCAAAAGCGGATGTAGGTCGCGGCCCGGTCAATGGGAACAGGAAAAGGAGTCCCAGATCAAATGTATCCGATCCGCACAGCACATGCCCATAGATCATTTCAATCATTTTGAGTCACCATTTGGGAATAGGTAAGAAAGTCGAGTAAGTAGTGGAAAAGATGATATTAGTATGTTTGTTTATAGACACACTCACATCCTTGTAATATCCCAGTCGGTTTTGTACTCGGCATAAAATTGTAGCTTACACTTTACAATGGGTTTGAATACTTTTTATCAGACCTTAGATAGTTATGTAAGTAGGAACCACAATATGTAACTACTAATGAAATAGTTTCTTTATACTCTTAAATTACTTATTCGGCAAGCATTCAAAATGGACAAATAAAATATTGATTGACACGAGAAGGATGGATGAGCAATGGATCTACATTCTACATATAATGATCTGGTTTTACAGAACATACAATAATGAGCATTGATTGAAATAATTGCAGCAACATGGAACGATGGCATCTTTAAATTATTAATGCCAAAATTTCAATAACAAATAAAATAAGTACTTATCGAACCCCTTACATTGGAAATCTCGCACAAAATAGAAGTATTTTGCACCGTAATCCCTCATACAAATAAGGCTTTGATTGTACAGTCGACAGCAGATCAATGGTAACACTTTTTACTTTTGACAGTTCTTATTATTTGCGTCGTAAGACTTGAAATCGTACTGCAAGTGTTACCATTGATCTGCTGTCGACCGTACATGGATTACAATACGTGAGGCAAATCCTCTTCACTATACACTCGTACCTAGCCACCTGCCTACCTACACAATACCTCCATCTATCTGCTGTATGTTGTATAGTCAGTTGTAGTCGTGTGTATATCAAAAACAAAAAAATAAACCATTATTTATGAAAGTAACGCCTCCGCTCGCGCCCAATCGAGTCATTTATCTGGCGAGGACGCAAAACCTGCATTTGATTGCTTAAATATACCTATTTAAGGATCTATTTATAGTAGATGGTAGCACAATATAAGTAAGTACTTTGTATACTAATAAAGTCCCGTTACATTTGTGTCACATATACGATATGGGATATGGGTTCCTCTCAGGTCTCATACACACAATTTCCCTAAATATATTAAGTAGTTAAGTATATTGAAAAGCCAATATATTTCATGTACGTAATAACATCTTAAGGTCAAAGTTAGTTTGTTCCAAAAATATCCTATTGCGAACTCTGATAAATAAGTAAACTTTATGTCTATCAAACTGAATCTTACATGGTATTACCTAGTTTATTTTTCATAAATATATAAGTAGGTATTAGGACAATTCTTAGAAGTTTCCTTTTATTTATATAAAGGGACTGCCTCTATACTAAACCTAAGCTTTACTAAAACCTATATTCTGAAGTTAGTTACAACATTTTCTGACATGATATTATTGATATTCTGACACTAAATAACTCCAGTTAAATAACCCATCAACCTTCATCTCAAGAGCCTTCCACTGAAAGGTATACGATAAATAAGAGGTTTCAGTTGTTCCCATATCATTAGGCCTTAACAAGGCTTTGGGAGTCGTCGAGCAGTGATCGAAGCTCGGTCAAGCGCGAGAGATAATACCGTCTCTGCCCCTCTCACCCCTCCTATACAGTGATAACCGCCCTGCAGCCGTTTGCCCTCAATTCAGCTAATCTTATAAATACGATGTTATGTCACATTATGGTTTCAACGTAAAATGCGTCAAAGTTTTAATCTCCAATTGCGTGTTATTATTATTTATTATATTACTTTATAAATTATATATCTACTATTTATCTATAAAAAATATATATAATAAAAAATAATATACTTACTCAAATTGAGATTGAAATTTTTGAATAAGTAACGCACGTTGAAAGTTTAAGGCATAACGTGACATAGAAACATTTTTTTTTAAATGTAGAGTCAGTCTTTCCAAAAGTACTGACGTAATTCATTCACATTTTGTCCCAGGAAACTCGACATTAGTTTTGTGAGTAAACTCAAATGAAACCGTTAGCAATTAATCCAAACGCCGCCCTCATTCAGCGTCGACGGCGCGGCGTTATCTCGCGATGATTATTGTTGCTGGCAACCCCACGCCACCGCCAGTCGACGACGGGCCTTTATCTGCCGCCGCACGCACTCTACACGACACGAGATACGTACGTGATGCGAGGCCTATTCTACTTTATATGCATGTATTAGCGTATATTTCTTAGTTCGTCTTAAGACGGACGGAGTAGTCAGTGACGTCACAAAAATATGTTTCATATTAACATGCAACACATGTTTAATAGAAACCTGGACCGTCGATAGTGATATAAAAATATACTGTGATAAACAACGAATGGCGAATAAACACAAAATAATGATGTAGTTCAATAATTGAACTAAGTAATGCTACCAAAAAGTTCCACTAGCTCAATCAGTTGAACTCCTGGGAATATATCGTGAGTATAATTAGTTTAGTTAGGTACCTATTGAGCTTGGTAATTTCTCCCCACCTACCTACTGATTTTTCAAATAAGATAATTAGACCTTGGTTCTTAAATTATTTTACTTTTGTAATCTCGATCAGGTTTCATTGTGAGTTGCGGTAACAACGCATATTGTTTGACAGATCCCCGTCTCCCAGTCTTCATTGTAAGTGCAAGTATATACGGCAAGTTCGTGCAAATATGTACGGCCAGGCTTCATTGTAAACTAAACTAGACACGATTTCATTGATGTCACGATTCAATTAACACCACATCGCCTAACTTCTGGCCTTTCCATGATAAGAAACCGACTTTCAGTGAGAGAAATGCGCTGATATACGAGTACCCCCATATTATACGAAATTAAATGTTGCTGATTATATGTCAATGTATCGGCCGGAAATTCACTGATTTCCCGATAGGTACTCGTAGGTAGGTAGGTAGGTAGGTAGGTAGGTAGGTAGGTAGGTAGGTAGGTAGGTACCTTGTTCCGGAAAGCCCGTGAGAGAACGCTCGTAATTCAAAAGGCACAATATACAGGCCAAACAATGACAAACCTATACGTAACTACGCAGTGTCCGCCGTAGAAACACTTAATTAAAATTACTACAAACACGAACAATAAAGCTCCATTTACAGTGAAATGTTAACATGCCCATTGCACTGCGCAGTGTCGTGCATGCACGCCATAAACATTCGATTACTCGCTACAAATGACTTTTTTTACATCGCTGTTAATCACACTGCTACATGACAACGGTACGATTTTAGTTTTCAGTTGATGAATGGATATAAATAACTGTATTTGTGCTATCATACAAGTAGTATGGCACTCCTTATTTTCTACTAAAAATGTGGTAGAGACGACATGTGAAACGCGACTGAATTAATTTCGTAGAAGTTCTACGAACTTGACCTACGCTATCGCAATACCTCGTAGCACGCCTACGTACGGCAAAGCTACGCTGTAGATGACTGTAACGCGTTTGTAGCATGTTTAGTAGCATGTTATTATAACGCGAATAATTTGTTATCTTATCAGTTTATGTATCCCGATGATAATAAAAAGAAAAGCATAGTAGAGAAATCCAGTTCAGCAGTCAGTCCGAATAGAAAAACCCATGATTCCATGGTAATTTCTAAAAGAAAGAAAGTTTCTAAAATAAGTAAGTACATATTCTTTCTTAAAATAATTTTGAATCATGTGTAAGTACTGGGTGTATCATCTATTGTAAAATAATCCATTCAGTAAATAAGTTACAAGAAATGAAATAAATTGTAACTACATTAAAGATATGGCTGCAAAGTGTGGGAGAAAGATTTTATTTCAGGTTGCAGATAGTTTTACTACTCTATGTATAGATACATTGTTTTATATGGTTTACAAACGCCTAGTTTAGCAACAGCTTTGTAACTAGTAGGTAACCTAGTTCGACCGGGCTTGTTTGAGATGAGCGATGCAAAACTCCCAACACATAACTCAGTTGCCCGTCTTCCTTTGCCCCTATAAATTACGCCTTGCCGAGTATGTCGGCACCATCGCTTACTAACACAGTCCTCTGTTTTTTACCCTACCCTCCCTCGCCGCCGCGCCCTAGACAAATCTTTGTTTAATGCTTAACAAGGCAGAAAATAGCAATCCTCGGTAGATAATAACGTAGGTATACCTACGTAGAAAATATCCCTTAACAAAAAACTCTGATAGTTTTACGTTTAGATTTCTTTTTCAGGCATATTTGTAGCGATTCTAGATTGTGTACGCTAATATTAGTCGCCGCTAAGCGACGCGTCCCGGATATATTATAGCATATGAAGGACAGTGACAGTTGCGTTTAGGTTTAGGATTCGACTTACTGGCCGTTACAGAATTAGCTACATTTTCCTTTCTACAAAGTCAAATTTCTTTATTGCAAGTAAGCACGTTGAGTACATTTTTGCACGTCAATATATTTTTTGAATTTACATTTACACCACTTCTCAAGGAAAAGGTGCCAACGCTGAGGAGAAAAAGTGGCAAAAAACTCTCAGCAGCACATCTTTTAAAATAATAATAATACAATTACTTAATAACTATATAGGTATAGGTACATAACTATTACTATTATTAGTAACTTTATCCCTCATGCGGAACCGGCGACACACACCATGCATGTTCATCGTTTAAATAGTCATTTATTCTGTAATACGCCTTCAATACTGTCCAAGTTTTCATAAGTCGAATGTATGCTTCAGGCCCGTTATTAATAAGTCACTCTCAGCTTAAAAGTCAATCTTGAGAACGACCTCAAGATGGCGTTCCTATTAATAAACGTAACTTAGGTGCGCGTTTAGGAATCGGGTATCACGTAATTAACGCCGTATTAATAAACAAAAGTCAGTTCTCAAGACAACTGTCAAACTCACACTTGAAAACGTATTTGCTGATTGCAGGCGAACCGCGACTTGAGAAGGACATCACGTTATACGCCCTCAAGATTGGTTTACTAATAAATGACATACTTGAGATGGTGATCACGCCTAGAGTGTATAACAGCTGAATTCGCTCTTGAGGGCGGGTTTGAGCTTAGACTATTAATACGGGCCTTACAACGCAGACAATAAGATCGGTTAAATATTAAAGTGTTGCTTTCGAACGACTGTACGTTTTATACCTATAGAAATGAAAACTTCGAAGAAAATTGCAAAAGAGCAACGACAGTCTAAAGCTGCGTCAGCTTCGAGTTCTCAAGTAGACTTCATTTGCATCCGGCCGTCTGTCGCCGCCCGACTGCATCCGCCTCAGAGGCATATTAAATGTGTAGATGTAATGAGGAAGTAGCTTCCCAACCAACACCACAGAATAAGTAATTGCCAACACACTATTGGAAATTACAAACCTTATATTTGCTTAAATATATCTTCGAAAGGTTCAGTTAACAACAACACATCAACCTACACAAAATTTAGAGTACCTAAATGCCGTATTGCGGTCACATAGATTAGTGCATTACCTACCTACGTAGAATAAAAGTTATCCAGTTACTGACACTGAACACAATCCATTCGATTTCCTATATCTACCATTTGCGTTACAACCTGTATAGTCTTGATCCAAGAATTCATCCGTGCATGCTCTTTTTCATCAAATGTGCAGCTTTTCGTTGACACATTATGAGGTAAACAACAACTAAATTATTGAATCCCATCATAAATTCCACTAACCAAATAGATTGCAATATGCCAACTAATTTACAGTAAAAGCGGAATGCCTCCGGGAGCTAATTCCATTACGGTCACATGTCTCGGACATCGATTAGTCAAAGTGCCCAGGGTTTTCTTCTACAGAAAGCCAGCAGCATCAGCTCATTACGAACGAAGAAAGAATACATTTATTAAAACGGAGAATCACAATTTTCATAGAAACTATGTTTACTGGGTAGTTTGAAACTGATATGTAAATTATAATGGATGCATAGAATGCCTAGGAAGTTATATTGAAAATGGGATGTTTCCGGGATAGCTCCGTGTGACAGTTTATTCGCATTACGATCATTAACTTATAGTAAAGACTAGGGCAGCGTGCGCAACGTTCTGAAATATTGTTTAGCAGTAATAATTTAACCTATTTAATAGGTACCGTACCGCTTTAAAGGATTGACGTCGCACTCCAAGTCATTTTCTCTGAGCCAATTTACCATTGATGTGCTATCGAGTGTAGGTACCTACCTAAGAAGGGTAAGGGATCTATTGATTTAATTTCCGGGAATATACATATGTAGGTATATACATATGTATAGCTACGTCATGTGCGTCCATAGCAGAGATGGTAAAGCAAGATGTCTTCAGTAATGGATTTAGGCATACTAATGGAAGTGAACCGCAGGCTTAGCGTTGCGGCTGACGGGCGCTCACCTCCGCTGCCTGCCACATCCTCCAACGCAACGGTGACATCAGTTAGGAAGCGTTGCTAATCTGAATTAATATTTACAAGCAGCTATGTGCACATTCGTACTTGCATAATATGGATATAAGTGGGTATAGTATCAGCGTAATTTTATTGGAGTTGTTTAGAATTTTAGATAAACGTAGGTAAACCGAATCCCAAGTGTCTTATTTTGTAAACAAAAACTACCCTACCCTACTAACATTTTAAGCTTTTCTGTGGTTATTGCATAGTTTTTTTCACATTAGATCGGATTACTTAATTTGCACAACGATGAACAGGTTCGATCAATCAGTTGTGTTACATCACAACAGGTAATTAGACGATCATATTTGTTTACAAAATAAGACACTTGATTTGGGCTGCGATATACCTGTGAACTTTAATCTAGGATCGAACTAATGTTTAGGTAAGTACCTACCTACTCCAGTAGGAACTTCAGATGTAAATAAATTCTACATGTCAAATTAGGCCTCGTATCAGGCACTACCTCAGTGAAATAATAGTTCCTCGTTGTCGTTCAAAGCAACATGTCGCGCGTGACGCGTCACATGTTGCCTAGTGGATACGATTATACACTCGACAGTCTTCAGGGGTAAATTTTTACTAATTGTCAGTCGAGACTTAGTACCTACACAATACGAATTCGATTTAAAGTGCTGAGGCTATTTCTCTTGACGTCAGATTAAGAGGAATAGTCTGAGCACATTAAATCGAGCCTCGAAAACTCGCGCGCTACGACTCCACCTGAGGGGTGCTACTGGGATCACTGGGCCCAGGGTGAACGCGCGAGACTAATCATCAATACCGACTTGTCAGTATAGTGCTGAAAACCGTACATACCGTTCCTAATAATGTATGTAGGTAGGTGTAATCTCAATCGCATGTGAACATGACGTGTAAAGTATGAATGTCTTGTGAGCTATAAAATGGCAAGTAGTCATAGATTTAATTGGAACCCGTGCCGTGCTATGAATAGATTTTGCCAACTCATTTTTTTTATCGAATCTCATTTCCTCTCGCGATGGCGATCGGTCGTCGCGTTATCCAGATCTCCCTCGGATTGGGTCCGTTGATTACAACATCCAACGGATTTAGATAGTCCACTTATTTACTTTCACTCAAGGGTAGTGAGTGGTATGGACCCAGGAGCATTTACAAACATGAGTCAATTCGGTCAAAAATAAAATCCATTGATGTAGTAGGTACCTACCTTATTTTTTGCATTAAGATGTCACCATGAAACAAGGAACCTCCTGATGGATTAGCCATTAGACTCCGCTCTTGCATGACAATTTTTCGCGTCTCCGCCACTCAATTGTTTTTCTTTGATTGAATTTTCAATAGAAGTCGAACCTATAATAATAGATGTCTCTTTCACTCTTGTGAGAGTAAAACGTACTCCCTGTATCTAAAAGGACAACAAGGGCGGGAGATATGCGGCTCTATTGTGTACAGTGACAGCAAGCCCATTCCCATTTCTATACCCATTGCTCGGTCGCTGTGACAAGAATTTTTATGTTACTGTTGAAAGCCCGCAATGGAGTATAGAAATGTCACTGTCAGCTGTTACATAATATTTCCCATACAAAATATACTTCATGCTCTCTCTATGGAGTGCAGTGAAATTTTTTCCTTCATGGATGTCACAGATAAATAGCGCCAGATAAATAACCACAGAAAACGGAAGTAGCGGGAGCTTTTGAGCTGAATATAATTTATTTAACTGTACCAAAGAAAACTACCATGGCATGGAATTTTAAAGAATATATGTCCACTTCATACAAAGGCACAAAATTCCATAAGTATTATAACATTTTATAGTAGGTTACTACTGCTGACAGTGTTTTGAGAAAAATGGTTAAGGATTTGCAAAAAAATAATTACAAATCACAGTCAGTCATTCGATGAGGGTTGTTTGAATACTCATCAAGTAACATAAAGATATCGCATCAGAATTTACTTAACCCTGTCTGTGGACACCCTATTTGTGGATAATTGTGTTCCATTTTATTAGTGTACAGAAATCACAGTAAAACAATGTAGGATTTAGTGGAATAAATGATACAGCTCCTACAAGAGACATGTTTTCAAGCTAGGGTGCACTTCATGGAATTGTATTATGATGAGTTCAATATTATAGGAAAGTGATATCCAAAAATGTGTCTGTAACAGGGTTTGTAACTTTTGTATTCATATTAATGTGAAGTAGTGAAATAATAAAACTAAAGAGATTTGCTAACTTAATATTTATTCTTGGCTAGCGTCAACATTTTCTGTCTGCAGACCCTTGATTGAGGCAACAGGAACATATGTGACGAGCGTGAACAGTTTGTGGGCTGAGTCCTCATCGTCATTGCGTCTGCGGGACAGCCTTACTCTGACTCGGAAGGGTACATTCCTGAAACAAACAAAAAAGCAGATGTGACTTGGTTTATAATATATCCCAACAGAAAAGCAATTTTATATGAAAGAAATAGGACACTGGACTTCCAATACAGAGGTTTCAGGTTCTTTATAGGCAGCAGTGAAGCCAACCAATGAGTTTATTTTTCAAAGATAATCTACACATACATTAGAATATTCTCAACTCGGATTTTAAGCACAAGCTACAATAATGTAAGGAAAAGTGTGTGCGACCACTAAGTGTTTTATAGTGTGTCATAAACACTATACAAATATACCTAATATTTTTTAATAACTTATAATCACTGCTGGGCAATGGCATCGCCTTCTTCTTCCAACGATCCCAGTCCTGAGCCGAACCCTTCAAACCATCCTCAAAATATACCTTTTATTTTAAATGATTTCTTATCCTTACTTATTATTCCTATCACTAATGTGTATTCAAATCTAATTAACACTTGATTTAATTTATTTTGATATGATAGTAATTCTGGCAAGTGTTTCTTTTTTTTAAATAACCCAGGTAAATCTGACTGGTTTAAAAGTGGTGCCTCCCTGATATCAAAGTTATAAAAAAATAACATTACTTTTAGAACTGTCATAGGATAAAATTATAGAATGCATGACCGAATCACTAATAAAATAATATAAGTGGCCAATATCCGGAACAAGTTTCACCGTTCATTATCAGATTTACAAATAGAAAATTCTAGACAATCCTGAGCAATGAAATGAGTAATTTGAATAAAGTAAATAAAATATAGCATACTTACCAATTAGGATATTATGCCCAATATAATAATTATAATAAATATAATGTTATTCACAAATGAATAGAAATAATATGATCATTTGGCAAGAATATATAACATTATTTATATACATCTGTAAGTTGATGCTAAACTGAAAGGTATGTTTGTCTGACATTTGAGGTTATGTTGTCATACCCTTGGAAACTTGTTTAGCCTTGTTTTATACGTCCATACACTGCAGTAAGTTTCTAGATAAAAAATAGTAAATGAAATTACCTGACGCCCTTTGACCAAAGGTATTTGTTTAGGCGGGTGTCCACTCGGACATCGGGAGTTCCCATTTGTTTTTCAGCGAATTTACGGATCTCCTTGATAGCTCGCGGGGCTCGTCTCTTGAAACCCACTCCATGCAGACGTTTGTGCAGGTTAACTGTGTATTCTCGCGTCACAACTTCATTGATAGCGGATTTACCTTTCCTCTCGCCTTTAGGTTTTGCCATTGTGATCTGAAATAAACAGTTGCCGATGCATCAAAATAAGGGTTTCAATATGTGGTCTACTTTAATACACTCAAATATTGAAACGCAGATTACGTTTTCTTCAACACATTTCTTAGATTTTATTTGATTTTTATACAAAAACACACACCTTAGCGATATCGGCCAAAATCGACACGAAAAAGAGATGTCAAAAAGGAAAATGACAGATGCCGACTTGACACTGACAGATAGTGTTGTATCTCTAATTGTTCAAAGAAGGATTTAGGATATTCAAATTAAAAACCATTTTATGAGATATCGGCCAATAAATCTTAAAACCAGGCCAGGAGATTTAATACGTAGACAGAAACGTGACAGAGTTGCCAGATTGGGAGTTTTTCTAGCAATTTTGGAGAAAAATTTGTCTGTCGGGGAAATTTTGGGGAAGTGGCATTGCTGGGGAAAGGTTTATGAAAAAAAAATTCAAGTTGTGACCACATAATTCAAATTCAAATGTTTTTTACATAGGGTACATTTTTCATGTTATTAGACACAGTTTGGTGGAAGACTGGTGCTCAAGCTAGGACTAATCCTGTGTTTTGAGTCACCAGGAGGGGGAGGCCCCCTTACAAACATAATGTACATTAAAAAAAATATGGTGAAGAAACAAACATTTAAAAAAGGTTATTAACAAAGTCAAAAGAGCGGTGTGTGCGTTTGTGTGTAGTGCATGCATGTGTGTCAGTGTGATGAGTGTATGGCTTTCAGCCGAATGCTAAAATTTAACTCAGAAAACGTTAAATATAAAATGTAAGTAATCATGTATCTTCTTGACAAGTGGTCTTGCCTATTGTCGTTTTTTTTAAATCATAATAATGTAATGAGGGGTTTTCAAAGTGACATTTCAAAGGGGGAAAAAACTACCTTTTCATGTTGATAATAGATTGCGTAGCAGAAAGTCACTAAAAATACACAGGGACCATGAAATAAATATTGTTAATATCAGCTGAATAATTTATTTTTTGGTTTGAGTAACAATAACAACACAACATAAACAATACAATTTAATAATAATAGGTACCACACAAAAATAGACATTCAATTAAGCCCGTGTATTAATGCTCTTTAATTTTGAGGTGCAAAGTCGAGAAATCAGTGCCATCTACACAAGCTATCGGTACTGTTTTTGTTTATAAAAATAGTAAATTCACTTTGAAAACCCCACATAATCTATTTTTAACTTACAATTTTTTTTATGTAAACCTTATCGTTTTAGGGACAAAAATTTTTAAACCGGGGAGATTTGGAAAATCCAATCTGGCAACCCTGGGCCCTGGTATATGTGTATGTATTTATAAGAATTCAGACATTCTACTAACATCAGATGTATGCCCTAGTTGGCTTTGCCTTTCCCCCTGGGAAGAATTTTCCAAAAAAAAAAAAACGCGTTAACGCGGTTTTGGGTTTTGTTTATTTCTTTTTTGGATTTTATTTGTTGCAGTACGTACTTGCAGTGGTGGTAGTTGGGTTATGGTTACGAGTTTCGTGCAAGTTTCGCATGGATTGCAATTGCAATGGTTTATGGAATTTAACATAAATATTAACATTTCGTTTTGATTTGTAAATATGGCTGATGTGTACAAGTATGTAATTTTTCATGATTTTGTTGTTAACCTATACAATGCATGCAACTCGACGACAAAGTAATATTCCAATTTATTTTTCAGGCTCATACACCCAGTGAAATACTTCAATGATTACATATCTCGAAACATACGACCGGACGGCAGAAAGTTTCACGAACCACGCGATATCAAGATAAACGTAAACTCTGTGAAAACTGCAGATGCATCAGCGGTAGCCAAGTGTGGAAATACAACCATTGTTTGCGGCATAAAATTGGTACTTGACTCTCTACTACTTTTATAATTATTTTATTTATTATTATTTTTGCATTTTAGTTTGTCGCTATAGAGACTGAACCTTGAAGAACAGCATTACCAAGGATAGGTATTATAATTAAATTAGAATAAGTTTGGGTTGGGGTGTCGTTAAGGGGCCGCTAAGGATTTTTTTTTCAATGACAGAAAAATTACGGATACATTTTTTTTTTCCTTTTTTAGACTCTTGATGTTTGGCTAATGAAAGCGGTGGTTGTAACGCTAAGGGTGCGTGGGACTTAGAAAATTATCGAAATATGTTTTTTCATTTTAATTTTTTTTCTCTGAAAATAACGGTCGCAAGTCTTTGTTGGGAAAAAAAAATTTACGCCTCCCTATTGACACCCTAACGCTAACTCGTTTTTCAGCAAATTTAAAAAAATAAAATTGTGACCCCTTAGCGACACTCTGACCTAAGTTTGAGTATAATATAATCAATATAACCTTTATCTAATTTTAATTTCCTTGTTTCAGGAATTAGCAACACCAAAAGCCGAGGAACCGGGTCTAGGATATTTAGTCACAAATGTGGAATTGCCACCTTTATGTTCATCCAAGTACCGACCCGGCCCGCCTTCAGACCATGCACAAGTCACTAGCAAGATTGTATCTGATATTATTATTAATTCCAAATGTGTGGATCTGAAAGATCTTTGTATTGTGCCTGATAAGTTGGCTTGGGTTTTATATTGTGACATGGTCTGTATTGACAATGATGGGAGTTTGGTAGATGCATGTGTCATGACATTAATGGCAAGTCTGAAAACCTGTATGTAGCTATTGCAAATCTAAATACCTTTTTTAACTAATCCTTTGTTACAAGGTTTTGTTTTGTTACAGTAACTCTGCCATCTGTTACATATGACATAGAAACAGAAGTTATTGAAGTGGATGATAATGTAAGACAACCATTAAAGATACATGGATTACCTGTAGCAAGTAGTTTTGCTGTTTACAATTTGACAGAAAAGTAAGTCTTATTTACTTTATAATAATGAATGATCATGTTACCGTATTACAAGTTCAGTTTGTTACAAACTGACATGGGGGCATGAAGTGATAGATCAGTGTGGAAGATATGAAGATAGTGTCTCGACATGACAGCAGATGGATAATCATCTCTGCCGACAGGAAAAGGATGTTAGTGTAATTTGTATGTAGATCAACTCTGTGGTGCTGTCACAGAATTTTGACTTTTCTTCTACGTTACCTGTGCTACTGTATGTATTTAATGATGGTTTAAGTGAAGCTGCTGATATATTTTATGTGGTTACAGGAATATTATTTTGATGGATCCATCAACTTATGAAGAAGAAATGTGTGGTGGTATTGGAGCTAATTTCACCGTGTGCTGCAACAATGGAATTATGTGCGGAACACAAAAGTTTGGCGGCAGTTGCCTTTCTGCTGAAAGCCAAGATGAAGCATTAAAATTGGCTAAGGAAAGAACTACACTTGTAGAAGAAGTTATTAATGCATGTATAGAAAGTGACATTGCAGTCATGGAATAATAAACATACCTACTTAATCGAAAGTTACATTCTTCGTTTATTTATTTCCATATTTGAACCACAAGATACTACCGGCCCCGCGCTCGACTCCATCCGTAAAAAACAACCCGTAGACTCGACTTTTCCATTGACAATTTGACATAGTTAAAAGTACCGTATTTATTTCAAAGAATTCCCAATGGAATTACCTATTTTAAAGAATTTAATCGTAGGACAAAAGGCGGAAAAATTGCTGAAATGGTGAATTTTTTTCCTGTGGCAACCAACTTTCATTTCGTGGAAAGTTGTATTATTAATTTTCGTAGCAATTTGAAATTTGTTGTGGCAACACTCATTTTAAAATGTCACCACGTCTCAGGATATCGAGTTATGTTATTGAGGTAAATATTTATTATTAACTATAAACTACCGATTGTCTATAAATTAAAGTTTGCACAAAGTAAAACTAAATGTAGAAATTGATTATAAAATTTTGTTGAGTAGCTACGTCTACGTACGCTCCTATTTACCATAACCTTTTAGTACGTCACCAAATTGCTCATCAATACTTATACTTTCGTTTTTATGAAAACAGGACGTGTTTTTATAATTCTTTCTATATTTCTTCAACAGAGGCTGTCCAAAATCAACACGAATGAGAGTACGGGATGCCTGTACGGTCTCATGTACGACGGCACCCTGCTCGTCGTAGGACTGAGCTTAGAATTGTTTGAGAACGAAAGGAACACTTACAACCAGCTCCTGCTTCACTTGCCCGCAGAAATTGAGCTATGTGGGGTCATAAAGTTTGGGGAAACCCTCACAATGGAGTCAAATATCAAAGATATACTTCAGGTAAAACTTTTTATAACATTTAGACAGGTACCAAATAATATTTTTAAATTTTTACGTACTTTGCGTCAGTTCTACAGTAATGATATTTCAATACACCATAGGGTGTAAGCGTCTACAGAAGAAGTGGATAAGGGTCTAGTAACACAAAGTTAATTATTATAAGATGACAGTTTGAATTGACTTTCCTCAAGTTTTTTTATATTGTGTCACAACATTGTGTAGCTAAAAGGTGTCTAGCCTTTTTGCAGTAGTGGTAACACTAAGACCTATATTTGATTGCACCTTATTTTAATGCAAATTCACACATCACCTGTTAGAACTGAACCTCAGATTAGTAAGATAAAAAATGTTATGAAGGTATGTTTACAATTTAACACACTTCTAGATTATTCACAAGTTGTTTTGCCACTATATGCTGCCTAAAAAGGCAAAATGAAATAATAATAAAAAATTCTTCTCCACTTATGTGATATTAAGAAAAATAAATTATTTTTAGGATGTGGACATCACAGACAACCCACTTGTCATCATAATCAATGAAAACAGGGACATGAAGGCCCATTTCCTTGTCCATGATAAGTTTGAGGAGACACCATATGAGGTACTGGCCGCCGAGGACCTATGGAAACAGTTCCTGCATGTGCGCCTCAATACAGTGTTGCCATTGGGTTGTGAAGCCACATGTGCCGGTGTCAAAAATATAATGCAAAATAAAAGGAAAAAGGTAATAGACATGGCACAAAGGATATATTATCTTAGCTTATCTCACCAATCA
Source organism: Tachystola acroxantha (assembly GCA_963506565.1). Taxonomy (NCBI): domain Eukaryota; kingdom Metazoa; phylum Arthropoda; class Insecta; order Lepidoptera; family Oecophoridae; genus Tachystola; species Tachystola acroxantha. Next base: position 8,068,998 of record OY735874.1, read on the forward strand.
GAGTAATTGCATATTATAATAATGTGACTAATGTGTTGTCTTATGTACACTACACTGGATGAATATATGACCTAATCCTAAATCCTTTGCCTTAGTAAGTAACACGTAAGTGACTTGTATTACTTGTACTATTATATATTCTGTGCTTGTATTTAGTACTATTTGTTAAGGTTTGATTGTCAATCACTTTAAACTAGTTTTACTTGTCAAATCAAAATGTAGGTATTTAAGTTTACTAACTAAAGTTGCACAGTGGACACTTGTACGCCAAGTAGCCTCTAAAAGTAGGTACATCTACATTCTACATGTACTTACTGTACTCATTTAAGTTGTAACATTCTAACATAGTTGTAAGTCTTATTGTAACTAACCCATATGGACACAATATGACTGAAATAAAAGATTTGAATTTGAAAAGCTGCATTCACAATCATCCCAAACATCAATTTTATCATCACTATTTTAGCATTTGACCAATATGAAGGTGTATTGCCGAACGCTAAAGTATTCATTACTATGAATAAATGGCTATCAAGAAACCTAAGTTGCAGGTTTATATTTTTTCAAGAATGTGGTATATTCCTTGTGTAAAACAATATAAAATTCTTTATATTTTTTAAATCCAGTTGTAGTTAATTATGCCATTGAGTGTACAATAAAATTAAGATAGGATTAACTGTGAACATTTAATCAATGTAACAATTTACTTTCATTATGTAACTGAGTGTAAATTTTGCAGATAGCATCAGGACAAGTATCATTCCACATAGACGGGACCTCTGTGTATCTGTTTGGTGTGGCTTCAGATGTTAGTCTGACTGGCACGAGTACAGACGCTACTATTGGGGAGCTTGTGGACTCCATGAGTCCTGAACAACCAACTAAAAAGAAGAAACACAATACGAACTGTATAGTAAGTTCAATAATTATGAAACAGCTCAGTTTTGTAATATGTCAGATTCGATTTTGCATATTAACACTGAACTTAATTTATCATGACTAAAAGAGGGTGCTATCTTTTGCGAATTTTAGTTAAAAGCAAATGAGACCTGTCAGTAAATTTGTTTAGGAATCTGAGGCACAATCGACCAACCATCTTGCAATTAATTAAAATTGCACCACAAGCTATCCATTCTCTTCACAAAATTATCTACCCGAAAATTGCTTACCAAAGGATCTTTGCTAAGCACTTCGGCTGATTGTAATTCAGCATTTAACTATGTATTTTAAGCCCATTTCTTATAGTAGTATAAAATTGAATTAATGAATATATCAATTAAATAATTATGTTATTTGCTAATATTCCCTTCCTTTTTTTTAGGAAATAGTACCTGTAAACTTGGTATTGAAGTCAACAAGAGATATATTATCAGATAAATTTGTTAAAACTGCTGTCAAAATGATGACCACACAAAGAAAACGTAAGTGAATTACATTTAAAATTAGTATTATTTTAGCGCATTTGACGAATTTGAGGGTTACTTCTCATTTAAGATTTGTTGGGGTAAGTACTAAGTGCATTGCTTACCGATGACTCCGAAAATGGGAGTTTGCTTTTCTATCCACTGCTCGCAAATTCACTTACGTAATAGCAAATGCGAACGACAGTTGTCCTAAAAAATAGCCTACACCTTTAGTCACAGTCAAAACAGTATACTATTCTGCATGTACACATTTTTTTAGGTTTTTCGAGAGCTCAATGTTAAACTCAGTATTTTTAGTAATCATCTCTGGAAGAAGTGATAAGGGTGTAATGCCGGGTTTCCACCAAAGCGGAGAGGAGACGAGAGATGTGCTTTGATTAACCAATCAGATTTCGTTCCTGTGTGTTCCTATGTGGAATTAATGAAATCTGTCAAACGTGAAACAGTGAAAAAGTGAAACACGTCTCCTCTCCGCTTTGATGGATACCGGGCCTTACTAGTGGTTCTCAGCTACCGATTAATACACACCGTAAATACACTTTCTCCCAACTTGTCTCACCTATAGTAGTTTTTATTGTATCACCACATCTTGATTTTAGCCGCCTTTTGCATCAGCATGCCACTGCGAGTAGACACGCTGGCAATGATCCACCGCAACACCAAACTGCTGGAGCTCTACACAGTATTGGTGGAGGCGGCCTGTCGCTCGCTCAAACTGCTGGAAACTGTCTTACTAGAACAATTAGGTTTGTATATTTAAAAATTAATTTAACAGAATTAATACATTTATGTATGTAACAAAGTAATAATTTGTTTCGGTGGGGATTTCAGTTTAACCCACTGCTGGACATTGCCATATCGCCTTATTTTTCTAACTCCCTGCCTTCTCATTTCTTTGGTAACGTTATGAGAAGTACTTACCTACCTAAATTATATTTGACTAAATCTCATACGTATGACAGGTCAAGAAGGAATAGGCGACGGAGCCGGTCTACGTCTGCCTGAAACATTCCATTATGTGCCCCAAGAAATTGGACATTTCATCACCAGGATTATACCTAAAGAAATCCCAGACGAAACCATGGGTTAGTAATGAACGTACCTATAATAAGTTTGTGCACGAATATAGATTGAGACATAAATTCAAACTTAACCTGTTACTTAATAAGTATAGTCTATGTAATTTGACGTTTGTACGAGCGAGCTCACGTTATGCTTTCGTTCAAAACTCTATATGAACCTCGGCCTTAGAGCATTGCAGAAAGGAGATGCTTTTAACTTTGTTCTTACGCAGAGAAAGCCATCACGACCCATCCTAAATAATAAGATAAAGAAACTTTTTTAGTCTTAGCTAGATCATTCATACCGCAGGATTTTATAGAAAATCAGCAATCTTTAAGTAATTGTATATTTGTTATTTCAGAAAAAGAAAGACGTCTTCTCCACGAACAATTATCCCTGCCTGTAGACTGCCCCATATTCCGTAGAGGCAACGCGTTCTCAGACAGGAGTGGCGGCAAGTTGGTGAATCCTCACGAAGCCATAACGCCCCTACCGGTAAACCCTGACGTCACGACAGGCCTCGTGCGCGGCCGGTACACTTACCACCACTACATGCAAGATAATTTCAACGACGACGGATGGGGCTGTGCCTACCGCTCAATGCAAACAATATTTTCATGGTTTAGGTGAGTCAATAGAACCAATTTATTTCTTGTCATACAGTGGATTATAAAATAATAACCAAGCTTATAGTTTATTGCTTATGTGCTTGCCTGTACTATCTATAACAATGTGTTTATATATATTTATATAGTTCGATATCCAAAATGACAAAATTTAATATGGGCCAGAAATCAATTTCCTAAAGGCAGGACAACGAAATGGCAACGCAGCTGTTGTTTAAAGACCAAAATGCAAATTACTGATATACAATTGTATTCGCCAACGTCTAGTTGCATTATGGACTTTAATCAATATAGATATATTTCAATTTCTAATACAGCACATTTTACTCAGTATTCAATAATTCTCTTATTATTGCTTATATTACTTAAATGTGTTATCATGATGATAGATTGAAAAATCAACAATTTCTAACTTGTTTTAGGTATCAAGGTTATACCGCAGTGGAAATTCCTACCCACAGAGACATCCAACAGTGCCTTGTTAAGATTGGGGATAAACAATCTTCATTTTTAGGATCTAAGCAATGGATAGGATCGACAGAAGTAATGTTTTGTTTGGAGACGCTCCTTGGCGTACAGTCAAGGATTGTATTCGCAAACAATGGGTCAGAACTGCAGAGCTACACCCCTGAGCTTGTTCATCATTTTCAGAAACATGGTAGCCCGATAATGATCGGTAAGTTACTAATTATTTTACAAAAATATCTTTATCGAAATCTGTTACTGTTTGTTGCTGTAGCTGTATTCACAACCAGACAAAATAGCAATTTGTCGCCACAATTTCGGTGTTTTACCATGAAACTTTATCAATACCATCCATTCTGTTGATCAAATGGTTAAAATTGTAAAACCAAAATCGTAGAAGTTTCAATTTTTCACTTCCAAAAAAAATATTGCTATTCAAAACCTCCATCCAACTTTGTGGAGACCGTTGGCATTGTTGATGATGAGTTGATCGATTGTGGATGGACGGTTTTACAGTGAGACTGATCTTGGAATTATTACATTTGTAAGAACGAGCTAACGCTAAGCTCGCGCTCAAAATTGTCTATCAATTTCGGCCTTAGACCAGTTTCTTTTGCATAACAACAAAATTCATGAAATTTTTTTCACTTCTAGGTGGCGGAGTATTGGCGCACACTATTCTAGGCGTCGAGTATAATTCAGTGAAGAATGAGACGCGCTACCTTATCCTGGACCCGCACTACACTGGCGCCGAGGATTTGACCACTGTCGTCAATAAGGGCTGGTGTGGATGGAAAAATTCAGACTTCTGGAACAAAACTGCTCATTACAACCTATGCCTGCCGCAAACAAAACCTAGTATTTAGAGTAGGTATTTAATAATTTCGATAGACTTACTAGTGACGTTTATTGTGTGAGAGAGTGTGAGCTCAGAATACAGAATCAGAAGGCGCCAACAATCGGAAATGATAAAAAAGCGATTCCCTTCCGTCATTTGTCATAAATTCAAAATGAACTAATATGACAACCCCCCCTTCCCCCACCATCACGTGTATTTTTTGGTTGAACTAATTTGACACATGGACGCTATACATTGCTGCTATGTTTTTGCAAGTTGTAACAAACGACAACGAAACGTAGCAATGTATATCGTTCAAGTGTCAAAATGAAAACGATAACCATAACGAATAAAGTCGCGGTCACCCCCTGGAATGCGCCATGTCCGGCTGGCTGGCGAGCTCGGTGGACGGCGCGGCGCGCGGGGATTTCGTTTGTTGCCTGGTAACGGTGTGAATGAATACGCGCCGCTTAAATTTTCGGTTCAGAAATCGCGCGGTAAAAAATAAATACACGTGATATCTTACTACGCCCCCCCCCCCCCCCCCCCCCCTTCGAGCCTCACGTGATTAATGGACGGCCCCTTACTTCAATAATATCGTGTGCCATTAGTATTGCAATATCTCGCCATTACCTAATATTAACCCATGCTATAATTTGTAATACCCTAAAATGAATTCCAATTAGGTTCTGTATTCTAGTCTCTCAATTTGGTCTGCTTTTAACTTCTTTTATATATTTCCAACTCCGTTGGTGTTTAAATATTATTACGAGCTGTGATAATTGGCATACATGGCCTTCCGATTCCGCTGGATAGCATTTGCATTATTTATTACCCAGACCTATTAATTATTATTAGACATTAGTTTCGCCATAGCTATTTTATGATCGTGTTGAGGACTGTATGAATAACACAGAATAATAGTGTGATATCATTTGAAATGGAAATTTTAAAATCATCAGTTAATATTTATTATAGACTGAGATGAGAAGTAACATCACTTTACTGTTCACTAGGATACAAATGCACTTTATTATGTATATTCATTATTTCGTAAACGATTGCAATTATTGTGACAAAATGCAAAAGCATGTAAGTTAAAGTTGAATGGAATTGTTATATTTTGTACCAATTAAATTATAATTTAAATGTCGCATTTTATTTATCTAAACTAGACAACTGGCGGTAATAAAAGGGAATAGCCCACCTCGGACTATGCCAAGTTATGATGACAGAACTACTCAACATAACAAATGCTTCGTATATTCCCAGTCCCCAGATCCCACATGGATCGCCCCCAGGTGGCAATTGGGAATAGTATAAAATAAAATTTTGCCACCTACGAGTGTGACCAGAAGTTAGTTACTGGCCGAGATCTACGCGGCAATACGTGACGAAGTTACTAGGTATAACATGGTTATAAATAAGAAATCAAAAGTTTTAATGTAACAGCTTTTATTTACAATGAGATAATATCAGCAATCACTGAACTTACATAATATTAATTTATGCCTATAATGTAGGTAGGTACTTAGCAAAAATATATAATACAACTAAATCACAGAAAAAGTCAAATGTGGAAAATAATGTGTACTGGTTTTATACAAAATGAAAAGTTACATAAACAAGTTAAAGTCAATTAGGCTACTATTTCAACATAACCCTTCCTTGCTGCGCAGTCGGGTAAAAATACAAACAGTTGCCGACGAGAAAACAATTTCTGTCTTATTGCATCGATAGCATGGTAAGTAGATTAGGTACACGAAGATGCAGAGTGCTATTTATAAACCTTAAATACCAGACCAGTGCCTACCACATTAATCAACGGTATTGACACGCATCACGTTGACTAAAATATATTCGAGGACAAGTTAAAAGATATAAGTAAGGTTAAGATGACACTCTGAGTCTGTCTTGACTTGACAAATGTCGCTGCCACCTCCTTATTTAAGAGCCTTCATAGAGCCAACTAGCGCCGCCAATCTTAAAAAAATAATATCTTCTAATATAATCAATTTTATTAAAAAAGCTATTTACAAAATGTTTATTACGATAAATACTATTTTTTAAATGCTTATTTATAACGTGATTCAATGTCGGTAAGCTGTAGTTCGCATAATTGCGAAAAACGGCCGTTTTTCGCACATTTGTGAACTGCAACTTAGCTTGTCGCAATTATGCCATGTATTGTATATTGAAAAATAGTATTCATCCTAATAAACATGTTGTAAATAGCTTTTTTGATTAAATTGGAAGATATTATTTTTTGAAGATTGGCGGCGCTAGTTGGCTCATGGAAGGCCCTTAAACGATGAATATCTCGAAATATGGAAATGATCTGTGTTCGCCCTAAATTCAATACTATCAAAATAAATAAGTCATTAGTAAAGGCCACTTACGTTGCATCGCCTGGCTTACAAAACTTTATTGTAAGTAAGTAATGTATTTTGTAATTATATGAACATTTTTTTGGACATTTCTATTTTGTTTAAAATCCTGATTGAGTAACCAAATATCACATTAAATTTTATAGATACCATCCACACCTGAAAGAGCATTGTTGGAGTGCAGCTTTACGTCAAACGATTACCAAAATATCTACACTGCATGAAATCCAAAATGGAATAGTATTAAAAGACATTGCCACTTTTCAATGGAGCTTTGCCCCACCTACAAAACTACGTGACTATTTAAGCTGTACCTATCATTTTGTTAGGGACTTGTTACAGGTTTCACATTGCATAATCATAATCAGTATCATTTTCTACTACTCTCGCAACTCCTATAGAAGAATAACAAAAACAATGAATAAATCGCTTCGATTTCTTACTATTTTCTGAATTATTAATTAAGCTGTTTTTTTCGAATCGCAACTTGTACAAAACTTTATTTTAAACCAATCATTTTAATAAAAAACGGGGATATTTTTACATTTATTCGTTATCTTGTACAACTTGCGGTTGATGGTGGGGCAGAATCTGGCATTGTCATTTATCAGTGGCCGATTATACGCCGAAGCATATCTGCAATGTGTGGACTGCATTTTGGATCTTAAACAGCATAGGTAAATACGTTTTCCTCTGGTATTCCGATTGGTGACGAAATATAAACAGATGTGATAAAGATCAGTAAAAAAGGAGACTACAATTCTGCTCAGTAGTAGCTTGCAGTATGACATTACTTTGGGCAAGAAAAGTTAGACCGAATGCATCCAAGTTTACATCGCAGCCTGTGTCATCATAATTCTAACAGACTTGAGCAAAATCTAATGCAGGTAATTAGAAATTCCAAGCGTTGTATTTAAAATCAGAGAGAAATACGAATGCACTTTATGAAGCTTCACTTCACTATACAACTTTAATAACTTATGAATACGTATAACGGTTAGCATTTAAGGCTCTACAGAATTTCCAAATCACAGTGTCGAATCGTGGGGAACTTTTTCTGAAAATGAAAAAATAAACATATTTTAGGTAAAGAAATACTTGAATTGCACAGGTATTGATTATAAAATTCTAAAATGGTATGTTGCCTTACCCGTAGTTTCAGTTCTATCCTATCGATCTCCCCACCCAACATATCGACCATGTTTTCGCCGTGTTTCAGAAGGAATGCTTCTACATCGTCAATTGTTTCTATTTTCTTCATATCCTGAAGATATTTTCAAAATTACTGGTAGTCGACAGCCAAATTCTTATATTGTACACATTAAGAGAAGCTCCGTAGGTAACACATAGGCTACCTTAAAAGGTAAACCACGGGAAAATATTGGGTTCTCATGGAGCGGCAAAACAGTTCAGCATAAATAATAATAAATAGATTAAATTATTAACTTAGGTAAAGTGTACCTACCTAACACATTTTGAATATAATTTACCAAAATGGATTGCCACATAATAATTATATTTACATAGAATTCAATTAGGAAGGTCATTTTATAAAATTAACCTTTACTTACCTCTAATAAACCGTTTAAATCGTGCTTTTCTAAATATGATCTAGTGAGCGCTCGACCGTCAAAATCTACTTCAGCCTGAAATGAAAAGTTATTTTAATTAATAACAAAACGCTCTATCCAAAATAATATAAATTATTAGACTAAATCGAGGTTCAAATTTAAAATACTTTTGAGGTGACTTTGATTTGTGAAAGAAGTGAGTGTTACCTTATATCTAATCAAGTTGCTGCCGATATCTATGCCTTTAACATCGTGTATGGCTCGGATCATGAAGTCCCTCTCAAGCACGCTGTTTATTTCGTCAAGTTGCTCTTGCGGAATAGATCTGAAATTAACACATCCCATTTAATAGCGCAAACAAGGATTATCCATGTCGAGCATGAAACCCAAAATCGAATAAATAAATTCTTTGTACAAGAATCATCCCTTACAGAAATCAAATCCCATATCATAGGGATCATAGACATAAAATTAGTCTAACAAAATAGGTATGTTCATCATTGCGGACTTTTTAAAACAACGATGATGAAACCTTAAGTTAACAATACTTTTCTGGCGCATTGGTGAATGAAGTCCTTCAATTTTCTTATGGCGCGGCTCTAGCCTGCATATGCATGCAAGTGGGCCTTGCATATGCATTAACGTAACCATTTATATTTTTCGTCAGATAAGCATGTGGAATTTTGAAGAAAAAAAAAGGAAAATAACTCTGTTTTTAACTGCTTATTATTTACTAATAGTAAGTAGGTTGAATGAATAATGAGTTCATTAATGTAGTGACTATAGACACTTGCACGTCAAAATATCGGGTCTAGTTTTCAGTAGGAATAAAACCGATTGCACGATTTATTTATAACGTTTGGTCTACTTGCGAGAAAGGACATTTTTGATCTAGCTGGGGACAGCGGGAGGTCACGTTGAAGATGCATGACAGCGTCAAATATCTATGGGTCTGCGCCCAAAGTTTATGTTAGATCAGACGGTGAAGAAACCTTACCTGCCGACCAATGCTCCAACATTGGACAGGATGATGAAGGAAGCGACTCCGCCAAGCAGCGTGCCCACTAGGATGCAGCCGACGGCGTCATACAGCGGGTTGCCTGTGTACTGCGCCATTGCCATGCACGACGCCGCGACAACCACGCCCGCCACGGCCGCTGTATCTTCGAGCAGCACTACGTTCACTGACGGGTCGGAACTACGCATCACTGTAATGGACAAACAAGTTTCAAATTATCTCTATTATAACAAGGATTCAGTATAGTTAGACCGACACGAAAAGGCTACGTAATACTACAATTCTCGCAAATAATATGCACCACGCAGCTATTTTTTTGGTATAAAATGGCAGTAACATTGAAGAAAGACATATTCAGTCAGACATACAACATATGATTACAAACACAAAATTTACAACTGCAGCACCGAAAAAAACATGATGCCTCAGCCAGAGCCGGATTTAAGGGAGGGCAGACAGAGTTACTGCCTTGGGGCCTCCACAAGAGAGGGGCACCCAATAGAAATAAAAAAATCCGGCCCTGCTCAGTTTTAACAGGTTCTTAAATTAGTCGGGCAACCATATGTTACGTCTTACCCTATATTAGGTACTCTCACTCTCTACTGAGATATCTTACCATATTCATACAACGCCATGTTGGCCTCTTTGGCACCTTTTCGAATGGCGTTGAGTGCGACTAATAATGTTGCGCCTTCAGAAACTACCGCACCGCCCAGGACAAAGTAAGCCTGCAATTAAATACAATATGAGCAAAGCAACATGGCAAGCTAACAGAGACTTCATAATGATATAAGCGATGGCTGTAGTATTGATAAATAGATGAGTATTATACTGCACGTCGATAGCATATCAATTAAGATTACAATTCTTATGGCGTAGACAATAAGTTCGGTATAAAGTTCAAGATGATACACGTAACAGGCTTTCGAATGTACAATGAATTTAGACATTTTGGAATAGGAATTTATTTGACCAGTGACGAAAATTAATGAAGAAAAGTTTATAATGAATTTTAATGAAATCAATTATTAACATTTTTACAAACATACCCAGTAAAAATCGTGCATAGGTTGGGGATCCATTATACCAGTAAATCCATGATAAAAGGACAATCCACTTCCGACACAAAATATACCCACACCAGAGATCAGAGATGACACATATCTCATATTTGTGTAGCCATATGGGTGGTCCGGGTCAGCTATCTGAAATTAAAATGAATAGGTATTTAACTCAAAGAATGTACAAAGAGCCTTACAAACTTGTATGTATGTATTTTAAATGACTACCACCCAAATGAAAACCCTAGTGTTTCCCAAAACACATACACAGGCAAGTGAAACAGTTTCACCTCAATCGACATAATTTGGCAGTATAATCAAGCAGAGATTTAATCTTATAAAAAATAAATCATACATTCAATTCTATTTATTGTTTTATGCCGTCTCTCTGAAGAACTCTGCCAATGTCCAGTCGGTCATGGGAGCAACACAGAGAGCTGTTGTACAGTCCAAGAAATAATTTTGCCTTCTGGTTGTGGATTAAATCATACATACTTTACCTTATTATAATGAATGTATATAACATAGTTACATGAATAGACAATATTATTATTATTATTTAATTATGGACAGGCAGCTCATCGCTGATATGTCCAATTCACAGTGTTTGTAAAGTCTATCACTTAGTGGTATTATTCTTGTTAATGGTTTTAAAATAACTGTCCAATTTGTTTTTGAATGCGTTAACTGAGACAGCAGATACAATATCGTCCGGGAGTGAGTTCCAGGCCTAAACAACTCTGTTGCTGGGGAAGTGACGAGCGACATTGGTACTGAAGGTGGTCAATATGTACATGATTAACTTATTTTTAATAATAAAATTAATGACATACTTGTACAGACTTGTGTATTCCGTATGCCAGAATCAACTGGTTAATGGTATCAGCAAGGGAGTGAAGGCACTCTGAGAATAAACTGTGTGATCCGGTGTAGAACCATGCACATAGTTTAAACAGGAAATTACAGCAATTACTGAAAAAAAGTAATACATTTATTATGTTGAACCCTGGTTGAACCATCTAATAAAATGTCATCTCATACATGATTTGTTTTTATTCCATAGCGGACTTACATTCCAATAGCTGTAAGTACAACACGTCCTGACCGTGTCCTTAGTCCCATTTCCTCTCCTTCAGGAGCCTTTCTATAACTCATTTCCCTTCTATAGTTCCTTAGTCGTCTCTTCACAGTAAATACATCTGGAAAATGTCCAACAGTTAATTGAACCAGTAAGAAAACAATTTCATTTGAATTTGTTATCTCAATTGTTGTTAACCTTGCTCATATCTTCTTCTATCTAATTCTCTTCTTAATAGTTCCTTTTCTAGGGCATCTCTCGATCCCCAGACCTAAAATAATGTGAACAAATATTAATTTAAAATCTTCAAACTACAGATCTGTATTATGAGAAAATTTTAATTTTTTGACAGTCAAGAGCTTGGGACGAAGTGGATCCTTTTAGTATCGTAAAAAAACAGCATATTAACCATCACATATACCTACGATGCAATGGACAAATTGTGTGGATAAATAAGTAATACCAACCTCAATAGCCTTAGCTTCAACATCCTTACGGTAATACACTGTAATAGGTGGTGCAGACTCATATGGAGACCTCCGCAGTACTTTAGGCAGTGATTCCAAGTCAGATTGTTTCAATAAATATTCAGTCATAGAACGCATGGGGGTGATAAAGTTACGTTCGGTGTATGATGCTGAGAAGTCAATCAGAAGTCTCTTCTTTGCTGAAATTATGAACATATACAAGGTTTGAATATAACAACCATGCCCTGATGGACAAACTTCGGGTTGTAAAAATTGAAATTAGAAGTAATTAAAATTGTTAAATGCTCTATATCATTTTAAAGAGTTTGTTCAATTTCATTCAGTTCTTTTGGCATTCTGATGAGAAAAGTTCATCTTACCATGTCTTATTATAACTTACTTATATTATTCAACAAACATACAGAGTACTTTCACCCCCAGTTAAAAATAAGAATGAGGTGTGGTTTTTTTCAAAAAAATTTCAAAAACTATATAAGCCAACAACAAACATTATTAAATATTTAGAGTTGTCTATAAACTAATAAGTGATTTATTTTGTTCCACAATAGTTAAATATTATTATTATTAGTTAAATTAAATTATGATATTTATTATGATTAATATTTATGTCACTGAGCTGGAGTTACCTGGAGGCGCCGCTGCAGTTGATTGTGGTGGAGGAGATGATTTTTCAATTGTAACTTTGGTCACAACCTTGTCAACATCTGTTTCAGTCTTCACTACTATGTCCCCAACGGGGCTCTGCTTAATAAGCTTCTGTGCAGTCTTGTCTATTTCCGACGGTTGCGTGGCATTATCATTAGTTTCTTTTGATTTGTTCTTTTCGTTAAAATAAGCAGATGTGTTGATATATCTACATATTTTGTTTGTTGGTAAATAAAAGGTAGTATTGGTGCTTAGTATTCGACGTTCCCGAAAGCACAATGAACTCAAGTGTTTTAATTCAACAACAGATCTTTTACTTAGTTTTCTATAAATACACTTAGCACCAACAGAATAAAACATGAACATTTTTATAGAAAATTGCTGCTGTGAAGATTACACAAAAACGGTGGGTATCTTTTATTCAATTTCGACCCTGTAAGGATTCATATTTCAATAGAATTCAATTGAAATTGTTCATATTGTTATCCCTAAGCGCCAACAACTATTCATTGCACCAATTTCTTTTATAAAATCTCAAAATTATCAAGAAATATTATCTTATCTCGACTTGACATTGACATAATATCTGTCTGTCTATCTGCATTCTGCCCGTCGCGAGCTGCCAAGGATAGGTTGATTAAAGGATATTTATGTAGAAATCCGAAAGCCAAAAGTAGGATATTGTTGATTTTATCACTTTATGACATTTTTCGTGTTTTTCTACACATTTTCCCTATATAATACTACAGAATATATTTATGCTGTTAATATACATGCATCTTTCAAAATGAAACATTATTCTTTCTTGGCTGAATTGATACAGCCATCAACAGTGTTGCTAACACAACGGATTTCCCGTTACATTGGGATAAAGTGGAAACCAACCAAACCAAGAGGAAAACCGCTGACGCACTTTTTACCCGACTGCGCAAAAAGGAGGGTTAAGTTTTTTTGCGAATAAGAAACAGTATTAGTATAATATAAATACAAAATCCAATACAGAAATCGAGCATGAGTTGATTAATTGACTTTGGAATTGAGCCCAAACCCCACTTGTAACAAAAGATAACTAACCCAAGAGTCTGTTAGCGACTTAACCCGTGAAAACTCCATACAGTTTATTCTTATTTGGTCAAGTGCCAATCCTTCATATCGCAAGTCGTGCTTTTAGAGCCTCTTTCTTGAAGGAAGACATATATAAATCGCAGAACGGTGTGGCATTCTTGCATGACAAAAGCGTCTCTACCAGTCTTTTGTTCTCAGCTTTTGTTATTTCGTTGTTTGAACAATTTTCAACAGGAAGTCGAACATAAAATCATGTGTCGATGTATGTGACGAAAGTGAGAGTGTCAGTCATCAGTTGATCACAACAAACCTTAATATTGTCTTTTTTAATAACAGAGCTTATTAAAAAAGTCTGTAGAACGAATCTTTCTAGAATCTACGGAAAGGAAATCTTTATATTTTTCAGCATCGCCTACGGAATTTTAAAAAACTGAAACAAGTGAACGTAGTATTACACTCAGAGAAATAAGGACGGGAGTTGCCTTACCTATCTTTAGCCGTACATATTTTTCTGCCACTTTTTGGGGGAGGTGAGGTAAACACGTACAGCACACATCTGCACATTGCTGCACACTCGCAACAAAATTTGCCACGTCCATATAAACGCACACGAAAATAATATCGTCACACAAAGATGAAACACGCACACAAATAAACATTTCGTCGTAATTACACTAATGTTTACGACAACCACAAACGAAAAATTAGTGTTGTGCTATGTACAAAGAACGATTGAATTGATTGGTGAAGGAACGAATGAAATTGATGTACCAAGTTTGATTATAGATTATTATTTTTGGTCTTTTAAGTAGTTTGTACTAGCTTTTCTCGCGGCTTTGCCTACGTGAATTTCAGTTATAGATGTTCTATTCAAAATACATTTTTCCTAGGGAACTATACTTTTTTCCGGAACACAAAGTATCCATATGCTAATCCAGCCCACATAAATATATAAATCCATAATCCTTGAACGGTCACGGTGTGACCTTTCGATTGACTAAAAAAAATACAGTACATTTCCAAATAATATTACAATGAAATTACAGTACTTTAGACGTTGGATAAGGTATATAAAGAAAGAAAACATTATGTATTACTTAATCCCTTGATAAATTTGAAGAAAAAAAATGGAATTTAAAAAAAAATCACATGAACTACGACCCAATTGGAGAGAGAAAGAGTGAGACGAGGAAATAATTAATAATTTGTTCGTGTTTTCGTACATTTTTGCAGAAATCAAGTCTTTTTGGGCATAAATTAGGCAAAATAAGTTACAATGACCTAAATAAAAATTACAGTAGACCCATGTACTGTATTTTTATCATTACAGTATACAGTAAAACAGTCAAAATTACAGTAGATGCATCTGGAAGCACTGCCTATACCATACGTGTTGTCGACTGGTTGGTTCCGCGGGCACAGAAAAAAACCCACTTGTTTATTTTATAAAGTTAGGTAGTTGTCAGTGTGTAGAAATAGAGACAGGTTTTCATTTTCATTGTAATTTTAATTATTATAGTATTTCGATTCATCCGAGTTTCCATTTGCCTGATCCATCCGCAACAATCCACATCAGTAGTTGCCCCAAAAAGAACTGCCGTTTAGGTACTAATGGTAATGAACGTTTCATTGCAATGAAACAGTAATAAGTATAGGTAAAATGTATATTTTTTACTTCAAGTTAAACTTCATTCATTTCATTCACTTCATTCGTTCATTTATTGGTTTGCGTGTTGCCCATCACTACTCTTAAGCAACCTCGTACCAAGAGATTTTGTATCCTCGTACCAAGAGATTTTCGGCGTTTAGACTTGAAAAACAAAATGAGTTTTATGATGTTTTAGTAGCATAAATTCATAATTAAATTGCTAATGAATGATCAAAAACACCGTCTTTTCTAAAATTTGATGTTTCTGATCGCCTTTTACATGAAACCACTGCACAATTAACCATTTTCGGGAGCTGTGTTCAGCGATACGTACGGAAGCAAAATGACGGCCGGTCGCAGCAACTAGTTTTTATAAACGGCGATGAACGATTCGTGCATGTACCTCGGCAGAGGGGAACGCCAGCGCTTGCGTACTCCCGTCATTATTTCTCTGAGAGTATTACATAATCTTTGCTGGCAAGGTGGCATAGCAAGTATGGCAACATTGCATTGCATTCACTCGTAATCTGTGCACTCAGGGTTACCAGATTGGGGTTTTTTCTCGCAATTTTGGGGAAAAATTTGGCTGTTGGGGAAATGACATTGCTGGGGAAAAGTTTGGGGAAAAAATTTCAGGGTGGGGAATTTTGGGGGCGAATATTCTAAAAGATCATGGCTCTCATAACTCAATATACCCGAATATTTACATTTATTTATTTTTATTTTATTTTATGAAATAGGTTACCCACAGGGTGTACACCAAAACAATTACAGTGTAATAGTCCACAAAATAATTATGCTAAGTGTCACCCCAATTATAGGCAACAACGGCATGCTTAGAAATCCAAGGAAAAGGCTACAATGTATCTTAACAATAAAAATAAAATTCAACAAATTTAGAAAACATTTCAATAACTAACCTAACAAACAAACAAAAATCTGTTTGAAAAATCTGTTACTGATGGGAGGCAACAGCTGCCTCTTTAGAATCATCAATATCTATAATCTGTGCCTTAAATCTACCCAAGCTATCGGAACAAATATCAATTTTAATTTTCTTACTTAAAGCGTTATACTGCCTCATTAACCTGTTCAATGGTGAAAAGTGCCCTAGATTCGTCCTGGCTGATCGATCAGAAAAGAGAGAATAAGTTCCAGCCCGAGGCAACCTCGGTGGTACTCGTATATTAAGTTTGGAGATCAGAGTGGGCGAATCCAGGACACTGTTCACAGCTTTCCAAAGGAAAATGTTGTCCAGCAGATGTCTTCGGTCAGCAAGAGATGTCATCTTAAAATATTGCAAGCGCTTATTGTAACTAGGAAGTTTTTTAGCCATATTACAACTGTAAGATAGATGCCATAAAAATCGCTTCTGAACACTCTCCAGACGCTTGCTATAGACTTCGTAATGGGGATTCCATACGACACTACTATACTCCAGGCCAGAGCGAACCAGTGCGTTAAAAAGAAGAATTTTTGTCGTGGGATTTCTAAAATCTTTGCAATTGCGCAGTACAAAGCCCAGCGATCGGAACGCTTTGGTAACAATATTTTCAACATGCGTGTTAAACTGCAA
This sequence comes from Tachystola acroxantha, assembly GCA_963506565.1. Classification (NCBI taxonomy): domain Eukaryota; kingdom Metazoa; phylum Arthropoda; class Insecta; order Lepidoptera; family Oecophoridae; genus Tachystola; species Tachystola acroxantha. Next base: position 8,085,950 of record OY735874.1, read on the forward strand.
CTTACTATCCATATACACCCCTAAATCACGAATCTGCTCTACTCTTTCGAGGAGTCTACCCTGAATAGTGTAAGATGCGACATCCTGACTTTTTTTGCGCGAGAAGTGTATATGAAAGCACTTGTCGGTATTACTACATCACTATTTAAGGATGAGATATGACTTAGCAGCCCGTAGTGGATGCTCAAACTTTCAGCCTACTGTTAAAAATGATATAAAAATTCCACTCAGAAAACGTCTACAGCACTCAGAATACTCCACCGAAGAAGACGCCGAAATTCTGAATATGTTTTGTTAAATACCTAATTATTTATGTCTCTGGACTTTTGAAAATGACGGGAACGCCATACGGTTGCAAAATTATTCTATAATTTTGATTATATTGTATATAGTTTTGTGTTTAAATTAAATGTCACAAGTTAAGTTGGAATTTTTGAATAATTATATGCAATTGATTGGAAAACATACGTCGACCAAATTGGCGATGTCTTGAAAAAGAGCCAAGTGCGGTCTCCTACAAGCCGACAAGCATGCATGAAGAGATTGATGAATGTGGAGGAATTCAAATTCAAAATTCATTTATTGCGCCAGTTATAGGTACAAAATTATAAGATGTTGATATTAAGAACGTCTCACCACAACCTGCCTTAAGGCGTACAAATATAAAATAAGCGAGGGTTGCGTGCTAGGGTCGCAGGCCGCAGCAAATGGAAGTCTATCGTCTCTGCCTACCCTACGGGAATCAGGCGTGAGTTTATAAATAATAAAAAATATAGCCTTTCGAGCTAGATTCAAGAGTCTCATTCAGTACCATTGTTGAGCTCAAGAGTGAACGTGACTGCGGAGCTGCTTTTCCAGGGTTGAAGGCACTTCGATGACTCCTCTGGAGGTAGAAAAAAGACGTACTTATTGAACTTAAATTATGTAAAAAAATACGTACAATTACACTATAAATAAGAATTGACAAAATTGTGTATGAAAAATTACAAAGAATTACTATGTAACATGACATTGGCAAAAGACCAACTGTCGAGGCCATTAATATAACTAAATAAATTGTACACGAGTCTTTGTAATGACGGTCTTGCCTATCGCCGTTTATTAAAAAACTTTATAAAGTCAAAATTTATTTCTCAAACAAATTTGGGGAATTTTTTGGCAAAACGTATCATTTTGGGGAAAAAAATTATCAATCTGGGGAAATTGGAAAAATCCAATCTGGCAACCCTGAGTGCACTGCACTACTCACTCCACAGTCCACTCACTCACCCTCCCTCCCTCGCCAAAAAAAAAGACGCGGTCACCGACCGACGCGCGCGGCACAACGAGGAATTTATATATTTTTACTAAATATTCTTTACTAACAAAAACAATAATCAAATCACTGAATCATCCCGATACAACGTGTGGATTGAGACAAGTCTAGAAATCATCATTCTACGGCATTATATACTCGGAATATACACCTATTTGAAGCCATCAAAGCCATGCCGGCCAGCAGTATGGATTTGTACCACATGCAAGATGCCAGAAATAATTTTGACGCCATGCGGCCTGCTCCAGTTTGTACCGATGCCAATCAGTTTATGGGCCAATGTCAGAATATCCAATACGTGTCTACAAATTGTTATTATGGATACCATGAACCGAAAAGAATGGAAAACGCCTATGTGGCAACGGATTGCGAAATGTTAGACGCCTCTAACACTAATGGAAATGGAATAGCTTCAGCATCACCACAAAGCAACGCGAGGAAGCGCAGTGCAGACGAAAGTGACTGTCCACATAGCAAGCGGCTTCGTGAAGGTAAGATTCATTTAATATTTTGTCCTTGGAATCTCATTGAATTGTCTAAAAGTACTACTAATGTACCTACCGTTTATTACATTGTATTTACCTTCAATGAGGTTTCATATAATCATACAATGCAGTAAAAAGTGTATTCAATTGTATATGTTCACATTGTGGGAAGTCTCGCACAACTATTATGTATTTTAGAAATTTAGATTAATACTATGTGGTACAATCCAGTTTTCCTTAAAGTAATGTTGCCATTTCAAGTCTTGTAATGTATAAAATGATTTCTCTGTAAATGTATTAGGTACATAGTAGATTTGTGTGATACACCTGTTGCATTGGTCATGTTAAGGTTATAAACAGGTTGAAGGGATATCTTGAGAACTGGGAAATATCAGTAGCTTACATTTTTGAAAATTGTTTACTGCAGTGTTTAGTTGATCGTTTTTAAATAATCTGTAATGGCCTGCATCATACCTAATCCACATACCTAATATGTTTAATTTCATTGATCAGAAAGGGATGGGTGTATTTGCTTTATGCAATACCTTCAATGAAGGGGAAAAACAATTTGGGTAGTAATAACAAATAACATCTCTACATAATCAGCTAATTAATTACCTACTTATTTAGATGTAAGTACTTAACTGAGATGCTGTGAGCTATAGCTTCCACACATTTATTCCTATATGAATGGTCATTGTCGATACCTTTTTTTTGGTAACATGACACTGTTAAATGACAAAAATTGTAACCTTCCTTTATAAAATAATCAAAAATACAGGTTGAAGATTTTCTAAAACATCTCTTTAAACACAATACATAAAATGGTTTGTCATATCTCAGTTAGTGGAAAGCACATCATCCTACCTACATAAAACAATTGCAATCTACCATTGTACATCATGAAGGAGTGTCCCTGGATGTGTTGTTTACTGTAGTGGAATAGTCGCGGTTCGTGCGTCGGTGTTTTTGAGTAAACAACCTAGTTGATCGCGTTTCGTGCGTTTCATGAAAACAATAAAAAAACTACCTCCACTGTTGGTCGCGGTTCGTGCGTTCTACTTAATTTAATATTTGCTGTGGTCGTCTTACTACCTACTTTAGCAAGTGTAACCATAGAGTTGTGAACCCGCGAAACTGTCAAACGTTTAAAGATTTTAATGATTGCTTAGGATAGCAGCGGGTACTATTCTTTTGTAGAGTTCTATCGCAACGCGCCGCCGCTTGTAGCGCTGTTGCAGAGTTTTCTGTCTCGCTCGCACTTACGTGTCCTTTGAAGAGGCATAGTGATGCACGTAATAGTAAAAGGGGTGTGTATCGATAAGAAAATTCATGAATAAATAAGAAATTACTAATAGTGTACTTGACTATTTTATTTATTGTTTTAAAAATATTATTTAATAATAAACGGTGCAGTGTTGAATTTTTTTCTGTCTTATATTATAATCAGTGAGATTTAATACGAATTAGTTGAAAGTTACTAGTAGTCAAACTTAAACAACCTGCTAATTTATTTTCGAACCGATTTTAGTTCTTTCATGAATATTTAAAAGAAATGCATTTTTTTCATTTATACATTAAATATATTGAATGACGAATTGAAAGATATGTATATAAAAATTCAACAAAGGCATACTAACAAAAATCGATACAAGGCGTCATAGACCGTGATAATCATATAATAATGGTGACAAGTTTATTGGTGGATAATATCATAAGTGTTGAGGACTGTCTCGAATTACTCGTAAAGTAACTTTCATGTCTCGAATTAATCCCAAGTTGGGAGGGGGGGGGGGGGGGGGGGGGGGGGGATAGAAGCTGTGAAACTGAATTCTGAAAAATAAAATAAACCCTGTGATTTAAATCTACAGCTATTTACACTAGTTGAGATTAAGAAACTATCTGTGTTTACCATGATTTACCGTTATATATAGTTGATTGATTGTATTTTAAGTTAAAGGAAAAACAATAGAAATAGTAAGACAGATTTTTTTTAAATGTGTTGTCTGCCCTATTTACATAACTGCTAAGTTTAAAATTAAGAAAAATAACTGTGATTATCATAATTTACTGTTTTGTATTGTTGATTATTTATATTTTAAACACTAAATTAGATTTTTTAAACTTTTGGTAACTTACCCGATACGTTGATTTTCCTGTACCAAAATATCAAGAAGGGAATAAATAAAAAGTTAAAATCTGTATTTTGTGATTGCTGAGCGTTTTTATTACCTGTATTTTAAAACAAACAAAAAAATTGGATTCTTTTATTTATCCCAGAGTTATCCTATCGATATACACGTCTGTTACTGTTACGTGCATCACCAAGCCTCTTCAAAGGACACGTAAGAGCAAGCGAGACAGAAAACTCTGCTACTAGCAACGCTACTAGCGGCGTCGTCGCGACAGAACTCTCTTAAACCTTTGACAATTTAACGGTTTTTATAACTCTATGGTAATACCTGCAAACGTCGGTAGTAAGATCACCAAACTATTAAACGCACGAACCGCGACCAACAGTGGAGGTAGTTTTTTATTGATTTCATAAAACGCACGAAACGCGACCAACTTTGTTGTTTACTCAAAAACACCGACGCACGAAACGCGACCGATCCACTGTAGTGTAGTGTTAGAGTTAAAATCTGCAGCAGATACATATTCCAGACACAATTTCGATCAAAAGTTAAATAGGTTCTAATTTTCAAGAAAACAGAGGGAAGAAAACATTATGTTTCCTTTATATTTTCCAGTTGTATTTTTTGATAAAGTAATCTTTAATGACTCCTCCATTTTGGTGAGTGAATGAAAGGTGAACCCTCCATTTTCATTTAATTTACAGCTCAACTTTTGTTACACAATTTATTCCCACACACAAAATATGAGGAATATTCTCTGGATTCAAAGATTATGTTAAGAAAACATTTAATTTTTACTGTATTTAATGCATACAAAGTGTAAACGACACATCAAGGGTAACACTTAAAGTGCGTTTTCGATTCCTATGATGTGCTCTCAACTGTACCTGGTAGGTACCATAATAATGTTTTTATTTGGTTAGCGCATTTCTACAGGCGACGGGCGACAACGCGGCGGTCCGTGGGGTGCAGGTATTGAATCCTTGTTGCATTGTAACATAATATATTGATTTTATTTTAATACTCGAAACTTTGTAATAATAAAAATGGTTTTGATCTTGGCCACTGTAGCTCATACTATATAAAATGTTGAAAGTGTCTATTATGTGACAGGAGGTATGTATTACTTATTATCTCGAAATAGTAGTTAACTATTATAAGTAGGAATGTATGTCATCTAAAAAATAAAAATACCTACTTTTTATTTTTTAGGTTCAGAATATCCAATTCCTGTGGATATGTATGTATGCATCATTTCTCGGAAAGTCTATTTACTGAAACGTTCAATTCCCACAATTACCCATTCCCAAAATGTACAATTTTGAAAGATCCATCTCTTAGAACCCCAAACATTTGTTCACTATACTTTTATTTTCAATTATTTAAAACTGACCAAGGGTTGGTAGCTTATTTTTGTTAGGGTTTCGTAGTAGCCTTATATACTTTTTTAGACCTTCCGGAAATTTGATATTGGTATTAATTCTGCCTTTAAAACTAGACTAAATGTGACAGGGCTAAAAACGCTGCCTGCCTTTACTACACCAAAGTTATAAAAAGGGTGGCACTACTTTTGGAACTGTCTGAAAGTTAGCCTAAAAATTAAAAATGCAAGTCAGAATCATTACCATTATGAACCTAACCAAACCTAAAAAAATTATGTCTAAGACTAAGTCAGAGTTGTTTTTATCACAGACATTGAAATAGCAACAAAATTCAATGTGGAGACTTCCCGCTGTGACACTCAAGGGCACAGTGTGATGAAGTTTGACTTTATTTCAGAGGGTATGGTGCCGCCGACCTCAAACTTCAACCCATGTTTACTGCGCCCAACCCACAACAATCCAGATATATCTCGTTGTCTCATGGTCCATATGATCTAATCTCTACATTGTCTCAGCTTATCAAAGCATCAATCTAATTCAGCAAATTTTATCTACAGAAAAACAAAGAGTGAAGAACAATGAACCTGAGACAAATGAGAACTTGAGATTGGATGGTACTGAAGATTTAATGGAAACTCTTTATTGGAACATTCATGGTGGAAATATGTTTCATTTAATACAGTGTCTGTGACGCGCATAGAGCATAAGTTGTGTGATGATAACTCTAAGTATTAATAAGTGGTCGGGACTTTAAGACATTGAACATTAGTGCACTGAATATTGTTGTCTAACCAACTTTCTCACTTAGCTTTAAGGGATTTTAATAAAATAAAAATAGGGAATGGGAGTTTTTTTTTATTTGAAACAATTTTATGTATGTATTTAGCGAATATTTATTTTACACTAAATAATTATTAACATACAGTCAAATTAAATTAGGTCAATAATTGAGATTATTACATTATAATTTTTATATCATAAATACATTTTAATAAAGTCATAAATATTAGGAATTCATCACACTTCTCGCGTTTTAATCTGAAAAAGATGAAAATCGTAATTAATTTCCATGCACTTTGTTTCTCTGTTACAGATGCAGCAAGAAGATCTAATGTTGTTACTTTTTTTCAGGTTCACTCAGACCACAAACAAACCGAATGGTTTGGAGTTTGAGTGTTTGCTCCGATTATACAAAATATTTACTTCACCTTTTTGCTTTTCAGATGAATCTTCCATGTGCAGCCTTGTTGGCACACGGTCAAGCCCGAGCCACTCTGCTTCTGCCTTAAATGTAAACATACCGAAATATTATGCATTGTACTTAACATGCAGATTTATCATCAGTGTAAATCAGTAGACTAGTCAATCTAAGATCATTGAAACTCGACTGTGATATGTTTGTACCTGAGTTATTTATCGGTTTTGTGTGTAATTAAAACTATGAATTTGAATTTCTCGTCTTTGTTTTCAATTCCTATAGTAAATCGGAGGTATCGCCCTCTATATTCACTGATATATTAGACTTTTATGTTTAATAATTAACCATCATCGCCAATGTCTTTTTATAATCAAATCTCGATCAAGTATTAAGTAAAAATGCCATTCCATTATTTGTATTTATTATTATTCATACATAATATCACCCCATTACATTGTTATAAAAATACGAATAACAGCATACAATACACCTGTTAAGTTCTGTTTAGATAGATCATTGATAAACACTTGAAGTAAGATTGTAGACAGTTAACACAAATGATGATAATACAAGCATTTATATATTTTTATGTGATAAAATACTGATAAAATTAAATGCTATATGGATATTGGATACCTATAAATATTAGGTAAAAGGATCGTGGTTTAGTGTAATTTGAAAAGGATAAAAACGCGCTCGCCTGAAGCGCAGTTAATACGTAGATGATGATTGATGTAATAACATAATAATTATAGTTCAATAGAGTTAGTAGAAACAAAATTATACATTGCGGTTAGCACAGCTAATGAGCGGGAGACATCTACAGTACAGTACGTGTTGTATTACCTCGGTCGGGGTCACTTCGTCGGTGTCCACCACGTCAGGCAGAGAGTCGCTGTTGGCGCCCGCTTCGTCATGATCGTTCCCACCATCGCCCACATCCGAGTGGCAAGTCTGATCAGCCTCAGCCAGGTCCCCATTGTGCATCTCTGAACAATTTATAAGATCAACTTTGCCTTCTTGGCTGGATCGCGCGCTGTTATCGTTGCCGTCAACTTCCATGTGAACGTGTCCAGGCCACATATCGTAAGGACAAGCATTCATCTGGTGCAACTGAGTGTCGCTGGAGCTAAATAAATTCAGCGACCCAGCTACGTCCTGGAGGATCGATGACTCCGCCAGCTCACCCGGCAGTTGTACCGATTCGTCCCCTTCGTTATTCCCCGAGATCAACATTGGCAAGTTCTCAATGATATCACTTGAGATGTCACATACTCGCATACCCTCGTACTTTGAAAGAAGATCAAGGAGTCTTTTCCTTGACTGTTGTGACTGTCTACCGTCACCAGTGCTATTAAGTATATGTGATGCTAACGCTTCCAGAAGCTCTGACGAACAAATTTCTTCGCTTTTTAGCAACAGAAACCGAACTATTTTGTTATCGATTTGCATTGTGCTCGTGCATTCGTTTTGCATGGGATTACATTCGTGGTAATTATTTGCTTCGCCTGAAGTTGTCGTTACGACTTCCGGTCTAGTTTCCTCGTGAACATTTTCATTTCTTTGAGTATCAGTAAAAGTGTATTGTGATAAAACATTCCGTATTGACTGAAGTACTTTCTGTCTAAGGGGGTCAGAACTGATCAACTGTAGTTCTCTGAATAACTGTATGAGGAAATCTGGATGTGACTCGTTGACCCCAATCAGCGTGGTCACTTCAGAATAAACATTTTCCCTCAGGAGATCGAATAATTTAGACGTCGCTTTCTCGTGTACTTCGCGGCTCGTTGAAGCTAAATTAGGATTAGGCATTTCGGAAGTACTAGCAATGTTAATGTTGCTGGTCTGGGAGTAATCTAAAGCATAGTTCCTTCTTGCGGAATTTTTTGCGGGTAATTTTGACGATGACTTTTTCTTGCTGTTAGCAGAAGTGTTCAAATTATTGGAATGTGACTGTATTATCTCAGGAATTGAGTTTGTGATGTTCAGGTTTCTGAAGGCGTTTGTTGCGGTGTCCTGCCGATTTATGTTGACATTAGGAACATTTACTGCATTGTTACTCTCGTCTATGTTTCGCGAATGGGAGGCGATACTCGCTTCGGCGCCGTCGCTGTTCTGATTCACATTTAGAACGTCAGGGGCGGAGGAGAATGACAGCGATCTTTCGTAAGCCACATTTCTCCTGGCATGTCGACTTGGGATCTCTTCGTGGGGCGCTTGTGGCGGCTGGGCCGGTGCGTTCTGAGAGCAGCTGGCTGTGTTAGTATTTCTCTTGGGGGTGATGGAAGGCGATGTGGAGGAGGAAGTATGGTTCAGTGTGTTGTGCGACCTTTCCACTAGAGGGTGCGGATTGTGAGCCGGCCCCACAGCCAAGTGGCCGTCGGCGTTCGTCTTGCTATTGGCAGAGAGAAGATTTTGACGCGAATAGCTGGAAACAATGAAAAATCTGACTTATAACTCGACCTACTCCATGCTATGAAGTTAGTTGGTATGAAAACTTATTAGTTTCAAATATGTTATACTCACACAAGCACTTTACGATAGAAGCGGGATGGTATTTTAAAGCGAAATATGTATAATACACGGTTTATAATTAGAAGGCATAACAATATGTATGAATTAAACATGATTATCGGTTTAATTAAAAGCATTTCACGAATAGAGGTAAACAAGTTTGACATATAACACGTTGCTCACCCTGATTAAAAACGAGACGCTAATTATAAGAGTATAAAATTAACTATAACATAAATAATATAATTGACTGTTATATGGTGTCTAATATCTGAAAAGAGAAAATAGATTACTTAGATAATATAATAAGCCTTGTTTAATTCGTTGTAATAATATTATGTATTAGTACGTATACATAGTATAGCGTTGAATCGTACCTTCGGAAGTTGTCCCAGTAGTTGTTGGCCCTGTTGCCGGGCGGCACCTGGTTGTTGAGAGTGTGCGACGCGTTCTCAGCACGCCAACGTTCTTCCAACTGAAAAATACAACTAATATAACAGAAATACAGCTGAAAAGAGTCATCAAAATACCGTCCAAGTAACATCGTTGCAGTGTTTATCTGTTAAATAAATTCCAAATCAGTGTATATTTTAGTGTAAATTATCTAAAAATTACTGTAATTTGTTCGTCTTTTAACGGTGCATCTAGTGACACAAATAATTTTTTGATTTTACTTATATTCGAGACATTTTAGTGCAAATTTTAATAATCAACAGTTTAAATCAACTATATCTGATCAATACGCGTAAGCGACGCGTTCTCCACGGCGCTTAAGACCTTTTAGTCGCCACATTTCCAGTCCGCCGCCGCTTGCTCGGATTAAAAGTGCCCACACTAGGTGTGCGGTTTCGTCGCTTCTAGTGCTTTATCTAACCCTATATCGCTGAACGGTATTGCTGAGTGCAGCGCTACCATTATGTCGGGCCACTGTGTTGCTTGCATTGATGCATCGCCCGACTCGGAAACCATTACCGCTACACTGCAGTGTTCCCAATGCAAAGACTACTATTGCTATTTATGTGCCAACAAAAGAGAATGTGACTTTGTTTCTCCTGCGGAGAAGTGCTCATGGGTTTGTCAGGCATGCCGATGCAAAGCACCCAAGGGCGGTGATAACTCAAACACGCCTCTGCGTAATGTCACCCTTCGCAACAAAACATCCTCGCGGCCGACGACTCCGAGCACTTGCAAGGAATGTAAGTGTCCTTCGGAAGATGTTATACGGGACATCATCAGAACAGAACTTCGCCAGTGTGTTAAGGAACTGAAGGACTCTAACAGAGTTCAGTTGAATGAGATGAAGGCGATAATTGCAGGTTTTGAAAAATCAATATCGTTTTTTAATGGTGAGTTCGAGAAACTAAGAGCGGATTGCGAAATACAAAAGTCATTGGCCGACGACTTGCGTAAGGAAAATGAACAGCTACGTTCATCTCATCATAGTTTAGCCACCAGATTTACACAATTGGATCAGCAGTCGCGAGCAACGAATATTGAAATTCACTGCGTTCCTGAGCATAAAAGCGAGAATTTGCTTAACACCGTTCAACAATTAGGTAACGTCATCAAGGTTCCCGTTCGAGATCAGGACATCCATTATTGTTCCAGGGTAGCCAAAATGAATGCTGACAGTCCTCGTCCTAAATCTATTTTAGTGAAATTTAGCAGCCCTCGCCTCAGGGACACGTTTTTGGCTGGAGTGGCTCAATACAATAAATACAACAAAAGCGAAAAGCTTAACACTAGCCATCTCGGTATAGCCTGCAAGAATAATACTCCAATCTTCGTTGTGGAACACCTGACAGCAGAAAACAAGGCTCTTCACGCGGCGTCCCGTGCCAAGGCTAAAGAACTGGGCTATAAGTTTGTCTGGGTCCGTAATGGTCGTGTATTCATGAGAAAAACCGAAGACGATATGTATGTGTACATCAAGAACATGAACACGCTTACTCAGTTGTCATAAACAATCTTATTCTGTACTGGCTTTATGCATTGGTTTACTTGTTTATAACATTCACCAGTTTAAGTATATATTACCAAAATGTTAGAGGTCTGAGAACGAAAACAACTGATGTATTCAGAAATATTGTGTGTAATAACTATGATGTAATTCTTTTTTGTGAAACTTGGTTGAACAGCGGTGTCTTCGACTCTGAACTCTTTGATAATCGTTACATTGTTTATAGAAGGGACCGCGAGAGCCGCGGTTTCCATCGTAAATCCAACGGTGGTGGAGCTCTGATCGCAGTATCCAGGCGCTTTAATTCTAGACGGTTGTATGAATGCGAATCTGATTGCGAGGATGTCTGGGTTAGTGTACAAATTTCAAGCTCAGGGGGTAAACCCGTCGAACTATACTTGTGTTGTGTATACTTGCAATCTCCTGTGAGGAGGCACATTCTTGAACATTTCATAGCCAATACCAATAGAGTTGCCGAATCTACTACAAGTAATATGCTTGTGGTAGGCGATTTTAACATGAGCTGTATTCAGTGGGAATGTGTGTCGGACTCCTCTGGCTTGAGGGCTAACACGTTTAATAGCGTATTTGGTGGCATGCTCATAGATTTTATGGCAGTCAATACATTTGCTCAATACAATCATGTCTTGAATCACAAAGATAGAATTTTGGACTTAGTACTTAGTCATTGTTCAATCTCGAATTTGCAGAAGTGTGACGATCCATTGACGAAAATCGACTCCTACCACCCGCCCTTGGTCTTCACTGTATCTTTACCTAATAACGACAGTCTACCAAGCAATGAGGATGTCTCAAGGTATTGTTTCTTCAAAGCTGATTATGATCTTATCATTGACGACTTAAACAAGGTCTCATGGGTCGACTTGTTTTCCGCTTGCGCGTCTGTTGATGACATGGTATCTGAGCTATATGACGTAATTCGGGATACTATTCAGAATCACGTTCCTAAGTCTAAGCCGCGCAAGTATGGCTATCCTGACTGGTTCACGCCTAATCTGATTGGGTTGCTGCGCGAAAAACAAAAATATCGCATTAAAATACGTAAATTTAACCGGAACCCACGCGATGTTCTGTCTTTCAACATTTTAAAGACCAGATGTAGTAAACTTCAGAAGATCTGCTATGGTAAATATATTGACAGGTTGGAGAGCTGCCTCAGATCAAACCCTAAAATGCTATGGTCATTCATTAAGAGAAAGAAAGGCAATGGAAGCTCATATCCGGCCCAGATGTCCTATGGTGACCTTAAGGCCTCCCAGGGTCCTGAAGTATGCAACTTGTTTGCGTCCCATTTTTCTTCGGTGTACAGTAAACACAATCACATGATTAATCGCTCTCATGGTGACATCAGGTTCACCACAAGCAATCATCTTTCTTCGGTATCTTTTAATAGAAATATTGTTTTTAAGGCTTTAAAAAGACTTGATTTGTTCAAGGGTGCGGGTTCCGATGGGATACCGTCCGTGTTTGCAGTCCGATGTGCCGATGCATTGGCCTTACCATTAGCATTAATCTACAATAGATCGCTTCGTGACGGTATCTTCCCGAATTATTGGAAGGAAGCCTTAGTCGTACCATTACATAAAAATGGCGATGAAGGTCTCGTAAGAAACTACAGACCTATATCCATCTTACCGATATTTGCTAAGGTTTTTGAAAAACTGTTATGCCCGATACTAACCTCCCACTGTAAGCAAATCATTTCTCCTAATCAACATGGCTTCGTCAAGGCCAGATCCACTTCCACTAATCTTATTGTGTTCGTGGATGAGCTATGCCACTCTGTCGACTCCAGGTGTACAGTCGACGCAGTGTACACCGACTTCAGCAAGGCATTTGACCGGGTTAACCATAACATCTTAATACGTAAGCTTGCCATAAACGGTATATCTGGTAGTCTGTTGGATTGGTGTGAGTCTTATCTTGCGAATCGTAGTTCACGTGTGGTGGTCAATGGGTTTCAGTCTGATGAATTTCCGGCGTATTCGGGCGTCCCACAGGGCTCGCATTTGGGCCCATTGTTCTTTAATGTATTCATAAACGATATTGATGGCTGTCTTGAGAACTCGCAGGTATGTCTATTTGCGGATGATTTAAAGCTATATCGCACTATCAAATCGCAAGAAGATACAGATCTTTTACAAGCTGACTTGCTTCGCCTTCAGCAGTGGTGTGAGCGCAACGACATGAGCCTAAATACCGACAAGTGCTTTCATATACACTTCTCGCGCAAAAAAAGTCAGGATGTCGCATCTTACACTATTCAGGGTAGACTCCTCGAAAGAGTAGAGCAGATTCGTGATTTAGGGGTGTATATGGATAGTAAGTTGCAGTTTAACACGCATGTTGAAAATATTGTTACCAAAGCGTTCCGATCGCTGGGCTTTGTACTGCGCAATTGCAAAGATTTTAGAAATCCCACGACAAAAATTCTTCTTTTTAACGCACTGGTTCGCTCTGGCCTGGAGTATAGTAGTGTCGTATGGAATCCCCATTACGAAGTCTATAGCAAGCGTCTGGAGAGTGTTCAGAAGCGATTTTTATGGCATCTATCTTACAGTTGTAACATGGCTAAAAAACTTCCTAGTTACAATAAGCGCTTGCAATATTTTAAGATGACATCTCTTGCTGACCGAAGACATCTGCTGGACAACATTTTCCTTTGGAAAGCTGTGAACAGTGTCCTGGATTCGCCTACCCTGATCTCCAAACTTAATATACGAGTACCACCGAGGTTGCCTCGGGCTGGAACTTATTCTCTCTTTTCTGATCGATCAGCCAGGACGAATCTAGGGCACTTTTCACCATTGAACAGGTTAATGAGGCAGTATAACGCTTTAAGTAAGAAAATTAAAATTGATATTTGTTCCGATAGCTTGGGTAGATTTAAGGCACAGATTATAGATATTGATGATTCTAAAGAGGCAACTGTTGCCTCCCATCAGTAACAGATTTTTCAAACAGATTTTTGTTTGTTTGTTAGGTTAGTTATTGAAATGTTTTCTAAATTTGTTGAATTTTATTTTTATTGTTAAGATACATTGTAACCTTTTCCTTGGATTTTTAAGCATGTCGTTGTTGCCTATAATTGGGGTGACACTTAGCATAATTAGTTTGTGGACTATTGCACTGTGATTGTTTTGGTGTACACCCTGTGGGTAACCTATTTCATAAAATAAAATAAAATAAAATAAATAAATTCATACAATTGATAGCATTTAAAAAAGACGTTTATATCCGAACACACTATACAAACACCAAAAATACAAAGAAACATATACACTTAAAAGTTAAAACAAGTTCGGATGATGTGCTGCTAGTCAGTCAACCTACTTCAGCATTGCCAACTGGCCCGTATTACCGATGCATAAGGTAATACGCGGTACACACTTGGTCTGCCTACGATTTTACGTTAAATATACACACCACCAAACACCATTAAATCGAGTTCCATGCAAGCTATCGATGTCGGGGGATTCCGCGGAAGTCCAGATTTTTGCATCTGCCTGCCCTGAATCCTGCTAAGATATTTGGACGCAGTAAACAGTATAAGCTGGCCCGGTAAGCATGACGAAGATAACCGTTGCTGAGCCAGCTTATACTGGTTACGCAACCGTTCGACTGCGATTGATCCAACTTTCTTAGCAGAGGGGTGACCGTGACTTCAATCGTTTTCAGTTTGACACTTGAACGATGTACATTGCGTTTCGTTGTGTTATAATATTGCAGTAATGTGTAGTGTCCATTTGTCAAATTGAAAGCGATTACGTAAACGAAGAAAGTCGCGGTCCCCATGGGTGTTCGCACTATTGGATGAAGAAAAAGGATAGATTTATAACTCACATGGTTGAGTTGTTCCCTGAGCTGGTGTATCTCCCGCTGCTGCATGACGATCTGCTGCCAGCACCACGCGCCCCAGAACCCGCAGCCGCAGCTACACGCGCCCACCATGCCTAGCAATAGAACCAAAGTTAACGTTAAAGCATGCCCCGCCCCCTTTTCTCTCGTCGTTAACGTGCAGTAGGTAGCGATCTGACGCTTGTAACTGGCCGCAAGCCACCTGTGTATGTGTCAGGCTTTACTATTCTTGTGTAACTGACTCTTAAGGCCGCGTTTCCATCGGCAAGAAATGTCCGACAGCAGCTTGCAAGTGTAAACTACCTAGCAATAGTGCTGTCTCGACAGCTTGTTTGGCACTTCCTGTGAGTATTTGCAGGCAAATTGCAGTAATAAACGATATTGCACTTCATGCAAGACTTGCGCGAGCTAAGTTGCAGATGGAAACGCGGCCTAAGACCGATATTCATAGGGAATTCTGAGTGTAAGTTTGATAACTGTCAGATTTCATACAATTTTGAACAAGTGCGATGTCAATCTGAATTCGTGCTTAACACTGCTTATTCAGGAGATTGATTCAACTTTCACCACTCGGGCCTAGTCTGGATTGGTGGATTACACGGCGATAATGCTAAGAATCTCACCGTAAGGCATCATCATGTTGAAAGGCATTGACGGCGGGAACGACATTTGCGGGGTTCCCAGCAAACGCTCCATGGTCTGCGAGTGGCTGTTTTGCGTGAACTGATTGCGCATATCCTGTACAAGATAATAAAGTTCTAAAAATCAGAATGTACCAAGATTACTAAATACGGCAAAGTAAAACATCGTGTGGAAACCAATACACGGATTATTCTTGCGTCTGTCTGGAAAAGTAGTTTCTATTTAAAACCACCTATTATGCATGATAGATGTTTTTAGCACGAAGTGGAAACAATGGGATCCCTTGTTATAAGAGATATAGTTTATTCAAGAAAATATAACCTTTTTCTAGGTAACTCCACACTAGGATTCCTTGATAACGCATTGAGTCTACCTAAATGGAGTAACTGACATATTCATACCTGATGCGATTTGTTGTTCCATGGTGGTGGAGGATATGGTATACTGGAAGGATTGTCGTCTGCAAAGACAAAAATATATATTTATAAACCCACTCCTAATTCAACGCTGAAAGTCATAGCGACCGTAGCGACCTTACTTTGAGATATCGGTGGGACCATGTTAACATTCGGCGGTTCTACTCTGGGTTCATGACGGGCATTTTGAGTAATATTATTCGCTTGAGACATCTGAAACAAAAGATACGAAATAACTTTCCATGGAAGGTCGTGCTGAACATGGGTTTTCGTGGGTTACTGATTTTAATGTTCTTGTATAGGTTATATCTATGTTCAATTCAATAGGTGGGTTCACACCACACAAACCGAGCTGATTCGCGCGGCAAATGCGTCGCGTGGCGGCTGCCCGCTTAGTGTGGGTTTAAGTTACGCGTTTCAAACTGCAAGTTAACTTCTGCGAGTAATATCCGACGGGAGCTTTCAAGTGTAAACTCCACACTTGCACAAGTTTACACTTGCTACTGTCGGACCTTACTTATAGAAGTTTTCTTTCAGAAGAAACGCGTTCCCTAAGTCAAAAGTCATGTCCTTCTGTAGTCAGGTTTCGTGAATATCGTCCTTGTTTTGCCTTGTTCAGCATTAATGCCCTTGTTTAGTCAGGTCATAGATTCGTCAAGTTTTTGTTAGTAATGTTATAATAGCTAATATTTATATATAGGACTCACATTATTTTCGTCAGATTGTCGATCTTGCGGCTGTCTCCGTCGGACGCGATTTCGCTGGTTAGATTTATTCCTTGATGCACTGTAACACAAAGTACAGAGGGTCTAGCCAAGTGGCATAGATTTTGAAGAAAAATGTATAGAATAGACATATTTTGGTAACGAAAAAGGAAATGTCAATATTTATTTTTCTTTCTATTCCATTGGCGTTAACGAAAGTCGCTCGGGTTTGTATTCTCGAATATGTTGGTGGGTAAGAGATTTCGACTGATTTTTGAATTATTTGTATACCTATCACTGTCGCTCCCGTAAGTACTTCCCAGGTGAGATGGCACCGTGTTGACGGACCGAGCTCCTAATACGCTGTCGCCTCCAGTCTGAATCACAATAATAAAATCGTATTGGTAATTTTTACTGCCGGTAACTGTATATTACAGAACGTATCGATATCGAATACAAACCCTAAAGTTTTCATTTTCCCTTGAGTTTTGCGAGTCTAGCAGTATTTGCTCAGACCTGGAGTCGGGCTCCTCTTGTTCACTGAAACAAACATAGCGATAAACTTCAGTTCGATGAATAGAGAAGTAATAGAGAAGGGTTTTCACAGAATTTCTTTTTGTCGATAATATACTGCTGTATTGGTTTTATATGGAAATAATTGCAACTATGAATGTTTTTAAATCGTTCGTAAAATTCTTCTTCAGGAGTTCGGACAAGTGAGAGATATTTGCTTCAATATTTACCTTGCGTAAGACTGGTTCACGACGGAAGCGGTGCGAGAATCCTGCTTCTGATTTTGCGGCTCAGTACCAGAGCATAGGACCTTCTGGGAAAAAAATTATTAAAAGAATACACCTCGTAATCAAGTATCTTTTTTAAAACTGTTATTTCTTGGTCAGTATCATTTTAAAATATATAGTAGGTTCAATTGAATCGACCCGACGCGACGCAGGTTTAGCGTACATCGGCGATGCGTGGTGTCGTCGGGTGTTCGTTCATAGTGTGATTCTAGTCATAGAAAATGTAACGATTTTATGTTCAACACGCGTCGCGTGGCGTGGTGTTATAGCAGTGTGTTTCCGGCTTAAGTGTCGCGTCGACGCTACGCGGGCGCTAATAAGACGTCGAGGCTCGAAAGATGCTAGCTGGGGTCTCTTACAGCTGTGCCTTCCGATGTTAATAGGCTTACTCCATAAGGGCTCCAGTCGACCGTACCTCTTTATTGAGCAGCGCCTCTAGTTCCCGTTGTTTCTCAGCCAGCAAGGCCCGCAGCTGCATCTGGCGGCGCTCGACCGGGCCTGGGCAGCTCGGGCCGGCCACGGCCGTGGGCCCGGGACGCACTTCCTCGTTCACTTTCTTCTGTTTGCGCAACACTTCTGCGACAACCAATGTACACATTAACGGAAGATTATATCAGGTGGGTATAAAACGGGATTTATCGTGTTTAACATTGACGATTGAGGTCTCGATATATCGACAGCATTGAAGGCATCATGACAAATCGTGTAAGTTTAAAAAGTGAAAATGCTCTGAATGCTCAAAAAATCTCTGATTTTCCTATGACCATTTTAGAAAAATTCCATGACCAGAGTGGTTTTTTTTCGAGTGTGTTACCCTACCCATAAGTGAATTATTACAATTTTTACCTATGAATTAATTAATGAATTATTATAATAAAATGTATGCCAGTCAATATAGAAATGAAATGAAATATTTTATTAATAACATTATGTTACAAGTCAATATATGTCATATAGTCATCAATATGATAAACTTAAATAACATTTAGGCCGATAGTCATAGACAGTTTTGAGCATGAACTCAGCGCGAGCTCTCACTTACAGTTGTAAGACCGATCTCAAACTCCACTCATACTCAAAACTGTCTATGACTATCGTCTTTACATCACCCAGGCCTTGGCAAGGTATGTGGGACTGTGTACGTACAGTCGAAGACAGAGATAAGTATACAGGGAGCCTCAATAAGGTTGAGATTTTCTTAAAAACTGCTGAACCGAATTTAATAATTCTTTTATCTATTAAACAGGGAAATAATTTTTGCAATAGGTCAAGTAGTTTTTGAGAAAATATCAACCTTAAAAACTCTACTGTACACCTTTCTCTGTGTTCCACCGTACATATGCAATGATTTCTCGTATCTACTCACCCTTATTGGATACCATATCCTTGATGCGAGCTCGCTCACTCATGATCTTCTCAGTTTCCATGCGCAACTCTTGAGCTAACTCCTGTAGTGAGGCAATGTTGGCTTCGTGACCTGTGCGAACGAAATTGATCTCATGCCGATTGTATTCCAAGCCAACGAAGGCCAACGAACGTTTGCTATCGGGTAACGTCAACTAACGTGCGATTGATCCAACGTCTTTTGGTTTTACAGGTATGTCAAAGAACGTCGTTGGCCTAAATTAGTCCAGTGTCTGTATTCAACCACTTTGCAAGGAAAAGGTGCCAACACTGAGGATAAAATGTGACAAAAAACTCTCAGCAGCAGTATTCAACCAGCTGTCTGCGTTATCACCACACCAACCACATTATTAGTCGCTTAATACTCACTCTGTTGTTGATGTTGTTGTGGGTGATGTTGCTGTTGATGATGTTGGTGTGGTTGATGTTGCTGTTGATGTTGCTGTTGTTGGTGGTGATGTTGCTGCGAGTGTTGCTCGTTGGTGAACTTGTGGCGTTGGGGCAGAGTGTTGCGCACCCGACACACGCTGCCATCATTAGACCACCCACCCATACTACCACCACCCTCAGATTTGCTGTGAACAAGTGACAATATAGTTTTAAAACTACTGATTCAACATTTGTAGCGATTCCAGATTGCGTACGCTATTAGTTGCCGCTAAGCGAGGCGTCCCGGTCGCTCTTACACGATGTAGTATATGAACGACACTGACAGGTGCGATTAGAATTAGACATAGTGGCCGCTACAGAATTAGCTACATTGTCTACTTTCAATAACAATTAAATATTTCGTTTTATAAATAATAAAGAGATGACAAAATAATACTTACTTATCGTGAATATTTGGGTGTGTTGGTATTTGAAAAGAATCATCGTGGGCGTTTGAGAGATGGTCAGCTTCGTAATTTTCTACCGATCGCATCAGATCTGAAATAGTGAAGAGTAATTATAGATTTCGAATTGAAGTTCTCAAAAAATATTAAACAAATTGAAAGGTTTTCAAAGCAAAAGTTTCGAATTATGTTCTAAAAAATTATTAAGCAAATGGAAAGTTACCTTTAGTTTTTTGAAGGGCCGTTTTAATAGCTTTTATTTCCATGAGTTTAAAAGGATCGTCGTTTTTAATGTTCCCCCCTTGTTTATTGCCTAAAACTGAAAAGGTTTTCATATTACTCCATTAAATACATCTCGACCGAATTAGAAGAAGAAGAAAAAAATTATGCGTACATTTCCGTGTGTTTTCTTCGACACCGCTGTCTTCTCCGGAACTGGAGTAGGTGTTATGCGAGCTTCCCTCACGGGTGGCCATTTGTAACTTTTGAAACTCTGATACCTTCAATAAAATGTATTAAAATTAAAACATGTAATTTTCATCATAATACGCATTTGGCCTGTACTTCGCCCAAAGCTATCCAGAGGGGAAATGCCGCCAGCATTATGGGCACGTTGCCGGACAACGGGTATCGGTTGAACTATCTGTGATGCAAGCCATTCAGATAGTCCAGCCGACCTATTTTGTACATATAGTTTTTTTTTTGGATTAGATACACATTTTTTAGTTATTTGAACAAATTATGCGGCGCCATAAGCAGGTGAATATTGTTTCGTTCGAATAATAATAGTACCAAATTCTCCATGTGCTGCTTTTTGAGTTGCAATTCTCGTAATTTCATTTGGAGCATGCGGCTTCGTTCACCTAATAGCCCCTCGTCGTCTTCCGCTTCACTGTCACGCCCACCGCCCGTGTTCTCCTGTAAAATAGGTAGGTATTCGAAGACCCTTCAATTTGTATAGAATATGGATCCAATATAGATAGAATATGGTCTGCCAACGCGGAATGGAACGCAGCATATTGGGCGTGAGGAGAACGGACCGTGTCCGAAACACAACCCTGCGATCGATAACTGGCGTAGCAGACGTGGCCCGCAAAGCAGCTACATTAAAGTGGAACTGGGCGGGCCACGTGTGCCGCATGCAGCCGGACCGATGGGCCCGGACTGTCACAGAATGGATGCCATGGGACGGTCGCCGGCGTCGGGGCAGACCTCGGCGTAGGTGGAGAGACGATATCGTTAGATACAGGGATGGGTGGCTGGAAGAGGCTCAGGACAGGGATGGATGGAAGAGGAGGGGGGAGACCTTTGCCCAGCAGTGTGACAATTTATAGGTTTACCAAAAAAAAAATGGATCCGACTGAAGGCGGAATGTCGGCATGTTTGGCAAGTTCAAGTTCATTATAACGGTAACAAATAACTTTGTGTTCGAAATTACAATTCATAATGTTATCTACCTAAACTACTTAATCACAAATAACATTAAACCAATAAGGCAGGAAGCAAACCTCTCACTCTTTCCCTGCTATATCTATACAGGACGATGGAAGGATTCTGTAACTATCATCCTCAGAGTATAGCTATTTGGATAGGCTATTGTTGTTAGCCCAATGCGATGTATATTCGACTACCGCAAGGAGGAGGGGAGGGTAAAGTTTTTCGGGTGAATGTACGTTCCCTTGTCACCTCCTGTATCATAAATGAGTTGATGGATTTGGATGTATAGTTAGACTCGTCGTGGTGACGGGACTGTTATAGGATACATTATATGTCAAAGAAGAAGTCGGGTTTTGTGATAATTAGTACACTTCTCGTAGAGTATCCAACCAAAATATTAAATGCTAAAACATTTTATGCCACATTTACCGGTAAGCGCAATTAATTTTTAAAGAGTAAACTTACCTCACTGCTAGCAACATTGGTATCTCTGTGTGAAAATCTTTCGTCTTGGCTGTGGGTAGAGTGAGTGGTGAGCGCGTGGTCGCTCTCTATGTTATTGGGCATACTCTGCTGTCCGTGGTGCACGGACTCCGAGCTGTGAGGTAGAGTCGTGGCCACTCCTATCTGGTTAGCGGCATACATCCGATTCGGGTGGTGATAGTTGCTACTGAATGATTGGTTCTGGAAATGTATTTATTAATATTAATATAAAGTATATAACAAAATGGTATGAAAATAAATCCAATAAGAGTCTAAATATTTATCTGGGTCCATTTTAATATCAAAGCGGTTGTCATTCAGTCAGTGTGTGAATAATTTGTTACCTGCATAACACCAAAGTTGTCGTGAGACGTTGATGGATGCATTTCTTGAGACTGTCTATTAATTTCGTCCATCTGCTGTTTTGCTTCCTCCTGTAATACGATTATTATTTGTTATAACAATGGATTGTATAAGAAGCTAGAAAGATATTCATTTCACACACATGAAAACCAAATATTTAATTTATTGACCTGAAATTTGAGCAACCTCTTCTGTTGCTGTTTCAAAGTTGTCAATCGAATTTGAGACATCTCCATTTTGTTTTTAATTTCATTCTGCCACAGCTCATTTTCACTGTATGTTGACCCATTGCTTTGGGCCGATACAGGCCTAACCACCACATCCTGCTAAAAGCAAAATATAAATGTGAAACACTAATTAATAATTATAATACAATATTCAATAAATTATGATCAATATCCTACGTAAAGAAAGTACAGTCGAAAACAGAGAAAAGTACCACATGGCGCATCAAAAGTAGAGAATGTTCTTGGGATTTTATCTACTACTACTTGACTGATAGGTAAAATTATTTTACTATTAAGTAGTTTCGAGTACACATTAGTATACTTTTCTCTGACTTTGTTAGACCATACAAGATGAAATGCCACAACAATTAAATCGTTATTATGTTAGAAGGGAACAGTTGATCACACACAATACTTTATTTGTGGATAAGGCTAAGACACAGTTACAATATCGTTTATAATCTTACAAATGATAGAGTAATAAGGGTCTTATAAGAGGCAACACTGTTAAGTAAAAACAGAAAATGTGACAACAATAAACAGCAGGCCTAAAACGGAAATCAATCTGTTAAAATATAAGACGAGCAAGCAATATTCTTCAGTGTTTAATGGATGTTGGCATTAATATGACAGTATTAGAGATGATTATTCCCTGCTTCGAGTTTGCAGCCAATACATGCTTTATTTTCTCCCAGCTTACAACAGACATTGGCACACATTGTATAGCACACATCAACGGACAGTAACCTGATCTTCGTTGTCATTGGCGTCATCGGTTTTATTTTGCATTTCTTTCATGAGTGCTACCTTTTCTACACACGAAAGAATATTTATTCGTAGCACTTCATTCAAATCTGGATCATCTTTATTAATCTCTGGTTCAGTGTAAGAAGTAGATTCAATTTCTTGTATTTCTAATACATCATGATCAACTTCTTCATTGTTTTCCTCGATCTTATCCAAATGTTCTGAAGTTGTATGCAGTGGATTGTCAACTGCAGAAGGTTCAACTTTAATATTTTCTTGTTGAATTTGAACCTCATCTGAAGTTTTGGCATGGTGCAATGTTTTATTCAGCTGTTCGTTTTCTATGTTCGTCACTTTTTTAAGGTTACTATTAAGCACACTGTTGTCGTTGTTATTCTTGACATTGCACGCTTTGTCTTGGTTCATATTCGATGCACTATCATCTTCTACTTCAACTACTATTGGGTCTGCAGGTGGAATGTTCTCATTTGTCTCTTCTGCAGGCACTTCTACATTGTCAGGCCCCTTTTCGACCAAAATACTTTCCAGTTTACTTTCGCTTTCTTTCAATTTCATTACCATCCCTACCAGTTCATCATACTCTTCTTTTGTGTGTTCAATATAAGCCTAAATTAGGAAGTGAATGAAGCAAAGTAATCATAAATCTTTATGTTATCGTTATTAAAAATAAAACTTATCATTGTAAAAGTATTTACTGTACCTCATCTTCGGAGTTGCGCATGGTATCGACGAGGGATGACGTCACTCGAATGTACTCTCGTATTTGTCCCAAGCGGCGCTCCACCGCAGCTGCGTCAGGGCATGCGGCGACTATAGCTTCGCCTAAGGCTCGTGCTGATTCTCTGTGCACCTGAAGACAATGTCCATTTTTTTTTTAACATTCTTAAATTCCTTTATTTCTCACTGACATAAACAAGAATAAGTAAGTAAGACGCATTCTACTCACATGATTATTATCATTAAGATTGTTGAAGCTTCCCTGCCCTTGGTCATACATGTTGTTCATCAAATTAACCGTTTTGGTTCCAGTCCTTGAATTAGAAATGGATGGTGTAGTATTGTTATTATTGCTTGCGTGACTATTTCCTTCGAAATTATTGCGCGCTGGATTCAAATTCCTTGTTAAATTGTTTCTATTTTGATTTGGTGCCTGAAACAATTTAGTGAAACATACAATAATAGCAATTAAATATTTTTTATGCACAATAAAAATATTTGATTTGATTTGGGTTCAGGTTTCGTACTTCAGATATTGTTCTTCACAAACTTTGTATAATGATACTAACATTAAATGGCTGTGACATATTCCCCGTAACAGCATTTGGTGTAGTAGGATTCACAATCATCACAGCAGCAGCTGCATGGTTAGAATGTGGAATTAAACCTAGAATCAAAGGAAATAACTAAATTAAGGCAGTGCCTATAATAATTTCATTTTAGTTCGTATCTATTAGTTTTTTACTTAAGGGCCTGACATGAGCCAACTGACGCCGCCAATCTTTAAAAAATAATATCTTCCAAATTAATCAATTTACTATTAGAATTTATCTTTATTAGGATAAATACTATTTTTTAAATGCTTATTTATAACGTGATTCAATTTCGGTAAGTTGTAGTTCGCATAATTGCGAAAAACGGCCGTTTTGGCATATTTGTGTACTACTACTTAGCTTATCGTAATTATGCCATGTATTGTATATTGAAAAATAGTATTTATCCTAATAAAACTTGTGTACATAGCTTTTTTAGTTAAAATGATTAAATTGGAAGACATTATTTTTTTAAAGTACGGCGGCGCTAGTTGGCTCATGTAAGGCCCTTAATAAATTAAGGCAGTGCCTATAATAATTTCGTTTTGTTAAGCTCATTTATTTTGAGAACTGTAAAAATGTAGAGCAAAAAAGATTGAAATATCGCAATAAAATTGCAATGAACGCCATAACCTTGAGTATAGACAGTTGTTGCTTGAGCAGAAATATTCAAATGAAAACCAATACACTTACCATTCTGCATTTGGTGTGCATAAGGGTGCAAAGTGTGTCCAGATGCAGTGGAACCTCCACCATCATCTTGAGGGTCAGTCGCTATGTTCTGGTTCTGTACATTAAGAGGCAAGGCACGCGGCTGCGGCCTAACAGGCACAAACCTCCCAAAGCCACTCTCAAATGTCACTGAGTTATCTAAAATATGCATGTAACATGATATGTAATGCAAAACATATTTAGACAGTCATGGAAATAAAAACATAGGTATTATACATTTTGCTAAAGCACTTACCTAAATCTGTTAATTCCTGGTCAGAAGTATTGTTGGTTTGTTTCCTAGATTGGTTATAATTTGACCTCGTATTATATTCAGACACTGGTACCCAGTCAAGGGATGACTAAAACAATTTTACATTACTATTAATATAAATTAAATAAATATAAGGTAAGAATACACTTTATAAAGCTATTTAATATAAATTAAATTGTGCATACAAATAGCTCGCACACTTTATAGGTTCATCACACACCTTCTTCCGACTAAATTTAGAAAAACAACCTCCCATATGGGAAATAAAGTTAATACCTAGTTTAAAACAGTTTATGTTGTATACTTAAACCTCAGAATATTACGAATAATTGAATTAATATAAAAGTTTTCTGATGAGGAAACGTGTGCCACACACAAAGCTATAGAGTTGGCAGAAAGCCAAACCATGTTACACTTCTGAGTATCTAAAAATAATTGGGCACATGTGGTTCGAAGAAACTTCATTCTCTCTGCAGTAATGACTAGGACTGTGAGCTCAACAGTACTATTCATGTTAATCATACCTAGTTATTGTAAGATCGGAAAAATTAAATAAGCATGTACAAGTAATGAAAGTTAAGGAACTTTTTAAATCCTAGTCAAGTCAGAGTGTTATTCTTGTGTCATTTTTGTTTTAAAAAATTGGTACATTTGGTTCTGAGATGAATGGATCAACAGATTTTAGGACTGCTATATATATATAACATTAAGTAGTACTTTTTGATGATGGAATTGGTTTACATTCTTATAATACATTTGTTCTCTGTCTCCCCTACAGGAGAAAGATGTAAGTTTATGTATGTAATAACATTTATTTTGACGTCCGACTTGACCTAATTACTGCATTTAAAAAAACAGCAACCTTCTTACATGCTTTCTGAAACACATGGGGCCTCAAATTACCATGCCACTATTAGTTTTTTGTCCTGGTTTAGACTGTGCCCAGCATTGCTAAGTCTGATTGACCACATTCATTATTGCCCATCATGCAACATGGCTATCTCAAATGCAATAGGAAGGTTTGTCATTGTCAGTCAGATTTTTTATTTACCCTTGCTATCAGCTTTTTATGCTAAGCTCTGTGTCAACAATCATAGAGTAAAATAGTAATAAATACAAGTATATGTACAAGTTTGATGTTCTCTAAAAAAATTATGAAAGTAAAATAACCTTTCACTAATACATAGGCATACTTTCAATAATACATAGGCAACATTGAACCATCCGATAGATTATTATTGGTAAATTTTAATCAAATCAATTACAGTTATTAGGAAACCCTCATAACATTTGTTCAGTACCTGTGACCATATGTGTGTCACCATCTTACTGGAATGCAATCTATCTCAGTCTGACATAAAAGTTAGAAGACTACTTACCGATACAGACACTAAGTTGGTAGTCATGTCTCTTCTGGTGGGAGTCACAGCTTCCTGTGGCACATTGCAGTTGTTCCTAGCTTTCGTCTTGGGGATAGTGCCCGTATGACCTGGGTGCCGCTCGTTGTTGCCAGGAGCCATAACACGCAGTTTTACTCCGTTAACATTCACAACATATTCATTGTCCACCCAGAGAAACACTTCAACACCCAGGCTCGCTCTAAAATAACGAAATTACATTGAAAAATTCATAAAGCACTGTGAGTCAACATACATTTCAGACGGTCTTGTTTGTTCATGAGAATAAATTAATATAACTTTTGAACCGTCGTATTTTTTGAATTATTATCATCAATGACAGTGCGACGATTTTAACAATTAACTCTTCTTTTGAAGATAAATCCAACATTTATTTCAAAAAGATACAAACCCAACGCAAGCAAATGAGGATTAACCACAAACTAAATAGAATAGAAATTGATTGAATGAAAAAAAAGAAAAAGAAAGCAACGACAAAATCGAATAGTGATGCAGCAAGAAAGGATATTTTAATTTAAAAAGCCTGAAAATTAAGGAAATACTCATAAAAGCATTATATATTTAATTTTAAAATTTTCCACCATATTATTTATATAGAAGTTTGAAATATCGTGTATATTGTAAAAGAAACATTTGTTTTTGTATTGGCAAATGATATAAATGTCGAGTCCATAAAATAACACAAGTTTTATTATTTTCAGATGGAAAGGCAATGCTTAGTTATCTCACCGGACTATACAGCCAAGTCTGATGTACAATTTATTTTATTACGTACATTTTACCACTGCTGCTTTGCTATAGTAGAATCACCCACGTATTACCGTAGATAGTTGTATTATCTACTAGATATAATCTACGGTGTCTTCTATTCTAATGAACTATTGAACCTAAGCTACGTCTTGTATGTACGCTAACAGCAGATCAAGTGTAACACTTTGAACCGTTCTTATTATCTGCATCGTAAAAGTTAAAATCGCACTGCAAGTGTTACCATTGATCTGCTGTTTGGTCTACATATTATTTGGTTGATCATTCCACCCCTTAGCTAACTCTTC
This sequence comes from Tachystola acroxantha, assembly GCA_963506565.1. Classification (NCBI taxonomy): domain Eukaryota; kingdom Metazoa; phylum Arthropoda; class Insecta; order Lepidoptera; family Oecophoridae; genus Tachystola; species Tachystola acroxantha. Next base: position 8,113,663 of record OY735874.1, read on the forward strand.
CAGCACAATCAAACACGAATCGCTGACGACGCGACGCAGAGATAGACAGACAGACCTTTATTGTACAAAAGTATTACATTACACGAGTTGTTACAAAATATATTATTGTACAAAGGCAGCCTTATCGCTCAGAGCGATCTCTTCCAGCAGAGAGTGAAGTAAATTCTATGATCGATAATCAATAAACGCTATGTATGTTTAGTAAGGCAGTAGCGATGGCGGCACGGCACGGCGGCACGGCACGGCGGCATGGCTACCGACCGGTACCTACTAACACCTTTCTTTCAGGCTTCAGCTTAGCTACATGCCTACCTACTATACTTTCTCCTACACTCTGTAGATAAAATTATTTGTTTCGATCTAGAATCCAAGATCTATAGGTATGTAGGTATTCTAGATCTTTGTAGTCCCCAAACCTTGCATTATTTTCGAATCCGAACATAGTGGCACGCACCAGCGCGTGCCGTGCAGTGCCGGACCGCCGCCGCCGCCGCGCCGCGCGCCGCCTTCGTCTCGAAGCCACCATTACATGCCAACGGCTAAACAGACAGAAACAATTCACCGCCACGCCATTCGCGTCACAGAGCTGGCGACGCCGGTCGCGTACTCCGAGCTTGATTTTCTATTTAGAGAAACGAGAGACCGCAAGGCAAATTACTGTTTTTATAAAGTAATAGACTTTCTGATCAATGAATGTTGCAGTGTTTAAGTGAAATCCAACGGAAATAGTGCACGCACATCGTTGTTTTTTTTGGAAACAATAGGTAAACTGTCTGGAATTCTTTTCGGTGACCTTTATATATATTTTTGACTTAAGTAAGTAATTAATATAATAGGTGGTGCTATAAATCATAATTCCTTTCGGCAAGGGGTTTCGGGTTTGATTCCCGATCAGTTGTTTGCAATTGAACCACTTTTTGCGACTTTAAGTGCATTTTGTGTTCGTAACGTAAGGTACAGTGCAAATATAAACCCATGTTAGGTAACTAGGTTAAACTTAATTATATTTGCCCCTAATCTAATACCTATGTGTGTTAGATGTACAACTTAACTTCAATCTGTTACTGAACTTTCCAAAAATATAGGTACCCTAGAACGTAGGTACCTACTTAATACCTATATCATATAGGTATGTACTTACTCGTACATTTGTGTCGTATAACCATTAGAACGAAAATTAGGTAGGTAGTTATATATTATTATGTAGGTCCTATCTCTACAAACATACCTACTTGTAAAAAAGATCTAAGAAAAATAATATGCTTATCCCTAGAAGAGACTTCAGCCAGTAACCTTTAGATTCACCAAACACAATTTAGCCTCGGAAACATTACAAAAATGCTCTAACGCTAAAATGACAACTTTAAAGTTTTATTATTCAATTCAATTCAAATACACTTTATTGTACCTACATAAAAGACACAAACAATAACAATACAGAAATACAAAACAATATGTACAATTTGGCGGCCTTATCGCTAATAGCGATTTCTTCCAGGCAACCAACTGTTGATGGAATTATTAATTATTATTAAGGGGCATTCTCCATTTTCATTTCTCATACAACATTTTTTCGTGTATATATTTTAAGAATATGTTTTGTCTTTCGCTAGTGGATTTGAAGGTGAAGCCATGGGTCGGTAGTGGCGAAGACAGTACCTTTAACCAATATTCACGACACAAATAGGCATCTAATATAGGTGCAAATAGGGTGTGTGGGGTAGGTGGTACATAAGTATAGATAGAGGGTAGGATAGGCGGTGTTGCCGCGCCGCCGAATTTTGTGGGTGCGCCGACCTAAATACAGAATTTGTGCTGACATTTTAATTAAAAAAACTCGACCACTTTGATGCCGCACCTATAAGCTGTATCTAACATATATGGAGGCGCATGGATCATTTTTTTCGTATAAGTGGGCTTTTATCATTTGTTGTCGTAACGTAAATGTCAACTCTACCCAACCTACAAGCCAAACACTTACGAAGTTACGACGATGTAGGCATGTAACGTAAAGTATCGTAATAGCACAATATACTATACTTATGTGTATGTATACAAGGTGAAATTTTAGTGGTTGTTTTCCCGCAACGAGATGATTTAGTCTCGGTAGTACTAGCGATTTATTAATATAAAAAATTTCTAAATTAAGAAATGACAGTTTTTATTGTGAAACTGAATTCGATAGTGGTTGCGAATCAATAGTAGCACCGCGATATCCCAGCGTAGCAACAGCGCGGAGTGGCCGGCGGACGAGGCACAATGTACCTATATGCAATTAATGCACGTGTTTTTGATAGGTTCAGTCGACAGCAGATCAATGGTAACACTTTGGACTTTGGGCCGTTCTTATTATTTCCGTCGTAAGACTTGAAATCGTACTGCATGTGTTACCATTGATCTGCTGTCGACTGTACCTACGTCTAGTGAGTTACTATCGTCTCTTATGTTATCCAGTTGAAAAAAATAACTAATAATTAGACGATTTATTTTTCACGTTTAACTCGATAAATCAATAGTACACACGAAGACATAGATAAGTATACAGGGGGCCTCAATAAGGTTGAGATTTTCTCAAGAACTACTGAACCGATTTTAATAATTCTTTTACAATACATAGTTTTAACTTTTATCTATCTAACAGTGAAAGAATTATTGCAATAGGTCAAGTAGTTTTTAAGAAAATCTCATCCTTAAAAACTCTACTGTACACCTTTCTCTGTCTTCGACCGTACTACCAGATGGCAAATCATTCTGCCACTAAAATTTCACGTTGTATAGGTAGGTACTTATCTAAGTATACATACTTCGATGAATTAGTTATTCTCAATTCATGATACTATGCGTACGCGTCGCATCCAACTCCAGCTGCCGCGAAGAAACACACAGTGGCTCTACATCAGTATTTTATGATTTTTTATCTCCGAATCCCTAATAATACGTTGACACTTTTGTGGTGCGAACTGCGAAAGCAAACACCTATGACCTTTTTTCATTTATAAGCTCGGTCTGTGTTGATGACTTCAGAGGTGACGTCATTTCCATGCTACGAAGCACTAAACCGGTTCCGCCATCGCACCGCGGCGGCCTCCAATTTATGCTAATATTCCATCCACTCCAGTCCACGCTCGAAAAAGTCGTAATGCAGCCATATAGCCTAAATTGGGTCCGCATCGCAATATAACTGTATAAATTGCAATACCCAATTATGGCACTGACCATTGGCCCTTCCAGCCGTCTTGGAATTAGGTTTCCATTATATTATTAACTAGATGTTAGGTAGGTACGGTGACAGACAGGATCTGGTGTGTATCAACTTGACTCAAGTCGAGCTCTTTCGGTGTAAGGGAACATTATAATATACGAATGTCTCCAACGGTAGGCACATAAATAGGCTGGCTGGTTTATTTATATCTACTTATCTGTCTTTAGGCGGCTTGCTAAGGCCTAATATTGTGGTTAAATCATTAAAAAACTTATTCTATAATGCAAAATCTCCAATATACATATACTTCACGTGCTATTGTATATGTTACTTCGAATATAGTTGGAATGTTGTTTTGTTAAACGAGAAAAAGAATTTGCGGCAAAAAACAGTAAACTGGTGGGCTCACGAGCGACTTCCGTCGAGGCGGTCGCTAATAAAAAGGAGGATTGGCGGAGACGATGGGAACAAACATGGCTACCAACACATGTTGAAGTCATAAAATATTGGTGTAATAGCATCGTTGTGCACGAAAATAACTTAATGAGACAGTCCCATTCATCAACATTTATCAATCGACACCAATAAAAGCAGTATTAATTCAAGTGCAATACATCACCTACCTACCTACATACATATTGATAGTGTCGGCTCGGCAATGTCGTAACCCTTAACATTTAAACCCACTGTTAGCCGGAGAAAATATATATGTATTTAGACATTTAATTGTATTGTATATTTTGCGTACATAAAAGCTCTATTGTGTACTCCAACATAATAAATATTAGAGTCGATGTTCATAGAGTTGGGGGTAGGTACCAATATGGAAGACATTCCCTAATTAAATTAATCTCATAGGAATAACTGCGCCAAGTGTCAGGCTCGGAACTACGCGGAACTTATTAGAATCGTACCAGATCATAATAGAATCTAGCCCGCATTATTGTGAAGTCATATACAAAATACTTATGTATATTTACATAGGAAGAAACGAAAAAAACCAGTCATAACAAAATATTTTGCTGACGATTAGGTAGATAGGTAAGGAGGTCTGAGTCTGAAGTTGTGAATACAACAATGCAGACGGCCCAGTTGCTCTTGGCGTGACGGCTGCGAGCCTCTTATCGGCGCACAAGACGCACCTACCTCCCACTCTCCCCTGCGTACAGTCGCCGCGCCGTCGTCGTCGCGCCTCGCGACCGGACACAACGCGAGTTCAACGACCCGCCAATGTCTTAAAAAGAATCAAGCACGGTTACGAATCTGTTAACAAAATTATGGTTATTTTTGTCGGCAGAAGGGAAATGATTTTAATTCTCAAGTAATTTAGTTCACCGTGCCAAAAAAATTCTAAAAACGTAGCCTATCTAGACTGTATCGTAAAACTTAGTATCTGGGTAATATGTAGTAGTTACTTAACCTAAGAAAGACGTAGGTGGATAAAGATCTGATGCAATATGCAGTCTCAGAGAGTCTGGGTGATCTCACCGTCTCCTCCCCTCCATCATTCCATCCCATCCTTGTCATCTCATCACAATCACGTCATTTACATAATGATGAGTGAGAGCTTTTGAATGAGCTTCTATGACTCCCAGTGAAAGAAAAAAGTCAGTGTAGATACCTTTTTACTTGTTTGCTTCTGGTAATAGCATCTCTTTGTCGTGTCCCTCAACATACTGGTAGGGCTCTACATATATTATGTCTCGTAGTCAGCCTACAGCAACTGTATTATATTCCAAGTCTACAAAAATGGTTAGTTAAGTTCTAATTCATTTATGTGTTCGTTCATCAAACAAAGTAGAGCTCCAAGTCTTTTATATGTAGAGCCAGAGCCACCAAAAAAGTAAAACAATGAAACGGAAACATGTTTAAAATAAGTAAAAAGTAAAAACGGCTCTATACCCGAACAATGCAGTCAATATAATATAGTTATAATGTGTGTATATTGCACGTAGTACATACCACATATGTATCTACTTATTTAGATATTCCTAATAATAGAGAAAGTTTTCAAAAAACTCTTGCAATCATTTACGTACAGCTTTTTAAAAGCCACAGGAACGTTGACATGGGCTTCAAGCTATAACTACTTCAGTTTACAATACACGGATAAGTATATAGGTTTTTAAAATTATTAAAATAGTTGTTTACATCATTCTTTATTATTGAATAAATGGCTCAGAGAGACGTCGCCGAATCATGTTGTTAACGCCGCGGTCAGATCGGCGACAGACCTTCACCGATTATAGCGGTGACGACATCGACACACTCCCGCCACGATCCTGCTCCTCTTGTCAGGGCCAAATCGAGACTACAATAATAGCTACTTAACAATATGTGTACATAAAAACTCTTGTTTACGAGTACTCACTACTATCTACTCTGTATACCGTTATGTACTGCGAAGTTTAGAAACAGGAATTAGGAAATCCACATTGAGCTGAAGATGGGTGCGTTTTTCTTTCTTTCTGACTTTAAAGAATTTTTTTGAATAGAAAGAGAAATATAGGCATGGATGACATTTGCTAACGAAAAAGCAAATGTAAATCCCATAAGTACCTACATTTTTCTTTCTATTCTACTAAGAATGTCAATCCCATACTTTTTTTTCTATTCTGCTAGCGTTAACGAAAGTCAAAGCCACTGTAACTTTCGTTAACGCACTAGAGTTAAAGTTAGAACCACTTCATCTCTAACCGCACCTAAAAGTAAAACTTTGATCATCGTAAATAGGTAGGCACGTATATCTATTATACGTATTCTTCTATGGCCCGCTCTATAATGTCTAGATACAATCTTCGAATTGCCAATCGCATAAATAGAAATACTATTATAGCAAGTCTTCGTATGCAGCCCAATCGAGCTGTTCTAGTTTCCATTCCATTCATAACTTACGAGTAGCTTACTTTATCGATTCGCCATTTACCCATAACGCCCCATAATAAAAAATATTGCTCATTCGTTGTAGCCTACACATTTTATGGAAAATATGTACATACAAGTATCTACGCAGGCTCTGTGAGGTAGGGTCTATGTATTGCTGCTAATGAATATAAATGACGAAACGTGGTGAGGTTGTCTTTATGTAAAAAAATGCCGTGGAAACGTGCAAAAAATCAGAGCAACTTATGTGGCATTTGTATGTGTGATAATAAGATTTTGCCTGTAGGATCTAATCCCGGTAACCGTAAAACCTACATAGTACGATGTAAATAAGTATGAACAAGTAATTTATGTTCACCAAAATTAACTGTGGTGCGTGTGCGTCTGATCGTCACGCAGCAGTTGCCACACTGCGACGCTTAGCGATCAATGACTGTTTTGTCGACACCACGTGTTATGTCGATTAAACTTTTTATATCATTTTTAACATCTACCTACTAACTTAGATATACCATCTATACATTTGTCTACTGTATCATATTGTTTCGTTAACGATTTTCTTCGCAAATACTATATATTTTATGTAGGAAGAATAGCAGAATTGTAGGCCGGTCCCCTGCCCGCCATACCGTACCCTACATAACCGTTTGACACGCAAGCACGCACGAATACAGTTATGCTATTGGAATTTTAAGCCCATTATCAGTTTCACTTGCATGATATGAGATCAGTTCAATAGGTTACTGCGTTTACCAGTTATCTGTTACCTACATATTTAATGAAGGAGCAATTTGATTCGAACAGGTATCAAATTGCTCGAAATTCCAATCTGAATTGGCGGTCTGCCACCCAGCTCTACACAGCTGTCGTGTGAAAGTTTGGGACGGTCAGGTTTATGTTTACGTCGAGCGTAACCCAGATACAGTCGGCAACACCCTTTATTAAAGCAGAATACGCACACAATCTCACAAAATAGCTGCTCGTAATCACCCGAAATATCATCAAACTCATGTCGTAATGTGTTAGTGTAACCTATTCGAAATTTCGAATATACTGGATAATAAACAGTTTTTATACGCCTTGTAATAAAACATAAATCATATGTTAAAACAGCTACAATATTTCCCACTTCTAGAAGAGAAACAACGTTCTCCTAAAAGTCTGGGTGGGAAAAATATACTTAGGTAAAAACTCACGCATCCGTCACTTGTAAAACTGAGCGATGCGTGCGATCAATGCCATGACAACATTGATAAATTAAAATTGGTGACTGCTAGGTATGCAAATGTTCTAATATGGTATGGTAAAGCCTAATTGTGTGAACATATACCTATCTATATTTACGAAATAAAATTTAATTGTACTAAGGACCTACTAATTCTGGTCTGAAGTTCTGGAACATACAAAATGTACTTACTCTATTATGTGTTGACTCATGGCCCAATCGTTAAACTGTTTGCGGTGCGTGACACCAATAAGTTTACTGGGTGTACGGAAATTGCAAGAAAGAAAACAATGACGCCGACGACGGCAAACAAAAGCTTGGCTTCTTCAAACGTTTATGAGGAAAAGGTTCCTTCGCATGGTGCGGGGTCTTGTTATCAATCTTCACCAATTAGTCCAATTTACTAGTAATTTGTTCGAAATCGTAAGGCATTAAATCAATTTATTCGAAGTCGTCCGCGAGCGGAGGTCCCTCGACTCGAACGTTGTTAAAGTTCGCCCACTGATTCAAATGCAATAAGAGATTACAATAGATCGCTCGTGTCGTTACGTGGCACCTATTTTAGTAATATATCTATGTCAGTACTGACGACTGTCGCACGTGGGCGTATAAATAAATGTCCGTGGCCCCAATACACAGAACGATTTACATAATTGTCTTCCCAATTTTTACCGACAACTACCTATATGATACTGAATGGATAGGTACCTACGGACTCTACGGACACATGTGGTTTGACTACTTATTTCAGTAGGAGGTTCAAACTCGTAGCTGTATTTTTGTATAAATTCTGATTTATTCTTTCAGATTTAAGATGTTACGCGGCTCGTAGTGATTCTCAATTGTGAAGAAACATAGAAGATGAAGAAGCTAGTCAACAAGAACCTCATCACGCTAAAATGCGTGCTTTTCTGTTTTCTCTCAGGTAAATTAATTCTGTCGTCGCTTAGACTCTCCTTAAAATATTGGATGGTCTGGCCCTCCTCTGTCTATGTTTACCACGAATATAGACAGATAATAATTTATTTATCACTCACATTTAGAGAAATTAACACAGGAATAAGCATGTCCACGAGTATCTAGTGCAATTATAACATCTATTTCCAAGTGGGTACGTATATTACTCGTATATAGGTATTTATAATGCTAATAAGGGATAAATCTGTAAGCATGTGTAACATTAACGATAATGTAGATTTAAAGACAGAACATCTAGGTAGTCGACGGCAGATCAATGGTAACACATGCAGTACGATTTCAAGTCTTACGACGCAAATAATAAGAACGGTCCAAAGTTCAAAGTGTTACCATTGATCTGCTGTCGACTGTACGAGTATATATTAGGCTTGGCTTAACTTCCCAACCAATAAACTAAGAACATGCATGATAAATCGCGTCGAGTTTCTACTCCAACTTTCTTATTCAGTCCTACTTATTAATTGGAATCTGAGATAAAGAATTTTCATTCCAGTAAATAATTACTTTGCTAGATATGGGAAAACGGCATTGTCGCTCACATAAGCTATTACCTACTTTAATTGCAGTGGATCTCCCGGTCCCTTAGAGCGGTTTTATTCATCTAAATCGTGATCGCCGTCGGTCATAATAAAAAAGTAGTACAGTGAGACTGATACGTGATGGACAGTGCTCACTGGCAATGGCAACGCAATCTGTACTCGAGTGCAGTGCTGTCAAGCAAGCTTCCATGTATGGACTGGACACCACATAGGTACCGAACCGAATGATTTAGGGACCGTTCACCTCGGAGCTTGGACATTAGCCGTAGCATTGAGGCCATTTTAAGTGACCTAATATTGTGATTTGCAGCTTACAAAGACCTTCATTGATGTGTAGAGAGATGCAATTTAATATAACGGCTCGTCTTAATTTATCATTTCCTACTTGCTAATCCGTTCCCGTCCGTATGTCTGCAATTTTTATTACTTTATAAAACCAATAAACAGAACACACTGACGCTGTGGTTTGAATACTGGACTTCCGAGGCCAGGGTTCGAAACCCTGACCTGCCCGAGGCATTTAAAACCATAAAAAAACAGCGACAGACTCTGCCACCTGTTACCCATGCGAGGTGTGTTCAAGGAAGGTTCAAGGAACATGTGTGTCTGGCAAATAACGTATCTCATTAGAACCATAAAAGTATAATAATAATAATAATAATTTTTTATTTGGAACCAGAAATTTGTACAGTTTTACTTAAATCTAGATACAATTAATGATCACTTATATTTTAAGAAGTCTATGAAACTCTCTGTCTGGATCGCAAGGAATAAATGCCCGTGGCTGTCGGTTTCTTATACCAATATGTACCATTAGTTTTCGCGAGTTGCAATCCTATATACTTAGAGAAAATAATCGTTTTAACTCTTTCTTTAGGCATCGGGTGCATATACCCGTTCCTGCCGATGCACATGCTGGAAGTCGGGCTGGACCGAGGGGAAGCCCGACTCATATCTGCGGTGGCGCCGTGCCTAGCTTTACTGGGCCCGGCATGTCTGGGTCTGCTCATCGATAAGTTAGTATTTCAAAAACTACTCCTACAACTAAGAAACCTGGTTAAATCCGGGCGCGGAGGGAGATGCTTTTTCTTTAGAGTTGTAAAGATTCGTCAGCGTAGAAAAAAGCTGATGCCTAACGTTCACCGACTATACCGAGGATCTACGAGTACCTATTTTACTCGGCTGTCGATGTCGGCTCGTTTTTTTTTAGCGTCAGGAGCGCATTCCTTTGTACGACCGCAGGTACTTATTTATAACCTCATTGCACCTGTTACCAATAATCAGTTCTTTAATTGTATTCTACAGCATTATTAATTTATTAAATCAAACCTACGATGATTTTGAATAATATGAATAACAACTGTTTGCGAAACTTGGTTGACAAAAGCGACCGAAAGGATGTGTGCCATTGTGCTCATATTAATATCTTAATATTGGTTAGTGACTAAACCTATTGTCAGGGTTATTGAGGCGCCCCGTTGGCCTCTGACGTGGCCTACCAACTGCTGCCGTGAGAAAGCATCCGGGACCAACTGCTTAGCATCCTTTCCGAGGCATGAATCACCCTATTATTGACATAAATATGCAGGTTGTCAGTGGGCCGAGGGTCGACGGGTGGAGGCGACAGCCCAAGCGGCTCAGGTCGCCTGCTGCGCGTCGTCACAGCTGTCTGCCTTATATTGAGTGCTTTGTTCTACACGCTACTGCTCGCTGTGCCTTATACTGACCGACAAGAGGTGAGCTGTTTGAAATGGTAGTTATATACTTTCCTATACTTCACCTAGAATACGCACTAGGTATTAGTTGTATGTAGGTTAAGTAAACAAATACACTTTATTGTACCTTATATACAGAATTAATTACACTAATGAGAAACATGTACAATTTTGACGGTCTTATCGTTAAGAGCGAATTCTTCCAGACAACCAACTTTAATTAGCTAGGCAAAAAGTTGCGATGTAAGGCGAGCGTCTAGTCGATTTGGATTGAAGAAATTTTTATCCAGTCGAGGAGTATGACCTACATCCTCCTCCACTTAGGTACTGATTGTTGTCATCATATCACTTATCATTATCAATCATAAATGCTAAAATATTATTTGGTACAGAACTTCTTTTCAGCTGGCGTAATGACTATAGTCAGTCATTACAACGCTCGTATCATAACTCTCTAAGTAGGTACTTATTTAATCTAATAATAGGTAATACTGGGATCGTAATAATACAAATTCAAGATCGTAGATGAATAATGAATGAATATGAACGAGTTCCTGGAGTAATAAAGAAAATGATGTCACTAAGTGCAATTTAAATTATTTCTCATCTATTTGTAACTACTGACACACCCGGCACGCCAACTTACTCACGCAGATGCGCAAGAGTAACTTGGCTTATTATTTCGAGCTTGACTATCGCAAAATAAACCAATTCCCTAATGAAGTGAAAGTGCTGCGAATGGAAACCATTTACATAATATCTTCATATTCCTTTCCGCCATTCATAGAGCGGAGGACGGGCCTCATGCACCCATATCTTGCGAAGTTGACGTTATGAGCTGACACCGACAATCTCTTCAACTCGGCGTATTTTATAAAACTATTTCTTAAACTCCTTGACTTTATTGTCACTCTCCTTTACATCACTTATATATTTTTTCGTCAATAGCCCTACATAATATAACTTCGACCAATACTTTTGATATTTATTGATTGAATACTTTTGACCTGATTGTCTGGTGGAAACGAAGTGATACTGCACTCTGGTGGTGTTTGATGCATGAGACACGAGTATACCCTGAGAAAATTCGGTGGTTATTTATAATTGGTTGTACGTTTGTAGGCCCGCAGACCCCACGTCCTGTTCATGTGCGATGGCGACGGCGCGTACGTCATGCAAGAAATGTGCACTGAGGGCGTGACGACATGCAAACGATGGGACGGGGTGAAGGTTGGTGTTATCTTTGTAATTAAAATATTTTTAGAGCTGATGTGGGGTGCTTCAAAAGAAACATGAATAGAGTTTACGACGTCGGCAGCGAACCAGCAACGCCTTTTGGTGTTGCATTCAATAAATGTAAGTAACACAATCCGTGTTTTGTTCAAATTCGCGAGCTACCACCACTCTATCAATGGGTCTTCTGCTAGTTCGTTCCACTATCTCAGTCGGAGCCACGCACTACACTGTGTGGGTGGCGCAGATGATGAAACTGCGTCTTGTACGCAGGCACTTGTGCGTCACAAGATCCGCTTCTTTACAAGAGTATTTAGTCAAACAAAAGCCAATGGGCGTTTTTGGAGCCTTTTGAAATTTTCGCGGCCAGAAACCAAATATGGTTATTTAGGTACATAATGGCAAAGTAAATAAAACATATTATGGCAGCTCATCTGTAACCTCAGTCCGGGCCGAGATATTCGACTTTAACTTTTTACTTCCGTTGAACTCAAATATCTCGGCCCCGGTGGAGGGTAGAGACGTCGAATCAACATTTTTACATTCACTATGAGGTCGTCTACAAGAAAATGTTTTTCCGGGATTTTTACCTTCAGTCAGAGCAGAGATATTTAACTTTAAGTAAATGACAAATGTGAGAGAGGGGGAGGATATGCTCATTTTAGATGGTGCACCGGCCATCTACTATAACTTTTGTTATAATTCATCCCGACTGGGCCACTAGAACTCCGGTTCTTTTTAGATGGCCGGTGCATCATCTAAAATGACCACATCCTCCCCCCCTCTCACGTTTGTCATTTCCTTACAGTTGAATATCTCTGCCCTGACTGAAGGTAAAAATCTCTCATATCCGGTGTATCCTCTACACCACACCCCCTCTCAAGTTTTATGACTTTACTTAAACTTAAATATTTATACCCTGACTGAAAGTAAGAATCCCGGACTTCACGATGAACGTAAAAATGTTGCGTCTATGTTTCCCCCCTCATCCGGGGCCGAGATATTTGAGTTTACGTAAAGGAAAAATTAAAATCTAATATCTCGCAAATTCCCATGGTTTTAAAGACCCTACTGTCGTCGAAAGGCCACGACTCGGCTGTTATAAATAAATACTTTCTGTCTCATGTTACTTTAGTTTGTCATTTTATTTAAACTCTAATATCGCGGACACTGAAAATATTTTAAATAAAGGTTCCTTTTTTCCCTACTGAGGTAAGGAACCCCCACCCCCAAAACAGTAAAACTTTTTCCGGTTCCCCTAAAACATCCAATAAAGGATCCTGACGGTCTCATTCGTTTATCAGCATCGCCTAGCTAGGATACATAATTATTATCCTACTATCACGAACCCCTGACATTTAAAGAAAAGTTTACAGAAGCGTTATACACGTTGGATATAAACACACGCTGACTCATATAACTATATCCAGAGTCCGACATACGCAAAAATAAACTTCTTAACTCCCAAGCACACCCCTAAACATAATAAAATATACCTAGACACTTAAACACGTTTGAATACGCCACCTTAATACAAAAACAACCAGATAAACATAATTACAGTCTTGCACACAAATTACACCCTGATATATACATACCCTACGATACAAAACCCCTGTTTAACGCAGAAAGAAACAAACACTCAAAACACAACTAGAATCAAAAACGCACCCATCTACACACAAACATACCTTTACGAACAACACAAAACACAGGCAACTGCATTTGTAACACACAAAATACAGTCATAATAGTTGTAAACAATTACCCAAATCTGCAAATAAAGATTCTGATTCTGATTCTGATTCATCTTTATGCATAAGCACACAGCCAAACAAAAATACTCTTTAGCGTACAAAATACAATACGCAAATACACACAAATACGCCCCACAAAGCACCTAGAATCAACAACGCACTCCTCAAATACAAACATACCTTTACGCAAAAAAAATACATAGACAAACGAAAACTGTGATTATTTCGTGTCCTAACATAAAAAATGCTCCCAAATACTCACAACACACTCTATGGTACTTACATTCAGTTTCAAAATACACTACCATACTCAGACGCGCAAAACTAATTAGTACGATATCTAGGGGAATTTTTGTGTGTAAGAGAGTTTTTATGTACCAGTATTTTTGTTTTATTTAGGGTGTGTTTTGCTCATCCGAGTGTAATTTGTGGTTTACGGTATCTTTTTAAATATTACATCGCGACTGGGATTCGAACCAGAGACCTTGCCATTCTTTTTCAACTAATGTTGAGCTAATGCTCTGTTGAATACCGTGACTCGAACCAGATCGACGATATTAGGAATAGTGTCTTTTTGTATTTGGATCTCGTTTGGTGTGAGTTTGGGAGTGTTTTAATATGTAGGAGTGTTTATGTGTGCAAAAATATCCTCTAACACATACAAACACACAGAAGTGTAACATACGCCGCAACAATCGATGTACGGTCGATAGCACATCAAGCGTATCACAGTGGCACCATACGCAGGAGTTATACGATATATTTTGCAATGGTTTCTTGGCGTATGTTATACTTCTGTGTATTTTTTTAAAAGGTCTTAACTTTTGTGTACAGTCGACGGCACATCAACCTACAAAAAAAAAACGTTGCAAACTACGTCGTATAACCCCTGCGTAGCGTGCCAATATGATACGCTTTATGTGCTGTCGACCGTACATCGATCACCTAGCCAGAGGATGCTGAGGAACCATTTAGTGTAGTTCAGTTCGTCAAGTTTACACGGGGAGAATCCAACTACACCGGACACAAGTTACACCAAGGAGGATAATTATTATGGGAAATGAAATAAATATGTTTTTTACGGGGGGAGGAGGAAAAAATTAATTAACATCAAAGGGGAAGTGTATTATAGATGGCAGATGCGACGCCTTATGAAATAAAATACATTTCAATTTATTTTTAGGTGAGGGGGAGGATATTGTTCAATGTACATGTTGAACCGGATTTCCGCTTTGGTTGACGGCAAAAAAAAAAGTCTAGGGGGAGTGTATTGAACATGGCGGATGCGACATCTCAAAGAATAATAGGAAACACAATTTCTTTTTGGTTTGGGCGGGGGGCGGGAGGCAGGTTATTGCATATGTTGCACCGGATTTCCACTTTTGATGACCGGAAACCAATAAATTGTCGCAAAGGGGGAGTATATTGTAGATGGCAGTTGCGACATTCTCCTCTCTTTTGGTAAAAGTTAAACTCTATTATCTCGGCCCGGACTGCGGTTAGAACCCCGGGAACAACTTTTTTTCTCTTTTTGTATGGTCTCCTACACAGTAGATATGAAACTGATTCTGGCCGCGCGAAAAAAAAAAGGCACCACCCTCCATACGAATGTGCCCATTGGCTTTTCAGAACATCTTCAACATTATTTCTTTGATGTGATCAGACTGGCGTGTTGGCGCTACGAGGCTGCGAGTACGGCTGCTCCGACCAGAACTTAACGTGGCTAAGGCAAGAGTTCTACACGACTCCCAGCACAAGTACCCTCGGCCCGATGTACAACAGTGTTGCCAACGCTACGGTATTATCATTTCCCTCCCTTTCTTCTAATCTAAGTTCAATTCTATACATTTTATGGTACAGTCGACAACATATCAAGGGAAACTCTATCGGCGGTAATATGGCATACATTGAAATGGTATTGTGTAGGTTTATGTGCTGTCGATTTCCATTCACGAGTTCATTCTGGAACTGTCCCTGCAGCGCGATCCAATGCACATTTTGTTTTCAGGCTTTTGATATGCGTCTAATATACCAGACTTGTTTCTCTGATATGATTCCTGATCGTCTGCTATTGGACGTAGCTTGATGATTTTACAGCCGAAAAGCTGTATTTAGCATTTATATAAGTACCTACTTAATTATTTTTCACGGGAGAGAGATGACTAATTTTATGCAGAAATGCTATATGATAAAAATGTTTTCTAAATTCCAATGTCATTCCTCGTCGCCGAGAATCCCTTTTCGCAACAGACAAACGATGGATATGTCGAGACTCGAACGAATTCCAAGAGTAGAAATGTTTCAATCCGCTATTTAATCCCTGTAGACACCAACATACGTAGAAGCGGAAGAAGGTGACGACGACATGGATTTCGAGAGCAACCCGCCACACCTGTGCTACGACGGCAACTGCTTAGTGTACATGCAGCATGCTGGCCGCGTGCGACTGCCGCTGTCGCTGCGCGCGCCGGACAAGCGCGATGACAACGCCACCGACGAGGGAAAGTGGTGCACGTACTTCACAGGTAGATAGACAAGGTTTTAAATACTATCAGGGTGAATCTGCTAGTCTCAATTTTGGTACATCAGCATGAATTTTAAATCAGAACTCATACACACGAGTTCTGTATTAAAGGTTAAAACACTTTATATTTTGATTTGATAGTTATATTGTATGTTTTGATATTTTCTTGCATATGCGCTATGCGAAACGAAAATCTAAATCCCGGTCGTGATAAATTTTTTTGTCCATTTATCTTTTAGTTATATTGTATGCGTATATACAAGTATAAAATAAAATTGTTAGTGTTCTGGGCACGTTGCCTCGATGCGACGAGCTGAAAGACATATTTTATATTTATTTATTGTTTGTAGTTTTTGTGTAATAAAAGTGTGTCACAGATGTTCTGTGTGGTGGATAACTAAACTATCAAAGTTATACAATCTTCAAATGTTATTTGGGGACCAGAAGGCAATCACAAATGAAGATTACTTAATATTATTCTCCGATGATTTTCAGAAAAACCATCCAGATGCCAGGTGCCACCGGAGCACGTATTTGAATTACTGCAAGAAGATAGTGAGTGTAACCCAGCGGTCCGGTGTCAGGTCCTCGACCCTTACGATGAACGAGACGGCGTGTTGGCCGATGAAGAGTGCCCACGTATCACTGGAGATCCAACTACCAGTTTCTGGACTTACTTCGTTTTAAGGCAAGTCTATAGTTCTCGGGAATGGATTTCCACTTTCGGGATGAGGTTTCATCCATATTCCATCCGTATGTCAGTGAAAAATATTTCACAGGATCCCCTTTGGTAGAGTTCCATTTAACAACAATTGTTTTGATTATTCAGGGCTTTAGCAGACGTCTGGCCGACAGCAGGATTGGCTCTACTAGGCGCTGCCTGCGTCATCGCCACCCGGGAGACATCCTTAGGCCGAGGCGACGTCGGCCGGCAGCTGGCCTTCGGAACTATCGGCCTAGTCATCTTCCCGCCCTTAGCCGGACTAGCGGCTCAAGAGATGCCCGATACTCCATACCTAGTGCCTTTCCTTCTGCACGCTATCTTCATGCTGATTGGAGCTCTCATCTTGCTTGTCGACAAGTGGGTATACCTAATTCTATTTTATAAGAGACGAAATGCTACTTGCGTTAAAATTAAAATATTCACATCTAGCGAGTGTGTACGACTGAACTAGTTTTTGCAAACTTTGGAATTTACCAGGGGCAATTCCTCATCCATTTTCGTCATCAACAGCCTATTTATATCCGCACTGTTGGGGCACCTGCATAGAATTAGTAGGTAGCGGCTGCGGCACTACCGAGGCGTCCCAATCCACGCGCTGAAATAGATAACAACGATTTTGTTTATTTCTTGCACCTATATTGAGACTTGACAGAGAGCCTTTTGTGTCCGTCTATTAGATGGCTCACATAACCATCTGTGTTGGAATTAGTAACTAGTTTGTAGAGACTTCCGGTGCTAAATCCGATATAATTTTAATAACAATCCACGCATATTTTTCAAAGTTTGTAGTTTTAGACACATTAGGGACGTAAGCATAAGCTTAGAAACTTGTTTTACAGAAACATGCCCCTGTCTACCCCCGAGTGGTGGTGGCACACGGCTACTGGCGTGTTGGCAATGCCAATGAACACAGTGAGACGGTACGGAGCGGAAACAGCGGCGGTGTTCGCTGTCGTAGCTCTCCTCGGGATATTATGTAGCGGCATTGAAGCCTATTTACCTTGGTAAGATATGTTGCTTATGTTATTACTAACTTAGAACTCTATCCAACTTGTGGCCAAGCGATACTTGTATTCGAAAAACTCATTAGAAAGTGCAGATGCAAGTCCATCAAGTGTAAAAAGGTTTTTTTGAGTAGTTCTTATTTATTTATATCCGACATTAGTAATTGAAATAACACTTGTTACCGTTAATTTATCGCTGTGATTTTGACGTTTTGTGATATCCGTCGCTGAAACGTCTGAATACATACTTGATTATTCTAACGCTAAAATACTTATATGCATTGCATCAGCAGCTTATTTAAACCCCACTGCTGTTGTCCTTCCATCGAGGGAACTCTTCTTCATAGTTCCATTGAATCCAACTTTATCTTATTAAGTTATTATGTTTAGGACGGTTATGGATTTGAACGGCAATTTCACGGACGTGGGCATGACGACGTCGGTAGGAGCGCTGCCCGCCGTGCTAGCGCTCTGGTGGGCGGAGGCGGTGGTGGACTACATCGGACACTCAAACGTTTTCATCACAGCTTTCATATTCTACTGTATGAGCTATACAGGTACATATTTGACCCGAAAATTATCTCCTTAGCATTGCCTTTTCATCATGGAGTATTTGCACTTAGATAAGAGTTTTGTACGAGAGCGAATATGATATTTGTTTTCAATTATTTCTAACCCTTGTTAAATTACAAAAACACTACACATTTTTGTAATTTAACACGGGTCAATATTACGCAATCATGCTAGCAATATGAATGCTATTTCCACTACAGGTTTGGCGTATAGCACGAGCATCAGCTGGATAATAGGGGTCGAAGTGCTGAAAGTGTTCACGCTCAGTTTGGTTTGGGTGACGGCGATGCTGTATTTCCGGCATCTGGTGCCGCGCAAGTACACGGCTACAGGACAAGCGCTGCCTGTCATCGCGCACTTCGGTATTGGTAAGCTGGCTCCCCTTGTTCGGAACAGAGATATTTTAACCACTACGACCGAGTTTCATAGATAATTTGAGCACAAGCGGAGTCCGAACTCGCTCTTACGACTGTCATACTTTTATACAGTTTTGACAGCTGTAAGGGTAAGCTTAGGTCAAATCGTCTCTGAATTTCCATCTTGACAATTGTCAAAATGCTATGATTTTGACAAGGTGAGCTCGTGCTCAAAATTGGCCGATGTGTCACTAAAACCCCAGTTCGGACAGCTATTTAATTTAATTAGGCGAAATCTCAAGAATGTATGCGCCTAATTTAGTTACCAAATCACACATGTTTGCTGTTATTCATAAACCTAGTTAAACCTCACTTCCCTTAAATCGTGTTGCTATCCCTTTCACACTTCGTTAAAAAATAAGATAGAAAGGGACAGGGGGCCCAAACGGTGGTGTAACTTTAAATCACATTTATGAATACGCGCCGTTAGGTTTAGAGTTTTGAACTAACGCGAGATTACTCGATTGTTGGGTTCATTAAAGCCGGAAGCATACTGTTAAGATGCCACGCGACGCGTGTTGAACAAATCAAATCGTTACATTTTCTATGGCCAGAATCATACATGAACATTGAACACCCGACGCCATGCAACGCTGACGAAAAATGTACGGTAAACCCGCGTCGCGTCGGCTTGAATCTCTTGGCGTAATTCGAACTTCAATAAGGAACTTACATCGCCAGGTCGCTGCATCGGCGCCATCATAAGCGGCATGGTGTCGGTGGATCTTCCGCTGGAATCCGCGCGTGACGTGTACCGCGCGCTGGGCGTGGTGTCTCTGCTGGCCGCCGCCGTCTACCTCGCCCTATACCACTTGCTGCTCGCACCGAGATGCGCTGCACCGGCTCAGGCGCCGCCACACCACCTGTTACAAGGTACAACAATATATTCCCAGAATACTGATGGGTTATTGGTGTCGGTTTGCACAAAGCCTTTATGTGGTTCATTACTTCAACCATCACATGAGATTGGAAGTGAAAAGTTAAGTTTCACGTAAGCGCAAGAATGTTGAATGTGCTGGTACCCACTGGGTAGCATAGCACATAACATGATAGATCGTCTTGGTAAAAGTAGTTACAAAAGTCATCGTCATATTAATAATTAACTATAGACGCATTATCACCCGAGTCGTAAGGCCATGCATCATTGTATCTGACTATCTCGCTCGCACTTACAGGCCTATGAAGCAACATAGTGATGTGCGTAAGAATGGATAGAGGTGCCCGACTCAGTTGATAATGCGTCTACTGTAATCACAATTGGGCACATTTGTTTGAAATATACATTGATACACACTCAAGTAATATGACAAGCTACTACGTACCTATACTCTTGCAGCTGACAGGACCCAAGATTTGTAAGCAAAGATTAATTTAAGAGCGACGCTTTGTGCAATCCGTCACCACCCAAATTAAGTCATGATTCGTTAACCTTCAATATGATGTCCTATGGGGTTGCTCAGCGACATGCTTTGCTTGGTGTTAACAACGTTAGACGAGGTGTCAAAACGCATTGATTTAAGTTTTCCAAAAATTGGCGCTGTACTTCTTAATTTGTTTCTAAGCTTGCACAGTGGATGGTCAGCTTACTGCTAAAGGTATGTCTTCATCAGTGGCAACATAAAACTCAACTTGGAAGTTTTACCGCTTGCAATAAAAGATAATCCTTGAGTTAACGACTTAACCCGAGACAAATGGAGTTGTCACGTGTTAAGTCGTTAACTCTAGCTAGACTACTTTAGAGTTATCTTTTATTGCAAGCGGGGGAAACAAATACAAACAAAAGAAACATAACACTACCAGGACTTTTCTTAACACTACGAATTGGAAAGATAGATTTGTTGTAATTGTTTCAACTTTACTCAAACTTTTAAATTGGGTTTCATTTTTGTGACATAAGTATTGACTTTGTTATTTTTCCAGGATTAAACGCGAACGGCGGAACGAATGGAACTTACTCTCCGATGAGAGTGTACCATGAAGAACGTTCGAGAAAGGGACACTTCCGTTACTGAGTCACTGTGAAACTAATTCCGTTTTTTCCCTCAACGAAAAAGAGGGGTGGTTTACATGGAACTATAATTTATTAACATACTTAGTCGAAAGGTTGCAATATATTCTCATTGCCTCTTCCGTATCTACTAATTCGTCACCCTCGCCCATTTTAGGTTCATCCTACTTCTTCTATGTTCAGACTAGTATGTCAGTACATTATACTTCAATGGTTAATTAATATTGTCGTTGTTTGTGTACCTACCCTAGCATAATATTTTATAAGTTTTTTAATAAGTACAGAATTGTGATACTCTATGTGCTTTTTAACATTTTCTGATTAAAAATCGGTATATTTGTTTTACAAAACTATTTTATAAAGTCTAGTTGTACTTCTACTGAACTGCCTTATTGTTTGCATTTGTATAATTTATTAAAAAATATTTTAAATAAATCTGAAATATCACTGTCTCACAAAGTAGTTTCAATTTAGGTACCCATCCGTACAAATAAGTGAATGCATCCGAAATGAATTTGCGCGTAAACTACGTTGTTATGACTCCACTGTATATCTATGCAATTGAATAACTTAAGCGTACACTTATTTTTAACTGCATGCAAGCTGCATTGATAACATATTTCCCCTTTTGTGTATAAAATAAACATCGGCACCTACAGCCTACGTGCGAAGTTTGCTACAACAAGAACCAACCCTATAAAAGCTAAGACGTATTGACGTCGCCATAAACATTAGGTAAAACAAGTGTAGAAAGTATGTCGCATCATCTTCTAAAAAGATCACTTAAGGGCCTTACATGAGCCAAATAGCGCCGCCAATCTTAAAAAAATAATATCTTCCAAATTAATCATTTTTATTAAAAAAGCTACATAGCTTTTTTAATAAAAATGATTAATTTGGAAGATATTATTGTGTACATACACAATCGTTATTAGGATAAATACTATTTTTAATATACAATACATCGCATAATTGCGACAAGCTAAGTTGTAGTTATCAAATATGCTAAAAACGGCCGTTTTTCGAAATTATGCGAAATACAACCTAGCGAAATTGAATCACATAAATTAGCATTTAAAAAATAGTATTTATCGTAATAAACAATGTGTACATATCTTTTTTTAATAAAATTGATTATATTGGAAGATATTATTTTTTTAAGAATGGCGGCGCTAGTTGGCTCATGTCAGCCCCTTAACTAAGTATAGCTAATTAGTAATTACACAAAATAACTGCGTGTATTTTAGTACTTTATTTTTCCGTTACTCTTAATACATATTACAAAAATTGAGAAACTGTAGACAAAATAAACAATGGAAACACTATCACTTCAGTGAATAGTCCGCTTAAAATCCCGTCTTATCACAAAATCAAGCTTACCTACAGTCTACAATTAATCATACCTATACATTTTATTTATCATAATATAAAATTAACAATGTATGTCGTAATCCAAATAGGGAAAAATTATAGCACTTCATAAAGTGACTGGAGAATTTGATAATAACTGGAAATACTTGAGTAACTTGGAAGGCTTGAGTATAATTACAAAATCAACCATCCTACTACTACTGTTCTCAAAACGATGAAATTATATCATGAGATGGCGTGCAGAACACCTCTATACTAAAGCGATAACATTTGTTCACGCATGTCATTTCATCGTTTCGAGAACCGTAATAGCACTGTTCTGTTGACACATCCTGAAGTCCCCTGGTACTGGTACATAGTGAAGTTCTGTTTCATTATATGGTTACAACATAAGAACAGAGTTTAAAAAATATATTTTAAAGATTGAACCTCCATTACAAGCTGTGGTTTTGATCAACGACGCGCGACTCAGGGGTGATAATATACATGACACTGATGTCCAAAAAATACCCGAATTTTTCATGCAAAAATCCACAAATAATAAAATTCAATGTTACCTACTACGCGTCACCTGTCGGCCGGGTCATTGACAGCGCGATCGCGCGGCACAGAGGCGCGCTTTGTAATTAAAACGGCTACAATAATTTCAAGAGACATTGAACAAAGCTTTTTTAAATAGTAATTACTAAATACTTATGTTAAAAAAAAACACAATTTTAGGAACTTAGATTATTTAGACTACCACCCCTGAGTTGGGTGTCGCTGATGAAAAACACTCCCTGTATATTATGGAGTCTTCGTCCACATTTATTGGCCTTTTGTTGGCGAATTTGTTTGTAGTTGTTTTTGTGTAGTTCAAGAACGTTGAGCTAACTCTATTGCAAACATCTAAAAGACATCAATCAATACATATACTTTATTAAACTCTATATGTTCACGTAAATATTATATAGGACCGAGGTCCAAGAACATGTAAAAACACAAAGTAGCGTTAAATCAATTATTTCTACTTGAATTTTACTTATATGCAATGAACCTAAACTTAGTTCTATTTACAAAATAAAACAGACATTTATAATATGTTTGTATATCTTAACTACCTACCATCTCTAATATATCAAAATGTACTTACAAAGTCAGTCGATCAAAAAGCAACCAAATTGAAATTGCACATTCAGAAATAAAATAAACATACATTCAACTGATGAACTAAAAAGGCGATGCCTTTGAAAATAAAAGTAAACGTCAGTCGCCATCGTAGCCTCCAACGATTTAACGTCTACAACGTATTGTAAAAAATCACAAGATGTGATTTGATCGTAATCGCATATTACATACCATATTATTTAGTGGAGGCGGCGACATACGTCTATTTGTTAGAAATAATAGTAGGTACTTATAAAGAAATCAAACGAAATATTTAAGAACATATATTTGGATTATTGCCTTAGCTCCCTGTTCATATATACCGGTTGCCGGTTAATCGACGGAGGGTACCCCGCGTAAATGTCAGCACGTACCACAACCACGCAACCACTGCAATACGTGGTCGGGCATATTGTATGAAAATGAATGGGTTAAAGTTAAAATTCATACAGCGAATTTTAACGTCAATCTCAACCACGTGGGATATTATTCGACGCTGATGCTGTGATATGCAGCGCGCAGCGGTGGTATGTGTATGCTGTTGATGAGCCGGTTCATAGGAATATGACAACCCTCATTACTAATATATATAGCTCGACTACCACTGACTGACTCACTCACTCACTGATTGACCGTCCCGTTTAGTCTGAAGGAGTTTCCGGAGGTGAAAGTGATGTAGGGGGGAGTTGTATAGTTTAGTGATTGGACCAGAGGAAAACTATAGGGAAGTGAAAAAAACAAGATGGCGGCGGGTCACGTGATGCCATCTCCGCCATTTTCCAACCGATTTCGTTCAAATTTGGAACGCGTGTCACATGGTCCACCTACTCTGTGATGAAATTGAAAAACAAAAGAAAAACAAAATGGCGGCGGAAATATAGCCGATTGAAAATTTTGACATTTCAGACCAAACTTTGACGAATTAGCTGGCCTAGCACGAGCGCATGAGGAATATCCAACCAATTCCACTTCGTAGCACATATGATGCAGTATACCAGAAAATTGTCATTTTTGGGAAAAACAAAATGGCGGACGAGCAGTAAACCATAATATTTTTTCAATATATTTTCCTATACGAAACGAAAGGATTACTGGCGTGCGGTAAATATCTATCAGTAACTATAGCGAGGCCGAAGGCCGAGCACCCTCCCGCGAGGCCGAAGGCCGAGCTCCGCGTAGGGCGAAGCCCGAAGCGATAGAACACCGCGAGGCCGTAGGCCGAGCTCCGCGTAGGGCGAAGCCCGAAGCGTCCCCTTGTCAAGCAGAAACAACTCCCCATCTTTCAAGTAACTTTTGCGAGGCCGAAGGCCGAGCCGGCCTGCGAGGCCATAGGCCGAGCTCCGCGTAGGGCGAAGCCCGAAGCGTCCCCTTGCCAAGCAGAAACAACTCCCCACCTTCCAAGTAATTTTTGCGAGGCCGAAGGCCGAGCCTGCCTGCGAGGCCATAGGCCGAGCTCCGCGTAGGGCGAAGCCCGAAGCGTACCCTTGCCAAGCAGAAACAACTCCCCACCTCCCAAGTAACTTTTGCGAGGCCGCAGGCCGAGCCGGCCTGCGAAGCCATAGGCCGAGCTCCGCGTAGGGCGAAGCCCGAAGCGTCCCCTTGCCAAGCAGAAAAAACTCCCTACCTTCCAAGTAACTTTTGCGAGGCCGAAGGCCGAGCCGGGCTGCGAGGCCATAGGCCGAGCTCCGCGTAGGGCGAAGCCCGGAGCGTCCCTACGCTACCAAAGAAAAAGGTGCCCTTGCCTTTCGAATTATGAACAAAGTTATGGAAATTGTGTACAGCTAGCAACGTTTGGCTTTTGAAAACTTTTTTTAAGTTTCTGGCATACGGGCATTTCGAGCGTTGTTTGCTTAAAAAATCACAACAATAACCTACTTTAAATGAGCAAACTCTTTTCGAAATAAATGTTTTTCACAGAGTTTTGAACTTGCAACTTTCGGGCGGTGCTTGATATAATTAGTGGATGGCTTGCACGAATTATTTGCACAGCGAACAATCCGGATAATGTTTATTTAGTTGCGGCGCCTACAACACGAAAACAAAGCAGTCTCGCGGGCCGCGCGCGGCCCGCGCACCATGCAACACCTAGTACTGTGTTATATGCTTTGCCAGTAGTTGCATACGAGACAGATGAAAAGGGAACAATTTTTATCAGTGTAACTAATTTACTATTCAGAATAACGAGGCAATTTTCAAGTTTTAGTTTCTAGATTCAGAAATCTACGTGATGATTCAGTTAATCACAGATACATTTAATGACTTGTAATAATAAATAACATAAGTATTACATACTTAATTTACGAAATATTTCTATAGGTATAGAGGAACTAATATGTTTAGGTAAAATTAACTAGGGTTCTGTTCACATCTAGTCACTTATAGAAAATGGATGAAAAGAAAATACATATATTAATGTATACATAAAGAATTAGCTCTTGATCGACCTTTATTATTATTACTTAAGCTACAAGTATAAGCAGAAATAGACGACTATTTATGGAATATTAAGTAAAAAATTGTAATAACGTGTTTATTGTACTTTACTAGATATATTAACCTAGGTATGTAAAGATTAACGAGTAATTTTAGGTGATGGGTGAATCAAACATATTGAAAGTGAAACTTTCTTTTAGATTCGTAAGTTTTAATCCTTTCTAAGATTGACATCTGATGGTTCAATGATCAATGTGGACTAAAATAGAATTGTTTGCATCTTATTTGTATTTTCTAGGACATCATTAAAATTGTTTCATTTTTTCTTGTCCCTTTTAGGAAATTTCATGACAATATTATAGTATAAATACCTCGACGTTAGGCTTTTAATAATTTGCACTGGAGTATCAACATATTATGTATTCGATATACTTAGGAATTTTACGTTTCGTTCCCGTTCAAGTTCATATCCATTATTTCAGTTACAAGTGTTCGCAAAGACCTGATCTAGCAAGTCCACATTTCTGCGAATTCACCCAAAACGTGGTTTATTCTTCAACAATACGTTGACATGTAATATCCAAAGAGCCGAGTCTATTTCTGCTCACATCCAATATACTTATTTAAATTAGATTGGATTCATATTTGTCCAATAGCATAGCTGGCCTAAAAATATAAATTCATTGTTTTAAGATTCATGGAATTTCTCTCAAATATCTAAGCCATTTAAACTGCTATCAACGTCATCTCCACCACAATCATCCTTCAGTAATGTCTCTATCATCTCATCACTCATCTCAACACCCTGAGTCTTATCATCAGTCATATCGTCATCTTGTGCTTTGTCATCATTATTAATAATTGTATCAATATCTTGCGTCTTATCCTTACTTTCATCAACATCTCGCTCCTTGCTACCACTCCCTAGTTTGTCCTCTACCATTTCAGATATATCCTTGCTCTCGCTGACCTCTGAATCCTGTATCTTATCTGTGGCCGTTATCTTTTCTTTATTGGCCGGTTCTTCAGTAGAGGAAGTTTTGTCTCCCTCTAAACCGAGATTACTATCAATGTCGTCGGTTTCCATATTTACATCAGGACTTTTTTCACGGCTGTCAATTTCTTGGGATTTATTATCATTATTTTCAATGGTTTGCTCAGAATTATCTTCATTCGGTTTGACGTCTTTCTCTTTTTGATGTTTATTATTATTATCTTCATTTACATGAGAATCCATTGATTTATCAACATTGGCTAGTGAATCTTTAGCAAAGCTGTCAAGTAGATCATTAGACTTTTCCCCACTATCGTTGTGCTCGCTGCTACCAACCCCAGTCAAATCTACCTCTTGGGTATCATTTCCATTTGTTTCATTGACATTAGAATCCAATGAATTTTCATCAATAAATATGGGATCATCGTCATTTAAATCATTCAAAATTTCAACATCATCGTCATCATCACTTACGTTGTTACTACTAACACCCATTTTTTTCAAAAGATACTGTTTCAGTTCTTTATTGAGATTATCTCGAATTTCATGGAACCTTGTAGACGAGGTATTTAATAAACGTTCCAAAGTTCTGTGAAGACTTCGCATTTCAGCAGGAGTTCTGGTTCGTAGATACATTGAACTGGTTTCTTTTTTTAGTTTATGTAAACGTGATAGAGAATATTCCAGAGCATCAACTGCATCTATCAGATTATATCTATACCATTCAATTGGTACATTCAAATCACAATCTCGAGGCGTAGATGACTCTGATACTTTTGTCGGCTTAGTGGCCTTAGGAGTATTACGTTTTGAATTTGAACCGCGAGAATTTTGACTGCGATTTCCTTTCGACGTCGAAGCCTGCATAGGTGTGGTAGTTACTGCACTAAGTTTAGCTGCATATGTAACGCCTTTAGGCGTAACTTTGCCAGTATTCGATTCAGTCACTGCTACGATGGTCGCAGAATATCCTCCAGGCATATTTGGATTAGGATTAATGGCAAAAATACGACCATCTGGTAAGCGATACATTTTGTTAGAAGACAATGTTTGAGGGTCGACACGAAATTTAAGTCCTCCAGTTGCAGCATTAACAGTGACATCATTTTCAGTCATCTGTACAATATTTTCAGATGACAAATCGGAATTAAAACGCGTGACTAGCGGTGGAGGAGTGTTAATCTTGGGAGTCGCTACTGGCCCTGGAGTAATGCACTGCACATCATCATCAGGAGTCTCCTCAGTTACCTGTAATTTGAAATTATAAATGAAAAATTTCGTCATGTTCGTGGCCTATTTAAGGTTATTAAGCATTGAATTACATTCTGCTGATACGAAATCTTATAATTTATCAACTTAATAATGAAATAACACATTACCTCACATAAAGGCTCCAAAGGAAAATCAGGGGTGCAAACTACATCACTATCACATAGAGGATTATGTCCCATTGTCACAGCTGCCATATCCAAACCCTGTAACCATTTTCACAATATAAGTCTATGCCAATTTAAACTTGAAAGTATCTGTGACATTCTATAATTTGTGAAATAATTGTATTACCTGTGTCAAACTTTCCAGTGACAAGTTGATGTTATCGTTGATAACCATATTGTTGAACATTCCAGGATTATTAAAGCCATTGAACTGATTATTCAAAACAGTAATAGGTGGTACGTTAGGTGGCTTGGGCCTGACGCGCGTATACGAATTAATTCCAGACCTATCCTTTTGTGGGATTCGAAGAGGATTTATTAAGGGAGTATTCGGCATCTGAAATGCGTAATTATGTAAGTTTTGGTATTTCTGTGGCATACTGAACGTGGGACAGGCACAATATTAAGCGGAGATATGTAAAAAAAATCAAACTAGAAGTAGCCAATTTTTATATATAATGTGTCATCATGGGAAAGAAAATCTCCTATGGCACTGCTAGTTGTGTCAAGCTGGTTGTGTCATGGGCAACACACCAATTGGTTCATCACTCTCATGAACCAATTATTTGGACAACACAGAACCTTTGTAAATTAGGATACTAATATGCTGTGGTAATAACTGTACCTTCAAATGTGGTGTATTTATTTTATGCAGATTGCAGGACTCAAAATGGCATGAATGCCTAAAATATATAGAGTTTTTATAAGCTTACCCTCATTTTTTTGGGTCCTGATGGAAAACATGCTGGGTTGATCATCCTTGTGGTGGATGATATAGCTATTGGATTTTTGATAAAGATTTTATTTTTTGGACTGACTGGTCTCTTTACAGCTTTTTTTTCTTTTGGTGTTGTGTCTTTAGTTGACTCATCAAGATTAATAGATGCGAACTTCTTCACCTATAAATAGAGATTTAATGTGATAATGTTACTGCATAAAATAAAGGCAGATAAGTAAGTATGCACTAGTATTCACCATGGAAATCTAAAATTGCTACAATTTTATCAAAGCAATTTTACACCAAGCAATAAGAGGTGAAATCATACAATTGCAATAAATAGCTAACATGAAACTGAACCATCGTTTTCTGATTAGCCAGCAAGGATATTGCGGCAATAAAATACCAACAAAAACTTCATTGGGAATGAAGTTTTACAAAAATAGGTGTACAGTGGTCTATTACGCTCATTATTGGGCGTATTACAAGAAGGGATATTGATTCATATGAAATTTGTATGAAAAGTAATGCTGTAAATAAAATATCGTGATAAAATAAGAAGAAGCATTGAGGAACAACCTAATTACTGTGATGTTTATTATGTATGTCTGACCAAGTTGAGAATGAATTCGAACATTTCGGATATTTTATCATTACCTGAATAGTAGGAGGAATTTTCGAAACTGCTGCAGTGACAGCAGCCTTTTTAGCAGAGTCACTTTCTTTTTTCTTAGTATCCACCTTTTCTGCTCTCTTTCTTTGTTTACTTCTGCAGCAGGTGCTATGATCATTAGCACAATCTTTCTGATATGCATCTTTTAAAGTGGGATCCTGAGTGCTATATGCTATCCTGTTTATAAAACAGAAATTTTATTGTAGATAATTACTAATTATGATAAAAAAAATTAAATTAAAGGCAACAGTGCGGTGCAGGAGCCACTATTCTCGAGGGGGCAAAAATGTCGCGCCCGCCCGCGTCGCTGCAATGCCGCGGTAGTGCGTTACACATAATATATAACAGTGGAAATAATATTTTTATTTCCGCACCGCAATAGTGCGGTTGCACCTTAAGGAGGTAATGGAACATACTTATTCGTCAGATCACAGAAGCGCAAAATTGCCCAGCATACAGCACGTAAATCCCATAAACATTTAGGATTACATTTGAAGCATTTCCAATCATCAGTATTTTCAATTTCCTTGATCTTTGACACACCCAAGTTACGTTTTACACATTTCTGTAAAAAAAATAATCACATTTAGGTATTTATGTTTGATCGACAGTGATGGGCTAAGTTATTATTTTCTTTTACTTATTACAAAACTAAATTCTACAACTACAGTGCTCTTTATAGCATCCACAGCAAAATGCAGTCTGTGTGAATTAAATTATTCATTTGCATACAAATAACTGCCTGCCCACATATTTCAGTGGTTGCAGTTGTGGTGAGGTTGTGGTATCTCTGAATGAAGCGTTAGTTTCCACAAAAATAAGTCGGAATTAGCTCCACTAGGCCAACATTCATAGATAGTTGTGAGCAACAGCTGTCAAACATGTATGGACTTTGACACTATGCGAACTCACGCTAAGCTTCCGTTCAAAAGTATCTATGAATCTTTTTTAGAGATAAGTTTTAGACAGAATAATAATTACCGCACAAAAAACGTGGGGACAGTCGGAGCAGCAGTAAACTTGCCCTCCCTGGCCGCACCACCGACAGTACAGCTCTGAGCCATCCTCACCCTTGTCAAATTCCCCGCTGTTGTAGAATGAATGGCAAGTGTGGCACATCAGGGTGCGCAGCATGGGGTGCGAGCGCATACGGGCTTCATTGCGCGCAGAACACCCGAGGTGCCGGTCGCAAGCGGTACAGTGCAGTCTCGCGGTCTTTATAAGATTTATATCTGACAAAAAAAAATATTTTACCTCACGTCCTCTGCGTTCTATCACAAAATTTACAACGATACATACCAGGATATTTATCTTTGTAATAATTCCTCTCTTCCTCGGATATATCCTCGTCAAAGTCCTCATTTTTAGGATCTGAAATTATGCCACATTAAATTAAATTCTATCACCAGTAGACATACATAATGTAGGGGTAACCGTACCTGGGAAGGGCGGGAATTTTACGTCGTCACTGTCGTGAACCGGCTTCTCGGCCTCAGCTGAAGTGGCCTCGATGTTGGCAGTTTCGCTCATAATGAAAGTGGCAACAACAACACGTTAATTATGGAACATGCACATAATCACTTCACAAAAAAGGGCTAAAAGGAAACGCAAATTCAAGAGAACACTGAAATCCTGTTATACCACGCATTTAAAATAACGCAAACCGAGAAAGCCAAGATTCACAAAATTCGGCCATTTTAGCATTTCTTGCTGAGGGGTTGCCGATAGGAATTTTTCAAATTTCCCCAGATTGATATTTTTTTTTCCCAAAAATGATACATTTTACAAAAAAAATCCCCAATAAAAATTTTCACAAAAAAAAACCAATAATCACTTTTTTAAGGTTTAAAAAAGAAACGACATAGTGTCCGCCCGAAACTAGGTTTTAGGGCCGAACCCGAAACCGAATTTCTGCCACGGTCTTAGTTTCGGCCGAAAACGAAACCGAAACTTCCATATCATGTTTTCGTGGATAAGAATAGTATAATTGCCTATTTATGTTTTTAGTCAGTTTTTAGAGTATCGTGCCTCAAAAGGAAAAAAAGATCCCGTATAAGATCACTTTGTGGTACGTCTGTCTGTCTGTCCGTCTGTCTGTCAATACCTATATCTCAGGAACGCGTAGACATATCAAGTTGAAATTAATACCAAATACTCAAGTCTGCAACCTCATGCAGCCGTGAACAAATCAACCTTCCAGGTTAACGCAATCAAAAGATATGGTCGTTTATGTCGATTTTTGGCGCATATTTGTATGAAAACGCAAAAATCTCAAAACCTATAGGTTACTTCCCGTTGACCTAGAATCATGAAATTTTGCAAGAAGCAGCTAGGTCTTATAGCACAAGTAAAGGAAAAAATCCTAAAAGTGTAAATTTTAAATTACATCTCCCCAAAAATATTCTATTTCTTTTTACAAACTTATATTAAGTTAGGGGTTGCGTTGCACGGAAGCCTCGGTGCGCGAGTGCGACTCGCACTTGGCCGTTTTTTTTATTTACAAATCACACTCAGAAATCACATATTAAACAATTCAGCCTCTGATATTTTGAGTAACCCTTAATCACTACATATTAACACTTCCTTATTTCAAATAAATTATGACGTTATATGCTTATTATTGGCTCTCGAACACAGTTTCGCTTTCGGCCGTAGTTTCGGCCGGATGGCAGCCGAAACCGAAACTAAGTCGAAACCCGTTATTTGGCCGAAACTAGGCCGAAACCGAAAGTTCGGTCGGACACTAAAACGACGATATACAATACCACTTTATCAAGAACATGATTACATTTTATATTTAACGTTTTCTGAGTTGAATTTTAGCAGTCGGCAGAAAGTTTGAACATCTGCCACGGGATTTTAAGCCATATTACACCCTAATACACAATTAAGTCACGGCTTGAAAACTTTTCCTCAAAATTTTCCCCAGCGATGCCACTTCCACAAAATTTCCCCAACAGCCAAATTTTTCCTCAAAATTGCGAGAAAACCCCCCAATCTGGCAACCCCGAGTGAGGAGTGAATGAATGAAGAATGATCAAGAATGAATGTTTTCCTTTCTATAAATTCAACCCAATGGGAAAGGCAAGGCTAATTAGATCATACAGCCTAATCTGATATAAAAACAAAGTCTATTTTCTTATTATTAACTCACACACAACCCAAGTGTTACAACCGTAGAGGGAGAATCCTCTACGATTACAACCCTCCCAAACTCCGAAATAACTCAACGATATATGCAAGGAGTGCTCTTAGCACAAAACTCCACAAACACGACTTATTTCGAGCATTCCAATAAATAGAAAAGTTCCGGGATATATTAATGAGGGGTTTTCAAGGTTACATTTAAAAAAGAAATAAAGTACGTGGAAAGTACCGATAGCCCCGGTATATGGCACTGGATGTCAACATTAAATGCGTTGTTATTGCTTGTAACCTGTGCTTTTCGTATTTCATACCTAGTATTAATTGATTTGTACTGTAACACAAACAAGCCAATAAAAATATATTATTCAGCTGACATTGAATTTTTTTTCATGGTTTTTTTTTATACGATGATATAGCACTTGGTGGGTGCAACGCCATCATACATACATATTATCAACTTAAAAAAGCTTGTTTTTGCCCTAGAACTGGCACTTTGAAAACCCCTCATTAACTTATGTGATCCATCACCAAACACCACGGAAAAATTTAATTAGAATTTTCACAACAAGTAGATAAATGGCGTTTTGCTGCGCTTTTGCCACGCAATAACCTTTTTAAACGATTGTTTAGCATGAAAAGTTGATGAAAAGGCTTGGAAACCGATATTTGGGTTTATTTTTTATTATTTTCGACTAAATATTTCGTTTATTTCGCAAGTATTTTGATTTCGTACATACCTACTTCATTTATCATTATTTCTCTGAGCTCAAAGCAAAGATAATTAATACTACGTCACTTAAAGGTTACATTATCTTTGACTCAAAGTTGACTCAAAGTATGTGGGCGGCCTTATTAAGTTTTTCGTCCAGTTTTGGAACGTATCCATCCCTAACTTCATTTCATTCATTCACTCACTGTCAGACTGTCACTTCGGTATATATAAAAAAGTCAAATCAAATGGCCGCGACCGCTATGTGTTTTGGTAGTGTGTCATGTGATTGTTGCGTTATTTATAAATTAAGTTTTTAAATTGGAGTTCAATGTATTTACAATTTAAAATAAATTACGTAGTTAATAATACCCGTGATGGGATATAGTAATAAAACAATTTGTTTCACACATAAAAAGTATTTGGAAAGCATACTAATTTGAATTAATGCACTTCAACAGCCTAATTTCAGTTAGTTTTTTCTTTGTGTATTAATCATATGTAGTTAATTATGACCGTTACTTATACCGGTGAAGTTGCAACTTGTCGAGGGTTCGGTACCTTTCTAAAAGTTTTATACAGGTAAGAATTATTATTTACTTCACATTTATTTAAAAAAAACCTATCATTCATTATAAGTATGAAGTACCTATTTTCTTCTACCTTTATGATATTCACATTGTAAGATCCCAAAGAGTGGTACCCTCGAGACAGGAAACGATGAAGACATTGAGGCAGACTTTATTTGTTTATTTATTACCTATTTGGTGCAGTAGATTTCAGCTTGGCTTTATAATTACCTGTAAAGTTAACATCATGACAGTAAATAACCAAAAAGGTGCGTATGGATTAGAGGCAGCACGCGGCCGAGATACACACTGCTTGCCTTTTTGCTCCGATGCAGAGGTAGCAAACATCCCACTATGCATGCTCGAGAGCTATCTGACTGGAATTGGTTTTTTACCGTGCTCAAAGGTGACAGTCTATTGAGTGTTTAAGTTTATCCATTGAATAATTGAAACACTTTTCTACAATTTATTGCTATATTTTTATAGATTTTAACTCTAATTACCTAGATGATAAAATGTTCTTTACACTTTATTTTTACTACCTAGTTTTCTATTTTATTATTTTTTTTGTTTGTTTTCCGAACACTACCAGTTTCAGCTAGGTATAGGTAGGTAGTATAGGTACCTAGTCATCAAGCTCTAATAAAAAATTTCACTAAGAATCATTCACCTCTAGATAAGTATGCCTATTAGTCCAGATTAGTATAGGTAGGTATATTATTTAAACTTTTCTTGCATACACGCGATGTGAAGCAAAAGTAAAAATACCTAGTTTTTAAAATATGACGAATAATTTGGTCTCGACCGGGACACGAACCCGGGACCTCGCCAGTTTGTGGCATGCTCTACCGCTCCCTCGTCGTGGCACGCCTGTGCATGTCCATATAAAAATATTCACCAGTTCTCAAAACAATGAAATGATATCATGAAATGGCGTGCGTGAAAGGGACAGTGCTATTGCGTTGGTATAGCGGAGAGCACATCATCTCATGATATTCCATCATTTTGAGAACAGTAATAGGGAGACAGGCCATTGTAACTCTGTTGAAAAGGAGCGTGCCACGGGATGTTGAGGTCCCTAGTTCGAATCCCAGAGGAGACATTTTTTTCCTCTATTTAAAAAATTTACAGTACACCTACCTACTTAGAGACGCTCCCTATTTGCTTTGCCTATCGTCATTGTAACTGGCATGGTATTGCTACGCAAAATTGTTTTTCTGGTTAGCTAGGTACCATATGGAGGAATACATGAAGCAAGGAACGACATATGTGATATGGAATAAGCCATATTTACATCGCAAACCCCGCTATTGTATCTAAATTTTTCGCGTGTCCCCAACTTTTTCGTTTTTCCAATGTTTGAGTATTTTCAATAAAAGTCGAACATATAAAAACAGGGTTCACCCCCTGCCACGGAGACTCAAAATGTCTCTTTCTGACGGGTGAAAGTGACAAATTTAGCGTCTTTCGCGGTAGCGATACCTGCTCCCATACAAAATATACTTTAAGCTCTCTCCATAAAGCACAGCGAAATTTTATTCCTTCATGGTATACATACAATATGCAATATGCTGCCGGTGCACCTTCATCCTTCCCTCAGTAGGCACGCGGCACGGCAATATATGTATTTTATCCTTGGTACGACTAAGTAACTCCACCCACTAGTAAATTGTGGTTATAGAGACGAAGTACATACATTTTATGTACCTAGCTGTTGCTCTGGAAATAAAGATCGTATTGCCTGCCATATACCATACTCGACTTCAACCGCTGTTAAACCTCCACGCGTACTTTCTCTAGGGTTTATAACCCGAAGTATAATTCCTCTATGCTAAATATTTTTCGTTGACACACCTACTTCAAATATGTCGCAGTAGGAACAACTTCGAGAAAGAGAGTCACATGATAATTCAGTTGGATTGAGAACCATTTGAGAACCCGACAGATGACAAAGATAGTTGACATAGGTAGCTCATAGGCTCATTCATAGGTACTATTAAATAAGTTTGTTGGACTGGCTGGATGAATCCAAAAATCAATACGATCGATTTTTGGCACATGGACCGAGCAGCACAACGAGCGACGACGTTATGACGGACGTAGTAGAGCGCCGGCAGGCAATCATAGGCGCGAATG
The DNA here is from genome assembly GCA_963506565.1 of Tachystola acroxantha. Taxonomy (NCBI): domain Eukaryota; kingdom Metazoa; phylum Arthropoda; class Insecta; order Lepidoptera; family Oecophoridae; genus Tachystola; species Tachystola acroxantha. Next base: position 8,149,776 of record OY735874.1, read on the forward strand.
CTATTATAAAACTGTTTCTGACTCTGCTGACCAGCAAAAGCAAACTCGGTGGCGCTGTGGTTAGACCACTAGGCTTCCGTTACGTATCCGGGTTTGATCCCCAAATCGGTCATGTACCAATAATATTTCCTCGTTTTTTCGAAACAAATTCAGTACTCAGTAAAATACCAACGTCGCAAAGATATAGCTACATTATGTAACGCTATAAGATTTATACATGCGTGTAGTACCTACTTATATTAATTATCTTATTGTTCATAAACTGTTATGTATGTAGTTAATTCATAAACATGGGTAGAGTAATGAATAAGTTGCTTCGGTTTTGGCAATGGAAACTGCCACCATGTTTGATCATTACTAAATACTGACTACCTAGCTTTGTTTACACACCTAGCAGTATTTTGGCCTTGGGTATGCCAAGACTTTATCAGAATATTGTTAAATTCATGGGTAGGTGGGGCTATGTATGCTTTGCTTAAATACTTACCACACCTGACTTACCATGCACAGGTCACACGTTAATTTTGTAGTAAAAGAAGTCAATGTAAAACTTGGCTTGGAACTGCAAAACAAGCTCGTTCTCTAAAGGTCGACGCACCAAGCAGATCAATACCCAGCACATAACTCTACCTAGGCATCTACTCATATATAAAAGTAACGTAGGTTTATATCGTTCAGACATTGTGCCTGCAGAAATTAAATTAAACATCACAAGGACGCAATTGTCAACAGAGATTACCAGCCCACCTTGTCTACCTGCCTCAGTAGCTTACAGCCGTGTTACACCACTGATCGTCTCTTGTATCTTCCAACATAAAATATTCAAAGTGTGATTACGTTTTTCTGTAAATAGGATGACTAATGTTTACTTACGCATTATACGTTTTATCTTGTGTCACGGTAGAGACGATCGTCAGTTCCACGACGGTTTGCCATACAAATATCATAAACCAAGCAGGTTGAGTAATCGGGTATTTCCTTTTCGCCTTACTTAATGCTATTTTAAACTAACTACACTATTTGCACGTCCTTTACAAAAATCGTGAATGCTGTTACGTTTATTTACTCTTTTCGTACCAGCAAAGCCACCGTCATGTCAGTGTGAGCTAAACATGATGTACGAGTATGTTCAGCTGTAAGAAATTGCAAATAAACATCCAAAGTGATCAAATAGCCTGGGCAAACACTCCTAACTAATAGCAAACCAACAGGAATGGGCAATTTCTTTCCATTATGATGTTACTAGGTTCATCGCGCAACTTACCTTATTGCACGGTCTTTCTTTACTAATATCCTAATTTTTTCAGTTTTACTATTATCTATTTAGGTAGGTATTTACTATTTTTTTGCTATTTTAAAACAACTGCTAATTCCGTTGATTAGTCGAACATGCTACATATTTACTCACAATCACGAAGGTGAGAATTGTGTTTGTGGAAGGAAACAGTCACGAAAGTTTACAAGTCATAAATTTTCCAAGAAGCTAGTAGGTTACCTATGTTTCTACATAATTTCTTTCATTTTATCTATCGAATAATGTCAATTCTAAGGGTAGCCCATTTCAATTCCAAGTGGCATCGGCTATCGACGTGTCCGCAAGAACACCAACACCATGTTGATCGTCGCCAGGCAAGGGACATTCATTATTCAGTGCACCTATAGCCTGCACTTTTCACAGCCCCATTCGTTAGGGTTCACTGCACTTAGGATTGATATCGATCAAATAATAAGCACGTAGCTGGAACGTTATTTTCTCTTTCGTGGAAATATATTACAGTTAAAATTGTTCCTAGGTTTAAGTTTAGTACTGACTGTCCGGCTATTTTATATTAAGTGAAGAGCTTAGCGTTAAGCGTATATTAAAATGTATTAAGTAGATAGGTAAAGGGAGTATATATGTAAGTAGAGCCACTCTTTTCTGTTTGTACTTAAAAATGAATATTCTAATATGAATTTCATAAAATTAGCGTGATTCTGTTCCTTCATAATAATTTATCGTATCCTTGAATACATTCTATAGAAGGGGTCAGGTATATGAGACGTAACGCTGCCTTGACTTGAATGCAACACTCAATGAATGTTAATGACTGTCCTTGACTTTGGTTAGATATCAAATCAAACAAACAAGGCAAGGTCAACCCATTGGTTTTATATCATCATCCCTGGTTCGAAATTGTTTTCACACACTTTTTGTACTCTCCGGGTTTCTTCTTTTCTTTGTTATCGCATCTTTGACCCATGTGGTAGGCATATCATCCAAGACCTCTCTAGAGTCTAAATAGGTTTACTCTAAGCTTCAGCCATATGACGTAGTTCGAATGAATTAGATCTTCAGTTAAATAAAAATCCTAAAATTTAGCGAATATTAGACGTTCGAATAGATAAAATATAAAAATCTAAGCACTTAATTAAGTACCTACTGCTTTTAGACTAGCGAGCGGAATGTGTCTTTAAACTTTATATTAGATCTGCCACGTTCCAGCTTGGGACTTAGTTTGGAGGCCTTGATTTATTTGTACTTTTTACACTAGTCGGTCTCGCATGTTAATTACTGGCTGGATTGGGTTCGCTAACACAAATTCATAATCATGAGTCACGCGCGCACCACATCCCACAAATTGTCGGAGCACATGCAGTCATGCACACATAAAAAAGGTTGAAAGTTAGGCATACAACGAGTTACGACATTTTTTTATCGGGCAGATAGCCAAAAAGTATTAGGTTGGTACCGATTGAGCATATATTGATGACCAATTTCCACATCTTTAGCAACATTATGTCCCTTCGAATTAGCCCATTTCGATCACAATTACCTACCTCAGATCAGTCAGTCAGACATTACTTAGGTACCTAGTTGTTTGTGTTGTCTTATTTTCGTTTCCTTTTAGATAATAATATTACTATATATTGTATTTTGTATCTTTACTCGTACACCTACGGCTTTTACACACAAATGTTTGGGCATCAATTCAATGTGTTGTTCGTTATGTAGGTATAAATTTTGTATTTAATATATACTGTAAAGGTATAAGTACTAAAAACCATGCTCTAAGTTGTGTAGGGTAAGATCGGATTAGGTAGCCACACCCACGCACCGTTTCATCGCAGACACTGTTTGATGTCATGGCGTGGCTTGACGTAATATCCTGTCTGCGATTCCAGTATTGAACGAAGCGAAACAAATCTTATTTTCATCACATATTTGGTGATTAAAATTGAATTATACAACTATCCACTGACTTGGTAAACCAGTCAGTTTTAAATAAAATAAATGAATAGACTGGGACTGCCTGCGACATGGCAAATGCGTCCGATTCCATCTCCGGCTTCACAAGGCCGGTTCGTTTTCAATAAAATGGAGCCAGACAACGTGCAGTCCCACCCAACCCAGCCTTATTTCTGTCCTCTGGGTGGAAACCTGGTTTGGGTGTCGTTAAGCGTTACCCTACATCTATCGTTAGGATTCGCGTTATGCGACAGAGATGACCAGCACAGTAGGTACTGATGCTGTTCACCAACCCTCTGACAGCCTCTTGAGTTGTGTTGACAATTCTAGCAGATTTAAGTTATTGGTCGGGTCATATCCTTATCTTCTAGAATACCTGGAACATTTGTAATTGCCTGCTCAGCGATATGTCTTGTGGGTGAGGCTATTTCATTGTTTCAGTTTCGACTTAAGTATGTTATGTTCCTATAGTACCTACTTATACCTATATATGTGATGGTATACTCTGAGGTATATTCCGTATAATGAGGTATTGTATTATGGGTCAGATATTTAGAGTTAGATAGTACTTTAGTTTTGAGGTATTGTGTGACTATAAATGATGATAAAACATTGCTCGGATTTATGGCAACGATAAAATACAAACAGTGAACGATCGAATCCTTCGATCAAAATGTTTATTTTGATGGATAAATACCTATCTTTGTTTCTCGCTTAGTAGGTATTTAGTAGGTATCATGATTATTAGTTAGTAGGTATCATGATTATTAACGCTTATCCATCACAATAAATGAATGTAGTCAGAGTCTGCGTCGCGTGATACACAGCAACAGCTGTATGTATGTTTTACTCAGAGTTACAAGGTCAAAGCCACTGTACTTATCTTCATCAAAACGATAATAACATTCGCACTGTGTAAAATGTAAGTAGATCATTGTATGTTGCCAATGACATATTATGCCTCATATCGCTCAATTCCGAGTTTTCAACTGATTCAGATAAAGAATTAGTATATACCTAGCCTACCTACCTACCTATGTATATATTAGCCGGTTACCACATTATAAACTTACACGATTAGTAAAAACAATGACTGCAATATCAGTGGAATATCGAAACCTCACTCTTCAATGTTATACATGGTAATTCCCGTTTCATGTCGTGAATATGAGAAGATTTTATTTATTTTTCTACTACTTTCCTCTTTAGTCACTTCGGTCAAAGAAACGTAGTAGAATCATAGCTAAATAATAATACAGTAATAATAATTTATGATTCTGCACTAAAATGATACCAACACCATATATACTTACCTATCTACATTTAATTTACCCATTCATAACTGAATCGTAAAATTGTAGCTTCATTCCATCGAGCCACGCCAGCTCGGCTCGGCTGAGTATGGTAATAAAATTACTATACGCACACTAATTTTCATGACAATACTGTGTAGGACATTAACTTCCAACAGGTACCTTACAACCCTGGCAGCGCATTTATATCTTCGTGATCATATAATCTACTAACTGTAAACGTCCCTCATATAAGTAGTAGATATTTACTTATATCTTGCAAAAAAATTCAATTTTTTTTTATATTTTCCACCGATCCGTGAATGTTGGTCTAAAATCAAAGTCGAATGAGTAATCTATCCACCAACTCCTGAAATGCTTCCTTCGTAAGTAAACATTATTGTGTCTTGTTTCAGATGGCGAGGAAGCATTTACAAATTGGTGTGGTTGGATCTAATTGTTTTCCTGCTTCTGTATTATATACTCAACTTAACATACCGCCTATTATTAGATGAAAATTCAAAAAGGTAAGTGTTTAGAAAATATTTAATAACATGAGTTATATTGTAGATATCTCCAATTATTCGCACATCATAGCGACGCGGTGGCGTTGTGGTTAGGACACTGACTTCAGTTACGGAGGCCCCGGTTCGATCCTCAGGTCGGTCATGTGTTGTCCCTCTTAACTTTCGTACATTTACCGATTGCCTTAAAAAAACCGCGATGGAAATATGAGGAAACCTCCACACACGGGTTATTCTGTGTGCGATAAAAGGCCCTATTATAATTGCCTAATAAAAGCCTAGTCCTCAAAGAGCGGCGACATTCTGATGCACGAATGATCCATTATAATTAGGCAATAGTCTTGATAGAAGATGATGATGGTCAGTTAGTAGGGAATACAGTCTTTCTAAATTACAAATGAAGCTATCAGTTTCAGCTGTCAGTTAATAGTGTATGTATGACAATTTATTGTACAGTCGACAGCAGATCAATGGTGACACTTTTTACTTTTGTCAGTTCTTATTATTTGCGTCGTAAGACTTGAAATCGTACTGCAAGTGTTACCATTGGTCTGCTGTCGACTGTACCTACTGTAAATAATTCTTATTGATTAAAGTAAACTGCTGTTTCCAATTAACACGGTCAGGCATATAGGCACTTACAAAGATCAGAACAATTCCAATGAAGTGGGTAATTACGTACGTACAATACTTGTGTTGCATGTTTACTATGTACTTAGGTGTAAATGGTTATGTAGGTGTTCAGGACAAACCTATACATCAATTCTCATCTTAGTAGGTAGGGTATATGCTTAAAATCGTAATCGTAACTCAAATTGTCCTCAGATCATGACCGAAATGCCGTCATATTCGTATTCTTCACAGGACTTTTGAAGGAGTGGTGAATTATTGTAGTTTTCATGGCAACGTGATCCCGCTATCGTTCGTGCTTGGTTTTTATGTAACCGTTGTCATGAACCGCTGGTGGAGCCAGTACACGACGATACCCTGGCCCGACTCTATCGCTGTATTCGTCTCCGCCACTATTCACGGTCAGGTGGGAAGATAAAATTCTTACTTTAAAATTACAATTACATAGATTAAACGGTGCTATCAGTTTTTCGTAGAATTGCTGTGATGTTTCATTCAAGCGTTTATAGTTTCCGTAATGTGTATTAATACATTCTGACTAAACTTGAAGATACCTCGCTCTTTGCTCACTGAGTAATTGCTAGACCTTAGAATTTTTCATTTTAAATCAGTAGTAGTATCGAACAATATTGATAAAATGCGATTGTACTGTGACTATTTTGATCAAATCTTGCTTTAAATATAGGTACATGCATGTTCGTTATCATCGTATTACGCCCATGTCTTAGGAGAATGTCAAGATAAGAGAATGTCCTTCCGCAATATGACGCGTTATCTAAGCTTTAACGTCGATAAATAAAACACTTTTATAATAGTTCACAGATTAATAATTTATAAGACAAATCAGTTCTCGTGTGTTTGCAGGACGAACGAGGGCGTCTGATGCGACGAACGATAGTCCGCTACGTGTGCCTTTGCCTTACTATGGTGCTAACTATGATCGCACCCCGAGTCAAAAAGAGATTCCCCACCCTCGACAACCTGGTCGAGGCAGGACTGTTACTCGACAACGAGAAATTGATACTCGATAATCTTAATGAGAAATTCCCAAAACCCTCTAAGCATTGGTAAATATTTTATTACCTAGTACCTATCATTTAATAGATAGTTTTAAAAGTGAAAGTATCTAAGCTACTTCCCACTAAAACAATGCTCAGTGGTTTCGAAATCACTAACACTTTCCCTTACCTACCCATATATTAAAATTCATTATAATTTCAATTTTATTTTAATTATCATTTACGTTCCAAGACTCATGTTTATTGCACCCATTCAAGTTGCTATCACAGGCTGACTATTCTAGTGACAATTTATTACCCCAAGTTTGTCTGGAAGAGATAGCTTTCAGCAGTTGTTCTCTAAAGTTAACAGCGCAGATCTCAACGCTGAGGCAGCGTCGAATGAAATATTGGTATCCATCATTCGATCAACGCTGTTGACTTTAGATAATACTCTCAGATCAGGGAATAATAATCTGAGATAATACTGCAGGAATACGACATGCACAAATAAAGCTACGTCGAATTTATTGTTTGTTTATGCAATCAAGAATATTTAGTTCTCTTATCTTACATAATGATTAAAATGTGATTTGATGACTCATTAAATATTAATGTGCCTAGCTCATACTTGGGAATCGTCGCCATAACAATATTAAGGCGTCTTACGTTACGTCATATTTATTTTATTTCCAGGTTACCAATAGTATGGGCGACGAGTATAGTGACTAGAGCCCGCAAAGAGGGCCGGATAAGAGACGATTTTGCAGTCAAAACTATTATAGACGAATTGAACAAATTCCGAGGGCAGGCTGGACTTCTGCTCAGTTATGACACTATCAGTGTGCCTCTTGTATATACTCAGGTGTGTATAGGTTCGAAAAAAAAAGATCCAGTTAATAATAATCTCTAGTTTACTGGGGACTGAAACTTCAGTTCAACTATGCATTCTAATCTCCAAACTTACCCATCCTTTCGCTATTGTTTTGTTATTTGTAGACTTACCTATTTCTCCATCTATCATCCAGACTTGGCCTTTGTTGACTTGGCCTTCCTCTTTCATGTGACTAAACCCATCCATAAGTATAATTTTCCCTGTTTCAGGTAGTTACCATAGCTGTATACTCATACTTTATAACGTCCGCGCTGGGCAGCCAATGGGTGGACCATAAGCTCAACTCCAGCGATCCTGCCGCTAATATTAGTAACATAGATCTTTACTTCCCAATATTTACTACATTAGAATTCTTCTTCTACATGGGCTGGTTGAAAGTAGCGGAGTCGCTCATAAACCCCTTCGGTGAGGACGACGATGATTTCGAGGTCAACTGGCTTATAGATAGGGATTTACAGGTCAGTGATAATATAGTTGTTTGTTCTATTTTCAGCAGATTATGTTTATACTTTCAACTCTTTAAAATGTCATGCACCGATCGATGTATATTTTATTGTGACTAGTGATTGAACCAATGGACGAATTTTAATTATCAACTGTGCAGAAAATCTAAATTTGCTAAAAAAAAATTAGGAGCAATCAGCGACCACCTATAAATTCTAATTGAAGCAACAATTTAAATCGAAGCATAACACGGTTTACAATTATCTTCAGGTATCCTACATGATCGTGGACGAAATGCACCACGAGCATCCGGAACTGATAAGAGATCAGTACTGGGACGAAGTGTTCCCCTCGGAGCTACCTTACACGATAGCGACTGAGAACCAGAGGGAGGAGCACCCGGAGCCGTCGACTGCGCGCGTGGCCGTGCCCGTGCGCCAGCGCAGCATGGTCACCGTGGCGCCCTCCGCCGTCAAGATCGACGAGATGATGCCTTCCAACACCGTGAGTTACAAGTTCGCCCCGCCAGAGGTTAGACCCGTCCTATTATACGCATGCTGCACGCTCGGAGATACATGGAGCTTGGCAGTGTGTCGGTGTTAAGGGTTGCCAATATTACATCATTTTCTCTTCAATTAAAAATACTGTAGATGCAAGATCAAAAAATTACTCTAAAACATCTGATAGTGCGACAAAGATCCCAGTCTAGCCTCGTTGCCGTTCACGCGAAATGCTTCTAATTAGTCATAGAAATAGTTGTACATGTGCATATCACTACTTGGGAAAAATTCCGACTCGTTTTATGTTGCACAACTATTATGACTTATTATACAGGATGTCCTTGAATTCATTCGACAAATTGAAACTGGGGGTTGTACTCATGATAAATATTAAATTGGTAAGGAAGTTTTTTTAGTAAATCAAAACTGCAAAAAAATTTAACTGAGTATGTCACAAGTCACACAATGATCTTAGAAATGACCATTAGGTCAAATTCCAGTGAAATAAATCGATGCAAAAAATTAAAAATACCTTAATGTAAGAACTCCAAAGCACAGTAACGATGCACATAATATTTTTTTTGATACCTAGTTGAATTTATTGTAAATATTTTTTATATATTTCCCCACGTTGTTTAATTTACTTAAACGCTGTGCAGAATTAATGTATGTCACAAGCCTAACAATCCATTTAATTTTGTCGAATGAATTCAAGGTCAGCCTGTATATCTACATTCAAAATCCCGCCAATTAAACGTTGAAAAGCTGTCAAATCAAAGGTTTGACCAGTCAGAAGAATGGCGGTGTCACCATTCATGATACAGTCTTGCTCTCAATCGTCATTGAGATTGCACCATCCCTTGTTTTAGTGCAATTTTTGTTGTGCCATTACCAGCGCATTGACCTTGCGTCTATAGTATTTTTGATCTAAGCATTTTCCTGTTTGTCATTACGACTACTACTTTAAAAATATGCAGGTCAATTTTCGCAATGTTATCCTTATTGTGGTCGAGGGATCTTGTTACTGGGTTGATCATGACCATATGATTAAAGGATACCTATATATTATGCTTAATTCTTCATAATACATTATTCATAATATTTAATTCTTTAATATCTAAATATTAGATTTAGGTAGTCATTTAGGTAGTCTAAACTACCTAAATGTTATTCGAGAACATTTTTAAAGTGCAAAATAATAAAATGACCCGTCAATAAGTATGATGAATTATATAATACTAGTACTCAACCAACGTACTGTTAGCCTAAAATTTATTGAAGTTGCCGATTTATTAGTCATAAAACGTTTTCCGTCTAATCGTAATTACTTCCCTTAAAAGTCCGCTTGATATCTTATCAAACAATCAGCAATTCTTGATAATAAAGTAGGTAATAGGAAACACGCGAATTTGAAACTTTGGCAGCCCTTTGAATATTAATGCGAAATAAATTCTACATTACTAATATGTATATAGAATTAGAAGTAGATATTGATAGAATAGCAACAACAGAAAATCATCATCAAAATATACTTATTTTATGTTGACCAGCCTAACGTACTAACTATCGTAACACAACTAATCTTTTGTAATGTCGTAATCATATCATAACAAACTAAGCTACTACCACAACTTCTGATAAAAATAAACCTGTTCTAACGTTTATTTATATATTTAATAATAGAGATGTAATTAATTAATGAACACTAAAATTCCAATAAAATAATATTTATAATCTCCGCAGCCTGGTGACGGCGTACAAGGTAATATGAATGCATCAGTAGTTGTGGTATTCTCTTCGCATTTCTATGTTAACTCTACTAAATGTGTTTCTATTTTACTGATCTAACAGTGCTCGTGACAAACCTATAATCTATCGTTAATGTACTAGTACTAACGCATAGCTAAGCAGCATTTTGTTCGTTGCTTCGGTTGTTGGAATCTACAATGTAAGTTGTTAAATGTATGCCATAGGTAAAACTATGGTTTGGACGTCTACATTCCAGGAGAATATAATTAATATTGCTGTAAATACATGCTATGTTTTGTCTGTTTTGTTACGAATTAACATGCATAAACTGACCCAGGTGGTTCGTTACAACACAATATGTGTAACACTAAAATTTTGTCATTAAAAAGGGACTTTTCCTTCTATGCAATACATGCTCATAGAACTCCAAAATTTACGTTTGCGGTGTTCATCAGCGCAGCGATGACACATATTTTCCCAAACAAAATGATAATGATACTAAGCATTCCTGGAAGAAATGCCTCCTTAGAGATTGGCATTATGAATCAAAATAAACTTTCTGCCTTTTGTTTTTAAACCTTCACACATATTTTATAAAGCGTGGTACACATATTGTTTAGAAATACCAAGATGTTATGTTTATTCACTGCCTGGTAGTTATTTTAAATGTAACCATTATACCGCAGTTTTAGTATAACATCTGAACTCTTTGTCTTGTCTATCACTTTCATATCTCCCGTTATCACGATAACAAATAACAATATTTTCCAATAATATTCCTATCAAGAGTTCTTTCCTAACACATTACAGTACCTATAAATTTGTTATGGCATGTTATTCGTACTACCCCGCAGCAACTTCAAATGAACGACGATGCCGCGTCAGGCATCCATTTCATCGTGTCCCGCGGTAGCAAACGTGGCAAGCGAGACGACAGGAACTCTATGGGTTCCTCAAACTCCATGGCGTCCTTACAACAAACGCCCATGACGCGAGCAAACTCTGTCACTTCCATGTTGAAGAGACTATTTTCCAAGGAAGACCAGAGGCAGCCTTCAGCACCAATTAACTCGCAAACGGATGGTGGTGGTACGTGATAAAACATAATACATAATCTGTTCCACTACATAATACTCCGTTTTACGATAATACAGGGACATAAAAGAAGGTTTTATGGTCTCGAAGCTGCAGTAATTATGGAATATTATTATGAAAATCAATAGCGTGTATTGTGATACAATTTGATAGTATATTTCCTTATTGTTTGATTTGTGGTTTATTAACTACGTTAAGCTAGGGCAAAAATTGTTTACATTAGAATAGGTACAGTCGACCGACAGCGCTCCAAATGTAACAGACGGACTGGTTATGGGGCAGGAAGTTGAAGCTCTATCACCTTTAGGTACTATATAGGTATATTAGGTACCGCTTTCTTAATTGGGAACTAGGTTCCCTATATCAAGTTGTATTTTAATTCTTATTTCCGAAACAACATTTTACATATGTTGTGACTTGTGCCTAATATTGTCTTACAAGTTCCAAGTCTCATTCTGAAATTGAAATAAACGAATAAAATGGTCAGTAATAAATAATCGAGCTACGTAAATGTTCCAGGGTCTCGATTCACTATATCTGCGAGCAACCCCTCGCTGAACAAGCCGACGACTGCGGGCGGCGGCAGCATGAAGATAGCCAACGAGGTCATCGAGGAGGTGGACGAGCAGACCACCATCACCAGCACGGGCAAGAGACCAGAGAGCAGGTATACAACATATGTACCTATAATGGCTAGAGCTTTAGGCTACAGAGTACGGAAAAAGAGAGGATACATGAATTTACTAATACTTTAAAAATGTCTAAGCAACATACACACATAAGCGTACATGAATTCATGACATGGACTGTTATATGTAAGTAGTTCATGCAATCGATTTAAGCATGCGTGGCTAAGTTAAGTAGTCGTAGATACGTTGACGATTTCACCTCTTTCCTGGGGAAGGTATTAAAAAAAATAACTTATACATATCTACTAATTCAATTACTTGTTAAGCGTAGTCAATACCTACTCATGATAAATATTGTTTTTTTTTCAGACCAACAGCGATGAGCTTGTTTGCACAAGGGCCTCCTACACCAAGTGACCCAGTAAATGTGCCGTCGCGTAATACAAACAGATCCAGTAGGTTTCAATCATTTTGTTTATGACTGCGTCCGATGCGACGTGTTACGAATCTTGGTAAACGATTTAACAACGATAATTGTTACGCCACGCCCCTAAATCCGATGTTATGGTGTTTTGTAACACCGTAACACGTCGCATCGGACCCAGCTCTACTTACTCGAACTAGCGTAGAGTAGGTGAGATATCTTATCTTTGTAGCGAGAAACAAGATGTGTGATGGAGCAAGTAAATACTCAGCTAACGTACTTAGACGTTGTCGACAGGATTCATCAGGATATTACTCTCTTAACAATACCTCAACTAATCCTTGGATACTTAATACACCTTGATTAAGGCAAATCTGTTTTGTGTGAAAAGTGGTTTTACACAATGACTAATGGGTTTTACATGGTATTCAATGTCATTTGAATGAATGCGTTTTCCTCAATTCTCACTAACGAAATTGTGGTTGTGCAAAATATTTCCAGTTACCGTTTGTGAATCATTCTTTAAACCAACACCGATCATCAATCACGGAGAGGTGGATTCAGAATTACAGCGTTTCTGTGCTTTTTATTGCCGCAATTTTGGTCATACCATACTGTGGTTAAAATTTTGTCAATACCATCTACCGATTGGTTGAACCTACGGGTTGAACACTAAAAAGGTTTCACAAAATTTGCGATTTTTTGGAATATTCAGATTTCAGACCACACAGAGACCGTTACTTTGCGTAATGTTTGAGTTTTATGCAAGTTACCACACCGAGGTCACGATCAATACAGATAAATTCCCGACACTTTTGGGCCTGAGATTTAGTTATATATGACTCTGAATCCACCTTAATAGATCGTGCAAGTCAGAAGGTTAGATAACGTCCAACGGCCTTCAGTGCGGCACGATTGTCCTCGTTGCAATTAACTTTAGGGTTCAGTTCCCCTTTTCTCAGTTGAACATCAATTTATAAATTAAACTAAAGTTAAGTTAAAACTATTTAACTTTAGGTAATTAGGTTGTTGTCAAATGTATTGTCGGGTGTCCTGCTGAAAGATTTTTTGCCACTTTTTCTCCTCGGCGTTGGCAACTTTTCCTTTCAAAGTGGTGTAGTAAATGTAAAAAAATATTGCGTGCAGAAATGTACACAAACATGCAATAAAGAGATTCGATTTATCCAGGTACGAGATTGTCGTCGTCGGCCCCGACGCAGTGGTCGCAGACGGTGACCACCAACGGTGGGGACACCAGCCCAGCCGCCGCGTCGCTCCACACGCAGCCCTCCTTCACTATGCCGGAGGAGGAGAGGCCGCGACTCGACAGCGACGTCGGCCCTTCGCTCAGCGCAGCCGGAAGTCAGACATTGAGTGAGTTGAATACCTATTACGATGTTTTCTAATGTGCGTCCTCTACAGACGTGATACCAATTTTAACCTACCTAGCATGCATACTAATCTCAGAAGTTTAGTGTACCTATGTATATTGTAGGTATCATTCTTAGTGAACTACAGAGCTAAACTCAAGTGTTACCATTGATTGTCTGTCCTACACATCTTTACCCTGGGGCTACATTAGAAAAATATATGGCTTTTCACGGGTTAAGTTACTAATACTCTGGTTATCTTTTGGTGCAAGCCACTACCCTAAGATGATATAAAACTGTAGTCCTGTCGAGTGCAGATAGCGAAAATAGAAGTACCTACCTACTTATTTTTACTCGACTGCGCAAGGTTATGTTTTTCGAGTGTATGTATGACTAATTCTTTGTCTCACCCTGCAGCCTAAATGGCTTGATGGATGTAAGGATAATATATGAGATGAGGTGTCGTTAGATTCGTCTTGATTGTAGAAGTGACTACAATCGGCTATAATTTTTTTATCAAAGTGGCTTAAAATTTCGCTGCAGTCATTTTTGTTTTTGAAATTATTGCTGTAAGTAAGTACCATACCTACAATCGCGACCGCATTACGAAATAAGGTATTTTGATTCTTGCTATCTGGATACCGATGTATTGGGATGTGTAAATATCCCACTAATGTAAACTGTGAATACTGTTTCAGTGGACGAGGTGGACGGAGGCGATGAGCCAGTTATGGATGACTTCGATCGCCTTCGCAGCATCCGCGAGCAGCATCGACGCGACAAATACTTGCAGAAGCTTATGGCGCGCTCCATCAGCGCACAGCAGGTAGATAACTTTTGAATATATTTAATTTTGGGGATATGTTGTTGTTTTTCCCCCGAGGTTAAAAGTAGCCCAGGCGATTTTGGATTTCGCTTTTTAATTTAAACTACCCTTTGGTATGTCTCAACCACGCAGGGCATGCTTCCGATGTACCTGCGACTGCGGCTAATTGTTCAGATTTATATTGAAATCAGTTCATAACTGAGCTGTACAGTAAATGTAACCTTACTAAAGATTCCAAAGTTTATATAGGCTATCAGCCTGCAAACTGTTGTAACTCACTATCATTTAGCTTAGGATTTAATGTACACTAAGTGTTAAATGTATTTAATTTATATTACGAAATAAAGATATTTTCAAAACAAAAACTAAAGATGGAATGCACTTGCTATTTCTATGTAACAAGTGTATCCTCTTCAAAAACCCATGCACTTGTTTATAATTTCAGCAAACTGGGAGTACGGAGTTAATAGACAATGACTTGTTGTTAGAAGAATTATTAATGCAATCAGACGCCACGAAGAAAGAAAAGACAAATAATTCAAAAGAAGAAACTACCTGACACAGTAGCTTTATATTTCAGTGGGACTGATTAAACACATCTCAGTGCATTTCAGTATTATCAATGTGATATTACAACTCGACTATTACATTTGTGTATAGTTGAGTAAATCATGTATTGTAATCATGCTACCTATATTATGTAAATAAATATGATAATTTTATTGCAGTAAATTAAGATTAACCAAGTAGTAGAGGTTTTATTTTCATCTCACATTTATCCGTAGATAATTTGAAGATCACTTTCACTTTGCACTGAAACCAGGGAGTCGATTAACAACAATCAAATCATTGCATATTTTATTCAGTTGTATACTGTCGAAAGCGAATATTTTGTGGGTGGTAGTTATATAGGACTGTGACGTCATAAACTTTTTTGTTCATGATATAACTATTGGAACATAAAATTGCCCTTCTATATAAACTGCATCAATAAGTTTGTCTAAGAATAGCATAGCGCCGAACCCAACTCACACAACTGATATTTACGATTATTGTGTAAGGCATTTATATAAACACATATTAGTAGTTATTCGGTCGAAATAATATTGTTCGCGAGTTTCGCGACAGCCGCGATATGTCGATGACGGCCTCATACACGTGATACACGAAACTATATCTCCTCTTCGATTAGGAGAAGTAACGAACTCTGTTGGTTATTCAAACACATTTCCTCCGCTTTGGTGGAAACCGGGTGCGGACTATTACAAATATATATAGCTCGACTACCACTGACTCACTCACTGACTGACTCACTGATTGACACGCCCGTTTAGTCTGAAGGAGTTCCCGGAGGTGAAAGTGATGTAGGGGGGAGTTGTATAGTTTAGTGATTGGACCAGAGGAAAACTATAGGGAAGTGAAAAAAACAAGATGGCGGCGGGTCACGTGATACCATCTCCGCCATTTTCCAACCGATTTCGTTCAAATTTAGAACGCGTGTCACATGGTCGACCTACTTTGTGATGAAATTGAAAAACAAAATAAAAACAAAATGGCGGCGGAAATATAGCCGATTGAAAATTTGGACATTTCAGACCAAAATTTGACGAATTAGCTGGCCTAGCACGAGCGCATGAGGAATATCCAACCAATTCCACTTCGTAGCACATATGATGTAGTATACCAGAAAATTGTCATTTTTGGGAAAAACAAAATGGCGGACGAGCAGTAAACCATAATATTTTTTTAAATATATTTTCCTATACGAAACGAAAGGATTACTGGCGTGCGGTAAATATCTATCAGTAACTATAGCGAGGCCGAAGGCCGAGCACCCTTCCGCGAGGCCGAAGGCCGAGCTCCGCGTAGGGCGAAGCCCGAAGCGTCCCCTTGCCAAGCAGAAACAACTCCCCACCCTCCAAGTAACTTTTGCGAGGCCGAAGGCCGAGCCGTGCTGCGAGGCCATAGGCCGAGCTCCGCGTAGGGCGAAGCCCGAAGCGTCCCCTTGCCAAGCAGAAAAAATTCCCCACATTCCAAGTAACTTTTGCGAGGCCGCAGGCCGAGCTCCGCGTAGGGCGAAGCCCGAAGCGTCCCATTGCCACGCAGAAAAAAACTCCCTACCCTTCAAGTAACTTTTGCGAGGCCGAAGGCCGAGCCGGGCTGCGAGGCCATAGGCCGAGCTCCGCGTAGGGCGAAGCCCGAAGCGTCCCCTTGCCAAGCAGAAAAAACTCCCTACCGTCCAAGTATTTTTTGCGAGGCCGTAGGCCGAGCCGAGCTGCGAGGCCACAGGCCGAGCTCCGCGAAGGGCGAAGCCCGGAGCGTCCCCACGCTACCAAAGGCTGAAAGCCCTTGCCTTTCGAATTATGAACAAAGTTATGGAAATTGTGTACAGCTAGCAACGTTTGGGTTTCGAAAAACTTTCTTTAAGTTTCTGGCATACGGGCATTTCGAGCGTTACTTGCTTTAAAAATCACAAAAAAAAACTACTTTAAATGAGAAAATTCTTTTCGAAATAAATGTTTTTCACAGAGTTTTGAACTTGCAACTTTCGGGCGGTGCTTGATATAATTAGTGGATGGCTTGCACGAATTATTTGCACAGCGAACAATCCGGATAATGTTTATTTTGTTGCGGCGCCTACAACACGGAAACAAAGCCGTCTCGCGGGCCGCGCGCGGCCCGCGCACCATGCAACACCTAGTTAAGAATATAAGTGTATCATTAACGTATTCGTCGAGACCGTCCTCTACGTATTCGCGAACAATAATTATTTCGTCTAAATACATACTAATATATTTTTTATTCGTGTTTATTGTTATGCCATTACACAATAATCGTAAAAATAATGTTAAGTCTATAAACGACCTGTAGAACTCGAAAGTGACCGTCTCCGTATCAGACTGTTGAGTCTAGTGAACATTACATTATCAAGTATGCTGCATGACAGTGGGATCTTTGGTTGGGGCTATGATCATGCGGTGCAATTTCATCTGTGTACACAGGCTGATCGAGTGGCTCGAAACACTCCATAACACGGACCACTTGCCCCAAATGGTCTGTTTCGAGCCACTCGATCAGCCTCCCCTTTCGGCTTAACCTATGCGCAGGCCAAGTTTTAAAAACCCTGTGCATAGGTTAACTCGAAAGGGGGTTTCAGTTTGGTCTTACTAGCAACTGTCAGATTTCATACAATTCTGACAGTGTAAGAGCGAGCTCTCAGGTTGCAGGACGCTAAGCTATCAGCCTATGTGTTAATGGTGTCAATAAAAAATGAAATAAGCTTTTAAATTATTTTATTCCGCTTACAGGTACAGGACAAGTTTACAATTTGAGCTTGGTCCTCCTCCAGTGGCGCCTCTTGGCGTTGTATCTGAAATAAAAATTGCATTACATGATTTAATTAGCTAAGGCACAAAGTTCACAGACTGTAATTGGCAAAACACATACGTACAGAGCATATACTAGAGGAATTATCTGCATTTAATAGAATGAAAAGGGTGTCCGTCCAGCCAAAGTCAGCACTGGGACTGGGTCTATCAGGCAATATTATTTGTATAAATGTCATTCATTCATAGCCATGACGTGTGTTCTGAAATGCGATCTGAGGTTATGTTGCACTATATTGTGTAATTGGTGCAACAGTATAGAACACCTACCTAATTTATACATAAATTATAAAGTACCTATTTGGCCATGAAATTTTAGTACATTGTGGCGCCCCTCGCCAGTTTATGACCTTAACTTCATCGGAAGCATATGTGAACCTAATTTAATTTTCACTCGTGTTTCTCACTGGATGTAAGTATAAAATATTCCATGAGTCAATGAAGGGAGATTGGATGTACTCATGTTGTGAATGCATAGTTCGAAGCAACAATAGGCCACTATTGGGGGGCTAGGGATTGTATTGATTTGTATTGTAATGATCCCTGCCTCTCCATTCCTAGCATAGTATAAACTTTTAGCTCTGCTGGAGCTGTGGAGTAGAGAAAAACATACTACCAATATGCACAATTTTTTTTATCATGGAATTGAGTAGTGTGTTCTTAAATTTCCACCAACCACATGAAAATGTTGC
Source organism: Tachystola acroxantha (assembly GCA_963506565.1). Lineage (NCBI taxonomy): Eukaryota > Metazoa > Arthropoda > Insecta > Lepidoptera > Oecophoridae > Tachystola > Tachystola acroxantha. Next base: position 8,168,456 of record OY735874.1, read on the forward strand.
TGGGCAGCGTTTGGGAAGCTACGTCATATCTTCTCGTCTTCAATACCACAATGCCTAAAAACTAAGGTCTTCAACCAGTGCGTCCTGCCAGTGATGACCTACGGAGCCGAAACGTGGACATTGACGGTGAGACTGGCCCACAGGTTCAAGGTCGCTCAGCGAGCTATGGAAAGAGCTATGCTTGGAATTTCTCTGTTAGATAGAATAAGAAACGAGTATATCCGCCAGAAGACAAAAGTGGTTGACATTGCTCATAGAATCAGTAAACTGAAGTGGCAGTGGGCTGGTCACATCTGTCGTAGAACCGATAACCGATGGGGTAGACGAGTTCTCGAATGGAGGCCACGAACGGGTAAACGTAGTGTGGAACGCCCCCCGACCAGATGGAGGGATGACCTTCGCAAAATGGCTGGCAGGGACTGGATGCAGAGGGCCGAGAGTAGGGTTGATTGGCGCGCTTTGGGAGAGGCCTACGTCCAGCAGTGGACTGATACGGGCTGATGATGATGACATGAAAATGTTAACTTGTGTTAAATCACAAAATTGCATGCCTTTTTACCCGACTGCGCAAGGAGGGTTATGTTTTTCGAGTGTATGTGTCTAATTCTTTGGCATGCGCGGCAGCCTAAACGGCTTGATGGGTTTTAACATATGAGGTGTCGTTACATTCCTCTTGATTGTAGGTGACATAGGCTATAATATTTTTATCAAAGGGGCTTAATCTTTGGCAGTCAGGTTTTTGTGTTTTAAATTATTCGATACATAAATCAGGGTTTGCACACTTTTGACATTTAGTGACTAAAAATATCGGCAGTGGTTCACCCCATCCATAGGCCTATGACATGACTTCTTAAGAATAATATGAACATAACAGTTACTGCTGTCGAGCGACACAAACCAGGACAGACTGCTTAGTAAAGGCTAAAGCTAACCTTAACAAGGGATAAGCTAAGGCACTAAACAATCTCTGCATGAGCATGGTCAAAGTGGTTCATACAGAGATAGCATTCAATAATATTATTATTTGGGCAATGGAAATTTTATGATGATACAATACACCACATAATTATATAATAAACAAAGAAACATGATGCCAGACATCAAATTGCATTCTGGAATATATTTTGTGCATTCATAACTAGAGATTTAACACAAGTTTGGCGGTTCTTGCTAAGCTGTCGTGAGACTATGGCAATGCCGTCCTCAGATTGATAGACAATTATGTTATTATACCGCCAAACTTATGTTTTAGCGATATTTCTCATTGTTTTATTTGTCGGTCTTAGGATTATATCCATGAACATCATAATTTCACTATTACTGCCAGAACTATCTGCAATCTGCATAGAGTTGCGAGTTCTGGATCCAGTTAGTGTCGGTTAACGTTACAGTCACTTATGTATTGAAAAACAGCAAAATATTACCTGATTGTGTTTCCAGTGCGCATTCTAACCCATTGTGGAATAGGTCGGTTTTGTTTCAGCTTTTTAGCAAGCTTCCGCTTGATAATAAATGTCTTGTGGGCAGACTGAAATTAAATAAGAAAATATGACATAAATATATCATAGAAAACATTGCGATTGATTAGATAAATAAAGATTTAAATTTATAAAATTACAAACCATTCTGTCGCCTGCAGTTGTCAAAACAAAATGAACGAATGAGTGGCGAGGCGAGGAGGACTGACAGAAGTAGAAGAATGAAGTGATTGATTATCAATACAGTGTTGCCAGACGTAGCCTGAACCAAATCGCCAAAAATTTGGCGTCATATAGCCTAAATCGCCCAATTCAAAAAAATATTAAAATTAGCCTAAAATCGCCCAAATACGGATCAGGTAGCCAAAGTAGCACTTTTTTTATACATACCACAGTTAACTTTAATTAGCAGGACACCGTTTTTTAGGCTTGAATTACACCTCAATTTAATTATTTATAAATATGACGTGTCCCTTTCGCAAAAATTTCCTTTTCTCGTGTGATTTTCAAATAGTATAAAAACTAAAATATTTTTTTTTGTTTAAATTAAGTAATGTAGTTTGTTTAACGTTGACTGGGTCATGATTTACAATTTTAATTGTGGCCTCGATAAAATTGGAGAGCCAAATCTTTGTTTCACAAAAATCGAAATTTTTTAGAACTGACCGATACTGAAAACCCTCTCTTTTGGCTTTATACTCTTTCTGTTTCCTATTCCACAATAATTGCATGAACAAGTTTTATTATTCTAAATTGAGGCTACAATCAAAATGTGTATGTAAATCACGGTCCAAGTCAACTTCTAAACAAACAAAATTGATTCTTTTTTTTTAGTTTTTCTCTATTTGGAAACCATATGAAAATACAAGGAGAAAAGGGAGATTTTCTAGAAATACATTTTGCAAACTTAACAATTTGCGAAATTGACATTATGAGAAATTGACGTTTTGCGCTTGGTGGACATGACTTAAACAACGTTGCTAAACCCACACTATATAGAAATACACAATACAGAAGTAGTTTATTGACGATGGAGGCAATTTATTAGCATTGATGATGAATAATATTACTTATCATGTAGGACCTAATAAAACAATTTCTTCTAAAATACCTCCATCGTCATCATTCGCTGAAGATATGCTGGAGCTGTAGAGGCCAGCTGATAATATGGAAGGATCTGTGGGTTATGTGGTTTTGCCAGTATATGATTATATTAGGAAAAAAAAACGTTAATTGGAAAACTATGGCAAGATTTATTAGATTTTTCTCTATTTATTATTAAGATTTATTAGATCTGCTAAATATTGATCTAGCTGTTCGTTTGTAGCCCAAAATCGCTAAATTTTTTTTCGGGATAGCCTAAATGGCGACTAGTCGCAAATCACGATTTATGGTCGCCCCGACCCCCTTCGAGATAGCCTAAATGGCGATAAGTCTCCTAATCTGGCAACACTATTAAATGAATGAGATCAATCAAGAATGAATGAAAAATACTTTTTTAAATAAAATTATTCCCAGAGGGTAAGGTAAGGCTAACTGGAACATACTGCCTGGTCTGATATAGTAATTATCATGAAATCGAGTTGGCAGTAGAATATCTTCAATTTGTGCAAAACTTGTGGTTGGCAGTGAGCTAACTTAGCTTCTTGCACTAAAAACAAAAAGCACTTGCACCAAACCCAAGTCAAATTCCAATAAAGCTTATGGCGCTTTTTGTGACTTAACCATCTTCTTGTCATAGAGTCATAAGATAAACGTATTGAATTGGGCAGATGTGAAAAATTTATAATGCCAATCATTTTTAAAAAAAACTGCCACTGACCATCAACGAACTTCAAGCGAATGAATGAATAGAATGATTGAACTGAACCCTTTCCCTTTTTCCTTCCATTTGTTATTTTGTTGTGTTATTGTTTGTGAAATTGTGAACTTATTTTTTAGTTTTTGAGAAAATGAATAAGTTATTTTCATTGTTCGGTATTCGAAAGATAATAGATTACCGAACTATTGTCATAAAGCTTACAGCAGATGGTAAGGAAATACCCAAAAAGAAAATCTTCGAAAACAGGATCACATTGATTAGCAGTGATAATTCAGTCAGTATCACAGACTTGAAAAGTGCCCAAAGTTTATCACTTAGAAGAGAATTGAAACTAGTTAAAGTACAAGATATCGATTCCAAAACCAGACGACCAGTATACAAGTAAGTAATCATTTTGGTAATAATTGTTAGGAGTTGCCTGCCGCAGCATGCATGTTATTCAAATCTTTTATAAATCAGACAGTAGGCTTCAAACATTGTAATCTTCACTGGCCCACTACAACGTGTTATGTGATGTTAGGGCTGCCATCCATCACCTAAATCACCGATGCCGGACAAACACGGCCAAAATCCCGGACATTTGGGCAAAATATGGTTTTTCCCCGGACACCACAGTTTTTTTTTGCAACAAAAATAAAAACATACATAATTTTTATTCATTTATACGGCTTGTTATTAAAATCGAATTAGGTACGTATGTAATCGCAACAAATAATATGCGTTTTTTTAATAAAATTATATGCTACCAAAAAACCGGCCAAGTGCGAATCGGACTCGCGCACCGAGGCTTCCGTGCAACGCAACTTAACCGTAACTTTGCTCTAACGAAAACATAAACTAGATTTAAAAACCAACTAATCTCTTCAAGACTAATCTCTGCCATTATCAAAATTTTATGTCCATACATCGATATACTCCATCATGTGCAAACATAAGTTTGTAATGAGAAAAAAAATAATTTTGGGGAGATACTGTAATTTCACAGTTTTCGTATTTTTTTACTTTACTTGTGCTGTAAGAGCCAAATTTCATGATTCTAGGTTAACAGGAAATCAAAAAAAATATCAAAACCCCGAGATGCGGCGTGCGTGTTGGCCGGTAGCCCGCCGTGGGACCTAGAAGCCGGGGTTCTGCAGGCGGTCTACCGGCGCTGCGCGGAGGCGCGAGAGGAGGGCTCTCCCCCACTCCCGGAGGAGGTCAAACGCTGGCGCGAGTTGGCTCGCGATGACCTTTTCCGCGACTGGGCAGAGCGAATGGTCGACCCGGTGGTGAGCCGGGAACTTTTGGAGGCCGTTCGACCTGTGCTTCGCCCATGGGTCGAACGAAAGTTCGGGTCTATGACCTACCACCTCGCGCAGGTCCTGACGGGGCACGGTTGCTTCGGGAGGTACCTGTGCGAGGTGCTGGGTCGAGAGCCGGACCCCCGGTGTCACCACTGCGGTGCCGACGTGGACACGGCGCATCACACCCGCGCCGTGTGCCCCGCATGGGCCGAGCCGCGGCGAGCCATTGCGGCCGCCACTGGAGACGACCTCTCGCTGCCCGCCATCGTGCGGGCCATGGGCAGCGAGGAGGGATGGAAGATGGTGGCGGACTTCTGCGCCACCATAATGACGGCGAAAGAGTCGGCGGAGCGGGAGCGCGAGAATGATCCCCTCTCGCTCCCGATCCGCCGACGGCGAGCGGGCCGCAGGCGACGGGCGTATATCCGCCGCCTGCCGCCCTAACGGGGACTTGCGAGCGTCGGGTCGGGGGGTCCGGCGCTCGCTTAGAGGTCCCGAGCTGTAAGGCGTCTCGTCCTGTGTTCCGAGACGCCTTAAGCGGAGGTTTAGGGGTATAAACCCGAAGACGGGCCCACGCGGGCGGCCGCCGACGAGGTCGTGGTATCTGGCGTTGCGTTCCCACAACCTCGTCCAAACGCGGTGAGTTGAACACCTTGGGGTTTTAGTGGGTATAGGACCGTACGTACATGACGGGAGTCCCACATACCCACCGCGCGCCCCTCCTTATTGGCGCGGTGGGATGCGTAAAAGCATTTCCCCAAGTAAAAAAAAAAAAAAAAAGGTTAACAGGAAATAAGTGCCTACCCTATAAGTTTTGGTTTTCTTGTATTTTCATACAAATATGCGAGAAAATGGGACAAACGGCCATAATCTTTTGATTGTGTTAACGCGGAAGTTTGATTTATTCATTGTTGCATTAGGTTGCCGATCTACGTTTTAGAATAAACTACACCACTGATATTTTCAGTCATCTAGTTAGGTTGCCAAATCCCTAAACTATTTGTTGATTGTAAATAAACTGTCGTCGACTATTTTGCCGTGCCTTCTTGAATGCAGGTTATTATTAATGAATTTTTAACTAAGATTTATTTCAATTTACCGCTTATCTTAAAAAAAATAGGTTTCCCCTGACAACAAAAGGACACTTTTTAAAACCCCTGCCGGACGCCCCTCGGACTCCCTTCAAACTAGGACAAATCCGGGGTAACCCGGACGGATGGCAGCCCTATGTGATGTGCAATCTTTCTGTCTTAGCCTAGTACAAGCAAAGTACATAATCCTTGCTGTTGTGCTAATAAAAGTAGAGGCCATAATTTAAAATCGTGTCTTGCCTAAATGTCTATAATGCTAAAGAGACGCTAGGTGGCTGCTGTAGGTATTATAAAAACATTGATGGAAAATGTTGAAGTTTTCAGTATTTTATATTACAGTAATTAATTACAGGTTATTTATTTATTGATTTTATTAATGGACTCGACAGTTCGTCATTTGCTAATGTCATGTTACAGAAAATTCAAAATATAATATCTTCTATCTTCCTCCAGAGGAGTCGCAGTAGCGTCTTCACCCTGGGTAGCCGCGTCTTCATCCAGAGGAGACGCCGTAGCGTCATCACTCTGGACGAAGCAGCTCAACAGACACGTTCACTCCCAACCTTGTAGCGAGAACTCTTGATAAAAGCTTGAAACTTCAGATCTTGCTCAAATTATCCAATAAATTCACCATACTGTCAATCGCGAATGTTTTCTGATTAACTTAACGTGATATTAAGACATTATGACAAAATTTTTTAAATAATTTTGCAACCGTCATTTCCCGTCATTTTCAAGAGATCTAATTACAGGTTGATGACAAATACCGAATATCACCAAGAAGAGTTACACAAGAGAAAGGAGAAGCAAGCTGCCCGTCTGAGCAATGCAATTAAAGGAGAGAAGTTGCTGACACTCTCATCAAGGATAGGAGAGCATGACCTCATGACCAGTGTGAAGAAAATGATCAAATTGCTGGAACGACAGTATGAAGTCAGGGTGGTGATAGCTGGCGAAGGTGATCAAGGAGTACAAAATTCTGTAAGTCACCTACGTTCTATGTTCCCCAAGATATATATTATATATATACCACACAGGGAAATCAAATGTATTTAGGTAGGTAATTTTTTTTTGCAGACAAACTGTTATTTTCATACATAATCAGATAGTGTACAGGAAAAACAAAGTCATGAGAAAAATAAAGATACCACTGAAAAAGAGAACTTGTGTTCATTTAAGTGACCTCAAATATTTATTTTTGAACTTAGTTAAAAATGACAAACTATATTTTCTCAATTCGTTGGTCATCATCTAAGTACTCGATACTGGCAAAATATTGGTACGGGAAGAATTATACAAAAAAAAATAGAGTTTCCATCCAAAAAACCAACCAAAAACCTGTCAGATGTGAATGGTACTAATAATAAAACTTATTAGGACCGATTCAACTAATAAAGACTGATTTTAAAGGATTTGGAAATAATGACAGAGCCTGGCTTCAGCTTTATGTATATGTGTGACAAAACAAGGTTCAGTATGAAAAAGTGACAATAAAGAGATTTACATTTAGGCTATATATCAATGTTTTAATTCAGAAACTCTACACAAATGGTTAGGTACTTGTATTTAAAAGTAAAATAAAAGTTTGTGACATCGATTTAGTAGCAATAAATAATTCAGTATTCTTTATTCAACTTACAGGAAAGGATGTATTCGGTGATTGAAAAAAATACAAAATCAATCGGCAAAGTCGTGCAGAAGAGGAACAAAGGTAATGACATGAAATTTCAATTACTCCCAGCCAAAGAAGTTAGTACGCAGTCTGGTACTGCTGCAGACTCTAGTAAGAACGGTGATGATAAGGGTCCACTATGACTAGGCGTAGGAATTGCGGTCATATTAGTTACAAAGTATATGATTTGGCAAAAATATTATTTTTCTAAACCTAAAATTAATAATGTGCCAGAATGTGAGGAATCACCTCAATCTAGTGATGTAGAATTATTGAACGATTGTTAATAGTTATTGTTATACAGACAGCATTTCATTGTTATTTATTTGATGTATTTAGATTTGAACTAATGTAAATAATATTAATAAGGTAGGTATTACTATTATGTACATTATTTAATTGTAATTATTTGTAAAGAAAAAAGCCTCAAATTAAATAACTTAGATTTCATACAAGAGAAAATCATTTTATTCTAGTCAATGTAGATGTGCTACTAGCAGTATTAGTTGTATATTTTTGATTGCGCATATTTTTCAATTAAAAAGTGAAACACGTAACTTGAAATAAATGAAAGTTTATTTCACCAATTTCATCAGTCATATTATTTGCCTATTACAATACATTTTACCTATGACTTAAATTTTCTAAAGGACAAGGGACATTTTATACTAGATGGCGATACTACTAAAAATCATAAATTAATGTTTTTATCAGTTGGAATTATCACAGATGCTTTAGAGATCTTTATATCTTAAATGGTAGGTGATTTATTAGTTACAAAAACATCTTAGACAATTATAAATCATTTATATAGAGTCGCTATTATGATGCTGTACCTATTATGATCTTATGGATGATTTGATTAGAAATGATAATTAAATATTCGTCCATACGCACTAATCTTAAACGTCTAATTACTCATTGTATTGTAAGGCAAAATCTCCTCTAAAATGAAAACTTATTATTTCTGATGCGGAGTGTTAATTATCATAAAACTTTTAGAAACTCATTAGGAAATGGAAATTATTTTTTACGTAAATAACCAATGTATCTAACCTATATCCTGGCCTGGTAAACTATTAATTAACTGATCGAGTTTGTTGAATTTTGTGTGTTCTATAATATTGATCTTACACAAGTAAACAATTAGGTAAATCAACTGACAACAAAGTTTTTGTTCAGTTTGGACAATTTGTAGGTCGGATTAAACATTATTTAACTACACTATCATAAATTAAGAATGTCTACAGAACACTACTACATTGTCAATGTACTCGTATATGAACACTTGGACTAACCCACAATATTTGGTTGACGGTATTTCCTTCGATTCAGTAGCGAAATGCCGACTATCGCAATTTGCCGAATTTTTGGATTATCAGTAGCCAGAACTATTTTATCTATCAACGATCCACCTTTGATAGAACAAGTATGTATATATGTCGCAGTCAACTGGTTGAAATAGACGTGTGATTGAACAGCTAGCACGTTAATTGAACGACGGCATCCAATCAAACAGCTAGTTGGGTGGTTGGATCATTATGGCGCATAAAACGTTCAACACCTCAGCTGACTGAAAAGCCGCTGTAGTGTTGACTTAGTTTGATTCTCCGCCACGGCGGCGCTAGTTTCATTTTGTTTACAAGATGGCGTCGACAGCTGATATTATATAAACATTGCGAGTTGTTTTATAGTGAATAATAATTTCCAAGCATTAAAATTCAAATATTGCAGCAACATACCAGTGATTTCAGTGAGATAATATTTAAAGAAAACTTTGAAATAAATTAAGCGATTAAGCATAAAAATAATTATCACGGTAATTTGATCGTAATTTGTTGATATTTTGTATGTGAATAATGCTGTTTCAAAATTAATAAGAACACAGTTAGTATGTCTTGTAATCCTGATAATTGTAACGGTGTCGAAATATCTCATAATTCAGTCTAAATCGCGGTAAGACCCTGTTACTAAAATTTGCAAATTGACTTCCAACCAGTCCCCTGAGCGTCGTTTAGCTGTAGTGTTGAACGTTGTGTTCAACCACTCAGCTAATTGACACTTAGATGTTTGGTTGGATGCCGTCGTTCAATCAACGTGCTAGCTGTTCAATCACACGTCTATTCCAACCAGTTGACTGCGACATATACAATGTGAATGTTATATGTCTGATCAATTCACTTGATATGTTTAATAATACTTGGTCTTTCGAGCCGGATAAGTCTTCTATTCGTCTTTCAAATTTTTGTATAGGGACAGGTATATGAGTTACGTTGAATAGACGGCCACGTATGCGTATCGGTCTCTCTCGCCGGGCGGCAGGTCAGTGTTGAGGGTTCTGCCCCACGTCAGCAGCGGCGACACGGTGCCGACCACGGGCGCAGCGCGAGCGGCACTTTTTAAGAGGACCTATAACAAAATAATGATCACATTATAGCGCTTACCACTATACTATTATATTAAAATCGTTCCATTCGACTAAATTTATAAAGTGTTGTTTTGTTTGTTACTCAATCGCCTCCAACCAATGTTAACGGAGTAATCACATAAACTAACTTTAACCACGGGTGAAATCCATAGACGACGCGGAAGTAACTTGTACATAATTTAATAATAGAAGTTGTAAGTAACATACCAATGCATTCCCCGTTATAATGACATAACGATAGATATACATAGCAAAGTTAAATAACACTAATAGAATAGCCTTTTTAGATTGAATAGGTATCTTAAACGACTACAGCGGGTGAATTAGTGAACAATGCCAAACGAATAAATTAATGAATTATTTTATGACCTATATATATTATAATTATAAATGGGAACTATATTTCTCGTCCCCAAAATTTATATTTGTCATCAAGTAGTATCACCTAATAAATAGATCTTTCGCCACGTAATATTTTCGTTCTCAGATAAACAAAAAGTGTTCCCAGGTATGAATTATCAAATTAATGTTAATATATGTGTAAAATAAGAGATGGATTACCAATAAAATTGTAGTGCATTAGATGAATATAAATTTCGTTCTTATAATAATAGTTTTATTACTTAAATATTAGCTTTGTGCTCAGAATGGTAGATCTGTCACCAAATAAATCGATGACCCTCAACAGAAGCAAAAAATGTGCTTAACGGCCAGAAAAGAAAAAGGAGCCGCCCTTCAAAATCCAAACCAGCGCTGATTATTCAGTGATTATTATTTTAACATTAAATATTGATTATTTTGACTTTATTTAAGTGTTTTATTTACTGTTCTGCTAGAAATTTTATTTAAATATATTTATACTACCTGTGGAAATTAAGATCCTTGGGGTAGGCATATGTCCAGTTAAGTAGTATTCTTTTGGTTGAAACGATGATGACGACAACTCTATATTTATTTTGGAAACACGATGAAATTTTCTAGTGACATAATATATGATTTATTGGTGATCTCTTTATATTAGTTTGCTCAAATACTTATTAGGACAAACCTATTATAATACATACAGAACCATTTATTTGGTACTAGACCCTATATCTCCATGATTTTAGGTGATTTATTGTGGAATTGATTTTATATTGTTTGGTGACTACATATTGGTGACAAATCTACTATTTTGCGGGCAAACCCTATTATTTAAGAAACACAAAACTAATTAAATTGGCGATAGCTTAAATCATACCCATTATAAATCATTCCATTACATGCATGACAATGAAGTTTTAATTAAAAGTGTTAGATGAAATAATTAGTAGAAACATGCTGAAAGCGTTAATATGAGGGTTAGTTACTCGCCGCCGCCCTGTTCTCAGTTTCAGTATTCTAGTAAAGTGTAAAATTAGGCAGGACAACCAATAACAGTAACTTTACTGTAAGTACTGTAAATTGTCATACTTTTCTTACTCTTGAAAATAATAATAAAAATGGACTATTTTACATGCTTTGCAATGTAAATAAAATATAATCTTGATAATGAATTGACAAACTGTTTATACTACAATCGAGTGTGCCACGTTATGGTGTGGTCGTGAATTCGAATCCTGTCCGTGATACAATTTTTTCTCCACATATTATTTAATATTGAAATAAAATTGATTTAGAAAAAATGAACTTAAGTCGTAAATCAATATATATCGGTTACAAACTATACGGAGAACAAGTTAGCGGCGAAGATGGACACACCATGTTACCCATGAGCGAGGCGCGCCGTCTGCCCGAGCGCCGCTTGCGCCTGCACCAGCAGCGGCGCGCGCGCGCGTACCCGCCACTGCGCCTGCCCACCTCGCGCCGTCGCCCGCCGGCCCCGCCTCGCGCAGATCCACGCGATAACACCGCAGGCGCAGCCACAGCAGGTACTGCGCCGGCGCCGCTCTCCGCCGACCGGTTCTCGATCAGATGAGCGTAACTGTCCAGCGTGGAGTCGGATCTGCATACAAGAATTCACGAACGTGCTGAAGAGAAATCTGAAATTCTTTTTTGGATATTTCAATTAACACCGGAGATACTATAATTAAGTAGAGTATTGGAGGTGATATTTTTATCTCTTTAGCCGTAAACCGTCTGTAGTTTGAATGGGACTAGAAACCTGTAACTCCTCACAAATGTCGAGTACACATGAGTTCGAAAGTACCTACTGTAGCTATGAATTTTCTTAGGTTCTTGTTTCTTATGTCTTTCATATAGTTAATAACATTTAGAACCGGTTAAGAATAGGTATCAATGCAACATTGCCTCATCTTTTGTTTTTATAAAATGTGAAGATAAAACTTGTTATCATCACAACGTGTGAAGTACGAGGAGCTTTCAAACTTACACCGTGCTGGAGCAGTATTCCGTGAACTGCTGGAAGGAGCACCCGTACGTGCAGCACTCGTCGGCTATGCCGCCGTCGACCTGCCGCCGCCGCCGCGCCAAGGCCACAGGCTGCTCCACCACTGAAACGAACAAACTGCTTAATCGACTGTTTGTCTTGTCATTAGGGGCTTTAACCTCTTTAGAGCAAGTGTCTCCGGGGTCACATTACGACAACACTGATGACCTTTTGATGTTCGGCTTAGATTTCATCAATCTAATGTCAGATCAGGGTTCAGTAATATTATTTTTATTATACCTAGCCGGAATTAACAAAACTCGATAATTAGTGATAATTTTATTTTTAAGGTAATGGTATTGTTAGAGTTACAAATCTTATGTTACATAAGAGTACAGGGTCACGATAAACTAAGAGGATGGGCTGATGATTTTCCTTTGATTACCAGACATAAACATTCAAGAGGTCAATGTGATGATAAAAGCGAGCAGAAGTTAGAATATGTACCTACTTAATTAAATAATAGTTTTACGTAGTAATTTTTTCAAATTTGGTAATAGCAGGCTGTAATCAATTACTACTCACACTTCAAGTTAAGCATTGAGTAACATAGTCTTGCTGTCTTTCTAATATCTTGTTTGGTTTAAGTATAAATAGAGTCAACAGTAAATTAATGTCTACGCCTTTTTCGCGTGCCTTGTAGATAAAATTAATGAATGAATTAAATAATCTGAGTCATTTTCATGTCAATTGGTCATTAACACTATTATAGATAAGTCTGGAATGTTCATAATTAACGTAAAATCTTCAATTCTTCAATTTGGCCATTTAACTAGATAACATAGGGTACTAAGTAACACAAGGTTGTAAGAGATAACAGCTTCAAGACACTGGACTCACGTCGTAGTAGGCCCAAGTCCCAGGTTCTTATTGACTATTTGGCGACTTGTTACTATGCTCTTGTAAATGTTGGACGTATATTTCAATGAATTGTAAATATTATTGTCGCATCTACACAGCTAGAAGTTTTTGGCTCGTGTCGCGTCATGCCCTCCCCCAAAGCGAGAGATAAGAAGATTTTGCGATCGTGACGACCACGACTCTTGTTTCAGATAATATCACTTTGATAAACTGCTGTTGTCATGCGGATGTTTTGCCAATCTTTGTATAAGTACAAAAAATACACAATAGAAATAGGTAATTATATGCATACGGCATATGTATCGAAAATAATATACACAGCTTATAAATGAATTATAATTATAATTTTAAGCTTTATTAATTATCCAATAAATTTATCATAGTCGAAGTTATAGTATTAAATTTAACTAACAAAAAAAAATATAAATGAATATAGTCAAAAAGTTGTTAATGTTGTGATTTGTTTCGATGTAAGTAGGTATTTTTTTCTACGTCGATTCTCGTAGCATCTCGTAGCACCAAGTTCGTGTCAGCAGTTCTTGTATGTAGACAACATATTGTATTTTTTGGATGAAGAATTATCATTACAAAATATCATAACATAACATATCTAATCGAATTACCTGTAGGCACGTCCCAAGAGGGACTATTGTAAACGTCGCAGATTTTGCTCATCATTTCGCTGAGTTTGCGGCCACACAGCTTGAACTTGGGGGTGGCTGCGTCGGTCCTCGACTCCCACAGCACCGCGGCTACCGTCAGCACTGCCAACTGTACTGCTTGGTTCACGAGCATGCTTGCAACTGGAACAAGAAATTCATGGAGTTAGCATTAAATAAATACATGTCTAGGGAATTTAATTTAAATCTGGAGACAAAACAAGATTAGGAACTTTTCTAATGTCGAGAGAACTAGATCTACATGTCTTGATGAATCTTAACCAACAATAAAAATGAAACTACAGTAAAGTCTAGACGTTACGTATAAACTCACTCTCGATGTTAGGAAACTTGAACCGCAAGTGTGCGTAACATGAGTAGGATTTTCGCTTTTATACCGAAGGGTGTAACTTGACACCGGCGCCGCCTACTGGAGAACTTTTCATTTCCTAAATGCATTGCCATCTATAAGGAAATGCACTTCGTGAATAATCTATTTGTTGGAATTGTGATCATCAATATCAACTAGGTTAGCATAATTTGCTATACTTATCGCCTAATAAATAACTAGGTATACAATACGTAACTGTAAAGTTGTTTCTCCATGAAAATACATAATAAATAAATATTAAGTCGAATTATTTTTATTAATCGACATGAGACGTTACGGTTTGTACGTTTACACAAACCGTAAGGGCTGACGTACCTACAACGTCACGGCGCGGCGTCCGCCGGCGCACGGCACCGACGGGCGCCGTGTACCGCGTCTGTGGACGGCGGCGCCAGCCGGCACGACGCCGTCCGCCGGTAATTTGCGCCGTCCGACAACGTCCACCAGTAGACAGTACCGGCAGACGCCGTGACACGCCGCGCCATGCGTCGGGACGGCGGCGCCGCGCCGTGGCGTTGTACGCTAGCCCTAACGTCTGATGTCGATTAGCTATACAGTATGATATACATAGCTGTAATATGAGATACTACTATAGATATGCAATAGGCACATACCTACTGGGTTTTATTTTAGCTGGACGAGCTTACAGTATGAAAGAAGTCGCGCGTAGGTACTGTATAGGCACTATACATAAAATATATTTAAATAATATATGTAAGTAGGTACATTACATAGTAGTAAAAAAATAGGTTGGCGTGCGTGACAACGATAAAGGTTACCTATCACTATCACTCTCTGGTAACAAAGTTCAAACGGCGTTATCATCTTGCGAGGTGCGAATCTTTTCGATCCGGTTCACCCGCCGTGTCACGATGTTTACTAATGGATCACGCTGAAAATAATCGATATCGCTTTTAAATAAATCGTACAACTATCTTTGGACCCATGTGGAGTCGTGATTGATTACCAGTTATCTGTAATAAATAACAAATGAATCACAATAACAACGTATTGCATTACCGACCTACCTTTGATATAATGGAGAGAAAGAGGTGTATTGATGAATCCTATCCTGTCTGATATACTCTACATATGTATATCAGTAAAGTTAGTATAGTGTATGTATTTCCTAAGCGTTCGAGACTCCAGGCATCCTTTAAGTCCCAGATTAGGAGAAATGCGTTTTCACTGTGGGTTAATAAAAATAATTAGCAATGTTACGGTCAGGACAGATGGTACCTTATGGATAAATACATAAGTAGAGTAATTAAGTTAGTAGATAGCTAACCATAATTTAAGACAAGGTAGGACCTAGGAATTCTGACTCAAAATATTTCAACATTTTTAAGGCTATATTATATAGCATAAAAAATATAACGTTACCAAAATAATACATAATAATATAGGACAAACATTTGTATATTGTACGCCAACTATAATTTTGGTTTATTGGAGCTTGGCCTTGCGATTATATGCATCATCATAAAAGGTAATGATGAAATCGGCTTCCTGGTTATAAAAATTCAAATCAGCTTCTTCCTTTTCACAAGTGCCAGCGCGAGGATGGGTGGGTGATGCACTCTATAATTTATTTGTCTGTAGCTGTACCTACACGTAATTTTCGCCTTTATATGTGGTCGTAGACCTACGGTTATCATTTTATTTTTATACATTCTACTTCATTTCAATTAGATAAGCTCTATTTTGTACAATTAATATACAATTAATATTGAACTATTAATAAATATTTGTAACATTAAATAACAAACAAAAACATAACCCTCCTTCTTGCGCAGTCGGGTAAAAACTACATTGAAATTTTTGAGTTTTCCAATTTCTTCCCAGCCCACTAATCTTTTATAATAAGTAGGTGTAATGTGTAGATAAGTAGGTAAATAACTAACCGAAATTATTTTGAAATTACTAGGTTGGTCATCTACTAAGTACTAAGTGAAAAAGTCGCGTGACTGCATGACTTGTTACTATTTTGCTCCGATGCCACATTCAGCGTCTTTACTGACACAATGATTGTACGGTAGATCAAGTTAGTAGTCGGCGACAGTGAAACGGTCACACGCAGGGCGCGTGCGCCGCTATGGCGCATGGCGCGGCGGCACGTCGTTGCGGTGCGGCTGGCTGGCCTGCGCCCGCGCACCTCCCGCCAGTGCCGCATGTCTCGGTGCTCCTGCACTCGATTGGATAATTACATGAATCTCTGACTTGATCTGCAGCCTTGCTACTGCTTAACCATGTTGTTTACAGTGTGCAGTATGAATGCGTACGAGCTGCGTTATTTTCGATGCAATTTGATATCGCGTAACAAGTTTTATTAATGCACTTTTGATATACATACTCGTAGAAGGGTACAGTGAGTCATATCAACGATTGGTGATTTGTCTTTGGCCATATAATTAATGCGTTAACTTCTATTATAATGTCTTTATTATTTATAAAGATTTACGCTAAGACGGGTTATAAAGATTTAGCGCTAAGTTTATTGGTATCGACCTTGCAGTGACCTAACGCCTGTTAAACCACAATCCGGACCCCCTTTTCTTAGAAGGTTCGAGTTGCGGCTATAAATAATTTCTGAAACTTGAATCCAATTAGGTGCCACGGTACCAGTCTAAACATTTAACGTCGACAGGTAGGTAGAGACCTATATAGGGTTGTTTGAATGCAATATTTATTTTATGTGCTGGGATTTTCAACAGATTGAAAAGCTTTGGCGTTTTTCTTGTACCTATACTACTCACAATTCGCGAAAATAATATGCTGACAGAAATTAAATATTTCTTAGTTAGCTACAATTTACGACATCATTCGCATGTAAGTAATGTTGTAATTACATACCTATAGCTTGCACCTACCGAAGTTGTTGCGGTGTTACAAGTTATAATTTGTGCTTGGGTAATTATTTACTCTTTAACGGCGCTATTCTTGATTTTATTGATAAATTGCATATAGGTAGAATCACGGTGGAATCTACAAAGTTTAAATCAAACAATTTTTAAAATTGTGCGTGATACCTAGCAAGTGATTTTGAATCCCCTTGGGGATAGATACAAATATAGGTTCTAAACTCGTAAACGGAACGGGTGGTAGGTCCTACTCTCTAAATGGTTTGTTATGGTAGTAACAATAACCGTCATAGAGTTTGTCATTTTGATATGTTTAACGAACAAACTCTTACATCTAATATTTGTAACTCAATGTATTGTAGCTCTATTGAGCATGTTTGTGCCAATCTACGTGTAGAGTATGGTGCTTGGCAACAACGTAGACTACGCTGGGGCAGACGATAGGTAACAAAAGACAATTTAGAGTTGGCGAGGTCAAGTGTAGCGGCGGGCGGCTCTCCCAATTGGCGAGTAGCGGCGGTCAGTGGCTTCACTCTGTTTAGTCACGCATGGTCTCTACACAGCCTATTATTACTAAAGTTAGGATAGGTTAGGTTGTTTATGATCAGAATTACGTAAAGGATCGATCATAATAACAGGTTTCTTTGCTAAAGAATTATATAGCTAGTAGTCGGGGATCCGACTGCGATTGATTTTGCTTACTCGATTACGTACATACATGGCAAAATCGCTACAATAGTACAATATTTGCCAAAATCAATTCCCGCGCAATTGATCTCCGGCCATGTCAAATGTATTTTATAATCCAATCCAATCGTAATCGCCAGTGTATGGCCGCTGCGCTGACTAGGTACCTACCTACTGACATTCTCATAATAATTGTATACTCGAATCAAGATCATATTCGATTCGTAGATGATAGTGTATCGTGCTACGGCTACGGCCAGTTGGTAGTATCGCAACGATATGCGTAGATGAGAGCACCAAAAACCGTAGGAATCTATTCAGTGGTGTTCAGAGTTATTTGTCATTAAACTCCAAACACTGACGTTGGATTATTTTAATTATTGAGATAGAGATGTCGCGTCAGGAAATGTTTGCATCCACTTTATCAATTTAGGTAAACGTCACCATCATCATAATGTAGCGATAGTACGTCACGGAGTGGTTTGATCTTACATCACAAAAAATACGTAACATGTTACGATTAGGTATCACTTTGTTAAAGATAACATCAATGTTAATTACCTACCAGTTATTATTTTCAATATTATGAACACGTATGAATTAGTAATGTAGAGAACCGTCATAGCTGCGTATCTCTACATTTCAGATTTACCTAAGTACATGATAATTATGATAAGTTACTAAAGATTTGAGAGAGCTCGGGTGACTCAGTGTGGTCAATGGACTTGCGATACGGAGGTCCCAGGTTCGATTCCCAGCCAGGGCAGCCATGTACGGTGGAACACAGTGAAAGGTGTACAGGAGAGTTTTTAAGGTTGAGATTTTTTCAAAAACTACTTGACCTATTGCATAAATTATTTCACTGTTTGATAGATAAAAGTTAAAACTATGTAACTGTAAAAGAATTATTAAATTCGGTCCAGTAGTTTTTGAGAAAATCTCAACCTTATTGAGGCCCCCTGTATACTTATCTCTGTCTTCGACTGTACCAATGAGTTATCCTCGGTTTTTTGTCGACGGAAAAACTTACGTACGTTTACCGAGTGCTCTCAAAACGGTGAAGGAAAACATCGTGATGAAGCCTGCATGATGTAGAAGAAAAAATCTAAGGCCTAAGTAATCCGCACTGGGCCCGCGTGGTGGATCATGGCCCGATCTCCTTCGATGTAAGGGAAGGTCTGTGCCCGAGCAGTGGGGCAATATAAATAGGTTGATGATGATGACTAAAGATTTAGGTACATATCCAATCTTCGGACTATTAGGACTTCATAAAAATCTAAGGGCATCTAGATCACAAAGATCTAGCTAAATGGAAGAAAGAACCCTGTCTTCAAATTTAGAGGAAAACGGAACGTCTCTTTAAATCATTAGTTTCGAATATACGAGTGTAATGATTACCTACTTGTTTTGCAGATGCAAATTGCATCGAGAGGTCGGTGGGTTCACAAAATTTTATTGTAGGTCGGTTGGGCGGTGACAGGTCATGTGCCTGTGATGTTAATGTATGAAGCTATCGACCCAATTTAAGGGCTACAATAATACTGTACCGCACATTTCATGTCTAAATAAATAATATCATTGCTCTGTATTTTATGTGCTTTTTAACCGACTTTCAAAAAAAAGGAGGAGGTTATCAATTCGTCAAAATATTTTTTTTTTTTTTATGTATGTTACCTGATTACTCGAAGACGCTTGGGCCGATTTCGAAAATTCTTTTTTTGTTTGAATGGGTATACCTCACAGGTGGTCCCATAGTCGTCAGGTCAGGATCTGATGATGGGATCATGGAGAAATCGAGGGAACTCTTCAAATGTTATAGGCACATATAAGGTTTTTCATATATTTTCTAAAGCTATGCAAGTATTTACATCTGGTAGTCATCAACTTACGTTGGTAAGCTGATGATGGAAGGTACAACTCCTTAACGATTAAGAGTTGGGGTATAATTCTTTACATATTATAGGACGTAACTTTTAATCTTTCAAGTTTGAAAAGGTATACCTCCCAGGTGGTCCAATAGTCATCAGGTCAGGATATGATGATGGGATCATGGAGAAATCGAGGGAACTCTTCAAATGTTATAGGCACATATAAGGTTTTTCATATATTTTCTAAAGCTATGCAAGTATTTACATCTGGTAGTCATCAACTTACGTTGGTAAGCTGATGATGGAAGGTACAACTCCTTAACGATTAAGAGTTGGGGTATAATTCTTTGCATATTATAGGACGTAACTTTTAATCTTTCAAGTTTGAAAAGGTATACCTCCCAGGTGGTCCAATAGTCATCAGGTCAGGATATGATGATGGGATCATGGAGAAATCGAGGGAACTCTTCAAATGTTATAGGCACATATAAGGTTTTTCATATATTTTCTAAAGCTATGCAAGTATTTACATCTGGTAGTCATCAACTTACGTTGGTTAGCTGATGATGGAAGGTACAACTCCTTAACGATTAAGAGTTGGGGTATAATTCTTTACATATTATAGGACGTAAATTTTAATCTTTCAAGTTTGAAAGGGTATATTTCTCAGGTGGTCCCATAGTAATAAGGTAAGGATCTGATGATGGGATACAGGAGAAATCGAGGGGACTCTTCAAATGTTATAGGCACATATAACGTGTTTCATATATTTTCTAAAGCTATGCAAGTATTTACATATGATAGTCATCAACTTACGATTAAGCTGATGATGGAAGGTACAACTCCTTAACGATTAAGAGTTAGGGTATAATTCTTTAAATATTATAGGAAAAATTAGGACGTAACTTTTAATCTTTCAAGTTTGAAAGGGTATACCTCCCAGGTGGTCCCATAGTAATCAGGTCAGGATATGATGATGGGATCCTGGAGAAATAGAGGGAACTCTTCAAATGTTATAGGCACATATAACGTGTTTCATATATTTTCTAAAGCTATGCAAGTATTTACATCTGGTAGTCATCAACTTATGTTGGTAAGCTGATGATGGAAGGTACAACTCATTAAAGATTAAGAGTTGGGGTATAATTCTTTAAATATTATAGGAAAACTTAGGACGTAAATTTTAATTTTTCAAGTTTGAAAGGGTATACCTCCCAGGTGGTCCCATAGTAATCAGGTCAGGATATGATGATGGGATCCTGGAGAAATAAAGGGAATTCTTCAAATGTTAGGCACAAATAACGTATTTCATATATTTTCTACAGCTATTCAAGTAGTAGTGATCATCTCATGTTGGTGAGCTGATGATGGAAGGTATAACTCCTTAACGATTAGGAGTTGGGGGATAATTCTTCAAATATTATAGGTACACATAGACTGTTACTTATAATCTTTCAAGTTATTGAATCACTTGATGGTACAAGGTATAATTCCTTGGTAGGTAAGGGATGACTCTTTAAATAATGTACAGACACTGAACAAAGATAAGTACCGGTCTACGTTTCGTCAGAAATGAGATTTCTCAAACGTTGCATTTCTGCTAATGCTCGTTCATAGTGGGGATGTAGTACAAATTGGGGAATGGAAATGAAGCCATTAGCATTATGTGTATATATATGTTAAGACTCTCTGAGGCGCTTTATTCTGTTTCTTTTTCTATTGCGCTTTAGGCGCTCACATTTGTCATTTTCAGACTCATATGCTCGACGCTTTATCATACGAGACGAGATGCACGTAAGGAAGGCCTCCCCATCATGCATAACCTACCCTATCTTACCTTCTTACATATTATATATTTACACCACTAAAAAGCAAAAAATAAGTTATTATTAAATAATAAAAAAACCGCCTTCAAAAAAATAAACAAAAAGGAACTAAAAAGCAAAAAATAATTAATTATTACATCTACATACGAATATTGAAATAAAATATTATTGCTATGTACCTACTGATCTCTTTTAAGTCGGTGCCAAGCCAAATAGGTATACGATAGGGATACGTAACTTACTACTTTCGCCGCCGCCCCGCTCCCGCTCCCGCTCCCGCCGCATCACATACATACATACAACACGCGCGCGCTTTGGCTTGGCACCGACTTAAAAGAGATCAGTAGGTACATAGCAATAATATTTTATTTCAATATTCGTATGTAGATGTAATGATTAATTATTTTTTGCTTTTTAGTTCCTTTTTGTTTATTTTTTTGAAGGCGGTTTTTTTATTATTTAATAATAACTTATTACTATTTATTTATGTACGGAATAATCTCCAATCTATTGCATAGTACCGGTTGTCAAATCAATATCATTGTATAGCTACAGTTTGGCACGCTATGCCAGCTAAAATTAAATAAAATTATTCTTGAAAATAGTCTTTTCTATTTTATTTGAATGGGTTCTATTCTTATTCAAGAGATTATTTGGCCGATGTCAATGTTATTTAGAGTATTCATCTACGGTATTCATGTAAATAGAATATTAAACAAATAAAAAATCAATCCGCCATTCTAAAATGATGGCGGATATCTTGAAAATAGTCTATATAATATATAGTAATACTTGATTTCTTGGCTAAGTGTATAGATAAGTAATTAAAATAGGATATCGTCATAATGGCCGAAAGAACTCTCTATGCTAGCTATATCAACCTTATTAAATCCCATGGGCAAATAAAGCCGGTCGTTTTCGTAGCCATGTATTTTGGGGGTAAAATTAATATTTTTCGATGCAAACTTTTACTCGTTATATTTTGGAAAAGCTCTTCTCACACATAAACCAATTCTAGATCGAACATTTCACTTTTTGTTACATATATTAATATAATAAATTATTTTTCATTTACTTAAATGAATAATTATGGCACCCTAAACGTTTAAAATATTTAAATAATCAAGAGATAACTAAGAAGTATAAACTTAAAAATCTGGCGCCAATGAGCGCCTATAATGATAAACGAGTCGGCAAGATAACGCACAGTAGCATACCTATTAATAATCTAAAAATTCAAAATATTATTACAAGTGCTCGTATCGTATACAGACTCCAACGAACTTCGCTGAAATATGTAGATAACACGGGTTTCGTGGCATTTTAAGTCAACGTTTAGGTTCGGTCTGTCGGTCCGGCTGTGATATCAAGCCTTGTGATATTCCAAATAATAAATTTTAGAAAGTACCTACCTACTTATAACTTTTTAAATATTAAATCATAGTAGGTATATCTATAGCTAGGTACTTTAGTATTTGGGACATAAAGTAAAATATTTTTTGAAACAGTTGATTTTAGGCACTAGAAACAAAATCAGAAATTAGCATTGTAATGTCATATTTTTTAGCAATAATTAAAATAATAGATCAGGCTCACCTTCTAAATTAAGTAGAGTTAAACAACCGCTAGAAGTATCTTCGGCAAAGCCAGTGAATTTTATTGTTGGCTATAGTGTCATGTAGTGCCGAATAGTAGACCGCGGTCGTATTTGGTCGGCTAGTGGTCGCGGTCGCGCGCTCTGGATGCGATCGCCGGCGCTGCTACTGGTCCCGGCGCGTGCACCGCGCACGCTTTTAACCAGCAGCCGGGGCGGCGCGCGCGCACCCGACCGCCCGCGCCGCCGCCCGCGCAGACACGCCCCGCGCTCCGCACGCCCCGCCCCACCCCGCCGGCGCCTACAAACCCCTGACCTGCCGTACAACCTTCTTAATAAATCCTCTTTTTGGCACAAGATAGGGAATATCGCGATACAAGTTTTTATTTTAATTGAACGTATAAGGAAAACCAGACTGGAAATACAAACATATGTTTGGGTACGGGGAATTGTAGGGTATGCACAATATGTATTATTTTATTAATTACGAGTACCTAAATAGGTCGGTTTAGATACGAGGAGTATCAGAATTTAAAAGGCAGATATTTTCTACTGAGCCATTACAATGCAATCGGAACACTAGATACAGAGTCCGTAATTGCCTAATGTAGAGAACATGACAATCTACTTGGGTAAATAAATAGGTAATTAGGTACTGCTTGTTCCTACATTTTGCTAATATTTTTGAACTGTAAACAAAATCCTGGCCGGGCCATAGCGTAGAATATGTTAGACTAAAATGTGAAATAACGAAAATAGACGTGATTTTTGTTCGGTTATTCGTCCACCCAACTTAAGTGAAACTACCTGGAGATTCATTACTTGCAAATAAATGATTCTTTTAATTTCGTAGGTGAATATAAGTACGTATAGTTACTACAAATCACTGAAACTAGAATTGCAACTACCTTAGTTGCATTGCGGTGCAATTCTAGTTTGAACTATATTTATTTATGACTAACTAAACCTAACCGACATTCACTGTTTCCGGACCAATTGTCTTTATTTGTTTGTTAATAAAGTGCAATGGGCGGCTATAATTTTATTGTCCGGCTGAACTGTTTTCTCAGAAGCTGTTGTCTCAGCATGACAAATACCTATATCGCCATGACCACAATGCATGCACGTTGGTTAATGTATTTGGAAGACCGATAGTCATTGACAGTTTTGTTGTCAGACTCAGCGTGGGCTCACACTTACGGCTGTCAAATTTTTATGAACACTGACAGTTGTAAGACCGAACTCAAACTCCACTCATACTTATAAGTGTTTGGGACTATCAGCCTTCATCATCATCATCAGCACGTATCAGTCCACTACTAAACGTAGGCCTCTCCCAAAGTACGCCACTCAAGCCGAGTCTCGGCCTTATGCCTTCAGTTCTCAGCCTTATTTCCTAGTTATTATAGGGTAGGTTTATCGCGTCAGTCAGAGATAAACTGCCTAGGTTTTTAGTTAGGTTAGGCTTTTTAGTTACGTAGGTAGTTTCTTAGACTTCATTCGACATATTGGCTGTTATCCATAAACGTGATTTAAACCACCGTTTAGGCCCCCCGTCCTTCCTGCCATCTTAACCCCTTTAACGAAGTGTTAAGGGATAGCAACACCATTTAAGGGAAGTGAGGTTTAACTAGGTTAATGAATAACAGCATATGTAGTCAATTACTGCTTATATTTACCTCTGTACTTTTTTGTCGTTGGACTGGACAATATATCTAACCTAGTTGGTAAATGTAGAGCAATATACTCGTACACATCAAAGCACATCAAGTGTAACACTTTGAACCGTTCTTATTATCTGCGTCGTAAGAGATGAAATCGTACTGCATGTGTTACCATTGTTCTGCTGTTGTCCGTACTTATGTTGTTCATTCGCCTGAAAATCAAGAACCATCGCTTTGTTTCAAAAGCTCTCTAAGAATATTCTCAAAATCTAAGCAGAGGAAGTCGTGTGCAAATGCTTAACCCTATTTTGTAAACAAGTCGTGTGTGGAGCGTAGACCTATCGTGCGGTGTCAGTCACCTATCAACAAAAGTTGCAATGAACAGGTCGAGTAATGCATCGCTATCTGACCATTGCGGCGACGTTGAGTAAACAGGGGATGGAATATCCCGACAGGATCACTGACAGCCGACGCCTGCCAGACGACGACTAGAGGAGTCACTGACTCTGACTATTAATACCATATTCTTTACAAATTGCAGAGCTCAATATAGTACTGCTATTTACAAACAAACAAGGTGACAATAATATTGATGGATGAAGTCCTTTGTGCTAATGAGAATTAATTGCTGTTTAAGTGTGTCGCTTGTCCATCCGTATACGCTTAATTGTAGAGGTGGCATACCACCGATAATATAGGTATATCACTGGTATATTAAATAAGTTTGGTCAATAAAAGAATATACCTATGTGCCACAATATTATAATGAGAATTTAATTAATACAAAAATTATTACAAAGCCAAAAAATCTTGTCTTTGTCATACGAGTACGTCTCGGTCCCGTGATCAAAACGAATCTGACGACACCTC
The DNA here is from genome assembly GCA_963506565.1 of Tachystola acroxantha. Lineage (NCBI taxonomy): Eukaryota > Metazoa > Arthropoda > Insecta > Lepidoptera > Oecophoridae > Tachystola > Tachystola acroxantha. The sequence goes on from OY735874.1 coordinate 8,193,939, forward strand.
AAACATCAAAATACACCAAACCGTTTAGGCCACCAAAGGATCGACATTATGTACGAGTACATATAAGGAACGCCCCCGACCAGATGTAGAGATGACCTACGCAAGGTGTCTGGCAGGGCCTGGATGCATAAATCCGAGAATCGTGTTGGAATTGCGCGCTTTGGGACACTGGCTGGTGATGACATAGGTACACTCGAGAAACATCACTCTTCTCCTTCCGCCAGTCTGGTAATTACATAACAACATGTTATTGTTACATACTATAAGTAAGGGCTATCCTAAGTGTCCATAACAAAGTTACAAATTGCTACTATTTTTGCTTGTCTAATTAGTAATTACTAAATAAACATTTATGCGAGCCATAAATGCAGTATGTTATGATCCGGTTAGCAACATAGCTGCGCTCCTCTAGGAAAATCTGCACACGCTTGTCTATCATGTATAAACAAGATGTTTCCGTTATCGGGCTGTCTGTTGTGCGTTTAATTGGAGACGATAAGCTTGAAAGCTGTCAGCTGGCTGGCGCCTCCAGACGTGTTAGGGAATCTCGCTATTTATAGGAACTTTATAGATAACTTTGTTACTAATAATAGTAATAATAAACCTTACATACAACCTTTCAACAAAGTTATAAACTTGAAAAATAAATTTAAACTCCTTTGAAAATAATGCTTGGTTGGTTATGTAATGTAATCATTCCATTTTTGTAATTTAGCTATGATAATGATAAAGTGGTTGTAGAAGCTACTTATACATAAATCATTATTAGAAGCGAGAATTAGAGATAGAAGTTTTCGTAAACTCTGAAGAACAACTAGGAGGTTCAAAGGTGCAATACTCTATACTAATTAGCTAATTACCTATTTATAAACTAGGTATCTAATGTCATGATTACTCTGCTTCAATTTAGGACAACAAATATCTATTTACAGCATATAATAGAATGTTAAATACTAGAATGATTGATTACCACAACCACAATCTGGAACGAGACAAGGCTAGATATCGAATCGTTTGGATAACTAATAATTAATAAACAACATCTCATTAGTTGCAATAAATAGCGATAGAAATAGCTCAAAGTGTCAACCTTTAACTTTTGTCTGACCCTTAGTTCTCACGAATGTAGCAAGTCAGACTTTTCCTATAGTTTTTTTTATATATCTACGGGGAATTCTCACTTTAACTATAAACATGTAATAAAAAACGAAGGAAGTACAAGGGATTTTAATCACTTTTTATCATAACATCTTCAAGTATGTATAAGTACATGGAAAATCTGCAAATATTTGTTTCCTAATTCTTACAGTTTGCGAACAAGAGTTGCATTTGTTTTATTTATAGACATATGAATGGATGGAATCGTCTTTTATGATAACCCGTAGTAACAATTGAGGGGTGTAAGGGGTGGGGACCGACTATATTGGCCACCCAAATGCCAACCTCACCGGCACGTGGTGCACCCTGCCGACCAACGGACGGGGCTCTGGCGACCGACAGTTGGCGGTATACCCAGCTCGCACCATGCCGGCGCCAAGTGCAGCAGGTCGGTGACGGGCAGCAGCGTCACCGGCGCGAGGTGGCCGGCTCTGCGATCGCCAACCCGCTTGCCCAGCGTGGCGATTACGGGCATCACCTCCCAAATATGAGTCACACCACAAGGCCCCGGCCCCCAATTCCCGGCCGCCCCGCTATTCCTAGCCAAGGCAGCGGCTACGGTAACGGCGGGGCAGGGGGTGCTAAGAATCCCCGGGTTACGGGAGGCTGCCAAACAAAATTGACCCTGGCTACGTACAACGGACGAACTCTGCGGCTGGACGATCATGTCACGGAACTCGAAGTAGAGTTGGAGAGGATACGCTGGCACGTCCTAGGGTTATGTGAAGTCCGAAGAGAGGGGGAGGACACACTGACCCTGGAATCGGGCCATCTACTCTACTTTCGAGAGGGCGATCAACTCTCCCAAGGCGGGGTAGGTTTTCTGGTGAATAAGGCCCTCGTAGACAACGTAATGGAGATCTCCAGTGTGTCGCCACGGGTAGCGTACCTCATTTTGAAACTTACCGAGAGATACTCTCTTAAGGTAGTACAGGTCTACGCACCAACGTCGGCACACTCGGATGAAGAAGTGGAGGCTGTCTATGAAGACATAGCCAAAGCCCTCAATCACACCACTAAGACACACTTCAACGTTGTCATGGTGGGACTTCAACGCTAAAGTGGGAGTACAGAGCAACATCGAATCGAAAATCGGACCACATGGTCTTGGTTGCAGGAATCATAGGGGGCAAATGCTAGTTAACTTCCTGGAGAGGGAGGGGCTATTCTTAATGAATTCGTTCTTTAAGAAGCAGCCTCAGAGGAAGTGGACTTGGCAAAGCCCCGACTCTATGACGAAAAATGAGATAGACTTCATCATAACGGACAAAAGGCATATATTCAGGGATGTCTCTGTACTTAACCGGTTTAACACTGGTAGTGACCACCGACTCGTGCGAGGCACCCTGAATATCGATTTTAAGCTAGAAAGACTCCGTATGATGAAGTCTACGCTCCGACCTAACCTGCAACAGATCATAACCGGCTCCGATAAATTTCAGCTGGAGCTGAAGAATAGATTCGATGTCTTGGAAACCACAATTGACGTTGACCAGGCGTTTGACACAGTGGTGAAGACCATCAGGGACGTAGGCGTAAGGTTTTGCAGGTCGCAACGTACTGGCACGAAGTCTAAGCTCTCAGTGGAGACTCTGGATCTTATGAAGGAAAGACGTGAAAAGGCTACGCAAATCTCTCAGACAGAACAGCGGACCCTCAACAAGCATGTAAGGAAGCTTATACGTCGTGACCTTCGTCGCTCCAATACACGCCGCATACAAGAGGCAATTGAGCAAAATCGAGGGTCAAAAGTATTCATGCAGCAGTTGGGCAGAAGCCATCTGACCAAACTGAAGTCGGCGAATGGCAGAACCGTCACTTCCAAACCAGAGATACTCGCTGAGATCGAAGACTTCTACGGCCGATTGTACGCACCTCACGCACCGCAACCTGAGCCTAGTACCGATGATCCCCGAGCCACGCTATCACGCCATTTTACCGAAGACCTGCCTGATGTGAGTCTTGACGAAATCGGACTGGCTCTCAAACAGCTTAAGAATGGAAAAGCCCCCGGTGAAGACGGGGTTACATCTGAGCTCCTGAAAGCAGGTGGTACTCCTGTCCTGATGGAGCTACAGAAGCTTTTTAACTCCGTCATACAGAGTGGGAGAACTCCGAAGGCATGGCACAGGAGCATCGTTGTCCTGTTTTTCAAGAAAGGGGACAAAACCCTATTGAAAAACTATAGACCTATCTCTCTCCTGAGTCATGTATACAAGCTGTTTTCGAGAGTCATTACGAATCGTCTTGGACGGAGATTTGACGACTTCCAGCCCCCGGAGCAGGCCGGGTTTCGCGGAGGATATGGCACCATAGACCACATCCACACAGTGAGGCAGATTATACAAAAGACAGAGGAATACAATCGGCCCCTGTGTCTTGCATTTGTGGACTATGAGAAAGCATTTGACTCTATCGAAACCTGGGCTGTTCTGCAGTCCTTGCAGCGATGCCAAGTAGACTGGCGATACATCGAGGTGCTGAGATGCCTGTATGACGCCGCCACAATGACCGTCCAAATCCAGAACCAGCAAACAAGATCTATCCAGTTGCGTAGAGGTGTGAGACAAGGAGATGTTATATCACCGAAACTCTTCACAAACGCGCTGGAAGATGTCTTCAAAACACTGGACTGGAATGGACGTGGCATCAATGTAAATGGCGAGTACATTTCACACCTTCGGTTTGCCGATGATATAGTGGTCATGGCTGAGTCGCTGCAGGATCTGCAGGCAATGCTGGATAGCCTTAATGCTGCTTCTCGCCGTGTCGGACTCGGGATGAATTTGGATAAGACCAAGATCATGTTCAATGATCTGGTCGTCCCGGAACCAGTAGTAGTCGATGCCACGGTCCTCGAAGTTGTTCAGAAATATGTCTACTTAGGACAAACTCTGCAGCTGGGTAGGAACAACTTCGAGAAAGAGAGTGAAAGGAGAATTCAGCTGGGCTGGGCAGCGTTTGGGAAGCTACGTCATATCTTCTCGTCTTCAATACCACAATGCCTAAAAACTAAGGTCTTCAACCAGTGCGTCCTGCCAGTGATGACCTACGGAGCCGAAACGTGGACATTGACAGTGAGACTGGCCCACAGGTTCAAGGTCGCTCAGCGAGCTATGGAAAGAGCTATGCTTGGAATTTCTCTGTTAGATAGAATAAGAAACGAGTATATCCGCCAGAAGACAAAAGTGGTTGACATTGCTCATAGAATCAGTAAACTGAAGTGGCAGTGGGCTGGTCACATCTGTCGTAGAACCGATAACCGATGGGGTAGACGAGTTCTCGAATGGAGGCCACGAACGGGTAAACGTAGTGTGGGACGCCCCCCGACCAGATGGAGGGATGATCTTCGCAAAATGGCTGGCAGGGACTGGATGCAGAGGGCCGAGAGTAGGGTTGATTGGCGCGCTTTGGGAGAGGCCTACGTCCAGCAGTGGACTGATACGGGCTGATGATGATGATGATGATGATGTAGTAACAATTTGGAGTACTTATTACTTGGAATTACTTACTGGGGAATGTCAGAAAATTACTAAGCTATAAAGAGTTTACTTCCATTGCTATGCCCTCCGTCTGTCTTATTCTCAGAACACGAGTATTGTATTTGTTCGTATTTATGGCTTTAAACGTACTTACTTTTGTTGCACTTATTGGCAAATAAAATAACAGACATCACAGACATCCTCCTGCTACCGCCGAGTTTACGATGTTTTAACTGGAAATCGGACTACGTGGGTCTAAAACCGTGGGTCGTAAAAGTGTAAAGACTTTTATGTGTCTGGTTAGCTGCTAAACATAGGAACTACTCATCACAATACCAACTTATTACTAGGTAATTTATATATGTATACTTATACTTGTACTATTTATTACTATAATGCTAGAACAACATCTGACACTAAATTGTAAGAGTTTGGAGTGGTTTGGAGTAGTAGAGTCTGTATATAATTTTTCCACACTGCGACATTACAACATACAGGGTGAAATTTAACTAATTGGCATAATCGAACCTTTTATTGTAATATGTTATAATGACCCAGAAATATAGGTACCTATATTAAAAGAAAAACTTTGCCGGCGACCGAGCAACGAGTGTTTTTTTTTACAATGTTTTGAGACTTGTAAATAGATTATTACTATGTTGAGATTATTTTGAAAATAATTAAAATTCGAGTCCGAGTTAATCCATAGATTCTTAGTTTCAAATATCGCCAAAGAAATTGCACCCTGTAGTTATTTTCAAGTTTGTATTCATCCTTTAAATAACTTACACTTATTGTTGTTAAGTATAAAGTCCGGATTGGACCGATAGTCCTAGTCTTGAGTATGAGTTTTGAGTTCGGTCTTACAACTGTCAGTTTTCATACATTTTTTGGAAGTCATAAGTGCGAGCTCACGCTTAGTTCGTATTCAAAACTGTCTATGACTATCGGCTTTGATATGGTCTTGATGTAGCGACTATTGTATTAATCATTAGTCCCACTATCACCAGAGTATGAGGTTGAGAAAGGAATGTAGGAAGAATCAGAGTTATTTAAAATAAATAAATAATAGGTGTTCCGATAATTTCACCAACTGGTACCTATACCATTATTTCCTTTGGGTTACAATACTCGTATGTAGAACGGCAACGCTTGTGCTAGCTATACCTAATACCGTGGGCAGGAGTAGCAATAAAATATTCATTAATCAAACGTCAACGTGGGACCCTGCACCGTGCCGAGTAGTTGACTAGACAGCTTTTTATTATTCCATTATGGGTGTTAAAGTTTCGATCTATTTATACAGTCATATGAATACTTCGATGACGACCTAGAATGGGGAAGCTGATAGACTTGAATCGAAGGAAAACCAATGTATTAAAACTTTGTTATTTATTTGTAGGTCGGTACGTATGCATATAAGTATATAATGTACCTTCCTTATTTACTCGTAAGGTCCAACACAGAGAAAGGTGTATAGGAGAGTTTTTAAGGTTGATATTTTCTCAAAAACTACTTGACCGATTGTAAAAATTATTTCACTATTAGATAGATAAAAGTTAAAACTATGTAACTGTAAAGGTATTATCAAAATTGGTCCAGTAGTTTTTGAGCAAATCTCAACCTTATTGAGGACCCCTACTGTATACTTATCTCTGTCTTCGTGTGTACTAGATTAGAAACTCATTAGTCACAAAAGTTACGATTTTAAGAGTAGACCAGATTTTTTTGATCCAGCGTCGAATTTCATATCTGAAGTGTTTTATCCTGAGGGATGAGACATTCATCCATCATACACCTGTAGCGATATTGCAAAGATGAGACATCGACGAGACGAGATAAATGCACGTTGCGTAACTACAGCGTACGATGAGACGTGTGAGTGGGTGTCACTCAAGTTCTCACATTCGTCATTCGCACAATCAACCATATGATTATGGGACGACCACCATGCCTGCTAGGGACCAACTTGTAACCTATGTTAACTATCGTACTTACCGACATCAAATTATTAGGTGCAGAAACATCATGCAACGTAACCCACGGTGGTTACGTCAGCTATAGGTACTTACATTACTTATGGCGCATTGACTCTGCTTAGATACAGTCAGCAGAGAAATGTATAAAGGGCGTTGCAAAGGTTGAGATCCAACAACTTCTTTGTAATAGTTTCGAATAAAAATGATATATATAATGCAGACTAGGTACAAAAGTTGCAAAAGAATTTTAAAAATAGCTCAGTTTCTTTTGGAGAAAATCACAATCATAATGAGTTCCCTGTACACTTTTCTCTGTGTTAGACTGTACTAAAAAGTGTACCTACCATTATTGGTGCAGTGCTGATATGCGTGTAGACTGTAGAATCAAAAATTGAAGGTTTGTTCCAATGTAATTCACTAATCTACACCCCGGCCGGATTAATTGATAAATCATGGCTAAGAGAACCTCAGAGGTTACCAGCAAATAATTCATGATTTGAGTGACTATCACCGCCCGCTAATTTATTTCCTATATTTTGTGAATTTGTCACACCTAGTTGCGTCCAAACCTGTCAAACAAATGCGTGCGTGTTTGTACAAATCCTTTTACCGTTGCTGTAGTAGCAAATAGTAGTCATCTACTTATTCGTAGTGGCAATAAATGCAGTCGTTACGGGAACGATCGTTTGATGTACGGACGGACTGCCGCCAGTGCATTTGCACTAACACACGCTCCGCCGAATGTGATATAAATAGCCTGGTGGTTGCGGGCCGGGCTGCTGCTAGACGCACACGCACTCGGCGACCCGGTTACGCTAATACCTTGCAAGTGTCGGGCGGCCCTACATGCGTCCTAAACTCAGTGCCGGCTACAGTGCATCATTATGGGGGTCTATTTCTGTTTCCTGTGGGACCCGATGTTACTGATATACTAGACATCAACACTTGGAGTACAATTTTAATTCTAATGGCGCAGATAATAATAACGACATAATACTCCAAGTATTGCTGGTAGTCTAAAGTAACACCAAAAAGTGTACACTTGATGTGCTTTCGACTACATCGGACAGATTATGTTGTGTCGCCTGCATTATAGTACTTTATATTATTATACCTACTTTAGATTAGTTGCTAATACCTATCTGATCTGGTACAAAACCGCTCCGCGACGTTGTCTTTGGATTTAGGGTTTCAGTGGGATACCTATATCTTCATCTTTTAAATGTATTTTATAGCTAAACTTATTCGTCGGCAACAGCGGTAGTACTTTCTTGTTACATTAAGTAAGGATATAGTTCAAGCCCCCTTAGCCACTCCTGAAGACACCCCTGGTCGTGGTGTCCTGGTATCACGCAAGGCTCGCGTGCCCACCCAGTAAACAAACATCTTCACGGGCAATGGTCACAAGTCAAATGTCTGGTAATAATGGGAGGTCGCGCAGATTAGAAGATAAGAAACGCTAAACTTAAAGTTCACTTTGTAGTCTATATGAATAAGAAAAACGAACTTTCAGTTGGTAGATCCTACTCAAAGTATAATATACTTCGAAAATCTTGTTCCACTCTGTCGGATTTTGATAAGTTTTTCATTCAATTATCTTTTGCAGGAAATAAGTAGAGTTGGGCCCTATTTCGGTACTTATTCGTAAATGCAATATTGGGTTTGCTAGTACTAAATAACTTATATTAGTGGAAGTTATTGAACTGTGAACTATCAACTCTGGGGTATGACGATTACCAAAAAAGCAAATGACTATGCACCGGGCGCGGGCGGTCACAGTCCTAGGATGTATGGAGTCGCAGGAAAAACTAGGCAATAACCCATTATTATGAGCATAATGCATTTCCGCCTTCATCTCTAAATATCAACAATCTAAATAGCTGGTAGCTAGAAGTGATTACGATAAACTTAATCTACACGACTAATACACGGATCACCATTCCGACCTTTAGGAAATCAGGAATTTTCCGACAGAGCATTTAATTTACGTAGTTTTGCCAGAGACAATGTTACCTACATATACCTATACCTTCTTTACCCATGATTTTGTTAAACCGCGCCACAGCACTGTACCTGCTCTCTTGTTCTCAGTCTAATTATCGTCAATTTATCTGAGCAGAACATCGTTTCATCTAGGATTTGTGTTTTCATAGTTCCTCTTGCAACATTCATCTTATGAGGTGTGGACTTTTTTCATCTTCATAGTTGGCTGTTACCTACGTCTTGACCGTGATGGTGTGGCTTACCATTTTATTTACATTGAAATATATTTACCTCCAAGAACGGTGATTTCCATTGCTGCTGGCTAATCAAATCCACCGTTGCTTTATCGCCTTTGTGGGTGGTGGATGAGGGAGGGATGATTACCATCAGCTTCACATTTCTAATCAGAAGTAGTAATTATATTATAGTTATATCCGATCATGGTATCCACCGTCTACCAATGTAGTTCATTCATCCTCCACTAAGTAGTTATCGGCTCTACAAATTGATCTACAGTGCCATGTTAGATAATTTCAGCCCCTTATATGTAACGAATATTTAATCAGAGAACAAGGATTTACCCTTACTGACATGTGGTTCATAAATAATTATTACAGGTAAATAATTAATACCGTGATAAAAACAAGACTAAATAACATTGAACACTTATTTAATTTGATAATTCGTTTAAATACAGGTACATTGCAGTTACCTAAGAGTCGTCTGAGTCTTAAAAACCAGACTATTTATCCCTATTTATACCAAGATCAAGCTAGTGTAATTATGTTAACATTTTATCTAAATAAAAGATAGTAAGTATATTTTCTTTGGGCAAATATTGATTAGCAATCTTGTTAAAACAGTTCATTGCAATAACTTAAACTTTTAACTTACTTAGGTATAAATTAACATTAACATAACACATTACTGAGCAAATTGTAATACAGCAAAAATACATTAATTTTACTACCTACGTAAAAATCATAGAATGAAAATGGTATGAGGGAAATAATTTAATGCCTCCCCTTTAGAACGACAATAAACCTATAATAATTACAACATTAGAATCGATGAGCTAGTAATTTCAACCACGTAAATATATTTCACCCTGTGTTTTAAGTATTATACATATTACATTACATATAATATTTTAACAACAATAACCTAATGAGATAGCGACGTAAAATATTACAACGAGTAATAAGGACTTTAAAAAACTTTCTTGTGTGAGATTTTACCCCACAATATTATATATTTATTCACCTTCAAATACAACATCATAAACAATGAAGTAATTGTAATTATGAGGTCAATCGAATAAAAGTATGGAATTATCTTTGCAATCAGATAAGTATCGACGTCTCGATATCATTGTAAATATAAAAAAAAACAATTATCACCACATTTTACAAAGCATTTGACGACAACAATTGCACACATTAATAAATACATCAACATGACATCGATCTACATTTTCACATTCATGACGCAGATATCTGCTCTTTTTGGAAGTTGTTTAAAAATAAATCAACATCTCATACAAGTTGATGAGCTGCTTCCTTAGGGTTTTATGCATTGAGATAAGTATTTTTCCTTCACCATTTATCTGAAGGTGATTAGAGTTTATAGATATCTACTACAAAATAAATGTATTTTCAGACCTGTTGAATTATTCGTATACTCTCCATACAAAAGACATCAACGCATACGGCTTTGTTGTATCTATTGACGAAAACATCAGACCATTGTGCTCGTATATAAAAATAATGTGTTTATCTTTACTTTCCTCTACCACAGTATGCATAAGCCATTGCGATAAATTAACTAATGTATACAGGGTATGTACGTGAAACATTTTTACCTTACCCATACAAACCGTTCAACATTGGTAACTGATAAACGTTATGATCTACAAATTCTCAAAAAATATGTAATTTATTAAGTATTTATTGTTTCTTTAATTATATTCAAATGTTTAATTATAGTAGTACAATGTCAAACTTAAAACTAAAATATCCGGTAAACCTTCGTCAGTCAAATAACCCGCCCCTTGTCATACCCGGTGCAAAGGTACCCATAACGCTTGCGGCGTTACCGCGCTGAATAGCTATGGCTAACCTTTGCACCAGGTAGGACCCGGAGCGAGAGTCACAACCCCTCTCTCTAAGGCGACGGCCAATGTCTGCGACAAATTGTATGGCATCCGCCCCCCAGCAACCCGTCGTCTCCACCGCGAACGGAACAAACAGATAATTTTGCTGGAGAGCGGCATACTTTTCGCGCTTCCTGGCGGCTGCGAACTCCGCTGCTGCCCCGGCCGTACGCGTCGTGCGGCCCAGGTGGCAGGCCGCGAATGTACTGACACAGGTCGCGTCCCACAGCAAGCACAACAAATTCTTAATTTTCAAGAATTGATTCTTTCCATACATTTTATAACGGTCAGCTGATTTTTTTGTATGAGATGTTGATTCAATTTAATTGTAATACTAAAATTCATACAAAAAGCCGGAAGGACATTATTTTCGACTATACCCTTTCATTCACGTTACACCCTATCATATCAATGGTATATGCTTATGCTAAGACTTATGCCGACAATATAGACATAGAGAGCGAAATTTTCTTGTTGAATAGTCCCTCAATTACTAATGAGGGACTGTCGCTATACATATAGGCACACTATAGTCGCGATGGCGGCCGATCTTTGCAGGAAGATCATAAGATAGGCGGTCTTGGTTGCAGTTACCAGAGCATTCATATAAGCATCTACACTCTGTACAAGCTTTGTCATTTTCCAAACTTATATCTTTACGGAACAAAAAATCCTTCTCAGATTTTTTGTATTTTGAATTTAAGTTATGGGCTCAATCATTTTGTGACATATAAGTAATTGAACATAAGGATCAACATGAAGCAATGAAGGTCTGGTATCCGGGGCGGTGCGCCAGGGCCGCACTTAATTGCTTCATGAGAATCAAAAATGTCAAATTATTTAAGAACATTGTCATCTCATCGTCAATAGTTAATAAGAGCTAGCATTGTTCCCTCTCATGGCTACACTCATTCTCCTCACTGGCGGAGGTAGTGGTCTTGCGGGCGGGGGGTGTCGGGCGCGTGCGGGGCGCGGCGGCAGGCGCGAGTCGGTGCTGGCACGCGCTCGGAACTCTTCAGAGCACTCAGATTTGCCCGACGAGGATGTAGAGTCGCTGCGAACCACTCCGAGGTTTTCTTCATGTTCTTCGTCCAGCTCGACCTCTGTCCAGCGACGGCCTGAAACACCATAATTTTCTGATGTACTAGACTGTCCAAAGTGCGATTCCAAAGGAATACTATAATACTCTTCTTTATTACGCTAAGAGAGCTGGTTGGCGCTGTGGTTCGTTACATTCGTTACGGGAGGCCCACGTTGGATCCCCATGTCAGGTTTGAACCAATGAGTTTTCTCCGTACCTATTGTGCCTTCTGTCATGGATGAATGATGAGATACCTAATGCACAAAGGTGGTAAGTTGATTATCCTGTTAGAATCGTAACAGATGGTAATAAAATATCTGGCTAACCCGCAACGGATAAATGATGGCCGTGGAGTCCATATACATATTCTAACAATAACAGAGTTCACTACTTTTTCCCCAAATATCATATATAATAATATATACCTTAGGGATGTCATTTACCTTATTATAGTTTCTGTTAGTTATGTTATTATATTGTTATGTCTACAAGTACTGGTATGTTCAAAAACAGTACATTAACCTACATAACACCGTTGTTTGCAACTTAAGCCGTATTACCATCGCGTAAAGTGTTGTCCTTGGTGGACTGCCGACTGTACGTAATAGCGATGAGTTCGATTGAATTTCCTGTGAAGCTTTCGGTATGTAGAAAGTAATTAATGATGAATAAAATAACTCCTAATACCTATTAATTACATCAATGAAACGTATCGATATTAATTAACATATTGCCATTGCATATTGTAGGTACATTAGCCGGACCCTTAAGTCCTTCCCACAGATCGAGCGTGTATGTGTATATGGATTTATTTGTGTACGCAACAGGCGACCGAACGCGACGACCGACGGGCGCAGGAAGGAACGTGACATATAGTACGTAAACAGACTTTCGCTGCGACACATTTTTCTTTTGCTTTTCTTTTATTACGATAAATTACGTGACAGATAAGGACAGAGGGTATTTTACTTTATTTTATATTAGACACGTAAATGTTTAAATTGTTACGTCGACGCTCTAATTCCTAAAGACAAATAGGATCTCAGGAATTATCTACAACGGAGTAGTAAAGAATATTACCTTACCTATATTTTTGATGGAGTTTTGGTTATAGAGAATATTGTAAAATTGGTAATAAATCTTCTATTCAATGTAATAGATGAGTCATCATAAAGCATAACCAACCACATAATGCCACTTTGCAGGAAATTACAATTTCAAAAGTTCTTTCCTTGAAGTGTTCATTGAAAAATGTCTTCGGCGAACAAACTTGCGTTGAAATAATCATTGGTAAAAAGTTATTTCAGTGAATCCATCTATAATTGACAATGCCAGATTCTGCCCCACCATCAACCGTATGATGAACAAGATAACGAATAAATGTAAAAATATCTCCGTTTTTTATTAAAATTATTGGTTTAAAATAAAGTTAACGAGTCGAAAAAACAGCTTAATTAAGAATTCAGAAAATCGTAAGAAATCGAAGCGAATGTTTCATTCATTTCGAATTCATTGTTTTTGTTATCATTTTCCACTACTCTCGCAACTCCTACTGATTATGATTATGCAATATGAAACCTGTAATCTGTAATAAGTCCCCAACAAAATGATAGGTACAGATTCAATGGTCACGTAGTTTTAAAGGTGGGGTAAAGCTCCATTGAAATATGGCAATGTCATCAATTTTATTAGTGATTTATCACTCGTAAAAACTTGTTTATGCTACCGTTTATAGTTCCAATTCAAAGCCCTTAGACAACGCTCCTGATAATCCTTATACTTATTGTATAGTTCGCATTGAGATCGATTCGATTACGTAGGTGTTCTATATAATAACCTTTATAATAGGTTGGTGTTAGATTTCCATACGAGCCTTCAATTATTGAATGTAAGTACTTACAGAGACTGCCGGCGATAGCCTGGTCTGGTTCTGGGGCTGAATCTGAGGCAGCCCTTGCGAGTGGCCTGCCCAGAGCCGCCGGGTGTAGGCCAGCCTCCGTACGGCGGCCGCGGCTCCACTTGCTGCTCACACGCCAGAACCGACGCGCGTCACTGAATACACCCCATACCTATACATAAATTAATATCTACGTCATGATTTATAAATGTTTCTGTCAGGTTTCTGTCTATACTTTGAGCGACAGATCTTATAAAAGGCAGCTATACTTCACCTATCGGTGGATCGTACTAGGCACATATCCTAGTATAATCTATACTTCCTTATACATGAGCATATATATACACATATATTTTGGAATAGAACAGTGTTAGATATTTGGAAAAATGATTACCAGCTCCTCCTTTCTGTCAGTGAGGTAAAAATGTTTTGCCTCTTGAGCAAAACGGTATTTTTATTGACTACGACTACGATCAATAATCCATATCAAAAATATCATAGTAAATAAATATTAAATATGTAAATGCGTTTAGCAGTGCAGAAGATTGTCAGCAATTAAATGAAATGTGATAAATACTAGAGAGAGATAGACGTTACAGTAGATATGTTTGTTACATAGAAAGTTAAACTTATTTATATACTACAAACGCCAACGACACCCACGGATCAACTAAATTAGATATCATATTTCAGAAGTCCGAATGAAATCATTTGAAAGTTATTATCCGGGTCAAATCGAAAATGTCACTGGCAGAAGCCTCAAATGCAAATACCTTACATACATACCTACCTGCAAAATTGATTTCGAGCTAAAGTTAAATTAGTCATACACAAGTTGGAGATTGCATTATCCGTATAGATATCATGGAGCATCTATACCTATAGCTTATTTCATCATCGTAATGCTCCAAGGTTTAATAATTGGATAGGTATATGTAATACAGTAAAATTTAAAACTTTTTATTTAACTATTTATTTAGTTTATCTAGACCAGGATTTACGTATCGTATCATATGTGAATATTATTTGTTTATTAAATATGTTCGAAAAATCAACACAACATGTATTATATTAGGGATCCAGATATTTGATAAACAATTCATCCTGTAACAGCTCTGCGCACTCAACCGACCATCCTCCTTTTATTTTGAATCAACCGACCGTTAACGTCGCTGTGTTATCATCACATCAACCAACATTTATATAACAATTTTGCTTACATTTCAGAAGTTTCAGAGTTTACATGACTTTCATGTTTTATTTGCAGTATTTTAGGAAAACAAACCGGTTTTTGGTACAATATAATATCAAATTTCTCCTTTCATGTGATATCAAAGTGGAAGTGGCAAGCTAAACTTTAATGTAAGTTTATTTAAAAGCTTTGATCGCAAAATGTAAGCTATTTGAATGTGCGTATATTTTCGCGCTAATTTTCCAACAAATAGATAAGTAGACGTTTATAAAATACATCCAAACGACTCCTTACTCGTATTTATGTAAAATGGTTTGAATTAAAGGTTGTATGGGCAGGTTAAGGGTCAGACCAGGTCAGACAGCCAGGACTTAGTAGCGTCAGTAGATACGACAAGTACTCACCTGCTCTATGCTCTCCCTGACGGAGATCTCATGGAAGCAGACGCATCCGATTTCTTTGCTCCGCCGTTGTCCTTCCTCGGTGCTGACCATGCGGTCGCCGATTTGGTCCACTTTATTCCCCACTAGCACTACTGGGGCGTCCAATAGGCTGTCCTACAAGAACAAGTGCATTACCGGTCAAAGTCAAGGGAAAAATAACAAGTTTTTATGACCATGAGTAGGTAAAACTACTTAGCTAGAACTATCTGGCGTTCACTGTAATTACTACTTACTTTCCCATTGAGCAATTACCACTAACCTTTCAGAGGTAACAAAGAGGATATCACTGTATCATATAAAAAATCATGACTTTTGTTTTCTTGGGCATTATAGATAGAGCCGTAGAAAAAGTGAGATAAATCGGTTAAACAAATAGGAAAGGTACACTTGATCATTCAGTTTTTCCCTAATGACTCATAGGAAGTCAGTTGATTGTAGAAGCGAATTAAATAGAGATAGATAATCTGAAAATAGACAAAATTACTTAGGTGTGTTAGTACGGTCGATAACACATCAAGTTTAACACAGTCCCTTGTATCCGAGGGTAATACGGCACAGATTAAAATGGTTTTGTGTAGGTTGATGTGCTGTAGACTGTACAAACTTTGTCTATCGAAATTAGCCCGTTTCTTTGTGGAGTGGGAACATGAAACCTATTTGTAACGGCTTCGTTGCCGTGGTGATGCTGACGACGGGCGGCTCGTTAGAGAGGGCCGTTTTAATTAGGCTTATTTACTTGCGAAATTAAGTAAGTACTTTAAGCCTTGTTATTAATGTGTGTATTTTAAAGTCACTTACAAGAAATTCTAAAATTAATATCGGCTACGCTGACGGAACGCCGACCTTTGCTCTTTTGAACGTTTGACCTTTTGCGAAATGGACATTCCCGTCCGTGATGATAGGTAGGTAACACTAACTTTCATAGATGAAGTAAGTCGTCGCCTCCTCTTGTTATAGTTGATAAGGAATTTGAGACGATGGCACTCATCGAAAGAACACTTGTCCGTCACCGAGTACATCAGGATAAACGCCTCTGCCCATCGGATGTTACTCTCTAAGTTCGCGTACTCACTTTCCTGTATGTATATATAAATAAATGTACATGAGTAGGTACTATAAATATTATTAAGTAGATACCTAAGCACACAGAATCATGTATCAGCCGTACAGTTGTGTATACCTATAAGTATACTTATACTCTCAGACGGGTGTGAACATAATGGCATGCCCGCAACAAGTGGTCCAATTCAATGGATTGCTGACCGAACACAACACAACACGCTACCTATGTCAAGAACTTCGACATATTCGTAGTTTCGAACCAACTTAAGACATAAATAAATAATTGGTGGCCAAACTAGTAGGTACTTAGTAGTCGATTTTTCTCAAAATACTGTAGGATCGTAGGTACTCGTATTTTATCATATAAGTAATTGATTGTGTTCATAGATAAAAATGTGAAATGAATAAAAAATTATCTACCCCGCGTAGCCTTGGATATCCCGTTTTTAATTAAAAAGTACTACGAGTAAAATACTACGAGTAGGTACATAACTTTGTTCGCCAAAAATGAAAACAGCTCTCAACGTATACTCACTTGGATGACGTGTTATTAATTACTTGTGCAATCAAGCTTATTTAGACAGCTTGAGCATATTTGCGGACCCATAACTCTATCGCTGAATTTAGAGATTGGGAACGTGACAGCGTAATACATACTATTAATAGGTAATATTCATAAAAATAGGTTTCAATAAATATCTAAATTATAAAATAATTACTTCTAGGTTATGGAGCGGTACTTTATTAACAATTTTAGTGTTATTCAATGTAGAAAAAGATATAGTCTAACATAACAGTCACTGTATCTGAGCTTCAACTTCATTGAGTACTTCACGAGACAAAATTATGGGGTGATAAAAGAGAACAGGAATAAAAATATATGTTTCTCGCAGACTTTGATACCGCTACTACCACATAGGTACAATAGTAACCATGTACCTATGTGATAATATCATGGAAAAAAGCGTAATAAATTGGTCAGATAACGATACATCCTCAAATATGTGATATAGGTTTTATTATGTCACAATATAACTTTCTTTTGCTTACGTCAGTTTTACATTCCTTTATCATTTCAGAATAGACCATAATATTTATTGTTTAAGTTAATTAGTTATAATTATCAATATGTATGCAGCCTCTATGAGGGCGACATGGTCACTCATCTTTGTGTACCAAGTCCTTTTAAAAAAAAAAGATTTAAAAAAAAAAAAAAACATTTCAGAAAAGGTATCGTGGCGATAGTAGGCTAAACTACCGTGATGTCATATGATTACTTACGCGTGGATCACCAGCAGAATCCAATATTTCAAAGTACACCATCTCGTTGTCTATTACTGTTTGGAAGGAGTAGATCTTCTCTAAATTGGGGTCATACTCGCCGATGAAACGTCGTGTAATAAATCTTACAACCAACGCTAGAATAATTTAAGAGTATAGTAGCAGATTTTTATATCGATACCAGTATACAATCTAGAGATAGGTTACCCATTAGGTAGGATACATTAGGACTTTTATACTCGTAGAGCTACTAGTATAAAAGTCCCAAAGTATTAATATCGATAAACCTACAATGGTGTCACCGTTATCGTGATTAAATATCTATTTTTACGTGACACGTGACAGCTAAACCAGGGCATAGAGTAATAATTAGGTAACGTAGGTAAAGGTACCCTATGTAAGTTAAATTACAACGTAGGTATGAATACAGTCGACTCTACATTACTCAGACACTCTTTATGACGGTCATATGGCCTAGATTCAAATGGATTCATATAGTTGATGTGCTGTCGATTGTATCTACCGAATTTACAAGAATGTCCATAAAATGTATCGAGATCTAATGGAGGTCAGTCGTCAATTTTATTTCCCAGAAAGTTTCTTAGGTGGAAGGGATCGTAAAAGGTTTTTTGCGTCAATAAATAAATTCCAAGACATAAAATGTCGTACATTTGAACTACGGTTTAAAACGATACAAACTCAAATAAATTCGTAGACTAACAAAGTTTGTTTATATAGGCAGTCCAAATAAAATACGTATGGTGCAACGACATTCTTATATATTAATCTTTTTTCTAGTTATCATGGAAACACCTCTGCATATGGTCAATGCGTGCATATTTTTTGCCAATTTTAATTGTTCCCCGTAGTAACCCCGTAGTAGCTCTAATGCGTAGCACTATCGTAGCCGTAGGCAATGGACATAGAGTAATTAGGCGGGAGATATTACTCTCTCTCTTCATAACTCAATAATTATGATAGGTAAGAAAGTTAGGCTTTTAAAGTTTCATTTACGAGATTCAGACCCGATAAATGTCATGAATGGCCTAAATAATAAAAAATCAGATGGTTAACTTACCGGATTTACCGACGCCAGACTGTCCCAAAACCATGACCTTAAAGGGCTTAGGCTTGGGGTAGAGGACCAGCTTAGCCAGTGAGGACTTGGGCGAAGTGGTGGTGCTCATCGCCGATGCTCACAGCTGTTACGCATTCTTGTTAATGGGTAATTAAACCGACATCTCATCTCACAATCATTATAATTCTACAACAATTAAGTTTTTATATAGTGGGGTAAGTAAAACCAGCGCTCTTGTGGGAACGATTGATTGAGTAATAAACTTGATTTGAAACCCCGATGGCTGAGTAGGTACGTTTTACGAGAACCATCAGTGTAACGTTCCACGGCAGTGATTGTATACTGTACGGTTACAGCTATGGGATACCATGTACCTATACCATAGAATACATAGGTATACAGTGCATACATTTATTTTGCATGGGCATCATCATCAGTCTATTTATATTGCCCCACTGCTCGGGCACAGACCTTCCATTACATCGAGGGAGCTGGGGCCATGATCCACCACGCGGGCCCAGTGCGAATTGGCGGATTTCACATGCCTTACATTTTTCTTCTACGGCATGCAGGTTTCATCACGATGTTTTCCTTCACCGTTTTTGAGAGCATTCGGTAAATGTACGTAAGTTTTTCCGTCGAAAAAACCGAGCAAAACTCATTGGTACATGGTTGCCCTGGCTGGGAATCGAACCTGGGACCTCCGTATCGCAAGTCCATTGACCTAACCACTGAGCCACCGAGCTCTGCATAGGCATAAGTTAATTGAAACAACTAACTTAAGTATCTATTTAGTATTTTTAGCTTTACATAGGTACAGCTAACAGCAGATCAAGTGTAACACTTTGGACTTTGGACCGTTCTTATTATCATAAGAGTCTAATTCGTATTGCAAGTTGTTGTCCGTACCTATTAATTCAATATTACACTACTTATCAATAATTTACGCTATTAAAAATCTCATAAAATATGAATGTTATGCAACATTATTTTAATATTGCAGTCAAAAACACTCAAGGGCCATACTTTGAACCTCGTAGCATCCTTAGGAATTATAATATGTCCATCAGATTTGAAATTTTTTAGTGTTACCAAACCAATGTTGGCAATGTTACCATTATTGTGATATTGACTCCATGACACTCGACTCGATACACCATCTACTATGCATCTATCTATCATACCCATCAACATCAAAGAATCTAATTAAATTTGATCCCTAATGAAACGTCAGAAGACTTTATATCGCAATCTCTCGACGGGCGATTTAAATAATGGCTGAAGAGGCGATCTGAAAACATTGATGAGGAACCGAGTTATTGATTGGGCCTTTATATTGGAAAATTTTATCGTAGACCGACGGGTCATGACGCGAATGTAATTCAATTCAATGCCATTACCGAATTAGATCGCTCTCAAGCTTTGAGCTCTCACATAACTCTCATGGCATTCTACATATAACCACCTATATTGACCGAATATATTTGGAGTCAATGTAATTTTAGTGCACCCTATATTTATTCGCGACGGACCCACCGTAACCCTGGCCATACCCCTGGTTAATAATAAAGAAATATTTCCTTGTTTTTTTGTACCTAATACGTCAATTTATGGCACCCTAAAAAAAATTCAACACTGCGTTCAACTTTATATTCGAGATACTCTGAAGGTTTCATAGATTTTATTCATATCTAAAACTATTCTAGAATTATGGGCTCAGACAGACGAGCGACGCGACGTCGCGCGACAGCTGTCGCGGTGGGTCGCAAGCGGTCGCGCGACGTCGCGTCGCTCGTCTGTCTGAGCCCTACAAAATTACCAAACTTGGATAAATTATTGCCACTGCATGCAAAAACTTTTCAAAATCAAATATTTAAATATTATCATAGTTGTGAATGGTTATAATACTCATAATGCAATCACCGCTTTAATTTTAGGTTAGCTGTAAGAGAACTCTTCTCATAGGGTTAAGCTCGCCATTGTTTACTTTTTTTCCAACTGTGTATTAATTTTAAGATTATGTACAATAAAGAATATATATGGTTTGGCCAAACCATTCGACAACTAAGTAAAAATATATAGCCTCCTTACCTTTTGTCACCATTTATTATATTTACTTATATGTAATTACCTAAAAGTAAACATAATATTTTATCGTAGTACGTAAGTACTAAGAATACGTATCTACGAGATCGCAATGAAATGAACACAGATGCGTAACTCGATACGATGCGACCGTTACCGCGGGCGAACATACCGCGAATGAAGGCTTCATTCCAACGGTTGTGGTTCAGGTTTTACGTAGTATTTATTATACAGAGCGTACACTCGAGAAAATTGGTGTCTGTGTCTAGCTTAGGCACTGAAAAACCTTTTCAAAATAACCAATCGAACTTTATTTCAAAGGGAAGACCTATATACACCTAACACAACATGACCTCTGTCCCTATGAATGTGTGCCTACAGGCAATGTAGAGACGATGGACCTCCATCTGCTGCGATCTTGACACATTACAAATAAAAATATACGTAGGTATTCTTTAGATTTTTGATGAATGATGACTTAAGAATTTAAACATAGATCTGAGTTAAAATACACACCCTTTGATTTCCTTCGCACTTCAAAACTCATAAGTAGAAAAGTACAGAAATAATATAAATACATATACCAAAGTGTAACTGGTGTAAGTAGGTAAAGTAAATCAATCATTTATTAAGGTTGAGCGGCAGACCCCGGAGACAGAATAAGAAGAATTACTTAATAATGAGTACAGACCACACAACCATAGGAAATCGGAATGTAAGTACTTAGTCAAATTATAATATTTACGTACTCAGGTCATAACTGATACATAATTTATATGTAAAATATTAACTATATATAAAATTCGCCTGTGATATTCGCAGATAGATACTTAGGTACTCAACGTTTCAATATTCCAACACTTTCCTATGTAGAGATATTTCCTGTTTGATCTTCTAACTCTGTAGCAACCAAAGACATTTGGTAGCAACGATGTAATCTCACACATCTTAACCACAGTATTTGCACGAGGAAATCGTGTAGGTTGGCGTGGAAGAGATGAAATTAATTTAACTTTCAACCCTTTGTTTATCGAGCGGGCAGGCGTCGGCCTTAGATAATTATAATCTGTTTATTTATTTCATGTGCATTCAATTCTTTAAAACTAGTTATGAAGTAAAATATCAAAGATTTCAAAGATATTTGATGAAGACCTAGATATGATTAAAGATATTTGTGGCTAATCCAGAATTTGCAAGCTAAATTTAATCGTCGGTAACTTTTACGCGATGTACACATTTGCGTTTAGATATAGGATTAGATTTGGCGGCCACAATATACCTATGTATAAGTAGGGCTATCTTTAAGGTAGAATAATTAACAATGAGCCGGTTTCAGGAAATTAGGCAGGGGCGGGTCGACTCATAGTTTGCGAGCTCAATAGTTATCTATTCAGGTATCAGTGAGAAATTGCGTAGATGATGTAACGACATTTGTGCTACGCATTCCTCTACGACGCGTTAAAGCTATGAAATTCCTTGTTAAAAAGGTAAACTACCTACCTAAGTAACTAAAAACCTTTTGTGGATCTGAGATTAGTATTATTATTATCTATTTCTATTCACAATGAAATACCTGAGTGGGATTCGATGTAACACACAAATCGATGACCTCCCATTGACAGTAAACAGTTTGAGAGACAAAACAAGAAAGGATTGTTTTGTGAAGCTCGACAAAAGAAATCTGTGTAGGAGTATGTTTATATGTTTATGGACAACAAAGAGTCCGGCCCGGGATCGTGACAAATAAAATGTAGTCTTATGTGTGTAGAGGGTAAAGGCGACGACGATCAGGGTAGCCCCAAGTAGGTAGGCACTTACTCGACGAGCTTATTTTCACATATATAATTTTTCTTATAGTAGTAGGTACCTATATCGCGACGTTACAAGTAGAATTCGGGTATATTACGACATTACCTCGTGATTTCGTAATACCCGAAATAACATACCTACGGCTCGTAGCACTTAGCTACGAGCACTACATTTAATTAGTCATAGTGACCGAGACACTTACGTCTAAGGATGGAGTTATTGTTTCAAATCTGAATCATTTACCATGAAGCAAATTATATGCTTCGCAAAAAATATATTAAATGTACTTAGGTTCAAATTGTTACAATCGGGATTCGGGATCATGTTGAACGGGGAGTAAGTATCTACCTGTGTATATTACTTATGTTAGGAAATAATACTAAGTAGATTTTGAGTTGAGACCCTCATAAACTCAATTATTTATAGAATCGGCCTGCTAATGGGCGACATAATTATAATAGATAATTAGATACTAGATGTTATACAAATAACTAGGTACAAAAGTACCTATTTCTATACCCTGATACATAATGAGTGTCTGAACAAGAGCACTCACACAGTACGACTAGCTACGACTATCAACTAGTTCCAACATTACCTGTTGCAACAGGACAGGTGCCCATGTCCCACGATGTTGTGGCTTTGTGTTTGATAACGCGTGACACAAATGATAAAAGTGTAGGCGTAGTAGGTAGGTAATCGTTTTTACCGATGAGAGAAAATACAAACTTGTTATTACTTTGCAGTTATTTACTTTATATTTATGAGATTATTGGAAAAAGATGAGAGAAACAATTCTCTTGTTTGAAAAGTCGACATTATTCGTCGATTCTGCAAAGTTTTCAAAGGTTGTCGTATTTTGCTGTTTTGTTTTGAGCGTCTATAGAAAAGCTTTGTTAATGTTTACAAATAATACGCACCTCATGCTACGTATATACGATAATATACGTGCTCATGCTTAAATAAACAAATCCAACCATCCAAATGCTGGAATAATCTTCCTCCGCCACTTAGACGTCCACTTTCAAAATTCATTGTAAAATTTCATTACAAAAAATGTTTGTTGGAAAAGCAAGCTGGGATGTAACGCTTACTGACCCCTGCGTTTGAAGTAGCGTCTTCTCCTTTTTGTGGTTATTTTGTACTCAAGTTTTAGTTCTATTATTTATTTTATAGAAGAAGGGCAAATCCAGAGATACACACATGCATGATGAGGTGTGCTTAAATACATACACACATACTTGTATTCAGGCTATATTGATACTTATATATAAATTTATTATCGCATGAAATTCATTCTGAATTATCTTCTGTTGTCCTTGGCGACGTATGCCGGAAACTCGTCTGCAATGGGTGCGGCAGAAAACCAGCGCCGAGCTCTCGAGCAAGGCACCATGCTGAGTCGCAACCTATTCACTACTGCGGCATACACAATTGATGTAATGTATATCTGTATAAAGGTTGAAGTTATGTTATTTATTTATATTTTATTTTTTGTTTCTTTCTCCTATTCTTTGTATTTTATTGTTCTTGTGTATGTCTTATTTGTGAATAAATGTTATTCTTTCTTTCTTCTAATTTTGTAGATTTTTACGATACTAATTTTGTACTTGTAATCAATTATCTGTAGATAATTTGTAAGTGTACTTACAAATTCTCTTTCGCTAACAACTAATGTGGCCGATTGTGGCCTTTGCATCTTTGTGGATTTATTGTGCAATTTCCGCAATGAGATCGAGTTACGTATCCTCATATCGTCGCGTGGCTTTGATTTATTACGTAGTACTATAGTTTCTTCCTTGCGATGTTACCACAAAACGACCTTCAATATGTCCCATATACATAGTAGCGTTACATAATAGCTTTTATCAGTGTTATATGTAATGTAATACTCTAAACGTACTAGACATGCTATAAAAATAAAAAATGCATATTGTATCGAGAAAATTATGCCCAAGGCGTCTGCTCTGTACCTTAACACATAATATAAGTGCCATCCTACAACTCCAATAATATAATAGTGAGTACAAGCCTAAATTATTCCTGCCTCTCTTTCTCAAATTGATATTTTTGCAACACAGCAAATTCCGTTTAGTAGAGATGACAACCTTGCGCGGCTTGCGAACCTCCTCAGGGCAAATATTAAATTGAGGTTTGGGTCGTTTGATGCAATTTAATGTTTATGGGGGGAATCGTTTACTTATTCAGAGCTACGCATTTTTCATTCTTTGAAACGCCAATTTTTGTAACTGGTTACACATGATGGTAGGTACATAAGCAGATTAATGGTAAACTTGCAGTACCTACCTACGATTTGAACACTTACGACGCTGAGAATAAGAACGGTCCAAAGCAAGGGCGTCGCCCCTAGAGATTAGAAAAAATATCCAGCCAAATGCAAAGTCCTTAGTCAGGCACTGGAAAGGCGATTTTTCTAAAATCAGTCCAAGCGCTTTTTGAGAAAATAACTATCTTGTAAGTACCCTACACCGTTCTCTGTGTTCGATCGAAGGTACTAGGTACCTATTTCTGTTACGTAGTTATGGGGCCTACAATATTCATCGCACCTTTATGCACACTGACCTAGACTTTTAAAAAACCTTTATTTATTTATTATGGCTCGCCAACAACACAATGTATCTAGCAATAGTTACATTAAGTCCATAGTCATGTTCTGATACATGTGCCACTTACAGGCTAGCACAGCATTCACTATTTCGACTTCTTAACACTTAGAACATTATTGAGATCTAATTTAATTTAAATCTAAATTTAAACATGGAGAATAGTGATTATATTTGAAACCTTATGCTCGACTCGAAGGAGCGTGTAAAAACTTATGAATCACAAGCTCTGTAATTCGAAATCCTGAATAAGTACTTACATACAAGTACCTACAATACAATAGCACATCAAACTACACAAAATCTTAACAAACTAAGTTTATCTGGCAGATATCGTTTCAAGCGATAAGACCGCCAATTTTAATACGAAGGTCACTTGTTATATCGTGATAAGTAAGTACTTAACCCGTGGAAACTCCATACATTTTGTTCATAAAGCCAGTAACTCAAGTGTTATCGTTTGTTGCAAGGCGGACATGCGGACATTGCTTATTGCATACATGCTAATACAGTTAGTTAGCCCAATTATTTCTTTTGTAGGTGTAATTCTTTTTTTGCAATAAAGAATAAGTATGTAGAGGAAACGAGAGTAGTAGGTATGCCAGGATCGCAGCAAATGGAAGTCCATCGTCTCTACGTACCCCTAAGGGAAAGAGGTGTTATTATAATGACGTCAAAACAAGTGGTAGGTAGAGGTGTTTACGTAGTGTCAAATAAATTGCGAATAGCTAATGTAATGTGCTGAGACTGTCTTGAAGCCCTATACTCCGGATCCGGATCACTGAGCCGTTCGTTTAGGTGAATGATGAGTAATAATGAGTATAAACCTAACGTGATTTACATAATTCCCTGTCAAATTTTAATTTTGAAATGAAGCTGCAGATTCTATTCGACGTGTCATCTTTGCTGGTTGGTAGATTTTAATTATATCCAAACGTTATGGTATAAAAAGGTAGGTATAAGATTATAGTTTATGCGTTTTGTTTGCGGCATGAGTGAGATATCTAATGCACCTAGTGGTACTTACATATTATGTTTGCTGTTGATCTTATGTCATCAGTCATCACCAATTTAGTTAAATGACTATGCCAGATTCTGCCCCACCATCAACCGCAACTTGTACAAGATAACGAATAAGTGTAAAAATATCTCCGTTTTTTAATAAAATTATTGGTTTAAAATAAAGTTTTGTACAAGTTGCGATTGGAAAAAAACAGCTTAATTAAGAATTCAGAAAATAGTAAGAAATCGAAGCGATTTATTCATTGTTTTTGTTATTCTTCTATAGGAGTTGCGAGAGTAGTAGAAAATGATACTGATTATGATTATGCAATATGAAACCTGTAATAAGTCCCCAACAAAATGATAGGTACAGCTTAAATGGTCACGTAGTTTTGTAGGTGGGGCAAAGCTCCATTGAAATGTGGCAATGTCTTTTGTGACAAACACTACTGAAAAAACAACTTCAATGAGTTTCCGTAGCGCTTATTGAATAGCCTACTGGCGACAAATGTGTAAAACCGCCACTGCGGCTAGGAAATAATAGATTTTTTTGTTTCAAAACTCCAAAAAAATTACCAAATTTGCAGTTTTTTTTAAAATAGGTATTACTTACTAAAAAAAAACTGATGTTAGGTACCTTTTTTTATAAAGCACAAGTAAAGGTAAACAGCCGAAAATTGTATATTTGGAAATCCCCCCCCCCCCCCCCCCCCCCCACACACACACAAAAAAAAAAGGCAAACGGACGAAGAATTAAATGCTGAGGATGATAAAGTTAAAAATAAATAAGAGGGGGGGCGGCATTTTTTAGTTTTTGCCTCTGTATGTGACACGACGTGCGTCACATTTATCTCGTTTGTTGTGAACTTTGATACTTTGATACCCCCAACGAGCCCCCAACACACGAGAGGAATGTGAATCTAGCCATATATTGATTCCATAGTTATTTGCTTCCTGCGTACGCGCGTACGTTACAAAAAATGTCCCAATATTTATTGGAGTGATTGAAAGAATACGACGTGTTTGTGACGAGTGTCGTCTTCTTATGAAGGATTCCTCACATGAGTCAGTGGTTGACGTAGACCGTTGAGTTATTTCGTTTAAGGGGCTGGGTTTAGGTTAGATTATTTATTTATAACAAAAACATTTATAAAAAAACATTATTAAACATCAGACCAGGCTGTATGCTCTAGCTCAACGCTAAAGCTAACTTTAGCGTTGCCTTTTCCCTTAGAATTTAGTCTTAAAAAATAACTGTCAGACTGACGTGCCGCGTGACGTGACGTGACGTGACGTTTAGTTTACGTGCGTGTGTTGGTTGAGTGTTGTGGTGTCTTGTTTCGGTCATTGGTCCTTGTATTGTGCAATTTCTCGTAAAATACGAAAATGTCTCCAGAAGAAACTATAGAAAGATTTAAAATTCTCGGTCTAAATGAACAGAAGGCAAAAGAAACCCTCAAGAATGGTAACGTTACAAAGTTTTTACTAGCAGCGCTCGAAGAGGTTAGGAAATATTTTCGGCTTTCTTTATTTTTTTACAATGTATAAATTAACAAGTGGTTGAAAATACATAAAATTAAAAACCTAAAACATTTACAGGTTGATATACATAAACTGCCGGCCGGTGCCGGTATGCTGTTATATCATTTAGCTACAAAAATCAAGGCTCAAATAGCGAGAAAGCTTGCTTTCATTTGCCGATACATAACCAGCGGTAAACTTGACTCGACGCAGAGAGTAGATGCAGCTTTGGAGTACCTACTGAGTACTGTGAATGATGCTGAGGTGGATACAAGTGCATTCGAGGGAGCCTGTGGTGTTGGAGTGGTGGTGACTCCGGAACAAGTGGAACAGGCAGTGGAGGTCCACATGGCCAAGTATAAGGACGAGCTAGTAGAAAAGAGATACCGATTCAATTCCGGGATTATTATGCAAGCAGTACGTGCTGACTTGCAGTGGGCTGATGGCAAGGCAATTAAGAATGAAGTTGATGTACAGGTATGAATCATATTCAATGTGAAATTTTAGTGGTTGTTTTCCCGTGGCAGAATGATTTGCCATCTGTAGTACTATTAATTTATCAAGTTTGAAAAATAAATTGTTAAATTTTCTATTAAGTATTTTTTTCAACTCGAAAACATAGAGACGGTAGTAATAGTAACTCAATAGATGTAGGTACCTACCAAATAACACTTGGCTTTGCATTGTGCCTCGTCCGCCGGCCACTCCACTATTGCCATGCTGTGATATTGTGGTGTTACTATTGATTCACAATCACTATCAAGTTCAGTTTTTCACATTTTCAACTGACATTTCTTAATTTAGAAATTTTTTATATTAATAAATCGAGAGTACTACCAAGACTAAGCCATATCGCTGCGGGAAAACAACCACTAAAATATCTAATTGGCTAGTACAATCTATATTAAATACCTTTTTGGTGACAGTTACTGTTATAAAATTAATCAATCGTAATATCTTGTAATTTTCTAACAAGAAAAACATTTTAAATAATTACTTCAGTATACATAATCCTACTTTTGGTGTCATTTCGATTTCTCGGACCAGATGCTTTGAATTTGCTTTGATGCTTGAAATTGAATTAATATTTAATATTTATGATGATAATTTTTAATGTTTAATATGATATGACATCCTTTTATACCTATCCGCTTTACTGAGTTTATTAAAATAACTAAAAATATAAACTAACTTACTAAACTACAATATTAAACTAAAAATAAAAATACTTACTAAAATATAACTAAACTAAAATAATAATAATAATGTTTAATTGGTTGAATTTCAGATCCTGGATTTATTGGGCCCTAAAACTGAAGCTGACCTTGCTCCTCCGCCTAAGGCTGAAAAGAAAGGAAAAGTTGGTGATACTGGTAAAAAACAGAAAAAGGATGCTACAGGTATTTAAATTTCATATTCTCTTAAATATATAAAATGTTATTGTTTTCACATTACTAATATTCCTCTCAACCACTTCAATTAGGCTAAAAGCTTATAACTAACGGTCGACCACAATAGTCCAGAGGTGTGATTTGAGCCTTCATTTGCATTGCAGTCTAGCCACTGGGCTATTTTATGTAACACTGACTTTTATTTTTTAGATGTTAAACCATCAGAAAAGTCTGAATCTGGAGATATTGGCAGTGTATCGACAATATCAGAATTAATGAAAAAGCTCCCATTCCATGCACCTGGAGAAAATTATAAATCTGATGGCTACATTGTTTCATCTGACACTAAAAGGTTGCTGGAAAACCATCTTAAGATTACTGGAGGAAAAGTTCGGACACGATTTCCTCCTGAACCCAATGGAATTCTTCACATTGGGCATGCTAAAGCCATCAACATTAATTTTGGATATGCAGAGGCTCATGATGGAATATGTTTTCTGAGATATGATGATACCAATCCTGAAAAAGAGGAGGAAAAGTTCTTTATTGGTATCAAGGACATGGTTGAGTGGTTAGGTATGGTAACATCTTCAATATACATAAATATTACAGATCCATGTATGACTGAGTAGGCATGATATTCCCTGTTACCACAGTCAATGATAATGATTCAGTCATGCTTTTTTTTATTTTCAGCTAATTTTACGTTAAGAAAAGTAATTTGAAGTTTCGTAACTTTATTGTAGGAAACTTGTAGGAAAGGTCAAAAATGCTGCCAGCATTTAGTTTATTTTGAAGAAACAAACGCGTGCTCTAGGCAGTTGTCCTACCGCCGGCGAGTAACTGAGTAACTCTCGGTTATTTTCTCGCCCAAGGAACGTACAAAAGATAGTACATTCCGTGTAAACAAAAGAGACTCATATATTAATAGTTCATCGCCGACTGTTCACACCGCCGGCGTGTACTCGCTCGTCTATTTTGTCGCCGAGGGAGTACATCCCATCGCTCGGCGACACTCGCCCACCGATACTCGCCCACTCGCTGAGCTACACTAGCGCGTGGGCGAGTGAAGCGAGTAATCGCCCGTCGCTCAGCGACACTTGCTGATAGCCGAGCTATAAAGCTATACTCGCCACTCGCTGCTCGCCCACTCGTTTTATGTTGATAGCTTTACTCGCTCATCGCCGGCGGTCGTACAACTGCCTTAGTCGCCGGCGCGGCGGCCTATAGCTGAGCTACAAAACTATACTCCCTACTCGCCCACTCGTTTTATAGTTGATAGCTCTACTCGCTCATCGCTGTCGGTGGGACAACTGCCATAATCACTACTTATGTTTTAATAAAAAAGATATACATTCAGTCACTGTGCACAATTTACGGTCAGCTTTCATGATACCTATCCATCTATATATTGTCAAGTACTAAATAATGACAACTCATTTTACATTACAGGTTACACGCCATACAAAATTACTCATTCATCAGACTACTTTGATCAACTATATGAATGGGCAGTACAACTGATAAAGAAGGATCTTGCCTATGTGTGCCATCAGAAGTCTGAGGAAATCAAAGGCTTCAATCCGCCACCATCACCATGGAGAAACAGGCCTATTAAAGAGAGCTTACAACTTTTTGAGGTACATTTAACTATGCTGTTAGCCATATATAGATGCCGGCAGCTAAGTTGACCCAAAATGGCGGCGAAATTTTAAACAAAATCTTCAATTTTACAGTCATCCGTTGCTCACATAACTCTTGTTGCGCTTACTGTACAAAGTATGCTAACGGAATTGACCGATATTTGATGATTTTAGGATATGACAAATGGTAAAATCGACGAAGGAGAAGCGACACTCAGGATGAAAATAACTCTGGAGGAGGGTAAACAGGATCCTGTGGCCTACAGGATCAAGTTCAAGCCGCACCACCGCACGGGCGACAAGTGGTGCATTTACCCCACTTATGACTACACACACTGTCTGTGCGATAGCATAGAGAACGTTACGCATTCACTTTGCACGAAGGAATTTCAGTCAAGACGGTCAGTATTGAAAAATATCAATAGATTTATGACGCAACTTTTGAGGCATTGACCTTGATTCATCGCAAATGCGCAATTCTGATTGAGTACCATGTACCCACAGACCACTTACCCCATAGACATGAAATCGGTACAAATGAAAATGCCAGATTCTGCCCCACCATCAACCGCAAGTTGTACAAGAGAACGAATAAATGTAAAAATATCTCCGTTTTTTATTAAAATTATTGGTTTAAAATAAAGTTTTGTACAAGTTGCGATTCGAAAAAAACAGCTTAATTAAGAATTCAGAAAATAGTAAGAAATCGAAGCGATTTATTCATTGTTTTTGTTATTCTTCTATTACTATTGAGCAGTTGCGAGAGTAGTAGAAAATGATACTGATTATGATTATGCAATATGAAACCTGTAATAAGTCCCCAACAAAATGATAGGTACAGCTTAAATGGTCACGTAGTTTTGTAGGTGGGGCAAAGCTCCATTGAAATGTGGCATTGTCTTTTGCAAGCGAAAAATTATGTCAAGCGATAGGCGCAATTAGACGAAGCGGGGCAGGGGCGCCATATTAAATCCGTTTCGATATCTCAAGGTTACGCGTGTCGCGAAGCAATTTTGCGCTCATGTGCAGAAACGGGCGCCCTCCTGTTACAGGTCTATGGGGTAAGTGGTCTGTGCATGTACCTAATACTCATTATTTAGATATTTTCTTTCATATCTTTGAGGAAATCAGCACATGTAAAGGCTTTAATTAGTATAAATCAAAGATGTTTTTACGTCGTTGATATTGACTGAGTGATCGAATCTGGACCTTCCTTTCAACTGTCACTGAGAATTACTATTTTTTTTTGGCAGAATCAAATCAGTTGAAAAAAACTTTTATAGCTTTAATTCATTTAATTTTATTATAGATCGTCTTACTACTGGCTGTGCAACGCCCTTGGCATCTATTGCCCGGTGCAATGGGAGTATGGTCGGCTCAACGTAAACTACACTGTTGTGTCCAAGCGAAAGATTGCCAAGCTCATCGACGAGGGAATTGTTGCAGGTGTGTAAACATCTGATTTAAATTAGAAGAACCATCCATATACAATACTCGATTTGCGGAATTAGAAACAACACAATTGCACATCAAACTATGGACGATTTCTTACAGAAGTTTGCCGTAAAAGCATGATGTCTGTTTACTCAGGAGTATGACGAAAGTTCAGGCTAATTAATCTTTACATAGTTATAGTGTGAACATAGGTAATGTTTATGTGACCGAAATTCGACAAGCCGTAAAGCCAACGACAAGTATTTATTATTAATAACAATTTCTCCGAGTGAGGTTGAGTCAAGTCAGGTTCGAGGAACTGGCTGAATATGTTTGTGTCATTCATTAAACACAACACAACTGAAAATTCTAGTATGTAAATTGTAGTCTCGAAATCTCGGACAGGTTTTAAAACGTATCTATTTCACCCCCAGACTGGGACGATCCCCGACTATACACCCTAACTGCCTTGCGTCGTCGCGGCGTGCCCGCGGCCGCCATCAATTCGTTTTGCGCGGGGCTGGGCGTGACGGGCGCAGTGGGCGCTGTCGACCCCACCATGCTCGACGCAGCCGTTAGAGACGTGCTCAACGTCACAGCACCCAGGTTTGTTAGAGTTTATGTTATTATTTGTATATCCTAAGTCTTAGGAGATATAAAACTGTGATACTTTAGGACCTCAGTTATCACAGGTTGAAAAACTCTGTCTTTTGAAAGGTTTGCATGGGGACTTGGGTCCAACACGTAGGGCTCCCGTATATAACTTTAATATAATGGGATATCTTTATTTAAAAACTACAATAGCTCCATGGCTGGGCTTAAACGCAAACGTCGCATATTTGAATCTCACATCTGTGGGACTATTGTGGCTGAGAGATCTGTATCACAAATAAAATAGTAACATACGATCCGTAACAATTAAACTCGATATTGCTAGAGCTACATTCGGATAAGTGATATGTAGTCTAACTATGCGCTCCTAAATTGAGAGCACTGACCAATTTCATAATTTGTAATTATTAACTTTGACACACGTATGAATATATTATTATTTTTCTACTTAGTCATTCTAGTTTCTCTTCCAACAGAGTGATGGTGGTTCTTGAGCCTTTGAAGATGACAATCACCAATTTTTCGAGTGACAAGCCAATCGAAGTCACTGTCCCCGACTTCCCGACTGAGCCCAAGAGAGGCTCTCATACAGTCGTACTGAGTAACATAGTTTACATTGAATCTACTGACTTCAAAGAGGAGCCAGAAAAAGGATATCGGCGCCTGACTCCTGCTCAGTGCGTGGGCTTAAGACACGCTGGATACGTCCTAAAGGTGTGTATTATGCATGTTGGCCATACATAGTAAATCTTATCTTATCCTGATAGGGTGCCAGTTTGGCGGCACTTCGACCCTTTGGGATCTTCTGTGCGCTCCCCTTTCCTTTAACTTCTTCATCCTCCTCCAAGATGTAACTCATTAGGTCATATATGTATAGTAAAAGTAAATATTAGATGTGATTACATCATGACTGCCAAAATAAACCTAAGCGTAACTGTCGCTCATATGCGACATCGCGTGAGATTGAGTGGGAAACTTCGCTTAGCAGCGATTAAATGTAGCTACACTCGGGAATCATAAATTATGTAGAGTGTGGTTAAAATACACAGTAAGCTACCTGACGATTTATTAAAATTAATTAAATACAGATCCTGGTAAATAGGAAACATGATAAATCCTCGTAAATCTTAACTGTAGTGTGTCTCAAGCTTAGTCTATGTGGAATTGACCCTCTAGTAACAAAGAAGAACACACAAAAATTCCCAATTTACCTCGAACATTTATATTTACAATGTTAGTATTTCCGTTAGGTATCAAAGGTGATCAGGAATAGCGCAGGAAAGGTGACTGATGTGGAGTGTACTGCTGAGAGCACCGAGTCCTCAGAGAAACCCAAAGCGTTCATTCATTGGGTTTCTAAACCCATTTCTATTGAAGTGCGAACTTACGAACCACTGTAAGTATGACTTTTGTTTCTGGTCGTCCTGCCTTATTGCCTCAGACACTAACTTTTCGTAAAACTAAGTACGTAATTAGGTTACTTGTACATATGTTATAAGTACATTGCTTAGAATTGGTAATTGATGTTGTGTTTTCAGTATTTTTCATTTTTTTTCTGTTTACTTACGTAATATACGTTTAATAATAACTAATAAATAATAGTAATTTACGTTTTATTGATTTCGGAACCATTTTTGGAAGAATTTTTTTCGGAAGATTTTGTCCAGATTTATTTGGAGCTTGTAACTTATAGCTGCCAAGTATTATTGAGTAAAGAGCGCCCCCTATAAACAGCAGGAAATACTTGCTTTTGAATTACAAGAAATGTTTTTCTGACCGTATAATAAAAGTTCTACTTTGAGTCATTTCATCTTATCTGATGTACATTAGTAGAATTATTATAGAGGGCGCTACTATGATTGAAGTGACCATGAAAGTTTACTCTGACGTCAACCCCTTAGGTTCAAACATAAGAATCCAGAGGACCCAAATGAGGTGCCCGGAGGTTTCCTCTCCGACTGTCGCGAGGACACTTTCAAAGTTCTGGAGGGGTTCGCGGACGCATCGATAGGTGGCGCTAAGGTGTACGACAAGTTCCAGTTTGAGAGGATCGGCTTCTTCTCCGTGGATCCGGACACCACTTCCAATAATGTGAGTATGAGTGGTATAAAGGAATGCGTTATGGCTAGAATTTCCTTACTAAATTTAGTCAAAGTTTCGAATAATAACCGCCATCTTTCGCAATAGACTAGTTGTGTTTTATTACCCTACTGCCGAAAGGAGGAGGGTAATGTTTTTGGAGTGTATGCGATATGTTGTTGATTGTAGCCTAAACGGCTTGATGGATGTGTAAGGTGTCGTTAGATACGTTTAGGATAAATATTATGCCGAAAGTCAGTCGGTTTTTGTATCCAATAATTCGATTGTAAAATGTAATTTATACCTGTCCATTGTCGCTGTTTGAATTTGTATTATGTTTCCTATTATTTTACGATGGCGTTCTTCCCAATAGCAGAATAATATGTACTACTTTATTTTCAGATGGTGTTTAACAGAACAGTCTCTCTCAAGGAGGATGTCGGAAAATAGAGTTTTGTTTGAATCTTATATTTATCATTTTATACTTTTTACCTATTTATTGATGGAATAAATTATAGATTTTACACAATTTTATCATTGACTCACTTCTAATAGGTAACCTATAGCAATGTATGTATAAAATCAGCTGCCATATAACCAGACACCGTATAATAACTCGACATCTATTGCGCTCAAGGCCCAAACTAATATTCCCTGTACTATGAGGTACCCATAATAATCATTCATTTTCCTGTTACCTACTGCTAAAAAGTATATTTATTTTTTCAGCCAACTGTAAATTGTTGTATTTATCCGACTGTCGAAAGTAAGATGATAATGTGTTTCGAGTGTATTGTATGTGGGTAACTATAGCCTAAATGGATTGATGGATTGTGGTGTATTAGATGTCGTTATATTCGTCTTAAATCATGGAATAGTTATATCTGTTATGCCAAAAAACATTTTGGTTCTTTGTTCTTATAATAATTCACTTATTATATAATTATTTTGCTTAATGTGATTTTGTTTTAGAACCAGAATTATAAAAGTACAAAAAATTATTCTGGCAGCCGTGTCTAAAAATATGAGCTACCAAGAAAAGCCAAACAAGTTGGAAATAAAAACAGAAGTTATTTTTTACCACGGTTTTTGTACTATGAGGTAACCCGTTTTAATTTTTCATCCATTTCTTTTTCCTGCGAGACGCTTGCGTGGGACTTGGTTGTCTGGCTGGGTACTTTGAGCAAGACCAATGGTTATCTGTCTATTTTAAGTGAAAAAGTTTTATATATGAGTCAATGAACGTGGAGTAAGCCATATTTACATCACAGACACGTGCAAGACAAAAGCGTATTTGTCACTGATCTGTTTTTCCATTGTTTGAATTTTCAATATCTTTCTAACGTATGAAAGTGATAGTGATAACAAGGGTGGAGACCTGTCCCCATACAAAATATACTTTAGGCTCTCTCCAAACACCGGATAATCCTTGCCCAGATACGAGTGCGTTGAAAACAATCGTACTAGTTAAGCAACATTGGGGAGATGTCTGTTCCTGGATGGGTGACAGACAGTGGTATTTTAATCTGAGCCCCTCCGTGCCTCAGATAGCACGTTAAGCATTTGGTCCCGGTTGTTGTTGTTCGATAACAGTCGGTAGGCCATGTTACAGGCGACCTGAACAATTCTGACAACCTGGTTAACTTATTCCGTTACTATATGGAAGTTCACAGTTCATTAATATTCAACAAGCCACAATTGTGGCAAATACGTGGTATAAGTAAATGTATGTATTTAATGAATAGATATATTAACAAAATACTCGTATAATGACATCCTCGAAGCATCAATTCACATTGGATGGACTAGGATAGTGTTTGAGGATCGGGATGTGTGGCGTTCCGTCCTTTCTGCCGCCAGCCCCGCGAGGGATATAACGAAAAGGTAAATCCAGATTTAGAAATGACATAGTGTAGTTGAGCAATGGACCTAGAGAATCCATCTGTCTAGTGGCCCTAGGAGTCGCAAAACAGCTGTGCTTCAATGTTAATTTGCCAAACGAAAGCGCTATACTTTTACACGGAACTAGACGTGTTTATTATAAGTTAGTTAAGTCAATTATTTCTAGGTGATCTTAAAAAAATCCCATGCTACGACGCAAATTGCAACAATGATTAACTGGAAGAGCTGGAAGAGATAAATCTCTATTTTTCACTACAAGTTTTTCACTACTACCAATCACAAATTTCCAAACAAAATCACCCATATTCATCTAAATAAAATAAGTAAGTAGGCACAGTCGAAGACAGAAATAAGTATACAGAGGGCCTCAATAAGGTTGAGATTTTCTCAAAAACTACTTGACCTATCAAGTAGTTTTTGAGAAAATCTCATTCTTAAAAACTCTCATGTACCTACACCCTGTACACCTTTCTGTGTTAGACCGTACCAACATTACATATTAATTATGAATAACATTTTAATTATAAAACATAATCGATCTCATAATTCTATCGAAAGTGGTGAAATTGGTATTACTGTGTCGCGATGTATTCTGTGGCAGGGTCGCGGCGCGGCGGCGCGTATTATCGAACGTGGGCGGGCGCGCATGGCATTCAGCGCACCACCCGCGGCCGCCATCACCGCAGCGGCATGCACCGCTCTCGCGTCTCGTGCCCTACGCGCGCCACCACACGACACCATGTAGACGTTATACTAGCATCAATGTAACTATTAAGGTAAGATACTTTACTAACATCCACACCAACATCCAGTGTCTTGCAAAATTTCCCATTATTTTATACTCTGAAATATTCATCATCACAGTGGTTGAAAACGTTACCAGCACGTCATACTTACGTATACGGTGACGTAACAATGCAATTTTCATATGATTTGTGGTTCTTCAAACTTTTTAATTAAGTGCCTACTGTCGAGAGATATGTGCTACGGCTTGGCTATTCCAACGCACTTGCCTACCTATATGTATGTATTACATATTGTTTTCACGTACCTACTGCACGTTTACCGTATTATTATTAACTTGTATTCATTATCACGTAGCTCTTAGTCTTAGTAGTTCTACCTAGTCAGTCCTATTTCTAATCTAACCTATCCGAAACGGCAAACGTACTAACGAAAATATACGTATGTTTATACCTTACCTATAGTAGGTATCGCTTTTCCCAGGCTCAAGGCCGCGTTCCTACCCAGCACTTATACTCGGCGTAAATTAATTTTTATTTGGATTTGGATTGGATTATTACGCCAATTTTCAGATCTGCTTTTTTACTTTATTCGATAGGTATCTATGTAAAATCTTTCTCGTAATCGTAGGTATCCTATCCAAATCAGTGTTGTTGTAGAGATGAGCTGACTATTAGGAGTAAGTACAGAGTACTTGTTCGGCTGCTTTGCTGGGTATTTATTGGTTCCTTTATCAGATTTTCGGTAGAAACAGGCAGCATCTACATACATGAACACAAACCTGTTGTGCCGACAAATAAAACATCCACTTACACAACAGTGGAAACACCTATGTGATTTATGTTAGCGATGTTATGCACTCTTTCCGCAACTGCGGCTTATCATATGTTATCTGCTGAAACATTGGCCTCAGCACCACATATGCTGGTGCGATTAGTTAAGTGGAACACTATTTGCATATCGCTACTTTGACACCTCCACATCAAACAAATGTGTAGTTCCTTTTATCTCTTTAAATATAGCCGTTTTAGCACAAGGTTGTAAAATGCGCGATATAAAAGCGTCGCAGCAATAGGTATAACTTCGGACTTTCACACCGAAGATAATAATATCTTATCCTTGCGAAGATAAAGCTTTATATCCTCTTTGGGTCGTAATCTTACTCGTGATATAAAACGGGAGCTTTGTAATGTACCTATTTCTTAGTTTAAAAAGGACAAGGTTTTACCTACGACTCCATCCGAGTGGAAACGACATTTTCCACTCGGAGGAGTGGATAAGATTCGCTTTCTTTGAAAATGTAAATTTATTTCATAGATACATAAGTATGGAACAAATCAATGTAAATTTCAGTTCAGCTCATTTTGAGTAGTTTAGAAATTGATAGTTAATAATATCTCTATATCTTCGTCGTTATTATGTGTAAGTAAGAAAATGCATCGTCAGTTCAGCGGTTCTATAATTTCGATACGACGACGATCTATTTGTTTTCTAATGTAACGTGTTACATTTTATCTACTTTGTACATACGTACAGTAACTTTCGACGTTAAGTAAAAGTTTCAGGGGAGAGGTTGACGCTAAGAGGCCATTACTTCGTGCGTTGCGAACGTCTCCCGACCGACGCGAGTGCTATTAGTCTTCTGTCAATTTACGCCTCTACAGGAGCCATTTGAGTATGCAATTACGCACCGGGGCGCTTCTGAAATATAGCCGCAATATTCCGCTCAAATGGGTATTTTATTAGCTTCCAGTGTCCAATGACCCATAATGCTCAATAACACGTGTATCAGGTTATCTATATAAGTGTTATACCAAGAGTATATTGGAGAATATATTATGCACCTATGTACATAATTTCAGTCTAATTTTTTTCCTATGCATAACATAAGGCATAGTATAGCTTATTTCTCGCAAGTTACATATGCGACTGTTATTATTTAGTAAACCAAAATTGTTAGGCTTTCTATGTAAGTAAGGTAAGGTACCTACCTACTTGTCAATCACTAAATCTACTTATTCTTGAAACTATGTACGGTCTAACACAGAGGAAGGTGCGTTTAAGGTTAAACAAAAAAACAAAAACTACTTGACCTATTGCAAGAATTCTTTCACTGTTAGCTACATAAAGAATTACTCAAATCGGCCCAGTAGTTTTTGGGAAAATTTCAACCTTATTGAGGCCCCTGTCTACTTAACTTATCATTTACCTACTTATTATTTTTGAAGCCTGTATCGTAGCAAAGATTGCCCTTGAAACTGTTCCTGTTACATGAAAGGGGCTGTAAGTAATTGAGACTCGAAACTTTTCGACGTCTGAATTTTGTATATTCCTAGTCTTATAAAATTCAGACGTTGAAAAGTTTCGTACAGTCGAAAGCACATTAAGTGTAACACTAAGGCCTTTGTACCGTTTTATTATTAGGTATATGAGTTGAATTCGAACTCCCTATTCTATATGTAAATGAAGGCATAATATAATATTCGCGGCCTGTGAATATTAAATTGTTAAAGAGAAGAATAATCAAATATCATATCATATCATTTATTTTTCGCATATAAAAGGTACATTACACCTATGCAAAACAGTTTAGGTACATTGCAAATTGATATCTCAACACAATTCTAACAGAAATATACTTAAAATACTTTTTTAAATTATCATGTCATGCTTATTCAATATGATTCTAATAATAATATATAAGTAGATATTTCAATACACTTCTAATAAAAATTGTAATATAAATCCATTTACATACGTAGTTATGAGTAATTAATTAAGTTAGTTAATTAAGCCAGCGGTTCGCAGAGGCTTTTGTACACTCATACATATAAAATAACTATTTAGATTCTGTTTCAGTGAGTTATAAATAAGATGAGTACCAATAACGGTTTCCATTTCATGAATCATGATTGTGCCCACCCACGACTATGACGCAATTAAGTAGATAACGTATATAACGTCGGCAGTTGACGCTATTTCTAATTCCCTTCACATTAACTCTCGCACCATAAATGAGTTTATCTTCATACTCCATCTATTGTACAATCAACACCACATCGCCCACACAAAATCATTGCATATATATAGTTACTATATATTATGTTATAGTGTTGCGTAATGTAACATATCCACTTGCTACAGAAATGTGTTGTCGACCTTATACCAAAATAAATCCAAATTAATTCGAGCTAAATGTTGGACAAAGTTATAATTTATTCTCTTTTGGCAACTTATTAGCATAAGCTGGCTGTTCCCGCAAGTTTTACCAGATTTTTTAGGTAATTGTGGATTTTGCAACTTACTTTCTGTAACGTCCATCTCTTGCAGAAGAAATAACAGTTTCTGCTAAAGTATCTACTAGATATTGAATGATCATTTGAGAGCTAATCTAGTAGATTTAGACAGTGATAGTTATTTACTCAAACATTGATCTGTATTGTTTCCAAATAATAAAATCAAATATTATACGTATGTTATTCTGATAGAATGTCTAGACTCGAGGTGAGTGAGTGGGTGCCCTATATGATGTATCCTAGAAATGAACCACTGGACTAGAGTGAGTGCCCCATAAACCGGATTCCTAGAGCCCATATAAACTATTAATCTTGATTTGTTCATATATTGCACATGTGGCTTTATGGACAATAAAGGTTGTGTCTACGTGCTACTACCGCTTCTCGACGACGACGTAGCTCGTAGCTGCAGGCTACAGACGACAGGGCTGCCAACTATCATAAATGGCAGACCCGGATATTTAGAAAATGTATATAGCAATTTGTTTGTTTATTATAATACTAACCTAGATATACACCAGTTTAAATTAGTTATAGAACAATAGTTTTATTGTATAGGTGAGGTGGTCAATTAAACACTATAAATACTGCTACTAATAGGTAATAAGATTTGTATTTTTTTAAATTTTAGAATGGGACAATCCTAGCCTAGCGAAGGAGTAGCTGTTTAAATTTTATCATTTGATTTCTTAAATTTGTTTGTTTTATTTCAGTACCTTTTCATGACTTCATACCTTTTCTAAAATCACTAAAAAGGTGTATTGTCGTCTAGCTCTGATTGATTTGATAGCGTATATTTATTAATTTTAATCCGTACCAAGCCAAGTCATGCAGAATTCAAATCCGTATACGCGGGTCTAATCCGGAGGGGTGTCAGCCCTAGCTGAATAGGGGTGCGCATTTCGCGAATTTAGGTCAAGGGTGAGAAATGGGTCAAGGGGGCCAGTATGGATTGTGTACGCTGAGTAATTACCTCTGCCGGGACCTGTAATAGCATTTTGATATCAAATTATTTTTATCGCTATCTTATTCTCCATTACCAAGGGGTGATACACATAGAAAACGAATTATAGTCATGGGATTACTTTTTATTCAATTTTATTAATAGCGAGTGGAATCACTGATAAATTTCTTCTTTAATTATTATTTTTGTTGTTACAGGAATAATATAAAAAAGTGATAATTATGACAAGCAATATTTTATTAAAATATAATGGGTTCGAGAATGCTCTTGTATAGAGATTCGAAACAGTTAAGTTTGAGCATATCAGAAGTATGGACATTCAGAAGCAGCACTTGTGTCCGCGGCTGGTGGATTATCTGACCATCGTCGGCGCGCGGCCATACACCTCGGGCAAAGGGCTCGCCCCGGTTCAGGTAAGAACGTGTCTCATAGTATTTACGCAGCGAACTTAATAAGTGTACCTAACTAGGTAGCACCTAAGCAGGCTAACTAGGTAGCATCTAAGGAGTGTACGTAAGCAGTTCCGCTTGAAAATAACGACAGGTTTTGTGGAACTTCGATGAAGAACCCTACCCGCCGTCACTAGGTAGGTAGATCTGAATCGGGAACTAGTTCAATACCATACGAGTACATTGCCGAATGCTCTTCAACTCGGGTAAAAAATCGTGTGGCAACGTGCTTGCCTAAAACAATACATAGGTAGGTATGTAATTCGCCAATACGCACTGGGCCTGCGTGGTGGATCATGGCTCCTAGATGTGAGGATAAAAATATGCTGATGACGAATACTTCCCTCGTATATTCTTGACGAAAGCGTCCAGAATAAATATCGAAAAAGGGCAGCATTTTAGACTATGTGCAATTCGAACAAAATGCAAAGTTAGCCGTACCGCGGAGCGTTAATCGAGAATCACCTACCTCCGATTCCCGTTGCCGAGCTGGAGTATTTGGCTGCCGGAAGAACTCGTCTGCAGCGGCCACTAAATCGCACGGAATAATGCCTAGAATATTGTTCAAGCACCGTAAATATCACCACCTCAGTCCAATCAACCGTTTAATCAATAGTTCGTCACAAAATCAAACGTAAATTTTTGCTGCGCTCATATTTTGGGTTGTGCCTGCGAGCAAGGGCCGCGCGCCTGAGCATCGAACATACTAAACTAGAAAGACAGGTAGTTTCAAAAAAATATTCAAACGATAATTCTCCAACTGGGTAGTTGCAGAATTATTGTTCGAATATTTTTGAAATGAACACGCATTTATCCGAAGAAACGAAAAATAAATAATAATTTTAAGAACAACTGAACACCTTTATTTAGTCTTGCTTTTTCTTATCCACTGTCATTAAAATACTTTTTGCACTACACGGCCAATAAGTTATAATTACATATCGTCTGAGGTTGCGTGGAAGAGGTCGCTTCGAGCGATAAGACCGGCTTTGTAATGTATCTCAGTATTTGTATTATGCTTACCCACGGCTACAATTTTTTCACCATTTAAAAATGTATATCTTTTGATTTTTCGCTATGCTATGTTCTTTCTGCAATAAACTGATTATCTATCTGTCTATCCATCTCTCTTTTCGAGGTGTATAGACTATAGTCGGTGTTTGGAGATTTCAAAAAACCTTGCATTTCAAAACATTATAATACGGTACAGGCGCCCGAGCTCCTCCGCCGGTACCCGCTGACGAACCACGATGACTTCCCGCTGCCGCTGGACATGGTGTACTTCTGCCAGCCCGAAGGCTGCGTGTCGGTGGGGCCGCGCCGCGCGCCAGGACACCTCGCCGCGCGGGACACAACGTCCTTCGTCTTCACACTCACAGACAAGGACTCGGGTGAGCACATCGTCTTGTACTCTCGTACGAACTTTTGTGGCTAGGTGTACTTCTGTCAGAGGGATCCATAATTCCAAGAATGAAATTTTTTTGCCACCCTCCATGAGCTTAAAGTATATTTTGTATGGGGACAGGTATACGCTCTTATTGCCACTTTCACTCTCATAATGTGTCAGAATGTTCGATTTCTATTTAAAATTCAAACAATGGAAAAACTAATGAGTGGCATAGACGCCAGAATTAGTCATGCAAAAACGCTGTCTGCAATGTAAATATGGCTTACTCCAAAGGGCGTGCTTTGTTTCATGGCGGGATCAATAAATGATCAGCAACTCATTCGCTGCATAAAGAATGAACTACCGACAAGGCTGAACTACCTTGACTGTGGTAATATCGTGGTAATCAATAGGTACTGTGTCATGTAACTTGAACGAGGTTTCTCATACGTTTAAAGATTGGTTCGAAATTACTGAACATACGTGAGTTTTCGATATATGGGTATTTTAAGGCATAGTGGCTGGGGTCCAATACTGCGGCATAAACGTTGTGGGTGCGATCGCCAATTTGTGAACTTGTCGTGGGTCGATCGTAGGTACGAGGTATCTTTAGATTCGTCTTGATTACCAGAATGACATACATTTTACGTCCGAAAACAAAATGCCGATCATTATTTTGCTATTTTTACCGGATTGCCGCAATGACCGAGTAACTATGTATGTTCGTTCCTTTGTGTCCTCCTGCCGACCTGGTTGTAATAGTGCTAGATTGTAGATATCCAGTC
Organism: Tachystola acroxantha; assembly: GCA_963506565.1. Classification (NCBI taxonomy): domain Eukaryota; kingdom Metazoa; phylum Arthropoda; class Insecta; order Lepidoptera; family Oecophoridae; genus Tachystola; species Tachystola acroxantha. The sequence continues at coordinate 8,238,454 of OY735874.1, forward strand.
AAGTTTTTGTTTATGTAAATTTATTTATGTTTGCACGTAGGCAAGACGCGTTACGGCATCTGCGTGAACTTCTACCGCGCGGTGGAGCGCGCGCCGGCGCCGGGCCCGCGCGAGCGCGGCATGCTGCGCCGCGAGTCGTGGCGCAAGTCCATGGAGAAGAGCTCGGACTCGGCGTTCTCCAGGTGAACATTGACTACTACTGATCTATGCCTCTGCCATGATTTGCTGCAGTAAGATCCCTTCCTAGCGACTTCTTTAATACCATTGCTATGAGGCTTGCCATTGGTGCTATTTTTGTCGCGGCCAGTAGCCGAACTAAAATCTCGCTATTCATACTCTCTTACCTAGTGAACGTACTACAGCAACTCATGGTAGTGGTACTGTTGCATTCACTTCTAATCTAACGAACAGAGGGAGATGTGAGTTTCATCGAGGGGCATTTGATACTCGATCACGAGAACTTTAACTGCGATTTCTATGGAATTTTGAAGCATCTCCTATCTTGCCTTGGACGCCTATCATCATTTCATATTTTGATGTGAAGCAAACACGATAGTAAAATAAATGAGCTCACAAAAAAGTCACATAAACCCTCTGTAGATAAATTATTCGTATGTCATCAAAGTTGCTATTTGTAAAACCTTGGCAATGCCGCCGTCTGTATGGTCGAACTGTAAATTATGGTGCCAAAATTGCTGGTTTGTCTAGTTGTTCGTTAGAATTGCAAATCCTTTAATAAAGAGGTCATCCAATATCATCCGAAAACCCTAACTGCAGACAAATACAATAATAGGCACTAATATAATATTAGAACGAAAAGACCTATAAATAATAAAGCTGCGTATACCAGCAAATGTATGGCAAAAATAATAATGTATAGAAGTACTTACATAATGTAGTTTTGGCGTGTGGTGCTAAGACTAATACCTCGCGAATGTTTCAGTGACTATAGAAGCAGCAACGTGGCGCCTAGCGACTCGGAGCGGGACTGCAGCGCGACGCTGGGGCCGCGCCTGGGTGCCGCGCCCGACTCCGAGAGCGGCGGCTCGCACTCGCCCAGTCCGCGCGCCAGCAGGAAGCGACAGGTGACAGCCCTAGTCACGACAACACAGCGCATAGCCGGACAGATTGACAATAAGAACTTACTCCACCAAGCTTCGTCCTGATGGCATTCACAATGTTCTTTTAAAATACCCCTAATGACGCCGAATTTACGTCGCAATTGCATCATAATAGTTGGGCATTATAAAAATCCTGACCTCCACACTCGAGTGAGTGAACGTGAAGAATTATTTTTCCTATCCGTGAAGGATATACCAGTGTGACAGGACAGTGTTACAGTCAGTCAGTCCTGCAACGAACGAGTTCTCGCTCGAGAACGTGCCAACGAATAAACGATGGATATGATTCCGCCGAAATTCTTTTGTATGTCGATTGAAAGCGTTTGATCATGTGATCTGCTGCTGAACTCGGCATCATTTGATGCTAGCCTTAAAATTACGGTTAAGTAAATTCACTTGCGACTGGCCTCTTGTTATATCATCTAAACGACTAAATGTCGAGATAACTTAGCGCATTATGCACTGTTCTATGCACTACCGATTTGTACAACCTCAATAAATGTTTTCTCCTTGTTGCAGCGCATACGGAACCATTCCCTTACGTCCTTATGCCTATTATCACATCACCCATTCTTCTCCACATTCCGAGAGTGCCTATTTATCCTTAAAAAATTAATAGATGCGTGCAACGAGTCTTCCAGCCCGCGTCGTGTTGGTGCGTCCAGACAAATATTTCGGTGAGTTTATACGAAATCTATGCATTTACAAGTATTACTATAAATATATAACTAGATATCCATACATAACATGAATACAGACAGACGAGATGGACATCCATCCGCTTGAGTTTAATGTAGAGAAGATAACAACACGAGAGAGTCCACAGCCTGGCCTCTTCTTGGTATACTTTTAACTGTAAGAATTGCTGGATGATGGAGGTAAAGAAAAACAAAACGAAAGCGCGGATTAAAATGACGTACTTTAATTTTAGGGTCGTCTCTATCATCGTCGAACCATCTTTTAGTAAACCTACTCAACATTTTGTAGCGATGTGCGTCCAGACAGTCGGACATAAATCGTATAATTTTTACAATATAGAGAAGGCAAAGCATTCTTTTTTCTGTTATTTATATAAGTTATTATGTTGGTAATATAGTGACCTTATACGGTCTAAAAGTGCACATGAGAGTTTTTAAGGTATCTCAAAAACTACTTCACCTATCTATTGCAAGAATTCTTTCACTGTCAGATAGGTAAAAATTAATAATATATGTAGCTGTAAAATAATTATTAAATTCGGTTCAGTAGTTTTTGAGAAAACTCAACCTTATTGAGACCTTATTGATTGTATACTTTTCTCTGTCGTCGTGTGTACAACGTGTTGATGTGGAAATGTTCCATACAGGGACACGGTATGGTCAGTCCTCACTGGGCAAGCGTACGACAACACACCAACGATCGTACTGCACGACGTGAAGGAGATCGAGACGTGGATCCTGCGCCTCCTATCCGCGCCCGTGCCCGTGCCCGGCAAGACGCGCGTGGAACTCGAAGTGCTGTCGCCCACTGCGCACGCGCCGCTACTGTTCGCATTGCCTGATCACACCCGGTTCGCCCTCGTCGATTTCCCTCTGCATTTGCCGTTGGAACTTTTGGGTAATTGTTTATTTACTACTACGTTGTCTTCAATGTAATTATAGATTTTCTTATTTTTTTTCGAAGTAATGCTCTATTTTCTCAATACGATGATTAAAGTATCGAAAACCTAACCAGCGTATCATGTGTTTATCATAACGAGTTGTTGAGAATAGCTCCCTCGTTGCAAATTCAGCCTGCGTCCCAGAAGTGGAAACATAAATAGACTGTTTATGGTTATGCTAAAAGAGCCTACATATATGCATCATTGATCTATTGGCATCTTTCAAGACAGTACCATTCCCTTGCAAGTATTGTATTAAGGTTGATTTAGAAGTACTTACTTGAATGAAAATTATTTACATGGTACAAAGAGCGTACCCGAAACTCTACAAGCAAAATAATTTACCAATTGTTCTTGAGAAAATCTCTAAAATTAGGTCCTCTGTGTATTTTTCTCTATATTCGACTACTATATACCAAGTATGTTTTGTGGTATTAAATATATATTTTTTATGGCAGGCGTCGACACCTGCCTGAAGGTGCTAACGCTGATCATATTGGAGAACAAAGTGGTGGTCCAGTCTCGCGACTACAACGCGCTGTCTATGTCCGTGATGGCGCTGGTCGCAATGCTGTATCCGCTCGAGTACATGTTCCCCGCCATACCGCTGCTGCCCAGCTGCATGAACTGCGCCGAACAGCTGCTACTAGCGCCCACGCCGTTCCTCATCGGAATACCTGCTACGTTTCTCACCTATAAGAAGAACTTTAGGTAAGTCTCTCCATTTACGCGGGGTATACCTAAATCGCAGCGAGACTGATTCGTGTTATGCATAATCAAACCGCGAGTTAGGCATAAAGCTAGTTAGACCTACTAAGATATATGTCGGCAGCGAGAAAGACTAACCTAGACCTGCTGAGTTTTAGTTTTAAAGCGCAACTTTCACTTACTCCCTTGAGATGGGGCATGTTTTCCGATACGAGTTCTCGCAACTACAATAAGCTGTCGATGACGGTGTGATATGTTAGTCGCTATGATACCGTTTCTATTCTCGGTCAACTTCATGCAAGACTCTCCTGCAGGTTACAGAGATTCGCAGGGTAGCATGCTAAGTTGGCAGACTATAGAACTTTAGGTAATATAAGAACCGTACTAATCGCAAAGGTTCAATAGCGGATATTTGACAGCATGCTTTCAAGTTTGATAAAATGTGCGTTGAAATCTTTACCTGGATGCTCGTTTTTGGATGATCTAGTATTTTCGGAGCGATGCGATGCGAATCGTGGTTGTTGTTGTGCTCTTTTTCAACAGGTACCGAACTCTCTCTCTTGTGCGAACTTCGTTCGGGCTGAAAATTTTCTGCCTAACTATTTCATGTTCTAAAGAAATTATTTTTCCAGATTGCCAGATGATATTTGGCTAGTGGACTTGGATGCTACTAAGCTGATGTATCCAAGCGGAACCGACCAAGACTTACCTGCCTTGCCTGAGCCAGAGGGCTCGGTCTTGAAAAATCATTTGAGACAGGTATGCAGCTACAATTCCTATATTCGTTTATTTTTCATACGAATGTAATCTACATGTCTGTCATAATCTCTATTATTCTAATCACATAATCTTTTTCTAATACATGCACTCGTGAGCGCATTGTATCGATGTCGCTAAACTGCTGTGCCAAGTGAATGCATTCTTAATATGATCTATTATTACTATATTGGTATCTACTATACTATACTTCTACATGACAGCGGAAATATTAAACTGAAATAAACATATGGTTTCCTAGGACAAAGTTAAATGTAGCCTCATAAATCATAAGTATTTAGCAAGTATTTATTACATATATCTTTGGAAATGATCGAACAAATATTAGCTTTATAAAATGTTCACAATACTCACATAATTTATTTTCAATATTCCAAGTCATGATGATTCGAGTAATGAATGACTCCATGCAACATCTGTTTATTTCAGCCAAATTATCAGTACTATTTATTTCATATATTCTTAACTACAGACTACTATTGAATACCTGTTTCACTAACATTCCCCTCACTCTCTCCCGTCTCAAGGCCATGCATCTCATGGGAAATGCCGGAGCTGGTGTAAATATGTACTCTTTTTACATTGCACACTTTGACTATTCACCACGACTGAGTCTTATGCCAGTTTGATAATATGTGCCGACCTTTTAGAATAACTAATCATAAATTCACTTAATTTACCATCATTACATTCATCTATCTTGTAAACCGATACTGTAACAATGTTCTAAGAGGAGGTACATTCTAAACAATTCCTGACTGAAATACGTGTTATCAATCATTAACAAATAACACTTCACATTTTCCAAACATGATTCCTACAATATACGAGTATCTTGGCCAACTCTAATATACTAACACATTTTCAGTCATTTACTTGTTGTGTGTGGCAGTAGCATGACGATTGACTTTGTTGTGTGAAAGTGAATATAAACTTATTTACAGAGCGTGGATTGGCTTAAATTTTTAATTGTTAAATATTAAAAAAAATTGACATTTATACGGGGCTACCTCGAACGAGTCTTTTAAACTAAGTTTAAACCATACAAATATGTATATACTATTTTTCTAAATGTGTATTCGAGGTAACCCTGTGTGTACGATCAAAGATAAAACACTATTGTACTATGTACCTTCGATCGTATGTCTTCGCGTGAGCGTGATTAGGATAGGTACAGGCGAAAGCACATCAAGTGTAACACTTTGTACATTTCTTATTAGCTGTAAACTTACTTCAAATGTTACTATTGATATGCTATCAAGTGTACGTAGATAGTGCATTTTAATGTTTGTCTATGGAACTCGCTGTACGTACGTATGTATTAGTTGTCTCTAATAAATATTTAATTATTTATATTTATACCTATAATATGAATGATATTGAAAAGGCTATGAATAAGCTTACGCTTAGCTTCTCGGCTAGGTAAATACTAAATATTTATTGACACTAAACATTTATTGTAAAAGTTCAGTTTATATTATTGACTTTTTGGACTTGAATGAAAGCTTTATTAAATTCTTATTGCAGTAACTTTGAAAACTAATTTTGAAAAGTTTTATAGTTCTATTTACTCAATATTTTATTAAATCTGCTTTTATAAAAGCGATTAACATGAACCTAACTTACGCAGTTGACTTATTTTATGTGCCTGTCTACGTAACATATAATTTTACTTGTGCTAGGCTTTGAGCAGTCTTACGAACAACTCTGCAGAACAAGCGACGGCGAACCTATTGCCCTCGAAAAGGGACACCGTTGGGGGCGCAACACTCAAGTAAGTTATGTTATAATGTATTAATTATATTTCCTCTGATATTTACTTAATCTAAGTAATGTACGAAAGCGTATCGCCCACATTATCATATATTATGGTGTAGCTGTAGCCCTAACCATTGGGTTAGTGTTGCATAACCAATTGCATATTGATCAAATATATGCAATATTTTCACATTACCAATTTTCTTGGTGAAGATCGAACGCGACCATTGGTCCGCTCTCTCATATTTTAGCCATTGGGTTATTTTGGTCTTCATTTCACTAGTTATTTATAACGGATCACTGGCCCTACGTTAAGGAGATATCAGAGTCTCAGGTTCAGATATCGGTCAGCTATATACTAATGAGTTTTCCTCGACTTTTTCGAAACTCTCAAACGATGAAGAAAATCATCGTGAGGGACTCAGCATCAATAATAACCTGGATCAAGTTCGAGTTAACTCTTGTCAAACGCTAAACCTACCTATACATTTATTTGAACCGAGTGAACTAACTTGATTCAAACAGTCTGTCTCGATGTGTCAGGGTGCAACCTGCGTCGTATCGTTCTCCTGGCGAGGGCGCTCAATCCGCGCCGCATAGCACGCCCGAGAGCCGGCGCGTGTCGCTGACGGTCGCTCCGGGCGCGGGCGGCGCGGTGAGCGCAGGACACACGCCGCAACGGCACTCGCTGGCGTCACCAGGACCGCAACCGTTCAACCCGCTCATATACGGGTGCGACGTGGACTCTGTCGATGTCGCTACTCGAGTCGCCATGGTAAGTTCTAGCACCAGTCACTATACAGGGTGGCTGGAAGATTGACGTCCAACAAAAAAATTTAAGTCCCTCGTGTCGTGGGGTATCCGAATCACCCCCATGTATGTTCCGCGAATATTCGTAGTTTTCGAGTTATGAATTATTTTCTGATTTTTTAACAATTTTTGATGTGACCAATAAAATAATCTCTAGAAAAAAAAAATAGAAGCGTTTTCCAAGATTTTTTTTCTCTAATAGAGTCTTCATGAGTTGTACTTTTATGAATAAAATAATCAGCTTCGTAACTTTGATGGAAGTTATAAAATTTTGAGTATAAGATTGAAGAGTTTACGTTCGGTGAAATTGACTTAATTTTCAACTTTAAAATAAAACTTAACTAGGCAACTCCATGATTCCTAAGTACATCTAAAGAATGCGCCAGACTCGCAGCTTATTTAATAATTTAAAATAAAATACAACTTAATGGGCTACTTTGGTAAATATTGGCCTTCAAAGACAGCAAATTGGAAAATTCTGAAAATTAACCGTGTGATTAAAAACATATTTGGGCCATTTTACGTTTCCTAATGTCAATTAAAGATTGTTGGAAACTTAGGCAATGCAATGATACTAAAGATATTTTAAATGATCATGAACTAGATTCCAAAATCTCACCATTTCGTAGCGTGCTCTCAAAATTGACTATGAATATCGGCCTTAGCTCAATTTTAGACCAAAACGGAAAGTTGTCGTCATCAATATAAACTCGCGCAAACGCGACAATGTTTGCGTCAGATTCAGTGTCATCAAAAAATGTGAGCGAACATTGTGATTAGGTCTGAACTGAGTCGAAAAAACTTGGCAAGCCTCATATTACCCAGTTTTCACTCTTCCTTATCTGAATTTGTTATGTTAGGCGGTTCATCTAGGGAAGAGACATACATCTGCAATTCCACCATGACCTTCAAGAATATCTTTAATGACACTTCATTGCCATAAACTAAAGCTTGTTATCCTTCGCAGGTGCGCTTCTTCAACTCGCAGAACATCCTGGCCAACTTCATGGAGCACACACGCACGCTACGTCTGTACCCGCGGCCCGTGGTCGCCTTCCAGATCAACAGCTTCCTGCGCTCGCGGCCAAGGACCACATCATTTCTGAACAAATTCGCGAGGACGCAGGTACCGTTAAATTCAACACCGTGGAGGATTTTAGGCACCCTATGCCAACGTTTTTGGGTTGGCAGAATTAGTCCTGGGAAATAATTGCGAATGAGCAATAAATAAATTCTTAATTTCCCTAAATAGTTGGTTGCCTTTAGCGATAAGGCCGCCAAAATTGTACATTATGTTTGTATTATTCTGTAATCTTTTTCTGTAATTGTTGTGTTTTATGTACAATAAAGTGTATTTGAATTGAATTGAAACAATAATATTGGGTCCTGGACAATATACTTTCGTAGCGAACTTTTAGCGTTATTTAGAGACAACATAGAGTTCCTAGCGGAATAGTCTAGCCCGTAGTCTAGACATAACCTTTAGAACTATGAGATGAATATATTTTTTTATTTAAATAATATTAAATATTAAAAATAACTATTAAGTGTAATGTTATAATATTTATAAACAAAACTAAAAATCATACGTACAAAAGGTCGGTTGAACTATCCGAATGCCTTGCATTCTACCCCTGGTGGTACGGTGGTCTCAACCGTACCACCAGGAAATTCCTAGTTTTCAAATAGGAAATGACACGCTGGGCTCTAGCTAGGCGCTAAGCAAAACGCCTATCTGTACATGGACTTGCATAGATTGAAGGACTTACTAACATTTATGGTCTTTATAAATTATTTATTGCAGTCTTGTGACTATACTATTTACTTTATCAAGTTTGTTTCACTTTGTGACAGGCCGTGGAATTCCTAGCTGAGTGGTCCCTAACGCCGTGCAACGTGGCGTTCCTGCGCGTGCAGACTGGCCTGTTTGACCCTCGCCAGGTGGGCGACAAGCCCAAGTGGTTCGCGGACGCGCTGCAGCCGATCCGCTTCGCTGTGTGGGACGACGGCAGCTCACTCAACGGCGCGCTCAGGCAACTGCAGAGGCAGGAGAACCAGCCCACGGGTAAGGGGGTAACACAAAGGAATCGCGTATTGTGAATTACTTTCTTTTGAATGTTAAATTCAAAAATTTTATTTCGGACTAGGGTGTCCGCATTGTGTGTTAGTATACAATAAAAGCTTAAAACTATGTTAGTACTTAAAATAACATTTCAGTTGCAAATCAATCTGAAGGCATATGGGTTTTAGCCCAATGCCTCCAGATTGCGCAGTACGGTTTATTAGATACCGCATTCAGGATGCCATTGTTTCTTATTCTGCGCATCAGGGACGCCACTCTCTTACGTACTATGGCATGAAAGCCGCCGACGGCTGTGTCTGCAAACATCCCTGATGCACTACAGAACCTAGCAAGCCTCAATAGTACCCTGAACGCATTATTATATTGGACCCGCAGAGCGTTGATGGGTGCATTCTACATTAAGGCGCGAATTCGTAAACGCGATTTAAAGTTACGCCACCGTTTAGGCCCCCTGTCCCTCTTATATCTTAACATTTTTTAACGAAGTGTGAAAGAGATACGATTTAATGGAAGTGAGGTTTAACTAGGTTTATGAATAACATCTAATTCACTCAGGTATTACTAGGTAGGTAGCAGTTGTAGTAAAAACTAGCGCAAGTTTTCTTGTATACTAAAAAGTACCTTACTTTGAGTTATTGATGAGAAAATTAGTAAAAAAAAATATTGATTGCAGATGAGAGCGGATCGGATTCTGAGGCTGCAGAGAGCACGAGTTCGTCGTATTCGTCACTTAGCGACTTCGTCTCTGAAATGGTTTCGTCTGACTTATCACCAGGTAATTTTAAATCGTATAGTGATATAATAAGTGAGCAATATAATTATACAATTGGTTCGAGTTTACTTTAAATGATCATGTTCTGTATTATTTATCAGGTGGTGGTCCCCATCAGCAGCATGTGATTGGCGAAACTTACAGCGCGGTGGTCCAAGTGCCAATGACTCTGTCGTCGTCTTTGGATCCAAAAACGGTAACAATATTTATATAACTCATCACTGTTGGTCAGTGCTGGTTTACAACTCAATAAATGCTAGAAAAAATGACGAGGCTGACGTAAATGAGGTTCTCTGAACAAAAGTTTTACTATTTAAACTATTTTAAACTATCAAGTTTTACCCGTGAGTGAGTTAATATTTGGTCAAGTATGACGGCAATGAAATTAATGTTCGTATGTTTTCACGGCCAGCTGTTATCCGAGGTTTTCTTTTGATTACGGCCCGCAGTTTAGCTTACTTTAAGGAAGTCATTTATTGAAACTTGGATATTCCCCCAAACATGGCAGATACGATTTAGCATGGCAGCTAGGTATCAATCACAAGCACATCAAATATAACTGATAATCTTATGCCATAAGAGATGAAGTCGTAAATTACGTAGACTTACTAATAAGACTATTAGGTAAGACTACTGGGAACACCCGGTAATTCGAGTGTTACCATTGGTGTACTATCGAGTAGGTATATCAATCAGGAATCACGGGCACATAATAATAAGCCCTTTATTCTGAACTACATAAAATAGTATTTTTGAGGGTTTTGTCACAGTATGTCCCGTAGTTCAGTGTGCCTCTTGGCATAGGCCTCCTCCAACATTTTCCACTGGGATCTGTCTCGTGCTACCCTTCTCCAGTTGTGTCCAACCGCGAGTTTCAGGTCATCATCCCATCTCGTTTGTTGACGTCCTCTGTTGCGCTTTCCATCTCTGGGATACCAATCAGTCACGCTTTTGCTCCATTTGTCTTGGGAGTCTCTGATCATGTGTCCTGTCCATCTCGGGCACATACTCGTTTTAAATAAAAATAAAATTTATGTCAAATTACTTACATATGTACAATGTCCTTTGTTTATGCCCCCCAGGTGTACAGTCCCCCATCGTCACTAATGTTCGGCGAGGCCGGGGCGGAGGCTGCGCGCGGCGCTGCGGGGCGCGCGTCCCCATCGCCCTCGCCCTCCGCCTCCAGCTCGGACCACAGCGACCTGTCCGACGACGACGCGCCGGACGACCGCCCGGACGCGGCGGATGCAAGACCCGCGCCGGTCAAGAAAAGCGTAAGTTGCACGGGGCATTATTTCACTTAGGGCTAGTGATTGAGACAGCGTTTCTTGAAATTTTTTGACAGCACCAACAATTATGTATACCATGTATATAATATCCAATCTACCATATATTTGCCTCGAGTTCAATATCATACATATTGCATGAAAACAAGAGTGTGATTTTTTTAAAGAATTGTTTGCAATATCCGTCGCACAAGCGGCTGGTATAGCCTAAAAAATATAAACGTCTGGATATGTCATTGTAATTATAACTTATAATAATATCAAATACAACAGTGTTCAAATGACAAGAGGCCGATATTCATAGACAGTTTCAAGCACAGGCTTAGCGTGAGCTCACTCTTGCGACTGTCAAAATTATATGAAATCTGATAGTTGTAAGTTAAGAAGATTTATTTAGAGGACTTTATTACCAACCTTAATAATAACTAACAAATCTTCACATTTAAATGTTAGGAAATGTTGCTCTAAAATATGATTGCAACACTACTTAGATTAGATTACGAAGAATGTGTCATCACAATTCGAGTCAACAAGCTGCGGAGGCCTAACACCCTAGCGTCTAGTTCACGATTTGAGCACACCCCTCGCCTTCCCGCACTGCACTTGCACATGCTTTAGCGCTAGAGTGTTTTAGGATACGGACAGCGGCAGTTTCGGGCGCGAGTCCGACTCTAACTCGACTACTACGCCGAAGACGGTGATAAGCCGGCAGCGCGCGACCGACAGCGGCAGCGCCAGCGACTCGGACAGAGCGCTCACGCCGCACCACGCGCCGCACGGCACGCCTGCGCACGCTAAGGTAGGCTGGCACGGCACCGGTGGGCACCTTTACAGTACCATTTAAGCTCATTGGTAAACAAATGCGACTGTATAACGATTTAAACTCCTCCTAGCTTTCCTACGACATCCTATCCTAGACGGTAGTACACCTGCCTGCTATGCAAGGTGTTCCGAGTTCGATTCTCAATCGGGAAAGAGCTTGTATGAACTATGATCTAACACAGAAAAGTGTACATAGAGTTACTATGGTTAAGATTTTTTCACTGCTAGATAAACGTCAAAACTATGTAATAACTAAAAATATTTTTAAAACAGTTTGAGAAAATTTCAACCTTATTGAGACCTGTATTCTTTTCTCTGTCTTGTACTGTACCTGAGGTATAATCACTTTTCCAAAGTCTGGGTACAGTTTGTGATCGTTTCTATGTATGTCTCTGGACCCATAGCACAGGAATCTTAGTTTGGGCCATGACTGGTCATGAGTGTGGGTGACGTCTCATTTTATATTTTTAACCGACTTTCAAAAAAAAGGAGGAGGTTATCAATTCGTCGAAATATTTTTTTTTTTTTTTTTTTTCTTTTATGTATGTTACCTGATTACTCGAAGACGCTTGGACCGATTTCGAAAATTCTTTTTTTGTTTGAATAGGTATACCTCACAGGTGGTCCCATAGTCATCAGGTCAGGATCTGATTATGGGATCATGGAGAAATCGAGGGAACTCTTCAAATGTTATAGGCACATAATAGGTTTTTCATATATTTTCTAAAGCTATGCAAGTATCTACATCTGGTAGTAATCAACTTACGTTGGTAAGCTGATGATGGAAGGTACAACTCCTTAACGATTAAGAGTTGGGGTATAGTTCTTTAAATATTATAGGCAAACTTAGGACGTAAATTTTAATCTTTCTAGTTTGAAAGGGTATACCTCCCAGGTGGTTCCATAGTCATCAGGTCAGGATATGATGATGGGTTGCAGGAGAAATCGAGGGAACTCTTCAAATGTTATAGGCACATATAACGTGTTTCATATATTTTCTAAAGCTATGCAAGTAGTTACATCTGGTAGTCATCAACTTACGTTGGTAAGCTGATGATGGAAGGTACAACTCCTTAACGATTAAGAGTTGGGGTATAATTCTTTAAATATTATAGGCAAAATTATGACGTAAATTTTAATCTTTAAAGTTTGAAAGGGTATACCTCCCAGGTGGTCCCATAGTCATCAGGTCAGGATATGATGATGGGATCCAGGAGAAATCGAGGGAACTCTTTAAATGTTATAGGCACATATAACGTGTTTCATATATTTTCTAAAGCTATGCAAGTATTTACATCTGGTAGTCATCAACTTACGTTGGTAAGCTGATGATGGAAGGTACAACTCCTTAACGATTAAGAGTTGGGGTATAATTCTTTAAATATTATAGGCAAACTTAGGACGTAAATTTAAATCTTTCAAGTTTAAAAGGGTATACCTCCCAGGTGGTCCCATAGTCAACAGGTCAGGATATGATGATGGGATCCAGGAGAAATCGAGGGAACTCTTCAAATGTTATAGGCACATATAACGTGTTTCATATATTTTCTAAGGCTATGCAAGTATTTACATCTGGTAGTCATCAACTTACGTTGGTAAGCTGATGATGGAAGGTACAACTCCTTAACGATTAAGAGTTGGGGTATAATAATAATTAATTAATGTTTAATAATAATTAATTAAAGTTATTATTAAATAATAAAAAAACCGCCTTCAAAAAAATAAACAAAAAGGAACTAAAAAGCATAAAATAATTAATTAATTACATCTACATACGAATATTGAAATAAAATATTACTGCTATGTACCTACTGATGTCTTTTAAGTCGGTGCCAAGCCAAAGCGCGCGCGTGTTGTATGTATGTGATGCGGCGGGAGCGGGAGCGGGAGCGGGGCGGCGGCGAAAGTAGTAAGTTACGTATCCCTATCGTATACCTATTTGGCTTGGCACCGACTTAAAAGACATCAGTAGGTACATAGCAATAATATTTTATTTCAATATTCGTATGTAGATGTAATTAATTAATTATTTTATGCTTTTTAGTTCCTTTTTGTTTATTTTTTTGAAGGCGGTTTTTTTATTATTTAATAATAACTTTTTTTTTGCTTTTTAGTGGTGTAAATATATAATATGTAAGTATGTAAGATAGGGTAGGTTATGCATGATGGGGAGGCCTTCCTTACGTGCATCTCGTCTCGTATGATAAAGCGTCGAGCATATGAGTCTGAAAATGACAAAGGTGAGCGCCTAAAGCGCAATAGAAAAAGTAACAGAACAAAGCACCTCGGAGAAATATATATACACATAATGCTAATGGCTTCATTTCCATTCCCCAATTTGTACTACATTCCACGCATCTGAGGCTATGGTGACATTATTTTATGTTGAGCTGTAACTGTAACTGCAATAAACTACAAGGTACAACCCTCAATAGAGCTGTCAACGTGAACCGGTACTTGTCTTTGTTCTGTGTTTGTACATTATTTAAAGAGTCATCCCCTACCTACCAAGGAATTATACCTTCTACCATCAGCGTGAGTTATTCAAGTGATTCAATAACTTGAAAGATTATAAGTAACAGTCTATGTCTATAATATTTGAAGAATTATCCCCCAACTCCTAATCGTTAAGGAGTTGTACCTTCCATCATCAGCTTACCAACGTAAGTTGATGACTACCAGATGTAGATACTTGCATAGCTTTAGAAAATATATGAAAAACCTTATATGTGCCTATAACATTTGAAGAGTTCCCTCGATTTCTCCTGGATCCCATCATAATATCCTGACCTGATGACTATGGGACCACCTGGGAGGTATACCCTTTCAAACATGAAAGATTAAAATTTACGTCCTAAGTTTGCCTATAATATTTAAAGAATTATATCCCAACTCTTAATCGTTAAGGAGTTGTACCTTCCATCATCAGCTTACCAACGTAAGTTGATGACTACCAGATGTAAATACTTGCATAGCTTTAGAAAATATATGAAACACGTTATATGTGCCTATAACATTTGAAGAGTTCCCTCGATTTCTCCTGGATCCCATCATCATATCCTGACCTGATGACTATGGGACCACCTGGGAGGTATACCCTTTCAAACTTGAAAGATTAAAATTTACGTCCTAAGTTTGCCTATAATATTTAAAGAATTATACCCCAACTCTTAATCGTTAAGGAGTTGTACCTTCCATCATCAGCTTACCAACGTAAGTTGATGACTACCAGATGTAAATACTTGCATAGCCTTAGAAAATATATGAAACACGTTATATGTGCCTATAACATTTGAAGAGTTCCCTCGATTTCTCCTGGATCCCATCATCATATCCTGACCTGTTGACTATGGGACCACCTGGGAGGTATACCCTTTTAAACTTGAAAGATTTAAAAGCCAATGGGCGTTTTTGGAGCCTTTTGAAATTTTCGCGGCCAGAAACCAAATATGGTTATTTAGGTACATAATGGCAAAGTAAATAAAACATATTATGGCAGCTCATCTGTAACCTCAGTCCGGGCCGAGATATTAGACTTTAACTTTTTACTTCCGTTGAACTCAAATAGCTCGGCCCCGGTGGAGGGTAGAGACGTCGAATCAACATTTTTACATTCACTATGAGGTCGTCTACAAGAAAATGTTTTTCCGGGATTTTTACCTTCAGTCAGAGCAGAGATATTTAACTTTAAGTAAATGACAAATGTAAGAGAGGGGGAGGATATGCTCATTTTAGATGGTGCACCGGCCATCTACTATAACTTTTGTCATAATTCATCCCGACTGGGCCACTAGAACTCCGGTTCTTTTTAGATGGCCGGTGCATCATCTAAAATGAGCACATCCTCCCCCCCTCTCACGTTTGTCATTTCCTTAAAGTTAAATATCTCTGCCCTGACTGAAGGTAAAAATCCCGGAAGGTAAGAATCCTCTCACATCCGGTGTATCCTCTACACCACACCTCCTCTCAAGTTTTATGACTTTACTTAAACTTAAATATTTATACCCTGACTGAAAGTAAGAATCCTGGACTTCACGATGAACGTAAAAATGTTGCGTCTATGTTTCCCCACTCATCCGGGGCCGAGATATTTGAGTTTACGTAAAGGAAAAATTAAAATCTAATATCTCGCAAATTCCCATGGTTTTAAAGACCCTACTGTCGTCGAAAGGCCACGACTCGGCTGTTATAAATAAATACTTTCTCTCTCATGTTACTTTAGTTTGTCATTTTATTTAAACTCTAATATCGCGGACACTGAAAATATTTTAAATAAAGGTTCCTTTTTTCCCTATTGAGGTAAGGAACCCCCACCCCCAAAACAGTAAAACTTTTTCCGGTTCCCCTAAAACATCCAATAAAGGATCCTGACGGTCTCATTCGTTTATCAGCATCGCCTAGCTAGGATACATAATTATTATGCTACTATCACGAACCCCTAACATTTAAAGAAAAGTTTACAGAAGCGTTATACACGTTGGATATAAACACACGCTGACTCATATAACTATATCCAGAGTCCGACATACGCAAAAATAAACTTCTTAACTCCCAAGCACACCCCTAAACATAATAAAATATACCTAGACACTTAAACACGTTTGAATACGCCACCTTAATACAAAAACAACCAGATAAACATAATTACAGTCTTGCACACAAATTACACCCTGATATATACATACCCTACGATACAAAAACCCTGTTTAACGCAGAAAGAAACAAACACTCAAAACACAACTAGAAACAAAAACGCACCCATCTACATACAAACATACCTTTACGAACAACACAAAACACAGGCAACTTCATTTGTAACACACAAAATACAGTCATCTTTATGCATAAGCACACAGCCAAACAAAAATACTCTTTAGCGTACAAAATACAATACGCAAATACACACAAATACGCCCCACAAAGCACCTAGAATCAACAACGCACTCCTCAAATACAAACATACCTTTACGCAAAAAAAATACATAGACAAACGAAAACTGTGATTATTTCGTGTCCTAACATAAAAAATGCTCCCAAATACTCACAACACACTCTATGGTACTTACATTCAGTTTCAAAATACACTACCATACTCAGACGCGCAAAACTAATTAGTACGATATCTAGGGGAATTTTTGTGTGTAAGAGAGTTTTTATGTACAGTCGAAGACAGATATAAGTATACAGGGGGTCTCAATAAGGTTGAGATTTTCTCAAAAACTACTGGACCGAATTTAATAATTCGTTTACAGTTACACAGTTTTCACTTTTATCTATCAAACAGTGAAATAATTTTTGCAATAGGTCAAGTAGTTTTTGAGTAAATCTCAACCTTAAAAACTCTCCTGTACACCTTTCTCTGTGTTCCACCGTACCAGTATTTTTGTGTTATTTAGGGTGTGTTTTGCTCATCCGAGTGTAATTTGTGATTTACGGTATCTTTTTAAATATTACATCGCGACTGGGATTCGAACCAGAGACCTTGCCATTCTTTTTCAACTAATGTTGAGCTAATGCTCTGTTGAAAACCGTGACTCGAACCAGATCGACGATCATCATCATCATCAGTCTATTTATATTGCCCCACTGCTCGGGCACAGACCTTCCCTTACATCGAGGGAGCTCGGGCCATAATCCACCACGCGGGCCCAGTGCGGGTTGGCGGATTTCACATGCCTTAGATTTTTTTTCTTCTTCTACGACATGCAGGTTTCATCACGATGTTTTCCTTCACCGTTTTGAGAGCACTCGGTAAATGTACGTAAGTTTTTCCGTATCGACGATATTAGGAATATATCTTTTTGTATTTGGATCTCGTTTGGTGTGAGTTTGGGAGTGTTTTAATATGTAGGAGTGTTTATGTGTGCAAAAATATTCTCTAACACATACAAATACACAGAAGTGTAACATACGACGCAACAATCGATGTACGGTCGATAGCACATCAAGCGTATCACACTGGCACCATACCCAGGAGTTATACGATATATTTTGCAATGGTTTCTTTTAACAAGCCACTGGGCTTGTTACGGCGTATGTTATACTTCTGTGTATTTTTTTCAAAAGGTCTTAACTTTTGTGTACAGTCGACGGCACATTAACCTACAAAAAAACAAACTTTGCAAACTACGTCGTATAACCCCTGCGTAGCGTGCCAATATGATACGCTTTATGTGCTGTCGACCGTACATCGATCACCTAGCCAGAGGATGCTGAGGAACCATTTAGTGTAGTTCAGTTCGTCAAGTTTACACGGTGAGAATCCAACTACACCGGACACAAGTTACACCAAGGAGGATAATTATTATGGGAAATGAAATAAATATGTTTTGTTACGGGGGGAGGAGGAAAAAATATATTAACACCAAAGGGGAAGTGTATTATAGATGACAGATGCGACGCCTTATGAAATAAAATACATTTCAATTTATTTTTAGGTGAGGGGGAGGATATTGTTCAATGTACATGTTGAACCGGATTTCCGCTTTGGTTGACCGCAAAAAAAAAGTCTAGGGGGAGTGTATTGAACATGTCGGATGCGACATCTTAAGGAATAATAGGAAACACAATTTCTTTTTGGTTTGGGCGGGGGGAGGGGGGGGGGGGGGGCAGGTATATTGCACATGTTGCACCGGATTTCCGCTTTTGAAGACCGGCAACCAATAAATTGTCGCAAAGGGGGAGTATATTGTAGATGGCAGCTGCGACATTCTCCTCTCTTTTGGTAAAAGTTAAACTATTATCTCGGCCCGGACTGCGGTTAGAACCCCGGGAACAACTTTTTTTCTCTTTTTGTATGGTCTCCTACACAGTAGATATGAAACTGATTCTGGCCGCGCGAAAAAAAAAAGGCACCACCCTCCATACGAATGTGCCCATTGGCTTTTACGTCCTAAGTTTGCCTATAATATTTAAAGAATTATACCCCAACTCTTAATCGTTAAGGAGTTGTACCTTCCATCATCAGCTTACCAACGTAAGTTGATGACTACCAGATGTAAATACTTGCATAGCTTTAGAAAATATATGAAACACGTTATATGTGCCTATAACATTTGAAGAGTTCCCTCGATTTCTCCTGGATCCCATCATCATATCCTGACCTGTTGACTATGGGACCACCTGGGAGGTATACCCTTTCAAACTTGAAAGATTAAAATTTACGTCCTAAGTTTGCCTATAATATTTAAAGAATTATACCCCAACTCTTAATCGTTAAGGAGTTGTACCTTCCATCATCAGCTTACCAACGTAAGTTGATGACTACCAGATGTAAATACTTGCATAGCCTTAGAAAATATATGAAACACGTTATATGTGCCTATAACATTTGAAGAGTTCCCTCGATTTCTCCTGGATCCCATCATCATATCCTGACCTGTTGACTATGGGACCACCTGGGAGGTATACCCTTTTAAACTTGAAAGATTTAAATTTACGTCCTAAGTTTGCCTATAATATTTAAAGAATTATACCCCAACTCTTAATCGTTAAGGAGTTGTACCTTCCATCATCAGCTTACCAACGTAAGTTGATGACTACCAGATGTAAATACTTGCATAGCTTTAGAAAATATATGAAACACGTTATATGTGCCTATAACATTTAAAGAGTTCCCTCGATTTCTCCTGGATCCCATCATCATATCCTGACCTGATGACTATGGGACCACCTGGGAGGTATACCTTTCAAACTTTAAAGATTAAAATTTACGTCATAATTTTGCCTATAATATTTTAAAAATTATACCCCAACTCTTAATCGTTAAGGAGTTGTACCTTCCATCATCAGCTTACCAACGTAAGTTGATGACTACCAGATGTAACTACTTGCATAGCTTTAGAAAATATATGAAACACGTTATATGTGCCTATAACATTTGAAGAGTTCCCTCGATTTCTCCTGCAACCCATCATCATATCCTGACCTGATGACTATGGAACCACCTGGGAGGTATACCCTTTCAAACTAGAAAGATTAAAATTTACGTCCTAAGTTTGCCTATAATATTTAAAGAACTATACCCCAACTCTTAATCGTTAAGGAGTTGTACCTTCCATCATCAGCTTACCAACGTAAGTTGATTACTACCAGATGTAGATACTTGCATAGCTTTAGAAAATATATGAAAAACCTTATATGTGCCTATAACATTTGAAGAGTTCCCTCGATTTCTCCATGATCCCATCATCATATCCTGACCTGATGACTATGGGACCACCTGGGAGGTATACCCTTTCAAACTTGAAAGATTAAAATTTACGTCCTAAGTTTGCCTATAATATTTAAAGAATTATACCCCAACTCTTAATCGTTAAGGAGTTGTACCTTCCATCATCAGCTTACCAACGTAAGTTGATGACTACCAGATGTAAATACTTGCATAGCCTTAGAAAATATATGAAACACGTTATATGTGCCTATAACATTTGAAGAGTTCCCTCGATTTCTCCTGGATCCCATCATCATATCCTGACCTGTTGACTATGGGACCACCTGGGAGGTATACCCTTTTAAACTTGAAAGATTTAAATTTACGTCCTAAGTTTGCCTATAATATTTAAAGAATTATACCCCAACTCTTAATCGTTAAGGAGTTGTACCTTCCATCATCAGCTTACCAACGTAAGTTGATGACTACCAGATGTAAATACTTGCATAGCTTTAGAAAATATATGAAACACGTTATATGTGCCTATAACATTTAAAGAGTTCCCTCGATTTCTCCTGGATCCCATCATCATATCCTGACCTGATGACTATGGGACCACCTGGGAGGTATACCCTTTCAAACTTTAAAGATTAAAATTTACGTCATAATTTTGCCTATAATATTTAAAGAATTATACCCCAACTCTTAATCGTTAAGGAGTTGTACCTTCCATCATCAGCTTACCAACGTAAGTTGATGACTACCAGATGTAACTACTTGCATAGCTTTAGAAAATATATGAAACACGTTATATGTGCCTATAACATTTGAAGAGTTCCCTCGATTTCTCCTGCAACCCATCATCATATCCTGACCTGATGACTATGGAACCACCTGGGAGGTATACCCTTTCAAACTAGAAAGATTAAAATTTACGTCCTAAGTTTGCCTATAATATTTAAAGAACTATACCCCAACTCTTAATCGTTAAGGAGTTGTACCTTCCATCATCAGCTTACCAACGTAAGTTGATTACTACCAGATGTAGATACTTGCATAGCTTTAGAAAATATATGAAAAACCTATTATGTGCCTATAACATTTGAAGAGTTCCCTCGATTTCTCCATGATCCCATAATCAGATCCTGACCTGATGACTATGGGACCACCTGTGAGGTATACCTATTCAAACAAAAAAAGAATTTTCGAAATCGGTCCAAGCGTCTTCGAGTAATCAGGTAACATACATAAAAGAAAAAAAAAAAAAATATTTCGACGAATTGATAACCTCCTCCTTTTTTTTGAAAGTGGAAAAACTTACGTACATTTACCGAGTGCTCTCAAAACGGTGAAGGAAAACATCGTGATGAAACCTGCATGTCGTAGAAGAAGAAAAAAAATCTAAGGCATGTGAAATCCGCCAACCCGCACTGGGCCCGCGTGGTGGATTATGGCCCGAGCTCCCTCGATGTAAGGGAAGGTCTGTGCCCGAGCAGTGGGGCAATATAAATAGACTGATGATGATGATGATCGTCGATCTGGTTCGAGTCACGGTTTTCAACAGAGCATTAGCTCAACATTAGTTGAAAAAGAATGGCAAGGTCTCTGGTTCGAATCCCAGTCGCGATGTAATATTTAAAAAGATACCGTAAATCACAAATTACACTCGGATGAGCAAAACACACCCTAAATAACACAAAAATACTGGTACGGTGGAACACAGAGAAAGGTGTACAGGAGAGTTTTTAAGGTTGAGATTTACTCAAAAACTACTTGACCTATTGCAAAAATTATTTCACTGTTTGATAGATAAAAGTGAAAACTGTGTAACTGTAAACGAATTATTAAATTCGGTCCAGTAGTTTTTGAGAAAATCTCAACCTTATTGAGACCCCCTGTATACTTATATCTGTCTTCGACTGTACATAAAAACTCTCTTACACACAAAAATTCCCCTAGATATCGTACTAATTAGTTTTGCGCGTCTGAGTATGGTAGTGTATTTTGAAACTGAATGTAAGTACCATAGAGTGTGTTCAGAGATATTTAACTTTAAGGAAATGACAAACGTGAGAGGGGGGGAGGATGTGCTCATTTTAGATGATGCACCGGCCATCTAAAAAGAACCGGAGTTCTAGTGGCCCAGTCGGGATGAATTATGACAAAAGTTATAGTAGATGGCCGGTGCACCATCTAAAATGAGCATATCCTCCCCCTCTCTTACATTTGTCATTTACTTAAAGTTAAATATCTCTGCTCTGACTGAAGGTAAAAATCCCGGAAAAACATTTTCTTGTAGACGACCTCATAGTGAATGTAAAAATGTTGATTCGACGTCTCTACCCTCCACCGGGGCCGAGCTATTTGAGTTCAACGGAAGTAAAAAGTTAAAGTCTAATATCTCGGCCCGGACTGAGGTTACAGATGAGCTGCCATAATATGTTTTATTTACTTTGCCATTATGTACCTAAATAACCATATTTGGTTTCTGGCCGCGAAAATTTCAAAAGGCTCCAAAAACGCCCATTGGCTTTTAAATCTTTCAAGTTTAAAAGGGTATACCTCCCAGGTGGTCCCATAGTCAACAGGTCAGGATATGATGATGGGATCCAGGAGAAATCGAGGGAACTCTTCAAATGTTATAGGCACATATAACGTGTTTCATATATTTTCTAAGGCTATGCAAGTATTTACATCTGGTAGTCATCAACTTACGTTGGTAAGCTGATGATGGAAGGTACAACTCCTTAACGATTAAGAGTTGGGGTATAATTCTTTAAATATTATAGGCAAACTTAGGACGTAAATTTTAATCTTTCAAGTTTGAAAGGGTATACCTCCCAGGTGGTCCCATAGTCATCAGGTCAGGATATGATGATGGGATCCAGGAGAAATCGAGGGAACTCTTCAAATGTTATAGGCACATATAACGTGTTTCATATATTTTCTAAAGCTATGCAAGTATTTACATCTGGTAGTCATCAACTTACGTTGGTAAGCTGATGATGGAAGGTACAACTCCTTAACGATTAAGAGTTGGGATATAATTCTTTAAATATTATAGGCAAACTTAGGACGTAAATTTTAATCTTTCATGTTTGAAAGGGTATACCTCCCAGGTGGTCCCATAGTCATCAGGTCAGGATATTATGATGGGATCCAGGAGAAATCGAGGGAACTCTTCAAATGTTATAGGCACATATAAGGTTTTTCATATATTTTCTAAAGCTATGCAAGTATCTACATCTGGTAGTCATCAACTTACGTTGGTAAGCTGATGATGGAAGGTACAACTCCTTAACGATTAGGAGTTGGGGGATAATTCTTCAAATATTATAGACATAGACTGTTACTTATAATCTTTCAAGTTATTGAATCACTTGAATAACTCACGCTGATGGTAGAAGGTATAATTCCTTGGTAGGTAGGGGATGACTCTTTAAATAATGTACAAACACAGAACAAAGACAAGTACCGGTTCACGTTGACAGCTCTATTGAGGGTTGTACCTTGTAGTTTATTGCAGTTACAGTTACAGCTCAACATAAAATAATGTCACCATAGCCTCAGATGCGTGGAATGTAGTACAAATTGGGGAATGGAAATGAAGCCATTAGCATTATGTGTATATATATTTCTCCGAGGTGCTTTGTTCTGTTACTTTTTCTATTGCGCTTTAGGCGCTCACCTTTGTCATTTTCAGACTCATATGCTCGACGCTTTATCATACGAGACGAGATGCACGTAAGGAAGGCCTCCCCATCATGCATAACCTACCCTATCTTACATACTTACATATTATATATTTACACCACTAAAAAGCAAAAAAAAAGTTATTATTAAATAATAAAAAAACCGCCTTCAAAAAAATAAACAAAAAGGAACTAAAAAGCATAAAATAATTAATTAATTACATCTACATACGAATATTGAAATAAAATATTATTGCTATGTACCTACTGATGTCTTTTAAGTCGGTGCCAAGCCAAATAGGTATACGATAGGGATACGTAACTTACTACTTTCGCCGCCGCCCCGCTCCCGCTCCCGCTCCCGCCGCATCACATACATACAACACGCGCGCGCTTTGGCTTGGCACCGACTTAAAAGACATCAGTAGGTACATAGCAGTAATATTTTATTTCAATATTCGTATGTAGATGTAATTAATTAATTATTTTATGCTTTTTAGTTCCTTTTTGTTTATTTTTTTGAAGGCGGTTTTTTTATTATTTAATAATAACTTATCGTTTTATTCGTCCGGTCATGGTCTTGATCATGATGACGACGGGTACAAACTGTCAACATGTCACAATGTATGAGGAATCAGATTGCTCGAGTGTCAAAATGTACAAAAGACTCGTGTCAAAATGTCGTCTATTTGCTTCCAGAGTACCAGTAGCGGTGTGTCCCGTCAGGCGTCGCAATCCTCACTGTTGGAGCAATTCGCTGCTCAGGCCAAGGAGCTGGTGAGGGAGACCACGAGGCAGAGCAGCCAGGAGGGACTACTCGCGCATATGGATAAGGTGAATATACTATCATTGTTACAAAATATTACCTACATGTCGTCTTTCCCCCTTCATATAAGTAAACGGCAATATAAATAGCATACACTTAATTCGATATCGATTTCGGTATCGGATTTAATACTTTTGTATACGGTATCAATCACGATACAAAAGATGACAATGCACTGGAGTGTTTATCTAATTCTGCAGCTAATTGTAAGCTAGGTAGGCTATGTGGACTAGATGAGAAAAAGTCCAGAATCTGTATGGATTTGTTATTTAATTTTTAACAATAAAATGTTGCTTTATTCACATCAATTAACGAAGAAAGGAAAAGTGACCGACGCGGAAGATAAGAAAATGTTTGCACCTTTCGGACAGGTATCTTTGAGTGACGGCTTTGAGGAGTGCATTCCATTTTTAGTACTTAAGGTCATCTAAAGAATTTAGAGTTATAATAGTTGTAAGTAAGGCTTGATAGCAAATCGCGCGTGCAAACAAAATCAACGCAGTAATCCTAACTAATAACGGCATAACACCATTTTAATTTTTTAACTGCCACTCATTTCAGTAGCAGCTTGGCAAAAGCAATATTGGCGAAATTCAGCAAGAAATTATCGCTTATAGTAGTTACAATAGTCTTGTAGAGAGAGTTCACCATTTTGGGATCACAGTTTTACAATTTTATCGATTTGTGCACGATTTTTTCATCGTCCATTTCTCTTATACCGCATAGTAAGATTCGTATGTCTTTCCGTAGCTAACCTTGCATGCTAAAAAGGCGGCAGAGGAAGCCTCAAAGAGCATGCAAGAGGCATCGAAGTCAGCTCTGGAAGCCAGCAAGACCGCCACAGCAGTCAGCAAAAACACTCTCGAGGACCTCACCTATGTAGGCAAATCCACTTTCGGAGATCTCACCAAGAGCGCCAAAGAGGTTGCGGCTAAGAAAGGATTGCTCATGAAGGTAATTATTTTGATTTCCAGTCCTTTGTCATGAATTCAATAATCACTGTGCCAACTCCTGACAATATAATATAACATGATATACATATAAACAACACAGGTACATACTGCCGAATGTTTCCATTCCAACCCGTGAGATTCTGGCGTGCGGATAATCTGACATCTAAAAATGTTGCCCTCCTTTCCTACTCTGAAAAGGATGCCACAACTTTTAAAAATGTCAATTTTAGCCTGAAATATAGCCTAATAAATAGCGATTCTGAAGTGTGTTTTCCAAAACACAGTTCAGAATCGCTAACAATGTTGCAGTCGTCTGCTCGACTATACGGCAAATAGATTGTATGTGCTCTTCGACACTTGCTGCGTCTTCGTTTTATTATCTATAACAAAAATTGACTTTGATAATGTGTGTAGGGCGAGAGCCAGGATTCTGGCGGTGGTCCTAACTCGCGGCGCGACTCCACCGCGCTGCAGACGACCAACATGCTGGCCGCCACGCACCGCGACTTCTTCTCCAACATCAGCTCAGACCTCAACGGGCTCGCCGCGTCCACCTCAAGCATGTTCAGCGACCTGTTCGGATCCAAAGGTAGATCCGCAGGTTTACATGACGTGCTTTGTGTTATAGCTTCTTGGGACTCAGAAGATTATTATTGGATTTTAGTTGAACCTACCTCGACCAGTCCCTAAGCTAAAAAGTTATAACACTTCGAAACTTTCGGCGAAACAATCGTGGGTGTAAGTAACACCACTTATGCAATTCTATATGTGTCAATAGTCCAAAAAAAACACGAAGCCAGCCAGCCGTTTAGTTATAATAGATCTTTAAATATTTTCGAAGCAAAATTCAATTAACCTTTTTACAGAATCAAGTTGTTAAGCTGCGTCCGATGCGACGTGTTACCGTGTTACGAAACACCGTAACATGTTTTGGTAACCGATTTAACAGAAAATTGTTACGCCACGCCCCTAAATCCGATGTTACGAAACACCGTAACTTTTGATGGGTGCTCTCTGATGGTTTTCTGTGATCGATTTTGAACCATGGCTCAGATGATGACAGCCGAAAGCACATAACGTGTAACGCTTTAAACTGTCTATGGCTTTTATTATCTGCGCCCAGCGAAATTGATAATACTAAGCTGCGCTATAAGAAGTGAAATCACATTTAAACTTTGACCACTCGATGCATTATTTTAAATATTCAGGCAAGCAAGTGAAAGGTGGCGAGTCTCCTCGCGGCGGTGGTCATTCCCCTGGCGGGCCATCGGGCAGTGGGGGTGGCGCCCCGCTGTCGGCCACGTTCGGTCCGTTCTCGCAAGGCGCGCGCGGGCTGGTGCAGCGCTCGCCGCTCATCAGGCACGCCGCGCCGCCCGCGCCCGTGCTCGCGCCCAGCGCACGCCCGTCCGCTAACACGGAGAACCAGGCGTTCTTGAACGATGTGAGTGCAATGGATTTTCAATAAGAATACTATAGGATAGGTGCAAGGTATGAGGTACTATATAATCGCTTCGGCATTTATTTCAGTTTTGATAGGTCTTTATTTAAATGAAGGAAATATATAGAATATTTAACAATGGACGGACAATGATTTTTACAGATTAATTATTTCGCCTACTCTACTCCCATCAAGTACCACACATAATTCATGATCAATAAACATTTGCATGCGCGATACTGTAGTAAAATGTGACCCGGTGGTTATTTTTTCGAATTTTCATCTTTATTATTATTAACACTTTATTGTATACATACTGGAAATTTACATGATAACATAGATAAGAAGAGACAAAAGGCGTAACTTATCTCTATCAGAGATTTCTTCCAGCAAACTCCATCATTACATAATATTCGATAACACCGCCCGACAGTGTCGATTAATGCTAAGCAGATTTAGCGGTTTGTCAACAGTCTATGTATTCGAAGGCATGACAAATCGATCAGTCCGTATTAGGCCTGCATAGTAGCCTAAACTTCCTAATGGAACCGCCCTAATATTGAAATACTAGGGCATACTTGTCTTTTCCTCTACCTTGTCCGTTAGTATGCCCGTTTTATTGCAGCTGGTGCAGCACGTGTTGGAGGGCGAGGGCGTCGGCTGGCTGAAGCTGAACCGGCTTAAGAAGCTCATGGAGGACGAGTCGTACCGCAACATGGTGCTCAGCAAGCTCAACCGAAACTTCAACCGGAAGAACACGCCGAGCGACAAAGTTGATGACGTGGTTAGTTACGCACAGTTTAGTCTTTCTACGTACTTTTTTTATGAGAAAGGGGGGCAGGGGGGCTACTCACGTTTCTCTTGAAACATCCCATATCATAGCTCTGTGTAAAGACATCGGAGGACAGATCACTACTTCGTAAAAATTTCAATTCATCAACCTTTCGTACCTACCTGCATGTACAGATTTGCGTTTTACCGAATAAATAACAAAACTACGTGTTTATAATTGCACTATTTTGATTTGATGTTGAAGGACATTTCCAAAATTACGCGCATCCGTCACACTTGCGAGAAAAAGACACAAACATGTTGTGTTTTACCCGACTGCGCAAAAAGAGGGTTATGTTTTTCGAGTGTATGTATGTGAGTATGTATGGTTATGTCTTGCAGCCTAAACGTCTTGTTAGATTTAAACATATGAGGTGTCGTTAGTGATTGTAGGAGTGACGTAGGCATAAACATTTAATCAAAGTATTGATGCAGTCGGTGTTTTTAAAATAATTTCTACTTGTTTGATTTGATGTTGAAGAGCATCTGCAAAATTACGCGCATGTGCTATTGCACCTAATTTCGCTAGACTGTTTATCTATATACCGCAGCCCAAATCAAGTATCTTATTTTGTAAACAAATATAACTAATACTATAACTATAATATGAACTGATTGATCAAACCTGTTCATCATTGTGAAAATAAAGTAATCTGATCTAATAACGTGAAAATAACTATGCAATAATCACAGAACAGCTTAAAATGCTAGTACGGTAGGGTAGTTTTTTACAAAATAAGACACTTGATTTGGGTTTCGGTATAAATTGTTTTGCATCCGTCACACTTACGAGAAAATGATACAAACATGTTTTTATTTTGTCTCTCTTCAGTTCGTGAGCAAGCCCGTGTGGAAGGGCATGCTGAAGGTGCTTCAAGCTGTTGTGCACGGGCTCGAGCATACATACTCCAACTTCGGTCTCGGCGGCATGGCGTCCGTGTTCCAGCTGGCCGAGATGGCGCACACGCACTACTGGAGCAAGGAGCTGGCGGGGCTCGAGCACGCGGGCCTGGGCGCGGGCGGCGCGCTGCACGAACACTACGCGAGGCAGGAACTAGAGACACCGGAATCGTCGTCACCTTCCTCGAGGAAGAGCTCGCAAGCAGGTAATAAGATCAATCACTTCCTTCCTCGCGAATGGTTTACGTGGTTCCTCTAGGAAACTGATGTTTTACAGTAGTAACCAAGCAGAAATTAATTTAATAAACAAACAAAAAACCGACGACCAAAATTTAAGGCGCTTTGATTAATTTTTTTTGTCTATGTCACTTCTACAACCAAGACGATTTTAACGACACCTCATATGTTAAAATGCATCAAGCCGTTTAGACTTCATAGCGTGCAAAAGAAATAGATATACATACATACTTTCACTCGAAAAACATAACCCTCCTTCTTACGCAGTCGGGTAAATATAGCAAAGTCAGTCATTCGGTATTGCATTAACCTAAGGTGGTATTCAGTCGTGACACAGGCCTATGTATATTTGCTTTTTGTACTGATACACACACCATTAAGGGTTTGCAACCATGTCGTAGCAGCAACCCAAAAAGACCTAGTCGTAAATAGATACAAGGGACCTCAATAAGGTTGAGATTTTCTGAAGAATTACTTGACCGATTGTAAAAGTTATTTTATTAGTAGATACCTAGCTTAGAGCACACACTATGTAGTTGTAAAGAATTTCCATATATCAGTCAAGTACTTTTTGAGGAAGTCTTGACCTTGAAAACTCTCCTGTACACCTTTCTCTATGTTAGGCCGTAACTACCAGTACATTATCTCAGGCTATTATAACAGTATGGTATAGTATGTCATTTGGTATGTTTGTGCTTTCTTATTGGTAAAAAACTAAGAAAGACACAATAGAGATGTTTTGTTATACAGACGTGCCAACATTGAACTACCCCGAGATGGATTCAAGCGAGGCGCAGAGCACCACCGAGATGTTCAAGGACATGTTGAACCAGAAGAGGAACCTTCTGTTCAGTAAACTGACCTCCTTCGAGTCCGACGTGAGTTCCGCTGTGATCCTTGTGTGTATCGATGTGAGATCGGCTAATGTTGTTGCATGGTGACTACCCCTATTACCCTGATCTCGTGTGTAAAATCTAATATTTTAATAAATTGCAGTTGATTCTTCATTTAAAAGGTACATGTCTACAGGCCTAATTCGACTAAAACAAGTGATGTTTCTTTTTTTGTGAAATAAGTATAGATATTTTAGACTAAAATATATCTTCGGATTAAATGTATCCGATCTCTTTTTCTAAATCTTGAATTTAAAAATAATGGTCCAAGCCATGTTACTTTTGATTAGAAATTCAATTGTAATTCTATTATCTTAGCATGAGTAAAGATGATTTTTCCGAGCCTCTTTAATTTACTGCGAGAATGACTACGTTGTGTGCTTTCAATGGCACTGTGTTGCAATTTACTATATTATTAAATTACTCGTATCTACGTAATCCCCTAAAATATCTCATATTTACATTATACACCTGAAATTGGGTACATGTTATTTATATTTATGTACATTTACATGTATGTTATATTTGTAAAGATTATTTCAGTATATTATCAGTAATACAATAGTCTTAATAGTTTCGGAATGATAACAAAACCTTGTCAGCATGCAACGGTCGTCTATAGACTATCACACAGTTAAATTAACTGGAAACGAAATAAACGTAGGGTACACAAAGCGCTATTCCAACGTTCATGCTAGCGAGGTTTATGCATACAGCATTGCAAATAACTTTGAACAAACTGTCTTCCTGTTATGGTTTATTTTTGTACAAAGTTAAGTGAAAGACTGTATGGGCGCCTCTGCACTGATAATTATCAGCGCCAAAGCGATTGCCAGCATTCTGCAACAGCTTACCGAACTACTTCCGATTGTTTCTTTATTTCTTCATACAGAATGTTTAATTACATACATTATCTAAAACGGTATTGAAATGTATGATTTTTTTTGTGAAATTGGAAAAATCGTAAAACAAAAAAGTATTTATTTCAGTTATAGATATCACTCTATCTTCTTCTCCTTTACCATCCTTTACATTGCCCTTTATAATGGCGGATGGTATTCGAAAGTCCATGAATATCTCTGCTAGCTTGTCGACTTTGAGTATGTCGACACTATGCTAGTACAAGAAGAACTGAATGTAAACGTAGGTAGATAAATAAATAATATAGTGGGGTACAGTTCGGAGGCGCCTATAGGCGGGGTTGTTTGTGTGCGTGGCAGGCGGCGCCGTCGTCGGATTGCTCGGGCGACGAGAGCGGCTCGATCACCACCAACCGAGCCAATCTCTTCGACCACCGCGCCTCCTTTAAGTCCAACCTCTCTGACACTGACGTCATGTTCCTTAATGTAAGTCCTAGTGCGTGTCCGTCCCGTGTAGCTGTAGCTTGCTGTACGCTTACCAGATAGACAAATGCCGGCGCGGAATCGGACCAATTTATATGACAAAATTATAACGAAACATTTACAGGCAATTTGTCTTCATATAGTTGATGTAATGCATGTTATTTATTGAACTATGTATGTTATTTATCAATATTAATTCTGAAATCGAATTGTTTATGATGGATGTTATGATGATATATTATTTAAAGACCGATGATAATTCAAGCCTAAGCGGTATGTACACTTCTGCACAATTAGCGCACTGACATATGTAATAACTTAAAACTGAAATTCATTTAGTCACGAGTGCACTTCATAATCACTTAAAAAGAGTCAAAATCAAATGTTCCATTTGCTTACAATCACCGATGTCTTTAGGACGCGTCAGGACAGTCTATTTCATGATAGATGCCGAATGCTAACCTACCCCTGTGCTGGTAACGCGTAGATGGGTCGTTGCACGGGCGTGAGCGGCAAGCCGCGGGCGGCGAGCGTGTTCTCCTCCAAGTCGTCCTTGAGCGGGTTCCGGCCGCCCGTCGGCGTGCCCACCACCTCGCCGCTCACATCGCCAGACACCGCGCGCACGTACCTCTACCAGGGGCTGATCGGTAACTACATTCATCGTAGCGTCCTAGCTTGCCTAATTTGCCCACTAATCCTTTATTTTGTTTCGGAAGAAAAACTTACGTCCATTTACCCGAAAGTTCTCAAACTGAGATGTAGGGGAAAGCCTGTTGCCCAAGAGCGTGTTGATGAGAAACTCTTAGCCCCATTGCGAATACACTCAAAGAGTCAGATAAGCATCGATAAGAATAGGTACATTAGAACCACTATGGTGACATACTCCTATGACAGCATGTTAAACACTCGGCCTCATGACAAGAAAGGATGATGTTGCGATACTGTCTAATAGATTGTTTCCCTTCAAGGTAAAGAGCGATCAAACTTATGGGACCAAATGCAATTCTGGGAAGACTCGTTCTTGGACGCGGTGAGCCAAGAGCGAGACATGATCGGCATGGACCAAGGCGCCAACGAGATGATGGAGCGGTACAAGTGTCTGAGCGAGACAGAGCGGAAACGCCTCGAGCACGAGGAGGACAGGCTGCTGTCGACGGCGCTGTACAATTTGACCGCGGCCATGGTTCTGTTTGTGGTGGAGGCTGACATAGTGCGCAACAAAGTGCGCCGGCTGCTCGCTAAGAGCCATATAGGACTCGTGTACAGCCAAGAAGTGAATCATCTCTTGGATGCCGTACATACCTTGGTAAGTATTTGTTACTGTGTGCATATAAATAAGCTGTAAAACACTTCGACGACGAGTTTTAGGAGTCATACATCAGTAAAACGTACTGTACTTACCGTCAGAAATATATAATACATTTCATCTAGCTGTCAGGAAGTTGAGCTGAGAGTTCAATGTTTATGTACCTTTCTCGCTTTCGAAACCTTCTCGGAAGTTTTGAGTAGATCAAGACTACAAGTTCTGAAGCATTTTTCCCATGTGTAACTATATCCTTTGTCAATGATAATAAATAACAAACTAGCATAAACAACGCCTACACTTCGTCCACTCTTGGAGCAAATCTGAACTTTGGATATGTTAGCTACTTATTATTTAGCCATTAAACATCAACGAAAAAAAAACATTTATTGAAATCACTGTGCATCATATTAAACTGTTATTGGGTGTGTACTACAGTCCCAATCGCAATATTGACTACTTCTCCTCTTTTGAAGCTAAACTAGAAAACTTCTCCACACTTTATGATCACACTATAGTCATGGGGGATTTCAATACATGCCTCATCAAGAACGATCTGCGTGCGCATAAGCTAAACTCACTGGTTTCTTCCGTCAACATGCACATTCTCCCCCTGTCTGCCACGCACCATGCTCCTCACTCTATTCCCTCTCTTCTTGACCTTATTCTGGTGTCCGATCTTGACAACATTGCTATTCATGGCCAGCTGCCTGCATCTTTCTCTTATCACGATTTGATATATCTCTCCTATAAAATCCGTCCCCCTAAACGCAAGCCCAAACTTCTCTCTCTTCGTAGTTTCAAGAGTATGGATTTGGAGCGCTTGAAGGTTGACGCGAGTAGCATCGACTGGTCGCCTGTTCTCGGTAGTGACGTCATAGACGACAAAATAACCCACTTCAATCAGATTCTCACTGCCCTCTATGACGTTCACGCACCTCTAAAACAGGTTAGGGTCAAGCATATGCCTGCACCCTGGCTCACTCCTAAAATTAAAAACTTTATGGGTAAACGTGACAAAGCCAAACGTCGTTACCAAAACCACCCAAGTGATGAGAACTTAGCTCGGTACAAAACGCTTCGTAATAGCTGCAGTAGGATGTGTAGAGATGCAAAAAGACGCCACATTCATAACTCCATTGAAAATTACAACTCTGCCCAGACTTGGAAGTTTTTGAAGACACTTGGTGTGGGCAAATCACCCAATGAATTTTCATTTAATTTCGATCTAAACACTCTCAATAATCATTTCGCTGTGCCTCCCATCCGTTTGGAGGACGGTATCAAGCTTTCTACTCTTGACAAACTGTCGCATCTGCCCTTACCCAAGTGCAATTCTTTTGTTTTCAGAATCGTCACTGAGTGTGACGTTAAGAGAGCGCTCCTATCCATTTCCTCCAAAGCTGTAGGAGCAGATAACCTCAGTACACAGATGTTCCATCCCATTCTTGATGAACTCGTACCAATAATTTGCCATCTTATTAATCACTCTTTATCCTCGAGCTCCTTCCCTACCAGCTGGAAAAAAGCGTTTGTTATTCCTCTCCCTAAAACATCAAACCCTTCATCTGCATCGCAGTTCCGCCCAATCTCCATTTTACCTTTCCTATCCAAAGTCCTAGAAAATGTCGTTCACAAGCAACTATCCACGTACCTCTCCTCTAATAACCTACTGAGTCCATTCCAATCCGGCTTTCGTCCTGGCCACAGCACAGTGAGCACCTTACTAAAGGTCTCCGACGATATCCGCGTGGCCATGGACAATAAATTGCTCAGTGTATTAACACTTTTAGATTTCAGTAGTGCTTTTAATTCAGTTGACTTTGACATCCTCCTAGGTATCCTGTCATCTCTTAACGTATCTCCACCAGTAATCGATTGGTTTGCTTCATATCTTAGAGGCCGCTCGCAGTGTGTCCGCCATGATGAGTCTACCTCTGAGTGGTGTGATCTCACAGCGGGTGTTCCTCAGGGTGGCGTTCTCTCTCCTCTTCTTTTTTCAGTTTTTATTAATGCTGCAACTCATGTAATCTCCTCTCATTATCATCTCTACGCTGACGACTTGCAGCTGTACCGCCATTTTAAAATCGAGGATATGGACGCAGCCATAGGTCTGCTAAATGCTGATCTCATCAACATCGCGGACTGGGCTAAATCATTTGGTCTCTTGGTTAACCCTGCCAAATCTCAGGTTCTCATCATGGGCAGTGCGTACATGCTAAGATTGCTAGATCACACACTGCTTCCTCCTGTCATATACAATGCGGTACCTATAGTATACACCAAGAGTGCCAAGAACTTGGGTCTAATTTTTGACTGCAATCTTAATTGGGAGAGCCACATTAATGGAATAAGTAGTAAGGTGAACTACTCGTTTCAATCTCTCAAGCGTCTACAAAAGTTCCTACCCTTTGAGACTAAGGTCACGCTGGCCCAGACTCTCCTCTTACCACTTCTTGACTATGCTGATGTCTGTTTCATCGACGCCACGGAGGAACAGCTAAACAAATTGGAGCGTCTACAAAACCTGTGCATCCGTTTTATATATGGATTACGTAAGTTTGATCACGTGTCCCAATACAGATCGCAGCTAAAATGGCTCCCAATTCGTCGCAGGCGCGATGCTCATGTGTTATCATACCTTTATAATATTCTGAATAATCCCGCCTGCCCCTCGTACCTCCGTGAGCGCTTCGACTACGTTGTCCCCAGAGGAAAGCCCTGCCGATCTATTACATCTCTTCTACTCAAATTGCCCTCTCGTAATACAATAAGCTATGGTTATTCCTTCATGGTCCACGCCCCAAGGCTGTGGAATTCACTTCCGCATATGATTTGTGCGAGTCCGTCGTTGGAGGTCTTCAAGGGAAGAGTGAAGGAGCATTACCTATCTCTGTGATATATGTGTGTATGTATCTATCTATGTATATATCGATGTATGTGTGTGTGTATGTACGTATTTATTGTTTGTAAATGTATGCAATATTGTTATATTTTCAGTATTATTATTGTGTATTATTTATAAGTTTATTTAAGTACCTATATGGCATGTACGTATATGTGTATTTATTTATTTTAGTTATATAGGTATATGTACCTATAGATGTATATATATATACTTACTTTATATAAGTAATTTATCAAATATTTATTTTGGCTAAGTATATAATTACTGTATGACACTATGTACACTTGTTCTGCCTGCTCCAGATCTCGTATCTCTCTCACACTGGTTTGCTGGTAGAGAACTCTATCGTAGAGTTAAGCACACCTTATGTACATCCAATTTTTATTTTATGTAACGTGTATTTATTTTGTGTACATTAAAGAATTACAGAATTACAGAAACGAAAAAAAAACCTGAGCCTCGATATACTACATATTCAGTCAATGATGTCTTTGTTGTTCGCGGATTGTGACTTTAATTCTATTGCGCAGCACGGCAACGACATCGACCTGAAGCCGCTCGGATCGCGTCTGCTGCGGCGCGCCACGTTCACCGTGCACGAGGGCGACGCAGCGGGCGACCTGCGCTTCATGGAGGTGCGCGACGACGGGCTCGTGCTGCGATCCACACAAGGTACACGCAGGAGAGGATAATATATTTCTACAACTAACAATCTACTATACGATGACAATATAATTATGTTATTATGTAGTGGCCTTTAAATCTAAAGCTAAGCTTCGTACGGAGTAAGAATTTTGGTCTCATAGTAACGAGATTAAAAGGACAACAAATGCAAGTTCGCTGATAATTTCACTAACGCCGGAAGTAACCTCGCTCTCCAGTCGTATCTCGTCGTCATTGCGAAGTTCCGCTGTATATGTTTGAAACGCTGAAGTTTAAACTAAAAGAATGTATGATTACGATGTGGGTGACGTATCACAAGCTGTATTTGATACCGGTAATAAATAAGCGCTTCAGGCCTTTGATAATTATAGGTACAATGCAAACGTTGTGGATTCCAGGAACAATTGTGGAGCGATGGTGGTACGAGCGACTGGTCAACATGACGTACAGTCCCAAAATACGTGTTTTGTGCCTTTGGAGGAAGAATGGCGGCCAGACGCAGCTTCACAAATATTATACTAAGAAGGTAGATAACATATCGTTAACTTTTGTCGAATTTTGGAATTACTAAAACCGATTGGTTGCAATAAAATACATCCTTTGTCAGTCCCGTGATCAAGACGAATCTGACTATATTTCATACGTCAAAATACGTCAGGCTGTTTTCGTTAGAACACAAAGTGGTCACAAATGAACCTATTTCACCAGAACAGATTCAGATTGATATCGTTTAATGCACTGTGTATAAAAATTTGTGCACTTTAATATTTTTACAAAGCAATGCCACTTTGCACAGAATAGTTAACAGCTGAGGAGAAAAAGGTCAAAATAACTTTCAGTAGGGCTTACATTTATATCTACTCCCGAAAAACATGACCCTACGCCTTCCGTGGTAAAAACTGTGTCAACACACTTCT
This sequence comes from Tachystola acroxantha, assembly GCA_963506565.1. Taxonomy (NCBI): domain Eukaryota; kingdom Metazoa; phylum Arthropoda; class Insecta; order Lepidoptera; family Oecophoridae; genus Tachystola; species Tachystola acroxantha. The sequence goes on from OY735874.1 coordinate 8,275,286, forward strand.
GTGATTGTTATGCGCAGTGCAAAGCGTTGTACTACTGCATCAAGGAGGCGATGGAGAAGAGCGGCCGGCGACAGGACGCGGCCGAGCTGGGCGGCGAGTTCCCCATACAGGACTGCGCCACGGGCGAGGGCGGACTCATACAGGTGACGTGCAGGATAGGGTCTATTGGTATACGGGGACAATGGATGTGACTGTAGAGGCCGCTAAATTTGAACGCTCACTAATATACTAGGGTGTGTAAGTAAGTTGAACGGTAGCGTTTAGTGACGATTAAATGTAGTGTGCGCCAAAGTCAGTTTCGGAATCGACACATTGAGGCTTTTTTTCTTATTAAATAAACTGTCAAGCTTTTTTGAGTACAATAGATGGCGTTAGCATTTGTTAGTCTTTGATGCTGTTATTCATAAACCTAGTTAAACCTCATTTCCCTTAAATCGTATTGCTATCCCTTTCACACTTCTTTAAGAAAGGTTAAGTCAGAAAGGGGCAGGGGGCCTAAACGTCGGCGTAACTTTAAATCACGTTTATGAATACGCGCCTTTATGTTTATTTATACTAATTTAAAGTTTTTGACATTCAAGGTGTGCATGGAAGGCGTCGGACTCCTGTTCCACCACAGCAAGGTATGTCCAGTTGCTTTCTCTGTTTGTATTTTTTGTCAGCTTATTTGTATGTTATCGCAATGATATACCAAAACGTTTCGGGGTCCCGTTTTATTGTTGCGAAGTTAATCCCTGCATAGTTTTGGTATGATCATAACACAGTCTGACCAGGTAAGGTATCAGTCAGTGTTCACGCTTGTTTGGGGAACGTCTCGCCTCGGGCGCGCCCGTACGCGAGCGCGGCTGCCACGCGACGGGACGGCGTCCCACCAGCGCTTCATTGTCTCAGTATTGTTCCGGTGCCGTAACCGCAATGTTAATTATAACCGTATTTTCATTTACGAAGCTTCCTCATCCGACGAAGACATCGACACCTATTGAATCTCTCCCAAGGGGAATCTCCTCGACAGACTGCGATTTGTCAGCCAAATTAGTTGCATCGCGAGGTCATAACTTGACTAGCCGATACCCCAGACGAATAGACTCTTAGTTTGTCTAACAATCCATTTATGGTAATGTATGCCCGAATGCAAGGACCACTCAAACTTTCCTATCTCGATTTCTTCTCAATATTTTTTTTATATTTACATATCTAAGTATAACTTCGAATATTATTTATTTTCTGTATTCATTGTCTATATTTATTTCATTTATTATGCAGTCGACTGCGCGATTTTGCTTTTTGTACCTAGTTATTTTTTTATCGTGAAACGAATACAGCTTATGCCAAATTAAGATCACTACTTTGCCCTTTGAACATCTTTATCTATTACTAATTCGATGTAATAGTTAGATTTTACATTGTAAGAGTAACCGTTGTCCATCCGATGTACGTACTCGTATGGTAGTCCATGGGACTGTGCATGCGCTATCTGTCTGCCTGCCGCCGGGGCGGGGCCGCCGGCGCCGGCCGCCGGGTCCGCTCACTCGTCCATTAGCCGCCGCTCGCTAGGAACTTTTGAGATGGTCCTTGACTCGCGCTCGGCCGCCGCAACTAATCTTCTCTTTTCTCTGTTCTACCCATTCCGGACACGCCGAACCCGCGCCGCTGCGCTCAAGGATTTCGAGGTACTCAGTGGTTCATTCACTAGTAATGGCTGGCTCTTACGACGATCGACACGACCTACGATCTCTGTCACGGTTACCTTGAGATGTGCATTTAGATGATCGTTCGAAGTCGTAGGGCTTTACTTGTAGTTTTGAGGCTTACCGATTGTTTTAGCCGTTGTTAGCGTTGTTTTAGTTCTCCCGAGTGCGGCGAGCGCCGGCGCGCGCGGTCGTGCATGCACATAGACGCCCTCTGTTTATTATTTGTTCATCACCGCACCCGACAGCTTGCATTCGTAACACGGATCGTCCGGCGAGCGGTCTCGATCTTTCGCTCTCGCACTCTGCCGAGATTAGTTGGTTAGCGCCCCTATCGGCCGGCCCGAGCGAGCGCCCGTGCGGGCCGACGCGGTCACGAGGTCAGTCGTAGAGCATTCGCCATCTCACAAGTTCCGGCGCGGCCCGGGCCCGCCGCCCGCACCCGCCGCCAGCCGCCCGCCACCGCCCGCCGCTGCGCGGTCTCCCCGCCCCACAAACCCAACCCGCACCACACCGCACCGCACCCAACCTCGCACCGCCCATGCTCCTGTCCAGCAGTCTACTCTTTTTAAATTCAACTGATAGCACAACACCGCCGCCGGCTACTGCCTGTTCCGAGTTTCTGATACGTTGAATTTAAAAGTTGTTTACTTATCTCGATACACCGAGGCCGCCTTCTCATATATCCTAATCGTATTAGCAAGAGTGAATCGAGATCTTTTTAGCATTACCCTGCTCATACCTGCATGAAGCCTGCGTTCCGAAACTTATTTTTGAAGAGCTGAATGCATGAAGCATGTATTTTTGTACAGAATAAGCCTTAACGTTAGAATAGTGGCTTAAGTGGCTTATGTTATTACCATTGCCGTTAAAATCGAAAACCAAATGTATACCGTATAATGCAAGGATTACAGTCGTTGGAATTTCAAAAAATCATTTCAACGACTTCAGTTGTAATATTATGTTTACATATCATCAATTTTATACGTTAATATGATTTTAACTGCGTTGCATGGAGTCAGTAATGTCATATTGGTTTTAATAATAATAATATGTATATAATAGTTACACGTAGAAAAATATGATTATTTAATGTAGATATTGAGTCAAACCAAAACTCTCTGTTATGTTGTCTAAATTAACGTTAGTTTTTGCCCTTTAAAACTTGCAACTTATTTAACTGACAAGGCAATGGTTATATTGAGATGTTTGTGTTCCAGTTCTTTGTGCGGCTCGATCACATTCGAAAATGCTTCACTCAGAATGGCGGTATCTTCGTTTTAGAAGAATTTAGTAAGTATTCATAAAGTATTCTCATTTAAATTGATATAGTACGCTAGTATATCATACCAGTATATGTTATTTATAATAATTTTTTGCAATTTTTTAGATCCAAAAACAAGACAAATAATACAGAGAAAGTACAAATCAATAATGGTAAGTTACAAGCGACTGTGAGCCTGTATGTGATTTTTGTTTTGTTTTTCTTATTTATCCCGATCCCGATGTTTTATGTTGTAGGCAGAGAAAGTAGTGCTTGACCTCCACCGTTTCTTCTCTATATGGCTTTCTCGGTACTATGTCGAGACCGACGGAACTGAACTGAATTATGCACCTTACGTTTCATAGCTCATAATGATGTATGTACACAATTTAGTTGTTCAATTTTTTTTGCATGATTCTTACGCTTCATTTATTTACCGTATCAATTCATTTTTATTACCTTCAGCTTCAATTATACGCAGCATGACTTTTTCGCCTTTTTAGTCTATATACTCACCAAATTCAGTCTTCTCTTGACAATTGCAGATAGAATGCAATTTCTAATCACGTTTATTTTTAAATCACGTTAATTCCCGTGTATATGCTTCCAATATATTTAACTGTGTACGTTTAAAATGTGAGAATTTGTTAATAATTTATTGATTAAACTAACCGGTTTTATACATACGTATTTACTAGGTGTAAATATGTTAAAAATGTGTGTAACATGTTTCAGCCATGTAACTATGTAATAATTATATGGCGCTACTAATATTAATTTTACTTACAAGCTTCGCTACAAAACTTTTGGCTATAACTTTGTATTGGAAAGTTTCGTGTCATACTTATTTATATCTGCATTTTTTTACTTCATACAACAGCACACACCCAAATTAGCCATTTGCTCAAAAACACTTTCATACGTTCTATACAACCGCATACAGAAGAAAATCTTGTATCTGGGGTAGCTTTGCGTACGATATATACTAACACATCTCATAATGAATATCTTACGCGCGGTAGATAAAAAAAACACGCGTTTCTACAATCATCTATAACGTTCATTATAAAAAAAAATATTTATACTTATCGTACACGTAACGGGGAACATAACATCACATATAGGCACTTTACTTTCATTGATAAACTTAGTGTTTGCTCACAGGTATGGGACATTTAATTTCTCAAACATAAACTCTTATTTTAAAAGACATTGCCACATTTCAATGGAGCTTTGGCCTACCTACAAAACTACGTGACCATTTAAGCTGTACATATCATTTTGTTACAGGGGACTTATTACAGGTTTCATATTGCATAATCATAATCAGTATCATTTTCTACTACTCTCGCAACTCCTATAGAAGAATAACAAAAACAATGAATAAGTCGCTTCGATTTCTTACTATTATCCGAATTCTTAATTAAGCTGGGTTTTTTTCGAATCGCAACTTGTACAAAACTTTATTTTAAACCAATAATTTTAATAAAAAAAACGGAGATATTTTTACGTTTATTCGTTATCTTGTACACATTGCGGTTGATGGTGGGGCAGAATCTGGCATTGTCATTTCGATGCTTTTTGGAGCTTGTTTTTGTCTTTCTGATATACATTTTAAAAGCGCCAGTTTCTTCGACGTATTAATCAATTCTCCCAAGGCCAGTTTTGACAATAAAAATCTGTTTAGAATACCTTTTATCCATATAAAATTGTCAAGTACATCGTTGTGCCGTGTCGTGCAGGCGGACCAGATCTGCTACGCGGTGCTGTGCGTGTTCTCTTACTTCGCTGCGGGTCAGGAGCAGAAGAAGGCCATCCTGGAGCAGGCCGCGCGGCTGCCCCCCGCGCCCGCCGGCGCCGCGCTCTCGCCCGCGGCCGCGCGCCGCGACACAGCCTCGGGCGCAGTGTCGCCCAAGGGAAGGGTCAGTCCTCAGGTACGGTATAACACAGAGAAAAGTGTAAGTATAGTAGAGTTTTTAAGGTTGACGTTACCTCAAAAACTACTTGACATATTACAATAAATATTTCACTGTTGTATAGATAAAAGTTAAAAACTATGTAACTAAAAGATTTATTAAAATCGGTTCAGTAGTTCTTGAGAAAATCTCAAGCTAATTGAAGCCCCTTGCGTACTTTTCTCTGTCTTCGTGTGTTACATCTACAACATCTACTCAGAGAAAAGTATAATATGAGACTTAGGCCGAGATTCAGGGACAATTTTAAGCGCCAACTTAGACTGAACTGAACTCTTATCATACAAATGTAGAAAGTTTATGTTTGACAATTATTATTGTAAGAGTGAGTTCATACTGAGCTCTGAGAGTGAGAGGACGCCTCGCTTAGCGACGATTAATTTAACCGTTCCACTCGGTGTCACCAATTTTTTAAATTATTTTACATCTCATTATTTTTCTGAATCTAATTTATACACATTAATAATGGTCAGACTTTTTCAAGGTGGAAAGGCGGTCGCCGATAAGCCGTACCGGGGAGGCGCGGGCGTCGTTTTCCAAAAGCGAAGCGGAGTTACCGAGAGACATTGCGGAGCGAGGGGCGCGACCCGGCGCCGACCGACAGGCGAGAAGCCCGCTCGACAGGCAACCGAGGGACTCACCCGACAGACAGACAAAGGACTCCGTCGACAGACAAAGGAGGGACTCGCTCGATAAACAATCGCGCGATTTGCACGACAGACAAACGAGAGACTCGCTGGAGAGACAAAGACGGGAGTCAATCGACAAGCCGACGAGGGACTTACTGGACAGGCAAACCCGAGACCCGCTTGATAGGCAAGCACAGAGTCTCGACAGACATCCTCGAGATAGTCCGGAGAAGGTAGCACAGGTGCGAACGGATTTTATAGTTTTTATTTGATTTTAGACATTGACAGTGTTCTCGCTGCGTTTCTGTCACTTTACTTTTCTACTTTCTGTTTAAAGTGTGGAAAATCTGAAGCATGTGCACTCCATCAATTCGCACTGGACCCACTTGTTTGATCATGGCCATACCTTTCGATGTTATAATGTGTCCCTAAAGTGGGTACCTACCTATATAAAATTAAATAGGTAGTTTATTTTGCAGTCGACAAAGACAGATGTTGAACAAGAACATGTAGGTATCATATGTAGAAGCCGAGCCTAGGGAACACATAACGCCACCCGAGGATATAAAAAACTCTCTCGTCCAAGTGCATCATACGATTTCTGAAGGACGTTGGCCTTGGGACCGAGATATAAGAACTCGGTGAGCGGCCAAAATAGACCTTTGAGGTGGCAGAGACCTTTGGGCTTGTACGGTGAAACACAGAGAAAGGTGTACAGGAGAGTTTTTAAGGTTGACATTTTCTCAAAAACTACTGCAAAAATTCTTTCACTGTTAGATAAAAGTTAAAACTGTGTAACTGTAAAATAATTATTAAATTCAGTCCAGTAGTTTTTGAGTAAATCTCAACCTTATTGAGGCCCCCTGTAGGTATACTTATCTGTCTTCGTCTGTACGAACACCCTGATATCAAATAATAATAATCATATGTACTGCCGATAACGGCATGCAAAAATCTTTTCAATGACTAAAACAAATAGCAGCTATTTGTCGTTGAGATACTCGTATATTTCAATATGTCTGATGAAGTTGATAACTTGTTGTGCGCAGGGTGAGCACACATGCGCGCAGCGCGCGGAGAGCCTGCCGCCGCGCCGGCCGCCGCCGCCCGCGCCGCTGCAGCAGCGCCTGGCGCGCGCGCACTCCGCGCAACAGGCGCAGCCGCCGCCGCGACCCACAGACCCGCCGACGGTCAGTATTATTGGAGGACTATAAATTGACGTCGAAACGTCACTTTATAGCGAGTATTCCCATTCCTCGCCCATCGCCTATCCTCCACGTGGTGATGGAATTTTTTCCCCATCCTTCCCCAATTCTTTTTATTATTTAAATATAAATTATTTAGCGGACATACATCTTACCGTGGGGAACGGACATGGAGGATTTTCGGATCAATCCCTTATATGCTACATCGCGTAAGAGTAAGCGGGACTTGTGTATTAAAATTATTGTGCGCATTCTGGAATGGCTACAATAGGCTAGTTGACTCATATCGAAATTCAATAAAACAATATTTATTTCATATAGCATTTCACATTAGGATCACAAATATATCACTTTTATTACATAAAAGTAGATGACTGTAAAAAATGAAATTGAAATATTTACCCGTTTTTTCACACGCGCCAGTAAGCGAGCCGGCCATTTTTGCAAGGTTCGGGACGTCACTTTGGATTTTTAGGGATGCCCGATTTTTTTGATTTATCGATCTTATGTGGGTTTTGGTAGATACATTGAATTATTATTAATAATTCAAATTTTAATGACACGTAAATGAAATACTTACCAATTAAATGGTTATGAATACATTTGAAGGCTCCGTTTTTCAGATTTAACCAGGTATTACGGTGTATGGTGTTAAGAGCAAAAAATCGATGTTTTAACGTCATGTTTTCTCAACATTGAATATCCCTAGTTTATCGGGGCCGCTATGACGTCATGCCACAGATAATCATGACGGACGCTGTTTTGGATAGAGGTTGGAAAGTTGCATTTTAAATTAATGGTTTTAGTTTTTTTTTTTTTTTTGATCTTCTATTATTTTATTTGAAAAAAACTAAAATTTACAAGGTATTAATTAAATACGTTAAAAACTAAACTATAACTATATGTACAAATAAAAATATATGTATAAAAATAAAAATTAGAGGTTTTAGTGTTTTAAAGGCCTCAAAAAATTCTGTAATTTTTTGTACGGTGTAATAGAACGATTATTAACTATTTAAGACCAAAATATTTTTTTTTGGGTCACCCTATTGTCATTGCTTCTGTAACTAAAAATAGTTTATTTTTATTTATTTGGTCGTGCAGATCCCGCCGCGGGTGACGCCTGGCGGTGTGTCGGGTGTCGCACGCACGCCCGGCCCGCCGCCGGCCCTGCCGCCCCGACAGCTCTCTGCCGCGGCTGACTTCAGCGCTGTGCCTAAGTACGCTCGCTCTCCTGGTAAACACCCACGATATTCATTATGACAGGCTATTATGGCCATTATGTTACCACTTGCTCTCCGTGACAGCAGTTTCAGAACGGATCGAAAATACTCGTCTAGAGAGTTTGATGTACTACGATACGACCCATATTAGGTACTTTACATTGGCCTTGGAATCTAACACAGACTATCCTTCATAATAATTTCTAAATCCTACAGTTGAAATACCTTCATAATAATTTCTAAATCCTACAGTTGAAATACTTATTAAGTAGTAATTATGAGGTAGGTAGCTTTTGCTTCGAGCGTGGGTATTTTTCTATAGATTTTCGACTCTTAAACTCTAATGTTGGGAATTCGTGGTTTTCACCGACATTTGTCTGCAGAGCATCCATAAGCGGCGCGCGCGACCCGAGCCCGGCCGCCACGCGGCGCGCTTCCGCGCAGCGCCAGGGCTCCATCAGCGCGCCCTTCGCGCCGACCAACCCGTTCGCGCCGCAGAGACACGCGGAATTCGTTATTCCACAACGCAATAATGTCAGACGCTCCTCTACCACAGACAAAACATAATTGCCTGGACTCCTGCAAATGTTCACTGCAAGCGAACGACAATAATAACATTGATCGCTGCATCAATATTAAGTACATTCGCAGTGCTCGTACCTATACCTATTTTGTTCAGTCTGTCCGCTATCCATCTATCGTGTCCCAGTCGCTTCAAAACCGAACAACTTTGTGCGGACTCTTCTCATAATTGTGTAGTAGTTTTGTTTTATAGACGTGTAAAAATAATAGGATTGTTTATATGTACTTAGTGTTTGTTTGTTCATGGACTTATGTAAAGGTTATATTATACTTATAGATAGCGTTCGACGTTCTATTCATACCAGATGCACTGTGAAAAGTGCCGTGAGTGTCGTATGGGCAGAGTGTAGAACGCCGTTCTACGAGTGATACAATACAACCCTATAAGGACCATTTAGTAAATACCCTTATGAATTAAAGTATAACAATAATTAATTAATGTGTATAGACGTGATGAATCAATAAATGGTACCTAGTAGATATTAGGCTAAGGCTTTTGCCCATTCCTATCAGAAGAGTGTACCTACAAGACAATGTAATATTTTTCATAAAAATGTGTAACATAAATTGTTTGTAATAATTATAATAAAAATCTCGCCATTGTAAATATATTATGTTACTGAGATACCTACATAATTTATATTGTTACTTACTTATTTGTGCTAATAACTACTCTTCCATCGGAGTAATTAACTGCTATTTCGACTACATTCACGAATAAGTAAAAGGAAGTCCAAAACAAATCGAATGATTTTAATATACCAGTGAATCAATTCGTGTAAAAGCCGTTAACATAACATATCACGGGTTGGTCCTGTCTGTCATACTATTAGTTCTACTAGTACGACAGAATGAACCAAAATTTAGGTACTTTAGAGTTCTGTGAACCAACAAAACACAATCCGTATAATGTAGTCGAGGTTGGAGAAAGTGCCTTACTTCGCCACTCTTTTTGATTTTGCGAGTCACTACTAATGTTTATAATAATCGAAATTGCATCGTTACAGGTTTAATAACCATAAAATAATAATAGTAAACTTATCGTAATTTTGTGAATGACCGACCGGCGAAGTTAGGACATTGTTTTTTTCTTAAAAGCTTAAATATCAGCCAGGGTTGTCAAACAGTAGAAAACAAAGTTACCTACAGATTATATCGCAATATGGAAATAAAAAGTACCTACGTATTTACTTCTGTGTTTCATTAAGACCCACATCGACATCGTTAAACATGAGGTTAACCACGGAATAATTAATATTTATTCCGTGAAGTTAACAGTAGAAACCAAGAACACACATTTCTGCATACACAAATATGATTTCTACTGTTTTCAAAAAGTTTGATCTAAAAGTTTTAAACAACCTGAAGCAATATCGTTGAATTTGTAGTCTTTTAATGTTATTCATAAACCTAGTTAAAACCTCGCGTCCCTTAAATCGTGTTGCTATCCCTTTCACACTTTGTTTAGAAAGGTTAAGATGGAAAGGGACACGGGACTTAAATCACGTTTATGAATAACAGCCTTTGTAAGTAAGTACAGTCAACAGCATATCGACCTACACAAAACCATTGCTATCTACGCGGCATTACCGCTGCATAAGACTTTCCGTATGTCACACTTGGTATGCTGTTGACTGTACCTCGGCTCCCTGAAAACTACACAATAAAACTCAAGGGAAAGTAGTTATAATGTCGCGTTTATTTTCATAATCACTAAAGGTCAGACGTTAATATTCTACCTTGCACTAAATAATAGGTAAGTATATGACAAGGGTTCATCACAACTCAATTCTTCAAAATGTTTGTACGTTTATGTAACGCCACTAACAACAGGCAGACATACTAAATAACAAGTTAAAAGATAATATCACAGGTTTCTTTTTGCATCTTAGTAAACCATAGGTGCACACTGCAAAAGTGTTGCAACACACCTAGGTATCAGTCAACTGAAATGACAGAACATATGTTTGAATAACCACGAGGAAATACAATGACCATGCATGTATAATGTATATGACTAATAATAAGCATTGCTCCGTTAAAATAATATTTGTATTTTTAGACCAAATGGGCCTAAAACTTTTACCTACCTACGTAAATAAGCTAACACCGAGATGTTAATCAAAATTATAACATAAAATTCACATCATCAGTCATAATACGAAAGAGAGCATTTAACAAGTAACGTGTAATTAAAGTAATAAAAAAATAAAAATTGAACTTATCGAACATACTAAGTTCTCAATAACATGTTTCGTGCCTTTAACGGTTTTTAAATTAGTTTTTATTTTGTTTTAAGATCATAATCCGTTTCTTCATAATAATTGTTTATAAATCTGACACTCTTCTTTAAAATGAAAATGTTGCAGTTCGAAAAACAAAGAATAATGTATTTACAATATTTACAGCTAACTACTCTCATACTGGCTATTAAAGGGCAACATGATGTTTTGCAATGTTTCAGTCACTTGATCACGTTGATCCTCGGAAACGCTACATAGCGTTTTTAATACATCGCCTCTTTTCTTAAACTCACTTAACAACATGTCACCTTCATTTTCCAATGTTCTGCTTTGTTCTTCCAATTCGCTCATTAAGTCACTCACCTGTAACAATTTAGTATCACAGCTTAGCTTACAACTCATAACGTAAACAACGTCGTATGCTAAGCCTTGTGTCGTAATATCTTTGGCCACGAGTGTAGCGCAGTTCCGCCTAGTGCGCCTTTAATGTGTGGACTCCATAGACGAGACGAATAATATCTAACCTTGCTATCTGCATTCTCGGGATTACTTTGACTAGACGAAGACGCTAATAGTGACCAGATCACATTAGGATCAGGAAATTCTCGTCTTGCATTCGGCTTTAATGAAGACTTGCTCGCCTTGAAGTCTCTTTTGTGACGCAGCCCCTGTTTTGTCAGTACCTGGAAGTGTTTAAACAGTTCTTAAGTATACAAAGACACAATTTTAAAATTACATAACAGAACAGTACGTACAAATTTTACGGCCTTATCGCTAAAGTGATTTCTTTGAGTCCACCACCAAAAGGATTTAGCTAAAATTAATGAAAGCATTGGTAGGTGTATAAATAATAAGAAAAAATGGTAAATAGTAGTATATTTTATAAATAACAGTAAGTAGGTACAGTCATGAGTAATAACATAGAAACATCCTTAAAATTCAAATTCATGTAACAACTTTAAATCGCAAAAATAAGTATGCTAAACTGTGGCCAATAATTATGTAAACGCTAAATTGTATCAAAATAAAGTACACACCCCTTGTACAACATTTGCTTGGTGGGGTGTGTACTTTATTTTGATACAATTTAGCGTTTACATAATTATTGGCCACAGTTTAGCATACTTATTTTTGCGATTTAAAGTTGTTACATGAATTTGAATTTTAAGGATGTTTCTATGTTATTACTCATGACTGTACAGCTAACAGCAGATAAAGGGTAACACTTTGGACTTTGGACCGTTCTTATTATCTGCGTCATAAGAGTTGCATTCTTATTGCAAGTGTTACCATTGATCTGCTGTTGTTCGTACCTACTTAGATATAAATATACAATTATTTTAAGTTATGCGTTTGAATAGGTATACTTACAACAGCAATCCGAGCAATGTAAAGAAAAAAATAAGTCAGAGTGAAAGAAAGTGCAATTTAACTTTACTCTTAATGATTTGTAGTGATTTCGGATAAATAAGAATATAGGTAAATAGGTATCTGGAAAATATTTCCAGTCGGATTACCTACTATCAATCAATCTTCTACTGAAGAGAAGCAGTAGGTACTGGCGATAACGGCGATAAAGACGAAAATGTTCAGAAAGCGAAGAGGATGATTGTGAATAAATAAATAAAACTGAAAGGGTTCCAAAGAAATAATGCCGAGTTTTTGGAGATGTTCTAATTTATTGAACAGTTCCTCAGTAAAATCAGAATACCAGACGACGTGAGCGTAGTCTAAAAAGAGAGTATGTGCCCGAGGGGCCGGAACATGCAGTCATACATTCAACATAATCTACTTTGTCCTAGAACAAATGGGCCGAACCACGCACAAACCTAATCATGAATCTATGGCATAGGTACCTACCTATCATGGAAAGACATTTTTTTTTAAATTTTATAGTAGCGTAGTATGTAAGTACTTACATAATCGACGCCAAGTTCTTCTGATTTTAACATGTGTTTTGTAGTAAGTTCGTCTTCGGATTCAATAACATGCCACTCCAAATTGAGCGTTTTTGGCACATAAATCTTTCTCGATAAAACCCTGAAAAAAAGTTGCTATGGTTGGTGGAGGTCAGGAACCACGAGCAAAAAAATTAGAAAAAGATTGTGGAATTATACACATTACGCAGGGTGTTGTATCTACCTAATTAAAATGGGGTCATTGCCCGTGATCCACCTCCGTAGTTCACCTGGGTGGACAACGGGATTATTTTTGCCCGTTGTACACCCAGGTGAACCACGGCCAAATATGCCATCAGCCAACTATTGTATATAACTTAAGCCGAGATTCGGCGACAATTTCGGTCCAGAGCCCGGTCGAGATTCATAGTTTTGAGCGCGAGCTTAGCGTGAGCTCGCTCTTACAAAGGTCAAAACTATTTTGACCGTTTTCATTATTTTGACTGACAGCAACTAAGAGCTTTGATCTCTTTTAAAAACTTGTATAGTTTATGCCCTTTCCAAACGGCATGCCACATACCGTTCAAGTAACTCATTATGTGGTCAAAATTAGGGATACTAGTTTTCGAGACTTAGGTACTAAAGGAATAATTTCAAAAAATAACCAGAGTAATTAGATTTTGATAATAAATAGAATATTCTTTTTCTGAACTAACGCTAAATAAAGGGCAATACCAAATCTATTGTTTATTAATAAATAGTTACTCACTGGTTTATTTTAGAAAACGCCTCTTCTTCTTGATAAAATTCCGTATATTTAAATCCAGGAAACTCGAAACTTAGGTAATTTTCCTTATTCCTTCTACCCCGTATCCAACCCAAATTCTTAATGGTTGCAGATTGTATATACACATCTTTATAATATACTTTTTGACTTGTGTCGTCATCATCCGAAACAACATAAATGTCATTAGGTACTGAACAAACCGTAGATGTCGCAAGAAAATTTTCAATATCCTCAGTCATATCTTGCTCTAGCGAAAAGTTTAAAATGTTCTTGACCGAGGAATCTTCACTGTGAATACCTTGGCTTTGCATTACCTTATTATTGATTTCTTCGGGTTTTAATACAAACATACCTCCTTCAGGCTTCTTAGCGTCAACGCTGTTATACTCTAGCGCTGCTCCAGACTCAGAATATATGCCAACAATTTTAATCTGGGGTGCAATTTCTGCTACAGGTTTTTTGTATTCAACATTTAATAACGGCTGTTGTACAGAAATGTTTCCGGACGTCATAATGGGATTATTTGGAATTTTCACCAAAAGAGGAAGGTGTCTTAAACTCTCGGGTTCACGTAGAAAGTTACGCATGGGTTTACTTGTTTTTAGCAAACACTTTGTATTGGCAGGCTTTGTGGTTAAATTATGTTGAGATTGTAAAAATTTATTTGGTGGCAAAGTGATCGGTACCGAAAGTGAGGGGCTAGGCGCTATATGATAAAATCCGTTTGTCCTGGGTATTTTTATAGGTTTTATAACTTTTTCACCTCTCTTTGAAGTACTCTTACTTGTTTTCATGTCAGTTGGCGTTAAAAGTGAAACTTCGGAATCTTCGTTGCCTGAAGTATTCGAAATGGCGTCTAGAATAATAATTTCACTAGAATGTACACCATTTTGTGGCAAAAATGACCACGGATTGTCAATAACCTGTGCATTGTCCAACGTCCTGGAATGTATCCAAAAACCTTGACTCTTTTTTGGGTTTCGTATGTCACATACAGGTTTTGTAATATGTATTCCCAAGGGTGCGTCTTTGTCATAGGGTCCCACAAATGCACAATATTTATTATCATCAGGTATTGCATATATTCCAAATTGTGGACAGCTGCTCTGATCAACATTTCTTGAAGATAGTCGAACGATTTTTTTAGACATTCGTGCTACATTAATGGCTCTTAAGATACTTTCGTATGCGACAAAAAATCCTCTATGGACAAATTTAATTTCACTAAAATCATTTTCCACGGTCAGAACAAACCATTTAGAATAATCTAAATTGGCATTTTGTTCATCTGGGTTGTCTTTGGTTTCGGGTAGATCCAGTTCCATAACTTCTGAGATAGTTGATGAGTTTCCAGAAAATGTCATATAACCTTGATTATGAATAGTGTCAAGAGGTGTATTCTTGCCTGGTTCTACAAATCTTAGAGAACTTTTTTCGGTGTTTAGTGGTTCGGCCACTTTAGTTACAGAACCAATGAACTCCCAACAATAACTTAGCCCATACAATACACAAAAATTATTTTTCAACTCAGTAGCTTTAGTGAGTAAATTTTTCACTGATACAGGATACTGGTGCAAGTCATCAAATTGTATTTCGTCTATATTAATAAAATTTTCAAAGAAGGGATTTTTAATATCAACAGCCATAAATATACGGAATGGCCTTACCTTGGAAACCAAAAATAAGTTCTTTTTATCAGTGTATCTACTTAATATAAATTCCCATGGGTAAAATGCCATCTTTCCGTATTGTGGAGGATCCAGACCTGTTTTGACTTTACCTTGTACCATGCGTTCTTTGTACGATTTGTAACTATCTGCGAGCCATTTTGTCATCTCCTCTCTAGTTGGTAGGCATATTTTCATTTTAGGGATACTTTCGAAGTATCCCCTTTGAGGTTTATCTTCGCTTGATGAGGCTTCATTAGAAAATTGGTATGCTCCTACACGGTTGTTAGTGTGTGATAGATTCTCATCCATAGAACATTGTTCTCGTGAATTGTCTGTATTTTCATTATCTGACAAACTATGCGATGATTTAGTACTATCACGATTACTATCGGAGGAATCTTCATCATATTGTAATTTACATTCATTAGTGCTTTGTTTAATAAGATTCATCATTTTGGTATGCAATTTATTATCGTTTCTTTCCATTTCCAATATTTTTCTATTGGTACTTATGTAGTACGAATCATAAAATTTTCTACCTCTATATGGTTTTACTCTAGAACACGTACTCTCACGCACTAGATCTACTAACTCAATGCATTCAGACACCGAATACTTCTTAGAAGTCATTCTGCTTCTTTCTGATCGATCCATATTTTCAGTACTCGATTTATTGGCTTCATGAACAGACGATTCCGTAATATCCTGATGCGTTATAGTTTCATTAATTTTCTGAACTTCAGGGATAGAATAATCGGTAAATTTACCTTTGCAAAAACATTTATACAAATTATGGACCATACACCATGGTTCAATATTGTTGCAATTCAGCTTTATGTCAACTACTGATAAAATTCGTTCAGTTTTTATATCACTTTTTAAATACATGTCAGAAAAAAAATCTGCGTATCTTTTAGACGCCTTGACATTCCTTCTCTCTGGTTTTAATAATATGCTTTTATCTCCGGTCAATACAACAGTTTGATGAAATTTTTGTTCTTCTTTAGCCAGCCGTAAATTTATTTCATTATCGAGATTGAGTAGTCCGGGTATTAGCTCTGAATATCCACTATCAACTACTTTGTATTTGGAAAAGTCACATTTACAACCAAACATGCACTCGGTTCTGCCACAATGTTTCTTTAACTTATAACCACATTGCAAAGAGGCACATATGCAACCTAAGGAACAATATGATTTCTGACAGGTTCCTGTGCTTTCATCGTCAGGAATTTCAGGTAACCTTATAACTGTTACATCTAGTCTGTGCAATTCATTCTTTCTTTTTGATTTATCTCTTGGATGAGGAGTATTGTTCGTCGTATTTGTAGAATCAGCAGACAATTCCCTAGGTTCATCTTGTGAGTACATCTGGTCTTGACGTAGGCTAATTTCAATAGAATCTAATATGTCGTTCATTATATTTTCAATCATATTAAACGTTTCATCTGATGAAGAATGTCGCAGATTAGTTTCGTTACTGATATCATGCTCTTTATTTAGGGTATCTTCAACATCACGGCGCATCAATATACGTCGCTGATCGGCTTTATAGTTTAATTCAAAGGTAACAGGATCACTGCAGTTCTGAATAGCTTCTCTTTTATTTACAGTACCTAAAACAGAAATCGAAAACTCCGCCCATTTTTCTGAAACATAACCATCTTGTCCGCAGCATTCTTTTAATAAATTTGTAATTGATGGGTTCAATATGACACCGTATCTAGGTTGAACATCTAGTGCTGGTTTTGGCAAATTTCGCAACTCAGCACTGCCAACATTAAATTTTTGAAAAGAATTATCCAAAGATTTTTTTCTTGTTAGAGGTCCCGGCTTAAAGTTTACCGTTAAGGAATTACGTAACAGTCCTTTATTTTTATAGATGGCCTTTCTTTGAGCAGAACAAGCCTTTTGAATTTTTTTGGTAGCTAAATCATAATTGCAATGAAATTTATTTTTTCCGCCTTTACTGCCATTCACGCGGATTCGTTTGCCATCCCATAATACAAATTGTATGCAATTGGCATTCTCTTCAGGATTAAGATTCATGATCATTTGCCATGATGATCTAGTTATAGGATTTCCAGAAAGCAGAATATTCTTAGCTAATAATTTGGTACTTTCATCTTTTGAGGTGCCACCCGTTATTTTCTGTAACAATGTACTTCGTTGTTTTTCCAAGTCATTAGGTAAATAAGTATAAATGTCTTTTTCAAACAGATTTCTGATATCACGAACAGTTCGTACTTTAGACTTGTTTCTTTTGTTTGGCGTGTAATGCTTATCGAACTTAGGTTGAAAATCACAAGTTTCAACCTCATTATCTTTTCGCTTTAATGGTTTTGGCCTAGCCGGGATAACATTTAGCATCTCAAAGAGGTTGTTCTGTCCCGGTTTGTGTCCCCTAGTTATATCCGAAGAAAATACCTTTACGTCTTCGTTCATGTTGCTAGAATCTGAAACAATAACAATAATCTACTGCGAGTGTCTGAGTGGGAGGGGCGCATGGGGGACTACCTTAATTTTTTATTTTATAATACATTATATACATTGTATTCATCTACACAATGACGTAGGTAAGTGCACCTATTGCTAGTAGACCCAAATTTTTTTAAGGTCTTAAATAGTTAATAATCGTTCTACTACACCGTATATACAAAAATTACAGAATTTTTTGAGACCTTTAAAACACCAAAAAAAAATTTTAAGGTCTTAAATAGTTAATAATCGTTCTACTACACCAAAAACTATAATTTAAAATGCAACTTTCCAACCTCGATCAAAAACACCGTCCGCCATGATTATCTGTGGCATGACGTCATCGCGGCCCCGATAAACTAGGTATGGTATGATGTTGAGAAAACACGATGTTAAAATATCGATGTTTTTGCTCTTAACATAGATTATCATCGTAATACCTTGTTAAATCTATCTATAAGGCCTTCAAAAGCATTCATATCCATTTAATTGGTAAATATTTCATTTACATTTCTTTAAATTTTAATCATTATTAATAATTCAATGTATCTACCAAACCCACATAAGATCGATAAATCCAAAAAATCGGGCATCCCTAAAAATTCAGAGTGTGACGTCACGAATATCGCGAACATGGCCGACTAGCGTTTTTGACGTGTGGGAAAAACGAGGAAATATTTTAATTTCAATTTAATTTTTTACAGTCATTTTCTACTTTTATGTATGTAATAAAAGTGATATATTTGGGACACTAATGTGAAATACTATATAATTTTTTTTAACTGTTTTGTTAAATTTTGATATGAGTCAACTATTATTAACTTGCAGAAAGAACTTAAAATTGTTAGGTACAGATGAATGGGAAAGAACTTAGTGACACGCTGTTTTTCAGTGTTTCGTAAACACCATTTAAAACCAGGTAATTTGAAGAAAAAAAATGCGCTACATTTACTCAATTCATCTTTCGGCTTTACGCCGTTTGTGTGAGATGACAACAATACTTACGAGTATTGAGGCACAGGCGACGTCTCTGGCGCTGCTTGGACTATGCGTTGAGAGCCTAGCGGGTTACGCCTCAGGCAGTTCACGGTTACAGCATGGGTACTGGAATAAAGAAAATAGTCAAGAGCGAAATTTCATGCGTCAAGGGTTCCGTAACTTTGCTTTGCACAATGATTGCTTTCAGTCTGATAGCCGTCCCTTTTCGGCGCAGAACCTTGTATCATTCACGCCCGACTAACCTTAGTCCTTAACGCTGTCCTGTTACACTGGTGTGAAGGTTAGGAAAATTGGCCAGTACCTACATTATTGGTACAACTGGGAGTGACACAGATTTGCCCCATGGTTCATATGACGCAAATTACAAGTATTACACACGGGTCTACTTTCCAATAGTTACAGCAATAACATTTATTCTTTTTGGTTTCAGTTTCGATTCCGAATGGTTCTGTGGGGCTATTAATACCTACGGTTCTCAAAACGATCAAATCATACCATGTCATAGCGGCTGTGAAGGGGACAGTGTTATTGCATTGGTGTTGCGGCGTCTCTGTTTGGCGCGCCATGACATGGTATAATTTCATCGTTTTGAGAACGGTAATACGGGGGGCTTTTGATTGGGGGGTTTTGAAATGGAATTCTGGTCCGGTTCCGGTCATGTTTTCCATTCCGGTTTCGGATACGAACGTGCGCTGTGAGCTATTACGGTTCTAAAAATGATCATGTTACAGTACTTATCTACGAGTATGTACCTACGTCGGTTCTTTTTTGCTCTCGGACGGAGCCTACACGGCTCGCTGAATTTTGTTGTATGAGGTGTCACGAAGTGTATTTCGTTCCACCGTATTTTGGGGAAAAATTCCAGACTTTTAAAGTTAATTGTTTTCGCATTTTCCTTGCCGCCATCCGCGGCATTAATTTCACCACAAAAATGTGAATCTACCTTCAGCACAACAGAATTCACAAAATGGACGCCAGACTCCACGCGAGTTATTCCTAGTTCTGCCCAAATTCTACCTTTGTCGTGTATATGTCGCAGTCAACTGGTTGGAATAGACGTGTGATTGAACAGCTAGCTCGTTGATTGAACAACGGCATCCAACCAAACATCTAAGTGTCAATTAGCTGAGTGGTTGAACACAACGTTCAATACTACAGCTAAACGACGTTCAGCGGACTGGTTGGAAGACTTGGAAGTCAATTTGCAAAAGACATTGCCACATTTCAATGGAGCTTTGCCCCACCTACAAAACTACGTGACCATTTAAGCTGTACCTATAATTTTGTTGGGGACTTATTACAGGTTTCATATTGCATAATCATAATCAGTATAATTTTCTACTACTCTTGCAACTCTTATAGAAGAATAACAAAAACAATGAATAAATCGCTTCGATTTCTTACTATTTTCTGAATTCTTATATATAGAATTAAGCTGTTTTTTTCGAATCGCAACTTGTACAAAACTTTATTTTTAACATATAATTTTAATAAAAAACGGAGATATATTTACATTTATTCGTTATCTTGTACAACTTGCGGTTGATGGTGGGGCAGAATCTGGCATTGTCATTTTAGTAACAGATTCTTACCGCGATTTAGACTGAATTATGAGACATTTCGACACCGTTACAATTATCATGATCACAAGACATACTAACTGTGTTATTATTAATTTTGAAATGACATTATTCACATACAATAGCAAAATGTTAACAAATTATGATCAAATTACCGTGAAAATTATTTTTATACTTAATCGCTTAATTTATTTCAAAGTTTTCTTTAAACATTATCTCACTGAAATCACTGGTATGTTGCTGCAATATTTGAATTTTAATGCTTGGAAATAATTTTTCACTATAAAACAACTCGCAATGTTCATATAATATCAGCTGTCGACGCCATCTTGTAAACAAAATGAAACTAGCGCCGCCGTGGCGGAGAATCATACTAAGTCAACACTCCAGCGGCTTTTCAGTCAGCTGAGGTGTTGAACGTTTTATGCGCCATAATGATCCAACCACCCAACTAGTTGTTTGATTGGATGCCGTCGTTCAATTAACGTGCTAGCTGTTCAATCACACTATTTCAACCAGTTGACTGCGACATACCATATAATATATCTATCATAAAACGTCTAACAAAAAAGAATTACATATCTTCCCATGTCGAGCATTATACTTTTATTAGATAAAAATTATTTAAAAAAATGCGGTAAGAAAATGTCTAGGTTCGGTTCTCGAGTCGTGCATGATTTTGTTTATTTAAATCTTTGAATGCTTTTTTTAGCTAATCGATATCATGGTTCCTTATAACAAAATTAATTAGGTACCTATCTAACTCAATAGTTTCAGATTTTTCCACGCTGACCTATCTCGATGGACCCTGTATTAAGTATATCGAATCGAAATTCGATATTTTGTCACGTTTTCGAGCCGAGTAAGTACGTAGCCGCTTCGCGTTCGCCCCGCATCCGCGCCGCGTCGACCGACCGACCGACACGCACGCCGCCCGCGCCGCGTCGACCGACACGCACGCCGCGCCGCGACCAAGCCACGAACGAAGCTAAAGTAATTTGAGGTCCAGACTCCTCCGGAATGAACGCTACCAGTCCGCTGTGTAGCCTGGCCTAAAAATGCACTGTAGTGGATTGGACACGCTGCGGTGGTCTCAAATGGAAAAATACCTACCTACCTAACTAAATATTTAGTAAAATGAAATGAAAACCACAATCACATAGAGCAATGTTTTTTTTTAATTATTTTTTCCCAGAGGGAAAGGCAAGGATATCTGAAGCATACAGCCTGGTCCGATATTAAAATATAGTTTTTTTATAAATACATAATAAGTATATATTTATTATATGTATATTATTTACGAACTTAAAGGAAGAACGTAGGTTCTTGGTCTAAGTATACGAAGATAGGTAACCAAACCCTATACACAATCCTCCCAAACCCCTAAACGAATTAACTTAACGATCCACGTCAACCTCGAGTCATGCAAGGAATTATTGATAAAAGCATAAAGCTTCACAAACAAGTATTCTTTCGAGCACTCCAATCAATAGAAACGTTCGCGGACACTTGATCAACTGCAATTATTTGAACGATATTGATGGATCGCAAAATGGCATGATTTTCGAGATTCGACCTTGATATGGATGGCGATAAATATTGACGGTGTAGCCTTGCCAGCAATATTATTATTTTTCATATTATATTTCAATGGAGCTTTGCCCCACCTACAAAAATACGTGAACATTGAAGCTGTATATCATTTTGTTGGGGACTGATTACAGATTTCATATTGCGTAATCATAGTGTGAATAATTAAGTTACTGTGCCTGGATTCCTTGAAAATCGCGCGAAACGACATTAGCTACATTTTTGGTGAAAATTCTAATTAGTTTCCGTGGTATTTAGTGCTCCCGCACACGGGCCACCGGCCACAGCCACAAAACGCCGCCACTGGCATATTTCCTGTAATTTTCATACATTTTATATGGACTCGCCGCACACGGTTGACGCCGGTGGCGGCCACACGCTACAAGCTTCTAGCTTCTCGTGGCGGCGTTTGTGGCTGTCGCCAGTGGCCCGTGTGCGGCGACACTTAGTGCGTAATGATCACGTTAAATTAATCAGGAGATGACAGCGAACGTTTCTATTAATTGGAGTGCTAGAATTAGCACGAGTTAATGAAGTGATTGTGAAGTTTTGTGCTCTTAGCAAGGTTTCCTTGTATATCTCGATGATTGCGTGGATCGTCGAGTTATTTCGTTTAGGGGTTTGAGAGGGTTGTGCGTAGGTTATCTTCGTATACAGGGTGTAACGTAAAGGGTATATGAAGCCGAAGGGAGGGTGTTCAGTATCGATAACTGAACAACTTTTGTTCTACGACATTTCGAATAAAAAATAAAAATAAATTAATGTCATATACAAATCGATCAGCTGACCGGTACGAAATGTATGAAAAGTCACAAAACAAATTTGCGAAAATCGAAAAGTCGTAGAACAAAAGTTGTTCAGTTACCGATACTGAACACCGTCCTTTCGGCTTCATATACCCTTTACGTTACACCCTGTATATGTATGTATTTATAAGAATTCCGACATCCTAACATCAGACCAGGCTGTAATGCCCTAGTTGGCTTTGCCTTTCCCTCTGGGAAGAATTTTACAAAATAAAAAAAATACTGTGCTTAGCGCCGGCCCTAAGGCTAAAAATAATGGCAAACTTAAACAAGTAACGAAGTTAGTGGCAATGAAGTGGCAAAAAGATTACTATAGTGACATGTGTAAAAAGAAAATTAAAAATGGAAACTTATTTTGATTTTTTATCACGATGAAAAAACTCGCAACGATCAAGAAATACCGAGCCGCGTCGTCTTTTTTAGGCGCTCAAGTCCTGTCAAAGCTAGCCGGGTGGAGGTTTTTTGACGTTTTGCTAGCGTTAGCGTTTTCAAAATTGGTAGCCGCGTCGCCAAAAAATAGGCGCTCAAGTGCTGCCAAAGAGGATATACGAACTACGTTAAAGCAGCGTACTACTAGTTGTCATGGAGACAATCACAAATAAGACAATCACAAATAAGACAACCAAAACAAAATGACATAGTCCATATAGATTATAAATTAGAATTATATGTCGTTTTACAAGGGGAGGGCCAACATAATAACAGCGAATTCATGGTTGTTATTATGGTAGAACGTAAGATTATAGAAAAAATTGTTTCTTTTGAAGTGTCGACTCCCTGTCCAAAGATAATAATCTTTGGTCGAATCCATAGATAGTATTCATACGTTTCATTTCACGTTACATCTTTCGATTGTCATATATCATAGTTTTATTTGGTATATTTCTGCGTAAACCGTAACGAAAAGATTTGAAACATCGGAGTGTTGACAGTAAAAATAATGGCGAATTTCTAATTTAATGTTTTTCAATCTGTTTCTACGGCAATTATACTCAAATATATCATTACGGTGCACTACAAATATTTGTACACTAGATTTTAATACGAGTTTGTTTGATTTCTCTGTGTTTGTTGAAAACGTCTTGACAATTTGTGACTAATTATTTCTTACACTAGCAACATATTAGGCGCTTTCCTAAAATCCACCGTGCTACCAATCCTAGAAGTTCTCCACGCCTATTTTGACGTTTACAAAAAATCGACGCGGCTCGGCCCCCAGCTGTTGACGCCTTCTTGTAAACAAAATGAAACTAGCGCCGCCGCGGCCGGTAGCGGAGAAAAATAATAGTTTTATGTGAACTAGGGTTTATGTCAATCGTGATGTTGATTGACTTGAATGTTAAAATGCCATGATTGATGCAACTACAAAACTAGACGCATTGTAAATGTTCAATCAAAGGGGTAGGTTGTGCGATTAAATGTCTATTTCAAGTTGATGAGTTGACTGCGACCATATCTATCTAATACTATCTATCCATACGTAACTAGGCCCAACAAAGTAGAAATTCACCATTCCCAAACAATTTCATGGTCAAAGTACCTACAGTTACCGGCAGCTAAGTTGACCCAAAATGGCGGTAATTTGTGATGGTAGACTTGACAGCGACAGATCAGATAAAAGGAAACACTTACATTACGATTTCAACTTACGACGCAGATTATAGAAACTGATAAAGTGTCCAAATTACTACATTTGATGTGCTTTTCACTGTATTGTTTACAATTTCGTCGCCATTTTGGGCGATCAGCTGCCGAGGTCTGTCTGTCTGTAGTTCTGTACCGTAGACTGAGTGTCTGTACTCTGTACCTCCTCCTTGCACAAAAACAAAACCACAAGAAGTAGATTTTTTTATTTGTGTTGAATGAAGACACTGGCAGCAAACCGTGCAATTCTAATATCAAAGGTACATAAGTAAGTAGTCAGTCACATTTTCCATTAAGTAAGTAAATAACAACAAGGAGAGAAGAGAAACTTCAAAAGAACGATAAACAATATCCTACCTGAGACAGCTTGGGATCAGCAGTGATAATGAAGGAAATGAAACTTTGGCTCACTAATAACAGAACTGCGTCCTTCACGAAAGATCTAGAAGTCGGTCGGCCTTCCTTCCGTCCGACAGGCAAGCCAAATGTCAAATTCAATACAAAATGGCGGACAGTGTAAAATATTGATGTGCTTCTAATCCCGATGCGATCTAACGTAACAATGAATAATTTTACACATCTTTGGCTAAATTATAGTAACTTACACCTTTATGTGAATAAAACACAAAATATTTCTTTACCCGGTGGGAGAAAAACAATAAACTAACCACAAAACAACGAGGCGATAGCCACGCGACGTCTTTTTTTTTTGTAAGCAAACATTCGTTCGGAAATATGCAACACGTTGAAAAACTTCTACAAACATTTCGTTTAAGAATGGGACGCCAAAATTGTGGCGTTTTTTACGTGATAGGCTATGCTGCACCCGTAGCATGGCTACATGGGCCATGCCGTCCGCTGATTGAGCAGAGAGGATTCTCCCTCTACGGCTGATAAAATGCGGGCAAGACTCTGAGAAATAATGACGGTCAAGAGCAAGACCAAAAAACTTCTTACTGCTTTTTTAGGAAGCGGCCTAGGTCCCGTGACCAAGAAGACTCTAAGGATGGATACTACCTCATCATCAACCCGTATCAGTCCACTGCTGGACATATGAGGCCTCTTCTCACAAGCACACTATAATAAGTATACCTAAAACAAAATCCATCAGCCGTTTGTAGTAGACGTTTCCAGACATGTGAGTTGCAAAGTTTTCACTACCATTGAAAGCTTTGTACAGAATCTATAACTAAGACGTCATAAAAAGCCGTCAATGAACATCGAATTTGAGCAAACATTTGCGGTCATGCATGTCTGGCGCTCAGGGTAATAAAAGTTACTCTTCTTACGGCAACGGCACGGCGCCGCAGTTGACTCGGCTTACTTATTTAGCTTCTTTCCGACTGGCAGACGTCCTTTATAATTAATATTTGAGGCCGTTTATTTCATAAGTGTGCCGCTGGTGCGCCGTGGTATGAAAATCGATCACGAAAAGTGTGGTAACATTTTCATACCACGACCCCGCAAGAATAATATGCACTACGCTGTGCATTATATTGGGGTGGACGCTAATCCGAGACCGTCGCATACAAGGTTTTATGAATCTCTAGGCGGCGCGACGTCCTTCCCTTGTATATGTAGAGTCTGGCTAACGAAAGAGTGACCTGAGAAAACGCGGCAAATTCAAAAAATCTACATGTGGTATTACTGACTATAGTAGGAGAAAAATGTTTTGATACTTGAGTATTTTTTTTTGTATTTACGACTATCAATTTGTATAATAGTTTCTTACGAAATTAATTTCTAACTTAAGAAACACCAATTCTTTAAATGTGCATAACCTACATGGTTAAACCACATTTCAAAATGTCGTTTGTATAAAGGCTGTGTTTGGTGCGTCGGAGCCTCGACTGTTATGGATGTGAGTAAAAAAACGAGTGTGTAGATATTTTTTATTAGTATTTACATAATATTCACCTACTTAACATTCAGTTCATTAAATTTCTTTAACAACATGTTTAATAGGCTGATAATGTTTAATCATCGTACTCAAAAAATTCAACCTTTAAGGATTCTCCTGTATCAGTGGAGTCGTCATCACTTGCACTTATTATGAATTCTTCCAATACTTCTTCTGTTATGTGATCTCTTTGTTGTATTTATTTTTCACATTTATTACATGGTCCGCCATTTTTTTTCCAATTTTCTGCAGTTATTCGGCCAAACGAGGTTTTTATCATTTTTTCTTTTTCTTTTGCGGGCAGATTAACTGTCTTAATTAGATACCGAGCTTTTATGGGGGCGTTTTTTTCTGGAGTGCTCCACATCCTTTCATTCGCAGATCCTTCCTTTAAATTTTTTTAATGTCGTGACACCAACCTCTGCAAAACAAAGTATAAAATGCATACTTAATAATGAAATTTGATGACGTCAAATAACACAACTTTGTGAAATGGAACAAACAAATAAAAAACTCTAAACCGATGCATGCAGGTACATACCAGTTAGTGAAGATGAAGATATTTCTTCTAAGAACATAGTCTTGAGTTACCTACTATTAAACATTTTTTCTCCAAATTTCTTAGCGTTCCAACAATGTTTTTAATTTAGCAGAGTCCTTCAATATCTCCAAGATTATCTATAAACATATGAAAAAGTATAAACATATCGTAAATATATCTAATATTCAGTCAACAAGGATCAAGATTACAAAGTCATACTAACCTAAAAAGTCCGAGATGGCACCTAAACATTGTTTATTTTCATGGAAAACAACTGTTTTCTCTTCTCGTTTTTGTTTAAACTTGCTTATCATAGTATGTAGCAGCTTTCGTACGTTACTTTTTATTGTTTTACCCATATTAAAGCAATTATTATTGAAAAATAAATCTCCACAACAGACTTTGAGATGTACCTTTGACACTTGACTGACAGCTTAATATTGTTGCCAGATCAAAACTTTTAAGGAAACTCCAGGTCACTCTTTCGTTAGCCAGACTCTATGTACGTACACGTTCGGGCACCGCTACGCAGGAGGCTGGATCAAGTTATAGAAATAAGTACTTACCTATCTTTTTCGTCTCCTGCTGGGCCACATTTTTTTAACGGTCCAGTGAGTTCCTACTAATAAAGCTCTGTTTATATCTACATACGTACATCAATCCTGTCAGACACGCGTGGCTGTGGCAGAAAAATTAATACAGTCTTTATTCTGTCCGTGTCTGCGCGGCCGTTTTACGGCATTTGCATAAAATTTTCATTTAAATATGCTAATATATATCGTACAAAAGAATATTATTTTATCTGCCACGGCACGTGTCTGACACCCGCTCAATGTTTGTAGATATAAACGGAGCTTTAGGTTCGAATACTGCCCCTCTGCATGTACATGTCCGTCGTAACCCCGTCAGGGTAATAGTGTTCTGTGGTCGAAGACAGCAGTCTACGGTCACATATGAAAGATCGGCCGCAAACGTGTAGTCATGCTACGAAATGTTGTGTCTGTCAGCCTTTTGATAGCTCGCCGGGGCGTCACGCCGATCGCTAAGGCCAAGTCTCCTGCGACGTGTTACGAAACACGGTAACATCCGATTTAGGGGCGTGGCGTAACAATATTCCTTTGTTAAATCGGTTACCGAAACATGTTACTGTGTTTCGTAACACGGTAACACGTCGCAGGAGACTTTGCTTAACGCGAGCGCGTACTACTAGCCCTGCAGGCTGCGCAACATGATTTCACGCGTCCATGGACCAGTGTCAACAGTCTAAAAACGAAATAAATAATACACAGTAACTGACGTTCAATATTTTTATTAAAATGTTTATCGTCTCCATTTCTTCCATTATATCACTAAAAATTAAGTAGGTAGGTTAGGTTATTCTATTTGAAGAATGCTGATCTTCTTTTCTCCTTATCTTCTTATTTTGGACTCGTTGGACCTTCTAGTGTTGCAATATTAAGGATATTATTAAATGGTAAGCTTGTGTCGAACGAATTGAGAGTCGCCGCTGATTGGCTGGCGTGTAAATTATGGGACCAAAACGTGGGATTCTGAAGCAGTTGTAAACACTGTAACATGTTTTGGTTACCGATTTAACACAGAAAATTTTTCGCGCCCGCCCCAAAACGCCATCGCCACGCCGCTAAATCCGATGTTACAGTGTTTTGAAACACTGAAAACACGGCGCAGCGGACCCTGGTTGATACTAGCTGGTGCACAACAACTTTTGACGTTCTTGTGTGAAGCGTTGGCAAGTCGAACACTAAATTGTGCTGATAAAATTGATGTTTCGTTCGTGAACATGGGCAATGCAGCTTTTTTCTTTGTCGCAGTTTTCAAGGCAGAACGTTAACGCTATTGCTAACGTTTCACGCCACACCAATCACTCAAGAAACGCCACGATTTTAGCATTAAATCTGTGATTGTGGATCCTACGTTTTGATAACGCCTTTCTCTGGGTATGGATAGTAAAGGGAGTAAAATAACGATACTAGTACCAAATAATATCAGAAATGTCTTTAAACTAAGTATTCGACATGATCACGTTTTCAGTTCATTACAAGCGTGCTTGTTTTGTCGATGTGTCAGCGGTGTCGGTAAAATTACAACGCGACAAGTAAACGTACGTCGTAAGTAGTATTTGGTCGCATTGTTACTTTATTTATATGTCTTTAATTAAAAAGGATATTGTTTATCTCTTGGTTCTTCATGCGATCTATCCCGGAAAGGCGATTTCTCCTGTAACAAAGTTTTCTATTACAGTGTAGATTGTACAGAATATGTATTACGACGGAGATGGCGTTAATGATAATGTAGTAAGATCCTAAGCTCTACAATTAATTACGAACGGTTGTCATTTCATACACATTTTATTTTTGTAGTAATTTCGAGTTTCAAGGTTATTTGTGTGATCTTACCCTTTTGTGATATTTCTCGTAATGATGATCTTCTTGAGAACCGTTTTGATGACCTCCTTGTATCTTCAATGCGGCTAGAAAAAGTTGTATAATTTTTAATTTAATATTTCTTGGTCAGATTGTTATTAGGGCCATTTTGGCCAAAGTCCGAGTGAAATATATGTCTGGGTTACTAGCGAGGGGTGGGTGATGCGCTGCGCTGTCAAAGTTGCGCAACGCAACGCACAGATGGGGCATCACCCTAACTTGGTTCAAACATATTTAACGTTTATACATCAATATTTATCGCGATCCTGTGTTTTTACGGGTTTTTATGGGTGCATTCAGAATTAACAGCCAATCAGCCCAATATTGTGTAAAATTCATTGTTTTTAGGTGGCGAGTATGTCAATGTATGGGCATATTATTTTGGGATCGGCAAAGATAAGTTGATCTTTAATAGAGTTGATCTTTTCTTTAGAGCAAAATTACGGGGATAAATTGCGTTGCACGGAACCGTTGTCGGTGCGCGAGTCCGACAGCCGACTCGCACTTGCCGGTTTTTTTTATAGATACGGAACCAAGTTTAGGTGAAGTTATTTATAATGATGGAATCAGAATATCAAAACACGCTATTGGCATGAAATCGTTTGATTTTGTTGATTATTTCGAACGCACCTTGCGGATCGCGATGAATACGTCGCCTATGGGTTCAATCCGTAGACAGAGAAGCCTATAGACGGAGTGTCGTAGAGAGAGGATCACAAGAGCCGCAGCCCGCGTACCCACATTTACCCTTTCTTTCTGGCAGCCAGGTGTTGCCTAGGAAAAACTATTACCAAATATTAAGGGTATTTTTCACAATAAAATTATAAATTATTGATATGCATTTGCAAAAAAAAATGCATTGGATAAGTTTTTGGTAAAACTATATTTAGGCATATAATTTTCTTAGGCAGTTGACCCATTCCGGCGCCGCACATCAATGTTAGCTAGGGAGTTTTAATTTTTGTATTTGTGTATGTGCCTGAATAAACGTATTTTCTTTATTTCTTTCTTTCAATTGCTATTTCTATAATCCATTGCTCGGATGCTGTAACAAGAATTATAATGTTAGGTACCAATGAATTTCAATTTAATTTAAATGACGGAGGTCTGTCTTCCGTTCGTCTGTCTGTATGTCAAGACCTTTTGCTCTGAAACGCGTGGACGTAGGTACTTATTAAATTGAAATTCATTGGTTCCTAATATTATAATTCTTGTTACAGCATCCGAGCAATGGATTATAGAAATAGCAATGGGTTTGCTGTCACTGTCAGATACACTGGTTGGTAGAAAAGAGCAAATCGCGCTTTCAAAATACGACTTTTTTGAAAATTATATATTACTTATATGCCTAAATATAGTTTTACCAAAAACATATGCAATGCATTTTTTTGCCTATTCATATCTATAATTTTATTGTGAAAAATACCCTTAATATTTGGTAATAGTTTTTCCTAGGCAACACCTGGCTGTCAGAAATAAATGTGGGTACGCGGGGTGCTAGTCTATTGGATAATCAGTCTACGGTTCAATCAATGACGAATCAATGGCAAATTTGACACGGCATTATCTTTGGTGCAACAGAAATCCCGGGCTTGAACGGGGTTAAAACGGGGGGTATTTAAACCGGGATTATCGTCTTAGCGCAAGTGGTCTTTCTGGGCTCGATGGCGCTTTAATAGTGCTCTGGACTTCCTTTGCAGAGGCCCGAGTTCAGACCCTAAATCAATCAATCGGTGTACTAATGGTTTTTTCTAGGTTGTTCGAGATAACTTACCTATAATCCCTAGCTAGCTAGTCCGTTTTTAAATATTACCTTTTTGTTCTTCACGTCGTCTCTTTTGTTCTAATAAAGCAGATTCTTCAGCTCTATCCTGTAGGAAATTGGTTCAAATATAAGTTAACAGTTAAAAGAAAATGTATTTATGTTATATTTTTATAGATATAATAATAATAGAAAGTGAAATCCCGTCAGTGAACGTAAATATTCTGCAATTTGTATTTCAAACCTTCAATCAAGTTTAGGAGAGGCTAGACTAGGATTTAAGACGAAAAGGGGTCGACTGTAGTGTGCACTTTTATTTTGTTTGATCAGCGTACAAATAATTCTGAAATTGCAAATGAAGGTTCTTAGGTGTAGATAAATGGAGATTCTCTAACTACAATAGTTATACTTTATTTATGAGTATGACAATTGGAAAAAATAAATGATGGCTGACGCGAATTCAATTTAGATATAATTGCTCGTAAAACCTATTGACTCACCCGCTTGCGACTCATCTTACGCTCTTTACGCTCGTCGCCCCTTAGTTTAGCCTTTCTCTTTTCCTTCTCAGGCGAACGTTCCTCTATCTCTTTGCTACCCTGCTTATGCAGAAACAACATATTAGACATACGATACTTTAACAAACAAAATATATAACAAAACTTACATGATTCTTTAGGTTAAGTTGAGGCTACAACTCGTATTATACGTCCAATGTATAATATACAATGTTAATTGCTTGCTAAGGCACATTCTAGCATGGCAAGTGTATTAAAACGTTTGAGTCAAAAGGGACAATAAATTAAGACAACACTAGATATTAATCTTCATATGCTTGACAGGTTTTTGCGTTACAGCATTATCGTTATTTTAGTTTCTGTGTAGGTAGTATTGTAGCTCTATAGTGTTGATTTCTTCATTTGCAAATTCAGCGATTGTCCTCAACAGATGGATGGACGATGGATTATAGCCAACTGGTTACGTGATTTTTGAAGAATGATATTTGTCCCCTTCGTAGATTTAGTTAATCTGCAGCCTCAATTCCCAGCTCTAAATCTTCATATATCTCTTGTCCATATAAACAAAACTTTTCGGGAGTAGGTTTATAATTGAAGTAAATCCGACGCTTTAATGCTTAATATTCTTGCTGTTCATAGTTTAACATTCTTGCTAGCAAAAACATCTTTGTTTGAAAGATGATTAGATTATCATTTTTATGAGTTCATTTGGTGAATTAATTTAGTTTTTAGAACCGGATTGTTGTAATATATTTTATCGCCGCACCTTTGTCTTAAGTTTATAGTCAATCAGTAGAAGAAATTGTAGTCCATTTGTAGTTATACGATGAACGATGAAGAGTATCCAATAGCAGGTACAGGACAATAATGTTGCGATGAGAGAACATTGGTTTTTATAACATGCTGTCAATGTCGATTACTCGACTAACAGTTCTGCTCCATGCTTCCTGGCTTTATCTATCGTGATAGGTCTTTCATAGATGATTAAAATAACGTAGTCGAGCTTCTTTCTTACACTGCGTTTACATCCGTAGCTAATCGTATTCATTTGATTATAGTCATTCGTTCGCCTAAACGTCGCCAAGCTCCACTCCTAAAGTGCGTTTTCCCCGTAGTTCTGTATTTATAATTACATTATAGTCGATCGTTCGCACCAACCTCGTCAAGCTTCATTTTTGAATTGCGTTTTTCTCTGTAGCTATACATATTTCTTATAATTATAGTCGATCGTTCGCTTTAACGTCAAGTTCCACTCCTGCGTTTTTGTCCGTAGCAAATTATATGATTGCCGATCATTCGCTTAGTATATTAAATATCTTGTAAAATATACTACTTGTACTAGAGTTATGCTTAATATTAGTGGACCTTTTGACTCATTTTGTTAATTATTAAAATAAACCTTACCGTGGGTTGGAAGGACTGGGCTGAATGGACTTACGTTAGGTACGACTCACACGGTACTCCTTAACGGCTGATAAGATTTTAATTAAATTGCTTTTAGTTTTTTTAATAAGACATATTATTTATTTGCAAATCTTCTTTTCTTTCTTGATGCTCTTGTTGCGAATGTGGGCTTCTAATTCTCAATGAGGTTATATTGATGATCACTTTTTCTTCACAAATAATATGTGGTTGATAGACAATTTTCTCTTCTCACAGCCTTTTTCTTAGAAATATTTGTAATAAAGGCAATATCGACAGAAATTTCAGAGAATACAGGTGTTCTTGTAAAGTTTTCCGTAGTTATTCATGATTTATTTCATATACATAAATTCCCATTATATTTTCCAGAAAGCGCAGATGTTTGTAGTCTAAACGTAGATCTATTTATATTTCCGTATTTTTCATTGAATCATAACATAAATAATCAATCTTCTTTATCCTTGTATGCATCCAACGTGAACGATTTATTTTCATTTAAATTTTTAATTACAATCACTAGTTCCCTGTTATTACTATTATTAAGACGATATCGGTTTTGTTATTATTTTGTTACATTATTATTTTTCACTTGAAAGTCTTGAAAGTTTTTCACACAATTATTGTAAGCGTTCACAGAACTGTCCCTTGAGCGGTGTTGAGCACTGGATGCCACACTGTCCAGTGCACGTCCCGTCCAGCCCACGAGCCCAATCCTCAGTCCGGAGCTAGCGCGATGCAAGGCCGGTTTATTATAATGATACTCACCTTGCCATTTCCGCTGGATTCTATTTTACGACGTTTTACATCTGCAAGTAAAATGTAGATTGTTAAACTAGTAGTCCCCTGGGACGAAATGAAACGTAACATACTTTTCAAACTTGTTCTTTGAGACGGGCGTTGACGAGTTGGTAAGGATTTCTATTATAATTTAGATAGATTTAAAAAACTTCGCCTATTATTTATTACAAAATCTAACGGCACCTCTTACATTAAAATCAACCAAGCCGTTTAGGCTACACACCACAAAGGAATTGACATACACATATATAATGCATATCTCGTAAATCATTCTCGTGTTTTCGGCAGTCTGGTAAAAATAAGCACTCTTTTTTGTCAAATCAAACCCGCATAATGTTTACGCCAGTAAGTAATACGTTGTAATAGTTGATCCTAGCAATGCCCCTTGCTAGGCTTACTAATATGTACATACTAGTTAATTCCGAACTCTTGATACAAAAGCGATAGAAATAGTAGACTGACGAAGAAAAAACATACCTCGATCTATTTCATCGGTCAGATGGCGATTATCAAGCGGTGGCGATACAGTTTCTAAATAACGCTCCTCCTAAAATACAAAGTAACTAATTATATTTCATATTACAAATAAATCAATTTCGTAATAATTATGAAAACACATTTGCGTTTTTTATGAAGCGCCACAATAGGGCCAGATCCTGGTTGCGGATCCCAGTTGTAACACATTTATTTTCTACATCTATCTAATAATGGCAGCAGATGGAAGTCCATCGTCTATGCCTACCTCTATGGGAATCAGATGTGAGGTTATATCTATTAATAATTATATTTAGGCTAAATATGTACTAATACTTTAAAAAAACAGTCGATTGACGTACCCTGTGCGTACGTTCTCTTGGTGATCTATCTTTAGTTTTGGCTTCTTCTTTAGCCCTTTCCTTAACGGCTCTGAAAACGAAGCAAGCGTTCAAATTAAAATAGGTATACAATTCAAAGACTGTAGATAACCATCAACCAGCAAGTCGAATCGTAAACTAAACGCAAATGTCACTGTCCTTCATATGCCACACCGCGTAAGAGCGAGCGGGAAGACTCGCTTAGCGGCAACTAATATTAGCTTGTGCATTCTAGAATTCGCATTACTATATCAGCACCCGCGATTCACCCATGCATAAATAAAACCTCTTTTGTTTAATAATCTGGACCCGTAACCGAAATAAACCTCTGGCCTATACTTTGGTATAGCTCTTAATTTATATAATATTATATTACAAGCTTCCTTGGCTCACTCTCTGTATTCATAAATGGCCACTGCAGCACTTTGCTTACTTGAATTATAAGCAAACATACAAAGTATAGACATACCATTCGTCGAGTTTTATAAACATAGTACTTACGCTCGCGATTCACGTTTGAACTCTTTCTCGCGGTCAGAATCCTCACGACGCTTGTCGCTGCTCCGTATCTCCCGTTTTTCAGCATCTTACATAAAACACAAAATATAAATTTCAAACCCCTGGGTTAAGCGCTAAGTCTCCAAGCAAGCCACCCCAAGTTAGCTAATAAAGTAATTTCTTATTTATCCCATCTCACTTCCCACTAATATATAAACGCGAAAGTTTGTATGGATGGATGGATGTTTGTTGCTCTTTCACGGTTCTTTTCAAACTAATAAATGAAACTTTATAATAATATACCTCATAAATCAGAATAACACACACATAGGCTATAATTTATAAAGATCCTGCGCAGTCGCGAGTAGAAGCTAGTATAAGAATAATCCTATCTTATTATGATAGAATGCCAATGTGGGGGCACTTGGACCCATTGGGGTCTTTTGTGCGTTTGGAATATAAGAGGAAACTCACCAGATTGCGGGGGCGAGGTGGCCGAGTCCTGTTCACGCTTCAGAGAAGAAGGGTCCTCCTTGAGGGTCGCCAACGCCACAGCGCTACCTGGCACCGCCTGCAACTGTACCACCTTAACACATTAAACTGTCGATCAATACTAATTACGATGATGATTTTTAGCCCACGAAGGGCAGTGATGATGAGATTTATCTGATAACATCTATTGAAATTCTAGTGTGATACTGGCTTTTTAGCAATTCTAGTGTAATTTGAAGTACTATAAACTGCCAACTACTACGGTTCGGACATCTTAAACCACTTAAACACTTTTGCTGTTATTCATAAACCTAGTTAAACCTCACTTCCCTAAACCATGTTCTTGTCACTTTCACACTTCGTTAGAAAATGTTAAGTTAGACAGGGACAGAAGGCGTAAACAGTGGAATATTATTTAATTAAATCACGTTTATGGATACGCGCTTTTACTAGTATACCATCCATCACTCAATTGGTGCTCAGTATAGAATGTGAACAAGCAGGTAACATCCTTAGCAACATTGGCTTCATCATCATCAGCCCCTATCAGTCCACTGCTGGGCATATGCCTTTTACGTTTACCCGTTCGTGGCTTCTATTCTAAAACTCGTCTATCTCATTGGTCAGTTCTATGACAGATATGACCAGCCTGCCACTTCAGTTCGCTGTTCCTATGATCTAATCAACTACTTTTGTTCCACGAGTATACAAAACACTGTCTTACTTGGTGGAAATCGCTCTCGTGCATCATGGTGGGCACCTTGTTGCGCAGCTGGCCGCTGTAACCAGTCGCGAGCACGTACAGGTCAGGCCGTTGCGTCTTCTCGTCCTCTTTTACCTATTCGGATAATAAAAATGCATCAACACTCAGAGGGGTGTGCATCAACAATATTTTATTAGTGCTGTCAAATTACAAATACCACTTTGTTCTAATTTTCGCCAAAAATTAGAAATTTAAAAGAAAATTGTTGATGCTAACCCTCATGGTGAGTGCTGACGTATGTATCTTCAATGGCAGCCACACACGCAATGGTTTACAGTAGAGGTTCACCTGTATAGGTATATTTGCGCAAGTCAACCGCTTGTCGTAGCGTGTATGGGAGCATCCCGTATGCCGGAGATGTCTTCAGTTCGTTTCAATGACACCATACATTAAAAGAATTGATTTTCGATCTTGCGCTGGTCGCCTGCGCAGGTTAAAAAACTGCGCAGGTATACCTCTCCGGCGGACCGTAGCGTGTGTCGCTGCCATTTAGGCAGACACAATATTTATGACATGATAATGTCGTTTCCAAACAATGTTTTTCACACCTTGGGACAAATTTTGGTACCTTGTAAAGGCAAATAAACACAAAATAAAAGAATAAAGAAAACTGCAAATAGATAATAAAATGAATTGAATTGAAGACGTACTTTCTCTACTTTCCGCTCGATGATCTGCGCTAGTTTTGCTAGCACGGGGAAGTGCGGCAGCACGCGTATGAGCACGATGAGCGCGTTGCGGATCTGCACGTAGTCGCCCGAGTCCAGGCACACAACCATCGCCTTCGTGATCTTGTAGTGCCACTTGTGGCACACATGTCTGACACAAACGAACAGCAGTTGGATTGACATACATTGGTAACGATGCTAACATTGACAGTTCTAAAAGTAGTGCAATCTTTTACATAACTTTGGTGTAGGAAAAGGAGGCATTTTAGGATGTCAGACTTGGGTTAGTTAAAAGAAGGTTTTAATATTATACAGCTGAAGTTATACGTGTGCATTTTTACAGCAGAAAAGGGCCACCATAATTTGATATTAATTTCACCTCCATACGTTGCTGCGAAAAAAGTCCTGACAAAGACGAACAACGAATTGATGCTATAAATAAGGGTTCCTTTGTCCTTTTGAGGTACAGAACCCTAAAAATCTACCAATCCACAAAAGGCACTTGCAATCCACCAATCCACACTGGGTCCGGGTAGCGGATCATAGCCCTACCTCCCTCGATGTTAGGCAAGGTCTGTGCCCCAACAATGGGGGCATTTAAAAGGGCTGCTGCTCCTGCTCCAAGGCTTTAGACACACAAGACTGCATCTCAACTGCACTCCGACTGCAATCGGGCTGCACTGTTGGTTTGCAGTTTTATTGCAGTCGAACTAATTGCATTCAAACTGAAAATTTGTAATCAGAGTGCAGTTGAAATGCAGTCCGTCTGTCTAGAGTGACAAGGACGACTAAGGGAAGGCCTGTGACCCAAAATTTGGGACATTTAAATACGCTGCTGTTGCTGATTTAAAGTGGCAAGCGTGACCGTGTGTCACCTGTAGTTCTCGTATCCCACGTGGTCGTTTGCCTCCGTGAACTGGTTGGAGACGCGGTACTTGGTGACGAAACCCGGGTAGTGCGCGCACTCGCGGTGGAACGCGCCGCGGTCCGCGTGCCAGCGCATGGCGGTGCCCAGCACCCGGCACAGGAACGTGCCGTAGCGCGCCGCCTCGCCCTCAGTGCACGACATCACGGAGTACGTGATGTCGCAGAACAACTGCAGAATTACATTATAGTACGGTAAGGGTCACTTGCAATATCGAGATAGCTCTGGATTAAGTACTTAATCCGAGAAAACACCCTACTTTTTTATTTTCTTTACAATGGAAAACCAACGGCACATTAAACAATAATAGAAAAGTACAATATACTTCGTATAGCCAATTAAAGGTCTTCACTGATAAATAATCTAATATACTTATGATATGAACACTTCATTCAGCACTAACAATTATTTACTACTACTAGCGACAAACACAGCTCAGCATTCATTCGGGTTAACTCACTAACTCTAGAGTTATCTTATATTGCAAGTGCGAAGTCACAACAAAGCCTAGAGGCCACACATTTGGTTAGATTTACATGAATTGACCAATCATTAGTGTTCGGATGTGTATTAGGCAACTAGTTAGAGGGCTGACTGTTTGCCGCCCATATATTTTAGATGAAGCATTCTACAATGGAAGTTGGGCGCCGCAATTTGCATTGGATGGTACCAATAACCTATCGTAGCACAGTCGCTTCCTCAGGCAGCACAGGAACAGGCACAGTTGCATGAGCCGCGTCTAGATCTCTTAATGGATTTGTGGCTCCGCAAATTACACTGGATGGGGCAAATCGCTTACCCTATCGTAGCACAGCAGCGTGGAGAAGTTGGGCGTCTTGAGCGCATGTACCGTGTGCACGAACTCGGCGCAGTAGAGCGCGTCCGCAGCCGTGAACACGCATCGCGGGAACAGGCACAGCTGCATGAGCCGCGTCACTGTCTCGTTCTTGGCGGACTTGGCGGCGCGCGCCGGGAACCAGCCGCTGCACTCGCGCTGCAGCCGGGCGGACACGCGGGATACGTGCTCTTGTTGACGACGACGCTCCTCCTGCGGATTATTAAATTTATTAAGGCCATTAGCCACTGTAGTGTTAGAAGTTAGCAGGTGTTAGAAATAAGCTTTATATTATTGATATAACACATAATAATTAATAAATCTGGCAGGCGCAAAACTTTTAGCACCTACGACAATACATGGCTGCCAGGATTCAGCGCGCACCGGGCCTTTACCTCCAGCGACAGAACGGTTAAAACTAGTAAAAATATTTTGGTAATGTCATTACAGTCCAATTATAAAAACGATGAAAGTCGCCATAACTAAGAAAAAGTGCAAAGGTAATCGAAACACATCAAGCCAAACGTTAACTAGTTCAACTAATGGACATAATCTTGGACAAGACATTATAGAAATAAAATCAAAGAATTGACCTGTAGTTTGTCAATAAGAGTATTGAAGCGCTCCTGTTCCTTCTTGCCTTTCGACGTATCCTTAGCCGCGGCCGAAGCGGATAACTTGAGACGTTCCACTTCCCTCTCGTAACTCTCCACTGGCACTCGGAGGTCATACATTGACAGGGACCTAATAAAAAATATTTTAAATGATAAAAGGTCCAATGCGATTCCGTCGTGGCCACCAAGTGTAATCCTTAACTTAAACGTAAATGCAACTGTCACTCGAATGGTACATCGCGGGACGATTCGCTGAGCGCCGATTTTTAGTTTATACTCTCTGGGATCGCCACAGTATAATATTGATGCCAGAAGCTAGAGAAGAGTTAGTCAAACTTTTTTGACTAGATAAGACGTGAGCGTGCATTTATTTAACGGTATAAATAGTTGAAGCCTCATCCAGACCAAGCCCACGATGACCAACAAACGGCATTCGGCGTCTGCTGCTGCACAATACCGCATTTCGTTGACCTTCGAAGATACGTCCAAATACATTTCGAACAGAAATGTATATCGACGTATCTTCAAAGGTCAACGAAATGCGATATTGTGCGGCAGCTGACGCCGAATACCGTTCGTTGATCTTCGTTGACTTGGTCTGGACGCGGCTTAAAATGATGAGGCACAAACGGGATTAATATTTATGGTAAAAACTAATTAACTAATTTAATGAATCTGTTGCTTGAAGAATACTCACCAAAACGTGACATAAAACTCCGGCGATATATCTTCCCATACTCTTGAAGGCAGTAAGGGTGTAATCGAATGCAGTACCGGCTCCAAAGCTTCTTTAGATGCCGCTGTATATCTCTCGATACTCTTATCCATAGACTCGGTTTTGCTGTCCGACCCTTTCCGCAAGACGTCCGTTTTGGCGGCTATTTTCTGCGCCAACACCGGACGGTGCAGGAAGAAAGCCACGTCGGCATCGACGTGGTAGTCGCGGAGCAACTCCTACATGGACAAAAACGTGGTATAAAAGGCTTGTAGTGATTTCTCTCCAAAATATTATTTAGAGACATTTTTTAATCATCAATAATAGTTTAAATGGCAAATACACAGCTAAATATTTATAATTAATTCACAATGTATAATTGCAGTGTATAAACCGTTTCATGTTGACGCTTTATAGCTGGCTGTAACACCAGGAGTGCAATAAATGATTATTTGTATTGTATAGTGTGAATATAATAAAAATAATAGGGCAAAATTATTATCCTTGTAAGAAACAATTTGTGAATATCGTTCAATAGATATGGAAGCTGAACTGTACCCAATCATTCAATATAATTAGGTGTTTTGGTATTCGTATACATTTTAGCACCTCTCAAAAAGCAAAATGCAAACTCTTTATTTCGCAACAGCATATAGAAAATACGTAAATAGGTCACTTATCCCATATATTTTACATATCCTTAGTACGCTATACTGTACAAGAAAACACTATCTATCAAACAAGTAATACACTTTAAAAAAGGTAGACAAACCTGTAATGGCGGTAATCTGGCCGCATATTCATCGGGCGCGTGCGAGGACGCGAGGAAAGTGCCGAGTTGCACCAAAGCGTCTTGACACTGGTCGGCGAGGCGACCCACCACCTTCAGTTGCGAGCCCGGGGGCTCACCACTCGCTGGATTATCATCACCGTATTCTACAAAAGAAACGAAGAACTGGTAAATATTGTTACCATAG
The DNA here is from genome assembly GCA_963506565.1 of Tachystola acroxantha. Classification (NCBI taxonomy): domain Eukaryota; kingdom Metazoa; phylum Arthropoda; class Insecta; order Lepidoptera; family Oecophoridae; genus Tachystola; species Tachystola acroxantha. The sequence goes on from OY735874.1 coordinate 8,316,271, forward strand.
TATGTTTTTCGACTGTACTACGGGAATCTTGAACCAAAAATCCTAAGGAGCCTATGGAGACAGGTGTCTGCCTTTTGTTGTCACTTTCATCAGAAAGAGATGTTATGAACGTCTCCATTGAAAATTTGAATTTAAAAACTAAAGAGTGGCGGTCATGTTACAACGACCTTGCGACCTTACTGCAGTTTCTGTACTACGAGAATCATTTTAGAGTCAGTTAACACAATAATAGTTTCTCGAACGCGTTCAGGCGTGAATATCAGGCAAGTATAATCTTGCCTAGTGTAAACAAATGCGTCGAATGAACGAATCGTATGGAGCGTACTCGCAAACGAGAATGTCGTACGATATTCTCGCCTACATCGTTTGAGAAACTATTCTTGTGTAAATTGCTCTTATGATTCAGACGGACCCTGCGAGAACCACACGACAGCAATGCCAAAGGTGTTGCCGAAATGAAAAGTCAAGGAGCTTTAGGCGACCGCGAGTGCCGTTCACAAGAATATAACTAAAACTCGTGCCGACGTTCACAGACATACCTTTCCAAACGCAACAATGGCGTTGTTGAGCCGCTAATATGCACAGCGCGATGTCCAGGTTATTGCCGACCACAGCGTCCTTCAGCCGAGCGGAAGACCGCCTAGTATTACGTACTTGAGAGAAGTATCCGGCCTGGAATTATTTATACACAAATAAGTTATGCAAAAGTAAAATTTGCATACTCAGTACAAAATAAGAGAGGAGGCCCTAATACAGTCATGGCTTGCCGTGGTAGATCAAAAGTTTCCATTACGTCAGCGAAGTTAGCGTGGATAATACGCGTCAAACTTGTTGCCGGATCTGAATATAGTCGCGTCGCTTATCAGCGGAAAAGTGAGGTAAAGGGCAGCTGAAATGCCTATATTCAGATACATCATAAACATACTGTACTCGTAGATCGGCCAACGTTTTCATCTCCACCGTCACCCCGCAATCCATTGCGACACCATTTTATTTTATAGACAAAAATGACTGCAGCTCTCCTACTCCAATTTTTAAAGCCAACTAAATGTATGTAAACGTCACCTCTCCTTTGAGCAGTTCGCCGCCGGCCATCGCGTCCAGCTGCTCAGGCGTCATTTCCTCAACGGCTTCAATACCGGCCATCTTTTGTACGATTTCTTTTAAGATCAGCAAGTCTTGACTGAAATTAAATGTAAATACTGCATTGTTAAGTAGAAAACGCATTATAAGTAATATTTTATATATAACGCAGGCTTTTTTGGCTATTTTGGTTCGGTAAATCTTGATACCGTGACAGGATGAGGTGAAAGGAGCTGCTGCGTTAATATGTTTCTGGGCCAAGAATTAAAGAAATGAGATTTAATTGATAACACAGCTAATAAAAGAGAGCAAAAATGTGAAAAGGGTATAGTTATTCCAAATAAATAACCCGCCTTATACCATCATCTTCATAAAGACTACCAGTAACTACAAATATAACAATCTAAATCAACGGCAGTATTTTGTGTAAAGGTCACTACAGGTCTGCAAACAATTGGGTATACCTTTGGTGAGCCTTGAGTCTATTCGCAACAAACTGCAGCAGAGCCGTGAGCTCAATATTATGTTTCTTGAAGGCCGCGCCCGCGAACGCGGCGAGTGCCTGCAGCCAGGGCGGGTGCGCGGCGCCGCCCGCCGGCCCGCGGCCCGCGCACAGCGCCTCCAGCAGGCAGTAGCCAAGCACGTCCAGTGACAACGACGTCAGGTACTTCAGGGACTCCACTATGGGACCGATTAGGTTGTCGTACGTTTGGATCTGTAATACAACCATACTATTATAGGGCTTGTAAACATAACTATGATACCGTATCGCATCGTGTCTACGAGCTCGAACGACACACCGCAAGAACTTAAGATTTTTTTTCTTTTTACCAGACTGCGCAAGGAGGGTTATGTTTTCGAGTGTATGTATGTGAGCATGTATGTTTAATTCTTTGGCACGCCCTGCAGCCTAAACGGCTTGATGAATTTTAACAAATGATATGAGGTGTAGTTAGATTCGTCTCGATTGTAGGAGTGACATAGGCTATAAATTTTTTATCAAAGTAATGATGCAGTCGTGTTTTTTTGTTTTGTTTTTCTTTTAAATATTTTCTACTTGTCCTATATTTGCCTATCAATGGAAGGTAAGACGCCTTGCCGCACGAAATCGTATCGTAGTAATTCGCGACATGAATTCGCAACCATGGTTTATAGAGAACTAAGAAATTCACAAGTACTTTCCAACAGTCAATCAGGAAATTAGCAATAAAATAGTGCGATATAAGGAACGCCTTAGAAAACGCCCATAACAACGAATTGCGGAATATCTCAGCCTGTCCAAAAATCTATTTTCTAATTTTGCACATATGCAGCAAGAACGTATGCTTAATTACCTGTAGAAGCATATAATCGAATAGGAACGCAGGCGCAGCGTGCGACAGCTTCCCTATAAGTCGTCCCTGCGGCTTGGTGTTTTCCTTGGAGACTCGCTTCATGATGTGTTTGATACGCTGCAGCGAGTTGCCGCGCACGCGCATTAGGGACGGTATGCGCTCCCCGGCCTCGTTCTTCCAACGGGAATATAAACAGTATCTGGAATATGAGCATTAAGATAAGTTTTCTATTGCGCACAATAGCAATAGAGGTACTTAGCAATTATATTCAACAGGTGTTCTCTTCCAGACATCATTTTGGTACAGAATTTGTGAGCTTGAACTACTATAACAGGATGTAGTTATTATAGTCATTTGCATTACCTATAAAGGTAGGTATAAAGTTCAATAATTAGTCATCTTAGGAATATTTACACCATGATCATGCTAAGAGAACATATTAAATGCTACATCAGAAATGTTCCATACATTTTTGTGATTTAAAAGGGTGAATTTAGTCCGCAATTGGTGCTTAAAGTGATTAATAAAACGATCGATGATAATAATAGTAACATATCAGAACTCCTGTTCTATGGTTCCTGAGACATACAAAAGTATGAACATACAAATTACACTCAGAGCGACAGAACATAACAGAGCAACCTACGTAACGATTGCAACAGGCCAGGATGCAGCTTGTATTGTAATAGAACTGCATATAGCTAATTTAATTACAATAAGCGGCATTTGGATGTTAAAACACCATAAAACAATATATTTATAAACAAGGATAACTCCATTGAATAAACAACACAAATCTCTATAACTTTACTAAGGTATGTAATAAATTCCTTTACAAGTATTCACATATCTTTTACCCGATTGTGCAAACAAAAGATTATTAACAAAGCAACAGTCAAAGATCTTTCACATAGTAACTCCTAAAACTGACTTTACCTGCATTGATAGGGATACAGCTTCAGCAATGTGTAGACCTCCTCGGCCATACAGCAGTTGCCTTCCATGAGGGTCAGCGCCGGCAAGATGGCAGCGTCCAGCACAGTCAGAGCCTCATGATGCAAAGGATCCTCATCCAAAGAACGTGCTGTTCTTAGTATACGGATTATCTACAAAAATATATCTAGTTAATACAACAAACATCGACATACGTCTTATGTATATTCAGGTGCTTTATAACTCTAGAATTTTTATTTATTTATTTATTTATTTATTTAACCTTTGTTACATCTTATGTATCGGGCGAACTTAATGCCTTGCGGCATTTTCTTCCAGTTTACCTTAGGGCATGCAGAGATTGTTTGGGCTGGTATAACACAAAGATATTATAATAAAAGAAGAACAACAATGAACAGTAAATAAAATCATACCTATATACTTACATACAATACACATATACGTTTAAACCCTATTACATATATTATATACATGAATATACCTATAATACATACCTAAATTATAAATAATATACCTATACTATAAATACATATACCTACCTACTACTTAATAGCTAGATATTCGTATGACATACAATGACTACTTAGATGACAATTTAAGCGGGTTTCAGAAAATGGTTGCGGACTTGTTTTTTAAAAATATGACGACTTTCAGCTCTCCTTATCTTTTCTGGTAGTTCGTTCCACAGCCGAGCAGCGTAGACCGTAAAGGAGTAAGAGTAGAAGGTAGTGCTATGTGAAGGGTACATGAGACAAAGAGTGTGAGTAGAGCGAAGGTTTCTGTTATGAAAAGCGGACAAGTACTGAAGCTTGTCTTTGAGATAAGGAGGAGAGAATGGATCAAAAAGAATAGTGTATAAAAGACAGAGAACGCGAGAATCCCTTCCCTTAGAATTGATGGACGGGAAGTGAAGTGGGCACCAAATATAAGTTTAGGTTTGCTCTAGGTTTTAGGTTTTTTCTAGGTTCTGCTCTAGTACTCATCAAACTAGACTTATCCCACCTTTGAACTAATTTAGTGTCTTTGTATTTAGTTGGGTGTTACTTATGTAAGATTTTATGTATGGACGAACAGCAGATTAATGGTTGCAGTACGATTTTAAATCTTACGACGCAGATAATAAGAACGGTCCAAAGCCCAAAGTGTTACACTTGACCTACTGTTAGCTGTACAATAAAGTGTTACAAACTACTAAACTAGAGCCGAGTTTCTGGTTGTTATTAATATTATGACAATGAAGTCATGTTGTCAGACGTCACTACCATGTTGCGAGTATTACGTATTCAATAGCATTTGGGTTTCTTTTCGACCAACATCCAGCTAATTTCTACGGTTAGCTGACTTATACACCGATGAGGTTTTACGGGTGGAACTGCAGTTCACATAAAAATAGTAGAATGACCTTCAACGACTTTATGAGACCAGGATTGCATACTCACTTTGTACATTAGAATCGGATCGTGATGAAGAGCTGGCCCCAACAAAACCAGAGCAGGTATAACAGTTTGCTTCATGTCCTCAAAGGTTTTACATGGGGGTGGAGCCAATTTAGACTTCAGGGGTGGAACTGGCTGTCCAATTATCTTTGGGGCTACCCTGCATTGCCTGCAAAAAACTCATCATTACATCAGGAACTGCATATTTGCATCAAAGACCGGATAGATAGGAGGAGGTAAGGAATAAGAAACAGCAGTCCTGACGTTTGGCTCTATAACATAGTTACATTTTCTGTAGTGATGAGGTATATTCATACTTATCAGGATTCCTGTAAGCCTTTATTCAAACAGTTAAAAATCCTTCCGCTTCCATGTCTATATACAAAATAATTATGTGTTTTCGTTAAACTATATCCTGATCTCTTCAAAAACCGCTATGACGTTATGACAAGGCCGCCAAGGCAACAGTACCTGAATCTGCTTTATCAACCGCGATGCTGCACGTATATGTATAAGAAAAATGTATATAACATGTGTGTACTGGTAATATTACGTTACCCGAGGAAATAAAGATAATACATGACATTAAATTATTTAAATCTAAATTGTACAATTGGCTATTAGATCGCTGTTACTATACCGTTACCGAATATTTAAATTCCTCTCACTGACATTTTTACTACATGACATTAACATTAATTATTTTTATTTCTTCTGACATTTTTATTGCTTATGTAACTGAAAACTTTGCACGCTTGTATACAAGTAGAATACTGTACTGGACAATGCAATTTACCATCCTGAGATTTCATGTGTTCTGGCAAATAAATGATTTGATTTGATTTACTTGTGGGACCACTATGAGACCAAGTCTAAAGTGATATCACGTCATTGGCCATTCAGTGGCAAAAAGCGGGCGTAAGGAAGACGTTTTGATGCAATGCATACAGCAGATGGAATTCCGTCGAGTTTATGTATGTTTAGTTCCATATTGGTATACAAGCATGGAATCCAGGAAATCGAATTACAATGAAGAAAATTATTTGAATATTCTGCAAAATTATTAGACGTGTCGAGTTCGTACAAAATAAAATAAGGCTTACGTTCTGTATAGCGGCTCCACGATTGCATGCAGCAATATGCATAGCGCGGTGGCTGGCCGCGCCGCCATTGCAGCCGCGGGCAGGCGCGCCGACAGCGCGGCGAACTCGCGCCACGCAGTCACCTTCAGTAGCGCTTCGCCCAGCACTAGCTTCTGGTTACTCCAGTATTCCTAGGGTACAAAATAACTATTAGTGAGCCATCGAAACTGTCGGTCTATACACTAGCTACAACCAAACAAGTGATCTGTGTACATACTATAATAATTTGAATCAAATGTATTATGAAAATGACACATTCTTCTAATATTTTTATCTCCTATTTTATTGTTCTTTTATCATTCAATAGTTCGTTGCCTAGAAGAAATAGCTTTTAGCTAAAAAGGTAGCCAAAATTAAACAAGTGTATATGAATGTCTTGAAATGGCCAATGAATTAGGATGTCATTAAATGTAAAAATTTGACATTTGCTACAATAGAAAAGTGAATAGAGGTCGAGTGTTCGATGTCGGTGGCGAAACAGCAACCACTCTGGTATTGCATGTCTCCAGGCGACTATGACCGCTTACCATCATTATTGCCTGTCAGCCTATATTTATTTCCCAGATATTGTCACAACAAAAGCCTTCTTTCTTTTACTTCACGTACCCCAATTCAAACTCTAACCACGATTCAGGGAGTCTGCCATCGTACCCCAATACCAATTTACATAACTAAAATGAGCTCAAATAAGTTTTAAACCAAAAAAGAACCATATATTGGTTATTTAGGTGACACTGATGTAATTACTTTATCTAATTATTGAACATAAATCACCATACCACACTTGCATTTTTATACAAACCTGAGGATCAGCTTTCTCCTCAATAAACTCGGTGGGGGCATTTGCCTGAGGTCCCTTGGTAGACACTATGCTAAGTTTACGTATGTAGTCCTGGGCTGCTTTGACTTCTTTATCTGCCTCCTTGGCCATAATGGAATCATCTGGTCGTAACTAAAATGTGCGAATCATTGTTTCAGGACAGTGCAACTTAAAGTGGTTTAATCAAATCCATTAATAGTATTAAAACATATTACATACCCAAGGGTATATGTTATCCAAAGATATGACCTGATGTTGCAAAAGCAACGCTATCACAGTCATCAAGGGTGGTGGTTCTTTGTAACTTTCCAGGACTTCCATGTTTCCTAATTTGAAACCTAGAACCTCAGAGATCACATGGGGATCAGCCATATACTTCTTTATGAGAGGTATAAAAAGTTTGTCTAGATGAGGGCGAGCCTCAAATGATTCTAGTATTATATCTAGAACTCTGTTTGGGTCTAGATTGAAGCAACCTGAAAGTCAACATTATAAAATTAACTACAGTAAAATATTTTTATTTATTTATTATGTACAAACTAGTAGTCTACATATGAAACAGACATGGATGGCACAACTGAAACAACGTCGTAATTTCAGTTCAGCAAGACCAATACATGGTTCTGTTGGTATATATACCAACAAAACCTATATATAATAATTTATTCTTTTATGTAATACAAAAGTGATTGATTATACAGGTAAGTCTAAAATTATGCACAAATGTGTATGGTGTTACCTATTACAGTAAATAAACTACTTACCTATAAGGGACTGAATAATCTCTAATATACTTTTCCATTCTGTGTTTTCACTTATTTCTTGATTGAGTTCTACAATTAACTTAGCATATCCTTCACTTTCTTCTCTAAATAAATTGAATTTACGTTGTTTGTAACTAAAACAAAAACAAATATAATCATTTTAGTGTAAATGTCACAGGAAATAAAAGTGAACCATTTCACATTTCATGTTCTTGAATGATACTTACTACAACTTAGTCTTGATTTTAATAAATTTGGTGTAAAAGTTTTTATTTTTCAATGTACCAACATCTTGCAAAGTATCTATTTCCAATCTCTCTTTCAATAGTTTGTCTGATATGAAAGATTCGAGCTCCCGTACAATGTAGCAGAAGTTAGTGCGCTCATCGCTCTGCACATCTGTGCATGTCTCTGCATCGAGCACACACACTACATCCAATATTATTGATGGAATATCAGCATGCAATGCCTGGGAAACATAATACATTTAGGGAGTTAGTACATTTTCAGCTTCCTTGATACCATGAGATCCCAGTTCATTCTATATGATACCAACTTAATAGCCTTCCATGAGCCAACTAGCGCCGCTAATCTTAAAAAAATAATATCTTCCAATATAATCAATTTGATTAAAAAAGCTATTTACAACATGTTTATTAGGATGAATACTATTTTTCAATATACAAAAACCGAAACTGAATCACGTTATAAATAAACATTAAAAAAAAAAAGTATTTATCATAATAAACATTTTGTAAACAGCTTTTTTAATAAAATTAATTATATTGGAAGATATTATTTTTTTAAGATTGGTGGTGCTAGTTGGCTCATGGAAGGCTCTTAATTAGAAGATACAATACAAAAGGCAACTTACAGTAGCATCACGAAGTGCAGAAAGAACTGCATCCTTTTTCAATACTCCTCGCAAACCACAGAGTAGTAAGTCATATAAAGTTTGCGATAAACCAGAGAGTTTCCCCGACTTTGTGAACAATGGGCTTTTATCTTCATCCTTGATAGACTGTGTCACATATTTTATACTGAAAACCACATACAATATCAGATTCAGTTTCAGAAAATGTTCAAGCAGTCTTGAGACCAATCTTTGCTCGAGATGGCAGCTGGACATCAAGAGAAGGAAAATGCCATGAGAATATTTTAGTTCGGTTTTACACAGCATGGAAAATTCTAAGATATCCTGAAATTCGCATAGCTAATAAGATCATATCATAACACAATCAAAATTTTGTTTGTTGTGGATTCCCGAGATCCAAGGACATGGGCTGTCGCCTGTTGTCATAATCAAAATGCCATTATAAACGACAAATGTTATATACGTAAATGCTACAAAACAACCAATGAATATACGCAATTATCTCAAAAGCAAATATAACATAATCAACATGTGTTTATTATCCGTGGACTTCGTGGTTCAAGGGTGGATATCCTCCAGACATGATTGACATGGCTACAAAATTTAGGTTAGAATAGCACTTACAATTGCTCCTTTCCTGATTTTTCCCATACTTTACAGTATTCAGACACAAACTTTGTGAATGAACCCATACTGAAAATGATTTTAGCATGGATTTAGTAAATTTATGAAAACTCAGTCAACACACAAGCTTCACAAAGCCGCGGCCATGTTTGTCAATCACTCAATGCTGCCAACCTGAATTGATTGAAAACCAAAATCAGTGTTTCCAGCAACAATGTCAATCAATCAGTAATTGGACCCGGAAACGGAAGTACATAACGGTTTTATAAAAATCATTGTACTTTGCGCGGAAACGGAACTACCGGAGTGATTTTTTTTATTTATTAAAGGCATTGTCTCATCAGCCCAAATAAACCAATATAATTTTTTGCATTCATATGCTGCGCGCAAATTGGGATACATCCAACGCATGTATTTCAAAAAGCAATCGCATCGGCAATTTTCACACGGCCAACGTGGATCGTTTGGGCAGAAATGCTTTAGGCAGCCATGCCTTTTAAAATAATAATAATAAACAATTTTTTTTATAACCTCAAAAAAATCAATCGCTGATCGCTTGTTTACATTAATTTATAGCAAAAGAAAATGCCTACGTACGAGTTAGCTTTAATGTTACGTGCAATGCCGAAACCGGAATTAAAAACTACGCTAACACGAATATCACATCACATATTTGACCGTGGAGGTATTATCAGAAACATTGAAAATTTGGGATTCAGACCGATGCCCTACAAAACCAGTGCTCATGGCTTAGTACATCGGGAAGCAAATTATTTTGTATTTAAAATAGACACAGCAACGCTTACGGTCGCAGATTTGAAAGAAGAATACAGCAGAGATGTGGACATTGTGAGACAGAGGATTTTTAAGGCGCAGAGTGAGTGCGAGCAATCTTGCACCTTGGAGGAAGAACTGTTACCGCCTGCCTACCGTGAAGAGGTACAGAAGATGATAGACATTGGCAAGACTCAAGTAAATCGCTTCACACACAAATTCAAATACAATTCTGGCCTAGATTATTATCCCTTCCAACGGTAGATGTACCTACATATATTGTAAGTAGGAATAACTTTAGATTATATAGTCTAGACAAATTAAATTAATTACACCAGTTCTTGATATTTTTATTCAACAAGTACGCAGAATAAAGTTGGTGACATTGCATATTGACTCCAAATCAGACTGTAAACTTTTCATAACCAGATATCTGCTAATTAAATAAGGCTGTTACTAACTACCTATTACTATGTGAGGTATAATTCTGCTTGTATCAAGTTTAGAGTTGTGACCTAGTCAAAGATATAATAAGTATCTGATATGACTTGATTTTATTTGACACTTGTCTTATCACATTAATGTACCTATACTGTAGAGAGATTAGATTCTCCCTCTACGACCTATACCTAGCATATTTTAACCCTTAGCAGCTCTCACAAGTTACTAAATGTAGAGATAGGCTTCTCTCTCTCTAAGTTACTAAACGATCGTCAGTCTATGTAAACGATACTCTGGTTCTCTTGAAAATGGCGGGAACCGACAGTTGCAAAATTATTTGATAATTTTAATTTATTGTCTACAGAGGTTATTTTGAGATTAATATCACGTTAAATTAATCAGAAAATGTTCGCGAGTGACAGTATGGTGAATTTGTTGGATAATTTGAGCAAGATCTGGGGTTTCAAGCTTTTATCAAGAGTTCCCGCTACAAGCTCGGGAGTGAACGTGACTGTCGAGCTGCTTCGTCCAGAGTGATGACGCTACGGCGTCTCCTCTGGATGAAGACGCGGCTACCCAGGGTGATGACGCTACTGCGACTTCCCTGGAGGAAGATAGAAGACTTTTACATATTGAATTTTCTGTAACATGACATTGGCAAATGACGAACTGTCGAGTCCATTAATAAAATAAATAAATAATAAACGATACTCTAATGTGTCAATATTATGACATTTAAAACTTAAGTTTAAAACTAATAGATTATTAAACCATTTCAAAAACCTACTGCCTACTAGTAATTTTAAATGTCATACTACTGACACTATTGAATAATTTTTTTAGACTGTCGCAATAATGTTCGATAATTTAATGGTAAATTAATTGTAGCAGTTACCTACTTATTACTTATGGCCATATTTATAAGAAAATATCTTAAAAGTTTGGAAACAACATTTTAACAGAGAGTTAGTGTGAAACACAAATGATTAGTTTTAATATTCCTAGTGTTTTTTGCATTCGAAGACTATGCATTATACAAAATCGAAATGGATGTGGTTCAATGATATCCCTTCAGCATGTCAGAAGAAATTCATACTTCAAGCACAAATATACACCGGAAGTTGAAGCAGCTATTAATAAACAAATTCAAGCTGAACAGCAGGCAGCCCAAGATTATTTGAATATGGCAATAGCTTTTCTACATCCATCTCAGTCTCGACCTGGTGCTGGTGGCTTCTTTATGAGAATGTATGATGAGGAAACAGGTCACATGCAAGATCTCATTCATTACCAGTTGTTAAGAGGAGGAATACCCATAATAAGCGGGCTTACTGCACCAAATCCTAATATGCAAATTACTATGTTAGAAGCATTCAATCGAGCCCTAGAAATGGAAAAGGCTGTCACAGAGGTAAGTACCTAGTATAATAAAATAAAATATTGCTAATCTATAAAGTAGCATGCATACCTACTTTTGGTATGGTTCTTTTTGAGTGAAATTTTAATTATAAAATAGCTTTTAGAGCAAGTCATCAGTGTTGCTGAATCTGTTAAAGATTATCAATGTGCAGATTTTGTAATATCGGTATTCTTGGAAGAACAAATGCGCTCACTGAGTGAAATGGCTCACCACGTGACAAACCTGTCAAGGCTTTGTGATGAACATGCAATATATCATTATGACTTGGATCTTGTTAAAAAATATCCTTGGACATACAGACGTAAGGGATAGTGCTGCTATGGAAATTCAGGGTAACATGACATGAACTTTACATTTCATAATAATAAAATAACAACAAATTATCCACAACTTTATCGTTTATTTTGAATTCCAACTTAATATCATCAGTACATTTCTTGGGGTGATTGAGATTCATTAGAAAGTATTTTAGTGATTCGTTCAATTCGACATTCACGTAGCGCGTCAACCAGTTGTGTTCTTTCGTTGTTGTGATCACGCCCATGCAGAGACAGTGCACGCCAGTCAGCATACCATTGTTCTACAGTTTCTGTGAAATGCAATTGGTGTCAAAGTGATTGGTTTTTATAAGCACATTTATCACAGCAAGTTGCATTACAAATTCTCACTCTTACGCGACGTAGCATATGAGTGACAGTTGCGTTTAGGTTTAGGATTAGACTTGACGGCCGCAACAGAATCACGCTTGTTCCACCACCAATTTTATGCCCCACGTTGGGCGCCATTACTCACCAATAAGTTCATCAAAGTATGTTTCTTCGACATCATCTGCTGTCGGTACCCACACGCGTAAATAGTCTTGGCACAACACAGGAACTTCCTCATTCACAATGCTCACATCCAAGTCCAAAGCACTGAAACAAATTCGTAGATATTTAACTTGAAAAGGTTAAATAACAACTAAGTAACAAACAGACAGTATCATTTGCTCTTCTTCTTATTAATTGCATAATTACTAATTAATTAAACCTAAGATAAGACAAATATTATTTATTGCAAAAAAGGAAACACAAAAGAAATAGGCTAATACAGACTTACTTAGTCACAATTGTACCTAAGAATTTATTTTTTACATAATTTAATCGTATTCTTACCCAATTGCTTTTTTTAACGTAATATCTTTGTTCTTCTGATATTGCAATTCAAATTGCTTTTGGATTTTTTTAAACGCTTTCACACAGCAATCATTTGGTATATCTGCAATGTTTAATTGTTAAAAAAACCTTACTGTTTACTTATTATAACTTGCCATAATTTTTAACATGAAACAAACCACAGGAAATTTCCACGCGAATGTTCTTTTCAACAGAGCAATTTGACATTATGTCCCTTATAACTGCTGCCGTAGAAATATTGTCGGATTTAAACACAGCTAACCCGCGTCTGCAACATTTAAAGGCAATAGTAATAAAAGTAAATAAAGACGTACACTCAAATTAAAAGCTGTTTCTTACTGGTAGCGACAAATCAGGATTGTTCTAAGAAGAGTATGACAGCGTCCAAAGGCTACATTAGTGCCTGGCCGCGGTAATTCACCAGGTAGAACTTCAGTTAGCCAAGATGTCATTTCGGGTACAGAAAATCCCCCTGATACACGTACTTGGCACCACGATCTGCAATGTTCGCAAGTTTATACTCGTAAAGATAGTAGATACCTAAATGGATTGGGTCGTTAATAATCTGGGCCCTGGGTTACTAGTTTGTAGATGACTTTTATTACCTTTTTTCGTTGTCCGATTCTTCTTCATGTTGAGAGTAGTAGGGCAGCGCTGGCAATCGCAATGTGTTTAATCGTGCTACCCTCGGGGCACCTGCTGGCAGGGCGTAGATTAGCACCCGCACAGATTCGGCTCGTCTCACTGCTGAAGAACCCAGAACGTAGCGCATACGAACCCAAAGTCGTCTCGTACCTGCTTGGCACCTTACTGTTGCTAGAAGGTCTAATGTGTTGCCCTGGTTGAACATATAATTTTATGAATATACATAATCTTCAAATATTTGCATGAACTTGAATCCATAGCGACTTGAAAATACCTGTGAGGGACATAGGCTGAGTACGGCAGCACTATCAGTTTGCATATCCAACTTTTTGTTACAATAAATGAAAAGCATGTCCAATGGGACTGCTGATGTAATTTTTGTCTCTTGCCAACCATCATGAGTTGCTCCTGATAACTGAAATATTATAAGGTAAGGTAACTTGAAGTTTTTTCTACGTCTGCTGTATAGGTTTACCAACCTCGTAGTGTATATCCAGCAAAGGTGGCATCGACAAGCCTGCGTTTAAGGAGCGTGTACTTCGTTGATACTTCTCGCGTTCAGTCGCCGTTTGTTTTTCTAAACGCGCTACTTCAGTTCTGTATAAAAATCAAAGCAACGTTTTATAATGGTTTCGACAGATATAATTATCTAGCTTTTTTATGTCGTATACATATAATAGGATGGATCACGTACTCGAGTTTGGTTCTTCGCGCCGCAAGAGCATCCTGGGGAATGTTAGCTAATACAACTCCTCCTGAGACGAGACGGCGTGACCTGAGGGCGAAGATTCTCCCTGAAAAGGTGACTGCGAGCAATTCGCTCACCTCTGTACCCACACATCCTCCGGCTACAGATGTTACAGGTTCACCACAAAACTGGAATGGAAAGTTAATGTAATGTATGGCTCCAAATATTTAGCGTAGCTTCTGCACTATTTCTCCTTATAGATGATAAACTAAACATTGATACAAACGTAGGTGAACTTCAGTCGTGGCTTCTCAGCCAAATTTTCCATATCAACAAGGTAGAGTTGGATAGAGCCATCGTGGCGGCCCACTGCAATATGCGCGCTTCCATTACCGTAGTACCAGCCGACACAGACCACAGATCCAAGACCACGGCCTTCCACCAGACATTTGCTCGATAATACGGATCTGTGACATAAAACGCCTTAGATTGATACCTTATGCTATACGTAAGAACTTTCTTGGGTGGCGATTTGCCACCATGTTCAAATTACTTACATGTTTAAATTTAATATACCTACGATACTTAGGTGGGCACATACCACAATATAGATAAGTAAACAGTATTATGTCTCGACAGCGTAAACATGCGGTAGGGTTGCCCAACGGACTATTTCTCTTGAACTTACGTTACGTAGGCGTAACCTATTTAATAATGCTATAAGCGTAGACAGATTATGCTATAAGTAATGTCCTGTTATCTTTCAACGTTTTTAAATTCTAGAACGTAAGTAATAAAATTCAAAAGCAATAAAAGTCTTTTTGGTATCCTACTAAATGATTTGTTAAACTTAGGGAGTGTAAAAATTCGCATTCTGACAAATAGATTCTGTAAAAAAATTGCTGGAAAACATAAACATGGAGGAGAATAGGGAAACTCTTTTATTTGTTTGTAAATCAATGGAGATATTTTGAAGTTAACTTTTTTATTTATTTGTTCGAAATATTTTCTCTATTTCATCCACCAATGAAATCATCACACAGTACGGACAACAGCAATACAGCATATCAATGGTAACACTTGCAGTATGAATTTAACTCTTATGACACAGATAATAAGAACAGTCCAAAGTGTTACACTTGATCTGCTGTTAGCTGTACTATTAACGAATTCATTTTTACGTCTCACACCATCAATCCGTCTACTGCAGCCCGCGGCACTCGCGCGCGGCTATTGCATGCCGAAACAGGCTGGGATTTCGGAGCGCGCGCTTCGGCCGGTTTGAATGTAAACAGAATACTGTATACTTACTCTTCATAAGCTATAAGGCCTATAGACCCGTCAGCAGCACCGTAGAAAGCGTAGGCGTCAGGAGATCGCAGTGAAGGAGGAACAGCCAAGCGAGAGGGCCCAGAGGACATAGCTACACGTGTGACAAACTGTCCGTTCTCCAAAATAATTACCCCCTTGTTTGCTATTAGCACAAGTAATCGCACTCGGGCATTCTGGTAGAAACAAAAATTAGTTGAATGAATTATGTTTACGGAAATATAAATTGGGTAATTTAACCGAACTCTAAAATGGTAACCAAATATTTACAAGGATCTAGAAGACAGGTGATCTTCGATTGCGGAGAACGTTATACTACTTTAGGTATATTTAGGTCAGTGTGTGGACCCCCCCCCCCCCCCCCCCCCATGTATGGAAGAGCATAATTGATGAACAAAACAAATGGCATAAAAATATTATTCTAACGTTTGGAGCACTAAAGGCAGCGATGTCCAGCACTCGGTCCTCGCATACATAGGAATGGAATTCTCGCAAGTCTCTGTAGTGCGTCACAGTACGTCCGCTGCACAGTACCAAGTCGGCTCCCAGAATGTACCTGAGAAGAGTGAACATCGGTAAAAAAATATAATGATAGGTAAGTAAGCTGTTCATTTTCAAGGGTCGTTTTATAAAGTTACTCTTTGTAGTAGAAATGCCACTTAAATAATATCTACAGAACTTGACGCTTCTGCTTATTGCCTACACAGTACTCGTACCTATACCTATGTATGAACTGAAGGATGAGTACAACGGATTTTTGTTGATTCACCAATAATTTAAATTAAGTAAGTATAGGCACATACATAGACGTAATCGTTTCCGAAAGCGACGTTTCGATGGTGAGAAATACTTTTCCTTTTCTCGTGTAGCCCTTGACCTCATTCCCGGATGCCGCGAATATTTTATCCGACTGTGATCCTAAAAAACAGATAAGTAAACAAGCTGGATCTCCCTTACATGCTAAGCCTTAAACTTATAAATTATAAGCTCTACTTTAAATATTATTAGAGTCCGTGTGTTTCATTTGATGTGCTGTCGTCTGTACATAGTTTAAAAATAGGGCTGTAAGATACTACGTACCTACACTCGAACGAAACCACACTTAAGTAGGTAGGTACGATTTCCAATTTTATGGTGTAGTACGGTGTTACATAAAGTAGCCTCACATCTATACTGTAATTTACGACAATTTCGACCGTTCCACTTATATACTTAACTCATAAGGGTAGGTAGGTACTTATCCTTCGTAATGTTTCAACTATTACCCATAGCTGAGGCGAGCTGCACTGAAGTCATTGGTTTTCCAGGTAACGTCTTGAATTGAACTACTGGTTCCTCATCTTTTATGCTCAGACACTGTAACACTCCATTCTTATCTCCTATCGCAAACTGAAAAATGTTGAGTAGGGTAAGTAGGTATCATTTATCCTCTTAGTACTTTGTGATATAAATGAATCGTGAACATTTGCGTGCTTTGTGTTTTATGTATATTCATCTAATACCATGTGTAATGTAAGCGTAAGCCCTAGGCCTAGGTAGCTAGAACTATGCAATACCTAAGTACGCATAAATAACAAAGTACTTATTAAGTTTCGTTTAGGTAGGTACCTTTTGTAGAATTTTCGGCCCATCAGGCGCTGGCAATATCTTTAATGTATCGGGGTATGTGATGCCGCAAATAGTATAATCAATTCTTGTTAAATCGTAATCCATCTTATAAAATTTTGTCCGAAACTAATACAAAACGGTGCGTATTTGAAAATCGATCGGTAGCTGGGGCTGGCATCTAGGCAACGTAGTTAGTAAACACTCTAGCTAGTCACTCGCGTGGCAATAGGTTCAATCGACAACACATCAACCAAAATTAAATCGTCGATCTCTACATATAATAAGCTGTAAAGACGTGTTAATAATATCGCATAAAGTTCCCGTTTTACTATAGCGTGTGCTTATGACTAAGTTGGTGAAGAATTATCCATAGTTAGTGGTTGGCTTCCCTTCCCTTTTACGGGCGAAGAAATCATCAAGATTCAGCTGAGCTAGAGTGCATTGACATGACTGTGTAGAACTAGCTTTTCAGTGACCATCATCGTTCTTTATCTCGCCCACGGTGGCTGTATGAAATAGATCCTGTTGCCTTTCCCTTCACGGCCGCGGTATAAGTCAATGGTCGCGGCCCCTACATAAATCATCATCATCAAATATATAAATATAACCTAAAAAGTATTGTCGTGGTCCACAAATTACTAAGAGGATATTCTACGTGGTCACTAGAAGAAGTCTCTCTTAGTAATTTATTTGTGGTGGTCACTGAACATGTAACCGAGCGTTGTGGTCACTGAACATTGGTTGTGGAATTGTGGTGGCGAATTTTGTCAATAATTAATTGTAAAGTTTTACAGTAAGATATGGAAATCGACAAGGAAAATGTGGTTCAAGCTGTGGTCATCATGGACACATTTAACAACAACTTTGCTCCTATTAGCAAGAAAAAACCAATGGTGAGATTTCCTATTAGCGTTTTTCAAAATAAATAATTTGTCTTAGTCTTGTACAAGACACTAGTATTCCTATTTTTTGTTCTAGGCTTTGTTTCCTGTCGCTGGTGTGCCTCTGATTGATTATATACTGGAGTCACTAGCTTTGGGCGGAGTGGGTGAAGCTGTATTGTTTTGCTGTCGCGATAGTGGCAAAATTAAGAATCACATAAAGTATGTATTCGTAACTTCCTTTAATTTGGCGAATAGGCGTCACTGTCACCTAGTTACTATATTCAATTTTGATACTAACCAGATATTTCATCAGAGTGTCGATAAGGCGTAGTATACTTTTTTCAAGCAGTCCCACTATTTGTTACACAATGACTGCTCGAAGTGAATCTCTGCAATGAAAATATGATGGTCCTGCACAAACCAAACTATCTCCTCTCGGTCCCCATATGGCTGAGTCAGGCGAGTAGATCTGACATTTTAATATGATTACAGACATGGCATTAACAGCAAATTACCATGGAGTTTAACTATGGAAGTGCAAGTGCTCACTTCAGATACATGTCAGACGATGGGAGATGTGATGAGGGAGATTGATGCAGCAGGACTTGTGAGAGGATACTTCGTTTTGACTGGTATCAACAGCATTACTAATGTGAACTTCGCTGCTTTATTGGAACAACACAAGTAAGAGTTAGATGTAATCTCAATTTCATTATTTAGTGGCACTGTGGTTAGAACACCTGGCACTCAATATGGAGGGCAGCGACTCAGGTTCGTTTCCATGGTCAACACAGGGTCAACATAAGAAAATAAGTTTTGAAAAAAAAAATTGTGCACTTTTACCAATTCCTTTTAAAATATAAATGAATTAGAACTTACATAAGTATTATTTTTTAGACAAACTTGCAAGAAAGACAAGGGAGCCGCCATGACACTGTTGTATAAGAAGATGGCTTGGGAGCATCCTTTGATTAGTTCTGACAAGTCAATATTCCTTGCTGCTGACGCAAACACTAAGAAAGTGTTAATTTACAAGAAGTACAAAATAAAATCACAAGACAAAACATTAACTTTGTCTCTGGTATGTTGGTAAATGATTTGAGTTATTTTTATGTTATTGCTAAAACCTAGCTTAACACAATCACCATTTTTTAAAACTTGCAAGCGCTTATCCATAAACATGATTTAAAGTTTTTCCACCATTTAGGTCTTCTGTCGCTTTCTTTCTTAACATTTGTTAACAAAGTGTGAAAGGGAGAAGAACATGGTTTATGGGAAGTGAGGTTTAACTAGGTTTATGAATAATAGCAGCAATGTCTATGTTGTGTAATAAAAATGGTTTTATGTTTCAGGAGAGTGTATTGAATCATTCAGAAGTGAAATTGCATCATAATTTGGCTGATGCCAATATTGCACTATGTTCCCCTTCTGTACCTCCTCTTTTCTCTGATAACTTTGATTTCCAAACAAGGGATGATTTCATACATGGCATCCTTATCAATGAAGAGATTCTGGCCAGTTCTCTCTACTACATGCTTTTGAAAGGAAATCAATATGCAGCCACTGTAACAAATTGGAAAACCTATCAGACAGTCTGGTGAGTTACATAGATACCTGACAATCCTGGCATCTGTTATAATAATATATTATTTTGATTGGCCACCAGCATCTTAAAACATAGGTATTTGTCATGACATGATATAATTATGTAACTCGTATTTCAGCCGGGATGTACTACATCATTGGACTCAACCATTATCCATAGAAACAGGTTCATTTTACCAAAATAACTATGTGTTTATGGGATACCATAATTTCCGCAAGAAAACTTCGACCTTGAGCAGGTAAAATACCTACAACCTGCATTGAATGAAATTGTGCCTTGTGGTCTTTTTTATTAAATGAATTTATTTTCTAGATCTTGCTCACTTTTGGAAGATGTCTTGATAGGAGACAATACTCATATCAATGACCACACTGTAGTGTCAAAATCAATGATCGGAAACAATTGTGTTATTGGTAACAATGTGACCATCACGGGCAGCCACATAATGAATAATGTTGTGGTCAAAGGCAACTGTAAAATTAGCAATAGTTTCATTGACGACGGCAGTGTTATTGAGGAGAATTCTGTCCTTGAGGGAGGTGCTATCATAGCATCAAATGTTAGTGTGAAGGCTGGTAGTCAACTGAATGGAAACATTATAGAGAGTTCAGAGGACGATAAAGAAAATGGTAAGTAAGACAAGAAATAATTAAATTTTGACAGAGAATCTTAGGCATCTCATAGAATAATTTATTTTTCTTTATAATTTTATTCTAGAGAAAACTCTATTGAAATCAACATCAGAGAGTGGTACCGAATGGGAAAACGAATCGTCAGGGAGTGGTGGTGATGACTTCATTGGATTTGAGAAGACTTGGAGTGGAAGTGAGTCTTGTTACTCATCTGCCAGTAGTGCAGAGTCATCATTACCAGATTCTCCAGTTCCAGAAGACACTAACAGTAAGAGAAGTTATGCTTATGTACTACAACATGATCTTAATCTTGGATAAGAAGTTGTCTTAATTTACGATGATGTTAATTATAATTTTGTTTCTGTTTTTTTAGTATTCCTTCAAGAAGTAATTGACAGTTTGGCCAGAGGATATGAAGAGAAACTAAAATGTGACTATCTAATTTTGGAAATAAACTCATCGAGATATGCTTACAACATACAACTACATGAAGTTAATTTCTTTGTTGTAAGAGCATTACTCAGTATGCCTGCTCTAACTGATACAAAAAATGTGCTCAGTACTGTCAAAGATATTTTGAAGTTTTTCAGACCAGTCTTAGCCAATTACATCAAGACTAAATCTTCGATAATGGATTGCTTGAGAGCTGTTGAAGTAAGTTTCTTCACATGTATGACCAGTTGATTTGTAAACCTTGTGAATCTTTTTCACACCTGCTCTTCTTTTTGTATTTTAGGACAGTTGCTTAAAGTGCGAGTGGCTGGATAGTAAAGCTGGTAAAATTTTACACTTAATATATGAAGCTGATGTTGTTGATGAAGATTCATTAGTTGAATGGTACAAAGATTTGAAGGAGAATGATAGTGCACTTGCCACTCAGACATCAGTAGTGAAATTTTTCGAATGGCTGCAGGAAGCCAGCGAAGAGAGTGAATAGCAAAAATTTTGGGATATAAAAACTAGAAAAATTATATAATTATGTTTTTATTGAATCTGTTAATATAAGGCGATAATGATGTTACAATAACATGATTGTAATATGGCTTTATAAAAACGAAAAACAAGAATTATAATAATAAGATTGCCAACTGTATTGGATTTTGTTACTTACTGCACCAATCATTTAGTTCACCATTGATTTGATCACAAAAGCTAGATATCTGGAAAATTGGAATTATACTGCCATACTCAGTTACTATGTTTACCGAATAGTAGCATATTGCTGGAACTGTATAGTAGAGAAGTTTCTGAATTTGTTGACATCAAAAGTAGTTGGTTCACATGGAGAATGGACCTTTATCTGTCGCATGTGTGTATCCCGTCCATTCTGATGGTTGCTTAGTACTGCTATTTGGATCATGTATGTACGAATTGGTCTGTCATGCATGTCTTTTATTGGAATCATCTCCCATCCTATAAATAAATTAGAAAACTATAACAACATATTAATAACTTCATTGCATTTAAAAAGATAAAATAGGAAATCTTACCACTAGGTTCCAACAATTCAATAACTTCAATTTCTTGTAAATCATTGAAGTGTGTGCCAGCCCGAATTGATATTCTGCTGGGAGTGTAGCTCTCGTCTAATTTATAATCTGTATATATGTAGATGTGGGAAACCATGGTTTTCCTCTGGAACTGAATGTTCACCAGGTGTGGTAGCTGTCCGTCTGACTGCCAGTATGTGTCCATGCAATCATCCCTCAATTGGTCTATGCCAAAACCTGGAATGGTTACTTTTATTTATAATAAATTATAATTTACATATAATATGGAAAGGCAAACTGGCAAGATCTGGTCACATCTGAAGGTAAGTTATTTTTTACTTTTATATCAGCCTACAAATAAAACCCATCTCATTAACTTCAACCTTACCATAGCAGTCTTCAACCTTGAAATTGGCAGAATCATCACTAATAAGTCAGGAGCCATAAAGAATGAACAATAAATTGGAGACAGAACGCCAGATGATTGAAGCTAACTTCTTAACCTTTCTGATCACAGCAGCTGCACAATGATGCATACATTAATGTATTTCATAGTGAACTAGATATTGTTTATATTAAACTTTATTTTGCAGCAGGAAATAGTCAAGGGGATGGAAATAAAGATCTTGGCAGCTATCTGTATGATAGACTGACCCATTAAAGAGAGATTAGAAGAAACTGTTGTTGTAACGAACCTGGTTTACACGAAGATAAGCTCCAAATAGCATGGTTTCCTACTTCTCGAACAGTGCCTGATCTTTCATTAGCAAGAGGATCTTTTTCAGATGACATATTTGATTTAAAAAAAGTATCCTCCGTGTTGTAGGTATGTATAAATCTTCAGTCTCAAGTTTTTTTTTCTGCTGGAAGAAAATATAATCAGTAAATTACCCTATAATGAAAGAATCCAAACAAAAATAACAAAACAACCACCTACCGACTCAACAACACAAACGTTGACTTGACAGTTGACTGACAGTTTTTTTTTGTTAGATTCTTCCCAGATGGAAAGGCAAAGCAAACTAGGGCATACAGCCTAGTGATGTGCCAACTCGGGATAAACACGACTCGAGTTAACCCGAGTTGAAATTCAGCTAACTCGGGTTGAACTCGAGTTACACAACTCGAGTTAGCAGGAAGAAACTGAGTGCATGATTTGTTACAAATTACTTTTTTACATATTTGTTCTTCCATCCAACTCTGCGAGAGCTCGGTGGCTCAGTGGTTGGGTCAATGGACTTGCAATATAGAGGTCCCAGGTTCGATTCCCAGCTAGGGCAGCCATGTACCAATGAGTTATCCTCGGTTTTTTCGACGGAAAATCTTACGTACATTTACCGAGTGCTCTCAAAACGGTGAAGGAAAAACATCGTGATGAAACCTGCATGTCGTAGAAGAAGAAAAAAAAAATCTAAGGCATGTGAAATCCGCCAACCCGCACTGGGCCCGCGTGGTGGATTATGGCCCGAGCTCTCTCGATGTAAGGGAAGGTCTGTGCCCGAGCAGTGGGGCAATATAAATAGACTGATGATGATGATGATGATCCAACTCTGTTAGGACAATTATCATTGCTAAACTTCGTAGGTAGGATTGAAATAAAGAGGTTTAAGTATATAGTTTACATATATAATTTAGGTATACAATTTATACAAACAAAAGATCTCAGGTTTAAACTTGAATTTCTAGACCTAAGTGCTTTATTTTCGGTCAATGCAATGGCGGAAGTATTAAAGCTCGAACCCAACGAACGAATAGCGCTCTCGCTCTTTCGCTTGATTCGTTCATATTAACCGCCAGCCCAAACCCGAGTTAGGAAGAAATCAACTCGAGATAACTCGATTTAAGCCCAACTCGAGTTGACACATCTTTAACAGTGGCAGACAGTGGGGTGACCGCGACTTCCATCGTTATCGTAATCGCTTTCAATTTGACACATGGGCGCTATACATTGCTGCTATGTTTTTGCAAGTTTTAACAAATGACAACGAAACGCAGCAATATATATCGTTCAAGTGTCAAAATGAAAACGATAACCATAACGATGGAAGTCGCGGTTACCCTCCAGATAGTATTTTTTTGATAGCCGTTGCTACATACATGCGATGATATTTGCCTTATATTTGCCAATTCGCTAATCGCATGGATACCTAAGTTGTTTGGTGGCTTAGGGGGCAATTCGGGCAAGAAAAAACTCGGCTTGTGCCGATTTGATCTTTTTCAAATTTGATGTAAGTAGTCTTTTCGGGCAATGCATACCTAATTTAGTCTTGTACTGTACTGGCTTAAAAAGCGTCATCAACGTATCAACCACCAACGTCAAGCCATCTAATGATGTTAGCCATAAACCTAGTTCCCTTAAACAATGTTTTGAAACTTTCACTACTTGTGCGGTTAATCTGGTCGACCAACGTCATATAGGTGCTCATCCGCACCCACAACGATGTACTCTGTCTGTCACTAGTTCAAAGAGTACCTAATATAAGAATCCTGCATTAGTCACTGGTCACTGTGGTGTTGATGTAGGTATATAGGGTACTGTTCTCATTTCGTACTTAGTAAAAAAATAACTGCCAAAAATTTGCCACTTTGATTAAATTTTTATAGCCATGTCACTTCTACAATCAAGACGAATCTAACGACACCTCATGTTAAAATTCTTCAAGCCGTTCAGGCTGTAATGTACACACATACTTACATGTTACATACATACATATACTCGAAAAACATAACCCTCCTTCTCGCGTAGTCGGGTAAAAAACAGCAATTAACTTAGGCAGCATATACTTAAACCGAAATCAAATCAATTGATTCCAACTTTATAATTACGAACTTTTAACGTGTAGTTGGATGCTGATAAGAGTTGTAGGTAAATCCATAGGTAGGTATGTACTGTGGGAATTATTCGCTCATATAGATAAGTGCAAGATGGGAATGGTTGACAAATTGATAACCTCATAATTAGTGGTTACGCTGCAGCGTAATTTGAGGATGGCATGTGGGACACGCCGACATGTGGTTTGGTTGCATTCGGTGGGTAGTGTTGGTACGGGCATGAACCGCGGGAACTGGCCACTCGGAGACTCCCAGACGGTCACCAAATGTTGAATTTAGTTCCGGCTAGCCGCGCATGCATTATCATTTTTCTTACTAATTCTCACTGTTTTTTTCTTACTAATAAATAAGTAAAAAAACAGTGAGAAAAATATTGCTTTAGTAGGAAAACGTATTATTAATATCTAATATAGGTACTGAAAGTTCAAGTATTTTCTTAGAATTCGTCCCAAAGGCATTTTACTACCGCGTGCATTGTAGTTTACTAAGGTAGATTAGAACTTTTTTTACTATACTTATTTATTACTTATACTCTTTGTATTAATTTTTCATGCATAACTATTTATTTATTTTATTAATGGACTCGACAGTTCGTCATTTGCCAATGTCATGTTACAGAAAATTCAATGTATAATAGTCTTCTATCTTCCTCCAGGGGAGTCGCCGTGGCGTCATCACCCTGGGTAGCCGAGTCTTCATGTCTTCATCCACAGGAGACGCCGTAGCGTCAATCACTGTGGACGAAGCAGCTCGACAGTCACGTTCACTCCCGAGCTTGTAGCGGGAACTCTTGATAAAAGCTTGAAACCCCAGATCTTGCTCAAATTATCCAACAAATTCACCATACTGCCACTCGCGAACATTTACTGATTAATTTAACGTGATATTAATCTCAAAATAACCACTGTGGACAATAAAACAAAAATTATCAAATAATTTTGCAACCGTCGTTTCCCGCCATTTTCAAGAGAACCTCATGCATAACTAAATAAAATAAAATAATGAAATAAGAAAAAAAAACTAACGATAAAAATAAATTTTTAGGATTCCTTGTTAAGCGCGCGAAACGCCATTAGCTACTTTTTTGTGAAAATTCTAATTAAATAGTTTCCGTGGTATTTAGTGAATATTGATCACGTTAAGTTAATCAGTAGATGTCCGCGAACGTTTCTATTAGTTGGAGTGCTCGAAAGAAGTCGTGTTTGTGAAGTTTTGTGCTCTTAGCAAGGTTTCCTTTTGCATAACATGATGCTTGCGTGGATCATTGAGTTATTTCGTTTAGGGGTTGTGCGTAGGTTTAGGTTAGGTTATCTTCGTATATATGTATGTATTTATAAGAATTCAGACATTCTACTAACATCAGACCAGGCTCTATGCCCTAGTTGGCTTTGCCTTTCCCTTTGGGAAGAATTATACGAAAAAAAAAAATTATGTTTTCTAGACTCTATTTCCTACGACAATTTCAGAATACAATTAACTAGTAAAACTTACTAAAGCTGATTATGAATACAAAATGCTCGGAAAGAAAAAGTTAGAACAATTAGGTTCATTCACTTCGACTGCAATTTCCTACGGTTTGGGTTCATTTTTATTGATGGTCTACCTAACGGATTGGAAAGCCGTCACTAAATACATTCCTTACTATAACCTCATGTATAAACGAGCAGACGGAGACAAGAAAACTGATGAAGAATGTTAGTTTTTATCTAAAATCTTGCCCTACTGAAACCAATAATTTATGACCTTTTTATTTGGAGAACAATGTGGTCAAAGGGAGCTAGTTATTTAAATTAATAGGAGCAACCGGCTATGCAGCACGCACCGGGCACGCGTTTCAATTCAAATAAGTACATGAGTACAATCGGAGTCTAGAAAGAAAGAGAATGGAATTACAATAATGACTGGTCTCTAAGATCAGGTGTGCTCGGATTTGTAATAAAATGTCAACTGGCTCGGCCGCAGCCGGCGCGCGCGCAGCTGCCCTCGCCCTCAGCCCTCTGTACCTCCGCGCTGCCGAGCGCCCTCCGAATAAACAGGGACTCTTTGTGTCGTAATAATTTTATCCTTTTTATAGTTTTTATACAATGTTCGGCTGAGTAATTGTTCACAATAAAGGTAAAAAATTATTGTTATTTTATTTTCATTGGTAAGTTCCATCAACTACCTACAAGTTAATAAAATACCTACCTACAAATTTTGATTTCTAAGTATTTTATTTAGGTATGTATATAAAATAAATAAAATATGCCATCCAATGCAGTGTTTCTTAGTTATGTATTTACTTATATCCGTCACTCATATTTCTATCCACCTGCCGTAGACGGCTGTAGCCGCAGAGCTGCCTACGCTGCTGCATTTGTCAGCATTGAGGATTAGGTAGATTTATTATAGGGGGCTTGTCTGGCAGTCTATCCCAGAGTATATTATAGTAACGTTATACAGCTGGTCTATAGGTATACTGCATTTAGATTTGTTACTCGCGTTGTCTAGATAGGTATTTAGATATATGTAAGTAACCTATAATAATAGTTTTTAATTCCTTAGCATCGAAGTACTTATTCACAGTACCTAAAGCTATTATTGGCGTAACTATTAGGTACGCCACACCTTTAATTAAGCACAGAATAGGGTACCTAAGTACCTATCCATAATTAGCAGCTATATTTTTTACAATTACCTGACCACCATAAATATAACTGAAACTATTAACCAAAATTCTATATACTTGATTTCCGTGAATAAAATAAATTGACAATAAAATACTCAACCTACCTAAGTACCATTTTAGGTACCAATAGTAGGGTTGGATTAGAAGGTTGAAAGGCTCAAATGACGCAAAAGGGAGGGAGCTATCCGTGAGGGGCAAAGGGAGTCTCGTTTGTAGCGTGCGCTTGCGCATGCTACGGCCTACGAGCCACGTTCCGATACACTCGCTTTCTCGGCTCGCTCGACACTTGACTGTGGGCCGCTCACCAAGCGGCTGTGCGTGCGGTAGACTGCCGTCAGAATTGCGCGAACTTTGTTCAACCTTGCCTCTGGACTAAACACGTTAAGTGGTGATTATTAAGTGTATGTGGCACAATGGATTTGTCCTGTGGCGAAGACATGCAAAACTCTGGGAACAGCGCTAACGGTAGGCCGGTGGACATGTGTGTCGCGGGTCCGGACCGGGCCCTGGACCGTGATCCTCGACTGCTGCTGAATCTACTGCACCTGGAGAGGATACATGCGATACATACGGACTACTTTCAAAATGTGCAGATAGACATACAACCTTGTATGCGGAAGATCGTCACTTCGTGGATGCTGGAGGTGAGTCTAAAAAACTTTTTTCTTTGTTGTTTAGTTTAATCTTTTTAAGCAGGTAGTTGGGTACCGAGTCCGATTTGCACTTTTTGCTTACTTACCTAAATATCTTTAGTTAAATAACAAGAATCTATATTTGATATGAAGTTGAAAGATTTAAATACTAATTTTTAAATTTATTTAAATAAGTATAACTATTTTATTTTTATACGATATAGCTTACCTATATGCGTTTGCGTTGTTATGTTAGTTGTGTTATAATTATAAAGAAAACGTGGAAACATAGTTCAACTACCGTGAGCAGCTGACTGGTAGACTACGTTCGATGACCTATTAGGCTCAGGTCAGACCAAACGGAAATTATGTTCACGCATTTTTTATATCGCTGAATACGAAACTGTGTTTGTATTGTTACATCCGACACAGCGTTCCTTCATGTCGTCGGGTATGTGCGAGTTGACGGCATGTGTGCGCCAAATATAAGTATCTATTCAGATTATTATCTGAATAAGAATGATACTTATAAAAAAAGTGCGCGAGTGTTTTGAGTTTAGTTTGAACTGACCCTTATGGTAGGTATGCAGTTTCTTCTTATCCTATTATTAATTTTAATATGCGACTGACATAGGACATATTTAATAACCAAATGCACACTTTTACGATTAAATAATTATGTATTTAGATAGCCAACGCACCTTGTGCCTCCAGCTGTGGACTGATAAGCGTGATGACGATGATTGCGACCCATGTATTAGTACCTACGGTGGTTTATTATATGTAGTAGGTAGGTATAGTGGTTATGGTAACATCAATGAAATATGATTAATCTAATCTTTCAAAGGTGTACATTTGAAGGCATATCAAGACTAAGACTTTAGAAGATTAGACTTTACACCATTCTTATTATCTGCGCCATAAGAGTTAAAATCGTACTTCATGTGCTACCTCTGATGTACTATCGATTGTACTTTCAATATTTATGCTCAGAATTACGAAACCTGTATTATCTATCTCTGCGCCCTTAGTAATGCTTTGCTTCCCAACGGAAACTTTTTTACCTATTTTTTGTTATGCTTACTTAACCCTTCAATGCGCACAAGAATCTTAATGGGTAACTGAAGGCAAGCCGGGTAAAAACTTCAGAATAGGTCCATAATAAAGACTTTCTAATTATTTCAACGGCTATCCTTTTTTAATTTAAAATACTTACAGGGTAATGGATTCTAAATTTTTATTGAAAAGTAATTTTTGAAACTGTACCTAAGTACCTACCTAATGTCTTTTTAACAACAGTACATGCACTGAGGATTCGCAGCAATTGTAACAAGGTGGATAATAATAATATTTTTTTCATTTAGGCACATATTATAATTTCGTGGTCTGACTGAGGACTCTCTCAAATGTAACATATTCTTGATTGAGTTCAGATGAATCCTACCCTTTGTTATAAATTTTGATATTTAAATATTATGATTGATTATAACTGTTATCAAAACGATGAAATAACATCAAGAGATGACATAATTATTGAGCACAGGCGGCGCTAAACTAACGTCGCTGTCATGGAAGTCATTTAATTTTTAAAATCTGTAATAATAGTAATAGAATAGCCACTGGTTATATATAGGCATCGGATTGGACAGAGTTGTAGGTATACGAATACAACTCTGTTGAAAAGTTACGAGTCAAATCCGGTATCTTGCCTTTGACATTCTTAATTATTTTATCCGTGATGTTTCCGCGCAGGTTTGCGAAGAGCAGCAATGCGAGGAGCAGGTGTTCCCTCTGGCCGTGAGCTACATGGACCGGTTCCTGGCGCAGCGGGCCATCTCGCGGCAACAGCTGCAGCTGCTGGCAGTCACCGCCATGCTGCTGGCAGCCAAGTTCCGACAGTGCCACCCGCTCTCCGTGGACCTGTTGTGCGCATACACAGACAACTCAGTGTATCCTAACGAAGTCAGGGTGAGCTTAGTATAGATTCTTATCATCTATAGGGAATTGCTTCTGAAATGGACGAGATGACACATTCATCATCCATTCGCATATTTCCGCTCCTGCTATGTTTGTTAATGTTCTGTTTATGGGTCATAGTTAGGTTCAGATCTAAATGGCATGGCAGAGCGTTACTTTACAAAGTAGATACTTATTACAATAAAAATTCTAATTAAGTAGGTATATAACTTAGTGCTACTGCTCACAGTACCCGTTATAGGTATTCATTTATTTAATTTGTAAACAGTTTTGTCAAACTTAGTAAAGCTGCAGAATAGATTTTTATAGCATCTATCTTACAGTTGTACTATGGCAAAAAAACTTCCTAGTTACAATAAGCGCTTGCAATATTTTAAGATGACATCTCTTGCTGACTGAAGACATCTGCTGGACAACATTTTCCTTTGGAAAGCTGTGAACAGTGTCCTGGATTCGCCCACCCTGATCACCAAACTTAATATACGAGTACCACCGAGGTTGCCTCGGGCTGGAACTTATTCTCTCTTTTCTGGTAGATCAGCCAGGACAAATCTAGGGCACTTTTCACCATTGAACAGGTTAATGAGGCAGTATAACGCTTTAAGTAAGAAAATTAACATTGATATTTGTTCCGATACCTTGGGTAGATTTAAGGCACAGATTATAGATATTGATGATTCTAAAGAGGCAGCGGTTGCCTCCCATCAGTAACAGATTTTTCAAACAGATTTTTATTTGTTTGTTAGGTTAGGTTAGTTACTAAAATGTTTTCTAAATTTTTATTGTCAAGATCGATATAACATTGTAACATTTGTAACCTTTTCCTTGGATTTCTAAGCATGCCGTTGTTGCCTATAATTGGGGTGACACTTAGCATAATTATTTTGTGGACTATTACACTGTAATTGTTTTGGTGTACACCCTGTGGGTAACCTATTTCATAAAATAAATATAGTGGGTGAACTGATTAAGAAATGCCAGATAAAATGATTCCTTCAATATAAAGGATACGTGCCATGCCATGATGAACTGAATCCCCGTCAGGCTAATTGCAACCTACATTACTCAAGTTTACTTTATCATACTAATTATCTACACGAGTCACTTGACCCGATCCTTCCCTTTAGTAAAAAGGTCAAGTAGTTCCGACGCAGCCATACACCTTACATCCTGCAGTGACCGCAAGTTGGGCTTTGTTTTGATTCCACTGTGAATGAACTCCATTAGGCGAGTCAAATGTCACTCCTTCACCCCAAACAGGCACTTTTTATATGACCCGCCCGTATCCTTAGAGTCGCATGTGAGTTTCCGGCAATTACTCCTTCCGCGCCAACTTGTTCTGGAGGGCGGCCAAGCCAAGACACTTATTGTCGCCCTGCTTAAGTAAGCTACAGCCTGTGACGAAGTGATGAAGTAAGGCACTGAACAGTGGCTTACGTACACGACTTCCGACGGAAATGTGGGTAAGATGTTAGACACCTAATCAAGATAGCGCGCTTCCTAAAAATTTGGGACCATGACAGTAATTATTGACCGTGTTTTTATTATTATTATAAGAGACGTATGTACATGTAGATAAATGTAGGTATGTAAACATGTAGGTACCTACCTACATGTTCAAAAAGTATCCTATAGTATAGAGTATAGACCCTTAACTACCTATTTCATACATTCCCACACTGCGGTTGTAATGACACCAAAATGGTCATAATCGTAATATGGTGTGCGCAAGGGCAGGTGCGATTGGACAATTAGTACGCTGGCACCCATGAATTTGATTTTGTCACCTGATTCTCACGCCACAACCCCATCAGGTGACAAAGTTTCGGCCAAAATTCAGTGTAGGCCTAATTTTTATATTGCATCAGTCAACAACTCGCATGAATATGTTGAAGATACTCGTAAATCTCGTTTTTCGAAGACGTTTGATGGTCTTGCTTAATTTTCTGACTCTTGATGTATAAAATGCCAGTAACTACCTATTTTATATTTTTCAAGTGTTTTACGAGTGTATTTTGTTGATTCCTTTGTGACCAGCTGAAACGACTTGATGGATTTTGATGTAGGTACGTCGACAGCAGATCAATGGTAACACTTTTTACTTTTGTTTGACAGTTCTTATTATTTGCGTGGTAAGACTTGAAATCGTACTACAAGTGTTACCATTGATCTGCTGTCGACTGTACGAAAATATATTAATTTTGATCACTAGATTGATATTGGTAGGGTACCTACATTTTATGCAACATTTTTTGTTTTTATAACTTTGTTTCAATTCTGTTTTTCATATTTGAACATCAACGAAAAGCAGTTAATTTTCGTTACTGGTCCAATACTTATCCCATTGTTGTGCTGTCAGACTATTTCAGGCTGCAATGTGTATTGTGTTCCGATGTCTTTGGTATTTTGGGACCGTGGGAATACGCATCGCTGCTACTTTGAGGCGCCGTATGGCATCGTGACACATACTTCCTTGCAATTAATTCGTGCGATGATCCCGATAAGGTCGCACTACGAATACTTGATGAGGTCATATGGTGTAGGGTTCAATTCTACGAGCACTTTCCCATGACTTACCTTCTGGCATCTTTATAATTTGGCTATTTAAATAATATCATTTGTTTATGATGCGTGGGATCCGTTTTATCTTTTCTAAATATCATGGAATAAAAATATATTGTTTATCATACATTTTTCTTGAGTTGTTAACACGGAAGTTAGTTATTGTGCTATCCAAAACTTATAAATCGTTCTATCTGTTTGTAGGTTGAATGAACTTCTTGTAAATAATGGCGTCTCCCAATTTTATCAGACATACCTACTTAGTTATCTTAAATAATAGTAAGCGTTGACATTTAATCTAAAACTCATACTTGGAATCGATTTTGGTTTAGTTTTTACTCTAAACTAATTTGGACATGTCACTTGATTATAAATTAGGTACCTATTGCAGTAACTTTTTTTAAAGAAAGGATGGGGTCAATAGTCATTTATAAACGCGTAATTAAATCAGAAAACTCAGCTCATAATGCTGACTGACTGTTAAATAAAACTGGGTTGAAAACTCACATAAAAACAACATTTAATAGAGTTCGCACCCTTATTACGCGAAATAGACTATCAGGATGCACCCCATTCCTCCTTGCATTTCTATTTTCATTTGTAATGTGATTCGCTACTTTTTGCGGTTTCCGCCCTGGCACATCGAGTATGACGGTTACGACTCAACTGCTAAGAATACTTGTCCCTTCTTCGGTATAAGTGCAGGGCAATTGCACTGCATGGAAATTAAAGCAATCGACGAATAGTTTGAAAGGTCATTGAAAGAGACACCGGTCACACGGGGTCGAGCCCTTTGGGAAAGAAAGTTTGCAAAGTCCTTTGATACTTGTTAGCTTCCTAACAAGACTTTTTGTTTGTTGCAGCAATGGGAAGTGATGCTACTTCAACGGTTGAACTGGCAGCTTTCAATCGCAACGGCTTTCGATTTCGTGGACCCGCTTTTGGCGAGAGTGCCTTGGGGCCGCTCTAACCCTCTCGTCAGAAAGCATGCCCTCACACTCATCTCTGTCTGCTATACTGGTGAGTAAAATGTGTTAATTAACTTACAATGTTGGGCACCTCATTAATTGTCTGTGAACTTATGCAATATGCGGGCTTGATATACCTACAATACTTGTGCCAACTTCCTAACTATATTCCTAAGTAATCGATAAGTGTTGCTATGGGCACAGAATATATAATAGTACAAGCTATGGGTCAATTAAATTCGCTCATCACCCATTGGTTTAATGAAGCAGTCGGTGGTAAAAATAACTGTATTTATAGATTAACGAGGGAATATGGAGCCTCCCTTTGTTTGTAAAACCGATTGAGTGCGTGCAGTCGGCAGGACATGCATTAGTATTTGGGGTGTGGGCAGTGGACGCGTGTATCGGAACGCGCACATGCCGCCGCTCGCGCACTGATATCGCGCACACCTTGCGCCTGCGCACCCCTCAGACACTGACCCCAACACTCCCTTTGTGAAATTACATAGAAAAACTTAATTATAGTGTTTTAAAGCGAATGAGAAAAAAATACTTGCACATACTTATATATTTTTATAACTTTCATCACTGGCATTATTTTGATGCTACCTAAAGATAGGGGGCTCCTTCAAATAGCTTCGAGCAGATGTGATATAGATCATTACCATTTCCATTGAACTGACTTAAACTAGAAACTATGCAAATCATTGTAAAATAAAACTAAACAATTGCGCTTAGGCACGTGCATCGCAATAAAACTACCAACGTGTGCTTTATTTTATTGGACAACATCGTAAAAGCTGAACATAATAACCATAATAGCTGGTCAGTTTGTCCACCAGTTGTTAGTGTTGATTTTTCGGGTCAATACAAATGGTTTAATTATCTCGACTCGATCTGATTTACGATAGAGCTATGTCCGGAGCACGGGCCGCTCGCCCTGACAACAGTTGCACCATGTGCGGTGCGGATATACTTCCACATGAATATTTTGCTATCGACTTGCCTATCTAACGCTTTTATTTTTACGATAGTTTTAAAGGCAACGGCATGTGCGACATTAAATTGGAGACATTAGATGCCTATCCATATCGATCCTATTGATATTCCCGTAACATATTCTGATTAAGGGACAATCAATCGCTTGCTCAATTAGGTATCTTCTATTGGGCACTGAGCTCGATAATGATTAAAGGTTGTGGTAGCTCTAACTAAACATCTTATCATTTAAAGATACGTAAAAAAACAATGTAAAATTATCTATAAGGTACGTTGAGTAATTGCACAATTACTGGATAGATGTCGCTACCGTCCCTCAGACGAGAATATGGAGACAAAAAATCACGATCTGGATACGAATCACGATGGCTCTGTTGGAATAGAGCGTGCCACGGAATGGCGAGGTCCCGGGTTCGAATCCCGGTCGTGATGAAAAATTTTTCTCCATTTATCATTTAGATTTTCGTTTCGCATAGCGCGTATGCAAGAAAATATCAAAACATATGAAAAAGGAACGCGTCATCAATTAAATACATGTTTTCTAACTGCAATGTTAGACATGAATTTGAGTAATTGCACAATTACTGGATAGATGTCGCTACCGTCCCTCAGACGAGAATATGGAGACAAAAAATCACGATCTGGATACGAATCACGATGGCTCTGTTGGAATAGAGCGTGCCACGGAATGGCGAGGTCCCGGGTTCGAATCCCGGTCGTGATGAAAATTTTTCTCCATTTATCATTTAGATTTTCGTTTCGCATAGCGCGTATGCAAGAAAATATCAAAACATATGAAAAAGGAACGCGTCATCAATTAAATACATGTTTTCTAACTGCAATGTTAGACATGAATTTGAGTAATTGCACAATTACTGGATAGATGTCGCTACCGTCCCTCAGACGAGAATATGGAGACAAAAAATCACGATCTGGATACGAATCACGATGGCTCTGTTGGAATAGAGCGTGCCACGGAATGGCGAGGTCCCGGGTTCGAATCCCGGTCGTGATGAAAATTTTTCTCCATTTATCATTTAGATTTTCGTTTCGCATAGCGCGTATGCAAGAAAATATCAAAACATATGAAAAAGGAACGCGTCATCAATTAAATACATGTTTTCTAACTGCAATGTTAGACATGAATTTGAGTAATTGCACAATTACTGGATAGATGTCGCTACCGTCCCTCAGACGAGAATATGGAGACAAAAAATCACGATCTGGATACGAATCACGATGGCTCTGTTGGAATAGAGCGTGCCACGGAATGGCGAGGTCCCGGGTTCGAATCCCGGTCGTGATGAAAAAAAATAAAAAATAAATAAATAAATTTTTCTCCATTTATCATTTAGATTTTCGTTTCGCATAGCGCGTATGCAAGAAAATATCAAAACATATAAGGTACGTATTCTTATTGAAATATATACATAAAATAAACACAATAGGATTAGGTTAGATAAGAATTGGGCAACATTTTGTTAGCATGTATAGTCGCCTAAATGCGCTTTAAATAAGTAGGTACCTAACTAATAATTATTACAGAGGTTTGTGATGTCGCTTAACCCTGTGCCCCTATGGATGGTCCATCGAATCCCGATAAGTGTTATTTATAGCTGTCAGATGGTTACCCTTGTTTTGGTCCATGAGTAGTTTCAGATACCGTAGATATAGCATTCTGTGAGCTATTCTTTTATCAGCTAGGCTCGTATTTACGAAAGTATTTTGATAAGTAGGTACGTATTTATCGAGTTGGTAGACGTACAATACTTTCAGTAATAGTTGCTGCCTAAAACGAAGTACTTAGGATAGGAGTTTACAGTTAACGTATGTATATAGACTGTATAGTGATATTGCCATAGGGTTATATTATTTGATAACAAAATATTTATTTAGAGCAAGCGGGTGTCAAATTCTGTCGGTGTGTCGGACGCCGGAAGCAGTATAATTGCCGGTAACTGATCGTGCATTACCCGAGGTGTGAATGGGTTAATAACACTATTTGACCCCTTGACTTCCTTCATCTCAAGCAATCCTTTCATGACCTACTCCAATAATAAAAGTGATTGGCAGAGCCATTATTTTATGCTATTGAGCAAATGCAATTAACCGTTAATTTTCTTTTTTCAAAAGTTCATTGAATTTTGGAAGGGATTTGTTTATTGAGGACAATATAGTATACCGTCTACCAGAGATTAGAGAAGAGTAGCCTTATTGTGTAAATTAGTAGCATAGACTAAAATACGAGTAGGTAGTTTAACAAAATATAATAACATTTCGGATAAGTATGGCTGCTGACACTATTAGGTATCTACCTAACTGAAAACGTATTTTTGACACGATTTATTAAAAGTCGTTGCAGTGCTACAATCCTCTAATCATGTGACGATCGCGGTGGTTTACGAGTCATATGTTTGACTTATGAGACTAGTTGGTTGGCAAGGCAGGGGAGCGCCGCGACAGCTGAGTCGGCGACAATGCGCGAAGACGTCCCGCGGCCATTGTGTGCTCGGCGCTGCTTGTCCCGCGAGCCCCGCGACCCGCGACAAAGGCTCCCGAAGTCGTCGACAAAAGCCGTCTCGACGTGCACCTGGCGCGACCGACCCTATCTAAACCCGACATGTACCGAGTAGCTGTACTCGCTCGCCTTCTCAAATCACCGCGCGTCTCTTTAAAGTTCCGAACGCAAGACGTGTTTCCGTTCAAGCCCTTCCGACCTATTCCAAGGCAGAAGCTGTGAACTTCCTTTATCTTTTTTGTCACGATACCCTGAATAGAGTTCCTGTACCTGGTAACGTCACTCGCAAATATAAACGTAAACAATAGGCACCCTACTATCTTGAAGACACTATAAAAACATCTGAAAGTTCTCCACTGTGGTGTGACCTGGGCAAAGTCGTAAAAATATAAGTGATTTCGTTAACTGAATTTATAATAAACAAACCATTGCTGCAAAACTTGTTTGTAAAATAAGACATTAAAAATATTGTCATCGTAAAATATTCTATTACAACCAGTTTCGCAAGATTAGGCCTTAACTATTTGCAACCCTTGCATTTTCGCATCATCTACATTTGTTTGCATTAGATTCACTATTAGGGCGGGGTAGGGGTAGGGTTGACAAACGGAACTTAACGGTCCTCGATGTCTGTTGAGTGAGCGTCATTATAGCTTTGTATGTTGTAACAATTAGTGGGGGTTGGTAAGACGCGGGGGTGTTGTCTTGGACTGGCGTGACCCTTGGCGCGTGGCTCACAGCAGCAGATGTTGATTGTGGACTCCAACTGACAGTCAACCTGTCGCACAACGGATTGTGTCGGTTCGATGCCCGCCAGATCAGTGCTGGCTGATACGGCACTCGCGAGTATGTTTGATTTAATAACAAGCTCGTAGTCTCATAAAATTGAACTTTTAGGCTGTTACAGAGGGGCTGTGTGTTAAACAAGTATTGTTTCCACAAAAAAACAGTTTTGTGAGCCAACATAAAGTGCTCGTAAATATTCCCATACATTGATTTTTCCCATGGATGCCAAGCTCGAACTTCTTCAACATTTTGGGGTATATTAGATTGTTTATTCTTAATTTAAAGTAAGTTTGATTAACAATATCGCTTAGGTGCTGCAACATGGTGCGATACAACTTATAAGGAGCAGCATCTCATCGTCCCTCTTGATAATCAAAAAGTGTAACTTTCACCGAGTTTCATTCAAATCCTTAATTAACAAGCACAAGTTGTCGGTTTTACACTTTATTATGAATCCAGCGTTCCCCCTATCATTCCAGTTCCATTGACCTCGGATAACGAGTTAAAGCTTGAGCATAGTAAGTAGTTCGTTGGCGTAGGTACTTTTTCTGATTAAAATTATGACGCGCTCGCGTGATGCGATATTGTTTTTCTTGAGCTTTTTGCTGAAGAAGTTTGTAAGGGCACGTTGGAAGGGTGTAGGTGGGCAGTGACCCTACTCGCGCTCGCGAGGCGAGCCAGCGAGCGGAAGGGTCGCGCCAGGTGTCCTCACATCTGCCGTCTTGGCCTGCCATGCCGTAAGGACTGCCTACCTACACCCAACGCGACTTCAACTTTAAATTACACCG
Organism: Tachystola acroxantha; assembly: GCA_963506565.1. Taxonomy (NCBI): domain Eukaryota; kingdom Metazoa; phylum Arthropoda; class Insecta; order Lepidoptera; family Oecophoridae; genus Tachystola; species Tachystola acroxantha. Next base: position 8,354,724 of record OY735874.1, read on the forward strand.
AGTTGTTTCGCATCAATACCTTCACCGTTAGACACAAGGCGAATAAATGCAATGAACATTATTTATTACGAGGGATACCTATTTAAAAGTAAAATTACTAATGTTTTTCTATATGGTAGTTGCGATGACCTGTAGCATTTTTTTTTACTTACTCTGGATACTGACCATCCTGTATATTTACTACTAGACTATTTTGCTATTACATAATAAATAATAGATAACGCTTTCTTTAACCAAATAATACTTTCCTTTAATGGGTAATGTAATAGGCACCTAAATATCCGCTGAACTGGTAAATACATTGAATTTTCAATCGATGTCGTGGGGGTCGCGTTTGTGCAAAAATATAACGGAATATACTTATATTGTGAGCGTTATTGATTAGGCGACTCGATCGAAGTCTACAAATTTTGCCCAGAACAATGCGTCTCCTTCGTCCGTGGCGAAATCGCAGCTGCGCTCTTACCTAGACGACTTAAGATGTAAATTACCATTATACCGGGGCTATTGTCCCGGTAGGTACACAAAGATGCAGACGGGGACGGAATGCACAAATCTGGCAGGCAGCTGCTCTCTCCTTCCTTATTCTCCGCTCAACAACAATGAACGACATTGTATTGTGCAAATTGTAACGCAATGTTTTTTTCCAAGACCCTCCTCGTCGACCGAACTTAATGTCTTCTAATGCGATGGTCACAAATCTTATACCACGTATTCTACTAAAGGTCATCCATTCAACAAAATATTTAACAAAAATAACGCGACACTATTTCGTATTTTGAAAATTTATAAGTATGTACTAGATTTAGCATCGAAAGCCTTATGAATGCTAATTTGTAACCCGATAGGGACAAATAGTTAAGTGAGTGTGCAGCCTCAGGTGGATACAAAAATAAATAATTCCAAAACCACAAGCTACGAGAGGCTAAAATAATAAGTTTTCTCCCGATGGAAGCTAAAATAACCCCTTGGATGTAAATTAGAAATACTTGTTGTTGATTTCAAAAGATATCGCATCCAAATCGGTCCAACTGTTTAGCCACTAGATCATATTTTTAAGTTATACATAATCTTAAATAGATAAAAATTCAGAATTTATTTTATGCATTATGCAATGCTCGGTGAACAAATTCAAACAAAAATTAAATATTATAGATAATCATTGATAAAATACTGTCAGGACTCGAACCCCCGATACCTCGTCATCCGTGGCATTGTATTTTCCTAAAGAGCCACCACGAGTTTCACCATTCACAATGCAATAAAAATTACAATCTTTTAGGCTCTCCTTCGTTTTGGTTAAAAACAACTTTCAACGCAAAGTGACGTATAAGTTGTGCGGAGGATGGGTGCAAGGTCGCTAAGATGCAAGGTGTCCGAGCCACCTGTCCTCGCGGCAATTATCTCGCAACAGATGCGTCCTACCAGTCTACCTGCGTCGGGGCACCACTTGAAACACACAAAAACTCATAAACAACAAACTTGTTCTTATTAAAGGTGATACTGACCTTTACTAAGGACTATTAATACAGAAATCAATACACAATTGATATGTGTGTAGCCGAATACAACGTTATATATATCACCTAGTTCCTTACACTTTGATATTAGCTATCTATACATATAATAAGACTGTAAAAAAGTTGTGCCTGTACATTGGTTATTTTTTGAAAATAATAATTGTAATGTGTTTTAGGATCGATACTGATGCCAAAACACTAATTTTTAGAATTTCTGTCTGTTTGTCTGTGACTTTGTGCAGGTATCACACCATAACTACTGATGGGAGTTTCACTAGGAGATAGTTGAAATATCCGGACAGCTCATAGGCTATAAGCCATGGCGGTATGTGATGTGGAAACAAGGATCCAAAGAGGAAGATCTGCCTCCTGATATCCTCCATCCTCTCAGTCCTCCTCCTCTACGCAAACGAAGTTGCGGGGTACAGCTAGTTGTCAATAAACATACGAAATATAGTGCGACTTCTGCAGTTCCCATACAAAAGACATCAACGACACACATTTTTATGAAAATACCTGACTCGAGTTCTGGGACAGATTTTAATGTTTGATTATACCAATAACAATCAGGTTTCAAAATGCATTGCGGGAGTAACATGTATTAGATATCCTTATGAAAGCTCTTTGTAAGATACTATGATAAGTCTTTGTAGCTAAACCAACTATTATCATTGTCAACAGAAACAGAATTCCTGCTAGTTCCGCCATCACTGATCGCCGTCGCTTGTGTGACTGCTGCTGCGCGCGGGCTGCGCGTGGGCATGTCTGTGAGCGACCCGTGCGCGCTGCTGGGCGCGTCCGCCGCCGCCGCCGAGCTGGTCGCGCGCCACGTGGAGCGTCTGCTGGCGCGCGAGACGCAGCCGCAGGAGCCGCGCGCCAGATACATACCGCAAACGAAGCACGCAACACCGGAACAGACACAGCTACCAGACACGCCCACCGATGTGCAAGACGTACGGTTCTGAACACACGTGCTTCTGTTAGTACAAAACTCTCTTCTCTACAATTCGGCAACAAAAGCGTCAATTTCTGGGGGTGGGACGCGGGATGAAGCGGTCCCAGTACCGTAAATGCTTATGTGTTTAATCCTATCGCGCAAGCGTTGCCACATTGTATAATTTCTCTGTTTTCTATCCGTGAAGAACTAAACGTCTCTGTTTCATTATTCGTCATCAACTGCTGGACGGACTTAGGTGCGATTGTAACTGGAAATCTTTCAGGTTTAATGTATGAAGTTAATTAAAAACTTAGCCTTGAACATAATTTGAAGTGGCAGTTTCCTGAATTGTTGCTTACACATACACAAAGTCGCAACAAAATTATTTTCAAATATCGGTTCGATTATTTCAAATTAAATAATTTATTATCGAGCATCACAATGCGAATGCGAATGTACCTACTGAACAAATATGGAGTCAATCGATCTCACCGGTAAAGATAGAAATGGACGAATTTCATTATAAGGTAAACTTTTTTTGCCGCACACCTGGGTGTACAAGAAAGAATCGCAGAAGGTACAAAAAATGAAATAACCTTTTTGCCCGTCATTTCGTCAACACTTTTGTATTGGAAAATATACGAGAATTTTGTCCATTGATCTCAAATTATTTATGTAAAATAGTGCTAGAGTAGATTTATGTTATTTATTAAATTAGTGCTTTCGTATTGTTAACTTTATTATACTATGTAGTTTGTTCGACAATACTTACATAAATTTTTGAGTTATTTGTATACTTACACATTATTTGATCTCCGCTGATTCCAAAAAAATAACAATATCTATAAGACTGATGTAGTAAAAACAGTTTCGCTGATATGATTGCAGTAAGTTCTAAATTGACACTAATAAATGTTTGTAAGAGTGATTGTGTTACAATAAATATTTGTTGTGAATGTAGATTTTTGTGTAAGTTTTGCGTGTCTCTTCACTACTTAGATAAGATCTCACTTTGTGGTCAAATTCGAAATGAAATGTTTGTATAAGGGTGTTTAGTTTTATTGATTTTGAGTGAAAGTGTTAAAATATGTAATATTTATATATAGGTCGATGTTAAGTTTTAGTAAATTCTAGTCACATGTTTTACACATTCCTGTTTTCGACCAAACTTTTATTGTTTTAGATTTATTACTTGTAAGATGATTTAAGAAAGTGTTTGCTTTATATTCTCGAAGTTGCTTTTAAAAAGGACTCATAACGAGTGTGGTTATGATAAGAATTGTATGTGTTTTATTGTTGAGAATGTAAAGCAAACATAACCCATAACTCTAATTGCCTAGTTAGTAAGCGTCGTGTGCGCAGCGTTAGAATTGAGGGAGAAATCGTAATCGTAAATATTGTGTAAGTCTCGAAGCACTGAGCCGCATCGGGCCTCGGGCGAGCGTTACGCGATGTTAATTAAACTAATTAGAACAATTAATGGGCGAGCTTTCAAGTTTCTCTCTTAATTCAATTGCGACGTGATGCGACTTTCATATTATGTCTCTTTTAAAACTAGGTCCCATGAAATGCTCAGTCTATTATATAGATTTATTTATAAGGAATTTCATAGGACAGTGCTGATTTAACGCTTATTTCTGTAAGAATATACCGATTGTATTGCAACAGTTAGCAATTTGTAGCACTGAAATTCGTAAAATTATTGTATTTACATCACATATCGCTCTTAATGACACATGAGTTTGAGTAGCTAAGAGCTTATAATAATTAGGACGATTACATCTAAAAGTCTCATTTGATTGCCTTTAAACTTTGTTTTGTTTATTCCATTTGTATGGCAATTAATCATACTAGATATAAACTACATTGTATCTACTTTGTAGTAGTTGCTAAGAAAGACTTAATTGTAGTTATAGTTATGTATATACAGTTTATATAAGTAAGTTTACTTTTTTTGAATAAATAAAAAACTAAATTATGAATAAAAAATGTATTTCATTGTTGACACCAGAGTTAATCCGAACGAGCGTAATACAAACCCTTGGAAGAAGAGCTAGGTACCGCTCTCCTATCTACTTTGAAATCTGATCGATATTTTGAAATTATGCAAGAATAAAAAAAGAAAAATTATTATGCTGTTATTCATAAACCTAGGTAAACCTCACTTCCTTTAAATCGTGTTGCTATCCCTTTCACACTTCGTTAAAAAAGGTTAAGATAGAAAGGGACAAGGTGGTTAAACGGTGGTGTAACTTTATATCACGTTTATGAATAACAGCCTAGACTATAATATTTTGTACACCGGCTTCAACCAAAAAAGTGAACTGAGTGTCCGTATAAACAATAAGATAAGATAAAAAAAATAGAAAAATAAACAAATGAATGGGTATATCGTCTTAGTCTTATCAATTAATATAAACACATCTAAAAATTAGATGGAATTCGCCTTTCTTTGAACATTTAAGACGTTAGAGATTGGAATTCCTAAAAACTCAATATGGGAAAATGACAGCCTCAAGTTTCTATTTGCCATGTCCCATGGATCCTGGGAACCGACCATAACGCCACCTATGAAAGCTTTCTGGAATCACGCAGAAGCGCACTCTATCGTCACATCAACACAATTCCGACAAAAGCTCTCTTGTAGCGTGCTTTTTATTTTCATAGCCGAGCCGGCGGCTGAGCTTGTAGTGCGCCGCTCAGTCCGGTAGGTACGTTTCGTATGTCGCCAATCGCCACCAGATGGCAGCAGCGATTATTTTTGTCGGGAATTATCCATTTTCCCGATGCCAGACATGTACGGAAAACTTTACATTCCATTTTCATTGACGGCTTTTTATGACGTCGTCGTATAGTTACAGATTCTATACAAAACATTCAACGGTAGATAAAACTTTGTAAATTCAATTTCAATTCATTAATTCAAAAACTTCAAAGAGCAAAGATGCTCAAATGTCTAGCGCCGACATAATGTAATACTACGCCTAGAAATTATCTATAGACGGCATATCTGTATCTGATTTTTAAATGACTGTAGGACGTGAAAAATTATCTTTTATGCCATGAGCATAATTACAACTCTTCAACTTATTCTGTTTCCATTCCATAGTTGATAATTTACGAAAATAATGTTATTTCTTTTTCAAAATAGTATCTATTTACGAGTCCTCTAACTACCCAACGTCGTTATCGCAGTAATTTGTAGATAATACTTATTACCTACTTGAGCGAGAGCTACTCGTACCACTAATAAGCACCTACTAGCGACAGACAGCGCAAGACATCATACATAGCGCTCTTTGGTGTTGGAGGCCATCAAGATCCACTTTGGGAACCTGAGCCAGTAGAGTAATTCCTCGACGACGTCATATTGAATTCCAAAGTTTTCACCATTCTCGTATAGTGCAGCCTATTTTTGTTAATTTGATAACCCAACATATGCCCTTTCTCTCTGTTGGGTAGGTCCACAATTTTCCAATTTACACTTGAAAGTCCGATACGACACCGAGTGGCGAGCAAACAGACCGCGGAGTGGTGAGGGTTGGTGGGGGGATGCTACGACTCGGGGACATCGGCAAACCTTTGGCCGTCGTTGTCGAAAGAGACGAGTGCGTTCCAGAAATCACTCTTCACTCCTTAGTCATTTACGAGTAAGTTTTAAATACCTACGGGTACGGATCCGGTATGACTGTATAAAAGGACTCATAATCCAAATGGAAAGCTCTTGTGCAAGTTAAGATACGTTGGTGCGATCCGAAAGAGGATGGATGGGTGACCGCTCTTAGGGCATCTTTGTCTAAGTCCCTTTGTACCTCAGAAAAATAAGTGAAGTATTCGTCAGGGTTGTTGCAGTTTGACAGAGGTACGGTATCTAACAAAGAGAAAGGTAGAACAGAAAAGGTATACTTTTATCTTTTTTCGACTGTAATAGGTACCATTGTACCATACAATAAAAAGAAAACACACTGGGCAGTGGTTAGTAACGTTCCATTCCTATCTTCCCAGCCTGCAATTTAAAGTATATCAGGGGAAAATCACAAGCTCTGTAACTACATTACAACTGCATGTTATTGCGTTGCGAAAATTAGACGTTGTATTTTAGTTTTAATTATGATCATATCGATAAGATTTGACCATGACTTGTGTTGTGTTTACCTTCAGGTAGGGGTTTTTCCATCATGATTGCAATGATATTCTAATGTGACGTCATTGATAACTCTTAAAGAGAACTGAAAGAAAACTATCTTTATTCGTACTTTGCCTTTCCCTCAGATGAATTCCGGAACACACCGAGACGTTTGAACTAAAAAGCCAGCGAGGAGCGCTCGGGGCGGCCGGGGCTTTCGGGGCGTTCGGGGGCAAACACAGCGTCTCCGGGGAGCCGCTCATTAGTTGTCCAAACACCCGGCGGCCACTTTGACAAGCAGCGCGGCAGGACCTGGCCCCACCGCCCGCATAGGACCCGTAGCTTCCCTGCCCCTCCACAGACCTAACTATAAAGAGCTATCGGGACTGCAGATAGTAAATAAACGCGGTCTGGCTTATTGACTCTTCACGGAGCTGCGATGGTCTCTAATTCTACATATAGATAGGTAGGTATGTTTATGTTGGATTTAGTTTGTAGATAGAGATCATTTTAGTTTGTAGAGTTTTACATTCGCATTGATTTAAGTATCTATGTAGAGAAAATTCACAACATTTAAGAATCCATCTCGGGTCTTTCTTACCACAAGATAAACACGTCCTGAGCGCTATAAAAACGATATCACTATTCAAATGACATTTCCACATTTCAATGGAGCTTTGCCTCACCTACAAAACTACGTGACCATTTAAGCTGTACCTATCATTTTGTTACAGGGGACTTATTACAGGTTTCATATTGCATAATCATAATCAGTATCATTTTCTACTACTCTCGCAACTCCTATAGAAGAATAACAAAAACAATGAATAATTCGCTTCGATTTCTTACTATTTTCTGAATTCTTAATTAAGCTGTATTTTTCGACTCGCTAGATGTACAAAACTTTATTTTAAACCAATAATTTTTAAAAAAAACGGAGATATTTTTACATTTATTCGTTATCTTGTACATCTTGCGGCTGATGGTGGGGCAGAATCTGGCATTGTCATTTATGTGGAAGCAATTGTAATCTCATCTAACTATCACTTAGCCAGCGTTACGGTATACTTCAATACTTCATTTATTCAACCTTAGGAGCTCTAGGGAACACTTGGTTATGTCATACATAATATAATAATTTACATGTATAAGGTACAGAATACAAACTAGGTTACGGCTGGATGTACGAACAGAGAAACAGGGCAAAGAACCGACCCATGGGATATGAACTAATTGCGGCTGTAAAGAGGCCTTGTCAATGTTTTACAATTTAGAGCAAGTTTTTAATGGATTCACAATAATAAAATTAATTGCACTGAATGTCAAAGTAAGTTTCTGTAAAAATAAATGAATTTAATTTAAATAACATAAAAATAATAGTCGGCTGTAAAGTGGCCACGTCATTAAATAAACAAGTTCAAATGTCAGGAAATATGCGGCTGTAAAAGGGCCGGCCGTGTCAAAAATATAATACTAAATGTCAAACAATTCGTAATATAGGCATGTCAAGAATATAATTGGAAATAATTTTGAAAATGTAAAATAAAATAAATTCAATTAAAATTAAAATTCAAAATAATATCGGCTGTAAAGTGGCCTCGTCAATATATCACAGTTTAGTTAAACTAAGTAGCTACCTTTGGCATTGTCATAGTAATCTAGGAAGGTACTTCTATGCAACGGTATCGTTAAGAGCTTCCCTTATATTGTAATAACTCTTTTCAATCAAGATAGTTTTTAATTTATGTTTAAATTCCGTTAGGGTCAATTGTGTTATTTCTGTAGGCAGTTTATTGTACAGTCTAATGCCGTTGCATAGAAAGCCCTTGCAAACCTTAGCTAGACGAGTTGCGGGGATATGTATATGATCACGTTGCCGTGTGCCATAATCGTGTACATAAACGTGGGTATAAAATAATGTTACAGGCCTTACCGTATTTACTCTACAAAATATTTAATAATCCGTATCCGAATATTTAAATATCTACAAAATATGTATTTTGTAGGGAAAACTCGCACTTAACACAATTAATTCTGAAAATAATAGTAAAATAGTAATGGTTCAAATAGTGCTTTTAATAATAAATTTCGTCGGCGGACATGATAAATTTTATTTAAGTATTTTATTTTATTCAGTAACACACAGTCATGTACTGGCAATTGAAAAATGAAACATAAATATTAATAGACAAGTCCCAATGTGTCTTATCTACCTTATTATTGTTACTATTCCAAAATATCAATACTTTTGTGACCGCAGAAAAGTAACTGAACATCACGGAATATTTATTCCGTGCTGAACATGATCGCAGGAATTACACAAATATAAAATTGTACGTAGGCACATTAGATTAATGGATAGGTAGGTACCTAAATTTTGATCTACTTGCACAAGGTATATTTAGTTTGCATAATAATGGGGAAAGTTTTCTAATTACCACGGCACCTTACAGAAATAGCGGTGGATGTCTCTAATGGCGATGTCAGCTCGCAATCATGGCGGATGGCTGGCGGGTCATCAATCACGGGCTCAGGTGCAGCCAGCGTCACGCCCCCCTCTCTCTGCACCCCCTGGGCCTTCGTTGTCCTCGCTGCAGAGCCTCAAAAACTTCCGATGCTATATTATAGAACAGTCGACCGCAGATAAAAATGGAAACGAGTAAGTATTTGGGATTACTTATTGTTTTTGCTCTGACTGACAAGGCCGTAGTTGTTTTAGCTAGAAATTAACAGCTAAGTAAATGTAGCTGCTAAAAGCAAGCCTGTTTTTTTCAGTGAAGTAGTATATAATTATATTTATAATGTATACTCATGCACGTCCATTTATTGTCTTAAAATTCAATTACGATAAAGGCAATGCCTAAAATTTTTAAGTCGATAAGTTAGAATTACCAGAATGCCACAAATACCAAAAATTGCAAAGCTCTTTAGGCGTGCGTGCATATATCCCTCTTGGCGTTTGTTCAAGGAGTTCGTTTCCACATAATTATAGTCTGTTGTACAGCCGGCCGCATATTAATACAACCAATAAATTGGTAATTGATGTTGAGGGTTTTGTTGAAGTCTTTAATTGTATGTCGATAAGAGTAGATTTCAACAAGAAGTGTAATTCATCTTCTTTAAAAAAAAATTCTTCGGTATCTTCATTAACGCACTCCAATACCTATGTCGAAGAGAAATCTGAAATTAGTCTTTCAATGTCTCCACTAAAACCAGATAATACTCGATGTACCAGATGTACTTTCACCTGAGTCCCTCCGTGTCTCGAAAAACAGTTGGTCCAGGTTGTTGTCATTCGCAGCAGTCGTTAGGCCACGTCAGTGGCTACGGGCGGCCTGAATAACTCTGACAATACTGTGGTCACTACATCCACACGAGAAAAGAAAATACCAGATACTTTAAACAACTTCCCTATCACTTTCGTAGCACGTCACGTTACCTTCTTTCTAACTCCTGATTTCTGAAATTCATTGAATTATCTGCAACTATTTTATTTTTCAGCGAATTTATATTCGAATTTCAATCAACTTATACAGAAAATTGTAACCTAAGCTGTTATTGCCACGTAGTGTTACCTACTGATGACTAACTATACGTTTTGATAAATAAATTACAACAATACAAAGTGATTTTCTACTCTGGATATAACTCTATTTACAACTTCAAACACTTTAGGTACTAAAGGATGTTATTTGTTAATTAAAAACAGCAGAAGACGAGCATGGGGACAGTATAGTGCGATGCAGCTCGGCATGTGGCCTCGAGGACGGGGGCGCAAATTGAATTAGCAGGGAACGGCACGCACGGTACGCCGCGCCGCCGCCGCCGCCCATAACCGACGCATTATCAGATTAGATGAGCGCCGCGACTTGCGACTTTTGTCGTGAGGTCGCAGGCGCGTGCAATTGTTTTCTTAATCACTGTCTCTGTTTTGTTTTGGTTAGATGTCAAGGTCGTAATCGTTAATTAGGATGTTGATGTTCGTTTTCTAATGCGCGGTCAGAGTTGTTGTTAGGTATTTGTAATGATAGATATTGTATTTATTTTAGACATATTATCTAAAGATAGAGGTTGTTTGAAGAGATCGCTTTTAGTTACTCGTATACCTACTTTGGCAGAAAAAGAAATTGGCAATATTTATAAATTGCATGATTTTGGTATGGTATGGAATGTAATTAAGAAACTATGGAAACAAACAAACACATTTTCCCAGTTATTTAGAGAGCTCGTGCCTCGTAGAGTACACACGACAGCAGATCAATGGTAACACTTGCAGTACTATTTGAACTCTTCCGACGCAGACAATAAGAACGATCCAAAGTCCAAAGTGTTACACTTGATGTGCTGTTGACTGTACGGTTGGAAAAGCATCGCTGCGCGTAGTTCTAACCAAGATGGGAGAACGCTAGTGGGATTTTCTTTTGAGTACAAGTGTCTCGATATCAGTCGTTAAGCCATTTCAGAGGTCTATTGATGGCCGGAACAACTTTGAATGGTCATTAGCCTCACGACAAGAATAAGACAAGATTTTACCTACATAATTAAACTTAGATTAGTGGGATTCTATTGGATAACAAAAGTATGTTATAAAGTATGTTAGCATTGGCATCTTTTCCTTGCAAAGTGGTGTAAATGTAAGTTCAAAAAATGTTGACGTGCAAAAAAGTACACAACGTGCTTACTTGCAATCAAGAGATTTGATTTAATATGTAGGTAAGGTTTTTAGCTATGTAGTTCTAACATGTCTGTTCTTTTCGTAACTTACCTACATTTGTTTACACAATAAAAATAACGGAGAAACACTGGTCACAAGCGAAAGTGAAATACTAGGCAGCAGTTGTTGTTTGATTGCAGGTCGCTAAGTGATCACATATTTTACCGCTACGACTTCTTGTTTTTCGTCCCGAGAGTCGCCAGAAAGTAAATATCCGCTATTTACATTGCTATGTGTTTTGTGCTTTCTTTTATTTTGAGGTAAGTAATTAAGTACTTATGGTATTTTATATGATTGGGTATTAAAATTAATGTAAGAGGTGGAAGATATCTTTTATTTATAATTAATTATATATTATGTGTAGTTTTTGACGTTTTGTTTGTAAGTATATCCAGACAACCTATGCCCAAATTTATTTTAATAATAAAATAAATTTCGGCATAGGTTGTCTGGAAGAGATCCCTTTAAGCGATCAGACCGCCAATTGTGATACTAACTGTATTAGCCTATTTTTGTGTAATTATTTTTTTTGCAATAAAGAATATTTATCTTATCTTAAAGTTTCGTCACGAGTGAGGTCGTGAATCCAGGTGGATTCGAACCAAGTACCACACCATTTAGTGCCACGCTGTTTTCCAACAGAACTACCGTACAGATCGGATCGTCGAATCTTCCGCTCTATTCTAAATGAGAAAAAATAATAATAATAAACAATCGTTACCTACTACTTCTTAGTTACTGTAAATTACATTATATTTGTCGTCTCTCTCTTATATTGCTGTGCCTAAACAAGTTCCATAAAGAACATTGTAACATTTTAATGTTAATTATATGAACATCTGTATTATAATTTATGGAATGCAATAAATATATTGAGTACCTATAGATTTATGACGAAAGTTATAAGTACTTACCTACTTATTAGAATTTAGAAATGAAGAAACTTCTAAAAATGAACTACATTTTTTTAATATTTCTTACTGTGCCAAACTAACATTAAAATAAAAAAGTGTATAAAATATACGATTGTAATTAATATGAATAATAAATAAGACTGGTCGCACAGCGGCGAGCGGCGCGGGCGACGCGCGTGGCGAGGTCCCGCGGGACGCGCGCGACTCTTGCAATACCAATATTACGATTTGCGAATATTATACGCGTCATGTTCTCACACGGACCCCTTGCTATCGCCTCCCGCTGTGAACTTGCAACTCTCCTGAAAATTAGTTTCTGTGTCCCACCCCGTTAAAATAAGTAGGGGAAGAATACTTAGTTACGTAGGTTAGGTACGGTGGAAAGGTGAAACAGAGAAAGGTGTACAGGAGAGTTTTTAAGGTTGAGATTGTCTCAAAAACTACTTAACCTATTGCAAAAATTATTTCACTGGTTGATAGATAAATGTGAAAACTATGTAACTGTAAAATAATTATTAAATTCGGTCCAGTAGTTTTTGAGAAAATCTCAACCCCGTATACTTATCTCTGTCTTCGACTGTACCTACGTTTTCGTGACAAAAAGTTAATATTTTTAGAATTCATCTTAATAGGACTGGCAAATACTTACTCAATTAATAATAGTTTACTTAATACTTACCTAAGTAATTATTCATAATTCATTTATTCACAAAATTTAAAATAATTAAAATAGGGTAAATAGAACATTACAAAAGGTACACGTCGTCGTGCAGCTCCCCTCCACAGAGCATCGTGCCGAGGACGCTGGCTGCAGTAAGTAAGTAATTAGTAATAGAATAGATTAATTAGTCCAATTATGTAGAGAGAAGGCATACAATATAAAATCAATTTAAATAAGTAAAGTAAGTCAAATAAAGAAGGCGATTATAAGGGAACTCGAACGTCTTGCCTATGTTATGTATGTGGGTAGTTTAATCAATCCATTTTATAAATCTAAATCGCCACCTTGTTAAATAAAGTAAGACTTATGAAGTTTCAACGGCAGGATAATTTCAATTAAATACCTACGGCCATTCATTAGCAGGTACCTGGATCGTTAATTATAACTTTTTTATTTTCCTCAGTGACAAAGGAACTGTCTGCGAAAAGAAAAGTAGACAAGTGTCGTGACACGCACCCCCGAGCGAGCGGCGCGGGGCTCGGGCGCGGGGTGCGCGCCGGCCAATGGGGCGCGCCGGCCGCGCGAGCGCCCGCCCCCATTGGCCGGGCGCAGGGGGTGCGCGCCCCGCCCCCTCCTCGAGACTCGCCCTTATTGAATTAGGCTTATCATTCGATTTCGAGTGGGGCGAGCGCGCGGTCCTCCGTGCCGGTAAAAACTATCGCAGCGATCCGATACCATCTGTAATCGGCATAATTCGATATAGTCGCGGCTCATCCAATTATGTGGCTGTGAGCCTTCGAGGAGCGCGCCCCGACACAAGACGCACGCGCCCCGCGCGGCGCGGGCCTCCGCACCCGGTCTGCATATTCGCGGTGAGGATACTGCCTGAGCCCATGTGGCGGCTGGTGAGGTAGTCGCATCACGATGGAGTACGGGTACCTGAGCGGCGCCGGCGGCGGCTTCGAGGGCGGCTGCCTGGGCTCCGGCGGCGGCGAGCTGTCGTGGGGCGAGCTGGCGTCGTGCGGCCAGATGTCGCAGGCGGCCTACCGCTACCAGGGCATGCGCTACCAGCCGCCGCCGCCGCAGTGCGCGCGCCCGCAGGACGCGGCCATGCGGAACCACCACATATTCCCACCGAGCATGAACCTGCAACGTAAGTAACAACAAATACACCATTGTTCATAGACACATACTAGTCAGCGATGAGCATATTATAACCTACTTGAGGTCTAGATTTTATTATCTGCGTTCATTTTTATCATACCATCAAAGTTCGTAGCGATAAACGCGACATAAACTTAGCCATGGTTTAGCTGAATATTGTCATACCAAATCGACTGTTCAACACTGTCAAATTAAGTCACCATTTAGCAGTTTATACCGCTACGAGCCTGAGAGCGTAGCACTACAAATGAAAGGAGCGCGGCTACGGGCGGGCGGGGGCGCCCGTAGCCTCGTAGCGTAGCCGTAGCGTTACACGAAGAACTTGCACCGTTTTGGTTTTAGTTACAATAATGCTACACTTTCAAATAACTTGTGTCTAATATTCATTGGCATACAAAGGTAGTAAGGACATGACCCATTGCGGCTCAATTGCCCCTTTTTATGACCAATCCGGTGCATGCCGTATTCAGTTAACTTTCAGCAACATTTTAATAGAAGAGCACCGGAAGTATAAGCATCTCCTATTCTATTGCAATACCGACATGGTCTTAGCTAAGTACTACTCTACTAATATTTACATCTTATTAAAATTACTTATAGTGTAGATATGCAATGTATAAATGAATTATAAATCAATTGTAGATATTTAGTAGTAGAGTAAATGTGTTACTGTTTTTGTTACCCACAGTCATTATTTCTCTGAGCCCACAAGGCATACCTACTGATTAAGCCAAATATTTAACGTCACTTTTGTTTTACCTATCCAATTGACGTTTACGGGTGTTCAGGTTCAATATGTTGAATTCCTAAACCGCCTAAATGGTTGAATTCGCAAAATGTTAAATCCAAAAAAGACACATTTAGACAGGGCTATAAAAATTTTCATCAACATTGGTGTTTAGTCTATTTGTAACCGCAGCTTTATGTCGTAAACAGCGTAAACATTACTTGCTAGTCATTTACCGATCGTAAGTGGTAGCAATGTTAGCTTCTCTCAACGAACGAAATAAGGCCAATTATTGATAGGCCATAGGAGGATCAACAAGCTGAAACAATATTTATCCACTGAATTATCTTCACAAAGATTGGCTAGAAGTGATCGATTTAGGCGTTAAGACCGCAATTCTGATACTTCTTCATCTTTTGTGTAATTTTTTTGCAATACAGAATATTACCTGTATTAAAATGACTATTTACCATGTATAATCGGTAAATAGAGATCGCGGTTTAATATAAAATAGCTTGGTGGCGTATTGGTTGAGTCACTGGACTTACGATACAGAGGATCCAGGTTCGATACCCGGCTTGTCATCAATGAGTTTTACTCGGTATTTTCGATATTTAAGTTCGTTTATCGAATGCTCTCAAAACGGTGAAGGAAAACATCGTGAGGACCTGCATGTTGAAGAAAAATTCCAACGCATGGTAATCCACCAATCCGCACTGGGCTCGCGTGGTGGATCATGGCCCGAGCTCCGTCGATGTAAGGAAAGGTCTGTGCTCGAGCAGTGGGGCAATATAAATAGACTGATGATGATGATGAAAGGGACAAGCACGGGACTGAGTAAAATGATCGGTTTAGTTTTTACGAATGGGATTTAAAAAAACAATATAAATGGCGGACTTAACTTTATTGTCATCGTATTTAACATGTAAGTTTATTTGTAAAACTCTCGGTTCCTATATAATTTATTTACATAAAAGTTCTTTGTTTACCGTATGCTCTCAAAACGGTGATTCCAACAACGAGAGGAAACCCGCATGCTTAATAAAAATTCTAAGTCATGTGTAACCCATTAATTCGCACTGGGTCCGCGTGGTAGACTAATAGTCCAGCGGTTCCTTAATTATAAGCGAACAGACAGACATAGATTTATAAATATAGAGAAGCGAATAAGATATGTATTTGTAGAACATCAAAATCATAGTTTGCGAGTCAATCATAATCGATACTCGAATTTAGATGTCCTCTAAATGAAGGGTAATCCTGCAACTGTGAGTAGGTCAAATCATGTCCTGCTATTCTATTACACATCTAAATTCAAATTATAGTAATTGATTATTTTTCATTTCTCCATAATCCATTAGTTATGTTCACGAACGCTTTTGCACACATACCGTCCATCATCAACTTCTTCAGACGTACTCTGTGTCCTCGCGTTTTGCCTAATTTTCTAACAGTCTTAGAGATCTTAATACGGGTACAACCGTCACAACATTTGTAGTAACAAAATGACTGATACATTTACACAACGCTATTTTGCGTTTATTTACGTTAATTCTGTACAGGCGTAAGTAATCGACCCAAACAAACTTTCTGAATCAATCTAGAGAGGAAGGTGAAAAACCTTTCTTAAACTTTATCTTTATTGCTTCTCTTCGTAAGGCCAAAGTGAAATCGTTTTCATTTGGCGGGCCGGGGGTTGCGACGGCGACGGTCACGAGAGCCGAAACAAAGAGTAGTGTACTAGGCGGGGCGAGGCGCGGGTGGGGGGGAGGGAGACTCTCGCCGCGTGAGCGATTGCGCCCCTAATTGGCAGCGGCGTCCGCGAGAATCTTAAGGGGAGGACAGCGCAGCCGAGCCTTCGCCCCGTCTTGCGGCTCCTTGCCTCGTGCACCCCCTCCGCGCGCCCCGCCGCCGCACGGCACCCCCCGCAGGCGCCCACGCAACAATAACTCACCTCAGGCCGCGATGCTCACGTAATCTCAAGTAAGCCCGGATTATACCCGTTAATCACGCTGAAATTAATTACAAGTTTGCGTATTAATTGTAGTACAATTACAAGAATCCCGGGGTTGAGATTAAGACTCTATGTGTTAGGCGGTAGCTTGTTTTCAGTTTTACTGTGTTTGTTCTCTATGTAACTTTTTTCTGATACAAGGATATAAACTATAATAAAGTAGAGGCGTAAGTCTAGCTTGTTTAAAGTAGAGGCTTTAACTTGGATTTCTAAAGGATTGCCATATTAACAACATCATTATTTTTGTCATCATCTTAATTTGGGTCGTATACAAAGTATAGTTTTTAGGGATATTTTATTCTATCGCTTACCACTTGTTAAAAATACATTATTATGCTTCGGTATATATATATATATATATATATATATATATATATATATATACCGAATATAAGCATCAAAAGTTTAAATGCCTTCAGTGTCGGCTTGTTTTCCCTCTAAGTAAACATTTTATTTATTCCTCCGAAGCACACGAGATTCTGCCGATAACGAAGAGGGAAAACAGTTCGGTATCCTAACCCAATATCGCCATTTCTATTCTATTTCTATTCTCATGTCGCCTTTGTATGCAAGTGGACGGGTTAATTCGATTTGGTGCCAACGGAGGGCAATATTTTATCGCATCATGTGATCTATTCTGTCCCACTGTATAGTATAGTATAGAAGAGTGGGCCATAAAAAAGGCAATATCTCACAGTTGAGCTGAGACGGAGCCGCGATCGTAACTCCTACAATGTTACTGCGGCACACTCCAAGAGAGAACCGACTTTTATTTTTATAAAGGAAATTATTGTTTTCTTTCAACAACTTGTAAAACAAGAAACAATACCGTCTAAAGGAAAGTTTAATTTTTATTACAACAACTTTAGAGGTATCTCACTCGTAGATACATGACTCGTTATATGTACTCTGATGTGCATTTGTCAAGACGAATCTTTAAATCACAAGGACCAATTGCACCAACCGCGGGTTACGTCAACCCGTGTTAAAACACAAAAATATACTTATATCGATTTCTGGCCATCTTATGTACTGCAAGTGGTATTAAGGGCCATTTGTGCCAACGATGGGCTGTTAATTAGACGTTAATCGCAAAATGTATGGCGGTTTGTGATTTAACACGGAGTTAGGCACTCACAGGTTAGACTTAAAATGAGGTTCGTGCAAGTGGCGCTTAGTATGGTAGTTGGAATTACTAGGTACCTAGGTACCATTTTGTGTTGAAGATATATGTTGAAACTTTTAATCTTCTTACCATTTCTATATTATTATATCTTTAATTCCTATCTCGATATTTTTATGAATAGGTACCTTATTATTACATTTTTGCAATTTGCTATTGTAGCATCATTTTTACGATAGTCCGCCGCTTTAGGGCGGCGCGTCTTGCCGGTACAATTTAACTCCGGCAAAAGTGTTCCTTTTACTGCCGCCATTACGCAAATTTACCCACATGTTTATTCGCAGTATAAAATATATTGGCGATATAGGTAGGTACTCACATTATTCCAACGAGAGTTTTACAACACTGAGTTATAAAACAAAATATCAATCTGTTAAGTATTAAAAATCTGATTAAAAATGGATGTCAAATAAAGGAAAGAGGTGTAACGTGGTTGATATAAAAGGATACAGGGGAAATTGTACTATGACTTCTTTAATTTAGGACTGTGGCAGAGGACTGGCCCGTAAAGTAAATTGTTATTGTAACGAATGATTTTGTTATTTGACATAAGTAATGTAAATTAACAAAAAAAAACATTTGCGCAGGATATAAGATACAAGTCACAAAGAAAGTTTCTCCATACACTGATTTTTTTCATAAATTACAAGGTACAACTACGTAAGACCAATCGGTGGCTAAAGTTAACATATAAACATTTTTTGTGACAATATATTATATAGTGGAAGAATATAGTTATTTTTTAACAATATAAACAGGCATCGTCAGAGGTCTACACGGGCGGCCTGAAACTGACAATAAGGTTTAGTCACTAAAGCACACGAGAAGAGAGAGAGAACAGTATGATAGGAATATCGATAAGGTTCCAAAGCGGATTGCAATATCAAATTAATTATATAGAGTAGCATAGCACCTCTGCGTTCTATAGAAGTGTAAGGTAAGGTACAACCCTTCCCCGGCGGGTGCAGGCCCGCTGCGGGTGCGGGGCGAGCGGGGCGCGGCGCAATATGCCGCGATGACGCGCCGACATCGCCTGCATTATGGATGTCGGCGAACTTTTCGCGTGACGCGAGAAAAATGAACCACGACCCGGCCCGCCTAGATGGATGGCGATACAATTTACTGGGAGGAATCTGGATGCGCCGTTCAGATGAAGTCTGCATTCAGACCCATTGACAATTGCCTTACATTATAATAAACATATGAACAAGTTATTATTTTACGCACACTGTAAAATTAACACAATTAAATTAAGTATAAACGTACACTTATTTGCATTGCTACACCTAAAGATGGCCAAGTGACGAAACAAGCCAAATTACAAAATAAATCAGTAAGACTAGTAAAAAGTGTATTTTGTCATCATTTATCATGAATAATGCGACCATCATTTTAATTTAATTTATTACTTAATTTTTGGCTGTGATTATTGCATAATTATAAGATAAGTAAATACACTATATTGCACCATAAATACAGGATTAATTATTTTCCTATTATTACGATAGCTATATTCTTACAATGACGGACAGATTCATTCAATCATTTTCTTCATTATTCCACGATCATATTTATTTACAAAATGGGCTTAAGTATAGGTGCTAGAATGCTTATACATACAACAAATTAGCCTATTGTTTGTCAGACCCCGAGTCACGTGCCTACGTACAGCGCTTACGTGAGAACACGTGGCGCTAATTAATCGTCAGAGAGCGATTAATTCACAGGTGATATGATCCGATGCCTCCCACCCCCGCCGGTGCCTCCACTCCCTTGGAGCCTCTTGTTAATTACTAGACGTAGACGGCGAGACTGCTTGAAGGGCGCTAAGGACTTAACCAAAGCGTCTGCATTTGTAAATCTTACAAATCGTTGAAATGTTGTTAGGAATGAAATAAAAAACAGAAAATTTTCATCATTTTAATTTGTTCGCCGAGCAAGGCATAATGCATAAAATAAATTCTGAAATAATAAATCGTCTAATTTGAGAAGTACTTTTTCTGTATAGATTAGCTGATAGATTTAACAGAAGTCAAAACTCGTATATTACGAAAAGTGTAATTATGTCAATTGGATAGTTTAATTGTGTAGGGTACAACGTCAAAAGTTTCACCTGACAAAAATTATGATGAAAGAGAGAAATTGACGAATCCCCTTGAAATGTGACCGAACAATCGTAGATAAAACGAAAGACAAGAAAGAGATCAAAGAGCAACATGAAACACAACAACGTTGCACGTTTAATGTTCGATCCACGCCGCCCGATAAAAATAAAGCTTGCAATAACAATGAGCGGGTCTGCCTGACCCACGAACTGCAAACTCAAATTAAACATCTTATGAACAGAAACATCTTGTGAAGATCCTCTTCATTAGGTCCCGCAAATTGCGAGGGGGAGGTAGGGGGTTGCGGGCAGTGACACGGCGGGTGCCGGGGGGAGAAGAGGGGAAGTCCCGCGCCCTCCGCAGCCTCTATTAATAATGCAAATGAGACCGCAGCTCGGCCAAGAAGCGAGTCTCGATTAATTCCGGTTCATTTGAGGTAATTGTCGCTGCGCGTGCGGTCTGCGGTCTCTGCCGCTGGGCCGCCGCGGATAAGGTCTCGCGTCAGTTATGGTCGTCCGGGATTTCACTTTATTACACTCGTTGCTAATTATATCGCTGTTAAATGTTGTCGCAACACGTAAATATTGTTCACAAAACTGTACATTGTCACGTACTTGGACACTTCCAAAAGACATATTGTCATAATCCAAGTAGATAATTTGTATTTACTAATTACGAATGGTCAAAAGAAGTAAATAGTGGAAACAATTTATTAAAATTATTACATAATTATAATTTCATAGTTCGTGAAAATAACGAATGTTTTGACTTAGATATTCCACTCCTATTTAATTTATCTTCAAAACGACTAATTTTATCGGCTGTTTTCTCCTCATGTACTAATTTATCCTTTTTGATTCCAATTCGTAATGAGAGAAATAAAAGAGTGCAATGTGCCTCCCGTAGCTGCGAGCTACGGGGCGTAGCGCTACGGACTACGATCGATACGCCGTGCCACGCGACAACCCAAAGCTACGAGTTTTTCCACCGCACGCTACGTATTTTATGGGCTAAGATTCTGTAGATACTCGTACATTTAGAAAAGTCGAATAGTCTGAAGATTTCATGTACAATCATACATAAATTATCTTTGCAAAGCAAAACAATGATTTATGTCATGATGTGTGGGTTGGTTTTAACTATCTAAGAATTTTTTTTCAAGACGTGGACGAATATCAGTGTATTGGGATTATAATACAATAACCGTGAGATAACTTTTAATTTACTTAAAGGACGACTTAAACTTCAACCAACCAACAGATTTTTAACTTTTTTCAGGATTTGTGTACTTAAATAATTTAATATTAACAAATTTTTAGTTTTAATGTTAGATTTTAGTAATTTTATTATTTCTTTGTATTTTCCTTATTAAATTATATTTGCTCATATTAACAAAATGATCCATATAGGTGGTACATAAAAATAAAATAGAATTGGAAAAACTACACTTGCCATGTTCATAATGGAACCCAATCAGAACCAACGATTAAGTACCTAGTAATTAAACGACAAACAATAAAGCCTAAAAATAAAGGGCTTTGTGTATAAATAAGTGGGTGAGTAGGTATCTACTCTCTCTATATATTTAGCGAGGGTTCGACTCGGTTCCGGAAGGGGAGACAAAAATGGCCGCTTGAATTCTACCTGCGTCTTGCTTTGATACAATGATTTTGTACCTAATGTTTGCAAGCTGTATTGATGTTACGGTATTTGATAGAAAAAAAAACCAAAATAATATTAAATTAGGCAGCTTTAGATCATTTGATAAATCAGGAGAACATTTGGAGTGATTTTTGATGAATCCGAGTGGGGATTTATTTATTAGAATTAATTTATTAAAAAAGTAGGTATGGAATAAATATACTTGTAGTGTAGGTAAATAATTTAAGGTCTCCCGTATCCCACTATCGTGATCGCAATTAGACATAGCTTGCAATGTTTTTGTATAAGTTGATGTGCTGTCGCCTGTACATATTTAGACAAAGTTATAATTATTTTCTTTTTTTACAGCTGGCCTTCCATACAAAGTGTATGGCGGTCACGAAGGTTCGCTGACAGAGAAACGAAAGCAACGGCGGATCCGGACCACGTTCACGTCGGCGCAACTGAAGGAGTTGGAGCGAGCCTTCCAGGAGACCCACTACCCCGACATATACACGCGGGAAGAGATCGCCATGAAAATTGACCTCACTGAGGCGAGAGTGCAGGTAAGAGTCATTTCAGGTCACATTCTGAGCCAGAAAGCTTCATAAATGACATGTTGATATAATAACTAGGCTAGTCTCTTAAGGACTGGCAAAATTACAGGAACGAATCTCGTACATCACGTGGAGGTTCTTCGTCTATTTGATGTTTTGGCTTCCTATACAACATAATGCAAGAAATATTTAAAACGTACGATTTTTTCTTTTATAATAATTATTTGTTTCTTATACGGTTTCACGGGTATAAAAACCAAGTGAATGGCTTGTAGACATAGGTCAAACGCGTAAAGCCCCTTAGAGAGCTTAAATATAATGTTATAGCAGGACTCGACTGTGAGCGCATCTGAATGGATTCAAAGGCTGACTGACTATATTATTAATATTTTTATTGGACCATCTTATTAGTATGGATACAATATATTGCTAATACATAGTTAGATTCGGTAAAAATAAAAATAACATGACGAAACACAGTAAAAATGATTTAAGGGGATTACCTACGTGGTCCCAACGCGCAATTCACTTGGAAAAAATGTTTTCCCGCGCCGTCCGTCACATTTCCACAGTCCAATTAGTGTCCAGTAATTCGGCTGCGGCTGACGGGCTCCGTGCCTTCGCAAAAAAACGTAGCAGACATCTCGCAGTGTGCCTCTAGTTAATTTCATAATAAGCGCTCATTTTTATGTGAGTCGGGTCTGCGACGTGTGGTGCTCGTGAAAGTTTAATGCAATCCAGAATCAGGCAAGCAGAGAGCACCCGCTCTATAGTTATCTGATCACGTATACAACCTACGGCGACCCGACTGGATGTCGGTGTCTCCTTCCTTATCTCATATTCTGGGAGATGACGCCCTCGGCGCAACCAACGCTCTTATTATCTCGAATAAAGTTGTGGGACACCAACCGCAGCATTTTCGTGTTTTCACAAGAATAACATCAAATAAGCGTTTATGGTAAAATAATATTTGTTTTAAATATGAACGTAATTCTTTTTTAATATTAAGTCTATTTTGGTGGGCTATAGCTATAGATTCTCTTATAATGGTTTACGATTCTAATAGGATATCTAGGACATCTAGTGTATGGCAGGTGGCACAGTTTGTCGCTGCTCTTAGTCGGTTATTTTTTAATAGGAAACATTTTGATATCTTGTTTCACACATAAAATACAAGAATAACCTTGTATACATTTCATGGCGAGGTTATTTGTCACGGCTTTGGGAGGATTTGATAAATGTATATCAACCAAAGTGCCATCGGAGCTCTCAAATATTGGATTTCTATCTATCAATACTTATCAAGTCTATTGTGTTTCAAAGTTATTCCAATATCATAAGGATAGAGTCTCTACATTTTCTTACCTACAACATTGTTTTACGAGTTAAATACATAGTGAGATATATAAAGGCAAAACAATTCCGCTGGTACATACAACTGGGTGGCACCCTCGCGTGGCAACGAGCGCTCATTACGTTAAAAAGTGTATCGGAATGGCGGGGGCTAGCCATAAATATCGCGGGCGGTCGCGTAACTCAGCCGCGCGCGACTCCTGATAATTAAAACTCGCCTGGAAAATTCACATATCACAATTAAACCCGGGCAAATGCAGCCCGCGGATCGTTTTTCGGTAAATATAATTTCATTATTCACGAATATAAATTCGTAAATAAAATACAGTTTAAAATTATCAAGGCAGTTAAGTTAACCTTCGACATCACCGCCTTAAATGTATTCGAAATAAATTGTATTCGCAAGAAAAAGTGGTCGAATTATTGTTAGTCGAACAAATGTTTTTCGCAATTAAGACCTGGACCCTTTACTAACTACCTATAAGAGGGGGAAAATATGTGTTTGGTTAAATAAATCATATCAACTACCTAGTTATAATACTATTATACTTCGAAAACATCTTGAACTAACCTTATAGTAGGCGTAGGATATTACCATTATTTGTTACTTACAAACAATAAAGAATGTAAATACGTTGAACATTATTGAAAACTGAAAGATTTAGCTGCAAGCATAAACGTTACACGGGGAGAGCTCACCACACCCGCCTTTCAATTATTAATATTCATTCCCTAAATTTCACTTTGCATTCCGATGGTAGATTTTCCTCTCGTCGACGGCATGAAAGGAATATTTTAGAAACATTTGGAGCTTCCTCTTGTTATTGTAATAGGTAAGTACTTATTCTTGTAATAGTTACTTAAATGCAGTTTTATTGAAGTAGCTTCGAAAATTGACACGATTTTGTAGGTATAATCTGAACAACTTAGTAAATAATTAATATTATAGAAATTTAGAATAATCCCGTAATATGCTTAATTTTAGGTAGATATGGGTTAGCATAATTATGCCACGGCTGTAATCAACAAAAATGCTAAATAATTTCACAAAAATAAAATGTAAACAGACGTGTCCTAATTCAACACGTGAATCCAACTCAAATTCATCAGAGGCGGTTTGCAAACACCGTTCGCGGCCGTACGTAAGCGTTGAGCAAACGCACAATTTGCCGTAAAGCCACCCATCCGACCGTCGCGTCGGGCTCGGGTGGAAAAAAAAGTCTCGGCCACCGGCCACCTGCTCCGGTAGAGCAAAAGGAAATCCTTGAAAAATGACCAGCTGCTTTTTAATACACTGGCGTATTTTTTCCATGCCCACGTTGTCATAGGGATAGGGCAATTTAATCCATCAAGCGGTGCTGCACAGTGGCGTCTGACTCGATAAATTCTATATTACGGTAGACGATTTTGGTTTTATTGTTAGCCTCGTGTAGCGATTGAGAGGTAGAGAGAAATATAGATTTCTATTTTGCGGGTGCATTATCTATATCGACACGCCATATTTCTAGTGATAAAATTCTCTATATATAATAAGTTAGGACGAAGACGAAAGGTAGGTACGTTTTCAGTTTAAAGTTCCTCATGTGTTGCAAATGTCTATTGGCGATGATGACCGCTTACCATCAGGTGGCTCATCTGCCCCCAATTCACATAAAAAAGTAAAAATCGTAAACTATGTAGAATGTTAATCACAAACGACTTCCTAGCATAGTCAGTGTGTACCTGCTTCTGTCCAGAGGGTAGCTATTATAGTTCGATTCCTGGTCGGCACGGCGCTTATACCTACGGTATTCGTATGAATCAGTTAGTTCCAATTGGATGTAATTTGTGACCATGTTTAGAGTATATCGGTTCTGGAGTATAATACAGGGAAGCATAGCCACATCTGTCATTGTTATTGCACAGCACCATCATTTGTGGTCATCTGAGTTGACAGGTGACAGTAGCGAAGCGAGGCAGGCCCAAGCAATAAATATTGACATGCCACTACCGCCGGGCGTTGGGGGCCCCGGAATGTGTCAATCTGGCTCTCGATCTTAGATCTTGCAGGTCTGAGATCCGCCGGGAATACGCCGCCGGTGCCTCCCGCAGTAGCAGCTAGCAATCATCCGACTGAACCTTTTAATAATGAAATAGAATGAATTTTCTTACACAATGCACAATTCCTTAGTGGTGTTGTGATGACCACTGTAGTCGGAAATGTACCAGAACTTTCTGAGGTTACAGGTTCCATTCCTGGTTGGTATATCTAGTGGTTGCATCTTCTAAGATATAACCACTTGTTTCCTGTGTAGTTTGTGATTATACCTATATTCGTATTGTATATCGTAAATGATAATTTTTTGTTATTATTGCGTGACTACATTTTTAAAAATAAATTAGACAAAATAATACAAAAAAGCATATCTCACATACATGTAGAGTCATGTAAACAATCCCAATAATAAAATACAACCTATACACAACACATACTAGTTGATTCTAATATATATTATATAGTTGATATAATAGTAACTATAATAAAGTTTTTTTGCCACTTTTTCTCCTCAGCGTTGGCACTTTTTCCTTGGAAAGTGGTGTAAATGTAAATTCTGAAATATGTTGACGTGCAAAAATGTACACAACGTGCTTACTTGCAATAAAGAAAATTGAGTTTGACTTTGAATACTACTCCAACTATAAAGAAATATGTTTTCTAAAATTATTACATGATAGGTAATCCCTAGTACAGAGATATAATTTACTTCACAATTCACCGCCACTCTTCCTAAATTATCCTCGTCAGTCGTCATTATTGTCTATGTAGAAATTCAACAGTGTGTATAATTTTGATATTATCTAGTTGTATGTTCGAGTAGCGTGCCTGCGCCCCCTCTGAGCCACTCCGGCGCAGGTGCCCGGCACGCGGCCGCCACGCGCGCACTCGCGCATGATTAGACGCACTTGCCACAAAATGTTTGTCACTACTGCGCTGTGGCTGGACAAAAGCTTTATCGTTTGTTTCAATTGTCGAGCCATAATATGAAACTATGATCTTTTTCATTGTTAGACTATTAGTTTCGAGTGCCATTGAGTACACCTATGAAACTAGGTTCCCTATTTTTGTGCATAAATTTTTATGTCATAATATAACATGGCATACTTTAAATTGTCCTAGTAATAACTACGCATAATAGTCATTAGGCATAACTTTATAGGCATAATATTATTAAGCATAACTACAAACAGCATAAAGATTGTTAAGAATAATATTATAAAGCCTAAATAAACTTTGTCATAATGATATTGAAACATAATTGTAATAATCATATTAATTACTCGCCGAAAAATATACTCCTGAAGTTTTAAAAACAAAAATTAAACCAAGGGCCACCCCCGCCGCACCGTAACCAACTATTACACTATAATACCTACTTTTTGATTGTAGGTATATAAAATAAACATGTTGGCGGCTTACGGGTGGCCCAAGGGCCACCCCCGCCGCACCGTAACCTACTATTACACTATGGTACCTAAGTTATATCTGATATACCTACCTAATACCTACTTTTTGATTGTATATAAAATAATCATGTTGGCGGCTTACGGGTGGCCCAAGGGCCACCCCCGCCGCACCGTAACCTACTATTACCTAATACACCATACATACAACACCAATACCAACAAAAAAGAAGAAATACACAAACAAACATTATTTATGTATAATATCTATTAGACGAATAAACAATATGCCATAAAACAATATGGAAATCAAAATTAGGGCAAAAACGATTAGCCCAAACTAGAATTATGCTTAGTTAGATTGTATGCCCAAAAACAATTATGACAAAATATGATTATGACAAAAAACATTATGCCTAACTAATTATGCTAAATTAAATTAGGACAAAAAAATTATGCGAAAAAAAGGGATCCCATGAAACTATTCTATGGCGTGATAAAGATATATTAACAACGTTTTTTTTTCAAAGTAAACAAATTCTCTCAACCTCAACATTTTTTTAGAATTTACTTTTTCTTACACTACTTACACTATTTTGCAAAGAAAAATGACAACGCTGAGCAAAAAACTTTCAGCTTCACGTCTTTAAGAAAATGCCAACGTACTTATATACTAATACACTGTCAAAAATATCAGTTTCACCATTGGTTAACTTAGCTATAGTTTCTAAGCGGTAGGTACTGCATGTTAAAATAATGGGTCGGTTTAGTGCTAACCCTTAGATAATCGCATTGTTTGCCCGATTCACGCAGGGGGATTAAGTAATCACTTAGCGGGCCTCATTCACACGATATGACCGCCGAAACTGTGCTCCGAATAATTACTAAGCGGACGCTACTTATTCTGATGGTTGGTTGAAACACAAGATTCCTGTGCTGTTTTAATTATATTAATTACAGATCACAAACATCGCGGAAACTAGGATTTTGTGTTCAAAGTTTAGAAACACACATATGAAGACAAAGTACCCATACAAAGCCGCGCCTTAGCTTAATATGCATATCCTTAATCACCTTTTTGATCAGATCAGACCGCAGCGTTTTTTTATTATCTTTTTTTAGTTTTAAGAATTATTAATATATTTACTAAAATTCCCAGAATATACAATTCCCATAATGATAACTCTCCTAATTTATTTATATTTATTAACAAAATACATTTATGGCATTACAGATTCACCACAAACTTAAATAATTTACCTAGGTATACATATATAAATAGCTAAAATAAATATTGATATTATTGTTGATATAGCTAATGACCTTATAGGTAGTGCCCTTATTGAGCACTTCTCATATTGACCAAAAATTACCACCTCCTATCATGTCTACTTCCAGTCTTACTAATACTAGAACTAGTACTTACTAGTTGTTAAACAACTGCGTGGCTTATTCGATATTGTACTGTACATGCCTTATAATCGAGCGATTCTAATGCACACTTTATGCGATGTTGAAGTGAAGGGCGTGACATTTGATACGGTGTTAATAATCTCGATATCACAGATCGTGGGAAGCTGTAGCCGGTCCGCGCGATTGCGCCCGCGCACCGTGTCCCGCCGCTCCCACGGGACGTCACACGGGACCAGTCCCGTAGATCAAACAATAATTCGTCTCATCTAATTGATTAACATCTCGTTCATAATTTCACACGATTTATGTTACGAGTACATACCTATTTATTTTTCCTGCGACATTAAAATGTTGAAATATGACACTCGGTGAAATTGCATTGCTCTTACGTAGAATCCAATAAAGCATTATCTTTGCATAAAACACCATTCTTCTTCTTTAGTTATTCACGATAAAGAAGTGTTGGAAATCGTAGCAAGCACTTAAAGTGATTAAAACGTGGCGCGAGTTTCAGCGTAGCAGCGTAGAGGGGCTACGGTCTACGAAGTGTGCAGTGGTGGTAGAAAGTGGAGGACAATTTAATAATTATTTTGAAAATACCTCACATTTAATGTCAAACACGAAACAAATCTATTATTCGTTAGATTGATACTGAAAGGTATTACTATAATGTTTCTACAATCACCTAGGTATAAATCATTTATATTTGTCACAAGAGAAAATATACGTCGGGTGTAAATCGTGTGAAATCATTTCATACCTAAGTTCTCACATTAAAGGTCCCGCAGGTCGTAAAATTGCTCTCTTTTTCAACGATTACAGTAGATATTGCAATGACAATAACCTCACTGTTTTGGAATGCACCAATTGGGTTTCTCACTCTCACGACAGAGTTTTTAATATTTTTGTCACTCTCTCTTGACACCCTTGGCCGGCCAGTGGAGCGACTCTCACGCAATTATTTTTCATTTAGCTCGCTACTTGTTGTGGGCCCCGAGGGACGCCGCGGGATCAAGTGCACATCGCCCAGCGAAATGAAACTACTATTTGAATGTGAGAAAATTGTTCCGCGGTATGTCGGGGATGTCTGCGAATCGTCTTGGGATTTGTAATTTCACATGGATTTTTTGCGAGGGAGATATTCCTCAGTCTATACAATAGTCATAAATAACACAGTTGCAACTTTTAATTGATTATTTGTATATTGTGAAATGTTTATTTGGTGTTTAACAAAAAATTTAATCAGATAGGTATGTTATTTTCCCTATTTGGTAGTAATTTTCATAAGCTAAAGATAAAAAAATTAGCATAGCTATTTGTGAATATTTATTACAATTAATACATTCGCTTATAGTTTCCGGTTAACATACTAAGATATGATTTCCAACTACAAAAAATAATAGATCAATACATCCAGTTGGTACAGTATTTATGTCAAAAATTATTTTATAGAATAGTACGACTTCTGGACTAGGCATTTACGAAGCCTTATTTTGAAACTAGGTAATTGCATCTCGCACGTCACTCGGTAACCTATTATATACCGTGAGTCCCAGCACATACACCGAATATGTATAATATAATACTCTATTAGTAGTAAGTACTAGTATATAATTTATTACAAGAATACAAATGAATATAACGGAAAGGTAAAAAGTTTTGTCATAACACGATGGAAAAGAGTTCATCTTTGTTCGATTCTGGCGTAGCGTCTAACTCCGCCGAGGGAGCATAGGCGAGCCGTCACAAACTATCAGGCGCCACACAATGTATGGATTTCATAACCGATCCGCTCCATTGTCACAGCGCGGGGGAGAGAGGATTTATTCATGGCGGATAACGATAACGCAGTCATCTTACCATAACAAACAAGTGAATTATTACAAAAACAAAACAAAACAAAAAACGCCTGATGTTTTTATTCTTATTTCAGTCTGATTAACACGAATCTAATGATACCTACGTCAACATCCATCAAGTCAGACTGAATGAAGATACAAAGACATATATAAATGACTGACGAAAGAAGTAGGGAAAAACAAAATTCCTTTCGTTACTTACTATTTTTATTATATATTATTTTCGTATGTTGATCTACTATTCTCTGTTGAACGCAGTTTGTTTCGCGTCTAAAGCATTATTTATCGCATAATTGTAGAATTTTTAGGAACTCATTTTCAGGTACATCCACAAATTATATGACAGCCGAGTAGAAAACTTAGAAATATATTCTATTAAAAAAAAGAGTCTAGTACCGGTCTAGCTCTAAATAAAAATATTTATGATCGTTTCGATATGTGTTTAAACTGAGATTGGAATGGAACGCCCCGCATTTGGTTGGAATGATCGTAGGCTATTCGGCGATCACGAGCCATTTACCATTGAAAGTAGGGTCTAGCAAGTGCTACATTTGATTGTCTGCGCATTAACTGCAGTTTATTTTATTCATTTCCCTTCCCATTGAATGTCATTAATCACCCGACATCATTATGCTCACTCAGATCATGTACTTCAAGGGGTATATTAAAGCATTCAACATCTGTATAATAATAAGCTTTTTAAACTTACATAAACATTTGTTAACATAATATTGTCAAGATAAAATCTAAATTAACATGTTTAACGCTAAGGTTACTGAAGTCGTCGATAGCTGTAAAGCCTTAATGGTAAACTTTCCCGGTAATAATGTGTAAAGTCCGTTAACATATTTGCGTCCGTATTTCAAATTTCAAACACAAAATACGATATGACAAATTAATCTGATCTAGTAATTTTTTCCGTCACATTTTGCTATATGTATCAATGGGCACAATTTTACCTAATCTAGGGTGAGATTAGGTAAAATTGTGCCCATTGATACATACGAGTACATCAATAGACACTTTATACAACAATGACATATCTGTTATTTTAATCAAACATTGAATTTAATATCAGTCAGCAATTTTCATACAAAAATGTAAATTTTTGACACATTTTACAATTTAACTGGAATAAAAACCAAAGGGTTAGGTTTATGTGCTTTTAACTGTACCTAAATTAAAAATATAACAATTAAAATCAGGACAAATTATACAATCACTACCAAGTGACCTACAGATAAAAAGATATCAGAGATCAATTATCGGAAATATGGAATCATTCAAGTGAAACATCTGCCGATCGCTATCGCTTGTTTGTCCGTGTCGCGTGCGCTTTGGAGTGATTACATCGTATTGTCTCGCGGAAGCAGGCGCTCGAACCAATCACGGTGATTCGTCAAAACCAATTCGAATCTGTTCCATTTTTAATTGAAAAGGGCAAAGGGAAGTGCCCGTTGTATCGATTACGAGTGATTAATTGACTTGAAGTTTAGTCGAATTGTAATTTATGACGTTGCTCTATAAGAGTAGCTTATTTAAAATTTGTTTTTGTAGTTTAGTGCAAAAGCATGGTACAACTAATTTTTAAACTAAGTTTGCTATTACTAATAAACTTCAATATTTTGCGAAGTTAGGGGTGTAGTGCTTGTGTATGTATATTTTATTTTATATACAAAGAAGAAGAAGCCATGATTGGTAAAATACGACAAAAATACACAAATGACTACCACTTATGAAAATAAGCTATAAGTCTCCGTTTAAGGCAATCACGACAAATGCAGAAAATCATAAATTATGTACTTACTTACTTTTGTTGCGGATAGATTAGGTACTTAGATGGAAACTCGGTTGAATCGAAATATATCTATTGAAATAAATTATTAAATTACAAGGAAAATCAAAAGCTGTATCTGTCTTTTGCTACACACTGACAACTTTTCTTAATAACAACCACTCGTATCCATGGGCGCGGAACCAGCCAGTCGCCAACAACTTTATTTATCAATATACTTCAAGTTAAGATAATAAACTCATGCGCATGTTATTTATTAAATTCATGTCGTTTTCTAGTTATGAGGACAGTGCGTTTATTTATGAAAGGACCAGATACAGGGGGTGCTGAGAGTAATGGAGCGTGCAGTGGTGATGGCGCTTCGGCCACATCTGTCGCACTATTCGAGTTCAGAACTTTTTGGCACTGAGCAAATATTGAAATTTGAAAATTTAACTCCTTAAAATGTATTGTAAGAATAATTTTAGGGAAAGATACATAGAAACGTATAGACATACACAAATCTAAATATGCAATTCAAACAATATTATATGACTATCAATTCTAACAAGAGACTAATAGTTGGCCGTTGGTTTTTATCGTCCAGCATCTAGATTAAATGTTCGTTTTTAATAATATTGTAGAAATTAATGTAGTAATGGAAGAGATAAACTCAGATGAACTTAATATGACATGGACTTAAATACAAGTACAAATGATATTATTCTCAGTACATTCAATGCAAGTCAGTGACTTGTCAGTACCCTTTGAATAAATAAACAGTAATAATGACGCGTTAATTAATACAAGATTCAATCAAACAAGATGAGTTGCGTCATCGCACCTGTCGTCCGAGCTGAACCGGGCTAAACGCCGTCGAATAGTTGACATACGGCCTGAATAAACGACGCATTCATCTCTTTATTATGATGTGTTAATCCTGGATTAACAGCAAATGTTAACACATGTTACCAGTTACTAAAAAATATAAACGACTCCAAAATGACGTTACAATTCACTGGAGCGTAGATCTAAACTCAACTTTAACTAGCAGGAATAGGGTAGATTTCGTTTGCTTCCTTCGGTGAGGTGATAGAATTGTATGGATTATCAAGGGTAGCTAATATTATTCCGGGGCGTTCGGTGTTGCCTTTTCATCCGCTAAGTATAAACAGGGGGGTGTGTTCGCGATGTTTGATCGCGCTCGACCGCGCCGCCGATTGATTTACTTTCGCAGTAGGTATTACCAGGGTTATTAGAATAATATTAACTGGGGGAAAGGGAATAATAATATATTGGATATAGTCTTTGATTATTAATTTTGCTAGAATGATAACGTTAAAACTTTTATGTATGACTTTTTGAGTCTTCTGGTAAAGTACCTGATGGTAATGAATATGACATTATGTGTTCAAAATTACTAAAATGTATTCATCTAATTAGTATTGAATCGAACAAAAGTAATTTGTAATTTACTATTTGAATTGCAAAGTAAAATCATATAAAAGAGTTCAACGAGCACCCATGGTGTGGTCGTTATTTACTAAATGGATAGGTACATTATTTGAATTACTGATTCATATCTTGAAGAAATTATGATATTGGTGTTTCTGTGTCGTATTTACCTACTGAAAGGAAAAACCTATTCAAAGATTTACTGTTACTGTTGCTACGAGTATTTTACGTAAATGATAAAAATGTGTATTGATAATATTAAAATGGTAACTGAATTTAAATTTGTGAAATAAATAATACCCAATTGATTGTTAATTCATTTTATAAATATTTATGTACCATATACGTAGGTACCTACAAGTCAATATGCAGTCCAGTAACAGTACCTGCGTAAGAAGAAAACTGTAACAGGCGGTTATAATGTGGACTGTGAAGATAGAGCAATGCCAAAGCCCCGAGGCGGGCGATGCCGGCTCCGGCTACAGTCAATATTTGCGCGCCCGGCCCGGCTAATGAATACAATTAGATCATTCCGCGCGGCCTCACGTTTTTCATACGCCTCGAGGGTCGCCCTCCGACAACGTGTCAAACAGACGCGGCCATCACGACCTCTGTACGTACACTACGTGGCACTAGTTGACATCGCAAACATAACCGGGCACACGCGGTCTCTAACTTCGACGTGCAAAATTAATTAAAACATTACACGAATTTTACTCGCACATGAAAGAGAATTTCACAAGGCGCTTCTACGAATTGCGAGCTATTTACATGGAAAAAACCAACTAGGAAAACCTGAAGTTTGACGTTGCGATGAAGTTTTGTATAAATACAAATATCTGCCTTTTTATGGTTTATCAATAAGTTTATTTAGTATTTTTGAGAAATGTGTTTTATTATGTTTATCGTGATTCATTCGAGATAAGTATAACTTATATCACAGGTTGAAATGGAATCGACAGCATTTACTTACTTTTGGTTTTTGTTTTGTAATTGACAAAGATTAATGAAGGTTATAGCTGAAATTTTAATAAGCTCTGGCTGACTCTGGTGGGGTCAATAAATAAAATGCTTATATTATACTAACACACCATGGCGCGCTCTACTAATCCCTCTATTCCACTACGTTAGCGCGAATTTAATATTTTTTATACTCAAGTGCCAAATAATGGACTCGACACATGACGTCCCCCCGGCTAATTCGATGAGAAATGTTATGTACTCCATGATTTTTAATTTTCATGCTTTGTTCATTCATTGTCGATTTCTCGAATTGTAGGATTTGTAGGTAGTTGAATGCACGAAGTCGTGATTCAGTTGTACGTTCATTAGAAAACCAAAGGCGAAGTTAGCGGTGCAAGTTAGAGTAGCCGAGAGGCGGTGGGTCGGGGCACGAGACCTGGGCGGTGATTCTGTTCGACATGTAAATCGTCTGTTCTACATATTCTGTCACACTCGCTCTTGGCTATTTCAGCGGTCGAGCGAATGTCGCAGGAGACGAGTCGAGTAGAGATTTGGTTGTCTATGGGCCGAGAATTGCGGGTCTGACACGGTTGAACCGGCGCACATCCCGCTGAATACATTAGCCCGTGTTTGCTATTTGCTCGCCACGACAGCGCCACATGGCGACGCGGCGCTTTGTTTATTTTAATACTCAGTCATTGTTGCTTGCCGCTGTTTGCCGAGGGAACTGTGCTAAACTACCCCTTGCGGATTTGTACAAGGTTCTACTATGCTGTTGTTAGACACATTGCCAAGTCAATATAATGTCAGGGGTGCTTTTTCTCAGTAGGTGGGTAGGGTACTTAAAATAATATCCGGAAAATAGAAAAGACTCTTGTGTACATACCTAGTAAATTCATAATTTATATACATAGGTAGACTATGACTGATATCATAACCAGTGCTTTTTTTACCTGAAGTGAAATTCATGTGAAGTATTTAGTTCAATGTCTTAATTAAATGATTAAGTACTCACAACAATCAAATGATTAACCTACAAAAAATATATAATACAATAAATGATTTCTGATTCTATATTTAATGGACATATGGCAGGAGTGCATGTATATTCCTTGTGGTTCTGGTTAGCGAGCAGATTCTATTGGGATATCTTACGGTTCTAATTGGATTCACTTTGTACCGTATCAGCTCATGACTCACGTATAACATCCGTCACATAACAGCCTGTTGCTGTTCTTTCAACAACAAAATTAGTAAGTAGTAGCTTACAAAATTATTTCCAAATATTTCGGTGATTTTATTTTACTCTTATTGTGCAGATTAACGATAAACTTGACCCAACTACACTCATCTGAAATCCAAAGATGTCATCTGCGAAGTGTGCGTATCTCCTGTTTAATTACATTTGTCGCGTCCCGCCCCGCACCCTCGCCGGCCAATTCGGTTCATTTGCAAAGTGCATTTCGATGCTGCGCTCGATTGTTCCGACCCCGCGCTTAATTGCCCACCCGTTATTTATTATTGACATTTGCTTGCACATTTACTTGTATTTATCGAATACAATTTCATTTATGATGCTACTAAAATAGACCGTTCCATGGTACACCAATGAGATAACATCGTTTCGTGATGCTTTATTGATTCCAGACATCGATTTCGATTTAGGATAAAAATTGACGAAATATTTACACTAGGAGCACGCTCGTTCGATAAACATCGCAACGAATTCCTACAAACACATCGGCGGACGTTTATTTGCCTCGGGCCCACGCTCGGCTCCACTCCGACTTCGCATTCCGCTCGCCGTCGTATCGGTGCTCATTTATATTGGTGGCGGCGGTTCTTGTATTATTTGTTTGTTTGCGGATGCCGCATACGTTGTGGAAGCTTTGATTTTTTCCAATTCGGAAATAATGCGGAAGGCGTGGAGCTCGGGGCGATCTGGCCCGGCTGAGCCTCGCGAGCCAATCAAGCGAGCCGGTGTGTTCGTTAGCCGCCGCCCGCGCCCGCGCGGCGAGCCTTGCCGCTTGGTTAACCCGGACACGTACGTGGGACCTTTCCACTCGGAGGCACTGATTTTTTTTTCAGATAGATTCAACGAAATGATGAGCTTCAGCAGTTTTCGAGTTCATTTGCTGAACAAATGTATCGCAAATTATGTGTACACTACTACACAATAGAACCGTAACAATTTGTACGTTGATGTATCGCTATGTTACGTCGCTATTGAATAAATCATTTAATATTAACCTGTAGCAGCAAGCGGGTGTTAATTTTAATGATTTATGTATGACTACTGCAGTAATTGGTTCAACACTTCATGATACTTACCTACTTAATTTCATAAATAAAATTAGAGGGTTCGTCTTGGAATGTGTTTTTATTCATCCAACGTTTGCACTAATAGCTAATTAAATCATAATGATGAATTATGTTATGTATGAATGGTATGTTACGTTTCTAGTGGAATTGTTGATGTGAAGGCAGATTTATTGCCTTCACATCTCATGTCAACCAAACGGGCTATATCGGGAGCAAGTTACTTGCTAGGTATTTTATTTGATGAGCCGACTGCGGTTTTACCTTCCTGATAGAGGGAAAAATCGACGGTGATGTCATTGTTCAGTAATTATTTGAATTATTTCAAAAAACAAAAATCCCGACTGCAATAAAACTACTTATTCCCTTTTGATTAATTTTTAATTGCCTATGACACTACCGTAATCAAGACGAATCTAACGATACCTTATACGCCAAAATCCATCAAGCCGTTTAGGCTACAGGATGGCAAGAAGGAATGGACATACAAACATACACCCGAAAAACATTACCCTCCTTCTGAGGCAGTCGGGTTAAAAGGGTATTTCAGTGCCCAAGTCACTACGGTGTGAATATCAATTATCTGAATTGAGAACGGGAATGCAGTATACTAATACTAATGTTGCCAAAAAGTTAACTAAACAAAATAGCGTTTCCACCTAATCTCTCATCTGTAACTCTCTAAAGGGTTTTATTACTTTTTGGATTTTATCATCGTCGGAATCATGAGCCAAAACAATGTAGTTTTAAATCACTTTCTGGAGTAAATGTGATCACACGTAGCACTTGACTCGGTCACGAAAACTTCACGGAATTATTATTTGTGGCATGATTTTTATTTCGATTGCATAGTTAATTTATGCATGGAAAAATCAAGTACCTATATTAACCTACGGTCGGCTTCTGTATTATCTGAATTTCAATTTCAATGCCGTCGTCGCATCGGTCCATCAAACGAGATGATGTAGAGTCGAATGACGGAAGTATCTCCAGCGCGCGCAGCTGTTCTTGCAGTTGTAATGTAATGGCGCTCAATGCGCTTGCGATGCGACGAGTCATACCTTTGAAACTACCAACAAAATAAATCTTCACTTTCAATGTTAATGGTTAGTTTATCAACTTAGTCAACGACAACTATCATTTGTTACCCGCGTCTATATTTTGTCTTGCGATAATACATATTTCAAAGGAATATAAATCTATCAGCGTATTTAGAATTACCTACTTATAACATTGTATAGGTACATAAATAGAACCACTAAGGTCAAAGTAATAAATTTACATAATTTGTTGATGTAAAATTATAATAAAACATCAAAAATATTTCTGGAATAGTAGGTCATTATCGTGTGTTATGCTATGATCATTGCCAAGGCGAATTTACGCAGAGGCGGTTCGGTCGTAGGCGTCATGTAGATACTAAATACGTAAGAATAATGTTGTTGGCTGGAGTTTATAGTTCGCTAGTATAATGTGCCTCATTATTCAGGGCGTTACTCGTACATTGTACTAGCGTTAATAAAAACTTTATTGAACACGGCGTTAATTTGTTAAAAAATGATATTGTTGTTGATGATAATACACGGTACCTACATAATGCACACTCGCAAGAACATTCAGAAAGTCCAAGTTTAGTTTATAAAAAACCAAGTAGTTAGACAAAAGTTTATAATCTAAAAGATGCCTATCCTGTAGAAGTATGTATGAAAACAGGTAATTAAAGATACCATACGATAAATTGAAACAAAGGTCTATCCACATATAAATAAATTTAAATAAATTATAGATTCATTTTTATTTGCGGACAAAGGATTGTATTTTTATACGTGTCCTACATTTAACTCGTAACGTTTCAGTTAAATATAAAGGTGAACAAACATCATCAGCGATGAACAAACGAGGCGTGCGTATGATTGTGAGCGCGAACAAGCCTCGCTCCGTGAGCCGACCAACATTTTTTCTCTCGTAACGCTGCCCAATCAGCGCAGTGGCAGTTGCAATTATCTCTCGCAGCAAATCGAATTATGATCAATTCGGATTTGCTCGCTTTCGAACGAATATAAAACGGTGTGCATTAAAATTTGGCGCGCGATGCATGGGATGCGTTCCCATTAGTCGGGTCGCGCGCTAACTTTGTTTGCATATTGGGAGCCACTACGCGCCGGCCGCTTCTGGCGTTTTCATTATCTTTTGTTATTTTCCGGTTTGTTTATGACGCTTTCCACATCATTGGTGCTGTGTATTTTTGTGTCGTACCTATAATATAACAGCACATCAAATGGGGTACTCTAGGCAACAATAATACGAACTAGACTGCAAGGTCCTACATAGGTCGATGTGGTGTCGACTGTACAGTAACATTGATTTTCTCTACATGGAAATAGAACATCGTATTCTTATTTTTTGGTCTTTTACTTTCAAAATTTAATTAATTATTTAAAATCATAGTGTCCTTTTTAATAGCCTAGTCGACTCGTAACTATCGATTTATAAATACCTAATTATATAAAAAAAACTTCGTTTTCTATTAATATTCTTACAAATTATTAACGTAATAAATATAGTAATATACTTATGTAGAATAATAATAAAATTCCACAAAAAATTACAAATATTGAGTCTATAATAATAATTAAGTACTTACTTTTGCGATCCAGCGAGGTAACGCTGCCAGTGTCTTGGGTACTATTCCTGCACCTATTTTTTTTTACAAATAGTTTATATTAGGTTTTTTTTAAAATTGATTGTTTCTTTTTATTTTATATTGTACCTTAATAACTATTTTAGTACTTACAAGTAATTAATATACAATAATTATATTTAATATTCATCGCCAAAACACGAATCATTAACATTTAAAAAATACTTTGTATTTTCTAACTAAAATGCATTTTCAGGTATGGTTCCAAAACCGTCGGGCAAAGTTCCGTAAGCAGGAGCGGTTAGCGCAGCAGAAAGCAGGCGAGGCACCAGTGAAGGCGGAGGGGAAACGCGACAAGCCTATGTCGCCCGCGGCGTCGCCCCACGGCTCGCACCACACACCGCCTGCGCCCGCGCCGCAGCCCGCGCACCATGCATTGCCTCATCTCTCGCCGCCGGACCTCAAGCCCATCACATCATCGGGTAGGTTAATAGTAATATAGCGACGCAAAAACCGCTACTATAATATATATATCCTGTTCATCATCTGTCGTCATCGTCCTTTATCAGGTTATACATATTATGTAACCAATTAACCATTTATAATAAATATGTAGTTAAGCAAAGTACTGGGAACTTATTAAAAAAATGTATGGAAATTGGTAATCTAATCAAGGTTCTACAATATCTTAAATATTCTCTTTTTTGTATTTGATGCGGAAACTAGATGTTATGTTCCTAATGTGACAACTCTAACGTGCGTTGTGATAACAATAAAACATATTTTACCCTTTGCAACAGACTTAAGTAAACATGCTAGTATAAACGGTAACTAATAATTCGTAATCACAACAGATAAATCCACTCCTGTGAATATTGTACCCGAGCAGACAGACGCCACCCGCTTACACTGTATCCTCGCCTGATTTCAGACGTTAATTTGTTCTTATTAACTTTAGCAAGTACTTATAATTCGAAATTACCTAAATATTTAAGTGTTTATTAATTATAAATCTCAAAGTTAGAAGTTACTAGTACCTATCTAATATAATCTGGACAATTATTATGAAAATAACATCTTTTGTACAATACTGTCCAGATCCACGCAAACCAACCAAACTAAACTCTATTGGAATTTAGTCGTATACGTCCTAGCAGATCTCTAAGTACTTAGTACCTATAATGTTAATGTAGACGAATCTTCGAGAAGGTAGGTCCATGGTATGAAACCAAAGGGCCAAAGAGACACGTTGTGCAGTGTTTTGAGTAGTCTAATAAAATCAGAAGGGGCGGTGCCATAAATTATCGAAAGTGCGCGATAAAGTATTCGAGGGAGATTCACCAATTTTACGATTAAAATAATGGTTCAAACAGACAAGCCATTTTGTGGATTTAGATAAACCTATTTTGCGTAAGTTTAATACTCTAAAACAGTTAAGTAAATAACATAAATATGATATACCCCAAGCTGATATTAGTGTAGAATAGGTATAATTCTGCAAATCTTCAAGAATTTCAGATAAGATTAAGAATATCTATACTTCCTACAAAAAAATTAAATGCATATGCAGTCAACATAATTACCACCATGTATATAGCACATTTTTTCTCTATTTTTTAATAAAGAACTGTAGCTATTTATAATTATTTCGACCATTGATCTCCTATAAACAAATAGATACACAGTCTGCCTTTTAAAAATCTCCGAGCGCAAAGAATTGTTATTGAAAGTTGTTTATAGGAGACCAATGATTTCGACACATCTAGCGATTATATCGCCGTGCAGTCTAGCCATTTGTAACCAAATAAAGCGAGTAATATGATACTGAAGCTTGAAATATATTTTTTCTTGAATTCGTCATGAAAAGTAGTGATAGTTTAATGTTTTCATAACGCAAAAGCTTTATTTAGAGCTCGTTCATTGGCTCGACTATTACTGTGGAGTAATATTTATTTTTGTCCGATTATTTTGGCAGTGGACTGCGGCGTGGACAATGAAAAATGGCATTTTTTCATATCGGATTGGGCTCGCTTGTCACTTACGCCCGGTGTTAGCCGCTTATCGACGCTAATTGGCGACAAGTTTCTAATTGATGAGCTTAACTTACTTACGTAAATCAACCGTGTGCAAACTTTTAACGAAATGTTCCGAGTAATTACTGTATCTTTTTGTAAATGCCATCTGAGGTTGAAGTCACACACAAGAGAGATTGTTTTAAGTTAATTACTTACCTACCTATATTTGATTCCACCATATTTTATAGTTTCTAGTTTACAATAACCACAATACAGCTTAAAAAATAAAGTCAGATTATGAAGTGAAATCACTAGATTTGTATAAGATTGCTACACTATTAATGAAATTATTTATTAGAACTTTTTGTTATGGTTCATGGTAACGGATTCTATCTTTCTAACAAAATGTCACACAAAAATTCAGCAATCTCACTTCTTCTTTCTTATGGCGGCCACACACACTACGGTCTACCGGAGAGGTGTACCTGCACAGGTTTGCCTGCGCAGGTAGACCGGAGCGTGTGTGGGAATAGACATGTGCAGTTTTTAACCTGCGCAGGCGACCGGCGCAAGATCGAAAATCAATTATTTCGAGTGACACCGTACGGTGTAGCTGTGACCGCTCCGGTACACCGGAACGTCCCCATACACGCGGTTGACCTGCGCAGGCAAACCTGCACAGGTAACCTCTTCGGTAGACCGTAGAGTGTATGGCTTACATTACGTTGATACATATATAAATGCCACGTTCAAACTAGAATCAGGCTGAAAAAGAGGAGAATGCGCACTATGTTTACTTATGCGGAATTTACCTATTTAAGACGATTTTAGTCGCTCAACTTAGCCCGCATAGAAAAATCGTTTCGAAAACGTTTTATTAACTGTTGAACCGACACAAAATTAATGTATTCAATTAAACTAAAATTCCATTTATTATCCGACCAACGAAAGTGGATGTCTTGGAATATTTTTATATTTCGTTCGTATCAACAAAATTTCCTGTGTTTGTTACATTGATCGGTGGATTATAGCCGCATGAGTCACGTTCCACACATTCCGACCAATGGGACTGTTCGTCGAACTATTTCAGCGCACACGCATGCGTGGGCGGAAACAACAAGGCTGATTTTACAAAATAAGCATCACTTTGGATTAGTGGATTTTAAATATAGATAACGTGTGCATATGTGACGACAGCGCATAAAGATTACGCGAGAAGTAAATGTAGGTTGGCGGCGAACTCATAAAATTGGAATTGGGACAAGGATTTGTAAAAAAATAACTGGCAATAAATAAATGTCTGATTTTTTAATATGACACTAAATTGACGATACCCAATAATGTAAAATGTTTAAAAAGGATTCAATTAATTTTCAATTGTATTCTAACATCCTTGTTTGGTATTTTAACTGGCTCCGGGAAACACTTACGAAACGTACGAGTAGGTGTTGGCCCTTAAGGATCCCAAGGCACCTAGTCTTGTACATTTTCCAAGTATCGTCCGTCATCAATGCCTAATGAGATTGAGATCAAACGCGACCTAAAATATAACCTATCGCTTGCACTCGTCGATGTGATTGACGTTCAACATTTATAAATCATCGCAACACAAAGTTCAAACCATATCGATATTGAAAATTAAAATTAGTTTGAATAAAGAATATATATAGGTTCGACAAAAAGATTAATGATTGATTCAATTAGGTATATAAATATATAAATGAATAGCTCTTCCAAACATTGAGCTTTTCAGGATTCATTTTATTTTACAGTAATTTATAGAATTTATAATATGATTACGAATATCGAAGAGGTTTTATTAACGTGCATTTCGATAACAATTTAGGTAGGTAAGTACATTGAGCGACAGATTG
Source organism: Tachystola acroxantha (assembly GCA_963506565.1). NCBI lineage: Eukaryota > Metazoa > Arthropoda > Insecta > Lepidoptera > Oecophoridae > Tachystola > Tachystola acroxantha. Next base: position 8,398,094 of record OY735874.1, read on the forward strand.
CTATCCTATCCAAATAATATGAAATAAATGGTCTAAGGAATTTGGGTCAAGTTTGATTTGAACATTTGTCATATTACCTATTATCATCGACCTAATTATAGTAAAATAAATAGTAAATCTGCTATACACAACACAATGTCAAACTGAAACGATATAGAATAATTAGATGCATATAAATACATACTAACAAGGCCAATGTGTGTTTTGATCCATAAATAAATATAATGGAATGAAATTTAATAGCATAATGTTTGGCGGGGTATAGATATACCTACCTACACGCAGTTGTTGCCTCGCACTGCAGCTTATGTCATTTTATCGGTTACACGAGGGGATTAGTGTGTTCTGTAATTGTCATGATACTAACAAATGGTAGAGTGCAGAAGGTTTCATCCCCAGACTCTTGTTAGAAGGTTAACAACTAACTTTTTAGCGAACTAGATACTTGGGCAGATATCAGTGACTGAACTTAGTGAACATCGTGCTGGAAAGAGGCGTGATGGCTCACCGGCTAATGGCGGACTTGCGGCCGAATTAATCACATTACGCCGCCGCCCGCCGCAGCCGCCGCCAGATTTTCACTTCGGCTCATTTGCGCTAATTGTGCGCGCGATTGTCACTCAGGCTTGAATAAACAACGGAGCGCGCAAGGATTAGGTGATTAGCGCTTAATTGCGTTACCACGATTATTCCATATTCGCCCGTCGAGCTGCAGTCTGATTTCGTGCTCTGGCAGATTTGTATGCATGAGCTTTAGGTGTTCAGTTCAGTTATGTTCAGTGTTGCAATTTAATATAGATAGCGTATTTGTCGGTTTAATTTGCATCCAAGACCGTACAGAACACGCACAAGCTTTTATTCAAATTAATTTAAATAGGTACCTAATCTATTATAATTTGTATGTGTGTAAGGATATTTTATACATTCACAGCCTTACTTATAATCGATGATTAAAATTATTACGCTTCGATTTCTTACTATTTTCTGAATTCTTAATTAAGCTGTTTTTTTCGAATCGCAACTTGTACAAAACTTTATTTTAAACCAATAATTTTAATAAAAAACGGAGATATTTTTACATTTATTCGTTATCTTGTACAACTTGCGGTTGCTGGTGGGGCAGAATCTGGCATGGTCATTTTCGTTCTTTTTATGAATTCATTCAGCAGTGTTACCAAATGTTACCGTACCAAAATACTTTTTGGTGTTTAAAATGACGATTAGCTAATCACTGCTTAAGTAACGTTTATAAGTAAAAAAAGTTAATCATTGATTAACAGTTTAAATAATGATTAGTTAATATGTTGTTCAGCGGTTGATTAGTGTTTTTTTATAAGTAAGGCTGTAAATACTTCCTCTGATCTCTCGAAAATCTTAAGACAGAACTAGCTTAAAATACCATAGTTGCTCCTGACTTAATTAAGTTATAGATACTGGTTTATTTAGTACCTTGTGTATTTAATTTTCAATACTTAATTAGAGTATTTTCCCGGTAATTAATAAATAACTAGCCTTGAGGACATTTTAATTGTGTTAAATAAAGGTCTGTTTTATTTCGAAGGTAACAAACTATGCGAGGAGTTGAACGGTGTGGGTGGCGGCGCGGGTACTCCGCCGGTGAGCGGCGGCGGAGGCAAGTGGGCCGGCGGCTGCGGCCTGCTGCGCCAGGCCTCGGGCTTCCCGCTCCTCGGCGTCGCGCCACCCAACTACCTGCTCTCCGACCACCTCGGCACCCTCGCCAAAACGAACAACCATCTTTTCTAATGGGCGTAAACGTCGCTTGTTGACTCATACTCGCATCGCGCCACGCCGAGTCTGCCCAGACTGCCCCGCGCCTGCGCGTCACGCGACAACCATTACCTGCACATTCCATGTGACATTCCATTCCACGTGAGTGACAAAGTGACTTTCCCAAAATGAGACTGCAAAGTGACTGAACAGTGTGAAATAAAGATTTTAAGTGCCAAACATTCGTGTCCATTAAAATAAATATCGCAATAATAAACTTTTAAATGAAGTTTTAGATGTATTTATTGTATAAACGCACGAATTACGTGTACGAGGGCGTAATATGATAACAAGATTGTTAAGGGTTTATAGGCGTAACTGACTATACGAGTAAATAAGATTTTTGTGTGATAATTGTAAATAACATTCCAACATTGTATACGTTTACTGAAGTATACCTTTTCGTATTACAGGTAACGTACCTAATAATATTAAGTCTGCTTTTCATTTTATGATAAAAGTATTCTTAATTCCTATTATACATAGATTTGTTTGCTTGATATACAATGGTCAATTGAAATGTAGGACCCTCTTTGATACTAGTAAACAACCTTGCCATATTTTGTCGTGCTGTCTTTGTCGAGGCGAAAATAGTGTATAATTGGCCTCTTTACGTTTTCTGTGACAAAGTTGTTTTAAAGTGGGTCCTAAAGTAAAATTATTGAATGTGTACAATTGAATTTTTGCCGATTATTAATTATATGTACCTATGCATCTAATTATCCTTTCACTATGTATCACTTTTCTAGTCATATAACGAGTACCTATATTATTTAAAATTTTCGTTAATATTACTTTTATATAGTTATACTATAAATATCGGATTTGTATTGGGAGAATCAGTTATGTTCCGAATTCCGAAGATTAAATAGATATGATAAATGTTGTAAATATGTAATGAAATTAAATGTAAATATGCATAAAATAGCGATGTAACATGAGTGTATGTAATTATTGATGAATTTGTGGAGGGTGTTTTAATAAAGAGCGTAATAAAAGTTGTTCACAGTTTTATTTTACCTACACTGATCACAGACCCATAATCATCATTATTTATATTTACCTACACGAAACATGTGAAGTACGATTTTTGTACAAATGATAAATTCAAACACGACCTCAAAGTCATTTTACTGGATGACAGAAGAAGGATTGTGGATACTTTATCTGGTATTAAGATTTATTTTTTCTAAGAAAATATGAATCTTGCCTCAGAGTGATCTTGAAGCAGAATTAGAAGATCTGCTTCATAGAATTGTGAGCCGGCGAAAAGGAAATGTCAATGCCGAGCGTCCAAATATTTTCCTACAAAACGAGAAGTGAATAGATTGACAGAAAAAATACCGAGAATATACTTACTTCTAAATAAACGACTAGGTAAGTTCTTATGTACATATAATAGGCTACCTACATGCAAAGCTGTTCCTAATAGGTAATTATGACGATGGAGTCCTACAATAGGCATAACTTTTTTCGATTTCATGTCATTTATCCAGTAGGTATTTTATTGATCACTACTGCCCTAGGAAAGGCTGCTGCACCCTCAACAATTTGAAACTTGTTTAAGCAATCTTTACCTACTGAATGTATCATTCAAATATAAAATAACGAAAAAGACTTAATCCCTATATAAAGTATAAGCTCCATAGATAAATTGTTAATTGTTTGCTAAATAGTCTATTTAGAGTGGCACAGCTCATCTGCACATACGAATAGGCGTCATTCGCACACCTCGGGAATGTCAACAATTCTCCCAAGAGTGCCTCTCTACGCTGCGATGATTAGAAAACTATTTTAATAAATGCGAAGCTTATTGGAAATGCTTTATGTAATAACGAGCAATTTTAATTAGTAAATTTCTAAAGAAAATCTAGGAATTAAAATCTAATGTCGACGTCATCTCTTGCCGCAGAGCTCTTTCTTGATGTTGTAAGTCGAAGCAAATAAACACTAACATAAATTTTGGGGTGTTGTAATAGTAACTACAGCGTCAAATAAATGTCATTTTCTTTCTTTATCCACAAGTATCTAGTAATCAATCAAACAGTATATAATAAAAATCAGAAAACAAATAGTAAAAATCAGAGCAAACAATTACATAGCATGTGGAGGAGGCATTTCGATGTGAACTGGGACGAGGTAGTGGATTGTATTAAAATAAAAACCGGCCAAGTGCGATACTGTAAGTATACTGGGTTAAATTGCGCTGCACGGAAGTCTCGCTACGCGAGTCCGACTCGCACTTGGCCGGTTTTTATTTTAATACAATCCACTATCTCGTCCCAGTCGATACATTTCACATAGAAATACCTGGGATATACTCCTAACGAAAAGATAAACTAGATTTATAAACCAACTTATCTTTGCCATTATCAAAATATTATGTCCATACATCGACATAGTACTCCTGATTAGTTGATCTAACATTGTAATAACAAAAAATATTTTTGGAAGGATGTAATTGCAAATGTAAGTTTTCGGATTTTTTCGTTTACTTGTGCTATAAGACCTAGCTTCTTGCCAAATTTCATGATTCTAGGTCAACGGGAAGTGCCCTATAGGTTATGAGTTTCTTGCGTTTTCATACAAATATGCGGCAAAATTGATTTTTTTCACGGACGAACGGACAGACAACAAAGTATAAATAAGGGTTCATTTTTTTCCTTTTGAGGCACGGAACCCTAAAAATGACATCAAGAATTTAGGCAATTATGTATTCTTATACCTATAAGAATACATAATTGCCTAAATTCTTGATGTCATTTTTAGAATATCAAGGGCCATTCAATAATAAACTAAGTACCAATTGCAAGCAATTTTTTCTCATATAACCATTTGAAATGAAGTGAAACAGAGCAATAAAAGAAAAGTTGTCATTGTAGTACGAGTAACATTTCTCACCTCCAGTTTGGTAAAGCTTGATGAATTATAGGTATAATAAAACCTTCAAAGGACGAATTTGTACTCATATGAGTACTTAGATTATAATATAAGCGAAAAGACATCAAGACCGACCGACGTTTAATTTTATAAATATACAGATGATGGTGTGATGGTTCCGTGTGCATAAAGGCGTCCTATGCGCGTGGGCACGCCGGCCGGCGACAATGATAACTCATCGGGTTCTGGCTGGTTCCAGCCACGCGCGTGGTGGGCGGCCGGGCGCCCGTGACGCCCGCCCGCCCAAGCCTAACACCGTTCAAGGAAATGGCTCTAAAATGTTCCTCTACCGAACACTATGCTGGTAGTCTCTTGTAAGTATACAAAGGCGTCATTAAAGCTAAGATTTTGTCAAAAATGACTTAACAATCTTACGGGAGCTTGCACCTAGACCTTAACTCCGGGTTGAAAAAGAAATATTTATGCGTTTTCACGCCGGGCTAACTCCCGGGTCATCTTTTGTTGCAATACGGGGTTACACTAGTAGATAGGTACGTGTGCTTCTACATACATTGTTATCACAACACACACTTTGAAACCTGATGGATATTTTTAATAAAATGTTATTGGTAAAATATAGTAGGTACCTACTTAATTACTTATAAAATATGGTATACTTTTCTCATACATTAAATATGAGTTAAGTAGGATCATAATTAGGGGTTGTTCCCAGAAAACCAGATTCTCAAAACAACAGATACATGACTGCAATGACTTACCTACATTTAGTATATTTAAATATTTAATTTTGTGCTAGAACAAGAACACATCGACGTGCACATACAAAACATAAAATCTGCGTGATTTATATGACGCGATAAAACTGCTACTTTCATCTTACATTATACATTGGTTGGCTGATAAGTAATATTTTTTCCTACTCGTAAATCTAAATGGTCCGGTTATTCACCTTAATTTTATTTTTAATCTAATAATGTGTACCCTTTGAAAGATAAATAGATGTAATATCTAGCTAGATATTACATCTATTTATCTTTCAAAGGGTACACACCTTTGAAAACTCTTTCGCGGAATAATTTTATTCAATAATTCGTTTGGTTATTCTGTCAGCCATAACCTCATTTTCCTTTAATTGTATTTTGTCATAGCGTGTTAGATACCTTTACGTAATTAAGTATAACTTAAGCCTTACACATACACGGGCAACCTGCGGCCAGTTGCACTGCATGCCCTGCCCCGTTAACGTCCAGTAGGTAGCGATTGCGGCCTAGGCCGCAGATCACTACCGAAAACTAGCAGAAAAGGGGGCGGGGCATGCGATTCAACTGGCCGCAGGCCGCTTGTCAATATGTTAGGACTTTGAACAAACACATTCTAAACTTATTTTTTTAGAATTTGACAGAACTTAGAAGGTATTTAATAGTTTGGATTTGGATGTTTCGATGATTGATATTCATTAAGGTTATTCAATATTGCAAACTCTATTAGCCGACGACGGTTTTGAACAAAATAGATTGAAACCCGGTTTAACTCATATAGGCTACCTTAAAAAAATAGCGAACATTTAGTAGCAAACCATAGGTAAATATTAGTTCCCATGGGAAAGTAGATAATCAGCTAAGTAATTTTAAATATATGCGGCGCTATTTTATAAAATGGAACGATACGTTGTATATGAATATTTTATAGAGGCTATAATCTGAATTTATGGATAAAGGTTGTTGAGTCAGAGGCTATTTTGTATCAGGATCGTCATCGGATATAGCGGGGCGCGGGCGGACGGGCAGCGGCGCGGCGGGCGGTGCGCCCGAGTTTTCCAGAAGGGCGCAGCCTGCGCACGCGCGTATAAATACTTGCACTCTGCTCTCTGGAGTTCAGTCTAACGGTGCTTCAGCGGCGCACTACTCCTCACTAGAACAGCAGGCACACACAACCACACAACATGTCTCTGGAACGCCAAGTCCGCGCCAAGGTCAGAATATTTATATTTTTCACACTTAATCATCCTTTCGTACGTTGAAAATTACACTGGGTCCCTACTTATTGAACTCAATATCATACATCCGATCTCAATGTACTTTTTGTTGATTTTCGTCTCAGCATAATTTTACCCAAATTTATATCTTCATAAAACTAAAATTTTGATTTTTGTTACCTACTTGAAAAAATCAAAAACAAATTAAGTCAATATTTTTTATTAAATATATTATTTTTATCAAAGGCTCACTTAAGTAGCTTCATAGCTAACTTTGATTATTATCTCCAGCTCGCTTCCAAGCGCAGCCCCGAGCAGGAGAAGGAGGCCCAGGAATGGATGGAGACCATTCTCGGAGCCAAGTTTCCTCCCAGCGAGGCCTTCGAGGAGGTTCTGAAGGACGGCACTGTCCTTTGCCAGCTCATCAACAAGCTGAAGCCCGGCTCCGTCAACAAGATCAACACCTCTGGTGGACAGTTCAAAATGATGGAAAACATCACCAAGTGAGTATCTTATGACCCTCTGAACTAGGGGCTGTACAATCTCAACCTTATTGAGCCCCCTGTAAACTTATATCTGTCTTCGTACAGGTAAGAGTTACTAGAATTTCCAAATAGAGACAAATATATCCGTATAAGCTCAGACCTTATGGAAAAATATGCTTCCTTTTAAATAACTCTTCCAATGGTCCACAGTCCGCAACGTAGATTCGTAGTCTGCAATTGAATTCTCTCATTAAATACGTGTTGTTCTGTTATGCAGCTTCCAGGCGGCCATCAAAGCGTACGGTGTCGCCGACATCGATGTGTTCCAGACCGTAGACCTCTGGGAGAAGAAGGACATCGCGCAGGTCGTCAGCACACTGTTCGCGCTCGGCCGTGAGGTAAATATCAGAAGAATCATATAAAATACTCTAACATCAGCCAATGGACAGTGTCGGAAATTTTATCGAATTGGTCTACGCTTTGCATTGGCTGATTATGATACCCACTTGAAATAAGTGGTAAATATAGGTACTCTGATACCTTACGATCGAGATGAGAGAGTTTGACTCAACACATCTATTTTAGTGCGATTAGTAAACACCAGACCACCATTAACGCAAGATTGGTTTATGATTTTATATACATTACCTCTATGTAAACTACGACGCTCCATCCCGTATATGTTTATGATAAACAAGTACAGGAATAGGCATTGCATACGCTTCAACTGAAACGGCGCGTTAACAGACTATTTACCCGATAGGTATGTTACAGATTTGAACACTTGAAACATTGCCAAGTCCAACCAAGATTTATGACCTTCATGGAACGTTACCTCAGTTTTCATAAATATCCAAGGCCAGGTGGTGCGGCAGAGGCCGAGTGGGGACTATTTAGTTCTCATGTAAGGAGATTACTTTGAGGAGCTGGAATTTATTTCTTTTGTTTGTTGACAGACCTACAGGCACAGCGAATGGAAGGGCCCCTACCTCGGCCCCAAGCCCTCCGATGAGTGCAAGCGTGACTTCTCCGACGAGGTGCTGAAGGCCGGCCAGACCGTGATCGGTCTGCAGGCTGGCTCCAACAAGGGCGCCACCCAGGCCGGCCAGAACCTCGGCGCCGGCCGCAAGATCCTGCTCGGCAAGTGAGCGCGACCGCACGACACACACCAAGTGATATTAACTATAAGATATTTCTGTACAAAACTCAGTGCACGGACGCTAATGTGAGATTGTAAGCTCTTGTGAAAACTTAGTCAAGCGTGACGTGTAAGATTTTTGTCTCCAATGGCAGAAAACATACAAATCGTTTATCTTAGAAATTGTTCCATGTAGCGCCAAAGATGGTTTTGTACATAAGTGTTTAGGGTAAGCTAAAATATTTATTTCCATTTTGTTTTGTAATAAAAATATACCTGGGTATGCCATATGTTTTTCGTTTTGTCTTTACAATCTTATAATATCAATGTTATCACCTTATTATTTATTATTATTAGTAAAACATTCGCATCCAATGAGCGCCACGAAGATAATTATACCTTACAAGTAATCCACTATCTGGACTGCCCACTTGATACTATTGAGACGATCTTAGTACAGGATAGATCCTGTACTAAGATTGTTAGAACAATCGTTTAATGTGGGAACTGAACAACTTTTATTTTATACCTATCCTAATTTCGCAAATGAAATAATTTTCCATAGAATTATTTTATACCAATATTAGCTATTCGATTTGAAGTATAGATAATTATTATATAATGAGAAGACACATTCAGCCTTACCGTAGGTAGCTAAGATTCTGAGCAATGGTAGGCAAGTACAAACTCATTTAACCTTAATATAAAATTTCCCATGAACGATAGTATGGTAAGTGCTACGAAGAGTGCTACGGAGTATGAAAAAAAGTATACCTATAGAAATGTAAAACGGAAAATAGGGATTGCTATACCTACATGCAGAAGAGTACCTACTCTTATAACAATAAAACCTCTTCAGAGGTACAGTCGATACGGTACGGTATAACACACAGAGAGTAAATTAAGGTTGAGATTTTCTCGTAAAGCTCTCACCCATTTTTACAATTACACAGTCCACATTCTAATCTACATATTAGCTGCATATTTACCGTCGTCGTAGGTAAAAATATACACGGTTTCCTTGAATTCATTCCACAAATTGAAACTGGGGGTTGTACTCATGACAAATATTAAATTGGTAAGGCTTTTTAGTATAAAAAAACCTCCAAAGCACAGTAACGATGCACATCAAATTAAAAAAAACCATAGTTGAATTTATCGTAAATATTTTTCATTTTTCCACATGTATGTCACAAGCCTAACCATCCATATAACTTTGTCGAATGAATGCAAGGCCACCCTGTGTGTATTTGTGTTTTCGACTAGAATCCAATGTAGTGGAACGTGTTAGCTAGGCTAATGGAATTTAGAAGGAATGTCTGAAATTGTTTTTTTATGACGATATATGTATATAGAGTTAACTAAATATTCCATTACGATCGTTTATCGTTTTGCATGTAGGTAGATGCTCGATTTTTAATAGGACGTATCCTAATCCTATTTCACTAATAACACATTAATAATAATATAAGTGGACAGTTTGTCTGAAGACAAACGACAAACATCAACAGCACGCGACGTGTCGCTGAGATCTGCGGTCGGGCTACGACCTACGTGTCGTCTGTCGCCCGGCCCGTAGCGGCAGTGACTTGTCGCTAGCTACGGAAGGTATACTCTAAAGTTGATGTACCGCGTTTTAGGATGACCACACGTTGGTAGTTCAATAGGGAAAGAGGTTTCAGAGAGAGAGAGAGAGAGAGAGAGAGAGAAGCCGCCAGCCTCTACACTAGCTAATTTTGGTTTTATAAATGTAAGTTAACCGATTTATTCTTTTGTGAAATTATTAAAATATTTGATTTCATTTTCTGAGTACCACAAATCAATTTTTATATACATATAATGTAAGTATGACTGTCCTACGCCTTGGGGCAACCCGTTATGTTGGACAAAAATTGAAATAAATAAATAAATGTTGTTATTTTGTGATAAACCCTAACAAAACTGATAACCTGAGAGTTAGCGACTTAACCCATGAAACCTCCATACATTTTCATATTAAGAGCCTTCATAGAGCCAACTAGGCCGCCAATCTTAAGAAAATAATATCTTCCAATATAATCAATTTTATTAAAAAAGCTATTTACAAAATGTTTATTACGTAAATACTATTTTTCAATATACAATACATGGCATAATTGCGACAAGCTAAGTTGTAGTTCACAAATGTGCCAAAAACGGCCGTTTTTTGCAATTATGCGAACTACAACTTACCGACATGTAATCACGTTATAAATAAGCATTTAAAAAATAGTATTTATCGTAATAAACATTTCGTAAATTGCTTTTATAATAAAATTGATAATATTGGAAGATATTATTTTTTTAAGATTGGCGGCGCTAGTTGGCTCTATGAAGGCCCTCTAATCCAAGGATTTTACTCCAATATTAGAAACTAAACTTTATACAAAAGTCCAAACCTGTGAAAGTTTCTCGACCGCAGCGCGATCTATTAGAATAATATCGAAGCAGTAGTATGGTGTTAGAGCTACTAAACCTACTAACGATCCATCCTCAGCTATACTAAGCCAGACAAAACAATATGAATGAATGCAGTCGTAGTATTGACAACTAGATGGCGTGTTAACTAGAGCTAGGACTTTTTTAAGAATGTAAGCGAAAATTATGGTAAAGGAGACTTGACGAATTAATCTATGTTTGAAGAGCTTACAAACTATTTTATTTATTTCTTATATTATTTTACAAATATTAGAGCATCACTAACTAGACGAGTACTTCACGATAAAATTATCTGGTAAACCTGTCACGTCACTTGGTAAAAACACAAACAATTTATTTTTAGGGTTCCGTGCCTCAAAAGGAAAAAAAGGAACCCTTATAGGATCACTTTGTTGTCCGTCTGCCTGTCTGTCTGTCTGTCTGTCTGTCTGTCTGTCTGTCTGTCAAGACCTATATCTCAGAAACGCGTGGACGGATTAAGTTGAAATTACCTACTACCAAATACTCAGGTCTGAAACCTCACGCAGCCATGCAAAATCAAACTTCTACGTCAACGCAAAGGATAAAGCCGTTTATGTCGCATTTTCGCGCATATTTGTATGAAAATGCAATAAAACCAAAACCTATAGGATACTTACTTCCCGTTGACCTAGAAACATGAAATTTGGCAAAAAGTCTTATAGAAAACATCCGAAAACTGTAAATTTGAAATTACATCCCCCCAAAAATAGATTTTTTGTTATTACAAAGTTATATTTGCAGATGATCAACTAATCATGTATAATATGTCGATGTATGGATGGACATAATATTTTGATAATGGCAAAGATAAGTTGGTCTCTAGCAAAGTTACGGGATTAAGTTGCGTTGCACGGAAGCCTCAGTGCGCGAGTCCGCCTCGCACTTGGCCGGTTTTTGTTTGTATCTACACGAGTTGTACCTATTCAAGAACTACTGGACTTATTTTTGAAACTTCTTTACAAATATACATAAGTGTGTATTCTAAACTATCTACTAGTAAATAATTTTCAATACATAGGTACAGTTTTGGATACATAGATACAATATACATAGGTGGAGATCAAATGATGCTTGTGCAGCTGTCTCATACCAATAATTGCATTTTGCTAATAGTTGCACTGTATAAAATAGGCCAAAACAAAATTAGAAGTATCTATTAGAAATGCAAATGTTTTGTATAAGTGAACTGACCTCTTTCATTCATTCTCTGTTGAATCAATTAAATGGGAGTTCATTGCCAACAATCTAAAATCACAATCCTACATGTCTTTGTAAATTGCCAATAATTTACGAGTAGGTTAATTTATTAGCATCTTTGTTTGAAGTATGAAAATAGTGGAAAGAGTGGAATATTTTATATTGTAAGTAATAGAGCAATTACGTGTACCTAGCAACACTTTACTGCAACAGTTGTAGGTAGGTTGGTGTTTGTTTCGGGTATTTTTAATTACGACATTCAACTCTTTGTATTTGAGAATCATAAATAATAAATTAGATTAGCTCGTTCGATCCGCAGTATTAACAAGTGCTAGCTTGTAGTATCCTTGACGGTGTGTCTTTGTATCACAGGTATCTAAATACATATTAATTTAGCTATTTACATATTACTTTAGATATTTTACTATTAGCTAGTACTTGTTAATGCTGCGGATCAGACAAAAGTTTCCAACAATGGTAAAATGTATACATATAAGTACATTATTCGCATATAATTGACAATATATTCCGCTTCAAATACATCACAAAATTATTCCGCCATCTGTCGAAAGTAACGACTAATGGTACACGTGCGTCCTAATATAAATAACGGCGCGGCGCTAACGTGTTGTGACGACTAACGAAAATAGCGGCCGGCGAGATAGCGACGCCGTTACAATTTGCGCACAACCTAATTCTGTAAATAGCCTCCGGAGCCAAAACCTGAAAATAAGCAACGGCCGTTGCTGCTCGATTTCAGCGTAGGCCGTTATTAATAGAGTACTAGTCTTAGAAGCCTATGAGATTCAGTCGGTAGAAAGTAGTGGAGCCTTCCGCACCGTTACTCCGTTAGCAAGATGGCGCACATTAGTTTACAAAGACTTCTAATTTTCATAACGTCCGTTAGATGGAGCTGAAAGCCAAGGGTTTTCAGTTTCCTCCTTAGTTCTAAGCCTTAGTAATAGATGGAGCTACACGCTGCAAAAGACTGATTATGGTGAGTTTAATTTTAGGTATGCATATAGGTACAGTCGGCGTCACAAAAAATACTTATTGTATTATGTTAATTATTATTAAAGTCAAATGGCATGGCAGTGCAAATTATAAATTAATGTAACAAAAATCGACGTTGATTGTACCATTTGCATTATAGCCTTTTCGATACAACAAGATTCCTAATATATATTATCCATTCCAAGTATTCTTCTAGTTATTAATTGCGATTATTTTCTTTCAAATTAGGTAAAGAAAACAAACACTCTAAAAGTGATCTTATATATTTAAGAGTACCTACCTCTATTAAATCATTGATTTTATGCATTTCTTATGCACAGTGTATATTTAACCAGCTATTATGATAATTTATCGTGTATAACTTTTAACATCACTCAACATTTTAGTTACGTAGCTGTTTTATAGGTACATCTAGGTATACCTAACTAAAATAAATCAGTTGCATAAATCAAGCATTTCCTGGTAATATAGGTTTAAATGTAAGCGCAACACTGCAGCATAAGTTAAATTTAGCCGATGTTGCGGAACCGCGGCGGATGACCGGCGACCGCTCGCCGGCATCGGCAGCCGCGCCGACGCCAAGTGCATTTCGACCTTAATTAAATAATAATATAATTTACAATGAGACCATGTATTGTCACTCGTAGCACTTGATTTATATATTGATTGACATAATATTATACATATACAGGTGCAAAGTTCATGCGAATCTTCATGAAACTACGACTCTACCTACCATTTAATAACAAATAAATACATAATACCTACCTATAATCACCAATACTTAACCATGTACGAGTATTATATAACATATCTAAAGGCTAGTTATTATGCGGAAAGAGATTAAAGAAATAAAAGTAGGTACCATAAAAACTATCAGCTGATCGGCACAAAGTATGGAAAATAAAAAAAAATTCCTATTTTCGGCGTAGGTATACCAGCTACCCTCACGTTAAACACCTATATCCCTACGTGGTTATATTTATCATATGAATATAAGTATTATAGTAGTTATATTACCATTATGAATATAATTGATTGTAAGTACGTGCATTTGATCATTGCAATGTAGAGTCTTGTAGATTCCTGAAGGGTCGCAAGAATTTCTTTCATAACGCCATCGTAAATAGGTACTTGAAAACAAAACTACGGAAGCTTCTAATTAATTAGTCTGTTTTATTCAGTTTTTGTTTTAACATGGCAACAGCTCTTTCATTCGTCTAGCTAAGAAGTCACCCAGTTAAACTCTTTTAAATATATACGTAATGATATATTTATTATTAATGAGACTTAGCCGTCGGCAGATTTAATGAGATTGGTCATTTTCATTCCTAAGAAATAATATTTACAACAGCGATGATCTATTAGTGCAATAAGTGCCAGTTCTATTTTAATGCTTTTCATGTTTTTTTTTATCTTTTTACGCGATTGCCGAAAGCAGAGGGATATGTTTTCGAGTGTATGTATATCGGTTCCTTTGTGACCTTTTATAGCCATTTAGGCTTGGTGAATTTTGATGTTGACATATATCTCGTAGATTCGGTTTGATCTCTATAGAACTGGGAATGCAGATAGAGGTATTCTCATACATGCATACCTACATACTTAACTATAATTAGAATGGAAGAAATATACAATTTATAATGTATTTATAGTCAACCACGTAATTATGAACAATGTTTTTGGCACAGAATTCGCATCAGAGAGAAACCGAAACTATTTATTATCTACCTAACCTACCAGGCAGGGGTGACCAAGACTTGCATTTTTTTTTAAATTTTGTCTACCTTAAAGGTCCACCACTTAGATAAGTATTTTAGTTTGTGTAAGCAGAGAGGGGGGATCCAGTAGCTGTGAAGTAACTAAATTTTATATTAAAACTTATTACCTATCCATTTTGCGTGAAATACTTTACGTACATTTTACACCGATCGGCGATCAGCGGATCTAATTGTAGAGCGGATCTAAATTTACCTAGATTTCTTTTAGGCTTTTGAAATCGTAGAACAAAAGTTGTTCGGTTATCCATACTTTCCTATAAATAAATAAATAATCTCCGGCTTTTACCTTCTACTCTGCAGAATATTTAACCCTAATACTCACCTGTAATAGAAATTTATATTTTTTTTCTTTAAAAATTTACTCGTCTTTGTATATTTATGGATATTTGAAAAATGAAATATGACTTTGTAATACGGTGATAGTGATTATTATTAGTATAATTATAGTGACACCCGAAAAGTAAAATGATTTGGCCACATCTAGATCTGCAGAAAAAATCAATGCAAAAATTCTGAAGCGTACCTTAGTTGGTTTGTGTCAGATTTATCCAGCGACACAACCTCGCTGAATTTATCCCTAACTTTATTGCAAGAAAGCAATACTTAACTAAAAACTCCTTGGAAATTATGGATTGGAGACGCCTGCACTACCTAGTCATAAAAGTGGAGAGTTCTGTGGCTGACGCACTCGGCGGGAATCCAGTTGCGTCACTCAGGTGCTGTCGACGAACTCGTCTAGATATTGACGACTAGGAGAACTTTCCATGACGACCTTGGCAGGTACTTACGTACCAAGAAAGTCATTGCTTTTCCATAGGTGTTTATTCAAATTCTAAACTAAATATAAGGACTATGACCTGATTCGTGGATCTGTAATTGCACTGTTTCTTTATACTTTGAACCGTAATACAAGCAGGGATGTCCTTATTCCTTTGTGCTAATAAAATAATACAATTCCTATTTGACGGCAGAAACAATAACTAACAGTTAAAATAAAGCAAATGAATTCTGCATCGAGTAATAACAATTTAAATGATCTATTTTTTTACTCACAGCTCTGACTGTAACTCGTACGTACACTGCTAGGTATGTATCGCAATAATAAGATAACTTCAGTAGTTATCCTGTCTTATCGATATCTTAATCAAGACTCTAGCTGGAGCTTGTTGCACTCTTAATATTTCAGCACAGTTAGATTTGTTTATTGGTAATATTCGCCAATTTAAACCGAGTGTGCAAGTCTAGTCATTTTTAGACTGTACTCAACCTTTACGGATGGAACTACATGTAGAGTCGTAATAAATATTATTATAATAATTTAGTAAGTATACATATATACACTACGTCCCACTTACAATAAAAGGTAACCCGAGAGTTAGCCACTTAACGTAGTCGAAAACTCTCGGGTTATCTTTTATTGCAAGAGAGCCAAACAGTTAAGCGATTTACAGAGATTATTCTGAACTAGCTGCTGCCAGCGACTTCGTCTGCGCAGGATTATAAATTATAGCCTATGTGTTATTCTGTTGTACGAGCTATATTATTGTAAAGTTTCATTAAGAGCGTTCCATGAGCCAACTAGCGCCGCCAATCTTAAAAAAATCATATCTTCCAATATAATCAATTTTATTAAAAAAGCTACGTTCACATTGTTTATTGCTATAAATATTATTTTTTAAATGCTTATTTGTAACGTGATTCAATGTAGGTAAGTTGTAGTTCACAAATGTGCCAGAAACGGCCGTTTTTCGCAATTATGTGAACTACAACTTACCTACATTGCAGTAGAACGTAGCTTTTTTAATAAAATTGATTATATTGGAAGATATGATTTTTTTAAGATTGGCGGCGCTAGTTGGCTCATGGAACGCTCTTAAAATCAATTCAGTAGTTTTTGCGTGAAAGAGTCCATCCATCCAAACTTTCGCGTTTATAATATAGTAGGATTTGGCTATTATTGCCGACCAAGGTGTAATATAACCTTTACCAAAACAACTGTTACCAAATTAATACGTGGTCTGTAATGTGGATGTTCCGAGAAGCGGTCTCCAGCCGGCGTCGGCTCGCGCGCTGCGCCGGCGCACGGAAATAGCCGCCGCGCTGTAGGTACCAAACGAACCGGCAGCGGCATGTGCGTCCGAGTTTTCCGTATCGCAGGAAATACTCACGCTTTTTACTTTCTTTTTGTTGTCTTCAATCTATTTCGATTAAATGCATCTCCGATGAATAAATAAATGTGCTGTTAACTCTTCCGTGTGATCCATTCCATTGGATATCTTCCGATACCAGACGAAAGAGAGGCTCAGAATTACCAGCAAGATGTCGCTTTAATTGATGGATGACTTTGATAATGTCACTGTACAAATTATAATCCCTGTGACTAAGTGCTGTGTAAATTGGTTTCTAAGCGCAATAAAGTTATTGTAGTTGTTACTAATAATAACAATATAGGTAATATAAAAAAACGACCAAGTGCGAGTCGGACTCGTGCACCGAGGCTTCCGTGCAACGCAACTTAACCCCGCAACATTGTTCTAACCTCAGAGAAGTCCTTATTTCTCTGAGGCTCTAACGAAAAGACAATTTAGAGACCAACTTATCTTTGCCATTATCAAAATATTATGTCCATATATCGACATACTCCTGATTAGTTGATCATCTGCAAGTATAGTATTTGATCAAGATGTAATTTCAAATTTACAGTATTCGGATTTTTTCCTTTACTTGTGCTATAAGACCTAGCTTCTTACCAAACTTCATGATTCTAGGTCAACGGGAGGTATAGTCTTTTTTAGCATTTTCATACAAATGTGCGAGAAAATGTGACATAAACGGCCATATCTTTTGATTGCGTTGACGTACAACTTTTATTTTTTCACGGCTGCAAGAGGCACGCGTTTCTAAGATTATAAGAAGACAGACAGACAGACAGACAGACAGACAGACAGACAGACAGACAGACAGACAGACAGACAGACAGACAGACAGACAGACAGACAGACAGACAGACAGACAGACAGACAGACAGACAGACAGACAGACAGACAGACAGACAACAAAGTGATCCTATAAGGGTTCCTTTTTTCCTTTTTCCGGAACCCTAAAAACGAATGGAAGGAAGCTGTAGATGCTGTTACAGTACAATTTCATAATGATAATAATGACGTTACCAACCTATAATACATGTTGTAGGTATTTATTTAGCCTATTGTATTCCATCGTCAATATATTTACTACCTACCTACTCTGCGGCCTGAAATACCAACCTAAGAAGCAGGAAATCGGTGGTTCTATTCTGGTGATAGCGGTCAAAAATATCTGGTTTCGTTTAAATGCTATTTGAGGTGTAATTATTTTTTCCGAGTGAAGGCTCATTATTTACAATGCGAATCGATTATTGCAAAGATTTCTAGTCCATTCGGTTATACAATACCTACCATCATCGAAAGGAGTGACGAAATATCCAATTTTATAATCATGTTGTGTAACACTCGGAATCCCGAAAAAAGTGGGTAATTGGGTATTCGGGCTATGAAATACATTTCAAACAAGAAGTGGGTAGAGAGCATGTAAAGAGTGATGCCAAAACGTACAATAATAAAATTGCAGATGGTTGTGATTAATTTGATTTCGCGTGACAATAATATGATAATAATCTCGCTTTCAGTTAGGTAGCTTGATGATTTGTAAACTAAAATCTTGATAGAGCGAATCTGTACCCATAATTGGCCACAGTATCACTTCCCGTAGCATTTTATGAGTTATGAGAGCACATACAGGCGTTGAGTTTTATAAAATATAGAGATAGGGTAGATAGAAAAGAGAGTACGTGATTAATGTTAATTGGTTGCACGTTCCTATTATTTAATTTAATAGAGTCGCTTTGTAACTATGAGCGAACGTTCAGACCGAGTTTTAATTGTTTACCTTTATGATGTCTGTTTCATGTCAACCTTTCTAACGAGCACAATAATTTGCTATCGCTTATTTACAGCACCCCAGTTCGTTCATGCATCTGCTGTTTCAATTTTCATGAATAGTTTTGATGTTGAAAAATAGTTTTTTTACTAGTGTCAATGCCAAGTAGGTTATTATTCTAGTGCGCTGAATGTAAATGCGTTCACACAGCGTAAACAACATTTTTACACCCGAGAATCTATAAATAAAACTAATTTATTTCGTCGTCGAGATAACTGCAGCTATGTGCAAAGTGGTGACAGATTTATTATTAAAGCTGATTCGGGAATACAAAAATACGTAAATACTAAATAAGTACGCGGGTAATGCACACCGATGATAATGATAAGTTTATACAATATACGATTACACGTGCTATCTTGAAACCAAAAGAAATAATGAAATACATGTGTTGCAAAGATGGAAATTTAAATAATAGGTAGGATTAGTACTCTCATATTTATGAAAGAACATATGTAAACTATTATACAGCAGCAGCTTGGGAGACATATTTTGACACGAGTTTCACCATATTTGGAAATATGACACTTTTGGAAACTATTCTTTAAAAAAAAATTGTACCTATGTTTATGTAAATTGTGATATAAACTCCAATAATAATAATAAATATTAATACTAGTACTTAAGAACTTACGAAACAATCTTAATTGGTTAAGCGATTAATGAATATAAATAAAAAATCGAAAATATACAATAGTGCTGAGTAATGAAGCAAATTAAACCGGGAACGAGTAACTCTTAAAGCAAACAAAATGTTATTTCTCGACCGGAGCGGAGACTGATTGTTCTGGTACCGTTTCAGTGGATCTAAAAGTGGTGTATGAAATTTTGATATGGCGTAGGAGTACGGCTACCCACAGCGACGTGAGTAATACCCGCCGGCTACGAGTCTTGTAGCAGGCGCTGAGTAACCGCCTGTTGCGTGGCGATCCATGTTATTTTAGCCTCTGCCCACGCACGCTCCATGGACAGATCCACCACACCTGCGGACTGAGCCGTAAACACCTGAACTGAAAGTTATACAATGCTGGATCAGTAACGCACTGGACCGTCTTATAAGAGATTGCGATAATTTAATTCTACGATGATTTTGCTTAGCTGCTCCGTCGGCTTCTCCCAGAACGATAAGTAGAAGGTGTAACCGAATCCAATGTTTTATGAAAGGTTGTAGAGGACCTGTCAAATAAGAAAATTGTTATCGCAACACATTGGATGTCTAATCGATATTGGCAAAAGTTACTATAGGTACGTTTTGTTACTTGTTATCTTCTAAACGATAAAGCCTAAATTAATGTTTAGAAGATTTCTAGCAAAATAGTAGCACACAAAAAACTACAATTACTATTAAAAAACTAGCCTCGACGACGAGATGCAATTAGTGTTTGGCAGAAGTTTACTATTTACCGAGTGAAATAAAGCGCGTCACAAAGGGACGCTCTGATTCATGTGGGACTTTTTAAAGAAAGATTACGGTTATAAAATGTTTCGGTTGCTGACACATGATTTTAAAATAACTAATGTTGTCAGAGCTACGTCATTTTTTGAACTGTATTTCAATTAATTACATTACAAGGGGAGAAGACAGTTTTATTTTCTATTAGTGGTTCAATTTTTTATTTACTCGAGTAGATATTCCTAATAACTTGACATTACCAAAAATATATAGAGTTAGAGAGTGACGAATAAATATAATAAGAACTGGATTACTCGCTTACAAATAAAAATAATCAGACTAAAAATATAGTAAGTAATTAAGGATTTTATTTACCTAACTATATTGACTTATTATACGAGTATGTTCAGATGCAGGAGTGACAACTAAAAATTAGTGCGGTAGATATGTTTATTTCAGAAATTGTTTACTTACAGCATGAAATAAAATGTTAATTTATACGGCAGGAAATCCGGAGGAAAAAAACTAAAACATAAAATGAGAAATAAAACATTACATGGACAGGTAACTGTGTTTATTATATTACTTTATAATCATATTGATCAAAAGTTGATACATACTATATATCTATTAACGAATAAGTATGTAACTGAATTTCCACAAAATACTTTTTTTGAGACATTATCAAATACAGTCGAAAAGTCAAATCCTCGATAAATACTTATAACACTTTGGTTTCTCTTTACCCTTATTGCCTGCACCATAAGTTAAAATCATTCATTCAAGTATTAGCATGATATGATGTCTTTACCTTGTCCCGTCAAACATAAGGTCATGAGGCCATATGGCAGTGCAAGTTCATGTTGCGTTGCCGAATAAGGTAATGGAATTATAAAGTCGGAAACAAAGTTCGAGTAAGTCAATTTGTTACAAAAATGTGGCTCTACAAGATCCATTTATACACAGCAACCAAACCTGACAATCTAAAAAATATAATCAACTTTGACGTGAGTAGAATAAGAAAACTATTAATTAAAGTTAGGTACTTATTAAACTCCGCGCCATAGTTCTATTCTGCGATTTTAGAATTAAAATCGCTGATTGCAAGGAGAGGTTGCTTGGTAATTTTTTTTTTTAGAATTTTGTACTAGTCTAAATATTATTTAAAGCGTCTAAATTGTACCCAATTAGTAATAAGTGAAGCCCATGCTATATAGGCCAACTTTAAAACTTTATGATTGATATCTTGACAAAAAAAAATTGTGTGCTTAGAGACGAGTGCATTGATTGCTAGGAGGCTTATTATAAAATTAATCATTTTAGTTATTTATGTAAAATTATTAATAGACAGTCAGGTGTGCACAACTTGGCAAGTGCTTTCTGTGCTGTGCCTTTATGTCACACGGTACTGGACTAATTGTAAACGTAATAAAGAGTACATTTTGTTGTTTATTTCTGTCGCGATGACTGTCGCTCAGGCAGCCCGCGCGTCACCGAGTCATTGCATCTGTTTACAACTTCCACACTACCAAATTATAGTTGTATTCGGCCATAGTTGCTGTTGGTCATTGCCGACTCACATATGGGTATCGTTTGCCAAAAAATGTGCGTATGACTCAACCTTATTCCTTGTTTTATTCTTGGCCAATGACAGTTACTATACTAAATATGGAATAACATTGAATGTAATAATAATATTAATAGATCAGTGTCAGTATATAAATATATAATAGGCATAGTTATATAAATCTTTAAGCTATGCACCTTGACTGCAGTGTGAAAGGAGCGTTACGAATCCCTGACACACCTCCATCGCTGCGTCTACTGTCGTTCATTCAGAGTATAGGTCCTACATTAATATTAAGATTATAAATGAGTTTTATTTATGCACGTAAAAATGATACAGTCGACAGTACATCAAGTGAAACATTTTGGACAGTGTAGTTCTAGTTTACGCCCCGTAGAACTTAAACAGTATACTGCAAGTATTACCTCTGTTGATTATACACACGTTTTTTTATAAGAGAAAAGGGAATTACCTGATGGTAAAGCAATATTGATGAATGATGACTAAGTCTATTCACGGTTCTCTAGAAGCACCACATATTCACAGCTATGTGGAAAGAAGCCGTAAAAGAAAACCGTTATACCTCTTTTTGTAAACAATTCAGGAATAACATGCAATTATGCTGCTAAAGTATATTAAACAGTTTGCATAACATTTGAGGTGTGTTTAAAGAAATGACCATTATCATCTTGCGTTAGGTATTTGCATGTGCCTACACTGTACATAATAGCGTATTCGTATATGTCAATAGTTGAAGAAAATGTGCAAATCATTCAGGTGACCTAGTCTGGCAACCGATTTAAAAGAACTACGCCGATAATCAATCGAATTATATCTATAGATACTAAGGTATGGAACTATGATTATTACATATGTAAACGTTAAAAAACAAAACAATAGAGTGCAAAAATGCAATAAAAAAATTAACGAATATCTTATCTACAAAAGTTCAAAATTATATTTTAAAATCGTGAAACCGTTGAGTAAATCTTCTGGTACCACGAGATGTTTACACATTATGTTGTGACATGTGAACTTGGCACCATAGGCCGATGCTTCAACTCGCACCGAGTTTAGTGGATATCGATAGCTGGTACACCTTTGTGACTTGCCTAGATTCGACCTCACGGGAGGCTGCGTGTCCTGTCGGTCGGTGGGCGCAGGACGATGGGGTGGTGGCGAGGCGGTGGCGAGGGCGGCGGCTCCTCGCCCCTCCACTGGGGCCGTGTGCAACCCGCGCATAGACTACGGTCGCGCGGTGCCCTCGCGCACCATTCGACCTCCGCGCACAGCAGTCTTGGCACCTTCGCCCTGCACTGTAAACGCGTATTCGGGAGCTCGACTCTCGTAGCGAATCGACGAACAGGTCCGTGCTTTGGTGAAAGTGACATAAACAATCTGCCATCGTAAACGTAACCAATAGATAATTAAGTAACTTGTCAAAATCGCGAGTGATTTCTGGAGCTTCCTCCCAGTGCGACCTATTATTAGAAATGCAACGCGGTATTCCAGCAACGTAACTTTACCTGAACGATCCCAAATTAGGCGCGCCGGAGCATCGGCCCACGCGCCGCCCGCCCTACGCTCCGTAGTTCATACATTCTTTACGTGTAACGCCCATAGCATTCGGAGGAAGCTCGCGTAGCTAACATATCGTTCAGTACATGTGTTTGTTGAGCAATAAAGTGTCAGTTTGGATGCGATTGAAGTGGTGCAGGCGACTTGGAGTTGAGCCAACGTGCGATGCATTAACTAGAACAGATTCTGACAAGGAATTCAGTAATGTTTTAGTTTATCGGTGCCATCATAACATTCGATTTTCATTGAAAAGTACCATGAAGCCGAGATATAGTATTGTGAAAAGGACTGATATAGTGTTCCTATGGCATACGTTTGAGTTCGCAGACGTTCTGGATTGAGGTGCACTGTGCCAACTTTGAAGTCGCCTCGCCACCACGGTCGCGGTCCGGACGAGTAGACTAGATGGACCTTGTTATACACTTGCACTGAACTGTGGTAATTTTTGTTCCAGGATTAGTTAAGCAAGCACAATGCCTTTCAAACCAGCAGATAACCCGAAGTGCCCCAAATGCGGCAAATCCGTATACGCGGCAGAAGAGCGAGTGGCCGGCGGACTTAAATGGCACAAAATGTGCTTCAAATGCGGTAAGTTACTTATTATTAATTATCATAGACATTACATTAACGCATAACGATATTTCGTAGCTATACTTACATACATTATTTACTGAGCCGACTTATTTACCACACCCACTGTCAGATACATGTAAAGATACTTACCCTATAACATTTATTTATTTTATTGACGAAATCGGTTTGATTAAACAGTTGTGTAAATTTAAATATGTCCTTGTACTAATATTTGCTACAAAACATCAAAGTAATACGAAAAATAGTAATGAAAAGTCTATTAACTTATACATACTTGTAGTCGCCTGAACACCATATGGATTAGATAGGGCAAACTCAAAAGGCTAGCACGGAAGTGGGACGTTGCGTTAGGGGCTATTTATATCACCCAAACGATACTTCCGCTACAGGGATCGTGCGTGAGATGTCACAAATCACAGAATTTATAATCCTGACAGGATATGTAATAATCTTATCATAGAACGATTTTCAAAGACAGTAATAATGTTTTCAAATAAATCTAATTGAAAATATTTATGAGTAGGTACTTCCTTTGGGAGGTAATTACTCCTCATCTTAGGCAAACCCTCGAAGGATTTATGTGCCGATGAGGGATAACCATTTGAGATTTATATCTAACAAAATTATCAGATTTTGACCGATTTTTGTTAAATGTTGTTCATTTGGGTTAGGTGGGCAACTGATCCGAAGAAAATGAAATACGTGGATGACTTTACTACTTTTTAAATCAGTGGTGGTAGAATCAGTTGCGGTGACTTTACCCCTTGACGATAAAAACAAATAAGTAGCTAATACCCTACAAGTCATTTACTTGCGTCTTCAGGAGATCCCATGAATAAGTCAGAATTCGGTGATGAACACATTTTTGGTTCTCCGGATAGCTTGCTACTTATATATGAACAAGTACACTAAACAATAACACTCTATCTCAATACTTATACAGGTCTGTGCCAAAAGTTGCTGGATTCCACCAACTGCTCAGAACACGAAGGTGAACTTTACTGCAAAATGTGCCACGCACGCAAATTCGGACCAAAAGGCTACGGCTTCGGCGGTGGTGCTGGCTGCCTATCCATGGACACCGGCGACCACCTGAAGGAGAATACGTAAGTACCCACCCTCTCCGCTCTCCCGCCGCCCGCGCCACTGAGGGTCTTTCCTTATCTGATGTCGCTCGGACGACCGGCCTCCGGGCCCGTACGTAACAATATTAACCGCGTGTACATAAACTCATACCTCCTAGTAGACAGCGCGCGCTCGGCTGTACATTATGCGCCCGCCGCCTGACACGTGCATGACCAGTCTCCGTTTATGTCGCAACAGGGATTGATCGCGCGCAGCCACCCAGCAGAGCTAGCGGGTCGCCGACACACATCTCGGCCAACCAGCGGCGCCTCGCAAAAGCGGGCCCTACCGTACTTTTAAATTACTTTAGTTAGGGTTATTTATTATTCGCTATTGCTTAATTTACTTTGTTTATCGGACTATTATTTATAATTTCTAAGAAAAAATAAAAGAGTCGACCACAAAGTCTGTATTAGTTGTGAAAACGTAGCGCGGTCGAAGCGGCGCGCGCGCCGGCCGGTGCGCGCGCCCCCTCGAGCGCCCGCGTCCCCTCTGCCCTCCCCTCCCGAGCGGGCCGACCCGAACACAGCGGAGCCACGGTGAGAAACCACATTGTAAAGCCTCAGCACGGCTTCGCAAAGCTCCAAACGCACCTAGAAGGCATGCGCCTAAAACTACCTATTGTTATCTAACTTTCTCTGCTACTGACTCTCTCTCTAACCCTCAGCTAACGCTTCCGTCTTAGCCATAACCGT
Organism: Tachystola acroxantha; assembly: GCA_963506565.1. NCBI lineage: Eukaryota > Metazoa > Arthropoda > Insecta > Lepidoptera > Oecophoridae > Tachystola > Tachystola acroxantha. The sequence continues at coordinate 8,423,781 of OY735874.1, forward strand.
AGCCAATGTATGTGATGGGATAAGGAAAGCGCCCTCTATGTTGATGTCTGTAGTCGTGGTGTAGCCAGGCCGTTGACGGGCCGGTGCGGAGCGGGCGGCCGGGAGCCCTTACCTTCTCCCATTACGGCGGAGGTGCGCCGCCGGCATCAACTGCTTCGCCGCGATCCGTGTGGGCGATGTTAGTCTAGAAGCAGTCGGAGGCTTTTAACACCTCTTCTGTCATCGTTGCTGGATACGACCACCTGGTGGACGAGAAATGACTAATTGTTTGTACAGGGGCGTCCGGACCAACGGCGCGTGCCTGGAGTCGCGCGTCATCGCGAAGGCGCCGCCCGGCGAGGGCTGCCCGAGGTGCGGCGGCTATGTGTACGCGGCCGAACAGATGTTGGCTCGCGGAAAGGTGATTGCATTGTTGTTTCGTTAATTCATCTCGACCTCTCTCCTCACCAGTGCGAATTTGCGAAACCATTTGCTTTAAGAACATAATGTCTAACACTATTCTGGTATGTAGAGTACCTAACAGTTACCTTGCAATACTCACAGAATTGTAACGTTGCGTTGTAAGATTCATAAATTAATAGTTATAACATATCTAATTATATGAAGAAAAAATATTTTGATCACAGACAGGATTCGAATCATTTCAATTATTGGTGGCGTGTCATACCTACTCGAGACAAAATTACTGTTAATTTTTAATAAAAATAATTAAAATATGTTCATGCCGTAGGGCTATCACAGACGATGCTTCAAATGCGTAAATTGCAACCGGACACTTGATTCAATGATGCATTGTGATGGGCCGGATAAATATATATATTGTCGAGGTATCTAAATGTTGCTTGCCCCAGTGATTGAACCCTGTCCATGTACCTGTTGCTGTAACCTCATGAAACATTGTGATAACAGCGTTGACCCCTGACTCCCGCATGTCCTCACCAATCCTCACTGTTCGCTGTATGTGCAGGGATGGCACAAAGAATGTTACAAATGCGGCGAGTGCATGAAACGCCTGGACTCCACGAACTGTTGCGAGGGCCCTGACAAAGACATTTACTGCAAAGGTTCGTTATCCTATCTTCTTATATGTATAATAAATAATTTCCAATTCAATTTATTATATTTATCATCTACTATACTAAACTGAACGTATAAACAACTTCAGTTTCGATTTGACTTGATGTGTTCATATCATTCCGTGTTATCCTGTTTTGTTCGTGTTTTAATTAAATGTTTTTCTCTATAGTATGTTATGGGAAGAAGTTTGGTCCTAAGGGATATGGTTACGGAAAGGGCGCCGGTGTGTTGCAGAGTGACCCTTGCGCCAATGGGTAAGAACTGCTTAAGGAATAGGCTGAAGTTTTACTCATCTGGCGAGGGCACAGCTATTGAACATGTATTGGACAAATACACATTAGTTTAATTGTATAAATAATTATAAGGCTGTGTACTCCTCAGATGCAATGTATAATAATGCTTGTTTGCTTTCGCTGTAGGATGCTACGCACAAAGATTTGGTCCTAGAGGTATTGGGCACGGGGGGATCTCAACGCTGGGTCTTATGTGTGATATAAAGGACATGGAGTGGCAAAGGTACATGAATGGTGTTTCTCCTGAACCCTGATACGATGCAGTCTATAGGACTGAATTCACACTTAACCGAATATCTAACAGAACATTTGCTTATAGACTGCTTTAGCAAATGAGTTTGTGTTTCATTCACCCGACAACATGTTTACGAAAAAACCGCATTCCATTGTAACACTCATCACTTAACCCCTCATTTCAGTTGTGTTACCTATGAAGCAAACACAGGATTGTTGGCTCCATAGTAACAGTTACGTGTATACCTACTTCTCGGGTTACAAGACAGGTTTAGGTTATTTCCATCACATAGTCACTTTCATAAAAACAGCTTATAATACAAACAAGAGATGGCAGCGTGCCAATGTGAAAATAGAACGCCCGCTTCGCTCTCGAACGAACTAATTTTAATATCGGCGAGACTAGCACCACGCGGGTTTTCAGCTTACAACATGTAATAAGCCGTAAATCCCGCCCACATATCGCCTTTATTGGGTCACGCTTCACCATTCTCTCGTAAAGTGCAGTAGGTACAATCATTACGTAAACATTGTAATAGCTACGTAACTAAAATTAGACAGACGACCTATTAATTTAATAAAGGAATGTAGAGAAATGCGTATGCTTTGCGTACTTACATATAAAGTTTAGATTCTAATTACTTAATGTAACTATTACATACCGATGTATAGGTACGGAAGGAAGATGATAAGAGTACCCTACCTACTTAATGAAACTACCAGATTATAGCTACTGTAATTTCAGTAAGAAATTGAGTACGAAGAACGTACATTTAATTTAAAGTTTGAAAATCTGTAGATATTAGGTACGGTGTAACACAGAGAAAGGTGTACAGGAGAGTTTTTAAGGTTGAGATTTTCTAAAAAAACACTTGACCTATTGCAAAAAAAATTCCACTGTTTGATAGATAAAAGTTAAAACTATGTAACTGTAATAGAATTATTAAATTCGGTTCAGTAGTTATTGAGAAAATCTCAACCTTATTGAGACTTATCTCTGTCTTCGACTGTACCTACTGTTTAGGAATTGGCCCGCTGCTGTGCTTGTAATGTAGAGTTCCATTTATTTATTTTACGATTGCTATGAATTACAGACCAAACCTGACTACTGAATACTTAGGTAAAACGAAATAGTTTTTAGGATATATTTTGTATTAAACTTTAAAAAAATACCTAACAAGTGTTTCATAAATCCTCTTATACATATTTCTACTTAATGGTCAGATTTTGTCTGTAATATTTGTATTGTACGAATACGTGTTCTGTGGTTATGCAGTGACCAAGCTCCAAAAACTACTCTGATCAACACTGCATCTATCATGGCGGCTCCGGGCAAGGGTTGCCCCCGCTGCGGCGGCGTAGTCTTCGCCGCCGAGCTAGTCCTGGCGAAGAGCCGTGAATGGCATCGCAAGTGCTTCAAGTGCAAAGACTGCACAAAGACGCTGGACTCCATCATCGCTTGCGATGGACCCGACTCTGATGTTTACTGCAAGACCTGCTACGGCAAGAAATGGGGTCCTCACGGCTATGGCTTCGCTTGCGGCTCCGGTTTTCTTCAAACCGATGGCTTGAGGTACGTCTTATTGAAAATATTGAATGTGTATATTGGTGTTCTAATTCTAAGTAGGTAGTTCAATACAGTAGAGGTAATGTTCTAATTTCAGTGACGAGCAGATCTCAGCCAGTCGTCCCTTCTACAATCCTGATACAACTTCTATCAAAGCCCCAAAGGGTCAGGGATGCCCGCGTTGTGGTGGTATGGTGTTCGCTGCAGAACAACAGTTGGCCAAGGGAACCGTAAGTTTTCAATTTATGTTACGATCCCATTCACCGATATCAAGCTCAAAATTTTGTCTTATTATGTACAGTCGACAGTACATCTACAGATGAACAACAAGCTAGGTATTTAGACTGAATCACTGTTGTCTAAGGCCGATAGTCGTAGATGAAAAGTGAGTAATACTCAGCGTAAGCTAGTACTTACAAATGCTGTCAAAATCCGATTCTCACGACTATTTTGTATCTATAATTGATTGAGATAAAAAAAAGTTATTTACTTGTAATTTGGTCTTGTGTGAATGCGTATATCTATTTCCCTAATAATTTATTGTTTAATCCAGATGTGGCACAAGCAGTGCTTCAACTGCGCCGAGTGTCATCGGCCCCTGGATTCGATGCTGGCGTGCGACGGGCCCGACAAGGAGATCCACTGTCGCGCCTGCTACGGCAAGCTCTTCGGCCCCAAGGGATTCGGATACGGCCACACCCCCACCCTTGTCTCCACGGACGCTGAACCCACAGTCACATAGTAAGTCATGGCCAAGTGCGAGTAGGAGTATGAACTCGCTCATGATCGATATAGTGCATTCCTACAAAGGAGACGTTTACAAAAATATGACGCCCGGACCAAGATTTTGTATAGTGTACAAACTGTCGAGGACGCCTGGGTTACCATCTTACCGAGCACTAAAAATGTATCTAAAATTAATATATGTGTTTGCTATCTTCCCAACCACCTAACCAATAGTGAAATGGACTCTTTTTACACTAACTGCCAAAACATAATTCTAAACGCTAACGACCACAACGACTTTCTGTTCATTGGTGATTTTAACACTCGCAATATAACATGGATGCCGTCGCTGACAGACCTTGGGTCTCTCACACCATCTAACCCATTAGATCAACGGGCCCACATGCTTATGGATTTCATGAGAACATGTAACCTTACACAACACAATAACATACCCAATGCGAACTGTCGCTATCTTGATCTAGTTCTTACAACTTTAAACCAGATTCAGGTGTACGGCGCCGTAAGCCTAAGTCTTATGGATCGACATCATCCCGCACTCGCAGTAGATATTACAGTCCCTAGAACTGATAAACCTATGAATCCAAGTAAATCTAAACGTTTCAATTTCAATAAATGTGATTATGATAAGATTAGGACTGAGCTTGACAGTGTGGACTGGGCCAATCGTTTGGCATCAAAGGATATTGACATGTGTGTTAATAATTTCTATTCTTTAACTAATGAGATTATTGCAAAATATACCCCACTTTCCAAAAATGATTCTCACAAGTACCCGGTCTGGTATACCTACGCCTTGAGACGCTGTATCAAAGAGAAAAAGAAGTATCATAAGCTTTACAAAAAATACGGAAACCCTCGTGATTACGACACGTTTTCGATGTTGCGTACTAGGTCCAAGAATCTAATAACCACATGCTACGATGCTTTCGTTGCATCGGTTGAGGATTCCTTGGACAATAACATTAAATCCTTCTGGCGATTCATAAAAAACCGACGGGGTCATTCTACAATACCATAAACAATGACTTATGGACAAAGAACATCATCTGATAGCAAAGAAGTCTGCGAGCTTTTCTCGGAGTACTTCGGCTCTGTATTTGGTCCCTCTTCGACTTCCGACAGAGACCCTGTGTTCTCAGGAGTTATCACCAATGGTATTTTGTCCAATGTACTTATAACTGAAGACGATATTGTCAAAAAAATAGCGGTATTGGATGGTGCCAAGGGCGCAGGACCTGATAAAATCCCACCCTCATTTGTTAAAATTTGTGCCAAGGAACTGAGCACTCCCTTGTACTTACTATTCAATAAATCTATTCAATCCGGTAGTTTTCCCACCATATGGAAAACTGCACACATAGTACCGATACACAAATCTGGCGATAAGTCACGTTGTGATAATTATAGGCCAATTAGTATCTTATCCTGTATCGCTAAACTATTCGAGTCCTTGGTTTACACTAATATCTATGATCATGTTAAGCCTTCTTTATCCGACAAGCAACATGGTTTTATTAAAAACAAATCTACCGTAAGTAATCTCCTAGAATATAAGAACTATCTATGCCGCGTGTTTGCTCAAAAAGGACAGGTAGACGCAATTTACACCGATTTTTCTAAAGCGTTTGACAAGGTTAACCATTCAATGTTGTGCCAAAAAATTTCGGCATATGGTATTCACGGTAACTTGTATCGGTGGGTGTGCTCATATCTTAAGAACAGGAACCAGCTGATTGCTGTCGGGGGTTTCTTGTCCTCTCCATTTGCAATAACATCCGGTGTCCCACAAGGGTCACATCTTGGTCCATTGCTGTTCATTATCTTTATAAATGATTTAATAGAGCGCTTAACCTCACCATGTCTTTTATATGCTGACGACTTGAAAGTATTTGCCAGAGTTAAGAATGTCAGTGATTGTCTCAAATTGCAAGACGATCTAAACTCCATATCTGTCTGGTGTCTTGACAATCTAATGTGCCTCAATGTTGATAAGTGTTTCGTCACATCATTTACCCGAGTACGCCACAAAATACTTTTTAATTACAAACTTTCGGGTCAAACCCTTGATCGCAAAACTGTAGTTAAAGACCTTGGCGTCATGTTTGATGAGCACCTATCTTTCAGACCGCACTATGAGTATATAATCAAAAGGTGCAACAGGTTGCTTGGATTTATCATAAGATCCACCAAAGACTTCAAGAAACCACGAAGTTTTCTTTGTCTCTACTACAGCCTCATTAGAAGCATACTGGAATATTGTTGCACTGTCTGGTCTCCTTTTTACTCGGTTCATATAAATAATATAGAACGCGTTCAAAAGAAATGTTTGAGATACCTGTGCTTCCGGCACAATATGGGACGCAAAATATCCAGTTACGCACTACGATGCTCGGAATTTAATGTCAAAACACTCGAGAGTCGTCGAAAACAGTACGACCTTATAATTCTACATAAAATTCTACACTCTCATATAGAATCACCCGAATTACTATCTTCGCTTAACCTCTACACATACTTTAAGTCTCGTGGTCGTGTTCCTAGGACCTTCACACTACAAGTACACACAAATAACACTTCTTTCTACAATCCCATTTCCAGAATGTGTCGCCTTTACAATGAAGTCAACAGTAACGCAATTGACATATTTGATCACAGGCTCGCCACATTCAAAAGATGCGTCATGAATGTCCTCTATCCCAAACTGCTTAGATTAGATTAAGCGGAATGTGCGCCCACCCTATTCACATTGTGAGTGTGGTGGATGGACATCTCATTTTATTTAAGTAATATCTAATTTGCTCTTTTTTGTTTGTTAGCTACTTTACTGATTGCTTTTCTAGAAATGTGGGTACTGTGCGGTCGGTGTCGTGTCGGTGGTGTCACGTTGACTATCTAACTAACGCCTCCATAATTACATACAATTAAGAACTCTATTCAAGTTCAACGTGTTACCACTGATGTGTTGTCGGCGGTAACATTGCCTGCATTCACTCTTATGTTCCACGATATACAAATCTCAATGTGTACACATATTTTTGGATTACTGTCTAGACCATACATTTAAGACTCTGATATTTCAATTATACAATGATTGTAATCTGTTTTGTGTACCAAATAAATAAATAAATAAACTGTGCACTATACAATCCGCATCCTATCAACCTCAATAGACCGTGAATGTGTGACATCACAAGTCAATTAGGGTTGTGGGCATAATGCCCATCGTGCCCGCAACGGTGGATCCGTACTTGAATAAAAGGTCCAAGGTGTTACTCTTGGTGTGCTTTCGACTGTATTAGAGACAATATATTATCTAGATATTGGACTGTAACAACAAGGAATATTGCACTCGCAAAGGCCATTGACCTCATACATATGAATAAAGTATGGTCTAACACAAAAGGTGGCATGGTACTAACTCTCCTGACACCTTAATAAGGTCTGATGGTCTAATATCTTTTCAAAATAAACATAATGAAAATATAATAACTTTCCTAAAATGATATTACAGCACAGAGCAACTACCATTCACTGGCCAGAAGGCGGCCAAGGGCATGGGATGCCCGCGATGTGGCTACCCGGTGTATGCTGCTGAACAGATGAACTCCAAGAATGGCACATGGCACAAACGGTGCTTCTCATGTGCGGACTGCCATAGATCTCTTGTAAGTTGTTTTGTTTTTCATATTTTAAATAGTTAACATTCCCTTAATTTAAAAAAATATAGGAATAATGATAACAATTCATGAATCTAGAATCAGTTGTTAAAAAAACTAAGTTTAAGCTGGTTTAGTGTGTTGATACTTGTCCCAGTCAAATGATATTTTCTATGGAAAGTGTAAGAAAGCAAATGATGCCAAAGGATTTAATTTTAAAAAAAATATTTTTATTTTATTTAAAAGTAATATTTGGGTTGAGGGAAAAATAAATCAATTCAGTAAAATCTTAAAATATATATTGATTGTTCTAACAATTAAATTTGGTTAGTTTTCAAATAGCTGCGATCTTCATCCTCTTCTTTTGCAAGATGGGCTTTTAAAAATTCTTCAACTGAATCTGTGTTCCACTTTTCAATGGCTACAGTCTCTTTCACGATCCCGTCTTTATCGAGGAGCTTGATTATGGGGTCCAAGCCGCGCACATACTTGATTTGTAAGTTAGGAAACTTGGCTGGCTTGTCGCCTTTCACGAAGGCTTGGATTTGTGGGTACGCCGGAAACTTGCACGTACACACTTCTAGAATAGCACGAGCGTACTTCTTCTCCTTCGGCGCTCTCTCGTCATTGTGACAACATTCCTTGCAGTGCGAAATTAGAGGCTCCAAGCTGAAGTCTTTCAGTTGGTCGCACGACGAACATAAGAGGTTAGCTTTTATAAAGCCAAGAGACGCACAATCTTCGGTTGAGAAATCACCTTTGATACTATTACTTGTTATTACGATAAAGAAGAATATCGTGAAACGATACATTTTCTCGATAATTCAGAAAATACACGTAATCCCAAACAAAACCAAAACACTAGATTGACACTTTATTTTTAAAATTTTCCTAGAGGGAAAGGCGAAGCTAACTAGAGCACACAGCCAGATCTGACGTTTTATAAAGTCCGTTTTATTAAAAATAGATTCTTATACGAAAATAACCGAAGTAAACCTAAACACAGCTTTCCCATACCCTTTACATAAATGAAATAACTCAAAGATCCATGTCCATCCATAGAGAGAGGATCTAAATGTCCACCCGAGTCATGCCAGGAAACCTTAAGAGTACGAAACTTCACAAACACGTCTTCTTTCGAGCACTCCAACAAAAATAAATTAAACCCTTAAACATCCATTCATAAGGGTGGATTGGAAAAAACGCTGAAATTATCACAATATTGGCGTGAAAACGCGGGTTTTGGCTGATAATAATTCTGAATGCACAGTTTTTTTTCTAAATAAAAAAGTCATCTATGTATGCAGCAGTGGAACCGTAGGTACTAACTGGCCAATTCTTATTTTTATTTCGTGCCTGACTATCCTTCTTCTGCTTAATATTAATTATTGATATTGCTTCAGGATTCCACCAACCTGAACGATGGACCCAACGGCGAGATTTACTGCCGCAGTTGTTACGGCAGGAACTACGGCCCCAAGGGTGTAGGTTTCGGAATGGGCGCAGGCACATTGACAATGGCATAAACTATTAAGCCAGACTTTATAGGAACCATAATTGTGTGAGGTAGCATGAAAGGAATCTAATCTGTTGCATACAGCTGCCAGATGATCATACCATTCATTAAACTGGATTTAATAGTGGTTGATGCTATCCCAAGAGACTAATGAAGTAAAGATAGATTTATGTAAGTGCCAAATATTTTATGATAGGAAAATATAAATTAAAGGTTACATTCCTTTCATATATGTACAAATAGTGATTGGTGAATGTGTCTGGGCCCTTAGTTTATAAATTCGTCATAAAATATTGTAGTAAGTACGTAAGATACATAGACTTTAAAATGTAGATATGTAAGAATAAATAAAATTATGAAAATAAATAAAAAAAAGAATTGTATAAAAAGGAGAAGAATAAAAATAATGGCATTGTGATTGATTGATGATACATACCTTTATATTATCACCCTGTGATATGGAGGTACGTACAAAGACTATCCTGTAAACGCGGATAAGATTGCAAATAAATGCAATCGTTTCGACCGACCAGATCTTACTGTGAAGATCTGAAGTGTCTATACATATTTTTATACACCAAAGATTTTTGTATATACCTTTATTACTTCAAACAGCAATAAGCTGTGCTAGAGTAAAATCTAACTGTGTATATGCTTTTAGAGCTTTTGCTACGTAACAAGTATCCAATAAATACAATAATGTAAAGATTATGACGGCTTATTGCATTATATTATATGACATTTTTTTGTTTAAAGTTATAATTTTTATGAAATAAATACGAATTAAATTAATATTGTTTAATTTAACTTTGGTAAGCAACAGGTGACCTGATATCAACTAACGCTAACAATGAAAGTGCAAAGGTATGACTTCAAGCATATTTTATTTAATTAAAAAAATAAGACAATTAAATTCAATAACAAAATATTAACAGCATTATCACGTACATATTCATTTTCAACAATTATGATTATTCCATACCTCACTTTGCAAGATACAAATGAATATAATAAAACAATTAAAATATGTATCACAATAATAAAACACTTAATTAGTTAAAACAATAACGAGTTATTGACCGAGGTCGTAAACCGTATTTTTTAAAATTGAATGAGATAGACAGCTTGTACTTGAACAACCGAATAGTGCTCAATATGTTCATCAAGTGGGTTAACTTTAGATGACAAGTTTCATGATCGTATGATATTACATCCTACTTTCCCAGATAATTTACACACCCCGGGATAGTCGCCGAACACTGTTTAATTCTCGAAACGCAAAGAGCAAAAAACCAGACCGCACATTCTCGCCTGCAAGTTATGTACTTTTTTCGTAGGCAGATATTTGTGGAAAAAAAATTACGCTTATTATTTTAAATCGTTCAGCATGCTTATCAACGTTTAAATAATAGCAACAACTAACCAGTTCAACTTTTCTTCTTTACAACGAGGCGCGGTCCCTTCGCTTTCTTATCTTGCGAAGTGCTGGGCTTTTCAAAGCCATATTTGTTCTTGAGCCGCTCGCGTATCAGCAGACCATTTACGAGTCGTCTCCAATTGCCGTAAACTCGCGCTTCTATCTTTTCGCGTTCTTTGCGTTCTTGTTCCTCTTGATCCTGAACAAAATAGTTTTGATATACACATCAGGAAAAATCTGTTGAGTGTCTACTTCAAATGAAAGAAAAGACAGATCATGACGAAACTAGTATTTCTTGTACAGTGGGTCCAGATAAACACAAATACAATTACAAATTACACTCAGGCTGGGAATAAACCCTTAGGAGGTACAAGCATATACGTTTTCTCTATATTATCCTTCACAGAAGATATGTAAAATGAAATGAAAAATATTTATTACACATACAAGGTGACCTTATTTAAACACTTAGAGCTAATTTAAAATAATATGCGTAATAGGACTGTGATCAGCTGAAATGCTGTGCCCAGCCACTAGGGTGACTGGGCACAGCGCTGATTTTCATCACATCCCGTACTGTGTTCGCGGTGTGGAGCGAGAGCTGGGGTAAAATAAATAATGTCTGGACAGTACACTACAACAGACAATGACCAGGCTAGGATGTCTTCAACCAACTAGGCACGAGAGGCACTTAGAACTTTGTCCAAAAATATATCTACAGGGTGGTGGTGTAAATATATCAACATGGCGTTACTTTTTTCTCTTTCTCTAATGCTATTCTATTATTCTATATCAGTTTAAAGTTTTGAAATATCTCTTAAATTGGAGAAATTATGGACAAGGCACACTTAACGTCTCCACCCTATATATTGTAGGCAAGAAATAAGGTATATTGTCTATATTCCTGCAATGAAGCGAGTTCCATGTCGTTATCGTACGCACCTTGACCCAAGCGTCCGTAATAAGCTCTCCAAACTCCTCGCAAACGACGAACCCGTTGTAAACAGGATGCGACCAGCCGCCGTTGAAGTCGAAACCAGTCATCGCTGGCGCGCAGTCTATGTTTAACTTTTTTGCCACTCGATTCAGCCCGGGCACTGAAATACAATTAGTAAGAATATAAGCAGATGGTAAGTGGTTGAATATATGTAAGTTGAAGCATTATTTGTTTAGATCTGTTAAAAGACGATAAATATACGGTATATTCATGAATGTATACCGAGAAATTGTTTACTTACATTTAATATGCACAGTCCCCTTAGGCAGCATACAGTCTTTGAAAAGTTCAACATTTCCGTAAGCGTTGCGCGGTACTACTCCATTCTCGGCGACCGGGGGTTCATAGTCTTGCACTTGCCACGGCCCAAATACTTCCAGCGGCTTGTCGGTTATCAATTTGTTTGACAGCTGGAAATTATTGCAACACATTTATCTTCTATCTATAATTATAAAACATATCGGTCGTTTGTATGTAGGTACGAGAGCCGTTGGACAGATTGTGATGCACTAATTATTGCGTAAATTTCTAGAAGCCTTAGTATAAAACCAACATGCTATGTGAAATAGAAAATCCGAGCTGGTATATTGATGTCAGAACGCAATGCGCGATGGTTCTACCCTCATTATTCCGTTGTTGGTGGTTCAATGCTTACGTTATTTCTTGGATGTGCATTAATTATATATTGCCCCAGAATTAGATTTCCGAAATACACATAGCTGAAATGTTGATCGAATTATGGGACAGAGGTTACAAATCGATGTTATGTTACCCGATCCCACTTGGGCCTCGCTTTGACGATCTTGTATGGCTCCTCGCCCAAGCGGACCACCTTCGCCTCCTTGAGCCAGGTGTCGCGCGAGCGGCACACGTGGACGCACTCCCGCGCATATACCGGCTCGCCGCGAACGAAGCCAAGAGTCACCGCGTCCGGCGGGTACAGCGCCTCGAATTTCAACAAGTGACGCTTCAGTGCGTACAGCGGGTGGTTCTTGTATCTGTAATAGAAGGTTCCATCTCTCATATACGGTATATATATCTCTGGTTGAATTAATACGTCTTTACGTATCTTTATCGGTCAAAAGTTTTAAGTGAAGTAGCGATATAAAATAGTCTTGCTGCTTGTGTTACCGTACAGTGCGTCATTACTCACTCTGCAATACTTTTGGGCAAAGGAGCTTCCAGCTGCATTCTATTGAGCTGCTCGTCCTCTTCCCTGTCGCGAGCTGTCTTCGCCCCAAGCCAAGGCTGCACCGCAGTGTCCCACCAGCCAGGTTCTGCGCGCTGCTTGCGCGTCACGGTGTTCCAATGCGGGACATACCGACGAGTCAAGTCTTTAAGGTAGTTGTTGTTATCCCAGCCTACGACGTAGCAGACTGGATTAGTGGCTCCGCGCTGGAATCATTTTTATTAAAAAATATCATAATGTGTATCGAGTTAATTGAGTTTAAAAAGAAATTTTGATCACTCTTCCTCGATGTAAAGGAAGGTATGTGGCCGAGCAGTGGGGACATAAAAATAGACTCGATGATGACTCTCAGCAAACCCTATAAAGACACAATTTCGGAGATTTAGGGGCCAAAGCTAAAACAATTTTGGGTATTATGGGAGGTTAATTTGGAAGCTACTTACATAAAGATCGTTAACACAATGTGCTTTGCCTTTGATGACATCAACAGCAATCCATTGCTCCAGTTCTTCGACGAATATTTCGCACCATACGTCTATTCTATTTTTTGGTATTTCTTCGTCTGACGAAAGCACACGACGATCTATTGGTTTTCGGCTGGTGCTGGGTTTAGGACTTATCTTCGTTGGCTTGAAATCATCGTCGCTATCTGAGTTATTTCGCTTGGGTACTTCTTCAGCTAAAAAGTCACTATCGTCATCGGATTCTTTTTTAACTTTTCCTGAAACCAAAATGAAAAAATAACATGTTATTAATATGATAGGTCCACTAAAATACATTTGTAAAGATTCATTGAATTTTATATTATACTATTTATGGCTCTACACACCTTTCACGAGGCCCTTTCTAGATTCTTCCTTAGCTTCTTTAACCCTACCCTTGATAATATTAACAAGATCTGCAGTGACATCATTTTTCTGTTTAATTCTAGTTTTTGAAATGAGATCTCTGTGGCTAACTCTTACATCACCTTTTTCCACATCCTTATTTGTACGCCTAGAGTTTCTCCTAGGTTGCTTCTTAATTTCTGTTATTTCCCCCTTATCTTTATTATCAAAGTATTTGCTCTTTTCCATAGCGGCTGGGGCACTTATAGTTCTAGATTTTGTATGTCTAACTCGTTTGTCATCACTGTTGTCAGTATTGGGTGAAGCAATAGGATTAGCGGTCTGTGATCGCTCTCTGCTTAAACTGAGCGATGTTAATTTACGTGTTGGTCTTTTAACTTCAAAATATTGACTGGTATGTGTTTGACCTTCTTCATTTGTAACTGTGATTATCGGCGGGTTTAGGTTACTTTTGGTAACCTTGTCGCTTTTTGGCGAAATGTTTTTTTTCGAATTACCTGTATTATCGACACGTTTTGTAGCATGACTAGTTTTGAGTGGAGTCACAGATTTAACTGTTATTTTCTTATTCATTACAACATCTATTCTATTCATTGTGGCCGAATCATCATTGCTTGAGATTTTTCGGCGACGATTTAGAAGCGGTATTCCAGATTGTGGCTTGAAATCATCACTATTCCCTTTATCGTCATTGTTTGATGCATCACTTTCAGTTTTATTTTGGCATTTTCTAATGGCTCTTGGTCTTTGTCCAACATTATTCCCTTTATCAGCTGTATTTGATGGGTCACTTTTATCTTGGCTTTTTCTAATAGTTCTTTTTCTTTGATCAGCGCTGTTACCTTTATCGCTTTTATGGCATGCGTCACTTTCAGTTTGATCTTGACTTCTTCTAACAGCTCTTTTTCTTGGTCCAATATTATTCCCTTTATCGCCACAATTTGATGACTCACTTTCGGTTTCATCTTGTGTTTTTCTGATAGTTCTTTTCCTTTTCTGTGGTAACACTTTATCTTCTTCCTTACTTTCAACAGGTACTTCTTTAACTGTATGTGGACTCGGGCTTTTCCTTACTCGTTTTGGAGGAGAAACATCTTCATTTTCATTTGCTGCATCTTTTACATTATTTTTAGTTGCCCTTTTGCTTCTAGTTTTCACAGTTAGGGCATCATCATTTCCATCCAACTGGATTATGTTCTCAGATTCAGACAAGCTACTGAACGAATCATCATTTCCATCGACTTGTGATATCTTTACTTTGGGCTTGCTTTTCTTAACATCACCCTTTTTGTTAGCTTTATCCTTGGTATTGTCAATTTGTTTTCCATCACTGACAGTTTTACCATCCTTTGGCTTTGTAGAAAGCGAAAGTAATACGGAGCTTGGTGGCTTGAGAGGTACAGTAACGAAATTGAACATAACACGGCATTGCAATCCAAGTGCTCTTAGCATGCTTACAAATATAAAAACTAAATACTTTTTTGATGTTACTATTCTTCTCTTACTTTGCTCCAATAATATTTCTTTGAGCGGTAGGGCTTTGGGTCTGTACTTGTCTTCGTTTTTATCTTGTTTTAATGTAAGTTTATCTTTATACCATGTGGTTATCTGTTCAACATACTTCATATCCACCCTTGCCCCAGGATAGCATTCTTTAGAAGGAACCAAAGACAATGCAGCTGTCAACACCTCTTGATCATTCAAAATGCGACTGACATAGTTTCCGTGGGCTATCCAGCATAAAACATGTACCTTATGCATGAATACTTGGTGTTCTTTTTTAACCCTGTTTATTTTTCGTTTCATCATCATTTCTACATCAAGTTTTTTTGTCTTTCTACAGACTGAGTCAGGCATATCAACAATAAGTTGTAGGCCTTGTCGGGGTATTGCTTTGGCTTCTGAAAATTGTGAATAAGTACAACATTATATCACATGAAAATAATAAAACAACATTGTGATTAATTATAAGTAAGGTACCTTTGACTTCTTCCCAATCCTCCATATCGGAGTCACTATCATCTTGAATTTTTCTACCTTTTCGCCCTTTCTTAGGAAGTGCTATTTGCGGCAACACTTCTTCACCTTGCGCTAGAAGATCTTTTACATCTGATGATCTATTATCCGTAATTTTGGATGAATAACTCAAAATAGATGCCTTTGTTTCCTCAATTTTAGATTTGTGTTGTTCTAGCTCCAAGAAAGTCTTTTTAGCAATTTCTTCACTGTTGTCCTGTATGTTGTTCGACCAAACCTAAAAAACAATTTATGTATGTTTGTATTAAAAAAGATGTACCTAAATACCTAAACTAAACATGGCATCAATCCGTTATAAATTAATTTATTATTTATACAGTCATGTAATGTAGGTAACATAACTTCAATTCTCTGAAGAAAAAAACGTGATTGAATCTGAAAAAATATCAACAAAAGAAAATTTTAAATTACAAAAATCTAGTAAATAAAACAATACCTCTCTACAAATGTAGAGATATGTAAATACAAATCAAGGAATTAAGAACATCCCATCACTTTTGAAAGAAAGTGAAAAATATTTAAATACTAACATCTTTATATTCTGTGTTAGCTTCAGTATCACTGTCGGAGTCCATATTTTGGAAGGAGCTGACTGGAGGCACATTGTGTTTCCTTGTGGGTAATTTTGATGATTCATCTTCACTGCTATCTGAAATATTATATTTTATGTTAGGTACTTATGCAAATAGGTATTTAGAATACATTTTAGTTAAAATTTCAAATCAGAATGTTGTTAACTATGTCGACAGCAGAGCAATGGTATCACATTGAAGTTTGGACCGTTCTTATTATTTGCGTTGCAACGTAAGACTTGAAATGGTACTGCAAGTATTACCATTGATCTGCTGTCGACTGTACAAATAAATGTTCCATACTAAGCCTTCTATAGTAGAAGAGGCCTCTTAGAAAAGCTTAGATCAAGTTAGACTGCAATGATAATAATGATTTTAGAACAGAAGTCTGACGAATATTAGGCTATATTATATGAACATTTTATGATTTATAATGAGGTTCCCACTCATAGTGGCAAAAAGCAGATGGTGGTAAACACGCAAGAAAGGATGCGAGATACAATGAGTTTGGAGGAGGTTTTTAAGATCAGAGAGATGAAATTCCATCATCATTGCCTACCTCTATGGGAGATGGATATGACTTTATGTAGGTATATGTTGTATGGTTTTTTGGTACCTATTTAGGTATTTATTTAATCACACAAATTCAAGGACAAAGAGAAAAACATCTCTATGTCACCATGAAGAAACAACAAGATGTCTCAGGCAGGGGATGGCAGCGTCTGAGATAGATCATATTGTGAGGGGCAGAACAACGAGCCCAGATCCTGAACAACCCAGGGTCCCTCCCTGGGTTGTTCAGTGGCATCCGCAGGCTGCTGGCGTTCTGGAGGGGGAGCTGGGCTGGCTCAACTAGTGCGGTTTTGCACCTTTTCACGCACAATGGCTGCCACTCATGCGGCCAAGTGCGGAAAATAGTCCGCGTCAAGAAGAAGAAGGGTCATCCTGGTAGGTTTGTCGTTTTATGGTATAGTAGGTATATACCCATAAACTGTGCCTGAGAAGCTACAAATTGTGATACATTTAATAACATAGAATATACATACATCATTCCCACAATGGTTAGTGGTTTACTGGTGATTCACATCACACCACCATAACTTAGCCCTGCCTGATCTTGCCTGGTGGTCAAAGTTTAGTTAAAACCACTATAGAATTTGAGACTCGAATAACCTAACCCACATAATTTTCCTTGACCAGTGTAGTTCATAGCATCTCCAGATAGGTTTAGTAATAGCTAAATATATCCCCTGATTTCTAATCCTAGACACTTTCTTTGCATGCATAAAATTCAAGTACCTGCCGTATAAAAATATAGGTATACCTACTTACCACTTTCTGATAAATTCAGTACTGGTGGTAAGAGTTTGTCTGCGTCGGTCAAATCTTTGACAGAAATGAACACTGGAGCAGCATCAGTACAATCGCCCTGTTCGCTATCGCTACCCTCTGTCTTCTGTTTATTTATTTTGCTGATGAACTCTTTAGCAAATTTAGTCTTTTTTCGCACTGTCCTCGCTTTGGGGGTCTTCTTTCTTGTTTGGTCGTGGAATTCATGGCCCGAAGAAGCATCAGATTCCACGTAGTCTTCCTCGGAGCTGGGGTGTTCAGATATGTATGCCTCGGAACCCGAGTCGCTGAAATCACCGGCCGCCTTCTCCGTTTCACTGTCATCCTCTTCTTTATAAACTGTTTTGATGACCTTTTTACGGGTGTTCGGCATATTTCAGAGCATTTGTCGCACGCAGTTTAAAAACAATACCACACACACACAACACAATAGTGAATTTCAATTTGTGCAATGGATTATGGATGGATATCGTAGATTCGTAGATGGATATGGACAAAAAGTCAAGTCACAAACAAAACAAAACAGCGCGCGCGAGTATTTATTTATTTACATGCTAGTATTGCCAACAATAACTTAGGAATTCCGTCCGAAAATTCGTTCAGAATTCCGTTAAAATATATCAACTTTGAATTACCTAAACCATGGTTTAAACCGCGGTTAATCTTGAATCCCTTTGACCCATAGCGATAAATGTGACTTATTTAGGCAAGCTGTATTGTATATAGGTTTTCGCTGAATTTTGTAATACACCAATTGTCAAATTAAGCCACCGTTTAACAGTTTTAACCTATTAAGAACCACATTTTCACTTTTATGACTTAGATTATGTCTTCCCAATAGAATAGCATACATCCGACGAGGAATTTTCCCGTTTCACCATCAATAAAATCTGCTAGAATTAACTGGAAATTCATCGAGTTGGCAACTCTGATGTCTATGCCTCTATGGTTGCTAGTGCTGTGTTGTGTAAGTAGCAGGGGGCTGAGCCGCGTCGATTTTTACTAGTCGTCAATGTCAGATTTCTAGCGAAAATTAGTACAAAAATTTCGTTCGCGCAGGCTTTGACAGGACAAAAACGGCCAGCCGGCTAGCCCTCCTGTGTATAAAAGGATATTGATATATAAAGTCCAAGAGATTACAAATAAGAGTGTATTTCAAATGGCGGAGTTTAGACGATCTAAGATAAAACAATATAGATGTCGTGGTCAGATCGTTAAATTGAGCATTTCATGAAATCGTCAGTCATTTCATGAAATGGTGGCATTTCACGAAATCGTCAAGTTGTGCTGGGCATATCGTTTAAACGTCAACGTTCGTCGATTTGTCCAACGACGTTTGGTCAGATCATTAATGTAGGGTGCCCATTAAAGTTTTAAGTAATAATAATTCTAAATATACTTATTACGAACTTATTTATTGGTCTAGTCAGTACCAAATTAAAAAATATATATTACAAAATTCAAACAAATTGTCCACTGGAATTAAATATATGAAATATTCATATTTAATTTTTTCTTGGCACATGTTGGTACTTACCTAATAAATATAATAATAACAAAAACATTTAATAAAAATTTCTTTATTGTCCTTGAAAGTACAAAATTGTATTATATTATTATATAACGTTAAAACGTTTCATTTCACATACGGTATACCTTTATGAAATTCCGTTAGTATTTCAAAACATTTCTCCATCGTAATTATACGCATAGTAGGATCATCAATGCATTTCTTCTTGTATATTAAAAACTCGTAATTCCAGTATTTCCATGATGTCATATTTTGTAATCCAGTAAATTATAGTCCGTCGACTTTCGTTGCCTGGTCACCCTACTTTCCTTTATTTGTTGTATAACCTAAAAACGAAAATTATGTAAGGTTAAATTTCTAGGATTCATTAATTAAAAGTAAATACATTTTAGATACTTAGGTGAGATTTTAAAAGGATATACTTAAACTAAATACTTATTGTCATTGAGATACTAACCTGTGAAATGTATTCCCAAGTTTTTTTTTGTAAATTGCGGTCGGTTTTTGCGTGACTGTCATAAAATTCACACCGTTTCGTATAAGTAGTTACACTTTTCCAAGTTTCCAACACACTTTCTTATATAATTTGCACATTATTATTCACTTTTCAACATGAATCCGCATTATTTACTTACGCACACAAACATAAACAATGACAAAGCGCGCTCTCAGCGCCTCTAGCGGTAGTTATTGCTATTTTTCTACGATATGGTCAATTGTATTTGGTCATATCATGAAATAGCCGTGCGTTTGTTGGACATATCGTAAAACGCTTTCTATTCATTGATCTGGCCAAGCTATTTCATGAAATGACCAATAGACATTTGACGTTTTCGTGAAATGCCACCATTTCATGAAATTGTCGACTATTTCATGAAATGTTCAATTTAACGATATGACCACGACATAGACACTACACAACATATGAGTCGGTTCTCTTGAAAATGGCGGGAAACGACGGTTGCAAAATTATTTGATATTTTTTGTTTTATTGTCTACAGTGGTTATTTTGAGATTAATATCACGTTAAATTAACCAGAAAATGTTCGCGAGTGACAGTATGGTGAATTTGTTGGATAATTTGAGCAAGATCTGGGGTTTCAAGCTTTTATCAAGAGTTCCCGCTACAAGCTCGGGAGTGAACGTGACTGTCGAGCTGCTTCGTCCAGAGGGATGACGCTACGGCGGCGTCTCCACTGGATGAAGACATGAAGATCCAGGGTGAAGATGCTACTGCGACTCCCCTGGAGGAAGATAGAAGACTATTATATATTGAATTTTCTGTAACATGACATTGGCAAATGACGAACCGTCGAGTCCATTAATAAAATAAATAAATAAATAACATATGAGTCGCTGAGTCAACGAAATAAAGTACCTAAAGGTTCTGTGGTTCTGAAACTCAAAATACACAGTTTTCAGTTGAGATTTCAGTGTCACAATTTCTGGTGCCATTCCATTATTTTCTCATTATTTTCATAAGTAGTGTTAGCGAAATAAACATTTAGCGCAGTGGAAGCGTGCTGGGCCCATAACCTGTTAGAAAGGATTAAACGCAGAGGCTAGAACGAATAACACATTTATTTAATTAAAAGGATCCAGCACAATACATTACATTTCACCGACAGAAAACCACAGAGTACCAAACCCCATAAACAACTATGGCGTATGGCCAGTTGATTGTGTCGTAGGTTTTATTCAACACCAACGTATGTATGTAGTGCGTAAAGAGAGTATCTAATCCTATCCCTACGAGGTTGGTAGTGGCTATGGCGACTGCCGCGAGTTGGATTTAAATAATTATGTCAGTAAGTTACGTGGGTACACCTACCAACATCGCTGGTAGCTGGTGAGAGGGTACCATGTAATTTCACTTGGTGTTAACATAAAATATGTTTGACAAGTGTTAACTCGGGTCTATCGCAAGAAACAAGGTACTCCCTATGGAGTAAGTTATATTTACATTGCAGGCTCCGCTCTTGCATAACCTTTCTAATCTTTGATTGTAGGTAGGTACGCACGACAGCAGATCAATGGTAACACTTGCAGTTCGGTATAAGACTGGTCCAAAGTGTTACATTACATTAATACATTACACCAATGTAATATTTTAGGTAGGTACAGCCTAGCAGCTAGACGTTCTGCTGTCGTGCGTACCTACCTACAATCAAAGATTAGAAAGATTATGCAAGATATATCTAAAACCGAAGCCCAAATCAAGAGTCTTATTTTGTAAAAAAAAAACTACCCTACCTTACTAACATTTTAAGCTATTCTGTGATTATTGCATGGTTATTTTCACATTATTAGATCGGATCACTTTATTTTCATGATGAACAGGTTCGATCAATCAGTTCCTTCAGTGTTACATCACAACAGTTAATTAGACGATCATATTTGTTTACAAAATGAGACACTTGTTTTGGGCTGCGGTATACTTACATAGATTTTTTTTTCTGGGTGCTATTTGCGATTAGGATGTAGGTATAGACCTTTTCATTTCAATCTTACTTATTTAATTTGTAAAGATGTATTCGGCTTCGATTAAATTAAGTAGGTATGTCTAGTAAGTACTCGCAGGTAGGTACCTATTTAGATTTAAAAGGAGAGGAGGTAGGTAGCTAGACATCCCACAGGGAATCGAACCAACTACTTCCGTCCGACCAATTTTAGTGTGGGTAAGCTATCTTACTTAGTTCGCCAACATAGTGTAACATTGATCGCGCTGTTTCTTATAAAAGCTTTTAGAGTGTCGCAAGTGCTCAAGTTCTATTAGGTACGACAGGACATGACGGTAATGGTCTTCTGATTGCCATAAGTACCACTTATTTAGAATACTTCTAAATCGCACAGTTCGACTCTATGACATGCGTCTAACCCACGAGCGTTATAATTAAGTTGTGCACGGCCTAACACAGAGAAAACTGTACAGGAGAACTCTCTTTTAAAGCTTGAGATTTTCTCAAAAATTACTTGACCTATTGCAACAATTCTTTCACTGTTGAATAGATAAAAGTTAAAACTATGTAACCGTAAAATAATTATAATTATCTGTTGAGTATTTTTTGAGAAAATCTCAACCTTAATGAAGCCCCCTGTATACTTTTCTCTGCCTTCGTGTGCTAAGAATAGTTACCTAGGTGCCTACTTTAGGCGACATAATACTTAACGCCTCACCCAAGGCGGCTCACCAAACTGATTAACGGCTTCTTCTAGGTTACGAGTAAGTAGTCCCTGAAAAATATACGTCTCTACTCCACCGGAAGTGGGTTCTGCGACAGATGTGATCAAGCCACTGCCACTTCAGCTTGCAGATTCTCTAAGCTAAGTACTTATGTCCTACTTTTAAAACACACCAAGAAACATGTTTTCCACACTCATCCTTTATACCGAATAGGTAAACTTGTTGGTAGGGATCTCAATCTCAGATCAGTTATTCCCTGATCTGAGGTAGAGAAATGCCACTTTATAAATTTTCCACATGCACAGTGTATTCAATGGGTGTTGTAATTGCTGCGGAACCCAGCAACTTAGTTAGATAATATGTATTCGTAGATAGTATTGAGTGCGTGAAGCACAGGCATTCAGAGTATTAAATATTATAGTGTGAGCGTGAGAATAGAATACTTCGGTGATCATTAGCAACATACTAAAAGAATGATTGATATCACATACATTAATCAAGCTAAAGAGGGTACAAATCTACTGCGAATCAAGTGTAACATACTGGCGCTATACGCGGCCGTAATAGGGCCTAGATTGCAATGAATTAATGACGGTAGATGTGCTGTCGATGGTACCTACATTGAGTATTCCACTGTGCCGGCCTCGCGCCTTAATCGCAATTCTAACGAAGCAATGCTTAGGTACTATAAAGCATAAACTAACATAAATAACTTCAATTGTTTGCTGCCTTATTGTTAACTTTAATTACATTTTGAATTAATTTTGTAATTAAAACGGAAGCTAGAGCGCGCCGCGTGAAGTTTAAGTGGCTGGAAACGGATCGACCCCGGGAGGGGGGTGCGCGGGGGCACCGGGGCTTTTAGATGCAATCTCTGAGTGGATTAATTAATTCTGAGGTGCTGGTTATCTCCTGTTATCATTTAATAAAGTTATGTAAGGATGTAGAAATTTCGCTTTACGACGGAAAATGATTTCACAGATCCTAAGCCTGTAAATTGGCTAGAAAATGTTCCTATTTAGTATAAGTATTTAAGATTTTTTTCTTAACAACATAACTATTAATGCTGAATAATAAAACATATATATATAATGGCGGAGACATTAATTGAAGTAAGGTGCCAGACGTGTATCCGGCTTCAAAGTCTTCAATCATGGCCTGATAGCATAAGTATGGATGGACCCCCTGCGTGTAATCCCGCATGCATGCCCCTGAACTGCCGAATCTAAAGACAGTGGCACTCGCATTGATATGTCGTTAAATGTTTCATGAGGCGCTCGGGCATCACCTGGTGTGACGAAAATAACAAATTCAGAACGCTTTTCAAAACAACACTCAGCCTGCGCTACATTATGCATGAAGCACTCCATTTGCTGATCCGCTCAGGAGTCCCGCTCGCGGCTCGTTAAGCGCTTACATTAGCTACAAACACTTATTGATTTTGCGAGATTGATGTAATTTGTGAAGAAACGCTACATTCATTCAGGCGCACACATCTCCAGGGCCATTATAGCTGGCCCACAATATAGAGTTACACACAATGTATCGCATTGCTACAGAATAATTTACTGTCGTAAAAGGGTTGCGCAATTTCTATTCAAGATTCTATTTTAGTGCTTACATAGGATACTAAACAAAGATGTACTTACGCAGAGTCAATACAGTAAATTAATAACGGCATGCATATCGGTCGGTCGACGCCCACGTAAGCCAAAGTGCCACAGCCATTAGCTTTGTGTTTCTCAAAACCTGCCGAAGCAGTGTCCGGTGAGGGGGGCGGGAGTTAGAATGCAATATTAATGCAGTGCCGAGTGGGGCCCGAGTGCATTTACTTAATGGATCGTAGGCAAAATGTTTACACTGTCGTCGAACATGAAAAAAGTAACCAGTCAAAAGCCGGATAGAGAGCTCTTTGGCAGGATTATTGCGAGTGGCTGGGGACGTGCTGAGTCACACAAATAAAAAAGTCACCTACTTCATCTACTCAGGATAAAAAACTTATACGACACCTCTACAGACGTAGCAAGGAGTGGGATACATTACCGGAGTGGAAAAGTTAAAAAGCTTAAATGTATCTCCGGCGCGGCTAAAAGTGTCTGACAAAAGTTCGACTTCCATTTTAAAAAGCTCCATTACAAAACATCGAGATTCGCTTCCGCCACGCCGCGAGCGCGAGCTGGCGGGGCGGCTTGAGGAGACGGAATTAAACTCGAAACTTTTCAATTTACTTTATATGAAATGGAGCATGGTCGCGTATTCATCGCGTGAGTGGGAAAAGCGACGGCGGCGGCGATGCGGCGTTCGCTACAGCACGCGAGTCACTCCAGTGGGTTGGGGCTTAATGCATGTAGGAGTCTGGTGCAATCTGTGCCGACAGCCACTCTGTGTGGTCTAGCCACAGCAGAAGTGAACCTCCTTACCTGTAGGAGCGGTGTGGCGCGCACGGATTCCGATGCAGCCACGAAAAGCTTTGGCTTCCCCGCCACGCGCGACGCTAAACTTGAATTCGTTACATGTGCTCAATGTACGATGACTTTATTCCTTGACGCTTGTTAAGTACTTATAAAGTGAACTAAATAAAAAGTGATTACAGCGAAATTACCTTACCTTGAACCTTACCAGTTTTTATATTCGCTATATAGGTACTTATATGTGTTGCAGAGTGAAATGCCCTCTAGGCCTTAGGCCTGCAACTTCTCTGTCGGTCACCAATTATAGCAAGCAAACCATCCATGGATTTAAGTAGGTAGGTTTTTTTACTTCAACTTCAGAATAATTCAGACACATTGTTTGATGAATGTGCAGAGCGTAGGGCCGCATGATAAATCATAAAAATGCTACACTATACAGGATTTAACGGAAAGGGTCTCCTATGAAAGGAATTTTTTTTTTCGTAACATCCCGTATATTGTTTTGTTTTAACAATTATGTACTTTATTTCGCGATTGCCGCAATTCAGCATTATTTATAGTATCTAGTCTTACTTTATTCTCGTAGTTATATAAATTCAGAAAAGCTTCAAGTGTATTAGATCGGCGTACAGTGGCTCGGCGCGGGCACCTCCACATGAAGCAAAGTAAGTTGAATTTGAGAAGAGTTGTAAGGCTTTGGCTCCGAGATAGTGCTTTTAGGCCCTAACCCCGGGGGTGCTGCAGTGGGTCCGTGGAGCTTCTTAAAATGTTTTCACTTATGTATGTATGGGAATACATTACCCCTGCCTCCGGGTTACTTGAGGCGCACACACTTACTTTTAACACAAAATTGAAGTGACGTAAAGCCTTCACTCAGCTCTCGAGTGTATGTTCACTTAAATTACATTTTATTGGTAACCTGAAACATTACACATATAAAAATACTTCTACACGTTACAGAATTTTATGTTCCTTATAGTTGAATGATAGAGTCGAGATTAGAATGATCTACTTTAAATTAGGATAATACATAATTAAGGCTTGCAAACAATGAAACGCGTGCTGGCTTGTGAACGAAGAGGCACATAAGCCTACGAGTACAAAGCGGGATGTACGTAACCTCTTGCGCTCGTTACTAATAATCACTTAGCTTAATTGCGGGCGTTAATTACCGCCGATCTCGACGGTTCAAATTACGTACTCTAAAACGCATTAGCGCCTGACAGTTGGAGATTATCCGTCTAAGCGGTGAGCGGGCGACGGGCCGGCCGCCCCGCCGCGGGACCATCGCTGTAATGAAATTTAATGAGCCTTAATTGTTGACGACTTAATGTAGGAACTCTAAAGATAAGTGCTTACGCCCATCGCTGAGTGCCAAAAACAAACAAGATCTCTCGCTGCCAGAGAAACTTCTCCATTCTCTCCTACAAACATATGATAGCATTTTCCTTGTATGTGAGCATTTAACCGGATTACGACGTTAAAAGGTTTTGTCATTCTATAGCTGCGTATGTTGAAGTTTCAGGGTACTTATGTATATTTGGGTGTGTGCTGATCGAATAGCGCTTTCTTACTTAGCGAAGTGAATTAATTAAAATATTCGCCTAATGGAAGTTTGTAGGTAATCACGCTAGAGCAAAGTTTATTCTTGGTTCAGGGTTGTCAATAATTAAGGCAGATTTTTTTCAGGTTTATTAATTCGCACACTTATACGTATTTTCCCGTTTATGTAATTATAATTTAATAAATGTGTTAATATACATACTCGCTTATATTCATATGGCCACGGATATGGCCATACACTGACACACATATTATGTTATAATCTTTGTTTGTTACATGAAAATACTTTTTAATCTGTCGTAAATGTTGTAATCGCCCTTAATTCTGTTGTCAACAGTTGCGTCATTGGATAACTGACCTAAAAGCCGGGTGCTAATATTATGCTATAAACATCTTTGAATGTAACATTCTGCGCTCAGACTGGGCAATAATATTCAACGATTTGTTAGTCTCACAACTAAGTACGTATTGTCGACAGCACACTAACCTACACAATACCAATTATGCCGTATTACTGTTGCGCCAAGTACACATGCACGTGCCATATTACAGTCTGAGTAATGTAAGTACCTACAGGAACCTCATTAAGTATGAGAGTTTCTCAAAAACTATTCGGTCAATTTTTAAATTCTTTAACTTTAATTTTTAAATAAATAGTCTGCACGCCAATAAAATATATCTATTAAATCAATGTGTTTTATCAATCGGTCAAGTAGTCTTCGTCAGATTGAGGCACAGGAGGCCTCATTCCGGTAACGATTTTCAATAGTTTTCACAGAGTTAGATGGTAGGTACAATAGCAATGAGTCGAATGAAATGCGTAGATATCGAAAATTATCACGATTTGATCGCTTTTTATGGATTGTTCAGAAATTCAAATTCGATTTAAAAGATAAGATGATTAGAGTAGATTAGATCTCTATTTGTCTCGAAATGCTTCCTATTGTTTCTGTTATCTTCGCCGGTCCTTGAAATAAGCTCCTAGTTGCATGAGTTCTCATAGCAAGTGTCATCCAGTTATTTGAATGAAAGGGACTCGGGCGTGTGCTTGCGAGTTGCGCGTCACAATAGCATGTAGTGTTTCTTGTTAACTGATTAGAGGCAGCCGAGTGGTGTCATCTCGGAACGTTCCAATTACCGGCGAAGGGGGCGCGAGGGGTGCACGAGGGGCGCGGGCGGGGGGCCGGGGTGCGAATGATCCATTTCGAAAACTAATTTAGAGTTGGCAACTAAACAAAGAGCACTCCTCGCAGATAATAATTAACGCTTGCGGTAAAGTTCCACTTAGTCCGTACTGGTTAAACCTCACTATTTCATTGGCGAAGTTAATTAAAGGTTTTTCCGGTAATGAATGCGGTTATACAGGTGGGTACTGTAATTAAATTACATATTGCCTGTGCGACATGGGACTGAGCCCTGAGAATGAGGCGCGTAATATATTTCATTATTAAACTTAACTGTGTCCGCGACTTAAATTCGGCCGCGTAGAAGTTGTATGTAGAATATTTTTATATGCGTCGATGGGACATGAATCCTCCCAATACTAGAGTTTCTAGCTCATGCCACAAGAAACGACTTCTTCGTTTTTAAACTAAGCGAGTATGTATGTGTTATAAAGAGATTATAGTTTGCACGTAGGTAATTGTTTAAAGTCATCGATTTTATATGACGTTAAAGCCTGACACACACACACAGACGGCTTGCGGCCTGTTGAATCGCATGCCCCGACCCTTTTCTCCCGTATTTTTTGTCCAGCGCGGGTAGGCCGCCTGTGTATGTGTCAGGCTTTATGCTGCTTTTCCATCTAAAATGTGCGAAGTAGCAAAGCGGTGAGTGAGGTCAAAGCTAAGCTACGAAGCCATGTGTCCTTTCCACCAGAGCGGTGCGGGTAAGATGTGCTCTAAAGATGTGCAAGGATGGCGTGTGACGCGAGCTAAGCTCTGTCTGCCCCTATTTGATAGGTAAGTTGCACCACTGGCGCATCCTTAGGTCACATCCTTAGCACGCATCCCATGTTTCAACGAGTATGTAAAAAACATAGTATCTATATGAGCCTAATTTTCCACCGGGTACCTAAGATAAGGTATTAAAATTAACCGATCATATTGGTGGATTACACCGGTACAATTCCCTCACTGCACAGCCTATAGCACATCTCTTATTGAAATAAGTAGGTACACCCTAATAGTTTTAGGGTGTACCTACTTATGAATGTTTTGTTCATGAATGTTTTGTTGGAGGAGCCATTTAATATGACTAATGGCACAGTGTTATAGAAAACCAACATGACTGAAAGTGATGATAATAAATTATCTTGTTGCGATTAAACTAACAAGTCAGATTCTCAATGACATTACTAAACCATACAAAGAAGAAAGCTTTATTCTGTTAGGTATCTTAAAACCAAATTACTGAACATACAATGCCAGAAATATACGGAGGAAGGATAGTAGAATCGCGTTATGTTAAAGTGAATGTGTCCGTCCTTTGACTGTTTGTGCTGCCATCCGGCCGTTGTCCAGATAAAAGCTTCTCCGTTGCACGAAAAAGCACTCACACCAAATATTGATTTGTTACTTCGCCGCTCCTAAAATGGGAGAGATATGTCTTGGCTTTCATGTATATTTAAAACAACACCAGGGCTCTCGCAAAAGGAATGGAGCTAAAAGTACTTACTTACTTTAGCAAAATACGTTGGCACTTAGCATGATCTAAGTAACATTGAGTAATATTTATAATATTACGTGTATCTCTTCACTGTATAATTTATAAAATGTAATTGGCATTCTGTTCCTACAAGTATGTTTATTAAACAACTCCATATATGTCTAACTGTTAGCTTAACTCAAGAACCACTGGACTATATTTTTTTTGTAATTGCCAATAATGAGGACGTTTGCTGGATTTTAGTACCTACCTAAGTAATATAAATCAAGCTCGAGTCTATGTTATAATTATTTTCATATTTGTATTATCAAGGAGTATATTTACATTGAACTTGAGATAATCTAATTTGAATGAGAAAGCAGATATTGTATACAGTGATTAATAATAGTATGCCGTGGTTCCGCATGAGGGATAAACTTACTAACAATAGTAATAGTTACGTACCTGTATAGTTATTAAGTAATAATTGTATTATCATTATTTTAAAAGATGTGCTGCTGAAAGTTTTTTTTCCACTTTTTCTCCTCAGCGTTGGCTCCTTTTCCTTGCAAAGTGGTGTAAATGTAAATTCAAAAAATATGTTGCAAAAATGTACTCAACGTGCTTACTTGCAATAAAGAAATTTAACTTTGACTCAGTTTAATAATCCAGTTAGTGTTATCTGTGCGTTTGTCTTATCATATAGGTGTAGCTACAACGGGCCGCCCGCCCGTCTCCGTCCCAACTCGGACCGCTTACGATACGCTAAGTCCTAATTAACTGCTTGATGAGAAGTTAAATAAAAAAAGGTCGTAATCTTAATTAGTATTTTAATCAAGACTCGTAGCGTAGCGCTGACACACTAGGATAGTTAAACTTGTTACCTACTGAATTTATTCACCTACTAATAATTAAAGCTCACATAAACGTCGCTTCATTTTATACGCTGTTAATTTTAACGATCTTGTTGAAATCTGGATAAAATTTGGAAATTAAACGTATTGTGTACCTACTTGATGCGCTATAGTAATTTAGTTTTGGGTACACACAGAGTACATATTCTTTAATTAGGGGAGAATTGAGGGCTTTATTAATTGTACAGAACACTAATTGCAATGTAGGCAACTTTCATTTAGGCGCGACGCCCTAGTTGGAAGTTACCCAGGGGCGTATCACCGCGCATAATTTTGATTTGCACTAAACAGGTTTCGCTAAGTTACTATTCGCGGTTTATATGTATATCAATCCTGGTTGACAATTACTACATTGTTAGGAAATAACTCCGCATATTTGACTCCACTTTGCAGGTTCAAAAACAATATTAAAGTTCGCAGTTCGCGATGAATATCATTGACCTAACCTACACAATCGTAGGTTAGTTGAACCAACCGGTATATCTCTACACTCTACCGTATAATTCTACGAATAGTTACTAAATGCACCCCTGGCAAGCAATTACCGTACCTATTACTTATTAACTTTCAACCGCCCTTAATGGTTTCCGTATTACAGCTTAAGCTGAATATTGCTCGGAAATATGCAGCGTACTTTAATTACTTGTCTATATGGACAAGAGTACGAAAATAGAGTTAAGTAGGTAATTAAGTAGATTGTTAAATGTTATTAATACTATATTACAAAACAGTTGATACAAACATGACGTTATGATAAGGACATTATAACATATCAACAAGTAAACGAATATTGCAATATTTGCAATCGCGCCCAATCCTCATCCAATTAAGTATCTATGAATAAAAATCTTATCAATTTAATAGGAATAAATAAGCAATTTTATGTGTGTTGTTACGTAGGTAGGTATTTAATTACGTGGAAACTATGAATTAATATTAGTTCTTTTCAGGCGAACGGAGAGCTGTCGCCCAATATAATTGTTATTGCAGTACATACATGGCAATGCTGAATTAATAATGTGTTCATCATACCACAAATGGAACCAGTTTTCGTAAAAAATAGTTAAACGATACCCATTTCACGTGGGCACCAAGTTCATAGTCAACACACTCTGTGTCTTAAGTCATTTTGAAAATACGCGCGGAATTAAATACAAAATGAATTCATTTACCATTTCATTAGTGAAACCATTAAACTATTGTTCCTTTCTCTTCTCTTACTCACCAGTTTTGTATTGCTTAGGGCATCCAAGGCATATGATCCGGCACTGCTGTAGTTACTACGCCAATATTGTTGTACAACTCGCTCAAGTTGCAGTGCGCCAGTAAGTGGCTACAATAAAGCTCTCGCTACATTAAGCTCCCGCTAGTGCGCCGTTAGCGAGATAACGAGACCCACTGCCCGCACATAATTTATACCGTCCGAGCTCGTTAAAAACTTATAAAGACGCACATTGTTAGTGCGGCCAATATTCGCGGCTATCCGAGGATATACGAGCGCACTAACGACTCCTTACCCGTAGAGAACGAAGGGTTTTGGTCGCAGAATACACTGTTTTCGGTCTATAGGAGCCGTAGTTGTTTTGATAGAGACTATATAAGTACCTCATATTTGAATTACATTTTTATATAATCGATTATGTACGAACATCAAACATCCCGTCTTTGGTTTAGGGTCTATTGAATATAGACCATAGTACAGCCATATTTATTATTCCTTGAAAACCGAATAAAGTTAATCCGTGCAAAATTACAAAACTGTAGATTGAAGATACTTTTTATTTTCACTATAATCGCGATTGCTGGGAAACATTTAATTGCGAAAAACATGCATAGGGCTGTTTAATTGAGCTTCGATTCAGATATTTGGTCTGAAGCTGAAGTTTCCATGTGCCTCTATTTACCCGGTTCAGGCGATCCATTGCGCAAACGACCGCGTTATATCTGCTATGCGAAACTGAACTACAGCACCCGCTATATGCTGATTTGGAATTCACTTTATGTTCATTTTATGACCCTGGATGTCCTATCGACTCTGACGCAGACGGCGGCATCCCTAACAATTTAGCTACTGTAGAAAATGTCAGAAGATTTTTCCATATGGGTAAGTACTTAGGTATCACAAGTGCAAGCAACATTCATCTTTAAAGATTTGTCTTCCTGTTGTTCTGACCCGTCCGATAATTAGGTTGAGGACAGATATAATTTAAAACGCTACTATTTTGGCGTGCCGAACTTTAGCTCCGTATCCGCACACAAATATATGAGAATCTTTTTAACGTATTATGAAAATAATAACAATGATCTGGCATACGTTTTATTATTATTATTATTTGCTAATGAGAAAGCAAATGTCAATCCCATACGTTTTTCTTTCTATTCTACTAGCGTTACCGAAAGTCAATGTCACTAGACCAGG
The DNA here is from genome assembly GCA_963506565.1 of Tachystola acroxantha. Taxonomy (NCBI): domain Eukaryota; kingdom Metazoa; phylum Arthropoda; class Insecta; order Lepidoptera; family Oecophoridae; genus Tachystola; species Tachystola acroxantha. The sequence goes on from OY735874.1 coordinate 8,455,952, forward strand.
TCATTGCTATTATTTTCGGGGTAACACCAGCTCAGCTGCCAGGATCTTGATGGCAATTCTAATAGTTATTTTAAGTTATTTTTATAAGCGGTGTCCCGCATCTGCTACATTGCGTAAGAGTTAGCAACGAATAATATGACGTATGACACTCTGGAATCATGAATACAATTATATGCATATTTTTAGTCAAGTACATTATAAATATTGAAACTTTGAACACACTGGTTAGGTAAGTAAATAAAGTTATATTATTTATAAAAATATAAATAGGTAATTAATTGCCCAGGTGTAGGCAGTGAAGTTAGTGCAGAGCTGAATGTATAGCGTGCATGGCCTGTCGTTAGGCTTCTCAAAGCGTACGAAGTAAAGAATAGTCGCGTAATGGAAAATCCGTGTGCTGATCCAATCTGCCGCGAAGCTTTTAGGCCCGGCTGGCCGGCGCGCGGCGGAGCTTCGTTTTTCACTTAGCCGATATGCGCACAATTACTGCCCGACACGTAATGCAACGCCATTCCATTGCCATTTAGTCTCCTTTTTTATTAAAAAAAAGGGCTAAATACTGTAACATAATATTAAACAAAATGTACCTACTTAAAACTAGATGGCGCATACTGAATCGATTAAGTGCTAAGATTAATCTAGTTATCAAATGAAAAAATAGTGGTTTACAAGTTTGTTAAATATCTTTGAACAGTCTAGAAACATAAATCAACGGTTATTAGAAGAATCACTACAATCTTATAATATATATAGACTTATATTAATCCTCTTGAATAATGAATCCCCTACTGTGTCTAAATTCATAAATACGATTATAAATGCCACTCAGTCTGTGTATAAGCCAGTAATATAAGTATTTAACTCATTCAGTTATAGAATATAGCTAGGCACGGATAAGGCACTCGCACACAGCGGCGGCGCGGGCGTGGGCCGCGCGGATCACGGGCTCGGCTAAACACAAATCAACACCGATTCTCCATTTGTTAGACACGGGAATGTAATTATGGCCGGAACACTTGCGGGGGTGGGGGGATGCACCGCGCGAGCCCCTCCACGTCATTCAGGCTTTTAGTTCGCTGCTCGACAACGATTGTTACTTTGGAATCGTAATGTAGGTACGTTTCAGAAAACATTCACATTTTCAGCCAGTCATTTATAATTTTAAGGTTCTTTGTTCGTTCGCGCAACTTAAAATACCTGTCGCGCTTAACTGGTTGGAGTTATTTTCATTATGCAAATACCGTCGGCACTTTGCGTTACATAAAGAAATGGGTAAAACGTAACTAATGGTTTTTCAGGTGTAAGTTTCTCTAACGACAATACTCGTAATTCAGCATGAAATTAAAAAGTATGTGTATAGCGTGATAGGGCTGTGTGGGGGTACGGGGCGGGCGCAACGGGGCGCGGGCGGCTAGCTAGCGGCCGGTGCCGCGCCGTGACACGAGTTAAACTAAATTAATAAACTTGCAGCCGTCTCGGGCTTTATTAAAAAACACTCATTAAAGCAGAGGAAAAGTAGGTGAAGTCGCTGGGCGGGGACAGCGTCGCTAATTGCGCCGCCTTTATTGCTTAAATAAAGTTTTAGTGAGAACACAAGTTTTAATTAAAAATGTGAGAATAGTTTTTAATAAAGGACGGGCTCGGTGCGCGTATATTGCGAAACTTTGAGGCGATACGCTTAGCTTACAGGAAGTCCGGCGATATTGCGCCTCGCGCCGCGCGGGCGCACTCGAGGGCTTTCGTTTGGCTGACGACGGGAGCGGGCGGCAGCGGACGTCATCTTTCTCCATCGTCGAGTGTTCTCGTTAATCTTAATTGCATTACTGTCACATTGGAATTATGTAATTTTAAATAATGTTTTTTTTATGTTTATGTAATGCATTTAAGTGGCCAAACGTTCACGAAAACTTTAACGGCATGGGAGCATCATCTCTCAAAGAGCTAATTTCGCAGCAGGACTGAAGCAGCCATCCTATAGGTATACTTTGGCAGAGGTAAATATTGTTAAATAAAATACGTGTAGGCTTGTTGATCGGCACCTACGAGTTATTTTAACCTGAAATTCCTTTCTTTCGAAACAATATCAGATTTGTTGTCAGCTAGGCCACTTTCTCTGTCAATATAAAGTGACAAATGGCAGGAGTACCGAGAGAAACTAATAATGCCCGTGATTTACGCCCGCCCTTGTTATTACGACTCATGTGAAATGTAATTTCGGCATACTGTGTGTAGAGTCGCACGCACACACGGGCCGGCCGAGTGTGCAATACGTTTAATAAAGGAGGGACGCGGAGTAAATCCTTCAATTTCGCCGGCACACAACGGCGTATTCTCGTTAACCGTGGCAATAAGTTAAACGGGCGGGCAGCCCGCGCCGCCGCCGCCGCCGGCCGCCGCCGGCCCGCTCCGCTCCGCGCTCATACCGCTTCAGGAAATTAAAAAAGGTCTTGATCCACTACGTCGAACCGCAAGCTTTCGCCACCACGTGTTCCTTGCAGTAACTCATCGGACTCACTGTTACCGTAATTCGCATTTAATTTGAGACGGTTAATAAAATATATGTTATTGTTACATGCAGCATTGACCTAACTGATAATAAGTATTAGTAGGTACTTAGGTTTTTTCTATTCTTAATTTACAAGTCATTCTTTAGCTGATTTTACACGACTAATTTCATATAAAGAGTAGTTTTGGTCATTGAAAACATGAACAATCGTGTAGATCGAACATCATTATATGTGGTTTGAGTTTTATTGCTTCTGGTAGACCAATTAGACAATAGGTAACCATAATATTACTAATAAATATAACAAACAAAGTACATCATCCAAATTGCTTATCATACTAATTACTATACCTACTAAGGGACTACTATTTTACTATGTAAGTGTATAAATAATGGTTTAATTAAATTAGGTATGATAGCACTGCAAGCGGTAGACTTTAATCAAAGTTAGTTCATTTCGAAGTTAGGTGCAGAGAGGCAGTGCGCGTACTAAGGCAGTGTAACAGGGCGGGCGGCGAGTGTAATATCTCCCGGACAAAGAATACACATGTAGGTAGGCACTAGGCAGCCGTGGCGGTGCGGCCGCTACGGGCTGGCTGCACTCCTAATTAGATGTTCGATGAAAGTGTAATCAGACGTCGGCCGGATCCGGGACGTAATTAAACGGCGCAGGCGAAGAGTGATTTATTAATAGAAAAGCTCCGGCCGTAATGAAATACTGGCGGACAATGGCGATGGCGGCGGGGCGGGCTGTGGAAATTAAATTCTCAGCGACGTTGCACAGGACTCGGACACACACTTGCCGTTTCTTTGCGGTCACCGTCGTCTTGTTAATAATTTACGCAGTGGTCCACCTTCACCGCCGCTCGGCCGTCTCCTATTAGGGACGACGTATGGAGGAGTATAAATTTGTCGGCGAGGGAATGTAAAGAAGATTGGTTTCCTACTGCGGGAGCGGAGGAAAGGGGTGGAATTGAATTTAGGCCGGAATCCACTAGTGGGGTAGTGTTTGTGATATTTCTTACCTACGCAGCGGTGCGGGACGTGACGCTGTTGCCAATTACTTTTATTTTCAATTTCAGTTTTGGGGTGGAGATTGTTTGTTTACGATTATAAATAAATAATCAAGACCTGCTCGTTTAGACTTTAGCATATCGGAGATGTTCTTATTGCTCCAGTAATTTTTATGGATACAAAATCTACAAAATTATCTTAATCCCAGAGATAACTTTTTTTAAATACCGGTGTCACTACATTACATAGCGTCCATTATCTTATTATTATCAATTATCTTATTCTCGAATTTATTTTAACACAATGCCCTGAAAATCTCTAGATTACTTTAGTATTTCATCCTTATAACGTTAGAAGTTAAAATGAATAATCATTTTATGGAATTATGCCCAAAACCCTTAGCCGGTAAGTATACTGACTTACAGATTTGTAATCATTATGAGTCACCTTCCTAAGTGGCTTACTTAACCCAAGGGCCCAAACTCCTGGATTTCCTTCAAACACTTAATAACACTTAAAAGCTGTTGTCAGAGTATACTTTTTCAATTAGAGTATTAAAGTGTTCCGACCCCGTCATTATATTAGAGTGTTGTTCCATTCCACCCCGAGTCGGGTCGGGCGGCCCTCTGCTCCTGCCCGCTGCACTCTGTCCGGCACTCCGGCTCCGCGCTCGTCGCCTCGCCGGCTCACTCCGCCGCGAGCCTTCCTCCGGACTACACGTGTCGGCTCGCCTTCTCCGCGAAGCAAACTTTACACGAGCTCCGAAACGCTCGCCGGTAATACACCCCCGCTGCGTTTAATTAAAACTATAATAAACCATTTTAATTGGTCGCCGCGAGACTAACCGGAATTAAAGTGCTCGCAAGAATACTTCAACTTAACCGACACTTTACCCGAACTCTACCCTCCCGGAAGGGAATAGAAAAATCTCGCTGAAAGTGACATTGTTGGAGTGGACAAGTAAAACTTGATTTATTATAGTGCTCTGGTATCGTGACTGTGGATTTTGTTTGTTGTGGACAAGGATTTTGGAGTTAACTGTTTATTGTATTTCGTGTTTACAACGTTGCTAATAGAAATTAAGGTTAGTGTGCATGGTTTGTTATTTATTGTCTAGTTAATGGAGATCGTGCTAATAATTACTTAAGTTCAATTCGAAATTGAACCAATAGTTCCACGAACTTTTGGTCAAATTTTGGACTCTACGTCTCTACTTACCTGACTGGAGTTTAATTACAAATGAACTAACGAGGTATTGATAGATACCCACTTAGTTGCTTATCTTTTAATTTGTATATTTTATATGATAACATGCTAGTCATGCTTGTCATCGCTCTTAATTTATTACAAAGTTTACCAACCAACAATAACGGTAGATAATTTAACTAAATTGATTATATTTTTTTGGCTTAAATCTAATTTAATTTATGATGTTATGAAACGTATAGATGCAAACATTTTAGGATATATAATTTGTAGGTAATATTACTTAGATTAAAACACATTTCAACGAAATCTATCAAGTTATAATAATAAACCAATTGTCAGTAGTTGCCGAAATTAGGGCAGTATGGGCCTCGCTCCAATACAGTCAGGCACAGACAGAGCGCAGACAACCAGGAGCGCAGTGGTCAAGGTCATGGGAATGTTTGACGAATGACGACATAATTACACACTTTTTAACAATGTAGCGTAAGGAAGAATTTTAGAATAATAAATCAGCTTTCTTTGCATCAAAACAAATTTGGCGCGACGACGACGCGACGAGGTTTTATAGCTCGAGGGCCAGGGGTCTTGTGATACTAACTTTATAGCGTTTGTTATTGTCCCCGATATCTAGGTTTGTCAGAAGTAAAGCTTATCACTAGTTGGAAAAGTTCGGGTTTCATTGGATTCTTCAAGAGCTCTACATGTTTCAGAAAGTATAAATTGGTTCGAGTATACTTTAATTTCGTAAATAATAACGGGAATTCTTGGCGCCCAGCAAACTATCTGCATTAAAAAATATGTACATACCGTACCTAGAGGAAAATGAAAAATATCTCGCGTTCCAGTTTCATTAGCACTTATCAATATAATATATATAATAAAAAAAAATTTGTGCCCCCTTAGCGACACTCTGACCGAGCTCTTCTGTAGGAAATTGACGATGCGTTTTTTTTTATTTGTGATATCAATCTTTCTGAAGAGACTTTTCGCGAAAGCAACTTATTTTGTCGGCGCTGACGCAGAAACCCTTGTAAAAGAGTTAAAACCTAATTTCATACGATACACATATATTAGAGGTGTTAGAAATAAATTTAGAGATGTTATAAATATTTGGTATAAATATATAATAAGGGCATAGACCGCGGTTCCACTCTCGTATAAAAACCTCCTTGGTACGCCACGATCGCGGGAAATAGTTGACCGAAAAGAAAAACAAACAAAAGAAAAGCGCGAATGAAAATAGCATAGTGGGCTTTTGTAAATGGCGGGAAACGACGGTTGCAAAAGTATTTTATAATTTTTAATTTAATGTCTACAGTGGTTATTTTGAGTTTAATATAACGTTAAATTAATTAGAAAATGTTCGGGAATGACAGTATGGTGAATTTATTTGATTATTTGTGGAAGATCTGAAGTGTCGTGCTAAAATCAAGAGTCCCACTACGAGCTCGGGAGTGAATGTGACTGTCGAGCTGCTTCGTCCAGAGTGATGACGCTATGGCGACTCCGCTGGATGAAGAAGAGAAGACGCGGATACCCAAGGTGACGACGCTACGGCGACTCCTCTGGAGGAAGAGAGAAGACTGTGATATTAACTTGAATATTTTGTAACCTCACATTGGCAAATGACGAACTGTCGAATCCATTAATAAAATAAAATAAGTAAATATTGTAGTGATATTTAACATTTCCTTTCCCGTTTAATGTCCATACTCAATATCATATTAGTGGGAAAAAAATCAATATTTTTTTCAACAAGTGTCGTGACGTAATGTGGCGCATCGTCGCGTGACCGATGCGATTAATTGAGAGATTCGGCGATTGCCGCGGATATAATTGCTTAATTGCGATCCAGTTTATCGGCGTGAGTACCCCTCGGTGGGAACTTCGATAATCCGATATCTAATAAAAACAAAACTACAATGAAAGCTATTCCAGTTAGACTAAAAACTTAACTTGATGAAAGATTTTCGCAGTAGAAAACAAAGTAAAATAAGTATCATAATTAAGATGATATTAATAATAATTACTATCAGAAACACTTACATTACATTAATTACATGACTATTTAGAAGTTCTTTATAAAACACGTTGTTACTAGACACGTCAATATCTTTTTGAATGTAAGTAAGTAGGTACTTACTTACATAATTAACTTGTACAAATCTTTAGCAAATATGGCTTCTAATTAAAACAGAGACGAGTACCCCTTTATATTACGAGTAATACAGTACCTTAAACCTGTATTGCTTGACACATACAGTTGACAGCACAATAAAACACACGTAACACTTTATGACACAGCAATACGGCCTATATTGCAATACAGGTATTTTTACTTTACGTCTAGTGTACCAGTACCTACGTGGCACGGTATAATCATGGCCAGTGGATTAGTTACGTGTCGTATGCGCCCCCACGACCCTGCATAATGCGCCGCCACGCCTGTCGCTTGTTGTTTTAATTATTGTGTCTTAATTAAAGTCAGCTTGGGTCCAGTCCAGGCGGGCCGGGCGAGCTCACACTGTACTGCCTTAAAACGACATACTCACGTGGGAAGTTAAAAGTATTAGGTACACTCAGAATAATACATTTATTATGCGACCCGATATCAATACAAGTCATTATCGCAACACACTTGTGGTAAACAAAAGATAGGTAGGTATTTGTCAACAGCGAAAAATCTAGTTTACATTGACGATATTCATGTCATGTTATTTGGACAACATTGCAGCCACCAATCGGACCTCAGTCGTCAATTTTAAACACTTGAAATATTGTTTTAGCTTGAGTTTCCTAAAAAATGTTTTTGATAAAAAAATTGGTATTCTAGAAAAGACTACTAAACGATAATTTGACATTTTATTTACCAATCTACTTGTACTCAGATTTGTGGAAGTACTAAGTTTGAATTGCTGTGAAAAGCAATATCAATGAATACAGGACTCGTTGATGTCTTCTGTTGCAAAGTCAATGCGCAAGCGCAGCGATTTATTATACCTAAGTAAAGACATCAACGCGTTAAGAATTTTATTTTAATTAAAAATGATTTTACTATGTAACTTTGGAATTAAATGTACAATTTCTTTCTAATTTCATTTTTAGATATTTAGATATTTATTTTTAGATATTTAATATGATGCATTCAATTTATTGTTTTTGTATTTCTTATATTATGTTTACATTTAACTAATTAAGTCATAATATATAAAACTATAAGTACTAACTCTGCCTACGTTGTGATAAAACTTTGATACTACTCTAACATACATACATCATTCCAGTATACAAGTTACGAGAAGCATCACTGTATATGCACTCGCTCCGCTCAGTTCTGTGTTAGAAGTCTTAAAACGCGTAAAATTGTTCTTTTTATTAACGCCCCTCATTAGAGTCGCCCGTAATGATCCGCTGATGGGCTGCGCTGCGCGACGGAAAACAAGTTAAGTAATATTATTATATTTATAACGTTCACAGAACCCACGCTTATTGTAAATAGGCAGAGAGCTACCTCAATAATGCCGCTCGCAGTAATTAGAGCAACGAGCATAAATTAATTAACTCGTTGTAATTTTGTAATTGATTATAGCAATGCGAATAGGCTTCACATTGTGTCCCAATTATAATTGATTTCATTAACAAAGCTTCGCCCATAATTGAAAGTAGACAGTTTCAGCGAAAGGGAGGGTAAGGTAATTACAAGATCCAATTTAGAATTGCCAACTCTACACTTTGCTGTTAGTTTCAAACAAAAGCTTAATTAATTAAGTCGAAAACAATTAAGTTCACTCCCGTAATATTCTCAGCAATTACGCGGAATTCGTCGTGTTTTGTAGCCGCCGGTAATTGCCGACGAGTCGCGGATCAGATTGTATCCAAAGCTAATACGACACAACATACCATTAATTACATCGCGAACACTAATTGGCAAATCTTTTATTAATTAATACATCACGTGCACAAAATCGTCATTAAAATTTACAAATGATGGCGTACCTGCTGTTCGGTAATTGGATGTTTAATTTAATTTTGGCATTTGGCTAGATAGAATATCTCCGGTTTTATGTAATGAATTTTAATAGAATTTATAAATACGGTGCACTCTAATCCATTATTACACTTCCGTAGTTTTTAATTAAAGCTACCTAGTTAAGATGTGGTTGAAGTAAATGAAATTGCGCGTAGTTGGGGAGATGCGAAAGATACCATGAACGACGTTTCGTCTGGTTTTTGGGCTGTCAGTTTGAATATGTGGAGCGCAATAAATCAGTGGTGTCGTTAGGTGAGCGCCGCAGGTAGGCGCCGCGTGTAACGAGACACATTTCCGGGCGTATCCTTCCAATTAGCGCGGGCGCCCGCGCCGGCCACGGGCTGCTCAGCTATTCTTCAACCGCTCACCTCGATTACTGCACTCGATAACTCCACCATCTCGCTCATCCGGTACTAGTTGCGAGCAGAGGGGCATGAACCAGATCCGACTGGTTGGGAATATAGCCCCGGCGGAGCAGCTCATCCGCTGGTCACCGCGCCGCCGCCGCCCGCGCGAGCTCGTTACGCTGCCGCCTCGTTAGGGGAATTGTTTGTTCGAGTATGTAAAAATGTGTTTATTTGCACGTACGCTCCGGGGTAAAAAATATATGAAAAGACCCTTTTAAGACTTTTAATGATTTCCCGGCAAAGGGAAATTGGGTTAGTTATTTTCCCCCGGGGTTGCCCCTCGTTAAGTTTTAATGGGGTAGCTAGCTACGACGTAATCAAACGTACTTATTTAAGTTAACGACGTTTAGGTTTGTATACTTTGTTGTAGATGGAAGATGTTTAAAGGAAAATACACAGGAACTTTGAGTTTGAAAGAGGAAATTTAATTACTGTAGGTATTCTACCCACGCGAAGTGGTTTCGTGATGATTAATACAGAAGCGAAATTCATTATTCGTTCATTAAAAGTTGATTTGAGTGTGCACTTTCTGAGAAACATGTTGTCAGAAAGGAGTTTCCGGCCGTGTAGTGTACTAAGTCCGTATGAGTAGAACGCCTAATTAATCTCCGGCAAAATGTCGACGTCGGTTGTTTTTGCCAGGAACTCGGCTCATTAGAGCGACGAGGCATGTTGATTACATTCTGCAGCGCTTATTAGCGCAAAACTCTCATTAGGGGCCACTATTGTTGTAATTAAACAAGAAGCAACATCGGTACAGCCCGTTTGGACGTTATCGAACGGAAATCATCTTTACTCCGCTGTAATAAAGTCTGTAACTCCCGACTCGCGACTGGCATTTACGAGTATGTTGTGCGAATTTAATTAACAACTCAATAGTTACATGGTATGAAGGGGGAGTTCTTGTGGTGTCTGACATGATTCCATTGTTAGCGACGATGCAAAAAAGTGGAGGTTTGTTTAGAAGTGGCTTACGCAATTACGAGGTGGTTTTGTTGTATAGAGGTAGAGGCGGCGGTACGTCGTCAGCGGCGGCGCGGAGTGAGTTTAATTGGACAGCCCGCCGCCGCGCCGCCCGCGCCGACGCCGGGACGAGGGTAGCCGGGCGCCGAGAGCTCTGCCCCCTCCCAACACTTCTAATTGGCTCGCCAACACTAACAGCCAGCTTTTCTCTAAAATGTATACTCATCGTCGTTACTTATAATAGGCTCCGATTCTTCAAATACCTGCCGCCCGTCTTTAATTCTATGAACACGGCTATTAATTTGGAAACGTTTCTTCACATTTGTTTGTAAACAGACGTCATTTTAACTTGCGAAATGTTATCTAATTATACGTAGGTTATCAATACTGTGGTTAATATTTATATTCCTCATACATAATGTGTATCTTTTCTCAATTAATTAAAATACAAACTGCGTTGAATAAACATTTAGAGGCATAAGTATTTACATTTCTTATTTAAATTATTACTTTATCTGAATTATGAGCTACGTTAATTAGTTTATATTGTCCAATTATAGGAAATCAAACGTATCATGCGTGTGACGTGACTTGATTACCGCCGCCGCGTGTGATTGGCGGCTCACGTTCGATGCGCGTGCGTTGGCTACGCTAAATACGATAAGCGTTACTCATAAGGTAGCACTCTAATTGCTTATTAGTATAAGCAATATAAGGCGCTGAAGTTCTGTCAAAGTCTGCGTGAACGAAATTTTTGTACCATTAAAAATCGTTGAAGCTAACCCTGCGGGCAATACGATAATATTTTTTGGTGACGTCACTTATAAAGGTACAATATCTCTTCTATTTGATCATTAAAAAAAATAACTGTAACGTTTACAAATATGCAAAATGTAGTAGAATTTAACAAAAAAGCGCCTCTATGTACCACTGCCGCATCTCGCCTGCAGACTACGGGCTGCGAGCCTACGAATGACACACTTCAGGCGGCCGGATATGAGCGGCTATTTAATTTCCGCGCTTTCAGTATCGTTTCATATTCAACCAGCTACCCGTTCACTTACCGATTCCCGTACCGAACAAATGTCAATCGTAAATGGATTACAATGTGACCTGTCCTTCACACTTCGCATGCCTTTGCAATAATGTCCCATATTTTGAGTACTATGTCCCGTGTACCTAATCTTCTCGGTATTCAATAGATTATGTTAAAGATGATGTCAATAAGGGCGGCAGAGAGCTGTCGCCTCTATAAGCTGTTATCCAAAGCACGTTTGAAACTTGATCGCAATCAAAATTTACTGTAAAATAAGAACAAAAAATTGTAAAAGACAGAGCTTGGATTCTTTGGATTCCATGAAAAAAATCGACGTAAGTCTTATGGGATTTAAAAAAAATCGAATTATGTTTTTTCTTCGCGAAGAAATTGAATTGCTAATTAAGTAAGTATACAATTTTCACCTTATGTTATAACGAATGAATGAACATATATTTTACTATTATTCTTATTATAATATTTTTTGTGTCGCCACCAAATTAATCTTTATCCTGTAACGATAATGCATAACCTGACATCTACCGGATTGTGTAGCGACGGAATTCTGTATCAATTACGCGAGACACCAGTGAACGAACGAGCGACGTTCATCGTGAATCAAGAGGATGTGGTATTTGGCACCAAAATTAACACAAATTACATAACATGAAATAAAATGCATATTTGTGTGCTTAATTCTAAGTTAGAGTTATTTACCAGCAGATTAGTGAGATTTTTGAGATTTTTTTCCCAAACTTACTTCCATTACTTTTCATATGGCAGTGATACGAATTGTTATGACAGTGAAGCGAATACATGCGTGATTATTTTATAAATTATCTGAAAATCCAACGCATATTTGTTGGTATTATTAGTCACACATGCCTAATTTTTAACTTTAATAATACTTACTTCACTCGAAACGAAAACTACACAAAAACATACATGATCGCGAGATACACACGGAGATCATGAGGAAATATAGGGAAATATTTCTTAGGATATTTATGAGACAGAACTGGTGAGAACATATCAAGCAGTTCGTTTTGTGAATTAATTAGCTTTAGCTATTACACAACACTAGTATACTATATATGTTTAAGCTGTATGATAAATCAAATTAGTTTCTCCATTTCCAATTTTGCATATTAATTAAAATATAACGTACTTAATTGCTTCTATCCTCCTCGATTTAATTACTTACAGAGGCTGGGTAGTCAACACGAGACGTTTGCAATTGCATTGTTCACTCTTATTTCATAGTAACTATCTCTTGTTTTCCCAAAAAATACATTAATTACACAAAGGGTTAAGTAGTCGTCGTTATGTGAAGTTTTGTGCCCGTATCCTAACTGAGAACTATGTTCCAAACTCCATGTAGCGTTGGCTTTAATTAGAGCAGCGTCAACACGCCCGCCGCCGGTGAATTGGCGCTTTTTGCGTTTGCCGCCGACAGATTTGCGCCAATTGCACCGCGTTCACTACGCCTGTGTCCATCCATCGTTTAGTTTAGGCAATTAATGTACTACCAATGTCTCCAGCAGAACACCACCCTCATTCTGAGCCAGTCGTGAGCAGTAAAATAGCGTTAAAAAGTGTTCGGCCCTCTTTGTTTATCGACCGCAAATGGTAGTCATTTTCGTTCGTGAAAAAAAAAGATGACTACCAATTTTTATAGGTAAGTAGAGAGTGGCAAACAATTTTTATGGTATTTTATCGATTAGGACGAGCTTAGAATAAGGTAGCCGACTCTTTATTACATTTTGTAGGATCCAGTTAAATTAATAAACCTATAGGAAACTTTTGATTGTCCAATTGCATAATTATCTTAATAAATCTCAACATGAATGTGTGGTTTATCATCAATTGGAACGGCGGGTTGTAAAAAGTATTAGGTTGAACGATTATTGACACAATCAAAGCGCTGTATAATTATCGCGAACCTACCTATTCTGTTCTTTATATTATGTATTCGTTAAAACTCACTTTACGACGTAACCTACTTGGTAGGATAATTAGTTAATATGAAACTTGTCTAACATAGCTTGATTATAAATTGTCATGCTTAAAAGTTCTAAAGAACTTACGTTATAAATACGTAATTAAGTCCTTCAATCGCAGAGTGGGTCGTGTCTTGAAGTAGACGTGTCGTGAGTCGCGACTGTAGAAGGTAAAAGCCCAACAATTATTAGGGCAGGTCGCGAACGTAATGCAATGATATAATAAGCCGAGCAGCGCCTTGACTTCTTCTTTTGTTCAAACACATTTCCCACCGAACAAACTAATAATGTTATTATCTTATAATTATAGTCGTAGGGTTTATTAAATAGATAGGTAAATTATCCCTAACAGAAAACTATACTTTACTTATAATTACTTAGTTACTTATAAGTAAAATTCAATCTATAATTTAATACTTGAATAAATGTTCATATTGTATTTGTTTCATTGCAGATCCAGTACATCAGTGTTTGTTCTGCAAGCTTGGTGAGTACTTCTTCGATAAGTGCACTGATAGACATGATTAGCGACAGTTAGCATTAATTAGCGACAATTAGCATTATTATAATATTATCTAAAATGCGTCTCTGGTTCTTTTCATGTATTTATTGTATCTGATGATGTTTATTGTATCTTTTTGTGTCGAATGTTAATGCTCTCGACCTGGGCTATCTTGTTGATACAAGTGATCTTAAGGACTTTAATTTTCTTTCAATTCAAATTTAATTCTATCTCTTCCCAATTTCATACAGTTGAAATAGGTTATTCCGCGAAGACTCTGCATTTCAAATTTACCAGAACGATAAGGAATTTATTTCAATTTGGAGTGTTAAGGCAGTTAAGGAATATCTATCTAAATGAAGCTCACGTCTGAGGGGTGATCCCACCCCTATCCGTCGTTGAGGATAGCAATCAGTGGTGTCTCCCACTAATACGAGCCACTGTTTATTTACCATTAATTTCACCACCCCAGTGTGTGTGTAGTCTGACTCTGCGCCCTCTGTGTCATTTCCGCCGTTACTGAGAGGTTTAATCAAAAAGGTAGATGAAGGATCACATGGACCATAACAAAACAGAACTATTGACTAAATATTGCCTATTATAAAATTGATTAACGGTAATTTTTGCAGATTTCCCGCAACGATTACTGTAATTAATTAGTAAAGGATGCGTAACAAGACTATGCCTATTAATGTTTGAAACAAGAAAGACGGTTTGAATTCTATTTTAAACTAAAATTATCAGTTATAGCTACTACTATTTATACAATGTTAAACCTTCACGATTTTAATAAAATACGAGTACCATCGTGCTTGTAGGTAAAGCGCGACCGACAACAATTGTAATATACACGGAAATACGAACTAAATTACAATGGATTTGTGTAGCTAAATGTTTTGTCAATTGTAGACTTTAGCAAGAAATCGGACAAAGCGTTGTTGACTCTGCATCATCGTAAGAAAAGGTAGATCCCCTAAACAGTATACAATAAGCGTCGCTTAATAATAAGTTCTGCGTAAAAAAAACACAACAAACAGTATTTATTTTGTAGCATAGTATTACGACAGAAGGAAAAATATTAGTACACTCGACAAAGATTAGGGATATCCCATAGAATGAGAAAATTGCATGTGTAAATTCTGGCAGTGCGTCGCGGTCGCTGCTCGCCGGCGATAGCACTGTGTCATTTCATTACCCGCTATCGCTGATCAAGCACGTGCCGCCTAGGCTAGGTTTACAAATACCCACACGAAAGAAAAGGGTATATTTACCCCACTAATGCTTTGCTTTAGAGGGTAGATAACGGTAAGTATACCATTGAATATTCAATTTTGACATAATATTGAAACACTAAAGCAAATATTATTTAAAAAAAACTTATAATATGTAGAGTCAAGTAGGTTGAATTCTGTATAAATTGGGCCTCAAGAATATTAAGTATAAATTAAGATATTGACAGCAAAAGAAGGTAAAACTTTCGAAGAATCTGAATAAGCTTACGGGTAAATTTATGATACAGTACTTTCTTATTAAAGTTAAAGGCAGCCTTATGTTTTGAGTGACAAATCCAATTTTATTCTCGACTGCCCCTCTCGCCCGCGCCCCGCGGACCGATCAGACCTTATCCAAATTGGATCTTGAATAATAAAGAATCGGGCGATTGGATTTTATTCCTTAAATTCAATTAGCACACGAGGGTCGTGTGTGTGACTGCAGACGAAAGATAGAGGTACATTATCGTATTAAAAGGGATTGTAAGGGTTTATTGGTAGGCAAGGAGTTTCCTATTTTAACCCCACAATATCGCACGTAACACTACGGCGAGCGGCGAGATTGTTCCAATTCAAATAAGTAACTCTACCTATTTCTAATAACTTGGCTAAAAGCAAGTTAATTTAACTACATACCTTACTTTTCCTTACCTACTTCTCTAACTTCATTATCATTTAACACAATCTTTCACGTAAAGGTGATATATTATCTCATAAGTAAATATATGCATATATGTTGGATTATATTAATAATTAAAAGAATAATTATTTCTACATATTTAAATATGATGTACACAAACCATAATAATAAAAAACGGCCAAGTGCGAGTCGGACTCGCGCACCGAGGCTTCCGTGCAACGCAACTTAAACCCGTAACTTTACTCTAACGAAAAGATAAACTAGATTTAGAGACCAACTTATCTTTGCCATTATCAAAAAAAATTATATCCATACATCGACATTCTACCGATTAGTTGATCATCTGCAAATATAAGTTTGTAATAACAAAAAAAATATATATTTTTGGGGTGATGTAATTTCAACAGTTTCTGAGATTATTTCCTTTGTGCAAGACCTAGCTTCTAGCCAAGTTTCATGATTCTATGTCAACGGGAAGTACCCTATAGGTTTTGGTTTTCTTGCATTTTCATACAAATATGCGAGAAAATGCGACATAAACGGCCATAATATGTACGTTTAATTGCGTTGTCGTAGAAGTATGATTTTTTTTGTATCGAATTGCGAATTGAAAATGTCGACCAATCCCATATCAATCCAATAATAAATAAGAAGTAAGTTTCGAGAATAAATTACAGCACTATAATATCCCGGGACGTTGTTTGAAACTTCGAATTCGTATAATTTTACTGTCTGCTGTCATGCCGTAACAATCGCGTTAAGTATGAGATTAGAAGCTTCGAAACTAATTTGAAATAAGCCGACTTAATTTGGAATAAATTGCAGAATTAATGTTAACGAAGCATTTCGATACGCACCAGCATAATCTCGATTACATTATTAACTCGAGCCTTTGATATTCAAATGTGTCGCTCATAATCGGACTTTATTAATCTTGAAAGGAAACAAAGCTATCGTGAAACGTTATATTTATCGTACAAAATCCATTTAATACACAAGTAGGGAGATATATGTCTAAGTCTTGAATAAATAACATATTAAGCGAATAACGGAGAAATTTTAAATAACAAATGATGTTTTGCTTAGTTAGATAAATTGACATTTCTCAGAAATTTTGAGATAAGTAATAATAACCTATTTATTTAGATTAAGATTATTTGTGTACCTAATAAATTAGCAGATAACTTTTTGTTTCTCAAATTTAATTTCCTAATTAATCAGCTTATTTTATTAACATTAACATTTGAATCTATACACTTGTCATAGGTACTAAATCACTTACTTTTATCAAGACTAAGAAGTAGGTGCTATAATTTTCGTGTTATGTTAGTATTATTAAATTCCTTTAGACTTGCCTTTAGTTTAGTACAGAATACAAAACAAAATCTACCACACTAGTTAGGTAGGTACTTACCTACTATAGTTTCTTGGCTATAAGCTAGGATGTACAAATACACATTTTAGAGTCTAATTTAATCTAAACCAAGTCTATTAATTTAACTTGACGCATCACTCTGCCCGAGTGCCATTAGATTGAATGTATTAATAAAATAAATTGCGATATTATCGCGGCTGCGTTTGACATAAACATCGAAATCTACTTAAAGTAATGGAAACGATTTAATGTAGCAGAATCAGGGCGCGCGATAAGATGAGTTGTGTTATGTATGCTCTCTCTCGAACACGGTATAATAAATAAGTTTATAAGCTGTCTTGACACAAATGATTCGAAAACTTGTGTAATACGGACAATGGGCATTCTGACATGCCTATTTAATTGTGACATCCGAAAATAAAGGCTATAGATATCTCTGAATAACAATTTATATTCAGTTTATAAGTCGAATATTATCTTAATGTCGTGAATGTGTTAATAAAGCTTTATTATGATAATTAATTTGCAAATAAGTTTGCAATGGAATTAAAATATGATATTGAAAGAGAATTATATAAATAAATAAATAGAATGACTGATAAAGATATGGCCACACACACACACGGGCACAATATTTAGGAAATATCGTTTATTGTTTTAAGAATTTTTAATGTCGTTTATAGCAAAAAAATACTTACATATAAAAATGTTTAAGCAAGCACATTGATAAGCGTCCACCACAGTCTAATTATGTATACTTCTTGTGGAATACCCAGTAGGTTGCTGACATTCCATCTGGAAAACATCTACACAATAAAAACAGCTCAATTACATTATGAAATTGCGTAAGACCGGCATTAATTAAAACCGCGTGCTTGGGAAGCTATAACACAACAGACGGTTAAAGCGTTAATACTTATTATTACCATAACTCCATGAAGAACCATATGGTAATCATTTATGCAGAGGGAAAAAATATGACATGAAAAATACGGTGTCCCTTCATTTGATAAAAAACATATTACAAACCATTCATTTCACAAACAACGTTCGGCAAAATCATGATTCATAAGTTCATCTTTGTACAAAGTAATGGTTCTATAAATAATTCATTTGACAAAACAATTACGAGACAAAGTTTCTTTCTTCAAAACATCACTTAACAAACTATTCACTTATTATATACGTTAATAGATAAAACAACGCAAGGCATAAAAACCTTTGACAAAATGCATTGTTTGGTAATTGTAATTTGTTTTTTATCAAATGAAGGGACACCCCGACAACTCTCTAACCAGATCCGACACGGATGTTTAGGTTCAGAAGGCTCTGGCTTGGAGCGAAGCGCAGCTTCGCTCCAAGCCAGAGACTTCGATGTTAGGTTTTTTTTTGTATTCAAAAAGCAAGTTTATTTATTAACAATTATACATAAATTTGTAATTTGTTTTTTATCAAATGAAGGGACGCCCCGACCAACTCTCTAACCAGATCCGACACGGATGTTTAGGTTCAGAAGCCAGAGACTTCGATGTTAGGTTTTTTTTTTTTGTATTCAAAAAGCAAGTTCATTTATTAACAATTATACATATAAAATACCCACTTATTTACCCAATATTTTGTCTAATGGCGACCTTGCAAAAGGAATACTTTGGTCATTTAATCAATTGCAAAATGACGGTTTAGCATTCACAACATTTGCTATGTTAAATATTTATAAAATGGATTTTTGTCAAATGATCACTTTTAAAACGATCACTTTAGTAAATGATAAGTTTGTCAAATGATTACTTTTTCAAAAATAATTTGTAAAATGATCATTTGTCATACGTTTTTTGTCAAACATTAGTGAACCGAAAAATACATTAAGTACACATTTTTATGCCATTTTATAATATACGGCTATGAAACATGCGGTTCGTTTTTGACATAATATTTGTTAGTTATTAAGTGCTTTTCGAATAGTCTATACATATCTATTGCATGCATCAAGTACCTACACCAACTTTTGTCAATATGTAGTAGGTAACATACATGTACTGCAGAATGTAATCAATCCACTCGGAAACAAATCAGCTGATGTTGCCAATGCCATTAAAATAAAGTAATTTTTTGTTACCTAATAATCTGTGCCTAGGTTTATGTCTGTGTTTTTTGTTTACTACGTCGTTATTTAGCAAAGATAAACACAATATAAATTTAAAGAGGAGGTCCTTGTCAAAGGATAAGCTGTCACACAAAATGGACCTGTTTGTCGATAATTGCAAAACATTTTAAATCTAATTTAATTATCGCTTTATACTTTATACTTAGATACTATAACATGGAATAAAGGCTTATTTTATTAAGTTTTTATTAGTACCTCAAAGTTTGACAAAACCATCCTATAGTAATAAATAGCAGATGAATAGCCCTTCCCACCACTTCATCAACTGGAAGTACTTAGTAGACGTTTGCGCTGCATCTGCGTTGCTCTTTCTGACCTTGGCTCTATTTATATTATACGAAAATCTTATATCTCCAAACTAGAGAATAATATAATAAAGTAGGCCCACGTGGTTACACTTAAGCATTTATGGGTTTGGTTACTTAATCACGCCTCCACGGCTTTAGAAATCGGCAGTCTATGACTCTATGAGTAAGTAACACATATGCTATCTTTTACCACGAGAAAACGTCAACGTCACGTGAACAACGTCGCGTGGCAGAAGATAGTATGAATAAATTATGTTACAATGATAGCAGGATGTTACATACTAGGGTGGGAGCGGTCAATCAGGGCGAAGCATTCAACTCATAGCTTGTGTGCAAATTAAAGTGCCCGCGTTACCGCTCCGGCGGCATCGCTCTTAAATTGACTGTCCATCAAATTGTGTTGCAATGGGACGCGTATCCCGCCGCGCCGCGCCGCTTTGCCCGTTCCCTCCGCTTCGATCCGCTCCGTCCGTTTTGCCCCGCTCCGACATTGGTCACTATGCATCGCTCGCGTGATGTTACTTAATTAAACTTTAAGCTTAAGGGAAAATTTAATTTCCGGAGCAGCAATTCCTAGGGATTGTGTTTCTCTTATGTTTATTTGTTAGTTGCCGCTCTTGGTACGAGTTTTATAAAGCTTCTGTTTATTTTACAATACAGTTTCTAATACGGTTCTCGAATTAGGTACCTATGTGTTTACATTGTGACAAACTGATGAAGAATTGCCGGTCAAATAAAATTCAGCCACCACCGGATATTTACAAAAGTAGAACGCCATTTTGAGAATAATGTTCCTAGTGTGATGAAATGGAATTCAAATGTCATACCAATGCGTCAATGACAGCGAAAAGCGAGTAGCGTAGCGTTATGGTGGCAATGCCGGTGTTACGGAGCGCCAGCTATGGCGTGCGGCGCAGCCTTAAAAGCAATATCCGGCGCCGCGCGCGCCGCCCGGAAATGAACCGGAAACGGCGGTGTATTAAGCCGCAGGTACCAGCCCTTCAATTTATAAACGCTCGCGACCGCACTCCAGGCATTGCCGAGCTGCTCACCAGATATCCGGCACGGTTAATTTGTAACTTGCACTTCTTACATTTCCAAGGAAAAGCCTGCAATTTATATTCATGCAACTTTTTAGGTACACCCTCCTATATTAACAAAGTCTAAATATAAATTGTTAATAAAATTCAAAACATAGTCGACAAGACAGTATCTAAAATTACATTTTCTCGGCCTGAACTAACAGTGAAATGAAATAAAGTCCGCAAACAAAAGTTTGCAAATCCAATATGATTTGGCGCGTCGGTAAACATCGGCAGCATCCCGGTGATATCGCGAACGAATAACATTAAACTTTGTATGGATTGAATGTAGAAAACCAATTTCGGTGCTCGCCGAGTGCGAGCCGATGGGATGAGGGTGTCAGAACGCTTTGACAGCTCTCTGATTGAAAAATACGGGAGCCTGTTTATGGAGCAAGTGTGCTGTACTCTGGCACACCGGGGCACTACTCTGTGCCCCGGTGTGCCCGCCGACAGCGTCACCACTCCGGCACTATGAGACCTACAGCATCGTCTGCAACTCAGCTAATCACACACATAGAGCGTACTTCCTCCTTGTAGATCTTAATATAAACGAATGAAGGTGATATTAGTTTACCCAGCCGATATTATTATACACAGGTAGAATAATTTCGGCAATAGGTAAACTAATATCAACTTGCACTGTTGCAATTAATAGGTAATAAAGCATGAATATGGGTATCTAATGCAGGTTATAAATTTTTAGAATAACATGTAGTTCCATACAATTTTCTGGCATTTTTATAAGAATTGACAGGTATATATATATCCATCTTTTGGGCTCTTACTCCTTTCGGAGTAAACAGGCGTGGGATGCCATACCGTACACCCTGATCTTGAAAGAGGTGTAGGTATTCTTTGTCTTTATCCAATGCAATTTATATTTTATTTATAAGTCGCAATTGACTTAGAATTAGTAACAATATTACAATACGACATCGCATCATAGAAATCTGCCCCCTAGTCAAGTGGCATTGACTTTCGTTAACGTTCGCGGGAACCCTACCTAAGTAATACAACAGAATAACTAAGTAGGTACGGACAACAGCAGATCAGTGGTAAAATTTGCTGTACGATTGTAACTCTTACGACGCAGATAATAAGAACGGTCCAAAGTCCAAAGTGTTACACTTGATCTGCTGTACCATGATTTTACAGTGAAATCAAATCTTATCCTATATGTCACGTACGAGTATATGAGTATTCCTCATAGATATGTGACAACGACACCGGATCGAAACGAATCGAAATTGCATTCAAGAGTGGGTTACTCTAATCTAATACACCGTCGCGCAGGAAGACAGCCATTTTCTTTTGTAGTGGTTTCCTCTGTAGGGGAACCTTTGCCCCTAGCTCACAATACGAGTACTCTCTCATAGTTATTGCAATGTGTGATACAATGTATGTATGTAATAAAATACAACATAATTATAAACAAGTGTCCGGATATGTTTACCCAAAAAATGAATAGCACTCTAAACAATTTTCACATAGCTGTCAAAAGTGGCGGCCTTTTGCAGAGACATTCGTTAGCGACATCACAGTACCACACAGGTACGTTGTATGAGAAATTAGCATGCCACTAAGAATTGCTTTTTGTTGAGGTGCATCGAGAGTCAAGCAAGGTCCTCTGTAAAAGACTGATTGACATGAACGAAGTTATTTTATGTGATTGTCCTTGAAGGATATTTCGAGTCATAATATTTACAGAATGTATTAATATTACAAAGATAAAGAAGTACCTATAATATAAAAATAGATGTTATAGGTACTTACTTAGTGTAATATTTTGTAAATAGGTACTTTTATTATTTGTATTATTTTAAGTTTTGATATTATTATGTGATTAATTTAACAAGGTGGTACTGTCACAGCCATTCAGCGTAACAATCTGAAAAACATTAAATTAGAAATTCGTCATTGTTTTTACTGTCAACACTCCGATGTTTCAAATCTTATCGTTACGGTTTACGCAGAAATATACCAAATTGTACATGCTTCGTCGCTTAGTGTATTATATTACGGTAGCTCACGTATGTTACGTACATTACGTAACATACATGAGCTACCGTAATATAATATAATATAATATTATGGACCGATATTTATTAAACGTGTATCGGTTATGGAACTCGAATGATAACAATAAAGTGTACATTACGAAACTGCAATACTTATGAAATATATCGTAAACTATTTGGAGTTATTTCTACTCAGAAGCAATCGAAAAACAAATCATTATAAGATTAAAAGTAATGTTCGTTAATGTAAACCCAGATAACGAACTAAACACAATAAAGTTCATTTATTAGATATTGTTTATCTCGCTTATAGAGAGCTGCTCGCCCATACAAGTTATTAAACCTAAGTTCGTTGAAAGCCGCGGCATTATTCTTGATTAGGCGTGATCGGTAAAATTCTTTTAACCGTTTTTTTTAAACTTTTAATTACCATTATCGATCAAGTTTCCAAGTGTGTTGCGTAAATACCTATGCTTTTTCACAGCCCTCTCCAACAGCCCTAAAATTGATATCTCAGCATAGATTTTTAAAAAGTCTAGCAGCATATTCCTTCGATTTATATAGTGATGAATGGCGTCCAAATTATGCGCGATAAGAAATATCTCATAAACAGGCGCGTCCGGCGATATTCGTATCGATATATCACAGATTCGGACATCAGCACACTCCCATCGAAATTTGCAAGGTTGCTGCGGATGGTTTTCTTCAGAATTTATACGATCTGTGGAACGAACCAATCGTGGATAAGCATTCCGGATGGGATATGAGATCTGAGACTCATTTAAAAGACGAAATTAAATGTCTACTAGATTACAGTAGAGTCTCGTTCGGGGTCGTGTGGAGATTACAGTGATATTTATTGGACTAGTTCAGGGAATTTTATTTAAGTTATATTACTTATATCGTACGAAGTTGCTTTTTCCAATCAATACTATTCTAATGCTTTATGTACCGCTTTGTATGAATGGTACATTAACACTTTAGTACATTAAAAAAGGCAACAAACGTACTCAAGGGTAGGTATGCAACTTACCTACTGATAATTGTCTAATAGTCTAATGTTTACACTGAGAACATAAATCTTGAACGCTTAATATTATTTATACTCTAAACAACAATGTTAGATTGTACATCAATTTAAATTTGGTGCAGTGGTAGGTTTAGTGCATCTAAACAATTAACTTTCATTCTTTAGTAGCTCTACTCTTGTCGACGCTGTTCGGGAAATAAAGCTGTTTATAATAAATTAAAGCAAGTATTGTGTTGGTGCGGTATAAGCGAGTAATGCGCATGCATTTAAATTACGCTCATATGTGGCATATGTGGCACTCATGGCAGGCGTGCTGGATTATATCCAAAAGTAAAAGCAGCTGAACTTGGCTTCTTATTGTATTATGGCCACGTTACTAACATATGCATTAAGGGCGTCTTAAGACTATATATAATAAAGAGACAATAGCCGGTTGGTCTATTTTTCAAATTATTTGATAGCGATCTAAATCCGTAATTTAACTTTCAACTTACACAATTGTGTACGGGGGCATTCAAAAAATTTAATTATCGCGCATCTCACCGTCCAATCTCCGTTCTCGTTAACTTATTGAAAACGTTAAGTCTGTCTCCGATTTCTTTCGAAAGCTCCTCACGAAACTCTATTGTGTTCAATTGAATCGCGTCTTAATTACAAAACGGGTGAATATTTAATTAAAAACTTTCCGCACGCGAGTAATTCCTTATTCCATGTATACGAGATTGAGTCAGCGTCGAATCCGCTTTTCTGCGAAGCCGTCTACATTCGACAAGGGTTTTTAATTGAACGTCGACCCATTGTGCTCGTTAAAGCGATTCAGAGTTAATCACCGCGTTTTTCGTTGGGCGTAATGGAAGAAAGTAATTATCAATTAACTGCTTGATAATGGATTGCGGCCGCTTATCCGACGGCTTATCTCAACGTGTAAGCCACTCACTCCGATCAGTTAATTTAATGATGAATTTAAAATTGTCCTCAGTCATATTGACAGTTTACACGTGATTTATTCAGTAACTTAGATAAATAACACAATCAAGTTTGTTAGTAATGTAAAGTTAGTAGGTACATCTACATACAATATCTTTACATCTTCTTATCTATGTCTTGTGACTAATATAATGACAATCATTATAGCAATTGCTGCTACCGTTTTATTCTTCATAGCCTATGTGTACAGCCATTTCAACCAAGCGGAATACCGCCCTGATTGCTTAACTAGATGGGCTATTTTTTTACACTTACTCATAGGTGATTACTGATTGTACACCGAGTGTTAAATGCTACAACGGGGGACTTAAATATAATTTATTTAGAGTGTCGCTAGGTGTTTGGGCGTGTGTTCATCGCGATTGCGAAAACGAGAAGCGCGACGGCCGCTGACGTGATATTGTGCCGTGAATTAGCATTGTAAATGCAATCACAGGTGTCAGCCCGCCACTAGCTCGTCGAATTTATGCGCCTTCCGCTCCTACCACAGTGAATATAACAATTTATTGTCTATAAATAACGATTAACATCCTACTCGTCGTGTCTAATGAAGCAATTATAATATTACAGATTTGCCGTGCAAGTTTCACTCCGGAGACACACTTAATAACGAAACCTCTGAATATGTATGTTCAGTTGCGCAACGCACACGTCGGTCGCTGTTGTCATTCTACGACTAATCAACTTAATAAGAAGAATGTTAAGTGACAAGTTTCACATCGATCAGGGTTATTGATGTCGAAACCGGATTTCGTTATTGTAGCTTGCCCGACAAAAAACAACCATTAAGCGGATTAAACATGTAGGAAACCAATTAAGGCCTTAAGAACCGACAATGTTACCTGTGGGGCGCGCCGCTGAGCCGTCTGTGGCAGGACTGCGCTATTAAATCTCATTAAAATACCTAGTCGACGATCACGAACACTTATTTACAGCCCTCTAGCTAAGTTATTGCAGCTTGAGTCAACTTAACAACACCGCAATCAGCGTTCCGTCTGACCGTTAATTAAGCCGCATTATCGCAAAGTCTATCGCGACGGCTAACAATGACAATTAAACGAGGCAACTACGAACAAATATGGCATCTACTCGACTCCGTACTACATATTTTATCTAAGAGAAATTTTACTAGGTATTTATCGTACTTGCTCTATTGTCGACATTAATAATACTTAATTATCATAAACTCCTCTTATACCAAAAAAAATATACTTATATATTTTAGAGCACCAAACTTGAACGGTTAATATTAATAACGTCATACGATGACGTTTAATTTCTAGTTGCTACATATTAATTAATGAACATTTGCACAGTGTTGTTTTCATTTCATTAAAGTGACCGTGTTCAGTGGCTTAGTGAGTACATGTACATCAGTAATTACACCACACTGAATAATTACGTCTGCAGATTGATTTGCCGGAATATGCTAATATACTATTTTATTAGCAAAATAATTACGATGTAAATTAAAATTGCTACGTTAATTGTCTCTACGTAGAGTCTCACTCTTAAGAATGAATGTGTTTCGCTGTGCTTAACAATACCTACTATATAATTATTTTTTTCGAAGGTAAGACATCAATTTAGCCTTTGCGTTAATTGATACGTTTATCATAGTTTAGTTTTGAAATAAGAGGTTTTATAAAAATCTTTTTTTGACATGATGCTATTAGAAATGCATTACTTATTTCTAATAATAGCATCACACCTAAGTACGACAAGTATATCACAATGGTAACTTGAAGTACGATTTCATCTCTTAGACGCAGTCATTAGGAACGATTCAAAGTCCAAAGTGCTTTCGATTGTACCTATCTTTATGAATATAACACGTGTACTTAAATTATATTACATGATGGGAACTTTACCAGCGCGCGAGCGGTGCGCTTGAGTCGCGGGCAAAAGGCAAAAGTCGCTGTTTAGGTCGCGTATAATTCATGCCGCTTATGCCATTATGTCCACTCAATTTAAACGCGCCTTTATATGGTTGCGAGATTTGTGCATAAATTGCGCTCATTGTTGAGTTAATTTGTGCGCAATTTGCGCCTTAGACAGTTGTTACTGCGTGCTGTGTTTGTAGTTGGAGCAATAATCGTAAACTGTAATTAAAATTAGTTATTTAACAACTCTTAATTTTCACCAACCGGTAGGTACTATTATCCAGTAATAATTGTAGGTGTACTTACATGTTTTAGCAATATAACACTGACGAAAAAAGCAGGTGAATGGAAAGTAATGGATAAATAATTCCAATCACTTCCATCACTATTTGTAAATCTGGACTAGAAATAGCATCCTGTTCATTATCTATAAGAGACCGTGTCAGAAGCAGTATGCATGGGTCACTTCATATCATGCTAATTCTTCTATATAGTCAGGAATCAGGAGCATCAAACCTTGCCGAAGTTATGCGACCGAAGTTAGACGGCTGACCTCTTGAACGAAAAATGTAGCGATATTTGGAATGGCAGTGCATATTTGTTATTTCTCAAGTTTGGTGTGTGTTATTATATAAAACCATTGTTAGGGTCAGAAACAGGCAGAACTTCAAGAAGAAAATCCACCTGATGTCTCCTGACTATAAAATTTTCCATACCCAACATAACAACGGTATTAACAAAGATTCTTGACAAGACAAGTTATTTTTGTTTTTATGTTTCGATAATGCAATAATTTCGCGTTTATGTACCATTTGCGGTCTGGCGTATCCCACCGCATATTCATTAGTATAGCTTTAATGCAATATTAATAATTTAATACGCATGCTTGCATTATTTATGGAATTACTCAATGCAATTATCTGGTAGATATTTATGGTAAGTCGCGGACAGGTTTGCGCCGTCTGGTGCGACCATAGCGACCCCGCGACCCGACTTTCTGCATAATCATATTCCTATACGGGTTCGTTGGGAATTATTTAATCGTACCTACATATACAATAGGTAGGTACATTACAGTAGGTACGTTATTATTAACAAAGTTCCTTATTCGTAGCGACACTCGTTTATCAAGTTCGGGAGATTCCTCAATATGCCGTACCTTGATTGGAACTTAGGTAGTACTTATACTGAATGCATTATGCACCCAACTTTACCTTCAAATCAAAATCTAAAGTATACTATTCCCCGCAATCAAAGTTCTTTTATGCTAGCATCTCTGAAAGATTTTTCTACAAATATGACATAAACTGCAATTTGTTCAGATGTCAGCCTCTGCATTCTGCATTAGTAATTTGACCCACAAGTACATAGAGTTAGGATTGTATTAAGCTACATTGAATTGAACAATACGCAAATAATCGCAGATAGGATCAAACCGGGCACGACGTCGCCAGGCAATAAAGGTAATGTAGCCAAGGTATTTGCCAATATCCTCGTGGAGTGGCCCTCCCAAATATCTCGAGATTGTATTCCCCCTACATAAAAATTGTTCCGGAATAGAGATACTACCCGGATAAATATTCAATTTCACTACGGACGAAAAAGATTTGATACCTTTGCTACGTACTAGGTTTATTGGATGATATCCTTTGGAATGGGTTGGATAATCATATTCATAGATTCCCGACAAATACAAGGGTTTTTAGATGAACGGACAGACTCGGGCTAGCGAAATATTATAACGAGTTTACTAAGACCGGTCAACTAAAAACTGGTAGATTACATGAAATATTTTATGCATGTAGGAGCAAAACTATAATTATATTTTTTAATGGCAGAGAAATCGTAAGGTAAACTTGTTAGGTATATGTACCTATAGGTAAATAAACTAGGTGTTGCATGGTGCGCGGGCCGCTCGCGGCCCGCGTGACTGCTTTGTTTTCGTGTTGTAGGCGCCGCAACTAAATAAACATTATCCGGATTGTTCGCTGTGCAAATATTTCGTGCAAGCCATCCACTAATTATATCAAGCACCGCCCGAAAGTTACAAGTTCAAAACTCTGTGAAAAACATTTATTCGAAAAGAGTTTGCTCATTTAAAGGAGGTTATTTTTGTGATTTTTGAAGCAAACAACGCTCGAAATGCCCGTATGCCAGAAACTTAAAGAAAGTTTTCAAAAGCCAAACGTTGCTAGCTGTACACAATTTCCATAACTTTGTTCATAATTCGAAAGGCAGGGGCATCTTTCAGCCTTTGGTAGCGTGGGGACGCTCCGGGCTTCGCCCTCCGCGGAGCTCGGCCTATGGCCTCGCAGTCGGCTCGGCCTTCGGCCTCGCAAAAGTTACTTGGAAGGTGAGGAGATTTTTCTGCTTGGCAAGGGGACGCTTCGGGCTTCGCCCTACGCGGAGCTCGGCCTATGGCCTCGCAGCACGGCTCGGCCTTCAGCCTCGCAAAAGTTACTTGGAAGGTGGGGAGTTTTTTCTGCTTGGCAAGGGGACGCTTCGGGCTTCGCCCTACGCGGAGCTCGGCCTATGGCCTCGCAGCCGGCTCGGCCTTCGGCCTCGCAAAAGTTACTTGGAAGGTGGGGAGTTTTTTCTGCTTGGCAAGGGGACGCTTCGGGCTTCGCCCTACGCAGAGCTCGGCCTGTGGCCTCGCAGCACGGCTCGGCCTTCGGCCTCGCAAAAGTTACTTGGAGGGTGGGGAGTTGTTTCTGCTTGGTAAGGGGACGCTTCGGGCTTCGCCCTACGCGGAGCTCGGCCTACGGCCTCGCGGTGTTCTATCGCTTCGGGCTTCGCCCTACGCGGAGCTCGGCCTTCGGCCTCGCGGGAGGGTGCTCGGCCTTCGGCCTCGCTATAGTTACTCATAGATATTTACCGCACGCCAGTAATCCTTTCGTTTCGTATAGGAAAATATATGGAGAAAATATTATGGTTTACTGCTCGTCCGCCATTTTGTTTTTCCCAAAAATGTCAATTTTCTGGTATACTACATCATATATACTACGAAGTGGAATTGGTTGGATATTCCTCATGCGCTCGTGCTAGGCCAGCTAATTCGTCAAAGTTTGGTCTGAAATGTCCAAATTTTCAATCGGCTATAATTCTGCCGCCATTTTGTTTTTCTTTTGTTTTTCAATTTCATCACAAAGTAGGTGGACCATGTGACACGCGTTCCAAATTTGAACGAAATCGGTTGGAAAATGGCGGAGATGGCATCACGTGACACGCCGCCATCTTGTTTTTTTCACTTCCCTATAGTTTTCCTCTGGTCCAATCACTAAACTATACAACTCCCCCCTACATCACTTTCACCTCCGGGAACTCCTTCAGACTAAACGGGACGGTCAATCAGTGAGTCAGTCAGTCAGTCAGTCAGTGAGTGGTAATCGAGCTATATATAATAGTAAAGTAATAATACTTTCTGTGAATACATTACTTTGTGCTACATTATCACAAATTCTAACTTGAATTATTTATTGAATAATTAATAGACTATGGACTATTCGTATAGACAGATCTATTATGATGACGTTCGTCCCAACGCAATGGCTATCCGTCATAGGAAATGGAGTGAGTTAGAGGTGTATCCACTAGTCGACCCTCCGAGATGTAAGGAACGAACGACATGTAGATGAAAAGGGCAGCTGAATCTAATACAATCGGGGAAAGCGATACTCGCTCCTTGGCTAGGGCTGTCCAAGGTTGGAACGGAACATACACAAAACCCGATGGATGTATTACATTCTAGTAAGTACTGAACTCTTAGGCCCGTAATAATAAACGTGACTTAAAGTTACGCCACCATTTAGCCCTATCTGAACCTTTTGTAACGAAGTGTGAAAGGGTTAGCAAAACGATTTAAGGGAATAGAGGTTTAACTATGTTTATGAATAACAGCATTAGTTATGAGGAGGTTTTACCTACAGGTGCCCCAGAGATTATAGTTAAGTTTCTGATTGAGTAAGACATACTAGTATTATCGACATAAACATAGATGCCAAATGCGAATTATTTTACCAATTTTTTATGATGAGAACACATAATAAGATTTGTAAATATCCGTCAGTGATAGAGAGGCTTATACCTATAAAAATGTTTACGCAACTCGCTCAGCAATTCAAGAACAATTTGTGATAATCGAAGAACAAGAAATGTTTATGCCCCATTTCGTATCACACGCTGATAACTAGGAAAGTAGTTAAAGAGGAATGTAAAGTTTTATTGCGTTCCGTGATACGGCGCGCACAAAGTATCGCATTGTTAGTATCAAGCGAGTGGCAACCCTAGGCGGGCGGGCGGCGGGCGGGGTGGGTGGCGCCGGGTATTGAATGAGATTGCTTCTTACTTCGGCAAATGGATCACGTAGTGGATGAGATGTCACAGTGTTTTAAGATCCCAATTCGACCGAACCCCACATTGATGGACGTTCCAAGAGTTATTAGGGAACCATTATAATTTTACTTGCTTAGCTGTTGCTGCTATCTATTATTTATAGTCGTTATTTATTCATCTTGATAATTATTTTCAGGAAGTGAAGCTACATTGTATTTATTTAGTCTTACCAGCCAACTTTTTGGCCTAAGTTACCTACTTAAAAATGAGTTTTGATAAAGTAAGCACAAACACATTATACATATATATGTGTACAATTTACTTATACATTACGTAATGAAGTAGAGATACATTTACACCCAGTAATTGGGAAATTCCGAGCCGGGCCGCCGCTAGTCGCGTCCGGGCGGGCGGGCGCGCGGCGGCGGCGGCGGCGGGCGGGTGCTGAAAAACAATTTCACGCCAAATCTTAGCTTGTGTTTTCCTATTTCCTTTTTATTTATCTTTTCGTCTTTTCTTTCCTCGAGAATCAATTTCACGGATGAGCGTCGCGATGATTTCAGTTCAAAAAGCGCGAGGGTTCGATGTCGGGCGGTGCACGCGTGCAGCCCGGCCGTTAGCCGGCCGGTGTCCGGCAGCGGGCCGCCGCGCCGCCGCACGGACCGGGCGGGCGCGGCCGGGTACGAGCGCCGTTCTCATTACCCGGCTGATGGAAGAACGCGTCTCGATAATAAGCTTTCTGCTCGCTGCTCCTTGTGATTGGATGGGCGATGCGTGTGTTATCTGCGTATGCGGCTCCTGATATATCTGACCCAATTTTCTTTTGGATGATTCCGTAAACGAGTTTAGCTTCACGCATATTGAGCTAAAGTTATTACCTATTCAAAAGTAATTACAATTTGATCACATATCGCTCCGGCTTACAGAGACAGTGTAATGTAGCGTATCGTAGAGTTAAGTAGTGAATAACAGTGATTGTTTTGGCGCCCACCCAGATGGCATTTCGCATTTCGCTGACGTGCGATAGTGGCATGACCTCTCTGCTACTGTACGAACGAAGCATTTTATTTAATAGTATGCAATTGCATTGCGTGATACTATAGGTAGAAGGATGTATGTCGTGTTTATAGAAAGCACTGGCACTATTATATTACCACTTTGATTCAAGACTAACTTATTGACTCTTTGGCTTTAAATACTGAGTTTGAACAAGGATTTGAACGGGCCGTTTGGAGACGGACGGCCGACGGCTCAAAATTGTCGGGCCCAGGCGCCGGCGCCGGGCTCCCGCGGAATTGACAATTTTACGGGCGGTTTATTTCCGGACACCGAACTTCCTTGGTCAGGCCTCCCCCTCGCCGCCCCCGCCCCTAACTCTACCCCAACCCATTCGCTCGCTACCGCTTGTCCACACAAATACGCTTCTGTAACACCAATTGACACTACGAGGTACTTTTACAGATCCAGCGTAACTTATACAACAATATTTATATGTATCGAACATGAAGTAACTAAGTACTTATACAACTGTTACTTATATTATCTTTAATAATAGCCGAGACGTACTCTCGAGGTGGAACATAAAATTTACATTGTATGTAAGTGTCTTAAGCAAAAGCTTCCCACTTAAAAGCTCTACAAATGCACTGAAAGCTCTTTCGCGCACTAATCCCAAACCTTTTAGCTGCAATCAAAAGCCCGAGCGCTCGGCGGGCGCGGGACGACGTGATGCTTGTGGAAGCGCCTAGGAATTTAATTTACATTTTTAATTAAGTTAAATTTTGTTCGGAAAGCTTTCACGGAATAGGAGTTTTCTTGATTAGAGTTCAGCTCTGGCTGAAGTTTGAGATTGATTAGTGGAGCTTTAATTGCTCTCTGCCGGTGAATAATGAATTCGATCAGTGTGGAGTCAGAAGGGAGTGTCTAACAGATTACTCTGACGTTAATGGATCAAATTGTTTAGTTTCACCGAATATATTATTTTGATTAACAATATTTTATTTGTGCAATGTTGCATAATGACGTCCTCAGTGTAATATTGTACCATTGATGTTATTTGAGATTGAAGGGAATGTCCATATTTCGCTAGCGCCGCGCTGCCCCGTAATTGATGGCTGGGGTGAATTTTAACGTAATGCTGCTTAATTGATCGCGTTGATAACGCAATCATAATGGAGATACTTACTGATAGTCGCACTCGCCACTCTCCACTCGCCACTACCCGCCCCACCCCAGTAATGCCCAAATGGGTTTCCGCCGCGCACCCTAAATTACTGGAAATGCCTCTAATGGATTTCTCTTCTCACGAGTTAGTTTTAATGCGTTGGGATTGGTTACATAATGGTGTTCGCGCGAGGGCTGCTCATTATTAGTAATTACCCGAGCTTTTGGAACTGACGAGGTCGGCTTTTAAGTTCAATACGCAACGAAAGCAACTTTACAACTAAGTGAAATTACCATAATCATGTTATTTAAGCTCTCTCGCATTGTAAGGTAGAATGCCCTAATGGGTGCTTGTAAATCTGATAGGCACAAAGGACCCGTGCTGTAGCTGACATAAAGCGAATAAATAAGAGACTTCCGCGAAGCACTCTCGGCGAGAACAAGTCGAGAGCCAGTGACGTACGATTTGACGTAGAATATTTTATCCGGGAGTACGCCGCCGCCGCCATCCATTCCACTTATCCCGGCACTCTGTTGAATTTTTGACACGTCGACGGAAGAGCTGCCCTTTTCTGCGGCTGGTTTAGTGTGACAGAGCCCTTTAAATTCGCATTATATGGAGGGGAGTAAGGCAAGGCGACAATAGTATTGCTCCTTTGTCGCCGCTTGGGTATGACTTGATAGATTGTTGCTCAGCTAAGACCACATGACGTACTGCATTTCCACTTCTTTTATGGTCAAACAATACGTCTTTGTAGAAAAATCTTATGTGTTTTCATATTAGCATTGTCGGATACGATACTAGGTTACTTCGTCAGTATCGTCTATATCTAAAAGCATTAAATATTTATTAGTGAACGAAATGAAACGTCAATTTGAGTTGAGTAGGAGAGTACCTACGTGTAGCCGACGCTCCGTCGTTCAGAAGCCGAGCGCGAAGCAGCTGGCCGCCTCCACCCGCCAATCGGACCGAATCCGGCGCAGGCAATCCATATTAGATTTGCCCGCTCTCTCATATCCATTCTGAGATGTTCATATTTTATTGGGGCCAATAAAACGGATTCATGAATATGAGAAATGCATAACGAATACCGTATTTATGGATGGAGGCGCTCTCGCTCGCCGCGGATATGTCGCGGGTAATTTGATAGCCGCCTTTGTAACAGGTGCTGATGGGAATTTCGATGCGGTTATAAAAGTTTTTTTCATTCCGTTTGAGTTTGATAGCATATTCTGTTTTTATTTTTATGTGTTTTTATTTGCGACGAATGGTATTGTAATGTTTTATGAATCGAATAGGTATGATTTATTTTCCCAATATTACGTAACTGCGTGCTGATGTTATTGTGTTATTTTATGATCTGTTCAATATTTCCAGTTTTGAAAGCTGATAGGTATATCATTGCATCATATTTAAAAGTAGTATAATATCCTTTGGCAACTATACGCAGAGCAGAAAAGTGTACGTGAGGAAGTCATTAGTTAACGAAGCCCAGACCTACAGACAACGCGCTGCGCCGGCGCCGCCGGCAGTGGCGTCGCGGGCGGACGGGTCGCGGTAAATCGCGCGAAATAGCGCTAAGATGGATTGTTATATCGCTACGGCTCCGATAATAAATAACCTACTTCCGATCTCCAGCTTCGTTTAGTTTATTTATGAGATGACGCTCCTTCGGTGGCCGTTTGCGATTTAGGTATCTGTGTATTGTGTCACAACGGTATGGACTGATAATTAAATTTCATGCATGTTAGTGCCCAATGAAATGATTTACATGGATAACGAATAAAAAAATACATTCTATATGATATTGCACATCTAAGCACATTATATTTGCAGCGCAGCGGTGTACGAGTTATTCTTATGGTAGGGGACAGCATGGAGCAAATAAGGCTCCCACAGAATGTTTCCCTAATAGATGTGCACTTAGTGGCACTGGGCTTCGACTATGGTTCTCGTTAAGTAACACAAAGTAGTTATTTTGACGTGCATAAAATCATAAATTATGTACAATAGGAATATTTTAATGAAATTTCCATTATAGGTAATTGTAGTGTAGAGTGGGATCCCTTTTTTTCGCATAATTTTTTTGTCCTATTTTAATTTAGCATAATGAGTTAGGCATAATGTTTTTTGTCATAATCATATTTTGTCATAATTGTTTTTGGGCATACAATCTAACTAAGCATAATTCTAGTTTGGGCTAATCGTTTTTGCCCTAATTTTGATTTCCATATTGTTTTATGGCATATTGTTTATTCGTCTAATAGATACATAAATAACAAAAGGCATAATTGAAACACACTTTAATAATTTAAATGTATTTATT
This sequence comes from Tachystola acroxantha, assembly GCA_963506565.1. NCBI lineage: Eukaryota > Metazoa > Arthropoda > Insecta > Lepidoptera > Oecophoridae > Tachystola > Tachystola acroxantha. Next base: position 8,491,202 of record OY735874.1, read on the forward strand.
CATAATGTTTGTTTGAAATGAATGTAAATGTTTTTTTTACTATAATTTTCATGCAATATAATTCCTTTCATTTTAAATGTAAATTTAAATAGGCAAGTTTTGAAGTGTATTCATTTTTATTGTTGATAATTTTGTCAAGGCGGTTATGTTGGTCTGTGTATTTCTTCTTTTTTGTTGGTATTGGTGTTGTATGTATGGTGTATTAGGTAATAGTAGGTTACGGTGCGGCGGTAAGCCGCCAACATGATTATTTTATATACAAACAAAAAGTAGGTATTAGGTATATCAGATATAACTTAGGTACCATAGTGTAATAGTAGGTTACGGTGCGGCGGGGGTGGCCCTTGGGCCACCCGTAAGCCGCCAACATGTTTATTTTATATACAAACAAAAAGTAGGTATTAGGTATATCAGATATAACTTAGGTACCATAGTGTAATAGTAGGTTACGGTGCGGCGGGGGTGGCCCTTGGTTTAATTTTTGTTTTTAAAACTTCAGGAATATATTTTTCGGCGAGTAATTAATATGATTATTACAATTATGTTTTAATATCATTATGACAAAGTTTATTTAGGCTTTATAATATTATTCTTAACAATCTTTATGCTGTTTGTAGTTATGCTTAATAATATTATGCCTATAAAATTATGCCTAATGACTATTATGCGTAGTTATTACTAGGACAATTTAAGGTATGCCATGTTATATTATGACATAAAAATTTATGCACAAAAATAGGGAACCGTGTAGAGTTGATAATAAAATTTCTTTCAATTATTGGAAAGAACAACCCATTATCATAATGATGTACTTTAGATCCTTTATTAAACTGAAAATGCATTGAATGCATGAAATAATTAGGTACGATTGCTTTCTACTTATTTCAAGAATAACTTCATTTCGTTACGACTTGAGACGTAGGTAGGAGGTATATACGAGTGTTTTTATTCCCAGATTGTTATGTTCGATTTGTACATATTTAGTGAATAAGAGAGGGATATTAGCGATTCCCTCAAGTTTCAATTTATGGTTTTGCACGGACATCTCAACCTTCGAGGCATTCCGTAGTAGAGGATTTGTTATCCTCTTTCCTCCTGAAATCCTACTCTAATCCTTTGAACATAAGGCTGTATGTTATGTAGAGATGCTTAAGGGTTACGCTGCAGTTTGAAAAGAAGCTTTATACGTAGGATTTTAAGGTTTATATGAGATGTTTGGACCAGAGTGGTGCCGTTTGTCGGTAGTTTGTCGGAGTAATAAGGTCCCGCGCGGAGTGGACGCATGGAGAGGATATCGTTTATTCTAATGAGGTTTCGCAGAGATGGGAGCGCTCGTGTCCACTCGCGGCGGCGACGGCGGCGTCTGCGACTCGTATTGCCTTCCAGCAAGAATTCTTTGACCATATATCACAACTTGAGACGTGAATGTGATGCACAACACAAGCCAAAGTAGATTTTATGAACTACCTACTCGTTTCTATGTACTATTGATAAAAATATATTTTCGTAGATTTTATGAACCAGACAGTCACGCCACGTCTATTTCCATACAAACTGGTTTTGCTGAAATGGATGAACTATAACTTTAACTAAATATATCGCTGGAGATAATTTGGAATATCGAAATACTAATTTTCCTCACCGATTCGTGAGTTGATTTAGGCAATAAAAATATATAAGGCTACATTGTCAGTAGACTAAATGTTTCAAATATGTTTTTCCAAAAGTCTGGGTATCACAATTGATTAGGTAATTAACCAAATATTATATTTTGTATTTATTATACTTAATTAAGAAATAGAGGAAAATAAGTAAGGAAAATTAACGAAAATAAATATATCGCTTGAGGATGGACACAATTATTGTGTAAGGAAATGCAAACAGGATGAGGACATGTTATTGTGCTGTTCCAGTAATGGTATTTAATGGTGGTTTGTGTTGTTTCAGACTCAAGCGAAGTGTGATGCGCGAGTGACGGCTTCGCCATGATTCGTGATCCACCTGCCATGCACAAGCCCGACAATGGCAATAGTGAGTACACTGCCCTATATTATTATAATTAACTAGCTGTACCCCGCAACTTCGTTTGCGTAGAGGAGGAGGATGGAGGAGATCAGGAGGCAGATCTTCCTCTCTTTATCCTTGTTTCCACATCACATACCGCCATGGCTTATAGCCTATGAGCTGTCCGGATATTTCAGCTATCTCTTAGAGAAACTCCCATCAAAATCCCTTCAGTAGTTACGGCGTGATACTTGCACAAAGTCACAGACAAACAGACAAAAATTCTAAAAATTAGTGTTTTGGCATCAGTATCGTTCCTAAAACACATTACAATTATTCTTTTCAAAAATATCCAATGTACAGACACAACTTTTTTACAGTCTTATTATATGTATAGATTAATCTTCATTGTTTGTTTTTCGCACTATACTCATTTATACATATAAATACCTATACCTAGTTGTCGTCTGTTGGCAATTTTTTCGCAACAATATAATATTTGTATTTATGTAAGTATTTATTTTGCGGTAAGTACTTACTTATAACTAGTTTTTTTGTTTGTTTTATCAGGTTGCAGTAACAACTAATGTTAGAGCAGTACCTCTCCGTCCCCTTTAAAACGGATAGCAAACAAACAGTCTACTATCGACGACAAGCTATTCTCCAACGCAGGAAACTATACTTTACATAAACGGATTACGCGTATAACAACCCTGCAGATATCCTTTGTTCTATTGACTTATATTAAAGCGAGTGGGGACCAATAAATCTGGGAACATTTCACAATAAAATATGTAAGCAACTCGACGTTTTCGTTTTGCTGACGTAAATTTTTCATAATATTAGGACAAACAGGTCGCGAATAAAACGCGGGAAGGGTTGTGCCATAAACCGCCCAACAGCGTCCGTCGCGATATTAAAAAGGGGACGAACGATATTGCAATATCACATTTATGCGAAATGTCCGACACCCAGATCGTATTGATAAAAATAAGCGATTTTTTATTGTGCCCCGCAACGCTGTCCCAAGGAGCACGTTTGCCCACTATGTTGCTGATTGAAGTTTTAATCTCGCAATCTGCTCGGGTTTGATAACAACAGCTGCTCCGCGGCGAGGTGTTATGGCCCGTGAAATTAAAAAATGTAATACGATTCATATCACGCAGAAATGACAACAAATAAGCTTGAGCGCTTATGGCAACGGCACTTCGTCTTCGCCGCACTTTATAAGCCTTTATCGTAATCAAATCGCTTTTTACCTACGTTCCTCCAACTCTAATAACTAAGCTATCCAATGCGACAAAATATTGACCATTATTCAAACGTAGGTTGTTATTACTATTATTAGTTAGTTTTACACAAAAATACTGTGTGGTCTATCCATCCGTAGAAGGTAACGTGGGTATATGCTATGGTAAATGTCTGATTCTAGTTTATGCCGGCAGCGCGGCGCGAAACCGACATTTACTTCAAAGTTCACTTTCAGTTCATTTTGCAACATGTCTCGATATTATGTACGTTCACGCACAATAAGTTTAGTAATAGTGCGTCATTGTGAGTTTTTATATAGGCAAACTGTAGGCGAAGTGTCATACATACCGATTGATCTCATCGGACATACCATTTAATGAATGTTGTGGGTCTATAATTGTCAGGGTCACACAGGACAATAGTTTAAGACTTTTTATATGTAAGCTTTGTGACTGTGATGTTGGTACTCTTTTAAAATAAATAAATAAATCGGGGCCAAACATTTACTGTACGTAACAGATATCTACGTGAACCACTTCTATGCTCTGCAATTTATCCGCGGGATAGACTTCAATTTCTTCCGGAATAACAAAACAAATTCACATGAGCAGCGAATGCACAAGCAAGGGTGGAAAATTGCGGTGAATGCGGCTCAATTCAGAGGCGGCAGCGTGACGGCTGCGGACGCTGCAGTGTGGCGGGCACTGGGCCGCGGGCCGGGCGCGGCGGCACCGCGCGGCGTAGCGCGTCGCGCCTGCTCTGGGCGGCCCTGATAAAATTTATGGCCACTTCCCCTTTAAAACAATATTGAGGGCTCAGTTGGGATTTATGTCTCGCCGCTGCTGCAGCGACTCAATTTATTCTTCAATTTTTCATACAATAACTCACACACGTATTACGAGTGATGGATGAAAAGGACTAACTTTCGGGCTTTAATAAGAGCCTCCAGATGCGAATCTCCAAATTGGCTGAAGTTTATTGCCCACTTATGTCAGGCTTAAGTTTCGCCCGGAGCCTTTCTCTGAGAAAATAATTTATGACATAGATTGTCTCGACTTTGTACGAGTTTGATCGGCTTTCGGGAATATAATGTATCATGCATGTCTCGAAACCAAAACTAACAATTAATTCATATAAATCCTTCACATCCTATGGGAAATACACAAAAATGAAAGTAAGTCCTAATTTATTTCTGACACTACCTACGTTCATAAAATTTAAAACAAAGTTCGACTTTATTTCATAAACGTTAATTCATATGTTAAGTAAATATTCCAGAAAATTAGAAACATTCAATTTAGCCGGCTTTTAACCGTGCACGCGAGTGTGGGTAGGTTATTAGCATAGCTATTTAAATTGAAGGAAAACATTACGAATTCATAAAAATTAATGGATCATGCGCCTGCTAACCCTTGCTCGTGAAGCTAGCTTTTAGGTAATCATTTCCCGTTTGAAATGATTAATCGTTCAGATATTAATTACTGGCGATCTCTTTTATTTCGCCAACGAAAAGCAATTAAGATACGGTTTTCTGCCATCAAATAATTGAAATTTTAATTACTTAAACAGAAAACTCTTTCCATAGAAATCGTTTACCACTGCCATTAGGCTTTTAATTCAAAAATTAATTTAAACTTTCACAAGGTTGAGTTGGGAACCGAGCTCCGGCGTAAAGGCAATATCAATTTCATAATTTTAATTAAAAAAAACTAACTTGTCTGATGACAAAGTCTCGTACTTTTTTAATAACGGAAATGTTAACGATGGAGCTTAGGCAGAGCCAGGGTGCGGGGTGTGCAGTTGGTGTATTCCCATTGCCACCGGGGTGGCCGGCAGCGGAAGGTGCCGTACCGGGCCGTCACTCACGCGGCTACGTGCATATTAATAAACCCACCGGAGCACTTCCACGTGTGCGCGGCAATTACTTTATTTTTTTTTAAATCACATTGCTGGGAATCGATCTCGAAGGAACATCTGTACAGAATACAATTGCAGTAGGAACTAAAGATATACCAGACCGTAATTCGAATGGTCGTATTTCTATAATCATTAAAGTTTTTGCGATATATTAAAATAACATAATACATTTAATCATAAATTAACCTACAGCGTTATATTTAAATTTTAATCACTGGATTGCATACGAATCAATCGTATAGGTCTAGGCTAGACTCGGTTTTACAGTTACCTATTAAATAAACATAAGCAATTTAGTTGCACATTTATTAAAACTCTATTCAATACGGCTAAATAAATTACATGGATTCGTATGGAATTATCATAAATTAAATAACATATCTATAGCTACCTACTTGGTTGTTATTGTTATAGGTTGGTAGAAAGTAATTATATTATTCAGGTCGCGCATCCTGCCTTGTTTATTTTTTTGTACATCGACGTCGTTATTAATGCAAAACCCGCATTTGGTTAAATCTAATTACGACCCGCATAATGGGTATCGCAACAACGCAATCAGCTCCATTGTTTAATGAGTGACCCGGCTAAAACTAAATAAACTGTATGAGCATTTAGAACAGCTGCAACCACAATCATTATACAAATCCATTAGTACCGCACTTTAGATTGTTCCGTACGATATTTAGTTTTCGTAATGAATTTGAACACGCGGTTAAATATTTTGTGTTAGTTTTTTAAAGGCTTGAGCAATAAAAAAATGTTTTGATAGTTTAACTTGATTGCAAAAAAGGCAATAGAATCATGCAAATGTAAATAACACGATGAATAGTGATGTAGGCTCGTACAGGGATGCCAAGTTAATTGCAAAACGCAATGAACGATTGTAAATTGCACGGAATGATTGCGGGGCGGTCGTGATGCGGGTTCATTACAATAACCTGGCATTTAATTGAATCCGAGGAATGTTACCTATACTGCGTTCGAGACACGCGTGACTACACCGACCTAACAGTCGTGCTATCATTACATTTATGTTATCATCATCATCAGTTCGTTATTTACACCTGAGGCCAGCACGACATCTATTGAATCTATATTTATAGATATAAGAAGTACAATCAATTCTCTTTAAAGTGTTTTTGTTATAACCATTGTTCGTAATTTGAAAATCGGTCTTGCACATTCTTTTGTAATTTTTATCATACCTAGCGTGTAAATTTCACCCTCAGTTCCGATGTGTCCACTTCCCCGAATGTACATCTAGGTAAAATGAGAATAAGGTATTGAGTACGAATTAGGTACTGTTAATATAAACAAAACCATAGCGGGTTCCGCTAAATAAGCGCTCGGCAAGAATACGTATAAGGTGTGATGTGAAGCTAACTAAAGATAACTGGGTCCTCCGCAGCCTCCACTTAGAATGAGTTTCCTTGGTAGGATAGGATTTTCGGAACAAAAGGCTATTACAGATTTCAATTATATCCCGTGTTTAGAAGTAATTTCACTCCGAAATTAGAAAATTAATTTTATAAAATGGAGTGGTCCAAGAAACTAGCGACAGCGGATCCGAGCAGAGAATTCTTTAGTCGACGGAATGTCTATGTTATTACCAGTGCGCCATTGTCGCATTGCTCGCGCTAAAATAAATTGTTTTTCATCCATTTCCGGGTTTCTTTTTCATTTCGGCGCCTTAATACACTGGCGGCGGGCGAGCGGCTGTTTTCGCGAAATTATACTGCCGGGGCAGTTCGGTAGCCAAGTCTCTATCAAATTCTCAGCCCGGCGGTAATAAAACGAAAATAATACGTAGCGCCTTCACCCACCAACGGATATTTATGTACAGGCCACGTTATTAACTCGCCTTTTATTGGTTTTTTTATGTATTGATACATACATCGTATGTAGGTGTAGTAAACATATTGGGAAGCGCTAACAATTTAAAATAATGCATGCAGGTACATACCTAAATAAAATAACATTAAACTAATATATTGTTATTTAACCCTTTCGATATTATTCTAAAAGACGTTTGTAATAATATTAATAATTTACTATACTGATTTGTAGCAATCGGTCGTTAGGCTACAATAGCTTTACAGAGAATTGCGAGCGCAACCACGGAGAGTGCATGAATCAATATAATCGATCCGGCCATTAGACCGACGAGCACTCGCTCCATAATTACAGCATTAACAGCATGCAGCGCCTGAAATGGGCAGAAGGCTGCGACCGCACCGTCCGGCCGCACTTAGCGCGCCTCCGCGCCGCCCGCCGACGTCCTGCGGCATTCCGCGGAAATACACAGATTCCTCAACGACTGAGGTTAAAACGATCGGCGTTTTTATCTCTAAGAAAACTTACCACGCCTCTGCATACGTTCCGAGAATATTAAGGGAAACCGCAGTGAATTGATTAACTTTCAACGCTTCGCGTGAATGCATTAGCCTCGGAGTTAACGTGGCAATTAACTCATTTAACTTTTTGTCCATGTTTAATTGGTTCGTTTGAGGAAAATGTGCTTTATAAAGTTGATGTTAAATTACGTGATATTTCTCGTTGATATAATTTCAATAGTAGCATTTCATCTATCTTAAATAAGTTCACCAAATATAGGGTAGGGACTTGTAGGGATTATAGACAGAGATGATGGCGGCGGCGGCGTGTTTATTCGATCGCTGTGGTGGTCTACTAATTGCGAATAACGACGCCCGGGGACCATACGTCATTTTTATTATATTATTATTAACGAGCCGTCATTAATATACTCCAATTAAGTTTATTGTCTCGACGTCACTTCAATAGGCGAGATGTATCGGCGCGATGGCGGCGGCCGAGGCGCAAGTGATCGATTGCGCTGAGTTATGTCCACCTAGTTACCCCTTCAATTGGATCCTTGATTGGTTTGACGTACGCACTATTATTATGTGGACGGTGTGCCGATAAATTGGAACTGATTGTTTACTAAAGGCGACCTATTTAGTTATTGCTAGAGGGTAATTATACTTTGTTAAAGACACGAATTGATAATAAACACAAGGCAATTTGATTAAATGGAAGAAAATCATAATATAGCCATGTATAGACTGGCCTGAATGTTCCATAATAAGTACCTACTTATTTCATACGACGCGACGCCGTTATAGCAGTTAATGAATCGCATGTATGTGTACATTGTTTTTTTAATGAGAAAAATGCGTGTGCGCACATGTTAATGACGTCAGCGGCGTGCAAACAGTGCGCGTCACGCGGCGCGCCTCTGCCTGAATTAATTGAAGTAATTACCGAGTAGAAAACAATCGAGACCTAGCTTTAATACTTTAATGAGTCGCGTATTATGAACAATTACCAACGGACGGCAGCGAACAGAATTCAATGGTTGCACCCAAGCTCTAATTTAAATTAACCAACATCCTTCTCTGTGGTTAAATAATTATCTGCTTGGTAAAATAACAAGGCAACTTATTGACACTATTGATAAAACAATTAAAATTATTAAGTTAATTAAGGATCATTTCCAACATATAGTTACTTACTTGGGATATCGAAAAGTGGATTTCAGATCTATTTTCAGCAGATTAATGTAAGATGGTTGATGTAATAAAACGAAATTTAAATTTTGTCCTATCTCGATTAAAATTATTTATGTTCGAGTTGACGGGGCTGACTTGGGTGGCATGCCCTAAGAAAAGTGATCGAATTATATCGACACATAGCGGTCGCCAACTTGTTCTTACGTTCGTATGTCTCAGGGAGAGTGGAAATACCAAGTAATTACGATAAATCAAAAATTGTACTTCCTTTCTCTACCAAATTAACAATTCAAGTAATCGTTTCGCTGAACAGACATTTCCATATACATTCACTTTATTTAAACGACAAGTCTTAAAACATTTAGTAAGCACTTATTAACCAAGGAAAATTACTTTAAAAGTAACATTTAATAAAATCGTTTAAGTGCCATTTATGCACACTTAACATTCTTGATAATAACATTAAATATTATGTACCTACTTGAAGTTAAGTAAGTATTATGGGTAGGTACAGTATGGTACTTACAATTAAACATTTAAGTATCTACTTTTTACGGTATTACTTAAACTATTAAATGTTCCTACACTTTATAGTTAAGTATGCACATTAACTGCTTTGCTCGAGTTGGCATCTTCTTAAAAAGAAAATTTGCGTTGTTTAAACAGACAAAATAACAGTTTACATGGTAATTTTCTTTTAAATAGTACAATTCAGCCATAGTTCTTATAATATAATAATCTGTTAAATAATGCCGGATTATTTAACAGATTATTATATTATAAGAACTATGGCTGAATTGTACTATTTTTATTAAAATCGTACCTAAATCTTTGTATCTTAAGTCCTTCGTAGTTGTCTTTCTACCTAAAGGTTATCTGGAATAGTTTTTAGCGACAATACCACAAATTGTAGTTAACATTTCAATGTTTTAGTCTACAAACCTAATATTTGTATGCGAAGGTATTATTATTATCTCTTTATTTACTCATATTATTATTTTATATGTTTATATAAATACATTTCAAAAATATATAAATATAAAAAATAGCCACCCGCCTGCAGCGGGATGCCTGCGCATGATGAACCTCCTTATAATGCGTGCCGTGTCCAGCAGCACTTCTGCATCCGGCTCTTGACCGAACCGTCTAGCGAGAGACTCTTGAGATGTTGGTCGAGCGAGACTCTACAACAACATCTTCGCTATTAAGGAACAATTATGGTTGAGTCCACATCCCACATGGCGGTAATCTCGTGAGTCAAGTCTGAGTATTTACTTAGCTTTTTCTTCCTTCACGAGATTCTCATCATGGGGGACGGTGACATCAACCAGAATTGCCCGACGCGACGAGTGGTCTATTAGCACGATGTCAGGTCTAATGGCGACCATAGTCCTGTCCGATGATAGACCGATCCCAGTACAGCGTGGCACGGCCATTTTCGTGAACTGGTGCTGGTGCGTACCTATTGATAGGTACTACGGCACCTCAGTACTGACAAGGCCGTATTTAAGGGCAAGTTGCTGGTGGACTATCCTGCCTACTTGATTATGTCTGCGCAAATACTCAAATATTTATTATTATTTGTTTAGTAGTAGTAGTAGAGTTTATATGGTATGGGTATTTAATTAGTTTTAATCATCATTATTTTATAAGATATTATTATATTAATGAAATTTAAATAAACTTAACTATAAGTACAAAATAAAAAATGTAACATGTCTTTTTCTCCAAAGCAGGTCAGCAAGAAGAGAACAAGTACGCGCTCAGTACCGCCGTGTCCGGAGGCCCTGGAGGCGCCCGCCTTTGCGCGCAGTGCGGGAAAGTCATCACGGAGCGGTTCCTGCTCAAGGCCATGGAGCGCTTCTGGCACGAGGACTGCCTTAAGTGCGGCTGCTGCGACTGTCGCTTAGGAGAGGTCGGCTCCAAGCTATACTACAAGGCCGACCTCATGCTCTGCAAAAGAGATTATCTTAGGTAAGCGTGAAAACGTAAAGTATACAAAGGGTCTCAATAAGGTTGAGATTTTCTCAAAAACTACTTAACCAAATTTGATATTTCTTTTACAGTTACATAGTTTTAACTTTTATCTATCAAACAGTGAAAGAATTTTTGCAATAGGTCGAGTAGTTTTTGAGAAAATCTCAACTTTAAAAACTCTCCTGTACACCTTCGTCTGCAGTGTTCCACCGTACGAGTATCATCCGATAAACTTCCCGTGCTAACGTGTAACATTAAAATTAATGGTAATTGCATCCTTTTGTGCGAGCTACTATTTAATTGCATAAGTTACGTAGCGTGCCTCATAAGTGCTCCTGATATTTATAAGTCATATATTACGTTTATAACCCTGTTATTTTTTAAACAGGTTATTCGGTGCCACCGGCAACTGTGTGGCGTGCAACAAAGTCATTCCCGCCTTCGAAATGGTTATGCGAGCCAAGAGTTTCGTTTACCACTTAGAATGCTTCGCCTGTCAACAGTGCAATCATAGGTAATTACCGCGATACACTTCATTGTTCAATTCGTTATGCTTTATTGCCAATCATTAACTTCATTAGTCTTCATTTTCAAAGCAAATTCCATTTCATGTTCAAAAGACTGCTGTCCAATGTATGTAAATATATAGTGGATCTTTCTTTATTACTTACAGCATTTAATTATTGCGGACCCAACGAGGTTCTACTAGGATCTTACATGACTCTCGTAGGATCCAGTTTGTACCAGGTATTAGGTACGCGATTTTGAGAAAAACCGAGAAGAACTCGATGGTACATGACTGACCTAGGAATCAAAATCAGATCGTATGGGAAGCCCAATGTCGTAACCACACACCGATATCTCTTGGAACTTATAGTGGATCTGTTCCAGCTAGTATACGCCGTGAATCCATGAATAGATACCTATTATCTTCATTGCATACCATTTCATTAGCATTAACACGAAATGCTTCAAAAGCTGCAGGAAAAATGATATAGATAAGTGCACCTCGTTGAGAATATTAATTAATGGCTAAACTCTACAGGTTCTGCGTAGGCGACAGGTTCTACCTGTGCGACAACAAGATACTATGCGAGTACGACTACGAGGAGAGGCTGGTGTTCGCCAGCATGGCGGCTAACCCCAGTGGGCTGGCGCACATCCGGCGGCAAGTCAGTGGGCTACAGGTTACTATACAAACAATTTATCACCCGCACATACATCCTCCTTGGGATACTAAGACAATCGTAGGAATTAGCTGGGTGCTGGCCGAAAAGAAAAACAAAAGTCAAACTAATGAAAATGTAAAATATTAAGGTAGGTATTATAACAAATGTTATAATACCTACCTTTTAAAATTTGGTATATTAAGTTGGGAGGTAACTTGATGGTTTATATTTAAGTAATATTTCCATCTAACTCAATTCGAGGGTTTATTTATAACATAACAGACAGATGATTATTAATATAGAGATAACTAGCTAGTTAATCTAGTAGGTATAGACTAGACTCACCAAAGTCTGTAAATAAATCTGTTTATGCGCAACATCAATTTAGCCTATTGATTGACCCCTTTTCAATTCATAAGGTTCAATTTAGATAGGTAAATATGTAGGCGGGGTTGCAGATGTTTATTTCTAACTAGCTTTCCATGGAGCCCTGTCATGTTCTATTCTAATTGTTAGTTAGAATGGAATCACATTGCTAGTTCTCACCACAAGGGCCGGCAAGCGTGCAGACCACGTCGTTTGGTACGTGCTGACGTGGCCCAATGCGGTCTGCGGGACCGCAAACTTGCCTCGAGCCAGGCTGCGCTCTTTCGCTGAATTATTGTTAACTTAATAGCCGCAAACCGACGCTATTACATCCGCAGAGCGCGGCTAGCCGACGTTTTACATCATTATGCATTTATCGATTTTACATGGGCTCGCTTATTAGCTACGCATGTTTGCAGTTTATAAAACAACACGTCCTAAATGATACAGCTCCCACGTACAGAGCTAGTGAGAATCCCACTAATATAAATATAAACGCGAAAGTTTGTATGGACGAATATTTGTTGCTCTTTCACGCAAAAACTAATGAATGGATTTTAATTAAACTTTACAGTAATATAGCTCATAAATCAGAATAACACATAGGCTATAATTTATAAAGATCCTGCGCATACGATGAAGTCGCGGGCACAAACTAGTAAACAGATAAAGACCGACAGAGCTTGTCGTTATTAGGATTCAGTATTTTTTCAAATGCCCCATCTCAAATAAGGGGCACGTGAAAAAGTCGGCTCGGCGGAGTAAATAACTCCCACAAGGACACTGTTAGTGGGAGATTCTATCTCCACTTTATTATGTTTCTTTTGTGATCATTAATCTTTCTCGTACGAACGCTTGTCGGAATGCGAATGTGGGGGAATCTATTTCATTTTATGAGTCGCGCGAGTGGAGGAAACCCATTCAGCCGCACGACATTTCTAATCGACTTTTTGATTGCGCTCACGCTTTACTGTTGGGAGGTTGACAAACGAATCGCTAACACAGGGAATCGAACTTAGATGATGTTTATGAGTGTCGTATGATGCCTTAAAATAGGTGTTAATTAGGCAAAAATAAAAATAAGCTTATTTCCCTTTATTTATCGATAATCTCGCAGATAGCCCACACCTTCTACGCCTTTGAAAATATATCTACCGGAAATGCTGTCGGAACGATCAAATAAAATATGTATAGTATATGGTAAGAGGTAAAATAGAGTATCAATTGGAATGAACTCAGAAGTTTAATAATACATTGGTGTTTGATAGTCACCAAGCGGTGGATACGTGGCCGCCGGTGGCTGTGGCGTCGTCGGTGCAGCGGCCGGAGCGCTCGTCGACAAGGACGGCGGCGGCTGCGCGGGCGCAGACGACGCGTCCAGCGGCTACGGCAGCCCGCCCGACCCAGACGTATGCGATGCCGCGCGATGACCGACGATGCCACGCCGACTTCTCGCCTCGGTTAGTAAAATCTCTATAATTGTTTTTGGACTTCATATTGCAGCATGTTCAGCGGACAGCCACATTGTATAGAATAATAATTATTTTGTCTGCCACGCCATGCCGGACACGCTCAATGTCTGTAGATGTAAGCGAAGCTTTAAGTTTGTAGATAAGTGTTTTGAATAATGTGTATTAATTCGCACAATTACGTGTACAGGTGAAACCCCACTGAGTGTTGGCGGGACGCTAAGGCCACGTGCAGACCTATCCCAACGGGCCTCACCTCTGGCGACTGGCGACTACTGTGTCTCCGTATCTATACACAAAGTGCGTGGCGCTCCGTTTCCTCTTACAGCTAGCCATCTATGGTTCATAGAAATTAATTTCATTATTTTTGCTGATTCATGTATAACTTGTATAAGCTAACACCCGAATTTGTAAAATCCGTTGAGAAATATCGCAACCTTTATAACAGAATATTTGTCACTAAGTCCGGTTTCCACCCTGCTAAGTGCAGAATTACATCGGCTTGTCTCGCTGAGCATATTTTACAAGCACCGCACGGGTACATTAGGCTAGCAGCCGAGCCACGCTATGTGGCCGGCCACTTTACAAAATGTCCGGGATGAGTCGCGATAACGTTGTCAGAACACGATATTTCCATTATATGTATACGATTTGAGCACTTGTTTACATGTTAAGATAGCGGCGTCGCGTGGGTAGAACGCGGCTCTGGCTTGCCGGTACGTACTGTCTACGTACATCTTGCGCTTAACCACTTTAGTCACGCCTTTATGTAATTTACAATCTATACATATAATAAGACTGTAAAAAAGTTGTGTCTGTACATTGGATATTTTTTGAAAAGAATAATTGTAATGTGTTTTAGGATCGATACTGATGCCAAAACACTAATTTTTTGAATTTTTGTCTGTTTGTCTGAGACTTTGTGCAAGTATCACGCCATAACTACTGAAGGGATTTTGATGGGAGTTTCACTAGGAGATAGCTGAGATATCCGGACAGCTTAAAGGCTATAAGCCATGGCGGTATGTTATGTGGAAACAAGGATCCAGAGAGGAAGATCTGCCTCCTGATCTCCTCCATCATCCTCCTCTACGCAAACGAAGTTGCGGGGTACAGCTAGTAGATAATATGTCGCAGCCAACTTGTTTTATCAGCCATTCAATTAACGACCTAGCCTGTTAACTAAAAGTTCAAATAAAACATTGAATGACATTTAACTATAGTACCTATAATAATGCATAGGTAATTATTATTTAGTTAAAGGGCTAGGCCTCCAATATAATGGCCAATAATGCCAGTTGACTGCGAGAGATACTTTGTAATTTTCATACAAAAATCATGACATAATTTCACGTAGTATTATATAAAATGTTTGTCATACAACGATTCAGGTCCACACGCTAAAATCTTATTGAATAATCGATCTCATTGTTATGGATTGTATGTACATTAGTAATCTTAAATATTGTTATCATACAAGGTATGAACTTTAATTGATGAATTCTTACTTTTTATTATCTATATTTTTGATTGGTTTAGTATATTACTTATTGTTATATTTTTTACCAAAGATAAGTTTCCGTTCAAAGGATTTTATTATGTAGACTCAACAAAGAGCGTTTGTAAATTAATTAATTAATAGTGATATATTTGGTACTTTGAAGTGGTGCAATGGTTAGTTAAGTACCTTTGTAAAAATAAGAACGTGTTTTAGACATTTTTGAAGCCATTGTGTTTCTTTCTGCCATAGCTTCAGTGAATGTTGTTCGCGCCTATGTAATGTAATGTTGATCTTGTTTTCAAAATTGATAAATCTGTTGTTTTGTAATGAATAAAATGATGTTTCATTAATTTAGAAGTAAATTAAATGCTAATTTTTTCTAAGATTAAAGTAATTTAATGTAAAATAAAGATTTCTACGATAAAAGATGTATTTATGTATAAATTCAAACTGTCATTAGTTAGAAATATTGGCTAGAATATAAAAATATCTCGTCTAATGTCATAAATCATTAAATAGCAATAGAGTCGACCTTAAAAATTATTTCAGATTCTCTTAAACATCGACAGATTACAAATTTCGTTTCACCGTTAGTACTGTGTAAATAAATATATTTATTTAATGATTACATTGATGTGTTTTATTCTTATTAACCTGATAGTGAAACGTCACAATACTAGCCAGTATCTATAATTTAAGGGGGACGGAGAGTTGGCATTCAAAAAGCAGTTCACATTCACAACTGAGAACCAAGTCACTGAGAGGAAATTGTAGTTAGAAAATGGAATTGAGACAAAATTCAATTTAATATGAATTAATTTCCAAGCTTTGCTTAACACTGTTGGAGAGGCAAGGTGTTGTGCAGAAACTATCAAACTAAAAATACTGTGTAGAATTGGATTAAAGGGGGTATCGATCACAATAATTAATAATACAGGATTTTTCGATATCACAACATTAATATATTTTCATTGACAAACACAACTTGACTACGTCAACTTGTTTCTAAAATAGAACAAATACATTTTATTATTGTCTTGTTTTAATTAGATGGATCCTCCATTCTTAGGGATCGAGATTTTTCAATCACAAAATAATATGGAAATAAGTTTCGCCAACACAGTCACACAGCAGACAGTTGCGTTTAGGTTTAGAACTTTACAATAAGATTTGGCGGCCAAGATAGAATCACTATCTAAAGCGAAACGAACTAAAGCCTTCTTACAATACTTACCTACCTATAGTCTACTCTTTTATGGCCGATCAAATACTCCATGCCATTTACGTGAAAAGCACTTAAGCAATTCACATTTAGGGTTTTAACGTACAGTCTAACTGAGAAAAAAGTATACAGGAGGCCTCTTAATATTTTCGCAAAAACTACTTGCCGATGTTAATAAATACAGTTACTTAATAATAGTGTATATGTATACAATAGTATAAATAGTGTACACTAACTAACTTTTTTTACAAGCGGTCAAGTAAATTTTTGAGAAAATGTGTCAACCTTACTGAAGCGTCTTGTATATTTTTCTCTGAGCTGGACTGTACCTAACCTATAGCTATAGTGCTAATTGGAGAGCGACGCCCGAACTCAGTCATGAACATCTTTGTGAATCGCTTTAAAAATACATTACGTTGTCAAACACAAGTGACGGCGGAATCCTTTGAGAATTGTATGGACATTCCCTTCCAATATAACTTTACTGGGTTAGATAATTTTAATTTTTAAATTACTTAACATAAATGCTTCTTCTTCTCTTCATTTTTCGATAGAAGAGAAGATAGTCTGAATTAATAATCAAATTCCCTTTTCTAAGTACGTGGGTAGGTACCTAGATATACTAACAAAGGAATTTGAAGAAGAAGAGCGAATCTTCAGATTATCTTTAAAAATACTTCGAGTTAAATTAAATGTCTTAAAATCATATACTTTTATATTACCTAACAGTTTACAAAATTAATTCCACGAATTGCTTTTTAGTGATTGTTAGAGTGGGAATGTCCATAAAATGGTCGCCGGCGAGACGCATTAACGAGCGTCGTCGTTTAGTTGTTTGCTGTTTAAATAAGTGCTGTAATGTAATTTTAATGAGCTCACAAAAATGTGTGCGGGTTCCGAGTATCATAGCCCAGGAGGCGACCGTAAAAGGATTAAAGGTAGTGCATTAAGGTAACAATCGTCGTAGCGGGCGTTTGGCAGATTCTTTCTTCTATGGATACGAGGATGTAAGAATTTTCAACTTGCTAGTGGTAAGAGTATTATTATGTATTTGAAAACTAGGGATTTTCATTAGATACAGTTGCATGGTCTGTGTTTGGTTGTATGTAATGCCTATAATCAATTTAACATATTTTAGTACCAAATTAACAAATAAATTAAGCATTTGGTATTTATGCCCTTAAAGCTTTTTTAAAAAAAGTTTGCTACTAACATGAAATCTAGTACAAAAAATGAAATTTTAGTAGTGCCTATATAAAAATTTAGTTTTAAGCAAAACAATTAATAGCGTTAATTATTAAAACATTCCATTATGTGCACGCACGTGCAAACAAGAGTTTCATCCTCTTGGTACTCGCCGATACGTATATCGACTCCCGGTCTACCACTATGGACGGACACGCCAGCGAGCGACGGCGCGCCGTGGTAATGACTAACACCATGCTTTCACATGTGCTTTTATCCTTTGGCTTATAAAAAGTTAAATGACTGTAAAATTGTTAGTTGTGCTATTTTGTGTTCATTTAAATTTACGAGATTTGACGTCTATTTTAATCAGAATGTTGATTGTGATGAAACAGCCATGCATTTTACCTTGCTCCCTTTGGTTTCGTTCAAATCGTGATGACACGGAGAGGATATTAGGCGTAATTCTGCAGTGGCGGCTAAATCTAGATCTAAAAGAAAATGGATACGTTTCGTTTGGCGCCCACTTTTATGATGTGTGTATAGGTGAACGGGCGAAAACCCTTAATTGTAGGTAAATAATCGATATTTACCTACTACTACTATGCCTTATTAAGTAGATTTATAATAAGAAACTCTAATTTCGAACTTGTACTATACATACGTGTACAGTCGTACATGTCGCGCGAAAGCTTCCTAAGAATAGTTCCGCTGTAACTCTCAACAAAGATAAATAATTACATTGAAGTATTTAGGCACTTAGTTATATTAAAAAGCGGTTAATTACATTTGGCGGCGCGCCCCCAAAAGAATCTGGTTGCAGAAAGAATAGAATTTGCTTGAGTTATTGAGACCCGCGAGGCGCACGCTCGCCCGTGAAAACTCACTTAAACTTTTTAATTAAATTTTTGATTTTTCTCCCACCGCCGTGAGGAATCTTATCCGGAGGCTTTATTCAAAACGTTGTATTAATTAGTCGGCGTGCTGGAGACTAATGACCACCGTAATCGACTTTCACGACGTAGTGCAGTTGGCGCGACCGCAGGGCAGGGGGGGGGGGGGGGGGGGGGTAACGAAAACTTTTTGAAAAGTAGTCAATGAATAAGCCGAAGAAAGCGATTGCTTTTACAAACACCTTAACGAGCAAGGGATGGAGGGACTTGATATTGTGGATGAATTGCATGTTTATTGTAAATAAATGTTGACCAAATAAAGTAAAAACCGGGCAAGTGCGAGTCGGACTCGCGCACCGAGCTTGATATCCACCCGTTTCTGAGATATAGGCCTTGACGCACGGACGGACGGACAGACACACAATAAAGTGATCCTATAAGGGTTCCTTTTTTCCTTTTGAAGCACGGAACCCTAAAAATATCTTTATTCGAACTTAAACACACACCAAATACAAAAATAATATGAATCAGAGCTACAGAGAAATTACATACGATTAAGCGATTGCTCCGGTGAAGGAAAATTTAGTGAGGAAATAGGTAACCGGCTCATAAATATGGGTTACTCATGTGTATAAAATATGTTAGGCCCTATTAAAACTCGCCTAACAAAAGTTAGCCCCTGAAGAGCTGCTACAGACTGTCACTTAATAGAATCGTCATAGAAATCTTAATGGAATCTCTGACTATCTAAAGGTATAAATGCTGTGAGTGCCAACCATGGGATTGCAGCATCGGAAAACGCATGATTTCTTGCGATTTGTATTTTAGAAAATGTTCACGAAATAAGGGTTGTCCTGTATACGAAACTGTAGGTAGGTTCCACTTTCCACATGACATTTAAGCCATTTTATCCCGTAATGGTCTGAGAAGTAAACGTAACCGAGATATGGCCACGGAAATAGCTTTAAGTGCGGACAAATCCCCGCTAATGTGTTTGATCATAACGAAGTGGCACTGCGTCGTCTTTGTTTGCGTTTAATTAACGAAAACATCAGCGGGAGTCGCGATGCCGGTCATTAGTCCTTTACACACCGATAATGGGGTGATTCAAGCAAAAGTCTATTAGGGAAATAATAGTTATCAATACAACATATCGTAACTGCATTTAGACTTATGATAACACTTTTATTAGATGCCACTAAGCTTCTGGTATGTAAAAATCTATTTGGACATTTCCCAATACAACATTTGCCGTATAAATTTTATAGAGAACGGAAAATAAATAAATTTACATATGTAGGTATTTCTATTAATTTGTGTAAGAGTAAGAGGAGTGGATGACTTTACATGAATTCCTGGATCATAAATGTTGACGCACCACTACTATGTATAATGTAATCATGCATATTTAATTTATTCACACGCAACAGGCCATGCGGCATTAATTGATTTGATGTATTGATATCTATTTATAGAGTCTAGAAATTATCGAGGACCCGGTACACCTAAGTGATCAATAAAGTGAAATAATTGGCTGCGGAATATAAAATTGATCGAGGCTTTAATTGGACGGCTTGTCAACAATTATCATTTACATTAAATTGATTAGGCTTACTCAGCAGACTAAAGAAAATAAATTCACAGCCTTCATTAAATTAAAGTGAATCACGTCACGACAACTTCAATTAACAAAAGCATGAAAGCAAATGATGAGCTAGTTCAACCTTCGAAAGGCTGTCGTGAATAGACTATTAACCCTTGACTTAAAAAACGAGGTATATTGTGAAGCGCAAGAATTTTCCGTTGAATCATTTAAATAAACGAACTCACATCATTATGTCAGATCTAAGGATCGAACAAATTGCCAATTAGTGGCGCACTGGGGCTGGTCTCGAGACTGGGGCGCAACGGACCGGAGTGTCGCGTCGGGCGGTCGGCTCGAGGCCACGTCGTCGTCGTGGACAGGGCCTCATTTACCATACAGACTAAAAAGGGTTAAGACTATATAGGGCGCGCGATCTCGAGGGGCGCGAGGCGACAGGCGAGCAACAAAACAGATGAAAAAGTCTAATTAAAGTACCTACGACCGAGAGGAAATGTTTCATATAATTTGCCAACGACTGTGTTAAAAATCTCTCATATATGTGTTACAATTATTGATTAGTCCAAACGTGAATGTCGAAACAAAGTTGAGTAAGTAGGTACCTCTATACTTGAGCACCAAAATACCGATACGTATTTGGTAGTGAGACATCACTTTATCTCTGCAAAAATTACTTAAAACATTAACAGTAACTTGAACTTAAAGTTCCAAACTCTGGTTGAAAGATTTACCGCAGAAAAAAATAAAAAAGAACTTCATACCTATATATTGACAATATCTGTATATTCGTCTTTGATTTAAGCAGAAGGGCGTTAAAATGATATCAACATTATATACTATTATAGCGCCTGCGGAACCCTAAATCAGGCTCTGCTCATCAAAACCTCTCGCCCTCACGACTCTGCACCGTGCCGTTGCCGCGCCGGAGCTCGGATGCGGCGACGTCACGCCGCCGTGTCGGCCGAGCCAGTCCCCTTGGCACCACGATACGACCAGAGATCGCTCTTAGCCTGCTCTTAGCTCTTAGACACAACCGCCATTAATGCTTTAATTTTCTTGAAAGCAGTCTAAAAGACTTTTCCGTTCAAAAACTTTCTCATGAAAGACGGTGACAATGGAACAGTGATATATGTAGAGACGATCGATAATAGCCACAAATAATCTTTTAAATATACACCAAATTATACACCGAAATAATATTACTTTTTAAAATAACATACCTACCTTCAATTAAATGTTTCTAAAATTAGATACAGTTCAATGCACAACAATTGTAGCTTAGGTATTTAATGGCATTAAGAACATTAAATTTTCTCTACTGAACCGCTGGTGAAATTCAAAGAACTAATTAGCTTGACTTTAGCATTAAGACCGATCATTTAATTTCAGTAATTGGCCAAACGATATCAAGATCCATTAAAACGACTCCACCGCGTTCTTGTGCCACCCCCGGGAGTGGGGTAGGGGGGGTGTCCAAGAGTGCTCAGTATTCAGAGTATCGCAAATGTAACTTTCGGTTCTTTTCATGGCTAAAGTATGTTGGCGGCAATCCATAATGGGATCGCCATTATTCTTGCCATTAATTCGCATGGCCCGGCTTCCGTGCATTAGCGGGCACCGGCGAGGCTGCCAATCCACGAGAAGGGTCGCCATTCGCCATGTGAACTACATTATATCCGTACAATGAGGACTCTACGTAAACAACTCTGAGTGAACTTTGATGAGTTGGACTGAAAATGGATGCTACAGAGTTTGTCTGGTTGATAAATAAAGATAACTAAAGTGCACTCACAGCGGTGTTCAGAAACGTTTGTCAACATTTATAATTTTTTAAGATAGGAATGTAAAATTCGTCTTGTTATGTAGCCACCATGTTTTTTCATATATTTTTGGATATATTAAACTGCTCTACATTGCCGATACGAGAGATAAACTCTACAACGCAACGGATCAATGATAACGGGACAAAGTCCAAAGAACTTATGTGTAAGTGCGTTTTGAAGTCAGTAGATACATTTTGTATGAGCCGTCGGAAATTGTGTCTCCAGATGAATAAGTGTTTGTACGTTTTATACGAGTTTACGACAATGTATTACATACACATCTGGCAAAATCGACGCTGTCTAAGACTCTAATACATAATATACATTAATCCAAATCCATATAATATTCCTGAAGGATAACTTGCAGTAACGTTATTTCCACTAGGAATATCTAACAATACACACCTATATAAAACTTTTTTACGATATCCCTCGTCTCGCCTCGCACAAACAAACCCAATCAAACTGAAAATAATAACTGTATAACCAGTAAACAACTTTTTTCACCGCATTTTTCTATTTACATAAATATAACCAACAGAGCTAACGAACTAGGTACAAAACAGCTCGGACTTCGTGAAATTAATTAACAGCGGGTGGGTGCAGTAAATAAATCCTTCATTTTCCTGCGCAGATTGCATAAAAATAATCAAATAAGTGGCATGGACATTACTCAGGGCGCGTCGCAGCTGCAAGCGCGAGCGGGACGCGGGAACGATCTCTCGCTCGCACGCCGGCACCTCCACACTCCCCCTTCCTGAAAGAAAAACTCTCGAAAAACTAATTACAAGTTGTAATTGAAATTTTGCGTGTTATATAATCGGATACTTGAGCCGTGAGTAATGTATAAATGCGTTGGGGAGATGAATGGACGACACTGTGGGTGGCATCGAACAAGAATAGGCGGCATCCACGATTTTTTGGATTAGGCTATTTACTAGGACAAAATTATTATCAATATGTTTCCCTACAGTCTTTTATACGGAATTTTATTAAAACAATTCCATACTTAATTAAAAATATTTTGTCGTTCCTAACTTTCATAATTTTCATGAGTTAGGTACACCCGCGCTTTCGGTATTTTCATTAGTGTTTGATTAATTTCGATGAAAAAGGTAATTTAGGTAAGTACTATTATAAAGTTTATATTAGAATATAAACATTGGATCTATACAACGTGTAAATTAAATACGACCTACCCTGTGCGGTGGTTAATGTACAGTCGACAGCAGATCAATGGTAACACTTGCAGTACGATTTCAAGTCTTACGGCGCAAATAATAAGAACTGTCAAAAGTAAAAAGTGTTACCATTGATCTGCTGTCGACTGTACCAATAAATATGAAAAACTTTCACTATGTGGCCAGATTCGAAAGCTTAAAATAATAAGCTGTCACTAAATTTTAGTCATGTTAGTATAATATAGGTAGCTACCTAAGTTATTGAATTTTGTATGGAACAGCTGACTTTTGTAAACTGTTCCATACAAAAAACTTTTGTAAACTGAAAGCCCCATAGTAAAAGTTGTTCATATTAATGGGAGCAATAACCCCCCAGAGGAAATATTTAATTTATAAATATCATCACGAACGAAAGAAACCACTCAGTTTGTATAACAAGCATTTTTAATTAAAGCCCCCTTCAAAACGTCGCGAACAAAAACGGTATCACAATAGCAACAATCTAGGAAGCGATCTAACTGTATAAACACGCAAATAATGCGCAATCAAAAGGGCAGCGGGCTCCACTCGAGGGCTATGCAGCGGGGTAGCTCGCCCCACCCGACAGGCCTTTTTATGAATTACACTTTTGATTGCTTTGCGGTCCAACAATTACACGTACCCATCACATACCTTTTTTTTAACTACATACTTCCTACACTGAAAGACTCGTCAAAATTATAAGGACCATACCCGAGCCTATACCCGAGCTAAATAGCGTCCACAACCTTAATAATCATAATTTATTCTATTAGAATCAATTTAATTAAAAAATCTACTTACCAATTCTCTATTACGATATAAATGAACAACAACTCAATTTCGTTAAGTCACAATTACGATACCTATTGTATTATTAGAAAATAACATTTATCGTAATTATAAATTACCGTTTTTAATAAAGTAGTTTTTTTTTAAGATTGGGGACGTCACTGACCTCGGGTAGAGCCCTTAACAATAAATATAAGTTCAAAACGAAATGAAAACACCGCTACTTTATTTGGCATGAAGTGAATTCTATGCCAGTCCCGTTGTCAAGCCGAATCAAACGATACCTCGATACATCAAAATCCGTCGAACAATTACCACTATACAATTACTACTACAAACAATAGGCGACAAATTAATCGACATGCAAAAACATTCCCTCCTCCTTGCTTCAGCCGGGTAAAAATACAAAATGGTTCCCTCTACGAAGTCATGTAGCACTCGTAGCAGTCAGCAAACATAACATAACTTTTGATACAGCCTATGAAATTGAAATCCATAACAAATATTTTCTTACGCTTTTCCCAACACAGCAAATATGAAGTGACTTGACGAAATGGTAACATGGAGCATTTCGGTCAAGCCTCCATCGGAGGGGAGGGCCGCGGCGGCGGCGGCGTGTAGCGGCGGGGAAATGGAAAAAGCATTAACGGATATGTCAGTGCCGCATCAACACAGAGTGCCTGCCTTCTAATGCTGAATAAATACCTACCATCCACCTCCCCACTCAGGCCGCTACCACCGCATCACACTAATCGCCGACTCCTAAACTATGGCTAATTGAATTCCAAATGATATTTACACAGCTCTTAGGGCCACTTTGCAATAACAAGTTAACCCGTGTCAAGTGCCAAACCCCGGATTAAGTCACACAAACGCGATACATGATTTAATACGTGTCAACTTTAACCCGCGGTTGGTGCAATTGGCTCTAACAAGAAGCAAAAGATTTTTTAATGTGTTAATAAAACAAAGTGATTTAGTAACAATAAAACCAAGTGTGAGAAAGCTTCGCAATATTTAAAAGGTTACACGTTTCGTAAATTTTGATAGCTACATTTGGGTAGTTGTAAGATACAGTCAAACGCAAATTAAAATTTGTACATAATGTGTTATTTTTTTACGACGCGACGTAGAGTCATTGATTTCTGCGATTGATTAATTTGATTCGATTCGATCGACTAGTTAAGGTACAACCCACAGCTTGGATAACTGTCGTGGTACAGGGCTCGTCATAAGTGGGCGAGACGTCCCATTTCCCGTTTCCGCGCAGGCATGGATCGGGAATGTTTTAGCTAAATCGACTCCGAGATTAGATGGATATTTTTAAAGCATCGCCTCGCCTCATCCATTAGCAGGATTTCACGAGGCACTCAACTACGAGGATTTCGCGTTAATGTTAAGGTCATAAACTTGATGAAGGTGTGCTAAAAGGGAGATGAATAAAAACGCTAGAAAGTTTTAGTATTCTATAACACTTATATTGGACCGTTATTGTCTAAACTACGAAACTGTTTTAGAGTCAATCATCTCGGTCATAAACTTAAGTAGTACTATTCGATACTACTTTTGTGTATATAAACTGTTTAGATTAACGTAATATCAACTCTGTCGTCATATTTGAATAAAATGAAATGTTATACGTATTATTATTATTATGTCATGTATTCAGTCTGTCTTCAGAAAATAACACAGTATTTCTGTTAAATATTTTCTAAATGTCATAGACATAACGCCTTATTATTAAAATGATGTTTCCGGCGTATGCTCGTTCTACTGCTGGGTTCTCCTACTGGGAGGACTATGTATAATAAAATATGTTGT
The DNA here is from genome assembly GCA_963506565.1 of Tachystola acroxantha. Taxonomy (NCBI): domain Eukaryota; kingdom Metazoa; phylum Arthropoda; class Insecta; order Lepidoptera; family Oecophoridae; genus Tachystola; species Tachystola acroxantha. The sequence continues at coordinate 8,516,924 of OY735874.1, forward strand.
CAGGACATTTATATAAGTACTGTTGCTTTATTCATACAACAATAATAAAAATTAAAAATAACTATTATAATATTAACCTAAAATAAAAATATAGTATGTCCAAAAGACTGGTCCTCGCTACAGGGGATCTCAGGGCTGGCGCTTACTTCGCTCAACGGCTGAGTTTAGCCGTTCAGCGAGGTAATGCCGCCAGCATCCTGGGAACCCTGCCGCATGGGGGCGACGTAGGCGATATGCTTATTATGTAAATATTTTGTAAATATTACTTTTATTATTTGTATTATTTTAAGTTTTTATATTAGTATGTAGGTATTTGTATAGTTTATTATAAGAATATTTTGTTACATTGTACATAAATATAAATAAAAATATATAAACTAAACTAAAAACTATATGTACAATAGGTCGGTTGAACTATCTGAATGGCTTAGCATTACAGATAGTTCAACTGATCCCCGTTGTCCGGCAACGTGCCCAAAATGCTGGCGGCATTTCCCCTCTGGATCGCTAGGCTGATCCTTTGGGCATCCATAAGTACTTAGATAATGATTTTAGTACATTCCGGATCCGAGATTAGATAATTCAAATCGATTACCTATAGAATATTTGCCTTTTAATTATGTATTTTAATTTGTTGGTAGAATTGTGCAATTGTTTATTAAAAGTCATGCATGAAATAATTGTGAATAGAGGAGGATTACGTTACAGCATTTACATTATTATACTAAGCGTATTATATGTTTAATTAAAAAGCTTTCGTTAATAGCTTGTGTTGTGGTAGTTTTAAGCGCATGAGCCGGTATTCGGTGTAATTACTGCGGGCGGGGGCGGTGTGACAAGTCCGCTGGAATTTGAACAGGCACCCCGTACAAACTTGCGTTATTAAGCCACTAGTTTCGCGCCTACTTTCACTGTCTTCGTATTACCGCCTCCACATCACATGGCATAGTCATAAATTACAACCACTAATGTTATTTGAATAACGCTGGTTACCACCTAAACTCACTGTAAAGTTAATGTGATTCAAATTCAAGACAATTCCTGAATTGCTCTATTCATACAAAACTTGTAATAGGTACTATAATTTAACCAACCCTGCAAGTTGCCAGATCTGGCAAAAATCTAATAGGATTTAAAAAAAAAAAATTTTAATTTTTTTCTTCATAAAGCACTTTTGTCTAATCAAAACCTACAGGGTACTTCCCGTTGATCTAGAATCTTGAAATTTGGCACGAAGCGAGGTCTCACAGCACATATAAAGGAAAAAGTCCGAAAACTGTAAATTTGTAAGTATATCAATAGAACCAGTATAACTTGACCTGCTATCATGAACAACATAGTACCCATAAGAGGTCAATGTAAACTGGATTTGGCCAACGGCACCTAGTATGTACGGAACCCTCGGTACGCGAGTCCAACTCGCACTTGACCGGTTTTTTTTATTTTTCCGAATTTTACATCGATATACATATTATTTTCGTCACACTCTAGTTTGTCGACATATGATTTGTCGCACTAACGTTCGTCGCACTTTAGTTTGTCGACATATGATTTGTCGCACTAACGTTCATCGCTATTTAGTTTGTCGACAAATAATTTGTCGACCATTCGTTCTGTCGGTCAAAAGTTCAACATTTGTGTGTCGCACTTGCGTAGCGGAGCCAAATGATACGTTTCCCCAAAAATTTCCCCAAAATTGCGAGAAAACCCGCAATCTGGCAACCCTCAACTTATGATTGATGTTTCTAAATGTTGAGAAGAATCGTTTCTCAACACACTTAACTTTTTACGATTATTAGAAGTAACACTGAATTATTAGAATATTTGTAAATGACATGACGGAAATCAACATTACCTAAATGTAGGTACGTGATAGCGGAAAATATAACGACTTGTCCCGTTGGTCATATACATAATGTCATGGTTTTCGATTCATATGGGCTAGTAGTCTAAATAAAATGACAATAATCTGCCCATAAATTCAATTATTCCGGCCAAACCCACATTACGGGACACGTTATTGGTATTGTCGTAAAATTTTATATGCGCCGGCGCAGATTTCCGTTTATTATTATTAGTGTCCACGAGTGACCCTCTCATACATTCGCAAGTAAAAGTAGACATAAATTACGTTACAAATATCTTTAATGACCTAAAGTCAGGGCACTCCATATCCGATAGTGATTTGGATGAAATACCGGTTCATGTGAGAAATAAGGTGCAGTTCTGCGTGCTTTAAGGCGTCCGGTAATGATTTGTGTTGTGTGACAGATGTCTGAGAGTGCATCATTATTAAGGGCGATCGAGCAGAGCTTAATCCGGAGTCCGGACTTGACCGACAACTTTGTAAATTAACTCGGCTCCACGGTACTCGTATGTCAACTCGGGAGAATTGCACTTCTTATGGCCCCGGTAATCACCGGCCCTGTATAAATGCTCCATTAAAACTGGTGTCAATTACATTAATTCCTTATACGTGCCCAGATAAAATATATAAGTACCTAGTAGGTACACGTAGCGTTCTCTAATTAAATGCCATGTGCATAGCATTTTCCGTATAAACAATCCAGTAGAATGTGACCAACGGCGACAAGAAGCTAACGATGACGGTTGTTAGAAAACTACTAGAAAAACTTCATTAATTGTGTTCTACATTAGAGGCTGGAGCCGGCACTGCTTATTGAGAATGGAGCACTTGCTTAGTAATAGGACATGCCTTCGGGTACTCGTTATACACTTGGACTTCCGCACCTTTTTATCTTGGCATATTGCGTTTCCTATAAATAATGAAATCAATTATACAATTTCTAGTTCTTCACAATCTAAATGCAGTACCTATTAATTAAGAGAAAACGTTTGTCTAAAAAGAAGCACCGTTTGTAGTAAAAAATGTCAGTGCATTTCCACTACCGAGGAGTTCATTAAGTAAAACATGAATCTTGATGAAAATTACTTAATGGTAAGTTGTAAGATTGGCGCCAACGGCGGCGGAACCCTCCTCCCTCCTGCCTCCCTTACCCGCGAGGGCCTTGAGTGGAGAAACGTGCCCAGTAATAAGAAGCAAGTTATTCATTAGTGTTTTCAGAAAAAGGTATTAGGAGCTCCACACACTAAATGCAGGGCAGCGCGGTGCAACGTAAGTAAAAGTCCGTCTCATGCGATTCTCGCTTACTCATTCATTCAAATAACTAATATAACTATTACAAATATTTACACAAAATAGAAACCTATACCTAACCTAACCTAAAAACGAACTAAAAATACTACTTTAAAACTATACCTAAAAACTACCTAAAATGAAAATGTAGTTTTAGAATGGATATCGAGATCTGTATGACATTGAAGAATATAATTATCATAACTTCAGCTACAACATTGAATACGAAATATGCTGCGGTGCCCAATGGCAGGTGTGTGAGACATCGGCACGAGCGTCGCAGTTTCGACCTCCATTATCTGTTCCCGTATAAGCTTTTACCTTACTTTAATTGACTGTGAATGACATGCCTAGTTCGATACCACAAAAGAACTAGCCGAATAAGTTGCGAACGCCGAGAGTGGCTAGGGGCAAACGCTAGACGCATCGAGCCACGTTCGGTGTGAATGGTGTCCTTAGCATTGACACACGACAAGTCATGCGAGCGCATGCATTGCTTTTTGGAACACAATTTTCTAGAGCACAAAGCAAGTTCCGTAGTGTCTTGAAGCTCTTTCTGGGGGTTCCTTTGGTACAAAAATACGAATCCAACAGAGCTAAATTTTACACACGCAAATTGTTACTTAATAATCTTAATATATTAGACTACCGTCAAGAGGAGAAAAGTGGGCTACCTCGGACATGTGCTGAGACATGAGAGGTTCCAACTCCTCAAAAGATTGAGGGGAAGACGCGGGTTGGCAAAACGAAAAAATCGTGGTTCCGCAACATAAGGGAGCGGGCAACGATAGCCGAAGAGCTTTTCCTTCTGGCTCAGAACAGAGGGAGATTTGCGGAGCTGACGGCCAGCCTTCAGTAGTGGAGAGACACGAGATGAATTAAACCTGTTTAAGCTGCAATTTTCAAAAATGTTTTAACAGACGTAAAACCAATATAACAAAGAAGTTAGAAATACAAATGCTGCTAAAAAGCTATTAATACTTATTACTAATTTAATAGGTAACAGGGTGGCATAATATTGGCATCGAGGCCAATGGAGAAAGAGGGGCGGATTAGCTTTACGCTACTTGTAATAGGAGCAGGATGTAAGTCTTATAGAAAAACCTCTTTGTCCCCACGGTCAGTACTGGAACAATCCGACGTCACGCCACGAGGCATAAAATTGCAATCCCAAACTTTAGAGGCCAACAGGTAAGCAGCACGTAAACACTGTTTTAAAACTGAAAAGACGTCGTTGGTGTGACAGTTAATTAACACTTACATTAACCTTTTGAAAATCACCTAGCTACCTACCTATTAAAATGTTTCCGCAAGGTTCATTAATAAGAGAAATTGCCGGGCCCGTAACGAGAGTTTTATGGCCCAAGATGCAACACTAACGCAGAGCTGCAGTCTCGCGGCAATTTGTTGTCGGCCAGGGGTTTAAATTAGTGCCTACATGTGAATTAATTACACCACCATTATTAAATTATGTACAATTTACTAAGAGGTGTTTATGATTAAAATGAAATAATTAATCGTTTTATTTTAAATAGGTACTAAAATGATTGACGACATTTGAACAAAACACCACCATAATAACTTTAGCTAATGAGGACCACCGAGGCCATCCGATCGCATTATTCGGCTAACGAAGCCAACGGTATCCCCTGATTATTAAAACGAACTTGGTACCACCCACGGCGCCTCCCGGGTGTTAATTGGGCCCCCGTAGACAATACTAATAAGGCCCGTCCGCGCCTCTATCTGTCTAATTAAACGCGAAACTTGAGAGTAGCACCCTTGCGACGAGGGCTTGTTTGCCGAGCCTCCTGAATACACTGTAATAATACCGGCTAAGCGTGTTTGAGTGGCTCTTTTTCGGATCTGTGTAAACCCGCGTTTAATTAGCAGCATTATGCGTCTGAGTGTCGACTCCCGGCTTGTTTAATTAAGCTAAGTCAGTAACAACAATCCATTAGCGCTATTCTTGCTACAAACGCTGTCAGACTATGATCATGAATGGCTTATTGGAATTGGGGGAACTTTATGACAAGGTGAATACAAAATAAACTGGCCGTAGATTTAAATTCGTATATTTTGAAGATATTATGCCATTTTCATCGCTAACAACGGATGTATTCATTTCTTCATTTTTATCACTAACCACTCGGTATTTATTATAAGAATTCCACTGATATTAGTCATTATTGTTACAATGCGTTATACACATGCACGAAGGAATTTTTTTGCCGCTCTCCATGGAGAGAGCCTGGAGTATATTTGTATGAAGACCGGGACAGGTATCCGCACTTGTTGTCACTTTCACTCTTATACGTTAATAATACGCTAATAAATATATTTATATAAATATTTAAAGTAATATCAAAATGATAATGCCAGATTCTGCCCCACCATCAACCGCAAGTTGTACAAGATAACGAATAAATGTAAAAATATCTCCGTTTTTTATTAAAATTATTGGTTTAAAATAAAGTTTTGTACAAGTTGCGATTCGAAAAAAACAGCTTAATTAAGAATTCAGAAAATAGTAAGAAATCGAAGCGATTTATTCATTGTTTTTGTTATTCTTCTATAGGAGTTGCGAGAGTAGTAGAAAATGATACTGCTTATGATTATGCAATATGAAACCTGTAATAAGTCCCCAACAAAATGATAGGTACAGCTTAAATGGTCACGTAGTTTTGTAGGTGGGGCAAAGCTCCATTTAAATGTGGCAAAGTCTTTTGGTGGCTTCTGAACACGTAATTTTACGGGTCATTTCAATTATCCTGCAATTTTATTGTAACATTTTAATGAGTAAGACAAAGTCCATCGTTAGTTTTTAATTTTTCACGGACCCAGTTAAAATAAAGTATTGCATTGTGAGTCGGATGCCCCATAGCGCCGTGGGAGCTTCCGGAACTCGATCCTAATTACAGATAGCGGCACAAGGAGTCGCGCCCGATCTCGTTGATGCCTTCGTAAGTATCTATATTATAGATGCATATATAAGTAATGTTATGTTACCCATTTAGCATTGTAATAAATTAAAGAACTTCTTTTTCTGTCCTCTTCAACCAAATTATTGATGTTGACTTCAGTTCAATTTCAACCACCTAATTTATATTAAGTATATGAGATTTAATCATTTTTAGGCCGCAGGCTGTTTTTTTCCTTTATGTGCCAAAGTATGTTTTATTTGTGTGCCCAATTTAAAATCGTCCTACACTATCGTCGTCAATCGCCTTTCGTCAACATTCACCTCACTGTTACTTAAAGACCTCCATATATTTTCTAGACTATGGTTCTGCTCACTGACACTTAAATTTTGCCCACACTATTACACTTACTTCCTTAATAAACGCCAATTGCAATTTGATATGCACAGCGCCACTCTTAGTTATGATATTCTTAATTATTAAGCTTAATACATAAATTAAGTGTTTCGTTAGTGTAATCGTTGCTTTTAAACGGATATTAGATACTTATGTTTGATTTCATTTAATGTTACAGTTCTCACAGTTGTACCGACGACTCTTGCATTTTGTTTTGAAAGTGACTATAATCTTTATTAATAACTTGTAGAGTTGTTAATTAATAAAATCAATATGACAACAAGGCTGCGTTGTAAACCTGTCGCAGAACGTGTTGCGTACGCGCTGCGGGCGTGACTGGCCGATTGCGACTACTGATGGTGGCAGGGTTGGCATTGTTTAAAATAAATAATAACTGTATATTTAAATTGCAAGTTTCGTTTCAAATAAGATCAGTTAATTAAAAATAATATGGATGCGGTTTGCATAAGACCTGGGAAAATAACGTGCCCATTAAGTACCAACATCGGTTACTTGGGCTGATACTTACCTGATGTAAAAGAAGAATGAAATAAATAAATAAATAAGTATCCAGAATATGTTTTTTATGCATTGTGCCATGCTCGGCGAACAAATTTAAATGATGAAAAATTTCTAGCCCTGGGCTGAACTTGAACCTGCGACCTTGTCATTCCGTGACACACTCTTATCAACTGAGCTACCACAGGCCCACGTCCGACCACCGAAATTCTTCATCGTATTATACATACTAAGGCTATGTGCGCAACGCCATCTATCGGACAATAGTAGAATTATTCCGAAAATAAAAGTATTAAAAATATTTCCTTTAAATATTTTCTTCTACCTCGTAATTTGTGAAATTAGGTCATTTTAACTGTACCTATACTCGTAGATTTAGATTAAACTAAGGATTGACGTGGTAGATTAGTCATTTCTTTCTAGGTGTTTGCATAAAAGTTTTTATTTAGGTAAATTGCTGTAATCTTATACATGTAATATTTATGGATCTACAAATACGATATGACAATTACTTATTTCGTAATAAATGTCTACAATAAGTTCGAATAAGAGAATCAGACGCCAGTATCGGCGCAGCTACTCGATATTAATTCCAATCAGCATTCAAATCGATGCAAATCGAAAGATTAATCGACGTTTGCACGACCAGAGAACTACACCGCGTAAGATTATTAATTACAACATGGGCTTAGGGTTATCGATATTTTTAAATTTTATGTTTAGAGTTTTAACATTTTATAGTGTTAATTTGCTAAATGCACTCTGAAGAAGAAACGTGAAATATAAATATTACCTACCTCTAGCTACCTTGGTACTTTCGATCGTTTTCACAATTGAGTATGGTAACCAGTTGCAAGAGAAGAATTGTCTTTGTCGAGTAACCAGTTACCAAAAGAATTTCTCAAAAAGTGAGATGCTAACGCCAATCTATCAGAAGATCGACGCGCCCATCTGCCACATCAAAATTAATCAGCTGTTTCGATAAGCATAAGCTTAGAGAATTAATAATAGTATTTCTTCTATGGACGCATTAGAAATTTTATTCTTATGTACTAATTAGATGAAATTGTGGATAGTTAAATTATAATATACAAAAAAGATAATCATCAAAATCAAAGATTGCAATCAATGTCCAATTGTCCATTCGATCGAATAAACAAATCAATCACTGATGAATACATGTTTGATGCCGACGAAATAAATTAATCCCGCTGAGCTAGACTCAACGATGTTGCGTTTTGTTAGCTTCTTAATAAGCCAATTGCTGTCGTCAACATAGAGGTGGTTAAAATTTAGGTACCTAGTTGCTTTATAACAGAATCTGAAAACTTTCGGCTACATATACTCCTTATCCACATTCGTAACGGTTAGATACCTGCCCCCTTACCTTGAACTCTTATAGCAGTATTACTTTCATAATACTTTGTTACTTCGTACAATGTCGACCTTAATAAGCTTACTTTAAAGTCGTCATTGTACGAAGTAACAAAGTATTATGAAAGTAATACTGCTATAAGAGTTAAAGGTAAGGGGGCTGTACTAAAGTCTGACATTAAATATGGTGTAAATTCAGGCCGGAATCAATTTAATTATGCTACTCGTGCGGTGCCGTACTTATACAATATATATTTGAGATTCAGATTTTTTTTAATAAATCGGTAAGTACCTTAGGTTTAATAATCTGTGGTTCTGCGATTTATTTTTGATCAAATCTGATTGAATTCGGAGAAAGTGACCGAAACCTAAATTTCGGTCGTCTCTATCACCGTAGACTGGGTTTCGTTTTGGGTTCGTCTCGTCCCGTCCGCCCACGCAACCGGTCGCGCAAACTGATTTCAGAAGACTCAGACGCAATCTCACGATTGATTCTAATTAACGATACCAGTATTTATTGGAGCGGTTCGTAAACGAACCTAATTGATTTCGTTGTGTCAACTGACGTATTCTCGTAAACAGCACTGCGGCTGCTGTTTGTCAGCTATCAGATTAATTAAAACATTTTAATTGAGTAATAGTAAATATACAATTTTCCTTGACATTTTAGTTATATTATTTCTTTAAATAATTGTAGCGATTCCAGATTGCGTACACTAATATTAGTCAGCTTCAGAATTATCAAAAATATCTACCTAGGTATCTAAAATCAGGTGATTTTAAACATAGTTATTTGCTACAAAATATAATTATGTTTATGTAAATATCAGATACTACTAGATACAGCGTCATTTCTTTTTTAATATACACAATTTTTTTAATTAAAAACACTTAAACGAACGTTTCAAATTAGATTTATCATTCCAAAACGAGAGGATACCTAACTAAAGCGTTGTAGTGAGTGACGAGGATGAGTAGCAGGCTCTCCCGGCTACATAAGTTGGACAAGGACCACGGTTGTTTTGCGAATGTGCTCCCGCCGAGTGGAGACATGCCTCTAATTAGGGCACGTACGTCTGCCCTGTAATCCACCTGTCTGCTAATTAATACAGCTGAATAAACAACCACCCCAAGATTAACAATGGTACTGTCATATAAAATACCTTCTATTAATGATACACAGTGTATGAGGTTTGGGGGATTATTTTGTCAAATGCATGATATCGGAAGTGATTTTGGGTGGTATACGGTTCTTCACACGAACCTATAAAATATTAATTTCTGATTTTATTTGGCGGCCACAACAGAGTCACACGGTCAGTTGCAAGTAACTTTTTAAAATTTTGCTTTTATATTTTACTTACAAATAATGATACGTATTGATAATATTCTATGGACACGCTTCGTCTCTGAATCCGAACTGACTAAAATGGCATCTTGTATTGCATTGCAGGCGCATAAAACAGACGTCATTCTAAATTCGCTCACCATGAAGGAAAAAAAATCGCCGCGCTCTATGGAGACAACCTAAAGTATATGTATATGGGGGCAGGTCTCCGCCACTGTTGTCACTTTCACTCTCAGAGACATCTGTTGTTATTTGTATGTTCGACTTATATTGTATAATTAAATTTAAACATTGTCCTGCAGAGCGGAGTCTGCGATGTAAAAATGGCTAACTCCATCAGCGGTTCTTGCTTCATGTCGCTAACCATCAAGGATACCGGGAATCAAATATGCTATATTCAGTTTGTACGTGCGGGTAATTAAACCGAGCGCGGTAATGAGAGGCCGCGCGCACACTAATTAGACACCAGTGCTCCAGAAACTGAATACCTAACTCCCCCAATTAGCAGCCACGTCAGCAACCGGCTCAAATTGCTACAAGATAACGTTTTAACTTCAATAATTGCTTCTATCCTTCGAACTTGCCAGAGATAAATTAAAAACTACACAAAAACATTCGGAAGGAGATCTAATAACGCGGTGTTAACTACTATTTAAGGATGGCTGGGAAAATTTCAATATACCTATGTATCGAATTTACCAGAGACTTATTAATATCGATATGCCTACCAGCAATTATCTAACAAAAAAATGTCGCATCGAACTTCAAAATTGCGTTAAAGTAGATGGCACAAGAATGATGTGGCAGGTATAGCCCAGCCGAAAATTAGTATGGAATATTCCAGCTTTTATCAGCTTGTATTCAGACGCCATCTAGTTTAGCGCGAGTTTAGAGCTTTTTCGGAGCGACGCTCTTTTGTCAGACCAGCAAGGTCTATCTACATAGTCTCTGAAAGTTCCAAATACTGTCAAATGCAGTAGCGTACCTACAAAACATTATCTTCTCACACAAAGTATACTCGTATTTAGTGATACTTGGTAAAATTAGTTTTCCTAACCATTTCTCCTCCATAAATATAATTGCGTTCCACTTATTGCCCATAAAAGGAAGGGAACGTGCGAACGGCCCTGTTGCAAAATTGTACAAAAGGAAAGTAATATTAGGTGGAAGTAGAAACAGTGCTACCCCGGGCGTGTTTCGGTGACTGGGGCGGGCTTTCAGATAAATTATTTATCAACTGTATAGCAATTTTCTTTATGACTCCTCCGACGGAGCAGAGCAATTTACTCGTGAAAGAGATGCGTAAACTTGCAAGGACGCCCAAATTGAGAATGGAACAATGACGCCAGTAAAGATTTCAATAAGGATACTCGTACTGCCTGATACAACACTGAACCTTCGCCGTAGTATTAACGCGATAAACAAAACACTTGCGTTTACAAGCACATGCATCTCATTAGTAAAACTTTTTGAAACAGAATATCTCGACATCTTAAGAATTTAATTGACTTGGTGTCAACGGCGCGTTACTCAATAATAATTAAAATGTTTTAGAAATAACTTACATGTGTTGCTAACAGACGGACGGAATATGTTATTTAAACTCTTTAGCTATGATAGATACACGAGTATGATGTAAGCTGACTAGTTAGGTTTGACACTTTAATATTAGTAAAATGAAATGCGGGTATTTCATGTTAAGTTAGTGGAAAGCCAAGCTCACGCCGGTGGCGGCGGCGCGGCGGTGACGGCGGCGGTGGCGGGCGCTTCCAATTTCCGTAATTGTGAGTTCATCAAGGAAATTGACTGGCAGACAACGCAACGCAATCCACTCTTTATTTACATCACGCCTGCCGAACAACGGCTGACTCGCGTGTTCGAGAACGGGCTGCCACAAACGGTTTTGTGTGTTAATATTTCAGCGGGTGTTTATATCGATTGGTTTTTAAATCGCTCGAAACCACTAGCCGTGCTAGTAGCAAAGAATAACGTTTTTAATGATACTAAAACGAACAATGAGCAATCAAAGGAGAACAATGAATAAATCCCTTCGAAAACGCACAATAAATCGTTGCGTTTAATAAATAAGCGAAAAGTCGCGAGGAGACGGCGCGAAAGCGGGCAGTAAATAAAAAGCTGTGGTGGTCGCGAGGTAATTGATGGCGAGCGGCAATCAAATTAGGCTCCGCGTCGCGGGTAATCGGCTGAAAGCTGCCCGACAGAGAGCTTTTGTGGGTCGGCGAGTCAGCGGGCGGGCGGGCGGCGCGCGGGACAGAGGCCCACACGGAATAAAGTTCTTAGATTGAAAACAACAGTTTTCCAAATTCATAGATAAAGGGAATATCTTGATCTAAAAATAATAATTGTTTCTTTAAAAAAAATCTAGATGAAGAAATTACGATTTCATAAAATTTATCAATCATTATTTTTCAATCAAGCAAATAATAGGTAATTTTCCTTGCATAAAAAAAGGATAATCATGATCAAATGTTTTTTTTTTCGTGTAAGTACAATTTGCATCCTGCAGTGGAACCAACATGAACAAAGAAAAAGGTGAAGTATGGCGAATTTGAATTATAGAAATTGATGGATGAATTTCTTTTTAAAACTTTAACGTTGAGTTATGTTCGTCGCAATTTTTCCGCAATATGCTCACAACCTTTTAAATGGCTGAGCCTACATCAGCATAGGTTCACGCTGTTCACCTGATTAATTTCACCTCACCACCTATAGCAAAATAAACTATTTTATCAACATTCGCAAGGAAAACAGACGCGCTTTTAGATACGAGTACTTACCTTAAATCGTGTTATCCAAAAGCCATTTAGGTAATATTTATGCAAAAAATCGATTAAATTTTGCTAAGACAAGAATGCTGACATTAGACGGGTGTTGTAGGCGCGGCCAGGACACGCAGCATCCGCCGGCCATTTAGCTTTTATCATAATTTAAGTTTTCCATTAGCCGTAATTGACGCGAACATCGTTCGTCGCTTACGGCCACAGATCGCTGCCGCGATTGTTATTTTTGGATAGATAAACATTTCCTATTTTCAGAAGGTCTTCCAACGTTATTTCTTCTTAATTGACAATCCTATTAATAATTAATACGAAATATGGCGTACTGCTTTTATCTTTATGTAGCTTTTAACAGTGCATTTGTATTCGAAAGACCATTTCGATGTAATTTTCAACGGCGCAACTGTCTCGCTAATGGAGATATATCAAGCAATTTACTGGTAATTTATGGATAATTTAATTAATATAGTCGCTTTAATATACATAATAAAGATGATAAAATTCGATTTAAGTAGTCGAGTAATGATGAAATCGACTATCCATTAACGAGAGTGGTTCACGAGAGGAAACGTACAGGCGAGATATCAAAGTGTCGTCCGGTTCGCCGACTCAGAGCCAGCGGTGTCCGTGTTGCAAGTTTCACAGGGATCTCACTAAAACGGCTCCAACTACACAATACAAATTATTAAGAGTGCTCGGCATCACGGGAACGCTTTCAGAAGTAATGAATTAGAAAAGTTGCGCAGCACTCACGCGGATTGAGCGGCGCGGGGCGGCGAGCGTCGGCCCGCGGCGTCGTCGCGCCGCCCGCCACTCGCTACAACATTACTTTAATTAAATCTATTTGAACAACAAACTTTAATTAAATTTCATCCAGCAGTTAGGCGTCGCGGAGGAATAATCGCGCAATTAGAGCGGCCGTGAGCGTCGCCTTACACGCTCCCAGTTAATTAACTCACTCGGGCGACCCACGGACTAGAGCTGCGCCTGTGTCAACAAGCCATCGGCTAAGCGGAACATTATAAGCTGCATGCACTGAATTATTATGATAGCTTTACTTAACATATTCGCGGAATCCGGACAGGAAACATTATTATATATATACATTCGACTTGCAGAGATAATGGGACTTCAAAAATAAAAGACAAAAAACGTGGCATTTGTTGTATATATATATATAGACTTACTTGTACGGATGAAACAATTTAATTTCGATTCAAGTATAGGTATTATTATGATAATACAATGATCACCAATAATCGAAATTAAATTCCCATAGGAAATTAAAATGAAACCGGATTTTTTTTAGAATACAACTAATTCTAAATATTACTTAGTCTTAACCATCTAAAATAAGATATTCGACGACAAAGTCTTACCTTACCGTCTGAGTAACCTTTTCGATTAATACTGAGCTCACAATGGGCCGGCGCTTAGCGCCGTGTATAGAGCCTTCATTGTGCAACTTTAATTGTTTTTACTGCTACATGTAGCGCTACACTCGGAACTTCACTTCGTCACGACCGGCTATATTGTTACCCATGCATTTAATAGAACATAGGTATTGTGTGCCCTAGTTACGTATGTACAGATACAGAAATATGAATAATAAAAAATCACGACTCGACTCACTATTTGATTGCCTTTATAACTGCAAATTGCATGGAAAGGATAGAGAGTTGATTTTTATAGGTGCAAACGTATCTACTATATATATAATCTATCGACAGTTGTGCATATACCAAACAACTTTACTTATCTACCTACCTACTCCCCATTAAATAATATAAAACTATTATCTTCGCCAAAAGCCGTACACAAATGTAGTGGCTATAAAAAATGTTAAAGTATTGAACGGATGCTAATGTACAAGTAGATGTAGGTAGGTATCACATATCTACTAAGTGTTCGCTAGCTGATCCATTATGCGCACATCGTAACGTATAAATAAAGGCAAAAACTCACAAGATCCATTAAAAGTATTGCTGCGAAATGTTGGAAACGAGTGGATATGAACATTAACTATGTTTCAATGAAAGTTTTCCTAACAATCCTTATTTGAGTGTAACTAAGTAGACACATAATGATCTAAATTCAAGTAGATTTTGTCCAAATTTCATGTTAAATAACAAAAATATGTAAAATCTAATTTTGTTCGGGTTTGTTAGATGTTTGATAGAAATCGCCAAAATCTATATTTATGTCGAGTGCTTTGGTTTATATAGTGTTTACATGTCTATAAATGTATTTTGATTAATTAAAATATAAAATGAGACAAAAAAATGTTTATGAAGATTGCCCCTAGACCCTCCGTAGGTGCATACATACATAAATACATAAACTCACGTCTGATAGAGTAGGTGATTTTGTTTATTACGATACGAAATACGACCCGAGACGGTGCCTTTTATAATTATATTGTCATTTTCTTTAAAAAATAATATAAATTGATATACTTAATTGTAAGTTTATAGTAAGAAGGAACAACAAAAAACGCTTTCACATTTGTAAATAAAAACAATATTTTATTTATAAGATCATTTAATAATAAGTATTTTAGCAATGCAGTTTTTCAGAAATGGATTAGGTACAATTTATGAAATGGAAGGTCCTCTATAGTCTGTCATCGTCAAGCACTTCCGTAAGAGAGTGCGCGCTATAAAGGAAACCGAGTGAGCGCGTCGAACGGTAGAGCTGCTACCGCCACCGCTACCTCCTGGATTTGGCCACACACCGCACTCCGCACCGGCCACAGTCACACTCTACCCAGTGTGCTGAACTTATTTAAATTAATTTCTTCCCAGAGAGAAAGGCAAGACTAATAGATCATACATCCTGATCTGACTGCACAAAATCAATTTTGCGCTTAGGTACACACGAAGACAGTGATAATGATAATCAATAAGGTTGAGATTTTCTCAAGAACTACCGATTGCAAAAAAAAAATACTAGTAGATAGTTTAGAGTAAGTACACACTATGTAATTGTAAAGAAATTTCAAAAATCAGTTAAGTAAGTAGGTACTTTTTGAGAAAATCTCAACCTTTAAAACTCTACTGTACACCTTTCTTTGGCTTCGACCGTACATATGAAGATAAGCTAACATAACACAACTGGCCCACACCCCTATGAAAACTTCACAAACACGTAATGTATTCACGAATATTAATCACCAAACACCACGGTAACTAAAAAGTATTAATTAGAATTTTAACAAAAGAAAAAGCTAGTGTCGATTCGCACGCTTTTCAATAATCAAAATATTAGATACCAAATTGTTTCGTGTAAGTGACGTGTGTTTGTTTAGGCCGAGATTTATAGACACTTTTATGTGCGTGATTAGTGAGATCACTATTACAACGTGAAAATATAGATTTTAGAAAGTTGTAAGCGCGACCTCAATATGTTTGTCTCCAAATTTCGGCCTTGGAACGTAGTGGTTACTCTTAATTATTATATTTTATATTAGTATATATATGTGTGTATTATTAGGTATATTCTTAGTATTAATTACTCTTTACTCTACCTTTTAAAAACCTCCAAAGTGGTGTAAACTAGCATCTAAGCGAGTGTTTAACCTACCAATACAAAACACATAAATCACGCAACCAAATTACCTATAATTAAACTTTTCCTACCTATACTTTTAAGGACTCTACATAATAATGATACCGGTACCGATAAAATACCATTATTTGTATTTTATTGCAAATTAAATCACTAACATTATAGAGCCAGAAGTGCACGCGAAATCGTAAAACTGTTAAGGAACGAATTCAGAAAAATGTCCTCATATCTTTTTACTTTACTGTACCGATATTTATTAGTCGTAAATATCTTGAGTGTATGTGTTTTTAATGGCATGATTGGTCTCATTTTCAAATTGCTTGCACTCCGATAAATTAAAAAGATTTTATTTGGTGGCTAACGCGCAAAGCCAAGGAATTGTTCTGATAAAAGTAATTTCGTATCAAGTATTTTGATGCTTGTACTAAGCTTGTGCTTGTGCTGGTTGTTGTATCTTTGATCAAGACAATACAGTTTTATCGGTAAATGTACGTATGTTATCTCGAAAATGAAAAACCGAGAGAAAAACTGTTGGTATACAAGCTCAGTATAATTATAAATTTAGAACAATGAAGAAATAAAAAGTATGTATAAATTAATAATGAATGTTCCGTGCTTATTGTTGAACACTTAAAATTTATCATGTATTTTGTATTTCCCTAAGTTAAGTGGATTATATCCTTTTTTTAGATAAATAAATATCTTAAACCGCAAACCGCAATATGGAATCGTTCATTATTTAAACAAAATGTACCAACAGAACATAAGCCGTGATGGCAATTGCCGTAGCAAAGAATGCTCGCTACGAGCGTCAGTGTCATGTGTACAGAAGAATGTTTAATTACATGGTGTGTGTTTGATTTAAGAGTGCATTGGCGAGCGACTAGTATGCGACGGACGTGCTGTCCGGTCCGGTCCACCCGTCGCGACGGACTAGACAATTTTAATCATCCACGCCATAAACTTTATTAATGTTAAGCCCTGTAAGGCGAACGTTGCCATCTTTCAACAAAGATTCTGAGAATGGAATAGTATAGATTCTGTTAATCTATACTATTCCATTCTCAGAATCTTTCTTACGCATATATCAAATCTTATTATTTAGAACGCAGAGATAAAAGTATCTACACTGGGGTATGGGGAACTTAATTTTCTAGAAACTTACTTGACCGATTTTTAAAATTATTTTACTTTAGAGTAAGTAGCGTAGGTAACCTACCTAAGAATTTGTATAAGCGGTCAAGTATATTTTTTTAAAACCTTTCGCCGTAAACCTATTTTAACCTCACATCCCTTAATTAAACCATGTTTTGCAACTTTCACACTTCCCTAAAAACGTTATGGGCCTTCCATGAGCCAACTAGCGCCGCCAATCTTTGAAAAATAATACCTTCCAATTTAATCAATTTTATTAAAAAAGCTATGTACATAATGTTTATTACGATAAATACATACTATTTTTTAAATGCTTATTTATAACGCGATTCAATGTCGGTAAGTTGTAGTTCGCATAATTGCGAAAAACGGTCGTTTGAGAACTGTTGTAGTTCTGCTTGTCGCAATTATGCAATGTATTGTATATTAAAAAATAGTGTTTATCCTAATAAAGATTGTGTACATAGCTTTTTTAATAATTTGTAAGATATTATTTTTTTAAGATTGGCGGCGCTAGTTGGCTCATGGAAGGCCCTTAAGTTAGAAATTGACCGTGGCTTAAACCGTGGAATAACTTTTGGAATAAGCAATGGATAACCGCGTTAGAGTCTGGTCGAAATGAAGTACTAAAGACTTACATAAAATTTGCAATACATTTTACTTACCTACCTACGACATTTTCTTAAAGTCAGCTTTTTGTCTCTACTTTACTTTTTAATTGAAATTGTGCCCTCGCAAAGCCAGAAGCCTTAAAAATTCATGGCGTGCGTCTGCCTAATCCTTAATTTCATTAAGTGACTCGGCCGCTTCTGAGTGGCTTATAATTAATTAATTAATGTAATGGTACTTAGCAATTATTATCGGATTGGGAGAGACGGTAAATGTAATTTGTATCAACATCACAGAGTAGATTATATCTATCTACTAAGTATTTGATGAAGAGAAAACTATCCAAGGGTGACTAAGTTATACAATTTTCTCAGAAATGAAATCTTGGTAAAATAATTAATAAAGTTGTGTGTTTACACTGCCTACGAGCGAAATATTTTTTTTATTGCAATTGCTCCATCAGGTTTCTGGGGAAACTTGACGTGGAGTTTAGAATATACTTAGACGTGGAGAATATACTTAGACCGCAATATTAGGAGTAGGGTTACAAGATCCAAATCTCAATATGTATTGATATATATATAAATGGATGGTGAGAATGATCCCACCATGGCATGGGCGGCTGCTCATAATAACAATTTAATTTGCCTATAAATGTAAACCAAGTAACTATAAAATACAACACTTGGGTAGGATTGGACAAGAAATATTCCTCTTAAATTTTATATCGACTAGGTATATCGATAGTCGATATAAAATTAAAATAAATATCGATTAATGCACGGAATTATCATTTACCGTAGTATTAGTCTTTAATGTAATAAAAGAAACTTCAAGACGAATTAAGTATAAAAACATACAGCAAAATCGAATCGAATTCTAGTTTATAGAATTAAATTGTATGAAACATAAATACGACTTTGCAGCGATGTACTTAATAAATGTAGCGACAGACAGAACCCGTTGGGCCACTGTGCAAGCAAACGGACCCGAGAAGGTAATAGAGCTGCAAAAACCGACAATAAGTAGGTGCTTCAATAAAATAAACGGTTCCTAATCGCGTAGGGCTGGAATAACTCCGGTACCGATGCCGGTGACTGACATGCTTATTGGTGCGAGGTTCCTGGAATAGGAAAACTGTGGAGTGTATATCGAGTCCTTTTTATAATATTTATTTCAAATGATGGATCTTTAAATAAATGCGTTTGAAATTTTTGACCCATACTAGACAGATTATAGGTAATATTTCTCTTGCAGATAGTTAACTGTACGTAACATTTCATTTATTTGACAAGATATAATTGGTTTCGCAACTGGGTCATGTTAGATAGCTAATTAAGTTATTAAATTTAACGCAAAAAGGACTGAGTTATTATGTAAAACAGACACCTAAAATTAGGCACCTTCTTGACCCTTAGGATTTAGAATGCAATGAACGCGATAAGGATGGAAGTTTGGAAAGGCAGATAAGAATTAATAATTTGCCCACTCGTACTAATTACCTACATCCGAGTATAAATGGAACTCCAAAAGCTTTCATTGGGTTTCAACTTTGGTTTTCAATACCTTTGTCTCATTCTCTGAAGTGATCAAATTCCCTGTTCAAAGGCGAGCGGTTATTTCAATCTTGTTAGACGGTGTGGCGCGCAAAAAGCGCGGAATCCGCGCGACATTCGTGCGCATGCGGCGTACGGTTACGTGCGCAAGAGCTCTAATGAATTTAGATCGATGACAAAAAACAAAGAAACTCATCCTGCACTAACTTCGACGGCGATGTCATCTTTCTTATAGGGAAACGATTGCGTTAATAGGTACACGGTCTGGAAAAGGCGTTGGAGTCAACGGACATAAATTGGATTTGCAGTTAACTGTTGATTAGGTGTCCTGATTCAAGAAGTCTTAGAAGACGCCACATTCCTTTTTGCATGAGCTTTACTTTTGGTAGGCACTGTGTCTGAAATGTTATAAGTATAACAAACTTGCTTCGCTCATCGTTTATTATAACAGTTTAGTCGCCAAAATTCCATTTTTATTTTTTATTATCAAAATCTGACAAAGAAATGATTCATTCATTCATGTTTACATGACACATAGCTCTTAGGACATTTAAAATATGAAACCAAATGATATTAGTTAATTGCCACTACCTTCTTTATGCTTTTATCAAAGCCAACTACGTACTTAGTTTAGAGAATTTGTTGCATTTTTTTTAAAATAGGTAGGTACAGCTGATAGCAGATCAAGTGTAACACTTTGGACCATTCTTATTATCTGCGCCGTAAGAGTTGAAATCGTACTGCAAGTGTTACCATTGATCTGCTGTTGTCCGTACGAATATCCAAAGTTACAATGTGTCTGAACCTCTGCGAACAATTATAAAATGCCTACTTGTCCCCTTGCGCGCATGTAATAGGCGCTGTGCCTTATCTCGAGTTGTCAGCTACGCACTTGGGATAGCGCACCAATTAAATGCACTCCGAGAATGGCGGGCAACTTGTTGTTTTTGCCCGTCTGTGGCGCGCTTTGTGCCGCCGAACGTTTTGGGCAATGGCAAACATTCGGCCGCGGCGGGCATTAGCCATTCACTTGGAACATTTTATCTCGGCAAACATCTGCGCACGTATTTAAAATATCCTGCCATCTACATCGGATATTTGCCTTACTTACTTAAAGACCTAGTGGTTTAGGTACGTTCTCTATATGTACCTTTAAGCTAATCCAGATACATGATCTGAAGTCACTGGAATAGGTGCTTAATATCTACGCAAAATACCACTCTTAAAGCCTAAAAAGCAAGGTTTGGATTACTATCGCCAAATAGAATAGCTAAAGCTAATTCACGCCAAATATGAACGTTTTAACGAACAAATTAATAGACACAATAATCGAAATCGTTTTTAGGGTTCCGTACCGCAAAAGAATTATTACAAAACAAACAAAACAAAAAATTCATGTTAATTTCGTCATCAAGACGATACCTATACTTCATAATAATGTCAAAATCCATCAAGCCGTTTGGGCTACAGGAATCCATGGACTCGAAAAACATTATCCTCCTCCTTTCGGCAGTCGGTTAAAAACGGTACCCTTATCAAATTGTTTCATTAAAACTGAGCTAATACGTGTTGAGTTGATATTAAAGTTAAAACGTCAATATAGAGTCAAGAAAAGAACCTTGCAAATGCGGCCAATCCAAAGGCACAGGTTGCTCATAAAGATATCAGTCTTTTACAGCAAAGAAGCTTAGCAGATGACGTAGAGGTAGTAGGTAGGTTTATATAAAGGGTGTGCAATAAGCGGCAAGCAGCGCATGATTAGCGGTGGACGGGCGTCGAGCGGCGCGCGGCGCGGGTGGCGCGGCGGCGCGGCGGCTGATTGCCGGCCCAATTGGGCCTTATCCGCCCGCACATGGGAAATATTTTTAATCAACACCTCCATTGAACTTACGAGCGGTCGTACGTGAGCTCTGCACACGGGGAAGGATTCAGGGTAATAATGTTTCTTTATACCAACCAACATAACTATTATTACACGATCTTGAATCTATATAATGACAATGGTATGCGATGTGATGATAATGACATAGACAGCGATGCGAGATTACGATCAGATCATGTCATGAGTTTATGATATAGCTAAGTTAATATTCTATATTTAGAGACTAATTGATATAATATATAGTATAGACTCTACATTTTCAAAAATATCAAGATCATGAACAAGAAACTCTTTGAATACTATTTGGAACCAATAACATGTTTATTTAGTGTATTATAATAAACTCAAGAACTTCTCATCACTTAAATAAAATGTTGCGAAAATGTTATTAAATTCAGACGATATCGAATAAAGTAATAAGTACTCCAGTTACTACTTATAAAAGATAAATTGGATATTGAATAACTTTATTGACAAATCGATATCGTATTTCGAAAGCGAGCATTGCCAACTGTTAACGAGGTGAATAAGGCTAAAGAGTTTTAATAGGAGTGACAGCCTCATTAATATCGGCTGGATCTAACGAGGCGTCCTCAACTTTGCTTGTTAGTCTTTTAACCAAAACACATTTATCACTTTAACTGACTAGCTACTTTTATGGTTCAAGTCAAAGTCAAATCTCTTTATTGCAAGTAAGCACGTTGTGTACATTTTTGCACGACAACATATTTTTTACTTTACATTTACACCACTTTGCCAGGAAAAGATGCCAACGCTTAGCAGAAAAAGTGGCAAAATATTTTCAGCAGCACATCTTTTAAAATAATAACTATTCAATTACTTAATAACTACGTAATTATATAATTAGGTTTAATACACTACTTCAAAAAGACATGTTTATATGAGACTAACTCGCGTTTGACTTTGATATCATATTGGAATATGAGGGGGGTTGTCTCCACCGATCCCAGGATCCGTTTGGATTGGAAACGGATCCCGGCAGTTTGTCTCCACCGATACCGGGATCGGTTTCCAACACAAAAAATAATTAATGTTTGTATCCACCGATCCCGCGGCTACAAGAAATAAATTATATTAATTGTGGAAACAGATCACGGTGTACAGAGATAACAAAGGAATTATATTATTTTTCCAAAAAAAATCTTTTCACCTAATTTTCCAAACAATAGGAAATTATAAATAAAACATATTAATTAATTTCATGAAGTTATACAGAGTGTTGTTTTGATTAACGACGAGCGACTAAGGGGTGGTAGTCTAAATAATCTTAGTTCCAAAAATTGTGTTTATATTATTTTTTAGATAATGTCTTTGTCTGCTGCATAGATCTCTATAGTTAGATCAATAAGTTTACCTATTGACTCATGGTATGTCGTTAGTTATACTATGAATGTAATTGTATGTAGGAAATGATTACATAAATAGAAGAAATCTCACTTCAGCAAGAAAAATTTACGGGGGTTGATATTTGCTAACGAAAAGCAAATGTCAATCCCATATTTATTTTTCTATTCTACTAGCGTTAACGAAAGTCAATAACACTTGGCTAGGCTGATCAGAGTATCGTTATAAAGGTATCAACACCACAACTTCTTAATTTGTTTTTATGTTTGGCGAATTCGGCCCTGTTGGGGGTGGAAGTACGGTGCGCGGGTGGCGGCGGGTCGGTGCTTGATTGGCCCTATGAATGTGAGTAGATTGCATCGCCCGGGCCGTCCGCCACCGCTCCCGCTAGGCTTCCGCTCCTCTCTTCACCCTGTCTTGTCCCTTGGCGCAGTGGACGTCTGTACTGGGATACCTAATTGCTAACATGGACTGCTCGATTTTTATATCTAACGAACCGAATTTAGCGTAATGTACTATTTGACTTAGTAATTTATCCATTGGATTTTGGCTACCAGTAGGTACACATGAAAGTATCAAGTGTATCACTTTGGACCGTTTTTATTATCTGCGTCATAAGACTTGAATCGTACTGCAAGAGTTACTATTGACCTGCTGTTGTCCGTACCTAGTTCTATAACTGTCGAATCAACATGTTGATAGTTGAAATAATATTCGTTAAAAATATACTGATACAATAACCTTATACATCGATTTTCGTCTCTCTTAGCAATGTCATTGCATCGAAGTCATTGCATAGAAGATCATTCTTTTAATAGTGAAAACCACAAAGAAAATATTTCCAACTTTCAAACAATTATCGAGTTATGAACGGACAGAGGGACATTGTATTTCGTAAATGTATATAAGGTATCTAGATGAGTAGGTACCTATACAAAATATATTGCTTTACTCTCGTATCTACATGTGAAACGCAATATCTTTTTCATACGCAACGAACACCATACCAACATATGAAATCTCATAGATATGATCCATGTAAATGTAAGTCACGTTTTCAATAACCTTCAGTTTTAGCTTCATAATTTTAACCCGGGCTGATATTACACTTTATTTTGTTATGAAATTCACTGTCGTAAAACGTAGAGCTCGTGCAACAAACGTTGCCATGAAATTGTGCGTAATAAATCACGTTATTTTGGTATAGATAGAGTCATGTGAGACTGATTACACTTTGGGTTTGGTGCAGACTTAAGAGTTGCCAGCAACTCCTGAGGCTGTGGTGGAGCCGCCAGCTCAGCTCAAGACAACCGGCCCAGCTGAGCGCCCAACGCCGCCGCCCGCCCGCCGCAGCGCCGCACTCAGATCGTATTATTAACGACGTGTATTGTAATCACGCGGCGGGCGATCGCCTCCGTCGAAGGTAGGGCGGTATTAAATTCCGACAGCTACGTGATAAATCGAAATTGGAAAAGTTTAATAATGTTCGGTTGCTCCGAAAGCAATAAAACCGTTTATAAACGGGCACGAGCGAACGAGACGGGCGGCAGGGACGCCCGCCTTCGGGACTTTTAGGGACTCTTAGGTGAGTCCGCTCGGCCTTACTGGCCCCAAATTGATTTCACTGGTATCTTGATTAAGTGATAAAATCGTCACTTGGGGTGTGAACTGTGGATATTAAACGATGTGGGATCTAGTGTCATGGCGAACTGCCACGGGCCATTTTAATTACCAATCCTGATTATTTCGTACTATAACAAATTACGAGAATTAAAATTACTTAACGTGGGCAATAATTAAGTCAATAATAATTGGTACCTATCGTTATCAATAATTGAATGTATAGGTATGTTTAAGTAATTAAAATTTTAACTAATATAATTGTAAATGCTTATATCCTAACAACCTATTTCATTATTCGATATTTTTTATCCTGTAACTAGATAATTGTAGCGTATTCGTTTATTTATTAATTTTAATTGTTTTAGTAAATATAAATATGACTATGATATAATGTAGCCTATACCTACACAGGTCCACGATAAATAAACCAAAACAAAACCATTGCAATGTAAGTCGTAATACTATCGCTTAGAATGCCTTGTGTAGTTGTGTTACACTTCATGTGACTATTAGTTATTATGTCGATACAAACTGGTGAATTTATTGTGAAGCTCCATCTTTTTTGGAAGTCGAATAAAAACCGATTCCTTATTCATACGTACTCAGGTAGGTACTGAATATTATTAGAATTATTACGATATTCGCAAATACGTAGGTATGTCAGTTATGTACTGTTATTAGGGAGGTACAAAATGAAATTAAATTTTAGAATAGAATAGAATAACATTTATTGCCTATTAAGTATATACATATAAGAAATAAAAACAGTCTTAATAAATAACAATGACAATTAACAAACATATAACTTAGGCAAAAGGTTTAGGCTTCAGCTGATGCTGACACAGAGTGCGTCAGCGCTGGTTTTCAGCCCACACCTTGGCTCCAAATTGGTTATAGAGGAGCATCGTACCATACGTACGTAAATGCTTGCGGTGAGCATGTAAACGGAAATTGAAGGCTTCGCCCTCGTACCTTGATATGGTTTAAACTGCTTAAAGGTACCTTAAGCAGTTTAAACCATATCGAAATACCTGTATAAAATAGTTACACTCGACAAATTATATTAAACGATTTTACTATTTTATTTATTTTATTGTTCATTTATTTATGTCTAATAATTATCTGTCAGTGTAAGCTTAAGCTGTTTAAGGGGAAGACACTCTGGTGCCTGAAACACAGTTTCACAACTAACTCAGGCGCTAGGGCTTCATTAAAATAACTAATGTAAACAGTTAAAATAAAGATTTTATTATTATTTCAACTCTTTTAAGAACACTATTACAGCTTGCAATAAATCTGTGAAGATAATAATGTATGATGTAGTGTAGTGATGTTAGGTAGATGTAGTTTATTACCTATTATTTTGTATTGCGAAATATCTATAAAAAATTGGTTAAAAATATTTTCTTACTCCATAAGTAATAAATAAATTACGAACAGAGAGTATAAGTTAAAATATTGACAATAATTTCAATTTTAGCCTGTATGACCAATAGTAATCGAATAAGATCGTAATCGTTAACTTGCCGTATTGATTCATCGGCTGTTAATCACGGGTTATCGTTATTTGCTCAGCTAATGGAATAATTGCGTCGCTCAGAGGAGGATAATTGCGGAGGCGCGCCCCCCACCCCTCCTCTAACTCCGTAATGAAAGCCAAACTATTTCCTGGCACACAAACAATCTATTGCCTCCATCTACATACAGTAACGATTAATGAATTAGGTTAGTAATTACCTAGTTATCATTTAAATTAGGAATTAGTACAGGGAAATCCTGTTAGTTTGGGCTAATGAGTGTGATGAGATGACATTTATTTTTCAGATTTATGTCATAAGCTTTATGAATAATAAATAAATTAAATAAATGTGTAGGTATTGTGTATATTTATTGCATGTCATTAACTTATTTCTTATTAATTAAGTTTTGCGCTGAAGAAAAAGCCGCAAAATACTTTCGGCAGCGTATTGTCCCCAAAAAATACGTACCTACTTATACCTACTGGTATATTTACAGTTTATGGTTATGAATTTTACGATTAATTTAATTTATTATGCCGAAAGGTAATGAGTATAATAAACTTTGAATAATAACCATGTTATCTCTGAAACTTGTAAATTGGGTAATTTTCGATCCAGTGCAAAAATATGGTCTGTAATTTTGAAGTAAGACAAAAAATCTGGCAAATGGCAATTCTCGCAGTAATAAGCAATCCGCGGAATAATTATTATTTACATATTCAAATTACGTCTATACAAAACTCCTGTTTTTAATTATAAACTTAATTTGTTTATGATAAATCTATGGAAATTTTTACCTCGAGCTCCAACCCTCTATAATGCTAAGGGTAGAGTAATTACTTCTTTTCTTTGTAATAAAAACGGATTAAACTTTGCTTAGGGCCGCCCATTCATTTTTGTTTACCATTCACAACGGCTTGGGTTAAGAAAAAACTAATTTACGCTCACTGTTTATGTACCTATCTAGTATCTGATCATTTAATGAAATTAGCTGACTGATTATACCGGATGAGCTGGCATTAAAAATGGATACTTACGTCCATTTACAATTGGCGCAATCATATTACACACGTAATTCCTGCCTGCTTATTAAAGTGTGACGAGATTTAAATTACTGAATTGACAGGATTTGTTGAAAGGATTATTAATATTAAATCCACGATGGATGTTAAGGTCACTGAGGTAATTTTACCAAATATGTAGGTATGTATGTTTAAGACAGGTCCAAATAAGGAATATTGTAAATTAGTTTTTGATTGAGGTAGGTACTTAGGTATTTAACTTAAATAATAAGTAAAAATACTAAGCACAGTTTTAATCTTGAATTAAACCAAATGTTCTTGAGGATATCGGATGACAATAATTTTATGCCTGTACAAGTATTTGAAGTATACCTAAGTAAATAAAGAATAAAACTAATTTAAAAAAAAAATTGCGCACCACAAAAAACTGTTTGAAGATAATATTTACACAGATTATTAAACTTACTATTGATTAGTAAACTTCCATTTAAGTGTTTACCTATAAATAACGTTGATTTGTCGCAGATTTAATTATTGCTCGATTTCATTAGTGTACCCGTCTGGCCCCAGCTCGGTGTCATGCAGCGAACTAATAAAAAGAAACACAGACAAATGAGCGCTTAATTCTTTTCCCCGCTGGACGTTGAGCATTGATATCAATTATCAGGCAGCTAGAGCTGGCAGTATACGCGAATTGTTCCATAAAGCCGCTAATCCCGGCCGGAGCGAGCCACAATTTGTCCAAACGGTTATGTTATTGCGGTCGGTAAGCTGCCCACGACTCCGAGACCGTCGTCGTCCTCGCCGCGCCACTCGCACCATGGCTCTTCTCATAAAATTGACTATAACGACAATTTAGTAGCCTCGTATCATCAGTAAAATATTATCGCTTCATTAAAAATAATCGCGATACTTATACTATACTATACCTATATATCTACTACTGCATTTTCAATTATCTTAGTGCATAAAAATAATTAGCTACGCCCGGGTTTTATATCTAATTTTAATTATCATATTCAGGCATCATATTCACTCTTTTGTTCATCATTAAGAGGCTCATTACTCTGTAACCTACCTCTACTCTACAGAGGTAATTACGTTTAATTAAAGTTTAAATAGCATTAAGTCAATCATGGGGCTTGATCCGGTTTCAATGTCAGTGGACTCAATTTGTCGGAATTGTTATTGCACGAGGCGGTCTCCGCCGGTTTTATACAGAATCGGCCATAACGGACAGCTCGCCCGCCCTAACTCCCCCAAATGGACACTTGATTAAGATACTTGTGTCACTTTATTTTGCGATTACATCTGAGGTCGCAATCTTATTTATTGTTAATTTGGTATAAATCTGCTTGATTGGGTTCGGGTCCGAAAATAACAATATCTAGCTACATAATCTAGGTACAACTAAATATTATCGTTGTAGCTTACATAAGTAAACACCAATGGTCTACGAAAACAATTTTGACCCGTAACATAAAGTTTCATTACAGACGTACTTTCGTTGAACACAAAAGAAAAATATAGTCACTTATTTGTTTGCTCCTACAGTCCCGTCCGATGTCGTCATCTAATCTAAGGCGAAGTCCAACATTAGATGGATGTATGGGTATTCGAAATTGGATCGAAGATTGTGAGAGGGATTGAAGGACAAAGACGGTCGGTGGGATGCGGAGGGGGTAGGCAGGCAGGCCGGCTGCCCACGCACCACGTCGGAGCCGTAATGAGTTGAAAGCGGATACTTGTAGCGCACTCAGCGCGCGCGTGTCCGGTTACCCGCCTAATGTGGCCCGGATAAACAATGACGTCCAGCCTTTTAGCGACATTTGTGGACCCACTCAACACTGGACATAAGCCTAAAAAGATCTCACATTTACTATTTGAGATTCTTTCGGGATGTGTCCATCAAAGAGGATAATGTAGGAAGTGCTGTCGTTCGTACGGTTTTTCCTGACCGTGTTTTTATGAGTTCGGGAATATTACTTACCTACTTTATTTGCGTCTTATATGCGTCAATACAACATTAGATTTTAGCACTTATTATAAGTTGTTACCAAATCTTTCAAACTATTTAAATACAAAATTAAAAAAAGAACGACATTAATATTAATAACCCTGGCTGATGGCTTGCTAAATCAAAGTAGAGTTAGTAAATGTATAGAAACAGTGACTTAATACAATAAGTTCACATCACGTCATTAATTGTAATCATATCAGGAGGTATTTCTGAAACAAATGTAGCACAGTTTCAGGATCTCTATCAAATTCTAATTGATTCATCATAGGTGCTACGCTCGTGAGTTGAATATACAATGGCGATGTGAAAGCCTCATCAAATGTGGAGTGACGGACATCAGCGTTGCTCCATTAACATTAAGTCCCCTCTAAGCGAGGCGTCCCGCTCGCTCTTATATTACCGAGCGCAATCTAGAATTAGCACTATTGACAAATGCTAGGGAAATTCGCTTTGGGACGAAAGCTTGGAATTGTTAACAATTTTACTACAAAATTAATAAAATTGTTTCTTTTTTTTAACTTATGAACATTTATTTCATTGCAACTTATTTGAAAAACCTGAAGATGTCCTTGACCAATTACTTAGATCCACGTGGTAAAAAAAAAACTGACATTACTACAAGCGTAAACTTTCAAACTAAAGGACTTAGGTATCTACTTAGTGGGAAAACCACTCACCCGGTTGCAGTGCAGCTTAGCGATCAGGCTGACAGAAGTTGGGCGGTGGTTCTCTCTTCACCACGACGATACAATCCTTGCATTCGACACGACTGAACTACTCGCACCAGTTACACATTTCCCACACAAAAATTCACTTTAGAAATGAAATACTTCATCAGCATCAGACACAAAAACCTTAATTCCTTGGCTCGTGATTTATAAAATACATGCATACAGAGCATGCAGAAATTAAAATACTTTGTTGACACGTATTTTATTCAAGCAAGATGAAGTTACTGACTTGACCAACTTGACATTCGAAAAATAAGGCGCGAAAAAAGTTTGTAAACATTGATCTCATTAATTGTTCGGCACCTATTTGTGAATGAAAAAGATAATATTGATGAATGCCGTTAAGTGATCACGAATATCCTTGAGTTACAGTTAGATCTCATGCTGGAGTACCTATTCGTATATTGTAGAATATGACCTTAGTAGATTCGTGACATTGCAAGAGCGAGGGGGCGGGCGGCGCGCAAGGGGCGCGGTCCATTATCCCGAGGTGAGGGCATCGCAACAGCAAAGACGTTAGTCCGGCTCTCTGCATCGGCGACTTTATGACGTTATCTCTAACAGGTTCCGTCGCCGGGATGGGGAGTACCCCGGAGTGGAATCACGGGATCCTCCGTTGTGCCTGATAATTGTCGCTAATGGAAAAGTCTAGTCACTTCGTACTTCGTGCGAAGTGCATTCCAAGTTTTCGCTTCTGTCAGATATAAGTTATTTATTACTTAGACTCTATGCAGACAAGCTAATGATGGGCTGCAGGATTGAATTGTAGACAGGAGTGCTTTTCTTTCTCTAATCGACCCTCCTTACTAAACTTTTAATAACGATGATATTTCTTAGAAACTAGTTATATATTTAACTAATAAAATAATAATTGAAAATAAATATGGAAGTGTTGGACATGATTGTCGTTCAATTCAATATATCTTGAAAGAATTGGCAAAGACAAAGTAGCAAACCCTATGTCAAAACTTTGACCATCAGGTAAGTAGTTTGGTAAAAGAAAATAAATGCCCGACATCCTTGGAAAATATATTCATGCGTGTTCTGCATACGCAAGTATTTACGGTGTTTACATGTCCACATATACCTAACTACTTGACAGAATGAAAAAGCAAGCAAAATCTAATACACTTAAGAGTATCTTACAGCGCATACATATTTAACACGCATATTTACCGATTGGCGTGGATCAGAAGGGGGTGGGTTGTGCCGCTGTGGTGTGGGGTGGAAGACGGTCATTCAATGAGATTGCTTCTTGCCGCCACTCTCGAGGTAATGGATCTCGCCCAAATAGACTGGATCAAGGAAACGCGGCCATTGCGTTAGTGCAAGCAGCCGAGCGCGCGTCTGCGTCCAGGCCAACAAACACATTTAGTTAGATACCTAGGTACAGCACATTACTTAGTTAGCTTAGGTATTTTTGGAACAGTAAAAGGATCATTTTTCAATTTAATTTTTTTGTCTTGTAACCACTTTTGTTTGTCCTGTATGCAGACACGACGGACTTCCATCTACTTTCATTTAATTTACAAATGTTTTAATGAAGTACTTACTTACTCATACGTTACTTAAGTACTTATACCCACTAGAAAGTTAATACCAATTTTCTTTACACACATGTTACAAATATAAGATATAAATCAATATGTTTATATACCTACAGGTAACTGAAAACCTAATAAGTATAACTCTACAACGGTAAGTAAAATCATCAATGAAATGAATCATCATTACAAAAAAAATATAATCTCATGATCTCACATCCATTTTCAGTAAATAAGTAGATAAGTTTTCACTTCATAAATAATCCATACCTTTTATGCAAAATAGACAATATTGCATGAATTTATATAGGCACCTTTAGCAAGTAGTAAAGTGTAGTGTATCACACAATGGATTCGGTATGGATTGAATTATGGAAGAGGCGAAACTGGGCCGGTGTAAGGACAAGGGGGGGAAATGGAAAATGTGTGTCGCCAAGTTGCGGGCCTAACAGCTCCTGGACAGAGTGCCGGCTCGGTAATGGATTGATCAGATACCACTTTGAGTACACAGCCAATACACGGCCCGCTACGAAGGTACACATACGTCAAATGGAAATCCTATTTCACTTACTTTGGGATTTCTTTTATTATTCAGATAGTATGATTTTAGATAGGATTGAGGCCCTTAGTCAAGAGATGAGAAGCAGTAGTGTGCCATTGCAGCCCATTGAAATAGATAATGATTTCAAAAATATTATAACCATGTTGAAACTAAGAAAGTTAATCTAAGAAACCTAGTGACATTTTACATTTTTTAATGCCTATCACACCACCTGTAATATTTATCTATGATTACTCTGCAGAAATCTATAGCCATGGATTATATTACAAAATAAACAGCGAGAATCGCTTGAATACACTTTATCCAGGTACACTTAACGAGCTGAAACCACTTCGGGACACTTACCTACTGCAACGTTTAATTTATATAGACACCACTACCACACGAGTTTAATGTACCTAAGAGGTACTTAGAGATATTGTAAGAAGCCGCAGAGTTACGTTGTAGACTTATGGCTTCCATTCAGTGAAGGAAAGATAATGCTTGCAGGCAATCACATAAGTGGATCAAATAGCTGTAGTCCATTTGGATAATGAACTAGCGACTTCGTAGCCTGAGTGAATTCTGTTTATTGTACAGTCAATATAACCAATGAATATATTTTTACTTAATAGAACAGAAGGTCAATTTCTACCAGCTTGCGATGGTTCAAGCGGCTCAAAAGATGTCAGGAGAAAACGCCATTTTTTATGACTTTCAACATTATCTCTTCAAGAGGTTAAACCAGACCTAGATATAACACGACGCTTGCGACGTTTTCTATTTCTTACTAAAGAACTTACATGGGAATCAGTGCTTTGATAATAAAAAAATGTCTTAGACACAATTATTATACTTATGTAAAATAATTATCATAGTTAATCTGCAACGAACTACAGACTTGACCATATTTATAAACATGAACATAGCTATTAGTAAGTGTAAAATATCGCTTAGCGGGCTCGTACTGATAAAATAGATTTATAAAATGTTAATAAATAATACAAGCCATTTACATTTCATTGCTCCGAGGGCTTGAGGAGTTACGCGGGTAGAAATCAGCAGATACAAGATAATGGGCTGGGCCAATCACTTAGCGCTGAGAGTCCACCTCGATAACTTATACAAAGAGATGCACTCGTTTATTGCAGGATGACAAAGTTTATCAGACGCTCAAAAGGGTAGTTAACGAAAAATACATGTTTCGTCAGTCAATTCACAAGAATTAGTATGCTAAGAATAAAGCTCAATTTTTTATTAAGTATTATTATTACCTATATAAACTTTTGAAATCATGCATTTAAGTAAGTACCTATTTTTGGTAAAATGTACAATTTATAGGGTTATTAACTGATGCCTGATTTTCAAGTGCCTGTAATATTTTATTTTGATTCGATTTCAATTATGTTTCAGTATTGTGTCCAAATGATAATTGGATACTTAAATTGAGAATCAACTAAAATATATTATGGTAATCAGTACACCTGAGTATTATGTAGAGTCGTAGACTATTTGCGGAACATGTAGGTAGTATGTACGATCTAACACAGAGAAAGCTGTACAGGATTTTCCCAAAAATACTTGACTGATTTATGAAAATTCTTTACAGTTACGTGTGTACTTTTAAATTAAATAGAAATTGCAAATTATAAGTAATTTTTACAATCGGTCATGTAGGTTTTGAGAGAATATCAACCTTATCGAGGTATGTGTGTACTTTTCTCCGATTGTACTTGCATATAGCTACATATTTACATGAAGATACAAAAGTATTTCTTATTGCCCGCCTACCGTAAAAGTCCTCTTCAGCCGAATAAGTAAGTTTGTCTCTGTACCAGCTCTATATAATTTGTCGCATGTGTTTCGGCGGCGGTCATAAAATTTGGTTTATGGTAAGCAGGCTATCGTAAGCGGGATCTGCTGATTGTGATAACAGTAACTTTGGGTATCTTGCCGGAATAAAAGCTCTGAGTAAAAGCTGCCAATATTAGATGGGTTAGATACTCGTAATTGACGTATTTGTCTACTTTTTGTTTAGTTTCAGATAGATTAAATATTTAGGCCCGTAGCGATAAATAGGTACTTACGTTAAATTAGGACATCGCACCGTTAGCAGTTTATATGTATAGTTGCAAGCCATAGGTAAGTACTTTGATAAAGTAAGAGAAATAAAAGTATACGCAACTCAAGGCTTAGGTACGTGCCTACAACCTACTCTTTCGGCAGGCGGTTAAAAAATATTAGGTATCTGCTTAAGTAAGTATAGCTCCCGATGTTTTGATGAC
Organism: Tachystola acroxantha; assembly: GCA_963506565.1. Taxonomy (NCBI): domain Eukaryota; kingdom Metazoa; phylum Arthropoda; class Insecta; order Lepidoptera; family Oecophoridae; genus Tachystola; species Tachystola acroxantha. The sequence goes on from OY735874.1 coordinate 8,550,857, forward strand.
ATTGAAAGCCTCCATGGTTACGAGAAGACCCAATCAATTAGTGATCCAACTCATGATGGTGCTAGGAAGCCTTTGACTACAGTGAATCCTAGGTGGTCCAAGAGAGAAATGTAATTTAATACCAACAGTACACCCTTGGCTAATTCTTTTTAATGAAAACCGCACTGGATTTTTTTCCAATTTAGTACGTATGCGAGACTCCCTCTATTTCCTATAATTATTCGTCGGAAATGAGATTTCGGATTAGACCGGCGGCTGATAAAGACGCCGCCGCCAAGATGGACGGCGACCGAAAAAACAATTAAGGCCGGAATTAATATGATCGCGATGCGTATAATCGCGAGCCTTGAATGGCTTAAGCTTTTTGCTCAACCGACTTCACATTTTTGTGATTGATTGATGACGATATCGTACCTAGGTTCGTGGTACATCAAGAATCAAAGTGAACGAGCTCTTTGAACCTTGAAGAGTAATTAAATTCTTAATGGTAATTAAGAACTTACATACGTAAAGCTAACAGCAGATCAAGTGTAACACTTTCGACTGTTCTTATTACATATCTGCGTCCTAAGATTTAAAATCGTACTGCAAGTGATACCTATACCTACCATTGATCTGCTATTGTCCGTACCTATTTAAATACCTAATTGAGTGTGGGTCACTTACCTAACTAGTATAGATGTGAATAAGTAGGTAGGTAGTACCTACCTAAGTAGATATTAGGTAAGTGTACCTTAAGGTACTTCTTACAATATACTTTTTATTTATTCTATTCAGTCTTGAAAGTCTTTCTTGTCGACTGACAAACGATCACATAGGTTCTTACACAAACCCAGAGCAATAACGTTTCTCAGTCCCACTCAAATGATCCGTTGAAAGTTTCCTAAATCCACCACAAATTGCATACAAAATGTCTCTTACAGACTTGTGGGGTCTTGACGGCTATTACTTACAACGCAATATCAAATTGCTTTCAATTTATTTCGCAATTGCCGTCTTTGAGTTTCGCTTTGTAGGGGCCTCTGACGTCGGTCCGAGGCAACAATAAAATGTATTCGTCTCCGGAATGTTTAATATGGGGAAAAGTTTAATAACGCGTCCGGGCGGGCCGTTGGGCGGCGCGGGCAGTGGCCGGCGCGGGCGGGCGGCGGCCGGCGGTCAGCGCGCCTCGCAGGCCCACTGCGATAAATCAAATCTACCTTATACGACGCTATGAGAAAAATCCTTATTACATTCGAAAACATTTCTTCGAATGCCAGTACCAAAAATGCTACTAGGACGTAAGATCGGACCGTAGTGGATGCCTAAAAAGCCATATCGTTGGTCACTAAACCACACGAGAAGAATTAATATCATTTTTTAAATCTTTAAATCATGTGTTTCTGTCTTCATCTTTTTCAATTATCTATAAGGACGTATAAAGGGATGCTGTTTACTACATTGTTATCGCACTCCACACGGAATAAAAAAATACCTTTTGCACTTTAATTTATACTATGTGGATACTAATAGTTTACTTGTGATTAAAAAATCGACCGGGTTTCAACATAGGGTACGGGTACGGGAAATAGCGAATCCCCATGACCCTGGTGGTGTCATGGGGAATGTACGTCGCAACCAACGTTGCTGCCTGCTACTATTTATCTACATCTACAACAGCAGCGCTTTCTGCAACAGACCTGTTAAATCTATTAGATAACTAGACACATACCTAGATCTAAACACGATGTAAAGAAAAAAGGATTCTAAAAAAGGTTTCTTAGGACTCGTCATGTCAACACTGCAGGCAGGACGGTACAGCATCATTAGAGCACGCGACACCCGCGAGACTATGCCTGTGTCACACACATCACATAGGCACTCTTCTACTGTTACAACTACGCCAATTTTCCTGCAACTATTGATTCTTCCTATTGTCCGTCACTTTAATATCCATTACTCTCTTCGGCTTTGTTAAATCGCGCGTATATTTACTTTAGAGGCAATGTATTTGGAACATAGCAACGCAGACTAGTCGTTTGGTCTGACTTTTGCATTGTAATTCGAAACTGTATGCCACCGCTCATCAAGACACAGTATACGAGGCTCGTCGGCCCTGGAGGCCGCCGCCGACACAATGGCTGGCTGACGTTAATTAAATGTTAACAAACGCCCTCGTCGACTAATTGGAACTGTTGCCTATTATCCTTACCTTCCGACGACTTGTAGACTTCCAAGCTTGAGAACCCTACTTCATACTTTTACTTGGGATTCCTTCAGGCTCGGTGGAAATGGAACTCATTGCCATTGTTTGCACTGGTTGTGTTGCCTTTATTTGACTACAATTTTTTTTTTTTACAAATATTATGAAATTTACTGCACAAGTTACCTTTGATTTGGATGGATGTTGCTGTGTATAGATCAATCACCTATCTAGACTGGGTAGCTATAGATGATAGGTACATTTACCACTGTTTCTAATATGTATTTAGGTAATAAAATAATATAAATTTACACATAAGAAGATAAAGTTTTTATACAACTTGAAATTTTAGTTGTTGTATGGGTTTTTTTCTCACTAGTTCAGTCAACTGAACTGGACAACTGAACTAGTAGCAATAGACGTGTTGTTTTCCCGTGGCAGAATGACTTGCCATCTGTAGTAGGTACCTACTATTGATTTATCGAGTTAAACTTGTAAAATAAATCGTAAAATTTTTAAGTATTTTTACAACTCGAAAACATAAGAGACGATAGAAACTCACTAGACCTACCAAACAGCACGTGCCTTGCATTGTGCCTTGTCCGCACCGGTCGCTCCACCCACGCTGCGATATCACGGTGTTACTATTAATTCGCGATCACTATCGAGTTCAGTTTTTCACAATTTAAACTGACATTTCTTAGGTAGAAAATTTAAACTGACATTTCTTAGGTAGAAAATTTATTTTAATAAATCGATAATACTACAGAGACTAAATCATCTCGCTGCGGGAAAACAACCACTAAAATTTCACGTTGTACCTATATCAGGATTTCATTAATTTGAAATAATTTGAACGTGTAAATAGAGAGATACTTACTAGTGTCTAGTGTGTTGGTGTAGGTACCTACCTACTTTAATTTTCATACTACACGAGGGGATCATAGGTAGTAGGTATAAAAGTCCACAATCTTTTACCTTTCTTAAACTGGCAATTTACTGGACTTACCTACTTATTCTTAATTCAAAAGAAAATGAAATTGCTTCTCTCGTAAATTGACTACTCGAATTAATGGCCCTCTTTAATTAGCGATAAGCGAAGTTTTCAGGCGGGTGTTCTGTCTGTAAAAACTAGTACTAGGTACTTAGGTACCTAAGTAGTAAAGTTGTTAAGTAGTTAAGAAATGCGATTGAAATGAAGGCTGTTTCCTTGTGGTCCTATTCCTACTATTTTGTTCTAAGTACCAGTAGGTATCTAGCATTACCTAAGTAGGACTACTTTAAATCTTTACAGAAACACGTATTCAATAATGGTCATATTCCGAAGTTAAATGAGCGGTTTACAAGGGTACATTTAAAAAATAAGGAAAGTACCGATAGCCCCGGTAGATGGCACTGACTGGTATGATGTCACGTCAAATAGGTACCTACGTTGTTATTGCTTGTAACTTGGGCTTTTCGTATTTCATACCTAGTATTAATTTGTACCGTATTGTTACACAAACAAACCAATAATAATACGATATTTAAGCAGTGATTAGCTACACACCCAAAAAATTTTTTTTATGGAAACACTACTGAATGAATTCAAAAAAAGAACGAAAGTTTGGCAAAAAAAATGGGGTAATGCCTATTCCAAAGTCCTTAAAAAATCCTAGAAAATAAAGTATCAAATTCAATTTGTCAACAACTGTCGAAATCTTTTTGAAAAACTTGAAGCAAACTGCCGATGGAGTTAGCCATATTTACATCACAGACTCCTTGCATGATAATTTTTCATATACAAGTACTTACTTGTTATTCCATTGTTTGAATTTTCAATAGATGTCGAATCGAATAATAAACAGATGACTCTTTCTGACGTATGAGAGTGTAAGTGACGAAAGAGGCGGAGGCATAATATACTTTAGGCTCTCTACATAGAGCGCGGCGAAATAATTTTTTAATGGATTTAGCAGTATCATTCGGAATTCGCTCTGCCATTTTCCTAATTAAGCATGTACAACACACAACCCTACGATGTTATTTAAACTGACAGCTACTTATTCGGTTCTTCAGGAGTTAATTAACTTTAAATAGTGTTTATAAGCAAACATTTTTTTAAAACAATGTATTAATTTTAATCATCGATTACAAGTAAGGCTGTTATAATGATCACGTTATCAGGAGATGTCCACGGACGGAGTGCTCGAAAGAAGTCGTGTTCGTGAAGTCAAGGATTCCTCGTGTGACTGCGTGGATTGTTCAGTTATTTCGTTTAGGAGTTCGGGAGGGTTGTGCGTAAGTTTAGGTTAGGTTATCTTCTTATATATATGCACTTATGTATTTTTAAGAATTCAGTTTATTCAGACATTCTATTCACATCAGACTAGGCTGTATGTATGCCCTAGTTGGCCTTGCCTTTAACTTTGGGAATAATTTTATTAAGGGCTTTCCATGAGCCAACTAGCGCCGCCAATCTTTGAAAAATAATATCTTCAAATTTAATCAATTTTGTTAAAAAAGCTATGTACATAATGTTTATTACGATAAATACTATTTTTTAAATGCTTATTTATAACGTGATTCAATGTCGGTAAGTTGTAGTTCGTATAATTGCGAAAAACAGCCGCTTTTGGCACATTTGAGAACTACAACTTTGCTTGTCGCAATTATGCAATGTATTGTATATTAAAAAATAGTGTTTATCCTAATAAAGTATTACATAAGTAGGTATATATAATTATATAAGTTTATTATTTTATAATTTAGTTAAAATTGTAGTGCGGCGCGCCTATTTTATACCGATTTTAAGCCGTGTTTTTTTAATAAAAATTAATAATTTGTTCGATATTATTTTTTTAAGATTTGCGGCGCTAGTTGGCTCATGGAAGACCGTTAATAATAATAATTACCTAAGTAGGTATTCCTATTTATAGAAAAATATTACAAACGTTATTTTTGAAAAATTAAGTAGGTACTAGCTGTACCCGCAACTTCGTATGCTTAGATAAATTTAAATAAGTAGGTACTTTACTAAGTACCATTTTTTATAGATTTGCTATGTTTTTCGGTTTTTCGTTTTGCATAGCGCATTATGCAAGAAAATATCAAAACGTATGAAAAAGGAAAAAAAAACAGTGTTTTAACTGTAATGTTAGACATAAATTTGGGCAATTGCATTATTACTCGATAGATGTCGCTACCGTCCCTAAGTCGAATATGGAGAAAGAATTCGCCCGCGCCGCCGACCTGAGTACGAGTCACGGTAGTTCTGTTGGTATAGTGTCCTACGAAATATAGTGAGGTTCGAATCCCGGTCATGACGACATTTTTTCTCCATTTATTATTTACTACAAAAGTCTCGTTTATAGAAAGCTATCTCTAGGAGCTTTTAAAATTGAATATCCTTTCTCTAAAAAGATCCCAGCACTATACGCAACGCACCCGCGCCCGCACATAAAAAAAAGGTTTTTGCGATTGTCTGTGGTATTTTAAAAAGGGGTTCGTTTTGGGAAAAGAGGGCTAAATTTCTATAATTTCGTGTTAATTGTTAAAATAATGGCTCAATATCGGCCTGCTGGTTTGTCAGACGATGATACGGAGAGCGACGATTATGGATTTTATGAGAAACCGGTGAGGCGGCATTTTTGTTAGTTCATTTTAGCGCCGAAATTAAATCCGATGCTAAACTATTTCATTAATTTGATATAAATAATTATCCTTGGGTATTCATTCATTGACCAATTAGGTGCATAACTTATCTTCGTGTACGTGAAAAATATTCTGTCACTATCACGGCTAACAGTAGTAGTCCAGTACCGAAAATATTTGGTTGGCATTTTCATTCACCCATTTTCCTTTCACAACAGGATGCCAATCCTGTTGTGAAAGGAAAATGGGCTTCCAATTGAATTATCTCACTTTCACCACGAATGCACTAGGTACCCATAACGTCCAGCCCAAATACGAATGAGTTTATCATAGGTAGTTATTTTCTGACAGAAATATATTTATTCATTGCTCTCTAAAACATTGTGAGGAAACTTGCACAGTATTTAGGTACAGTGGATGGCAATTAGCAGTGAACCCTATTAGAGTCATAATAAAATTCTAATTGAATCTCTGGCTAGCACACACAGGGATCAATGCATTAATATTGTAAGAGAATGTTTGAAGAAAATTTTGAGTGTGAGTTTAGTGTGACCTGGCACTATCAGAATGATACGAAGGTTGACAGTTGTAAGCGCAAACTTACACTAAGCTCACCCTACAAATTGTTACTGATTCAGCCTAAGAAACTGCAGACTGGCTGCTGAATGATTTGGGTCTGCAATAGTCTGCATAAATTTTTGAGACAAAATTGATTGAGTTTTAGCAGGCTATAAATGTTTTTTGTTTTGTTTCAGACAAGAACTTATTTTCCTGTTCAGCAGCCAAACTTGAAAAAGAAGGTAGAAAACAATTTGCAAGAAGCAATCATAAATGGCAATGCAAGAGAAGTAGAGAAAATCGTCATTTGTGGTATGTTTATTATGTAAATAAAATTATACATGTACCTAATTATAAGTAACTAGGGACTGCTTTTTAATTCATCACTTTTCATGGTGGTTCAATTGTTTTCTAGGGAACACAGATTTTTCTGGGATGTTGTTTAACAGTAAAGTTCCGAGATGATTACACTGCCTCATTTCAGCAAAAAAAAATACGTTCACAATGACATATTTGACAGATGGATTGTAGTGATTTTGTGCATCACTTAGACTGTGATGTCCCAAGGCTGGGCAAAGGCCTTCCCCTAATTCTTGCACTCATCCGGAATCTGCTGAGCACACCTTACCTGCATCCAGTATTTTTATTTTACTTTATTTAATCACTCATTCCAGAGCTGCACAACAATGTTAACATGAAGTTGGAGAGTGGGTGGACTCCATTGTTACATGCTTGCTTCCATGCTCAGGACAAAATTGTACAGTTTTTACTGGAAAGGGGGGCTGATCCGAATTTGCATGCAGGTAAATCATTTTACTCTGACTCCTAATATTATGTACTCTCTGATGTTATTTATAGCCACTGACTATGACTTGCAGTAAAATAAATGAAACAATGTTTTAGTTAGATAAAATTAACACAGATGCAGACTTATAGAGTGCTGAAATGATTTAAAACGATAATATTTTATATGTTTATCCATTATTATTAGTATTAATAATGACATTCAGACTCATGATCTAAAATCACCAGCCCCATGATAGAAAATATTTTAATAATTGCAGAGGGAGTGACACCAATAATGGCTGTATGTTCTAACAGCAGCGCGAGTAATGACACGGTCTATAACATAATCGCAAATCTGTTGGAAAAGGATTGCATTGTGAACATCGGCGACCGGTATGGCCAGACGCCGCTCATGAGAGCCATCTCGAGCGGACGAGTGAGGGTCGTGGAGAAACTTCTGGAGCATGCAGTCAATATAGAGATGAGGGACCAGACGGGATGGACAGTGAGTATTTTTTAAATTGCCATTGTGAGGTTAGACGTATGATGATGTGAGCATATGTAGCGACACAATAACGTGAGGACATGCAGTGATACAATACTGTGTTACAATATATTATTGATGAAACCATCATTTGGTAGACAGGATGGCATGCGAAGACAGGAATCCATTTGTGCTGTTTCCTTACGCATATAAACATTCTCCAAAGCTTACATGACTGACTTGATATTGGCAGAATTATTTGATGATGCAGCATACGACCAAATAACAATAGGTCATTATTATGTTTAAACATGATGAAAAATTTCTAGCTGTGGGCAGGAATTGAACCTGCGTCCTTGTCATTCCGTGACACAGTCTTACCAACTGAGCCACCACAGGCCACACACATTATTATGTTACATAAACTTGTATGGAAAATAAGATAAGCACAAAATTGAAAGCCTTACTATAGGTCTTCTTATCACTGAAAACGTTTTCTTCCAGAACCCTCACTAGAAATATGAGATAACCTTAGAGTCGCGACTTAACCCAAACAAAGTGTATGGAGTTTTCATGGGTTAAGTCGTTAGCCTAGCATAGTTAGTCTAGCATTAGGTATATTATATATTGCATTGCAAGTCCTACTAAGTAACACTATTTATCTGGATTTCCAGGCAGTTTTCTGGTGTTGCCACCACAACCAGCCTGAGATACTGGAGATGCTCATCGCAAAAGGCGCGAGGCTCAACGAGGTCGACAAAACCGGGCGCACGCCTCTAGCAATCGCAGAACTGCATGATTACCAGCACCTTATAGAGATTGTGAATAAAGTATTGAAACCAGAAAATACCTCCGAAGAAGTAGATAGGAATATGTATTTGAATTACCAAGTTAGGTCTTGGCACGATTATTATCCAGGGATTAATAGAAGGGAAAAGTGAGTATTCTTCTGTCACTATGTGACTCATGCATGGCTTCGTCAACATAAGTAATAGAAGAACAGCCTTACAACTCTAGGCACGAGACTGCGTTTCCTTCCGCGTATCTCACATTACATTATATTTAAAGAATTACAGATAAAACTATCCGACTCTTGAATAGTCTTTCAAATTGCACAAAAAACAAATATGATTACACAAACATATATATGGTATTTTTTAAAGATTTTTTTAAATATGTACTTTGTATGGCGCTACTTGTTTGGTTTAAGGGCCTTCCATGAGCCAACTAGCGCCGCCAATCTTAAAAAAATAATATCTTGCAAATTATTAATATTTATTAAAAAAGCTATGTACACAATCTTTATTAGGATAAACACTATTTTTAATATATAATACATGACATAATTGCGACAAGCAAAGTTGTAGTTCTCAAATGTGCCAACAACGGCCGTTTTTCGCAATTATGCGAACTACAAATTACCGACATTGAATCACGTTTTAAATAAGCATTTAAAAAATAGTATTTATCGTAATATACATTATGTACATAGCTTTTTTAATAAAATTGGTTAAATTGGAAGATATTATTTTTCAAAGATTGGCGGCGCTAGTTGGCTCATGGAAGGCCCTTAACTGAGTGTAGACTTTCCCGATGAAGTAGGTAAATTTTGATTCGGACCGTCATAAATCACTAACAGATATTTACCGTACCTATGTGTATATTTTCCAGGCCAAACTACTCGGGCGAAATACCGAATCTCTTGTACGGCATGAGTTGTGAACGGTTGACACCCATCATACTCGATAGCGGCATGGATCTCAGAACGTTTCTGTTATTAGAAGATAATGATATGATTAAAATAGGCATAGACATGCCCTACGAACGCCAAAGACTGAAGCTAGGGCTGCGTAACTTTCACACGAAAGGATGGAACTTGAATGCGGTTTCAGGGTTGTACGCACGCAAGGATGATAACTTTTGGTATAATTCTCTCATTTACTTATATTGGAATTGATGAATATACTGCCTCTGTTTATAAGAATAGCTATGCGGAGCAAAGTATGGATGGTTGACAAATGATATCCCATAGCGTAGCCGCTCATAGTTGCTACATGCAACTACGAGGTACACTGCCCACATGACATTTCTAACCTCTGTTCTGTGGAATGACTATTGCTCTAGTAAGGTAGTAGTAGTAGCTCCCTAGCTAGTGCGTAATAAAATAACGATACCTACAAAGTTTTGAAGACAGAAAATATTTGACTTATTTTTTTCACTCTAAATTCAAAACCCACAATATCAAGATATATATTTTTTCAGTGTCCTGGACTGCTTAACTGCATTAGGGAATCACTTACAACAAGTGTACGTGTTGGAAGCCACCCTGCAATATACTCTACGCGAATACGACAGGGTTCAGAATCAAATAAAATTTGAGCCACCAGATTCGCCTGTATTTATGAAGTTGAAGATCGCTGCCAAGAAAATGCTCACACATATAAATAGTATTAGATCGGAAATAAATGAAATGAAGCATGCAATGACTAAAGTAAGTTAAAACTGCCATTAGTACATCTGTGCATTTTGTATGTGTAATATAAATTATTTGACATTTTTATTAAATAAGTAGAGCAAACGTATCATCCAGACATTTACCCTTTATATTATTTTATATGTAAATTTGAAGTTACATCTCCCCAAAAATATTTTTTTTCTTTTTACAAACTTATTAAATTAAGGCTCAGAGAAATAAGGACGGGAGTTGCCTTACCTATCTTTAGCCGTACATATTTTTCTGCCACTTTTTGGGGGAGGTGAGGTAAACACGTACAGCACACATCTGCACATTGCTGCACACTCGCAACAAAATTTGCCACGTCCATATAAACGCACACGAAAATAATATCGTCACACAAAGATAAAACACGCACACAAATAAACATTTCGTCGTAATTACACTAATGTTTACGACAACCACAAACGAAAAATTAGTGATGTGCTATGTACAAAGAACGATTGAATTGAATGGTGAAGGAACGAATGAAATTGATATACCAAGTTTGATTATAGATTATTATTTTTGGTCTTTTAAGTAGTTTGTACTAGCTTTTCTCGCGGCTTTGCCTACGTGAATTTCAGTTATAGATGTTCTATTCAAAATACATTTTTCCTAGGGAACTATACTTTTTTTGAAAATGAAATTACAGTACTTTAGACGTTGGATAAGGTATATAAAGAAAGAAAACATTATGTATTACTTTATCCCTTGATAAATTTGAAGAAAAAAAATGGAATTTAAAAAAAAATCACATGAACTACGACCCAATTGGAGAGAGAAAGAGTGAGACGAGGAAATAATTAATAATTTGTTCGTGTTTTCGTACATTTTTGCAGAAATCAAGTCTTTTTGGGCATAAATTAGGCAAAATAAGTTACAATGACCTAAATAAAAATTACAGTAGACCCATGTACTGTATTTTTATCATTACAGTATACAGTAAAACAGTCAAAATTACAGTAGATGCATCTGGAAGCACTGCCTATACCATACGTGTTGTCGACTGGTTGGTTCCGCGGGCATAGAAAAAAACCCACTTGTTTATTTTATAAAGTTAGGTAGTTGTCAGTGTGTAGAAATAGAGACAGGTTTTCATTTTCATTGTAATTTTAATTATTATAGTATTTCGATTCATCCGAGTTTCCATTTGCCTGATCCATCCGCAACAATCCACATCAGTAGTTGCCCCAAAAAGAACTGCCGTTTAGGTACTAATGGTAATGAACGTTTCATTGCAATGAAACAGTAATAAGTATAGGGAAAATGTATATTTTTTACTTCAAGTTAAACTTCATTCATTTCATTCACTTCATTCGTTCATTTGTGGTTTGCGTGTTGCCCATCACTACTCTTAAGCAACCTCGTACCAAGAGATTTTGTATCCTCGTACCAAGAGATTTTCGGCGTTTAGACTTGAAAAACAAAATGAGTTTTATGATGTTTTAGTAGCATAAATTCATAATTAAATGGCTAATGAATGATCAAAAACACCGTCTTTTCTAAAATTTGATGTTTCTGATCGCCTTTTACATGAAACCACTGCACAATTAACCATTTTCGGGAGCTGTGTTCAGCGATACGTACGGAAGCAAAATGACGGCCGGTCGCAGCAACTAGTTTTTATAAACGGCGATGAACGATTCGTGCATGTACCTCGGCAGAGGGGAACGCCAGCGCTTGCGTACTCCCGTCATTATTTCTCTGAGAATTAAGGGGTTAAGTTGCGTTGCACGGAAGCCTCGGTGCGCGAGTCCTATTCGTACTTGGCCGTTTTTTGGTTTTATTTTAAACCCAATCAAAATATAGTACTGTCCTGTTTTCATTTCATCGTTTCAAGAACGGTAATAGAGGCTAGCGTCAAAATTACGATTGAAAAATTTCAGTGAAAGCAATATTTCATTGTATGTTGTTTATTTAATACCATATAAATAAACCGAGAGAGAAACTGAGCTTGGTTTTGTTAGCGAATTTTTCTTTAATTAGTATTTTCTTGTTACAGATAAGTAGAAGCAACCCCCAGCCTGCGGATCTGATCAGGGAAAAGTCTGTCCATGAAATAGCCCTGGGTTACTTCAGACATGTGGTGGTCGGCTGCTCGCTAGGATTACTAATATATCATGGGAAGAAGTTGTGTACAAACTTGTTACAGAAATAGCTACAAGAAATAAATGTTACTTTTTATTACTGCGTTAAGGTTTGATCTTTCTTTCGCTCACACTGGATATGTGGTAAGTGTTTTTGTTGTTGTTGACAGATTCTTCAAATCAAATCTCTTTATTGCAAGTAAGCACGTTGTGCACATTTTTGTACGTCAACCTTTTATACGATTTACACCACTTTGAAAGAAAAAGGTGCCAATAGTGAGGAGAAAAAGTGGCTTTAAAACTTTCAGCAGCACATATTTCAAGTAATAACAATTAAATTACTTAATAACTGGGTAATTACATAATTTTTCTTAATATTGACAATCTAAACTTAATCCTTCATGCGGAACCGGCGCCACACTTTTATCCACCCCTCCTCATCCACTAAAACCCTCTCAATGGCCGACATCTGCTTTTCGGATGGCTCCGATATCTATGTAACGCATCGTCGCTAACGTCCCGCCCGATGCTACTCTAGCACTTACATTTCCGTCATGGGAGATGTAAGCTCCACGTCCCAGAACCGCCGCATGTATGGCTGCCTTCCAAGTACGTGGTAAGTCCTACATTAAAATAATTGAGTATCATTCATACTTTCAAGATGCATCATAGAATGATGCAACCGGCCGACAGCGCATTACTGTTAGTTATTGCCTCCACTCCATTTATTTGTTCACACATGTAACAGCTGTAGACCTTGTCACCTAATACATTGTGAGACTTGTTTGGCACTGAGTTGAGCGGATACTGTGATAATTAAGGTGGACGAAGAGCTGTTGCTCAATACAAAGCAATTAGCAATAAGTTACTGTATATTTTATATAAAATAATAATTTTAACCTGCGATGTCCCACTGCTGAGCAAAGGCGGCACTGTAAACGAATAACAAATAATCTATTTATCACCAAAATTAAATTAAAATGAAACATAGTTGTATTTTTAAAAAGTTACAGAACCCTGAATTCTGAAAAAAATGTACGTTACCTATGGGGAAAATTATCTTTTTACCGGACTACGCAAGAAGGAGGGTTAAGTTTGTCTAATTCTTTGGCACGCCCTGCAGCCTAAACGGCTTGATAGATTTTAACATGTGAGGTGCGGTTAGATTCGTCTTGATTGTAGGAGTGACATAGGCTATACAAATTTAATCCAAGTAATGATGCAGTCGGGATTTTTGTGTTTTTAATAATTTTATCTTGCGAAAATTAGATATTTTATTCTTAATTCATCTATATCGCGCCGTTTCTCCATGTGTTGCGATTATAATTTTTGTGACGTCGTCGCCGGCTGCATTGCATACCCTTAAGGTGACCTGTTTAATTAATTACTACATGTGTCGTCGCGTAGGAGGCATTAGCCGCGGTCATTACTCATAATTAGCATATTTTAGGCTCATAGATTTTGCCTTGAAAGTATTTGGGTAGATTTATGCGAGTAGTATATTTATTTATTTACAAGGCGACCCATTTACCTACATTACCTTTGACATATTTTAATAAGAAGATAATATAGTAGGTTCTCTTGAAAATGGCGGGAAACGACGGTTGCGAAATTATTTGATAATTTTCCTTTTGACGTCTACAGGGACTATTTTGTGTTTAATATCACGTTAAATTAATCAGAAAATGTTCGCGAATGACAGTACGGTGAAGTTAGTGGATTATTTACGCAAGATCTGAAGTTTCAAGCTTTTATCAAGAGTTCCCGCTACAAGCTCGGGAGTGAACGTGACTGTCGAGCTGCTTCGTCCAGAGTGATGACGCTACGGCGTCTCCTCTGGATGAAGACATGAAGACGCGGCTACCCAGGGTGAAGACGCTACGGCGACTCCCCTGGAGGAAGATAGAAGACTATTGAATACATTGAATTTTCTGTAACATGACATTGGCAAATGACGACCTGTCGAGTCCATTAATAAAATAAATAAATAAATAATATAGTACACACTTGTGCGATTAGTCCAGTTACGAATATGACAGATTATATGTATGTAGGTAAGGTAAGATTATATGTATATAGTCGAAAGCACACAAAGTGCACCACTTTGACCTTTGTAGCGTTATTGATCTTATTCTCTGTATCACTTACTAGTTAACTTGCCGTCGATTTCAAAAGCGGGTAAACACTGTAGTGTAGTACATTTTCGCGTGTACATATGACGATAATAAACGTCAAATCAGATTATAGACAATGTACGGCCTAACATAGAGAAATGTATACAGTAGAGTATTTCTCAACTTAGTTGATTTTAAAATTCTTTAAAATTACATAGTGTACTCGATATAGTTTCGACACTAGTAAAGGAATTTTTTACTATCGGTCAAGTAGTTTTTGATCTCAATCTAAATGAGACCTGTATTCTTTCCTCTGTTTTCGACTGTACTAAGGAGTTGGTTCTGCAGTTGATTGTACATAATACAGCTCAGTCACAGGTATCAAAACTATCCAAAAATGCACCTACAATAATTTAGGAGAGCCGTCTTATGCAGCTGGAGTTTATATTACATAAGCAGCTAGTCACGGTCGGTCGAAACGTTGACGTCATACAGCGGATTCCTTCTAATTGGACCGTATCCGTTTCCTTTGTTTTACATTTCATTTCACAGTGCTTGGGAACAATGCAACTACAAGTAGGTATTTTCTATTGTGATCTATATATTGTTGATTCTCAGATTCTGATTATATACAATAGAATAGCCTAGAACCTGTTATATCCGATGTATTGGAGATTCCAATTTATGTTTTCCCATTGTCATCATCATTAGTCACTCTCCACCCACTGCTGGGCACATATCTTGTTCATTGTTACGCCCCATTCCGCCCTAAATGCTTCTATTTTTTTTTACGGTTTATCGTCTAAGCTTTGTTGGTAGTCTCGTTTTAAGCAGATTAGAATCTACATCAGTCATAGGAACGTATCTGTCCCTTAAAAAATATAATAGTTGAAGTAAAATCACAAAGTTCAAAATGTTTAAGGATATAAATCGACCGCACATATTCATTCCGTCTGAAGAGAAGAACATAATATAATAATAACAACGACATCACTTTACGTTTTATTCACATCTAAATTTTTTAACAACTGTTTGTACTAAAATATAAATGTGTTTCGGTTAAAAGCTGTTAATTTAGTGTACTTATTGAAATAACATGCTTGTTATGGCTGCTTAAGTTAAGCTTAACGGACTTTTAGTTACAAATTAGACTCTTAAATAATTAGGCTCCATTTATATGGTACATATAAATAAGTATTTTAAAGTACCAGAATTATTTTGTCTATTTTATTACATGGCTTTCATTTACGTGCAATTTAGAAGTTTTTAACAATGAACACGTTTTATAAGCTCCGTTTTTAATCGTATAATAATAGGCCATAAAATATTGCTGTAGATTACGACGTATTCATATAAAATATTCTCAAATATGCGTATAACAAAATTTATCAAACAATGCTTATCAGTTAACATTTCGTAAGTTTGTCCTTTTAAATAATTGGAATATAGAATGACGGAAAATGCATTGGTGAATGCACGAACTCCTAACAATTACAGTGAAAGCTATTTCACTAAAGCAACATTCAATGTGAAATGTGTATCACTGTGCTTTAAACGTCAAAATGAGTAATTAACAAAATTATAGTGTAGTGTTAATAAACGTTGAGATTCTCTATATTCAAGATTCAAAATAAATATCTCAGAATACCTCCCAATACTCCTTAGAGCAGGGTTTCCTTAGCTAGGGTTCGCGGGAGCCCTGTACCGTGTATGGAGAATATATCTACTCCCAACACGATTAAATTTTTTAGAAAAAATCTGATGTGCTTGTAAATATCGAAATGCAACTCTGTAGCAAAAAAGCGACATTACTTTCTTTTGGTACCTATTTACGTAAGTAGTTAGAATTGCATGCCTTGTACTCAATAATATTAATTGATGATATCCGCGAAATTTTTACCTAAAGCGTCCGCGGCCCGCGAGCGAAAATTGAGAAAACCCTGCCTTACAGTAATTTATAGAACGTAAATTAAAAATAAATAATTAACAGTATGGAATAGCTGCTGTCGTGGCGACCGCGCGCGTTCGTTCACTCAGTGCTTTTGTATGGGGATGCTTCGGTCGGTGATGGCGAGTTGTGGCAGCGGCGCCTCTACGGTGAGCACACCATCTCGCGACAGCGAGGACTTGATGGCCTCGGGGTTGGTGCCCTTCGGCAGCAGGAATTCTCTGTTGTACTCTCTGTACACCGATTTTGTGTCCGACTTCTCCTCGTGTTTGGCGTGCACCTGGAAAATTGAGAACAAATAGATTTTATTGGAAGTCTAGTGTGAAATGGCGGATTGTTTTTTTGCGATTGTATTTAAATTCTGATGATGATTTTTGTGTGAGAAGAAACATCATCAATCATCGCGTTATGATGACAAACAATGGGCAATGGCATTTTTACTACCTTCAGGTCCAAAATGAACTCTTTCCTAAAATGACAGGTATCAAAATAGCTATATCCCAAAACGCCCGCTTTCCGAAATGATATTACTACATGGACAAAGTCTACGTAATTAGTTGTAATTAAAATGACTTCTTATCAGCCGGTAATCCGTTCATCAACCCCTAAAAAATCCAATCGCATCTCAAGCGTGCATGTAGCGACGGTGAATGTTGGCAGAATGCCTGTGGTTTTCAGCCAATATTTTTTTTGTGTACGTAAATAAACGTCCTTTATTTCTATGGACAATTTATCTTCATTAAACCGTGGTAAAAGGGCGCTTAGAAGTCACCGCAAGAAAATCATTGCAGTTCTACCAGCGGGTGCTATTAAATTGTCATTATGGAAATTATACTCTATTCTGTTTTCGTTACCTACGATTTTTTCTACTTTTCGTCTCGGTCACATCAGTACCTAGCGGTGTACGAGACCACTTGTAGTCTTGCAATTACAATACAATGTATGAGGCGTGAATCGGCGTGATCAAATAAGTATGCACATTTCTTTCTACTGACCGATTATTCTACAGGAGGCAGAATCTACTCACCAATAGTTTGTTGTCGACTGTCTTAACGACAATCTCCTCTGGTGTGTACTGGCTGACGTCGAAACGGAGTTTCAAGGACTTGCCGTCGCCCTCATCCTGGATCAGCGGCGAGTTCAGACTGTCCCAGTGGCTGGGCTCGGCCAGCTGTCTGCTGTCGCTATGCTGTGACGATGTGGTGGAGCTGTGGACACAACACCGACCATCAGAACAAATACGGTAAATCTTAATATTGTTATGGAGCATCAAAACTACGAGTATCTAAATGAATTGAGATGGATGAGACAGCGGTCTAAGTTCAATTGTTTGATTTATGTGTGACTCTAATCAAGTTTTGATGACTACAGATTAAGGACACCATAACTAAACATGACGTGCTATAGTGATTATGTACAGTACAGCCCACACACTATGCGACGAAACTATTACCGAATTGACCTATAATGACGTGCACAATAAAAAATGAAAGTTTTATGCGACTGAGAAATAACCTTGTACAGATAAAAAACAATATTGTGAATAGCGTTCAGCGACTCATTTTTACTTTGTTACGACCTTTTGATAAACTTTCATTTAGATTTATAGATAATGGTAGATTTTTAAACTTGCATTCATATCCGCTAGGTACTTAATTATAATTGGCGAATATCAAATAAATTAAAATGCGAAAGTGTTTCTACACAGCACGGCACATTTTAAATGCATTTCATATGGTTAACAATTAATATACAGTGCACATTCTTTCCATAATACATAACATAAAGCATATCTAGATTGCACTACTAAGTCCATAAACATTTACTGACTGGCAGCACGCTTGCACATTCCACAATAAATACAATAGATATACATGTATAAACATAGCTTACCTGGCAGGTACACAGTACATACCGTCATTACTTGCATGCACAATTACTTACGTTTTAGATAAGCGTTTGCTTTGTGTAGGAATGTGTTAGCATACGTTAAGGTTGTTACTTGACCTACATTAGGAGTCAATACGGGGATCCTGAGAGGGTGATGGTGCATGGTGGTAGGTAGCGATGGAATAGCAGTAGATTATCCCATAAAAGTCATTCGTAGTTCCCTGTCCTAGCTTACAATCGTATCATTAATTTTAAGGTATTGAAGATGTAAAATCCAAGTTCCTCTCGAGTAAAACGGTTAGTATCTTAATTTTTTAAAACGATCTAATTTCGTGTCACCCCAAAAAAAATTTATTGCTTAATTATGTGCCCTAATGATGTAACATATTAAAGGCCCAACGTAGACCTAGTGGATATGTACACAAAAGTTTAGTATTTGAATACTGCTCTAGCCACTTTTGCACATTGAGTAACGAATTTTTGCGGTAGGATTAGGGAATCAAAAATAAAACCTGTGCTATAATGATTTTTCCGATTCGCGGATTGATTATCACACGGCAGCTGATGTCATGCTCATGGATGCAACAAGGTCAGTGTCAACAAAGTGATCTCATCGATATTGGTGTAATTTATCAGTGTAGTTTGTGACCAATTGTGTACCTCTTCCATCATATTGTGCAGACTTCCTACATAGGCCATACGAAAATATTCTACAAGTATTATCCTATTCATCCCACTAATACGAGTATTATACTATTAGGTATACTATACAGATTCTAAAGTTGGTATTTTTGTTAATTCTATCGGCTTGACATTCTACTTTTAAGGCACAGGTTCCGAAAAAAAATTAACACGGGAAAATAAGGATGATCTCACCGAAAACTCAATCGCGGGGTCTAATAAGAACCTATTGTAATTACAAATAAGTAAAATGTTTTTGAACTACGTGTGGTGGATGTTAACTTCACGCATTTTTTACGACAAAAGAAGGGCCATAATTTTTGTATGCAACGACTTTTGTATGCAAGTATAATTACGTAAGTCGGTTCCTTTGTGACCTACTGGAGCCTAAACGGCTTGATTGATTTTGATATAAGTATCCTCATACTTACCAGGCGAATCTAACGACACCTCTGTCGTTAGATTCGTCCTAATGACGAGATTGACATAAGTCGGTATTGTTTTTGTAATAATCCACTAGTTAATCCAGCTAAATTTTGCAATCTGACCCCTCCCACAACCTCTCGACCAGTTTCCAAACACGCCCTCTCTCTATTCTTACATTCTTTGGAGATATACAGGGTAGAACATGGGTAACTTCTAAGTATTCGAACTATAGGATTACATCTAGCAGAATTAGTTATCAATTAAGTACTTAGTTACTTAAATAAATGCTAAATAGCAGTACACTCAAGAAATTAATTTATGACTTACATTATAATCTTTTGAATATCATCAGGTTTCCTGTCTTATGAGTAACTGTCAGTGACACTGTTACCAGGATCTGTAGTTGATTATAAATTAATTTCCACAAGTATACTTACATAATTATATCTACGAGTAAATACTTACAAATGAAAATTAATAAAACAGTTATTTTGTTATTCATTCGTAATAGTATAGATATGTAGGTAACATGAATACATGCGTATTTGATGACAAATAGTAGACATCTATCTATAGGGTGCTATCACAATGTTACATTAATGACACTACATTTCATTATTGTGTAGATGTTTACCTCTCTGACGACCGGGTTACTCCTCCGGAGGCAACAGATTGGAAATTGTAAGACATGCAAAAAGCAATATTTGTTGTTAGTTTTTTAAAGCTAAGCTGCATTCAGGGTGTAGTAGCGTTTTTTATAGCTTTTTATTACCACAATTTTAATGCGAGCCAATCACAGATGGATCTGTCCTGTCTAGTAGGCCGGCGTGAACATTGCAGCGATAAATCGCGGTGTTAAGTTTTGAATGTGAATGAATGCAGCTGATGCAAAATTTCAAGAAGATCGATAATAAAATATATTAACGTATACTTAATAATAATTAATTTAACTGGGTTTCAGATTAGTTGGTTGAGGAATAAATTAGTAATGTGTGAAACATTGCAAGTCTTTAAAAATTATGATGAGGTATTCGAGGATTTATATAAAACACTTGAAAATAAAGTTATTGTAAATGGAATTCTTAAAACAAAATTTGATCAGTTGTATACTTTCAGCTTACGTCTATCTTCCATAGAAACAGTAAGTAATGTACGAGAAGGTTGTACCTACCTACTTGCCTATACATAACATTACTTGTAATGTAAGTAGATGGTTGGCATGAAGCGTATTTACAGAGTAAAGTATGTTCACCTACGTCATACGAAAATGATACGTGGCCGTGGCAGCGTTTTACCTAATTATTCTGTGGTTCCGGCGGTAAATATATGTCGGCATATTGCAGACGGATATCTATATCGTGACATATTTTCCTAAATGCTTCAATTGCTTAACCTCATTGTGTTTGTTAAAGCAACAGCCCAATGCCAAATAAGTCAGTCTTCTTACTAAAGCATACCACACCCACACAACAATGTAATGTACAGTGTTAAACCCTGGTTAAAACAGCATGGGCGGACCTGTCACCAGATGCCCACACTCGAATAAGTGAACAAGATCCTAAAAATAATTGTGACGGCATTCATCAAATCGTAATCATAACGCAATATTTATTTTGCGATGTCCTTTACAAATTGATTCGAGTTGTTCTTAACTTTGGATTAAGATTGTCGACTGACGCCGCCGTAGTCCTACGCAGCAATTTGAACTGCCAAGTAGGTCATAGGTTATAGAGAGCCAGTTAACATTACGTCATCGGGGTGCTCTGCTCGTAACTGAAACAGCACCAACTCGCTCCAACTGGGTCATGTATTTAAGTAAACATTAATTCAGTGAACGCTAGCATAACCTGCATACGTAATTATCCCGCCCGAGTCGCGGATGCTGATAAAACAATCGTAAAGAAACCAGTTTTCGCGAAGGCTGCATGAAAATAAGTTTGATGCATTTTTGGGTTGACATGAATGTTACCTATTTACGTTAGGGTGTGGCCTACAGGGTGAATATATTTGAATACTTATACGAAACATAATAGGTACCTATACACTCTACTTCCTATCATTTTGGCACCTATTGAGCTGAGCGTGCACTGAACCATTAAATTCGCGGGAGTTGCGTAACTTCACTGTACCACGGCGTTCATTGTGTTTACAATTTCACGCGTTTCTGTGTTTTAGCAACAAAATGTTCGCGTTCAAATCCGACGGCAGGCGCTATTTCTATTTATGACATCATCCCGCGTCGGGCTTACGTATCGCTGCACGCTTTAAATGGAGGCGGCTGAGATGCTTGCAGTTGATGCCGTTCCGCGGAATGATCCCGAATAATGCCTTTTGAAAACGTTTTCGTGGAGCCGTCGCGTCGTCGTCGAGGCCGCCCAAGGTGGGCGACCCTCTTGCGAAACTGCGAAACTCATTAATTCAAGATTCCCTTTTTGGAAAACAGGGCCGGCAGCGTAACTGTTGCGATCGGAATAATAATGTAACACAAGGCGGTTTTTTCTCCCACTCAGTACAGCCCACGGCAATGACTTTAAATTGCGTAACTAAACAAGGAGGAATTCCATAGTATTGTAACTCTCTAAATTCCAGTAGGAATCTGTTAGCTTTTGCTGCCTATTCTAGATAAGTTCAGAATTATCGAATATACAGTTTTTGTCCTAGTTTATATACTTTGTATTAAATATTTAAGTTTACTATCATTATGTAGGTGTGGTTTCTAAAGTCCTATTAGGTAAAAAAAATATTAAAGCAATAAATAAATACCTTGATGTGCTCTTGAAGAAATTATTGCTTTCTCTGTTCATCAATTCAGATCTGAATTTGCTCATTTCTTCTTCCATTTTCCTCATTTCGGCGTCGAATCTTTCCCTGATGCTTGAGAATTCGGTGTCGATGACAGAAAAGTCACCAAGTTTGATGGGGATGTTCCTCTTGAGGCCACTATCAGCCATTTTCACGTGTGTATAATGAGAAAAACTGTTGTAACTAAACAAACACGGGTTTGCGCTCGTGTAAACACAGTTCACAGGTTCGCTACGCACTCGACGGTAGACAAGGCAGCACTGATCATTAGTCGTCGACTCGGCGCCGGGGGCCTGCGCACAGTTTTAAATAGCCTCACGTTCGAACGCGCCACAGACTCTGTCGGCGTCACTCGGCCCACACTTTGCTTCTCGCTCATTCCAAGTCCCCTCCTCGGAACGATATTCAGAGGTCTCCATAAACATTGTCTGTGCCTTGTCTGTTTTTCACATTAGATACCAAATTTCTTCTTTCTAAGCGAGGGGTTTCTGTCTTTGGAATGCAGAAATCAATGATAGAAACAAATAGCAAAATAATGATTTTGCTATTTGTTGAACTACTTACCTACTTTGGTCTAAGATATTTGACTTCACTATAGGTAGGTACATATTAATTAGGGCGATCGATGCAGCCTTGCTGGTTTACCAACTGAATATACCTTATAGGTACCTATATCTTACTGGAAGATGCAGGCGCCACGCGTATAGTTCCGAGATGGCGTCAATAGCGTGATTGAATTGATGAGTCACTCATCTGGATCTGTCTTTCTGGTTAAGGCAATCGTTTCTCTAACTAAATGCGACCATATTAATCATTGTTTTATTTTTGCCAACTCGACTCGTCACAACCATTCGTCATTGCAATGAATATTGAAATTCATCGCAGACATGCGATTAATTTGGAGGTTTTGCCAGGTAACCTGAGCAATAGCCTTGGCTTTGTGACGTACGCAGTTTAACACGTAACTAATGGATGTAGATACGTATCTAAGTATATCAATATGAGACAACTCGTCACTTTTATGTCCTTGTAAGACATAGTGCCATTTCGGATAATTTTAATACGAACCAAATTTGGGTATAGTGAAGTAAATAAGTTAAGAATCCTCATCTGGAGGGCTTCCATCAAAACATTTTAGCATTTTGATTATGAGGCAGATACGAGTAAACCTTGAAACAGTGAGTCATGACTTTAACATGCATGAAACACAAAAGTTCCAATTAGTGTGTCCGTTTTCCTATTGGGGTATTGTTACAGTACTGTAGTAATTTGAAAAAGTGTTACTCATATCGTCGCCTATTCACCTCCTACATTCATCTTTGAAAAAATAACACCTGTTCTAGAATTTCGGAAACAACACATCAGTCGATGAGTGGTCGACTGACAGGTACCTTAAAATATATTGTTTACTAAAATGAAGCGGTACTGGTCGAACATCTACTTATGCCAAACTTATCAGAGTCCATTTGACACGTTGTGTCCCATACCGCGTAGGTACTCGTACTATGGAGGGTTCGCGTAACGTACGTAAGTAAATATTCTCGGACTGTATTTCCTTAGAAAGCTTTTACGCCCTACAATCTGGAAGCCATTTGTTAATGTCGGCAGCTCTTTTAACCCACAGGAAACGGTGTGATGGCTGAAATGGAAGATAGGTAACATTTATATTTAGATATTACATTCGGTATTCGGTAACTGCTGCTTCGTTCGTTTTATAATTTTCCTAGGTACCGACCGCATCGTCCGTACCTATTCGTAACGTAATCGCAGTAGACAATTATACTACAATACAATATTTTTGCAAGTTTTTAATAAACGATAAAGAAACGCAGTAATATAATAAATATCAGATTATCATCCATACCTAGTCAAAATGAAATTAGATGAAGAATCATCGATCTCATTTTTTTTTAAAGAAAATTAGCAATGCTTTCACATTAGGTACTAATATTGATCAATAACTTTTTGAAAACCGGTATTTAGACCGATGTAGTTCAACCAAAAACTGAGTGTGTAAATATATCACTAATACCTATTGCTACAACCTAGTTTAATTAGTGTATTTTCTCCCTGGTACCTAATAGGGAAGGATCGATTCACGTTTTCCTCTAGGTAGAGCACGTGTCCCGATCGAACCACCTCAGTAATTGAGTCAATCACCTACCTATTCAGTGATGATTTCTTAATATCCAGTGCACTTTAGAAATACTATAAGTAAGTACTAAAGTATTGCAATTATGATAATACACTTTCAAATAATAAGAATAATGACTCATTAATAAAAATAAATCTTCACAGAGAGCGCAAAATTTTTGTTGTTGTAACTTTTATTTTACTTACGTCATTTGTTTACTTACTTTTAATTAAAATATTCAATACGAATACTTGCTAGGTTAGTACTTACTTTATCTATTTGGTTTTGGTTATTTTGTTATTAAATTAACGCCTTCCAGCATACTTGCTCCGTTTGTCTTGCGACTGCATCACGGAGCCCGCTTGGAATGTTGATAAAAGCGATAAAATTCGAGGTCAATAACATCTCTCCGTGATGGGAAGCTGGATGCTTTTACAATGTAAAATAGATAAGATAACACCTAGGCAGGTACCTACTTAGTACTCCACATTTTTATTCAGTATAAATAAAAAAAGTTGAGCGCTATCTATACTTAGCTCTCACCTACTACTTATTGACTTCTTATAGATATCTAGGATTTTTAATAAGAATACTTAGGTACCAAGGTGAATGACCAAACGGATTAAGAATTGAACGCGTGACGTAACCATACCCCCAATACAAGACCAATGAACTGGCTTATTAGGCACGAATATTCGCCCGCGGTTCCACCCGCGCATATTTAAAACCTCTTTGGTGGTATAAAGACTATAGGTAGGTTCAAGGTACGTTGGCCGAAAAAAAAACGCGAATGTAAATAGCCGTTAATCATTTTATGGGTCCTATATAAAATCATCGGTTAACCCAATGGCGGAAATTGATATAGGTAAGGTACCTAACTACGTATGATGGGCGTTTATTTCCTTTATGGGATTAACTGAGTATGAGTACTACCTAACTAGGCTTTCGTTGTACAACTCTAATAATTTACATAGGTAGTAAAAGTATATTTTTACATAGGCAAGGTAAGTGCAGGCCCCGGTGTTACACCGGGGAATATATAATGTAATGTGTATAAGTTGACCTATAGGTAGATAACTGATTTTCCCTGCAATATACTTAACGTACTTAGGTGTAGAGGTACTTACTACCTTAACCCTGGTTATAATTTGTCTAGATAACGAAGTGAGCTTATGAATGAATAAACGAAGTGAGATTGCTGTTAAGCTAGCAGTAGGTAGGTACCTACTTACATACCTACAAAAATGGTCCAGGAATTTAAGATCAAGGCCAGAAGCAATTTATCTGGTTTTGTTAAAAGACACTGGCGCACAACAGAGCGGAACGCCACACTGCAATGAATGGGTCTTGAAGGCAGCCAAGGCAGGCTTCATCCGCATTCTCTCTCATATCATATCAAATGTCTACTGCTTCTGTATGGATGAAATTCAATAGGCAGCTACGCGAATTTCATAGCTATGCTACGATACTTAATTAATCCATCCAACCATAATACGTCACAAATAAAATTCAAAATATGTCTTCACAGTTCCATAAATGATAATAGGTAAGTAGTAGCCAGAGTGTAGAGTAAGTCCTAGTCGTTGGAAGAATGACGACTGTACCTGTTTTCTATTTAGGTACCTACCTATATGTAGGTATTTATATGGTAAGGAAGGAGATAGGTAGTCGCCAAAATCATACACTGCACCTAATTATGTATGCTACGTGATGCTGCTATGAGTAACATATGTACCTACTCACCACCTACACGGACTAGTTCGTTTTATTTCTATTGGCCGAGTTACTGATAGAACTATACAGAAAAAAAATCGTCTACTTCTACCCCATTTCTATCAGTAGAACTAGGCGTAATATTTTCCGGATGGTTCTATCAGTTAACTATTGTTATGATTATGACGATCCATCAAACACTCATTAGAAAGAAAGTTATCATATTAGGTATCTCTTTACGCATGCATTTGATTACCTAATGCATTACTTATTATATTGACTGATGGTTTGATATTTCTATTCAGTGTTGTCGAGAAGAGAAATATACTTATTTCTATTATAATAGCAATGGACGAGTGTGAATGGCTAGTAGGTACGTGAGACTGCGACGCAACTTCGATCGCTACCTCTGTCTGTACCATCACCAGAGTGAGTTGCCAATGATTCTCCAAAAATATTTAATTTCTACTCTACTACTAAGTAGGTACCTACTTACATACGTTTTATATGTAGACACGGTTTCTACCTACATCAAGTTATTTTATGAATAAGCCTTAGCTGTTGTGTCATAATGATATGAGGCTGCTTCCTGATTCAAGATCTCCTTGTAAGGATAAAGCGATACTATCATGATTAGTATTGGTTAAGACCAGTGTTGGTAATGATAGTGTAGGTGGTTCACCCACGTACCATAGCAGCCCGGTGTTCCTCCGTTTTTTACATAACGCGTCACAGTCTACGTAAAGTCGATGCGAGTTGTCGTTTAATACCTACTTATACTAAATTAGTTACTTACCTGGTTCTTGTACTTCTACACACACACACCACAGCCTTAGACTATGCAATTGGTTTAAATTATAATTTAGGCTGGATTACTTACCTATAAGTAATGTTAGTAAAGTTGTTAGCTATCTTATTCTTCTACAAGATAGGTAGGTAAGGTACCTTACTGTTTTTGACCTTGTATAGATAGAGTTAACAGGTAATCTACGGACGTATTTTCCTTACAGATTCAATAGAGTATTTTAAGTGTAGTTAAACATCATTTGCACTTTAAAATGCTTAAGGGCCTTACATGAGCCAACTAGCGCCGCCAATCTTAAAAAAATATCTTTCAATTTAATCATTATTAATAAAAAAGCTATATAAGTACACAATCTTTATTAGGATAAATACTATTTTTCAATATACAATACATGGCATAATTGCGACAAGCTAAGTAGTAGTTCACAAATATGGTAAAAACGGCCGCTTTTCGCAATTATGCGAACCAAAACTTACCGAAATTGAATCACGATATAAATAAGCATTTAAAAAATAGTATTTATCGTAATAAACATTTCGTAAATAGCTTTTTTTTTTAAATGATTATATTGGAAGATATTAATTGTTTAAGTTTGGTGGCGCTAGTTGGCTCTATGAAGGCCCTTAACAACATGCAATCAAAAATGTGAGTCTAAAAACGATTAATTCCATATTAGGTACCTAATTCACAATATATAAATATGATTCATGTTACTTATCTCGTTTTGCACAAAAGAATGATTATGAGTGATTTTAAGAACAAATAAGACACAGGTGGGAATTTATTATGTAAACTAATGAAAAATACCTTTTTGTTGCACAATTTACAAAAAAAACACAAGTGTTGAAGATTACATACATTTATTACTTCTTAAACAATATAAAACAACTAAATTACATAGATCGTATTTTATTAGTATACAACATCAACATTAGTTACCATCAAGAGACAATCCAATTAAAGACTGAATGGACCTCAGATCAGTTATTGATCTGAGGAATGGACCTTATAGGACATTGACAAAAGCCAATGGTTGGTCCCGTGGCATTTTATTTAACATAAAGGTAGGCAAGTATTTAAACTAAAAAAATGCAATTCAAAATTGATATGATGACTTCAGTAGTCAGTTTGTAAACATTTCTAAACTTTTATTTAATAAATACAACATTAATCTATTGGAAGAATAAAGCAATCATAGCTTGCAGGGCTGATTATAAGCAAAACTCCTAACATCATAATTATATATATTTGCATAATTAAACAGATGCAAATTTCGAACCTTAGTCAGAACATACAATACACCTTAATTATGGACTTATATGATATACCATTTCACCATCATATGCAACAAAAAATGTAATAAGTGACATACTGTAAATATTGTATCAGTTGAATACTATTTTACTAACTAAAAAAATAATGAACTAAATATTTTGTGCTTTATGTATTTTATACAAAGTGTGCATAAGAATGGTTTTACAACAACTTATTTTAATAATAATCATTTTGCAACATATTTGTTGAAAGTTATTCCTTGTACAACATCAATCAAGGAACAAGTGTATAAACAATAGTTGTAAGGCAAAATAGAATTAATTCGCCAAATATGCCATTATTAAAAATCAGTTCTCTAAATCGATGTGATCAATACAAGAGTAGTAAGCTCTGAATTTTATATATACCTATATATTTAAAACTATTTATCACAAAGAAATTCCATATAAATAGTTGGCCGCTTCATGATGCTTTTATACATACTTAGATTACAATAAGGGGTAAGCAACATCCAAGATAATACTCATCTCAATTCATTCAAAAAATAATGAAGATGTTTGGTATGGAATAGTCTGGAATCTGGCTGTTCACCAATTAAGTGGGTATAGTAGAATTTATAGACAGATATCAAAATTTAATCAATAATTTATAAAATAGAAAAATTTAGGAAAGGACCATCATTATAATTATAAGGTAAAGGGTAAAAAATATAAGTAGTCCCTACATAGTGTTCAGTCACATTTGGTATAAAAATGTCTCATTCCTTCTAAGTTATGTTTAATAAAATTCATAGATAAATGAGTTAGCACTCATTTATCTATAATAAAAGTACAACTTCTTACATCATGGATGGGATGCATCTGCAAATTATCGTCCGGCGTTAGGAGCCGGGGCTTCAGTGGGAGCTGGCACCGGGTTCGGGTTGGAGTTGCCCGAGCCGGAAGTGGCCCACACTATTATGATGATAACCAGAACAGCTCCTATAGCACCTATTATCAACATCATCTTTAAATTTTGCCACCAGTACTTCCTCTTCAGTTTGCCTGCTTGTTGTTCAAACTGCGCTGCTCCGTGCTGTAGGGCATCAGCACGATTATCCAGTTCGGATAATTTAGAGTCTCGCTCCAAGACTTTTTCAACATTGACACGCATAATACCAACGACTTCGTCGACTTTAGCTTGGGTTTGCGCTAAGCGTTTGTCGCTCACTCGGGGGGCAGAGCTTCCTTGTTCTTCCATTTTATTGTTTTTACAATCACAATCTGTTAACTACAGAAAAACGTATAATCTCCAAAGTCCAAATGGAGTAAATATGGCCGAAATGTATGAATGAATTTCTCTCTAGCTCTACGGTAAGAATGACTAATTGATCGTTACGTGATGACGACATTCTAATTTACCAAATTAATTTGGCTGACGGAAAAATATTTTTGTCTAATCAAAGAAACTTTTTTGTTCACCAACAACGACACTAGTAACCGCAAACATATCTTTGTCGCTGTAATTTTTTGGAATACGTTCATACAGCATTTCTCGGGGCAAGGGAAATGGAAGATAAAGACTCAAAGGTTTCTAGTCTTTTATCTCTCTCTTTTATCAGTACCACTCAAACGTATTGTTAAATAAACGCATTATGAGAAATAATAATTTGTCTATGATATATCGTTTTGGGAATGTTTTGGGACGGTTTTGGGCGTTTTGGGCTACGGTTTTGGGTTGGTTTTGGGTGAGGCGTAGAGAGAGTATGAATGACAAGAGGCGCACCCCGCGTACCCACATTTCGTTCTGGCAGCCAGGTGTTGCCTAGGAAAAACTATTACCAAAATTTAAGGGTATTTTTTCACGATAATAAATATAACCATTTAGATATGAATTTGCAACAACAAAAAATGCATTACATACGTTTTTGGTAAAGCTATATTTATGCATATAATATACTTCGTATAATTTCGTGATATGTTCATTTGTACCAATCAGTGCAGTGTATCTGACAGTGACAGCAAAACCATTTCTTTTTCTATAATCCATTGCTCGGATGCTGTAACAAGTATATAGTGTTAGGTAAGTACCAATGAATTTCAACTTAATAAGTACGTCCACGCATTTCTTTTCTCCACAAGGTCTCCACAGACGAACGGACAGACAACAAAGTGTTCCTGTAATGGTTCCTTTCCTTTTTTCCTTTCGATACCGTTTGACAGTCAGGATACTACAATAAAAATGGTTACACCGATAAGGACAGAAGATATATGAATCTTTCTCTCTCACGCTTATGCCGTCCATATTATATTGCCCTTGTCTCTCGAGAGCGAGACGAAAAACACATTCCCTCTATAATACGGAGTATAGAGGGAATGCGTAATGCGTATGTCTTTTGAATAGAAAACTTATATCTTTAATCTGTGCGTATGTCTATACGGATACTTCTCTCTACGGAGTGAGGATGTGTGGATATCGAAAAAAAAAACTATTTTAGGACGACTTTAGGCCTCATAGCGATAGCGTATTATATTGGTATTATATATTTGCGCGAGCGGCGAACGAACACGAGTGTCATATAGAACGGAATTATTCGCATCACTCGTACCCACAAATGTTTCGTAGCATATGTAAATCCGGTATAAAGAAGAAATACCCGTTGAAGAAGACGGATAAGTAGAGTTTCTTGTGGGCTCGCCAAAAAATAATTATGTGCTTCATCTCACATGACTGTATGGGCTAGATAAGATAACCTTTGCCTTTTCCTATATGGGACAAATCATATCATCACCATTATCACAGCCTCAGGGTTGCCAGATTGGATGTTTTTCTTGCAATTTTGGGGAAAAATTTGGCAGTTGGGGAATTTTTGAGGAAGTGGCATTGCTGGAGAAAAGTTTGGGGAAAAGTTTTCAAGCTGTGACCACATAATTAGGGTGAGATATGATATGAGAGATTTTATCCTGTGGCAGTGGCAGATTCTCAAACTTTCTGCCGACTGCTAAAATTCAACTCAGAAAATTTTAAATATAAAATGTAATCATGTGTCTTCTTGACAAGTGGTCTTGTCAAGAAGACACTAGATAGATAGATAGATAGATAAACACTTTATTGCACAAAGAAGCATATACATAGAAAACAGCAAGTAAACAATTTGTACAAAGGCGGCCTTATCGCTCAGAGCGATTTCTTCCAGGCAACCGAGGTCAATGGAAATTGACAAAAAATAAACGGCAGTGTATTGCATAAAATAAATAAAGAATAAGAAGAAATAAGAAGCACATACACCAATATAAATAATAACAGTATGATACACATACAAACAATATGTACTTACTTAAGTCTAGATACTAAATACTTATATGTTAAAGTAGTATAAAAAACCATATTAATATTCATACATACATACATACATACACACATACATACATACCTACATACATACACCCTTAAATACATACATACATTATACATACCTAAATAAAGCACATTTATACGAGTGACAAAGTGTACTTTAAGACGTGACTTAAAAACTGCTAGGGATTCGGAATGACGTATTTCAGGGAGAGAGTTTCATAGCTGCGCAGCCTTCACCGCAAAGGATTTGGCGTAGTATTTTGTATGCCAGCGGGGGGCGCTAAGCAGATTGTCGTGTTTAGACCTGAGGGACAGCCCGTGGTCTGAACTACCGAAAGCAAACATCTCCTTTAGGTAAGGACACTAGATATAGTCTTTTTTATTAAAAAAAAACACCAGTTTAAAACGTAGTCAATTTTTTTGTTAAAATGTTTTTTGGGCTTTGGCTTTACTTGGAAAACGTATCATTTTGGGTAAAAAATTATCTAACCCGGGCAAATTTGAAAAATCCCATCCATTTGGCAACCCTGCACAGCCTTCACTTTTTTATTTTTCTTTTCTTTTTCTATATTCTTTGTGGTTAGTCATCGAAACCAAACGAAACTTGTGTTTTTTAGATTTTTCGTTGAAAATCGTATTTGGCAATATTAACCGGTAAATCAATCGCAATGGTAAGTAAAAATGTAAAATTTAATGATTAATCTATTGCTTGCGATGTTTTTGTACTGTAGAAAATGAACAGTGCGTGTAAATTCATGGAAACTTGGAACCGCTGCGCTACTATTCCTTTGCACGTGCATGTGCCATTGTTGAGTAGTCACAATTTCTCACATAAACTATTGGCCTGGCAGGTGTCGCTGAATCCCATGAGAATTTTGAAACATGATGCCGAAGAGGAGAAGGCTGAGGTGGCTCGGATGGCCAGTTTCATCGGCGCTATTGCTGTCGGTGATCTGGTAAAAAGTACTTTAGGGCCCAAAGGGATGGACAAAATTTTGGTATCTAGTGGCCGGAATGCTGGTCAGGTGAGTAACTTAAAAGTACAATCAATGTTGAAATTATGGCTTATTGATTTCAAACATAACCTCATAACCCATAACCATGTTTCAGGTTGAGGTCACCAATGATGGTGCTACTATATTGAAGTCTATTGGCATTGATAATCCCGCTGCCAAGATTCTTGTGGACATGTCAAAGGTTCAGGACGATGAAGTTGGTGATGGCACGACATCAGTTACTGTTTTGGGTAGATATTTTTGATTAAGTACTTCATATACTGACATAATATTATTTACTGTGTTTTCTAGTCAATCTGGGTAAAAATGCTCTGTAAAAGTCCTACATTTTGCAGATCTTGTCATATTATTTATATGTTTTATAAATTGTTAAAACATACATATGAATGCACAAGAGTGCATCATAATCTAAAACACATCGAGCTGTAATAACTTGTAGTATTTCTCAAGCTGTTAAGGGAATGTAAAATTTTGGCACTGCTGATTGTAATAACATTTTGTAAAGTCTGTACTTAGACTCCTGATGCTAAACAACTTTGTCAATTCATAAGAGATAATTTTATTTAAATCCGGACATAGCAGTGCATAGGTAGCTGTAATGGGAATTGTGCATTGATAACACACATGTGTTAAATAAACATTACTAAATTTTCCACATTCAGTTGTCTGGATTCATTTATAACACTGGAAATTCCAAGTCTCAGCAGAGTTATTTATTCCTTAAATGTCCCTCTGAAGGTAATCTAGGACAAAATGGTAGTGTTACAAGGTAATCAACCCACTGGACCATAGTGTTGATGGGAGCCAGGTTTCAGATAGTTTGAACTTTTCATAATTATCTTTTAATTTTTTACAACTAATTTAATTTTTTTTTTGTAAATATGTTTCTTTTCATTTATATTTTTCCTCCCATCATTTCCTAGATATTGTGTATTCTATAACAAATGTCTATAATATAATAAATAAAATTAGTAGCACTGCAAGATAACTTGTTGTACAACTGAAATAAATGATATCATTATTCTGTCTGCTACTTCTTCAGCGGCAGAGCTGCTTCGTGAAGCTGAGAAACTGATAGAGCAGAAGCTCCACCCCCAGACGATAATAGCGGGGTGGCGTATTGCAGTAGATGCTGCGAAACAGGCCCTTTCAGAAGCCAGTTTCGACCATGAGAAGAACCTCAACGAGGCTGCTCTCCGCACTGATCTCGAGAACATTGCTCGCACTACATTAAGCTCTAAAATCCTCTCCAACCACAAAGAGTAAGTAATTATTTATTTTGAAATATTATATTAATTTCATGATTCTAATAGTGATTCAGGTTTGCCCTTTTAACTTTAAACTAGGTAAAGGCCATAACTGAAATTATACAGCATTGTGTTTCCACATTAATAATTCTAGAATTCGTTTTTACCATTTTTATAACAAATATTTTGCAAAATGTTTCTGTGGTAGTTTGTCCACCATCTATAGTACCACTAATTGACTAGACTTCTTGACAACACAATGATGTAAAATAATTTTCAGGCACTTCACAAAGTTGGCTGTTGATGCAGTAATCAGGCTCAAAGGCTCAGGGAACCTGAAGGCAATTCAGATTATAAAGATTGGTGGCGGTCTGCTAGAAGAATCATTCTTGGATGAGGGCTTCCTTTTGAATAAAAAGGTAGGTAAAACCGTTTCTTGCTTTCATTATTTCATTTATTCTTCATATACAAATTATGTACAGGCCAATTTAATACAATGCTGCATTTTTTTTGTACCTGTTATGTAATACTAGACTTTTATCGAATAAATGTAATTATGAAGTCTACAAATAAGTGTACTATTATCAAACTCTTAGGTAAATCTTATATTGGATTTTGTGTCAGTCTATTTTTACTCATCGCTAAGTAAGGCATACTGCTCACTCTTACGCGATGATGCAAATACAGGGTCTCCCAGAAATCGACGTCAAGCCGGAAACGCGTGATGGGCCAAGTGATAACAGTTATCAGAAAAATATAAAAAAATCCAAGTCCTGTATTTTAATAATTATTGGCATTTAAAAAAATTCGAGAAAAACGACATCCTTTGATGGTTTTTTAAGTACAATTATAACAAATCTTAACTATTAACTTTATTTTTAGACCTGTCTTTAGTTTAAGTGTATATCAGAATTAGGCCTGTTGTGGTTCATTCTTTAGTTACAAAAAAATGGAATTCTAAAGAGTTTATGAAGGAATATGTACTAAACTTCAGTACATATTCCCTTTCTGCAGCTAATATATTAGTCTGACTAATCTGTTCCCTCGATTTAGGTCGGAGTTCACCAACCCAAACGCATAGAAAACGCAAGCATACTGATAGCCAACACTCCTATGGACACTGACAAGATCAAGGTGTTTGGCTCCACCATTAAGGTGGACTCCATGGCAAAGATCGCGGAACTAGAAGTAGCCGAGAAGGAGAAAATGAAGGACAAAGTCAACAAAATTCTTGCACACAAATGCAATGTATTTATCAATAGGTAAGTTTTAACTTTATAACCGTCAAATGGCGAACCCCACTTTGAGAATCCCTGCTTTAGGGGATCAAAGATAAATTATTGGATAAGGATTAGGTGGAGGACTGCCTTAATCCATTATAGCGGCATCACCTATACTATGTTACCAGTTGCTTATGCTGTGGCGGTTATTGCAATATTTTCTGCAAAAGTTAACTCCGTGGTAGCAACTTTACCAGTGAAAATGACAAACATTATACTTTTTGGTTAACTGCTAACCCTCCGTGGTGGAAGGCACCCCTGAGATGCCAATATAAGATGAGGCGCTCCATTTACGAATGAGGTTTGCAGACTGAATCGATTATATTTTACTTTCACTGGCATAGAGTAAACTCCACATCAGTAAAACAATTATTTTAGCCCAATTTTAATACATGTACAAAGTGGCCCCCTATAGTAATACAATCTATATTCTATACCAATGATATTTTTAGCAAAGTGTATCCGCCCCGTATCAATTTTCTGTTAAAAGGTTTTTGTATCTTTATTCAATTCTACTTTATATTAATTACAAATAAAATTCAAATGAATATTATGCCCCTTTTTTTGAATAGAATATAACGTTACTTAACTTTAATTAGAATATTAAATTATTTAGGCAACTTATCTACAACTACCCCGAGCAACTGTTCGCCGACGCCGGCGTCATGGCGATTGAGCACGCAGACTTCGACGGCATCGAGCGACTGGCCCTGGTGACTGGCGGCGAAATCGTGTCCACGTTCGACTCACCGGACAAAGTCAAGCTGGGACATTGCAAGATAATTGAACAGGTTAGTCATACAGACAACTCTCTGTCCAGAGTTTCTTAGTACACATTAAAGCACATCAAGTGTAACATTTTGGACCGTTCTTAATATCTGCGTCGTAAGTGTCGAAATCGTACGGCAAGTGTTACCATTGATCTGCTGTTGTCCGTACACATACTCATTTATTTCATCTTAGGTACACAGGGAACACTTGGTTGCGTCATACATATTGCATCATACACATACACTTGTCTCGATACAAAGAGGCAGACGGGGAAAAAACAGACACACATACTGAATATTACTGTCACTATACATACAGTGTCAGTGGTCACTATAAAATAATTAAAACTAATAAATGAATTGTCAATTAATTAAAAATAGTAATAAAGTCACAGTTATATTTAGTGGCGGGTGTATGGAGGCCTTGTCATTACCAAACTAATAAAATGATTTGGTTGTAAGTATATTTAATAGGTGAGTCTGTTATCGTCTGCATCAGGATAAGAACGCCACAGTAGCTCTATGGCTGGCTGGAGTAAGTTGTTGGGGAAGATATTAGTATTGTGAAAACATTGCTTGAAAAAATGACATAGAAAAAATACTGCGGGAAAAATAATTAAATTCCATTTTATTTGAGAATGAGATGAGAGTGAACCAAAAG
This sequence comes from Tachystola acroxantha, assembly GCA_963506565.1. Taxonomy (NCBI): domain Eukaryota; kingdom Metazoa; phylum Arthropoda; class Insecta; order Lepidoptera; family Oecophoridae; genus Tachystola; species Tachystola acroxantha. Next base: position 8,587,182 of record OY735874.1, read on the forward strand.
AATACGCTGAATGCTGGTCGAAAAGGGAATTAGATATGAAACTGGGGGCTTTCTCGACTATATTTTATTAGACAAACTCTCACCTCTAACTTTATCTAGCCTAATGGTTTATAAGTTAGCTTTCCTTTAGCAAATCAGTACTTCCGCCCGTTAGATGGTACCTATACCAGATGGTATCACCAAATTTTTCAATAGGCTAGTTGACAAGTATCGAAAATTAAATGTTTTTCATTAAATTATTATTACAAAATAGACACAAATTCATGGTGAACTGTGAAACCAAAATTGAAATTAGTTTAAAAATGGAGTAACTACAGGCATTTAGAAAAGTTGTGTTAAAAAGAGACATAAACAGTACACGACGTATTGTACCGCTACCACTATATTGCGTCATAACGTGGTAGCGCCATACAAACTTCATACTAAAGACCGTTTTGCTAAAAAGAGATGGAGCATCCCTCCACCACTTGACTTAATCGCTTAATATCTTCGGTATTAATTGAAATATCGCAAAACTGATTTCACAGTTCTCTTCAGCAGGAGCATGAGAGTTGATTGATGCAATAAAAAAAAGAGTCAACTAGCCTATTGCTAAAAGAAACAATTAAATTTTCTGACAGGTGCTTATCGGCGACGAGTGCCTCATCCGTTTCTCTGGCGTTGAGTTGGGGTCTGCGTGCACTGTGGTCATCCGCGGCGCCACGCAGCAAGTCATCGACGAGGCGGAGCGCTCGCTGCACGACGCGCTGTGCGTGCTGACTGCCACGGTCAAGGAGCCGAAAATCGTGTATGGTGGAGGTTAGTTCGTTATCAGTGGCGTATTTAGGTTTAGGCCCAATTATACTTGTAAGAGCATCGCGTGATTTATTCCACCGTTTAGACCTGTCCCTTTCTACCTTAAAGTGTGAAAGGGACAACAACACGACTTAAGGGAAGTGAGGTTTAACTAGGTTTATTCAAACCTCTAATGTTTGTATATCGCCCGAAGTTGCCTGGAAGATATTGTTATATGACCGCCTGTGTACAAAATCTTCAACTTTTTCTGTATACTAAGTTTCTTTGTCCAGTAAAGTGTTTATCTATCTAACAGATGTTTTCACGGATCGCTGACACTCGGGTTCGGCGTAAGTTGCCTTTAGGCCGAGATTCAGGGACAATTTTGAGCACTATATCTATGAAACTTAGAGCGAGCTCTTAATTTTTTTCTTAATCTTCCTTTAAACGCCGTTGAGCTTACAAGACAAATCTGTGTGTAATTTAATTTGGTCGTGTCATTTGTGCCTACATTACTACTCCACTTGGTCAGTGACCCGAATTGCGTCGTGGCCTCAGAAACGTGAAGACGCCAGTCATTGCTATCCTGCACCAATTGAGTCAAATACCCTATTAGGATTCAATTTTTTTATTGCATAAGTCAACTCTCCTATTCCTGCTGAAGATAACTGTGAAATAAGTTTTTGGATATCTCAATTAATACCGAAGATATTAAGCGCTTAAGTCAAGTGGTGAGGGGATGCTCCATCTCTCTTTAGCAAAACTGTCTTTAGTATGAAGTTTGTATAGCGCTACTTCCGTAGAGAGATAATCAAGTTTCTCTCTCTATGGCTACTTCAGTATGACGTCACAGACACAATATATCGTGTACTGTTTCTGTCTCTTTCTAACACAACTTTTCTAAATGTCTGTAGTTACTTCATTTTTTAACTAATTTCAATATTGATTTCACAGTTGATCTTGAATTTGTGTCTATTTTGTAATAATAACGAGAAATATTTAATTTTCGCGCCACGTGTGTTCTACCTACATTACATATACTAAATGTATTACACAGGTGCCAGTGAAATGTTGATGGCTGAGGCCGTGTCTCGTGCCGCTGCGCGCACGGCCGGCAAGGAGGCCGCGGCCGCCGAGGCGTTTGCCATCGCGCTGCGCCGGCTGCCCGCCGCAGTCGCGGACAATGCCGGATACGACAGCGCGGACCTCATCGCGCGGCTGAGGGCGAGCCACGCGCAGGGAATGAACACGTCGGGGCTCGGTTAGTTCAAAGCATGCCTAGCCTCGTATCCATTAGGCAACATTTGACGAGGGGCATGTTACACAACACATTGCTCACCAAGTTGAACGGCAACAAGGCACTTGAGGTACCATGGGTATTGGTACCATTGGTCAAGTTGTTGTTGTGCAAAGTTGCCGATCTTGTTGAGCGTCACGTGTTGCCTAGTGAATACGAGTCTTAAGAGAGTTCAGAGACATAATTCATTTATTCCTTGCTTTATGTGGTAACATGGTTCTTAGATAGTACAGGAAGTGCTCACATAAACCCTGTAAGGACACCGCAACATTAGATACTTAAACATTAAAAATTCAAATTTGTCAGTCAGTCAGTCAACAATACAAATAAATATTCAAGTAAATATTAAGAAGTAATTCATATCCATTAAATAAAAAAATAAAATTGTCAACATATAAATTAATTTGAAAAATCATGTTCGAAAAACTGATATTTTAGCGCGAGCTTGATGTGATATTGGTCTTGCACTTTTATATTGCACATTATTGTATTAGTTAATGAAGATCGGAGCCTCCTGGCACACATATAAAAACCTAGGACACTTCGATCCCAGAAAAAAATGTAGACATGGGTGCACAATTGTGCTAATTCTAGAATGCACACGCTAATATTAGTCTCCACTAAGCGAGGCGTCCCGCTCGCTCTTACGCGACGTAGCATATGAACAACAGTGACAGTTGCGTTTGGGATTAGGGTTCGACTTAGTGGTCGCTACAGAATTAGCTACAGAATTAGCTACAATATGTTTTAGCGCTACCTATCACCCGCGCCGCAGTTTCGTTATCCCATTAAATTGTTATTATTATTCATGGATTTATAAATTTAATAAGTTTACAGCTTAATAACTATCCATTTGCACAATCTGAGTGTATAGATTAGAATCTTGCATATCTGATTGTATAGATTAGAAAGATATTTACAACATTTCGCTGTTTGGTCCGAAACTTGTTCCTGTGTATTATTGCAGACATGGAGAACGGTCGTATAGGCGACATGAAGAAGCTAGGCATTACCGAGTCGTACGTAGTGAAGCGTCAGGTGCTTCTGTCGGCGTCGGAAGCTGCGGAGATGATATTGCGCGTCGACAACATCCTGAAGTCAGCGCCGCGTCGCCGCGGACCCGACCGCCGCCCTTGCTAAGCGGATGCGTTGCTGCATTCGGGAACAAAGTGCAGTTCTAATTAAAAGTGGTTAGTTGTATTGTTTATTTATCAACTTCCCTTTAACTACGATTGTACGTATGTATTTTTTCGTAAATAACAGCATTGGTCACAAGTCAATATAAACTTGTTTGAGGCACAGGGAACGTGATATGGAAGTTATTTTATCCACTAAAATATCGCAACTTACGCACTTTTGATTACAACTGTAATTTATGCTTGTATTACATTCTGCGAAGTGAAGTATGACGTCTACACAGTGTGATAGAATTTATGAAAATAATATTATTTTTAAAGTTCACACCATCAGCTTTAGTTCATTTTATTATATTTATGAAACGAAATATCGTTTATATGAAACATCGGTCACAGATATTTTATTTTTTTCGTTCATAGCATCCTGTTAGTAATGCTAGCAGAAACTTATCATTTAATTACGTAACGCGATTAGCATAGCTTTTAGTTAATTCGGCCGCATGTGCCTCGATTTTAATATGTATTAATGTATGTACGAACATAGGATGTATTAACTAACATATTACTTTAATTTAATAAATATAAATTTCACTAATTATATTTTTTGATTGATTTATCCTACCAAAAAAAAACGTTTATATAGGTAAACGTTTTTTTAGGTTTCTTTCGACCTCTTATGTGATATCTCGTCAAATGCTTACGCATAAGAAATGGGCCAGAAAAATGCACGAATCGATATTTTTGGGGATTTTTTCAGAACAGTAAAGTATGATATGACAAGCGAGTAACCACATATTTAAATATGTTGCATTCGACATTTGTTTATCATCTACATCTGATATGCCAACGTAACATTGGATCTGTGACAATACTGAACATATTAATCTTGTTATCCTATGATACCGTATAGATAGAGTATGATGGATGTCACGCACTAGAGCCCCATCATATATCCTAGTTGTTATAAATCGACGGTAGTTAATTCTACCGCATTAATTATGTTTCCGTTTATAAGAAAGTAGCCAGGTTTAAAAAAAATCCGTAGTAATAGCCTGAAAACATCCAATAATTTCCATTTACACACTTACTTTGGAAGGTTGTAAACGTCCTTTTGGGACGGACGGAATTGAATTCTTTTTCGCGAAAAATCTTGGGCTATTTGAACCGAGACTAATGGAATTTTCCTTTATTATTTGATTTACCTGCTCCGACAATTTTATGTCGGTGCAATAGTGTTACCCAGCTGTGTACAATTTAGACCTTCCTATTTTATTTCCTTACTTAGATTATACCTTAGACAAGATGCCCACCCTGCTCACATCTGCAGCACATAAATTTTATTACACATTTCATTAAATTATGTTAATTTTATCTTAAAAAGGACAAGGGGTATAATTTCTTTTGATCAATTAATGCAACGGCATGACGCTTACTAATTAATATAAGCTAAAAATTGAATAAAAATTGAGTGTAGGTACATAAATGGGCGCGTATACACGCGGAAACAGATATCAAAATAATCATTTGGCCGCATTCAAATAGTCGGCGAACATGCGATTGTAGTTTATGGAAAAAGGCAATTCAAATATTGCTATAATTATGAGCCATTTCGTTCCCACTGTGGCTAATAAAGCTCACGTATCCAAGGTTTTCAAGAAAACATTTAATTTTGTGGCGCTTTAGTTAACTGCTTTTGCGGAAACTGGGTTCGTTTTTCTAATATAGGCCACCACCGTATATTGCTTAACAATTAGTACCTATAAACGCGCTGTAATAAAAGGGTCAAGTCGACCAGAAATTTATTAGACCTGTCACCACCATGCTTCACACAGGGCTGGAGGTTAAAGGAAAAGTTTCTCACAGATTGAAACAGTTCCCATTACTTAGCATTGCAATTTATACGTTGATGCCTATGATTATAATAATTATTATAGGATGTATCTTGATCATCTCTATACGTTAACTAATAGCTAATACCTATACACAATCACGCCTAAATTCCAAATTAGAAAGACAAATATAAAGGCAACCCTTTTGTATTTCGTTAGAGTTTTTTCCGGGTGAATCGGTGTGAGCGCGACTCGAAACTGACAGCTCGTTCATTTTTAACTCCCGCCCCGGCCGCCTTGTCGAGGGCGACAATTTGGATAAATGGTAGTACATCCGCCGCCGACTGACTAAATTATTCAGGCTTACCTCCTTGCATCGCTTCTTCACATGACAAGGAGAGGATTGTACAATAAAGTGGAATATTTAGAGAGTAATCACGTACACAACATACGACAGACCGGAACCCTCGGCGCCTCTTTTATGGAATGGCATTTCTATTCGCTTCGTAATATCTTTCCGGAATAAGAACATTGCCTATGGCATTTTGCATTCGTGCAGTGTCATGAAAACTTAATCTACAATTGTGCGCTTTATCATACGAGACACGTCCGTGCACGACTGTGGGCTGATTCTGGTTTGCGATTATTACTACTTGACTTCATGAAGTTAGCTCTATATTTTTCTTCATTTTTGTCTACCTGTCTGTCAAATTTAACTTTAGTCTAAATAAGTCCAAAATCGACTCATGTGTGTGTAAAATAGAGTGCGTAGGTACCTATTCTTGATTACGTTTGCCTTTAATCTAAGTCCTCTAAGATAACATTTCCAACGTCTTGATTTGTCATCACTCCTACAACATTTTTTCTATGCAATGCCTTGAAGGCATTCTAAAAAGACCAGCCATCGCCACTTTGACCTAACACATCTTGACACGTTCAGTAAGTAAAGTTATTTATTCATATTTACAACATTATTTATACATATTACACTGCGTATTAATATAAATTATGCTACTTAGTTGCCTATAGGTAGGTGCATAAACCACGACTGTCTTCAGAATATTGTTCTTACGAGTATCAACTTTGACACGAAAAACCGCTAACAATAGGTAGCTGCAACGGCATTTCATTAAAAGGCAGACGCTGAAAAACAAGGCATCCGAGTGCATAATGTTAACTAATGACGAATGTTTGCAGTTGTTGAAATGTTCTTGAATGCCACACACACAGGCCGCACAAAAACCAACCGCAGCGTAATTGCAAGCGGGAATGAAGTTATAAGCCCCTCTCTGTTTTATATGTACAACTAGGATTTTTCCGTACCTAAATCCACTGAAAGCATTTCACGACAGCATGTACAGTGTGTTTATATTTCAACACTTTTGAACGCCTATTTTTGTGATTTCTTCTTTTAGCAGCAGCTTAGGGCCGCACTAAAATGGTAGCTTATTTTAGAAGCCCGTATCAGGCACTTCAATCCAGTGTGCTGCAATATATTTTTATACTTTAGTTTGAATTGGAGGTACCTTAGTAGTTACAAAACTTAAGTGAAATAATAAATGCTTATCCAATCATAGAAATCATTTTGTGTTGATAATGTACAGTCCACAACACACATATACACAATTAAGAATCTCGGCTAAAACACGCATTTCTCGCCACAATTTTCACCCCAGCCAAGCGGACGACATTCCCACGATTTCCTTACAAATTACAAAGACCCTTAAATTTTTTTAAACTACAACTTCTCAATTACTTATAATACTTACAAATAATATAAAATTGTTTATGCGGCTGTTTTGATCTGAATAAGATTTCATAGTGTATCATGAAAATAATTTGTTTTAGATCCACTGAACTCTATCGTAACCAGAGTAACCTAGCTGCATAATAAATGACCAAATTGCGTTTACCTGCCTATTAAGCCTAGCTGGAAACATAAGGCTCGTAATTCTTACCTTATTACCTGTTCATTGCGGTGGGAGTGAAGTTACAAGTTCGGTGGGAATAGTTTTCTTTCCCTGTCGTTTATCTTTCTTAAACAGGAATTGGCCTGGGATTTAGAGGGATAATTACGTTGGCTATTTAGTTCGTAAATAACCTTAGTAGCGTATTTTGTTTCCCTTTTTGTATTGCTATAAACTAGTCAAATAACATTAGTGCTTGTGATTTAACGTAGGTACTATTGTAAGTACCTACGAAACACGTCAATAGCAGAGACATACTATATGCGTTCAGTGGAAGATATCAAATCAATATAATATCAATTGAAGTGTGATTTCTTTACATAATATGGTGCAGACAATAGGTACCTATATGTAGATCGAAATGTGGACATTCCACAGTGTGCAAGTAAGATACTTACTTTAATATAAATGTATACTACATAGGTTTTGCCGACACCTGTATTAGTTCGGGCATCACTAAAAAGTCGGATTGACGATCATCTTCTAAAAAGAGACGAAAATAGATACTTAGGTACCTATCTTGTGTAAACATTAAACAACGGCATCAGTGCATCGCCATAAGCCATATTCCACCGATGCACAAACCGCAACATAGAAATTAACGATCGCTGCTTTGTATAGTGGTATCGACACGAGATTAGTGCGCGTAAGCTCTAATTGGCCCAGTTCGGTTGGGCAGAGATCGCGCCACTAAATAGAGATTTGCGCGAGACTAATCCTTGTTAATCCGATGGATCCCGCTGGCATACCTTTACATAAATGGGTCAATGGACGTATCGGGTTACGATTCCGGTGAGATCAAGAGAAAAATCGAATGAAATCACCATGTGTAAAATGTGATGCTTGTCGGTAACTCAACAACTTTTGTTCTACCTTTTGAAGTAAAAATAAATTAATGTCACATACAAACAGATCATCTGAGCAATAAGTAAGAAAATCTATGAAATACTATTTTTATGGCGAAAATCGAAAAGTCGTAGAACAAAAGTTGTTCAGTTACGGACACTAAACACGCCTCTTCCGCCGGCTTACACCCTTTCTTTTACATCCTGTTAGAATACTAAAATCATTGTAGGTACCTTGGTTATTAAATTAGTATTTTTTCAACCATCTAAACACAGCCGCAGCTTAGCAAAAATCAATTAAGTAAATTACATAACATATTTTGGGTGAAAATAATAATATTATCACAATACTATTTATTTTCTCAACTGCACAGTACCAATTAAACTTAGCGTTTGTAATTAAGGGCAAATCACCATAATCAAATGGTTCATGGATGGTCGGGACCGAGCTTAGAAAGTTAGAACCTGGTATGCTTGCGTCGCATTATCACTCTAGCCATTTTGACATTTTGCTTTAAAAATAATATATCCCTATACGAATAAATGATATTATAATAAATACACAGTTACCTAAGTACTAAATATAACGTGGATCGTTAAATGAAATTAAATTTACCAATTTGTCTACAAATCCTTTGAAGCTACACAAGTATTAATTGTCATGGTCGATAAATTTTAGGTATAACTCAAAGATTATAGGAACAACGTTAGTTCCTACAGTAGTTGTTGGATGATAAAGTGCGACAGTAGGTACCTATTGTTCTGGTAGAACTGGCGCTGAACTTTGCCAGTGCTCTGGGATATCTCGGCTAAGTAATATTGTTTTAGCTGTAAGTGGCACGGGCCGGGACCTCCGCAGACAGTTTTGGCAGCTGCTCGTACATGATGTATGTTAATGTCACGTAAGAGATTATTTCTTGGCACTGAGACACGGCGCCCGGCTCATACAATTGTTTGCTTAGCTATCTCGCATCCGACGAAATGCTATGAATTACAACGCTTGGCTGCCGGTGGAAGTTTTATCGTCCTACCCAGAGGGATTCATCTATTCAAATAAACACAAAAAGGAAGGAAGAATATCAATGTCTATGGGCGTAGAGGAATTCATTTATTTTTTTCACTGTATATATATGGCTGTCGATCGTTCGTAACTTAAGTTAGGGATGTATGGAGCGTGATTTTCTTTAGATAAAGAGTTTACTTGCAGCAAACCTAACACAACAATATGTAGGGTTTAAAATACAAAGAAAGGATATGTAGTAAGTCGATTTTTACGAGAATGCAATCTATCAGTGTGCGAGCAAGTTAAATAAAACCACTCAATACGTTCTACAAATTCGTCTAAGTGCTGCACTTAGAAAAATAAAACAGTTGTACAAAGTTCATGTCTTTCAGCGATTGAATTCCCCAACTTCAAAGTGTGTTATTTCTTCCACGACAACTTTGTTGTTGAGAGGAACTGAAGGCAACTGACTTACATTGACTCCGGACGTGTGCCATTTGTTATTATCTATAAACTCAAATAAAATTTGTATCAAAATATACACCGTAGCACAAAAGTAAGTATGAAAAGAACGTCCACAATCTAATAAACCAAAGATAGATGTGAGTCTGTGAAAATATTTGTTATTTGAAAAGTTCCAATTTTCTTCGCAATAAGTATTACTAGATAAAAAGCTATGTAATTTCGGTGGGGAAAACTTTTCTTCATTTACTCCTAGCCTGGAAGTTACTGTGGACCGCGAGGCGACCGCATCGCCATAAACCGGAAACACAAAGGTTTATGTGCCACATTAGGTTAATGGAAGCGATCAGCACCCGTAGCATGACTTGTATGTAACGCGCCACGCCGTCGCCACGCCTTCGCCACGCCGTCGCCACGCCGTGACAAAGTCTTGAGACACATTTCGTAGCACGCGGTACATTAGCGATTGGCGCCTAATCGAACGTTGCATAGACAATAACCGCAGGATGAACGCGATCTTAGTGTTCCCACCGCAAAAAAAATAGGAAGCGCAATTGAAATAATCAAATAAAACAAAGTATTAAACCACTCAAATCTAAGTTATTCTGTATTTATATATTCATGGCGACATATTAAATTATAAATAATGGTTAAAATACAACGAAATAAGGAAAGCTCGATTCCAAAAATAAAATATAAATTTTATCCTAGCAACTTTTTGTGTTGCTTTTGTTTATTTTGCTTTGTTGACGTTTTATTTGTCATTTTTGTGCGAATTATCGATTTTTACTTCTAAATTAATATTATATTGGTGATTGTGCTGGAGGACAATTAAGACATACGGTTTAAGTAAAACGACGATGGTACTACCCAAATGTTATTCATAGAGGATTCGAGGCAAGAAATTACCGAAATCGGCAGTAATCAGCAAACATTGGCTGAATACGTGAATATGGCAAATATATTTGCGCCCAAGGAAGACATGTAGGTATATGTTATGTAGTATACAATGTAGGGTCGAAACACAAAACCGCATTGCGCGCCGCGCCGAATTCTTAACCAAAATCTACGGCGGCGGCGCAGTAACCAATACTGCGTGGCGGCGGCGGACGGGCGCCGGCGATTTGGGCACCGCAACACGGTTTTGTGTTTCAGCCCATACAGCATGACCTATTATGTGAACATCCTTTGGATGATGGCTACCGTGGAGCATGGACGTTTATGGCCCAATTGTGTACTGGGGCCTTCTATTCTAGGCCGGTCGGACTATGGTCGACCATGCAAATGCATACATATATTGACGCATGCAGATTTCTTTACGAGGGTTTTCTTAACGTTTTGACATTGAGAGCTCTCTGTGTAACTGAAGTTTTTCTTGAAGACGAGAAAAGGTACACGGGGATCGAATTTTGGTCTCCGTATTGTGAGTCTAGTATCCTATTAACCACTGAGCCACTGTGCTCACAGCGGCATGGTACTTACAAACCACACAGCAAATTAAATAATATAATATCTATTTCAGGGCCACTGGCACACCTTGACGAGGTTGAAGAGGATACGATGAAGGCCAAAACTACTGTTGCATCTGCATTAGAGTATACGAGTGTACTGTCGACCATACATAAAAGTTAATGCCATGTCGAGTAACGCACGAACCTACAATAAAATGTTAAATAAAATAAAGTAAACAGTTCACATTGTTGTTTTTAATATCCTGTATTCAAAATAGCTTAGAGCAGCGATTGCCATAGGTACAGTCGAAAACAGACATAACTATGCACGGGGCCTCAATAAGGTTAAGATTTTCTCAAAAACTACTAGACCGAATTTAATAATTCTTTTGCAGTACATTGTTATAACTTTTATCTATCAAACAGTGAATGAATTTTTGCATTAGATCAATTAGTTCTTGAGAAAATCTCAACCTTAAAAACTCCTGTACACCTTTCTCTGGTGTTCCACCGTATGAGGCGACACACTGGTAGGATGAGCACGAATTCTTCTTCTTCAACAAATTCCACAATAAGACCCAGTGGCGAATGTTTCGCCGCAGTCGTTTGCACAAAAACATCTCGTTGTGCAGTGCTGTGTTTTGCCAAAAGTCTGTCGGTTGCTTGAGAAATGGGTTTGCAAACTTTTCAGCGCCCGTGGGTGAGATGTGAACAATTTGCCATTGACGGGCGGTCTTGGGTGCATTCTGCCCGTGCAATATGGGCACGGGCGATCTTGCTCTGTTGATAATGATGTGCTAGTTGGTAACAGTGTAATCATGGTGGGTAATATCTACACAACACAGCAAGATAGACGTATAGAGTATAGTATATAGAGGCGCCAATGGACTTTGAGTACCAAAATCGTTCTCTCCACTTTATTAATAGCAAATAATAACAATCCGATCAAATATGATCGTTGTACCACTATTTAATGTTGGTTTATTTATTATATTACTGCAAAATTAACTCGCAACCAAAGAGAATGTTACTCGAAACGCTGAGAAATATTAACTTTTACATGACAGCGCGCCAGCGTGTATTTTGACATAAGAAGCGCCAATAGAACCACACTCGTGCTACCAATTCCCATACAAAATAGTGCATATCGATTGGCGTAACCTTTGCCGCTATTAAAAAAAATAGATCGACCGCAAAAGTCAACTCGTGCTGCGAAATGTTGTCATTTGACAGCTCGCCGGCGCGGCGTCAATCGCGCGCCAATCGCTAATGCAAGTCGTACTTACCCTGCAGATATACGGCAGTGGCGTTTGACTAATATTGATATCTAGTAGATATCTATATAAGTACGTAATACACGTCCGAACTTAGGTACCTATAGTGTTCGAAACAGTAAGTAGAAACTGAGATACCTAGGTAGAAAGTACCTGCTGATTAAGTTCGCAGCGCATTTTTGAGTTATATCTAGACTTACCTCCAAGTTTTAAAACCATTGCATCGGCATACCTACATAAATTAAAATAATAAAATTTACTTTGTTACCTAGTTATTAAACAGGTACTTAGGTTACTTATTTAACTCAGCGAAGTTTTGTAGTTCTTTGTCGGTGGTTGTTCTACTGAAGTTCTAATATACCTTTTCTACCATAATAATGTTTATGACCCCAGAGTAACGAATGGGTTTTTGTTTTATGATCCTTGAGTTATGTACCAACTTGCAGGTGGGAGGGACGCTTGCTAAGCAAGAGCGCATTTACAACACCCATTAAAACATTCAGTGCGAGCTTTAACTCTAGTATTTAATATAGGTTTTCGTAAACAGCAAATCGAGTATAGTTCCAGAATAAAATGTTGAAAATATTTTTTATTCATCGACCCTCATACAAATTAATTTCAAGCTAAGTATATAGGGTTTTGTCAAATCCACAAATGATTTATTTTTAAAGTGTCGTCAGTCTCTGAGACATTTTGTGCAACGTTATTTTGGTCGAAGGTTCATTAGCTCGAATATTCATCTCTGTAATTGGTCACTCGTTCGCTATATGATCTGCTAGCATGCAAAATAGGATTGCTGATTCAGCCCCGAGGGCGGCGCGGCGTCGTCGTCGTCCTGTGGAGTGTGGACCATCGTCCGCCCCATAGAATTTATCTAGCCCGTCAACCTGCTATCTATAATTAAACAAGCAAAGTACTAAAACAAGTAAATTCAACGTATGTATAGGTAGGTGTTAAAATAAAATAAATAATTAGGCCATAATTTAATAAATTATGCCTACCTTTACTTTTCAAATAAATTGCCCTCCAAAGTCAAAAGGTACATGTAGGTACTTTTATTATATGTTACTTTTATTTACTCTAAGTAAATAAAATCCCCTTCAGAAAAGATTCTACAATCGACGAGAGTTTTGCTGATATATACGAGTATGTCACAAAGCTAAACGACTTTGTAGTTACAACTAACGAAGCTACTGCTAAAATAATTGAATCACAATAATTAAATACAATATTACTCTTTGTATATATAACCAAGTGTGCAATCATACCTTATGGCTGAATAAATGAGTACGTAATAATATATAGTTATATTACCTAGTAATAACCCTTCCAATAAATTACAAAAATCAACTTACCCGTAAAATGACTGAAAACATCCTTTTATAAACCAATTAGAGTTGATACGATTCAATTACCCAAATCCTAAACAAAGTCTGCGGTATCAATGAACGACGCATGATGTCGATGACATTGCAACAATAGCTTAGGAATTGCAATCATCATTGCTGTGTGAGTGTTCGTGCTGCGCTGAGCAAACTATTTGTTAACAGAGACAATTTAACCAAGAACAGCCCTGGACTGTGGTGCCACAATTTGGCTATTCAATTTGGAATTCAAAATAAGCTACTAAGGTAGAACTTATACAGATTTCATAGAAGTAAGTACAACAGTACATTAATGAGTTGTAATGTTAATAATTTTGTAAATGAAGGTGGATTGGAAGATGGGTAGAGACTCTTGGTATAGTTTGTGTCCTCCCTGCAACGATGTCGTCCACTGTCTTCTAGTTAGTTACCTTACTTATTAGATATAAGTACTGTTTTTTGGCTACGTCCTAATAAAGTTAACATGCCTAAATTGTGAGATCATTAGTTATCTGGCAATTGCAAATGAATAATATAGAATTAGTTTGCCACTCGTAGGTAGGTACTTACATCAAACATACATAGTTACCAAATACTTAGGTACTCATATACTTAGTTAACACTTGAATCGCATTTTTTTCGAACTCTGACCGATAGTCATAGACAGTTTTGAGTATGAGTGGAGTTTGAATTCGGTTTTACAACTGTCCGTTTTCATACATTTTTGACAGTCGTAGTTCTGCAGTTCGTGTTCTAAACTGTCTATGACTATCGCCCTATGGTAAGTACCTACTTATCAATGCGGAATGGTTATTCCACGGTTCCCTAACTTAAGGTTTTTTTAAGGATGTGTGAATGTGGCAAACAAATGTTGTGTAGGTTCTCCATTGGGTTAGCACTCATTGGCGTGCCTGCTGCGATGGAGGCGCGTGCGACGCGACGCAGCATAGAGTCCCGGTCCCCTGCGCCCCTGCGTCCGTGAAATTGAATTAGCAACTCATTAGTGACGCCAATAAACCGGCCGCTCGCCACCCTCGCTGCCTTACCCCTATGCCGACACAAACGCGTGTGCTACACGCTTTATGCCGCGTTTATACGCCGCTGTGGTCGATCCACGGGTCACATCGGTTTATCGTATAGGCGGACTACTCGTAACATTATATTTAGTAAATGTAGCGGCATATATTTCTTTAGTTTTGTAAACTTAGTAAGTAGAACCTATAGAGTACGAGTAAGTTGCCTATACATATAACCATATATATAGTAGGTATACTGTATACGTATTGTTAAACAACATCCACCTATATAAAAACCATTGCTATCTTGGCCTACCATACCTGATAACTGAAGCACCCCACTCACTGCGACAAAACATTGCACTGATGTGTTCCTTAGGAGATCCCGGAGCTAGGAACTAAAAACACCAGTGCGACCATCGATGGTTTTAATTTCAAGTGATAGTAATTATAGGTGGCACACCGTTTACCTACTTAGATCAATTTGTAACAGACATCGAGGCCGGTTTTAGCTTTTGAACTAGGTGATAAGTTTAGAAAATACCTACTTTACTTAGTTTTACTGGTATCTATTTATATACGTAGAGCCCTGACGCCCACGTTGCTACTGCTCGGTCTACACTTAACATTACACGGGCGGGGGCGTGTTGGAGCAATTCGCTAACTACAATAGGCACAGGATTACACACGTCAGAAATATTTCAAAGCAGTGGAGCGGAGATTCCCCAGGGCAGGAGAGGGTAAACTCTTGCGAATTATAGGCACTTAGTTTAAACGATAGCCCGCCGCCTTCTGGCTCAGGACGCGCCTATTCCGTTACACTCCTCAAAGTAAATTGGCCGATTTTTAAGACTTATATGGCCTTAGGTTCATTTCATAGATTATTTATAAACATTTTAGCAAACTTGTGCGCGAAGAACTATACCCTTTTCTAAATCAATTAAGCATATGCCTACATCCAAGTGTAGCGTAAGTGTAGGAAGGTAAATTGCGATTACTGCAGATTCGGTCATAATATTGTTAAATATTTATCATTATCTATAATTTATCAAATAATTAATTATTTAATTAATTTTTATGAATCAAATATGATTCATTTATTATATCATCGCCGTCCCTGCACTCCAAGCGATGCAACGGCAACACGAACTGGATGTTTTCGATAGAGAGTGGCTAGAGTCAGCAGAGAATCGTGATAAATGAAGGAACTGCCTTTACCCGGCTTTGAGACACTATGTATGGGTAATATCTAAATAATTCGTAGGTTAATGACGTAACTACATACGAGTTGCTAACTTATTCGACTCATAGTAGGAAACATAACTAAGATTATCTAAAAAAAATCACAGTATGTACCTATATGTACCTACTCGAAATTCACTTACACACATGCCAATCAGCAGATTGCGTTTCAAAAGAGACGAGCCTGCCTGTGACTGAGCCGAGCGTTAATTTTCTTAATGTGCCTTGTTAAGATTGGGTCGGGCGGGATTCCATTCCGCTTTTGAATAAATTAAGGTAACATTAACTGCAAAGACGCGATCGTTCTCATGCTTCTAATGAACTTACGTAATAATATGACGTGTTTAATCTGTATGTATAGCACAGATCTATTAAATTTATTTTTATACACCTAACATTAACTTAATCAAGTTAAACGGAGCGAAAACTTTTACAAGTTCAATCCGAAAGGTTATGGTCAATAAAAATATCAGTCGAAGTTTTTATGTTCAAACATTACTAAGTTCGACAGTTTGTGAGATTGCAATTTCCCAGATTGTTTCTAGGCTTTAGTTAGATATTGTGGTTTACACGGTTTTCAGGATGCAATGTTGTAGCACACAGCCGCAGCCATAGAATTATTAGATATGTCTGTTTAACTAAAATTCAGGTCCGTCGTCGGTTTCCTTTTGTAATAATTGTAGAGCATACGGATAAAAGAAAGCGTTAGGTACTATTAGTTTCGATTTGGCGTATCAGTTTTGTTTACTAATAAATACCAATTAAAAAAATAACTATGTAATAATAAATAAAATTGCCTTCTTCAAACTTCTGCCTTAACATCGCTTTGGGTCAGAAATTATAATTATGGGAGCGAAGATCGAAACCTAGATAATTTGATTCTTCTTTGAGGATTAGCATTAGTATCCTATTTAGTTGGAGAATTTACAATCAATTTATTATGGGAATTGTGAATCGTATACTGTTCACTGCCTCTGTGGTATTTCATAAGCGTAAGTAAAACTATTTATTCTTTGGCAATACTTTTTTGTGTTGAAGTTAAATGGTGAGTTAAAATAAGGGTTCTGCGGAATGTAATGTCGTAAAATCTTTTCTAGTAAAACACTATTGCCGTGCTCACCCCTGTCGCGACTGCGTCCCAACTTAATGTTGCGTGTAAAGTTATGGCCCAGTTTGAACTGCATGCGCTAACTTCGCGGCTACATGAGCTCCTAGAGAAATTCATGACACGCAGCGTTAATTCGGACCCGGCTCCAGCTGTAACTACACATTTTATGGACGCTCCGACGAGGTTACTTTAATGAAGATCAGAAGATTAAGTTAAATAAAAAGAAAATGCAACACTTACAAGAAATGGATGGAAGTCAGAGGTCGCACATAAATAAAGGATGGAACCAGAGGGATGTCCTTTAGAATCGGACTAAGCGATCATCGTGCGAATAAGACAAAGATTTAAATCTGGAATCAAATATGCGGTGACCGCACGTTACCGAGAAATGGCTTTCCCATTGATGCGCGTAAATTTATAAGACACTTACCTATTCGATAACAGTCTGATTTACACGGATTATCGACAATCGCGTTCACACGGATTATTGATAAGCACACGCCCCTAAAAGTTTGTGATAGAAATAGTATTTAAAGTAGGTACGGTGTATTGTACCTATATGTTTTAGTTGAAGTTCCCGCATACATATTACATGTGACCATAAGTTTTTGGCAAATGTTTCAATAGGTAGGGTACCGAAAGTTTCGAAGGTCCTATATGAACAAAATACTCGTATATGCTGTGAAGTGAAAACTGCCATTTTCCTACATACAGGTACCTACCTAATTGTGAAGGTAAAATAGAGATATCTACTATGTGAGCAATAAATATGTCGGCATCCACCCCCGTTCGTGAAGTTAATGATATTGGCCTAGTAAAAGTTTTTGGGTACGAAGACCACGTTTGTATACTTATAATGAGTTGGTCGTGTAATTTCGTACTTTCTCCGGCAACGTTTGTAACAACAAAATAATGGTTAAGAACACATTACTGTTTTTCTTTGCCTCCTTCCAGAGGTTCAAGAGCAAGCCTTCAGCGGAACGTTAATTGCTTCGTGAGAACTATCACACCTGCCCTACCTTCACGTAGACTGTGATGGTAAACAAAATAAATAAATATAATTATAATATTATTTGATCAGAACTTTCGAGTGTGATTTCAAGTACTTACGCCAGGTAAATTGGAAAATGATGTACCTACC
Source organism: Tachystola acroxantha (assembly GCA_963506565.1). NCBI lineage: Eukaryota > Metazoa > Arthropoda > Insecta > Lepidoptera > Oecophoridae > Tachystola > Tachystola acroxantha. Next base: position 8,605,091 of record OY735874.1, read on the forward strand.
TACCCATAAGCTTTTAAAAAATAATCAGTAGGTATGTTTATCAAACGAAATATTAAATGATAAAAAACATCATCACGACCGATGCCACGATCCCTGGTTCGAACCATTGGAAAACAAACGTGGTGGTCCAAGTTTGTTTTCCAATTCACGTCAATGACGGTTAGATGTAGGTAAGTACAGCTCTCGCTCCATCTTGACGCAAATATTTCATAGCAATTTAATAATAATAAATATGATAAGAAAAACCGATAAGCTAATAAATTCATAAGCTATTTCTGAAGCCGTATATTTGAATTAAGGATTCATCGAATCATTCATGCGGATTATCTAGATGATTTTTTTAACGCCGCCTTTGGGAGGCATAAAGTGAAATATTTAAGGCAGATGACAATATTTTAGAAAGAATAGCTTTATTTTTAAACTGAGCACCGCCATAAATCGCACCGTGCTGCAATAACGCAGGGCGCGTGGACGACGCCGGAATATAAAACATACTTACATCACATTAAAAAGCTGAAGGTATGTATGTATAGCTATATATAGCTATTGATCGTATACGTACCAAAAATATAACAGTACTAGATATACGATGTCACGTAGTAAAATTTTACTATTTTATTGAGAAAAGGTACCTTTGCAGGTACTAGATGTCCTAGTATCGATTTTTAATTAATCCTAACTGTTATCTCTTTCCAAGTGATAGCGACTAACTACTGGCATGTCTGCTATATGCACGGTACTACATACTCCATTATGTCTATGTTAATACGATAATATATTCTTAAAAGTTAAGTTGTTAAATGTTTAATTTATGCTTTCAAGCGTCGCACTTTTTGTTTCTGTTGAAACAAAGAAATATTGGAGTTTTGCAAGAACCAACACGATTCGAGAATTCTACACGAGACACAAATTCCCACCGTAAAAAGAAGAGATTCGCTGATATAAAGACAGATTTATGTTCTAATTAGTCGCTCTACGAACGGTGCAGACCTGCGTAAAACGAATTTATGCGACCGCACCTCTGTTTGTTCAAATTGTTTCACATGATTTAGAAGCGACAGGTGAGTTCGGGTATAACTGGAAATTTTAAATCTAGCTACGTATACGTAGCAATTTCACTATTGCGTTGACACAAAACCAATATAGGCGGAATGGTATGCTATTATAGGTACTTATATGAAACATATTTTTAATGGATAAAACTATTTAGAAATGAAATCTCTAACTTCGGTAGGCCTATAATCTATTTGGGTGCGACTTTTTGGCTCTGTATAAATTTCTAATAATGAGGAATTTAGTTTAATTATCAAAATTATACAATTATTTATTTATTTATCGAAAGAACGATAAATAAATAATGGTTCACTAATGTTTGACAAAAAACGTATGACAAATGATCATTTTACAAATTATTTTTGAAAAAGTAATCATTTGACAAACTTATCATTTACTAAAGTGATCGTTTTAAAAGTGATCATTTGACAAAAATCCATTTTATAAATATTTAACATAGCAAATGTTGTGAATGCTAAACCGTCATTTTGCAATTGATTAAATGACCAAAGTATTCCTTTTGCAAGGTCGCCATTAGACAAAATATTGGGTAAATAAGTGGGTATTTTATATGTATAATTGTTAATAAATGAACTTGCTTTTTGAATACAAAAAAAAAAAACCTAACATCGAAACAACAGCCTAACAGCCTTCTCAACCTAAACATCCGTGTCGGATCTGGTTAGAGAGTTGGTCGGGGTGTCCCTTCATTTGATAAAAAACAAATTACAATTACCAAACAATGCATTTTGTCAAAGGTTTTTATGCCTTGCGTTGTTTTATCTATTAACGTATATAATAAGTGAATAGTTTGTTAAGTGATGTTTTGAAGAAAGAAACTTTGTCTCGTAATTGTTTTGTCAAATGAATTATTTATAGAACCATTACTTTGTACAAAGATGAACTTATGAATCATAATTTTGCCAAACGTTGTTTGTGAAATGAAATGTTTGTAATTTGTTTTTTATCAAATGAAGGGACACCATAAATAATAATACAATTAAATATCAGCCACAATACCTATACATGTATTAAACCTATACACAGCCTTAATATACTAGGCGTCCACGATTTTGGAGAAAACGTACCTACTACCTTTAATATAACCTTCCTAACAAATACGTACAGTACAACCATTATCAATTCACACTCTGTGGTTTATAACAAAGGGTACGGTCGCGTCGCCGTTTTTACTCTCCTCTCCCAACAAAGCATTTTCTATACTCAACTTGTTTGTCATGAGTCTGAATGAAACTCACACGGTAAACAATAAAGTCAAAAGCTGAAAGATATGATAACGATCTGGGCCATATTTACACAAATATACTTACATACCTAACATAGAACTACAGCAGTTTTGTCTGACCAATGGGTACATGTTTGCTGAAACTCTAATAAATAACCATTGAGTAAGTTACCACTTAAGTAATAATACTTACGTTTGAAAGAACCTGTTTTACATCATCATAATAATGTGCAGTTTATGATTTGACAACATATTAAAAACTAATTTAAGATTGTCAATTGTGAAATTATCTTTGATGTTATTGTCGTGGAGTTACACCCAGAATGCGGTTGAGCAAACGTTCGGCTGGTATACCGACGGGAACCTGTTTTGAAGTTAAATTACCAAAGTTTGACAAGCGGTCCGACTCACTAAACTACGCTGGCAATAATTCTGCATAGCGTGGCTGGAAGACAATCACCTGCTACTTATAATTAGCGCAACTTGCAACACTATCTACATTATGTATTAGAATGGAATGGATGTACTCGTATATCTCCAAAAGTAAATAGCTGTATGTAACAGTATTCTTTTAATTCATTTATTTTGTTCAGGCGCATCTAGGTGCATACCAGCTCTTTTCTCATGCACCTTCACAGCGGACGTTAACGGCCATAAATACCATAAACTATTATGACACCCACTGTCATTCGGTCTTTGCTCGGCTAACATTCGGCGGTATCGGTCGAATTAAATAAATATAAATCTATGAAATTAATATTCGGTTCAGTAGCTCGTGCAATAACTGTGTGTGTTCTGAACTGTGGTGTAAGCACATTTGAAGACAATCGCCGCACCTACTACTACACCGCATAGAAAGCCAGAGTCGCCGCCTGCACCCTGCACGCATGAGGGTGAGTGGGTAGGCGCTCTAGGTGCGCAAACATATTCCTTAAGGTAGATATATATATTGTGTAATAAATATGTTATCATTATTAATAATAAAGATAGTGTAGCCTGTAGCGGAAATTAAGTCTAAACGCAACTGTCACTGTCGGTCATATGCTACCCTACATCACGTAGAGCGAGGACGACTAATATTAGCGAACGCAATTTGGAATCGCTACAAGTTACTCTTTAAAATTAGACTCTCTCCAAAAAGCCTTTGGTTATTTTTATCCATCAATTAAGTCCAGTCGCTGTCGCTGGGGTCGCATTTGCTCGGCTCGGTCGCGGTCGTGTAACGGCGAGGAGCGAGGTGCGCGTGGCTGGGCCGCTGCGTCCCGTCGGCCCGCGTCGGCCGGCCGCGCGCCCGCCTACGGCACAGGTGTGCTCCAGTCGCCGATTGTTTCCTACCTCTAATGAAATACTTCTCCCAAGACAATCCACCAAGATGCCCCTCAAATTGAAACCGGAGATTATCTCGTTCCTGCCATCCCAACTTTATACTTTTCATTAAATTGAACAGACGTCGCAAACGATCTTCACAAATCGCCTTAACTTAAGCACCGGCTGCGGCGCGACTTACGGCCATTGCTGGGTTTCCAGCTGGAAGCAGGCGCGACTCATTAGAGCCATGTCGCGAGTGTGTTGCGTACACCCGTCCGCAGTCGCGTGAGCCGACGGGCTACCCGCATGATATTAATTTCAACCCAAGTTGTCGGGACACCGACAGGCTTATAAGATTAGAATAATTTTCTCATTCCGAGGACTTCCCGCGAGCGCAACCAGCAGTTTAATTAAAACTAACAGTTGTCTCACACAGTCTTATCCGGCAATTTGCGAGGTATTACAGGCCGAACTTCGTCCACAAATTATCTTGACTCCATTTAACAAAGCGGTTATGTTAATACGATCTTGCCAGATTTAGAAGAATGTTTTTGTTATAAGAGGCGTGTAGCAAATTACGACATTAAGGTAAAATATGATATTTAATTTAATCCAGCCACTGCTCTATATTGTGGTTCCACAACGCGTCGACGAGTGATCATTAAAGCGGCGCGCAAATGAGCTTTTTATAGGCATCATAACACTTACAGATGTTGGAACGAACTATTGAATTAGTAATAGCGTTTAATACACTTACTTTACGGCCGCCGCGCGCCGGGACGGCTCTCCAAACTTGATGCATCTATCAAATATTTAATTTGCTCTAGCTATGGAATCTAAAATGTTTACTACCTGCGCTAGAGGTACGAATATTTATAATGAGATTAGTTTGTTGCGCGATGTCGCGGGAACACTTTATTATTCAAGAGATTTATGATAAGTCCGTAGGTATAAGAGGTATACTTCAAATAAAATAAACTGCAGTATGTCCGAATAAAATCCGGATGTCTCCGTGCATATAAAATTCACTCGCACCCGCAATGAAATATTATATGGAATGAATCCTGCGAGGCCGACATCGAGTCAGTTAGCCCCTCCTATCGGTGCCCTTTATCTTTACTATGATATAAAGGAAAAAGTACCACTTTGCCTGCAATATCTTATGGGTATGAGTGCTTATGAAATATGAATTCTATCTCACAAAACATATTATTTCGTTATTACTGAATATATTGCTACACGTTTCTGTGTTATATGGGATACGGGATTCTTTATAAGCAAAAATAAAAGGCGTTGCGGGCGCAGCGGATGTAACACTGTGAGCCTAGCAGTTAAAATGTAAATTAAGCGATTTCGATGAGAAATTATGACGTGGGTTAACATTTTCTTTTGAAGACACACAAACCTTTGTGTTTTCGCTTGATTTATAGGAACGATATTATAAAATAAACAAATGACGATCACGAATATAATTTATAATATTATATAAACTCCTGTTATCCCACCCCACATTGGACACTGATCAGTCAACAAAAATCATTATCCTCCTCTTTTTGGCATTCGGGTAAAAAAAGAAATCAACAAAATGGTTGTATGCTGCTATAATAATTAACAATCTATTTCTGCATCGTCCTTAAGTGTTAACACATTATTCTATTTTGGGTATAACTTACTGCAAGTACTACCTACCTGTAAAAAAATAGTTGCATTGTATTATTTTCTCACAAGTAAACTGCAAGAGCAGCGCCTACTGGTGTAAGTTTGTGTGGCAACTCTTCCTCGCCGGTTTGGTGGCAGCCGGCCCGTGACGGCGACGTCGCGGCGCCGCGGCCCGCCCTGCGGAGCGAGGGCAGGACTGGATTACGTTCTATAACTAAACAAACATTTAGTTTTATTTTATAACATTTTTTTTTCGTGGGGAAAAGTCTGTGCATACTTGCCGCGGTGGCCTCCTCCGCGCATTGTTGCTCTGGGCTCTCTGTTGAACCACACCACGCGCTCGATATCATCACTTCTCTGACCGCTCCAGGTGGCTAATTTTTTGACCTAAAAATTCGAGATTCAATAAATTGTGTTGTAAGTTAGTGTTATTTATTGAGAATCATTATTTCTTAATGGGCACTCTCCCTTTACATCCAAGTTTCGTTCATCGTAAAAATGTAGAGTTTTAGTTTTTAACCCCTAGATGAAAATAACTTCGAATCCGCAGTTTAAATATTTTAATTGGGTAGATAGTTATATTATTATTATTTTGAGTACAAAGGATCCCAATGGGCCAAAGTGCCGCCACATTGACACCGAATCAGGATAAGATAATATATTATTATTAGTATCTATTAATATTAAAAGTCATGCGTGCATAGAAGGGAAATTGAACAATCCGCCTTTGGATTATTTGAATAAATAGTTAAACAGATTCATCGATTCCTCTGTTCCAAAAAAAACTACCTATTCTTTTTCCCGCCCGTGCAAGCTAAATCCGCCCCACACGTGCCTAGTACAAATTTGGAGCGGAGCACGACGCTGATCCTCGGCAATCTGTCCCGAACAATAAGTCGCTCTCTAACAAAAGCCGGCCATTTGAACAAGTCGGGAACTTTGGTAAGTTTAGCTCTTTCTGCGCGGGCTCTTGGCAGCGGCCGCGGGCCTCACAATGGGGGGAATAATCGTTAGGGCCAGCCATAAGAAAGGCCATTACAAAAACAACGACGCACTTCAACTGGTATTACTCAACATTTTGTCAGTGCCAACTTATTTCAGGTCCGGATGAGTAGTTATACCAACCAATAAAGATCTTTTCAACGAATGTCGCAGACGCTCTTCGTTTTTTCGGAGAGCTCAACTTTCAGAATTATCGATGGTTGGCTATGATCATCGGTATCTCAAGAGATATCAATCGAGATTGATTTGGGAAACTATTCATAAGATATCCTACTTTTAGGCCGCGTATTTTCGCACGATATTAGAGAGAAAAGGTTCCGTTCCGTAGAGGAACCATCATTTGTGGTTCACAACATTCGAAACCATATTTATTCATGACAATGTAGTGAATTAATAAACTAATTATAGTAAGTAGAAATTATATATACGTTTGATTTAGCAGATATATTTTTACGAATACAAATCACATTCATAAGAGATTCGAATCCCAGAATAACCCGTAAAGATCTGGCCACCCTAGCTTCAGAGGATAGTAAGACGAAGCGAAGGCGACATAACGAAGGAACGCGATCCGGCGTCACTTCCGGCGTCCGTCACGTGGGAACGACTTCCGGCGAGGCGCCAGTCCGCTCCTCCACTTACAATCACTTAGCTCTTCAGCACCACGGAAACTTACGTAAACATACCAGCAACCCGTCCTCACGTCATGTCATAAAACGTTGTCATAGCATAACGCTTACCTACTTAATCATAACTTGGTTTACTACACGATTCTAACTAAACTATAAACACGTAAGTTTTATGTAGGTAAGTATCGAAATCCATAAATTTAGTACTTAGGTAATATTTATGATCATTACTTTTGGAACGTCGTTGGTAAGTATAATCAGATGTATTTTTTGCGAATATTCAAGACACACTAACGAGTTCATTTTAATTTTTGCAACAATTAAGGTTAATACATATATGAATAATTCGTGTAACGGGAGTCGAAGGACATATATAACAAAAGTTGTTACATAACAGGAGTGGAGTCGCGTACATTCAAGATTATATCACATTATAACGAAGTATTTGTGTTTTTTATGCTAGTTATGATGAGCTAATAAAAATAATACTTAGCCTCTGAGGGGCAGATATATTTGTATACCGAAGCCCAAATCAAATGTCTTATTTTGTAAATAAAAACTACCCTACTCTACGAACATTTTAAGCTGTTCTGTGATTATTGCATAGTTATTTTCACATTATTAGATCGGATCACTTTATTTTCACAATGATGAACAGCTTCGATCACTCAGTTTCTTCAGTGTTACATCACAACAGGTAATTAGACGATCATATATGTTTACACACAGGACACTTGATTTGGGCTGCTATACCGCAGCCCAAATCAAGTGTCCTCATATATACGCTATGTGTTTCGATAAAAGTGAACACGAAATATTGAAAACCGGCCATTCCCCAGTTCCAACTTATTTTCATACACATGTCGGCTTAATTTCCGCTCCAGCATTGTTTTCGGAGGGAAATTCGATTGGAACAAGAGACCGTCGATGTGAGCCTATGTAATTTCCTTTCATATTCAATTTAATTCTTTGAGGGATGCATGTCAGCGACCCTCTTATTTTACGAGAAACAGCTCGGTACGAGTCGTAAAAACGAAAAATTAATTTACGAAAATTGTGCTTGAAAAACGAGTTTTATCCTCATTATTTCGCTATATTTGTTAGAATCATTTTTGATTTTAGGCTGTTGTAGTATATACCCACAGAGTTATGTATCTAGGTCTAGTGAATAATATCCTACTATATAATATTATAAGCGCGATAGTTTTTATGGATGGATGTTGCTCTTTCACGTAAAAACTACTGAATGGATTTTAATGAAACTCTACAATAATATAGCTACATAGACTATAATTTATATAATATAAGAATACATAGACTATAATTGATAATCCTGCGCAGACGAAGTCGCAGGCGGCAAGTGGTAGTTATATAAATGAATGACAAAACTGAAGTCACCATTCGACAATTGAATATTAAAAATCAGAAATTGACAAGCCGTAGAGGGTCTACGGCTCTACGCGTAGAGGTATCGTGTGCTACGGATTTAGTTACACAATTAAAATACACTAACAGGTACTGTGACCGACTGCTGGATTATAAAGATTAGGTAAGCTATACAACCTCGCTGGTGGTAAGTAGGTACATACTTACATACGTTTAATGAAATATTTAGATTATACCAATGTAGCGTATTGTAGTAAGTGATGTCTAAATCGGCGAGTGCGTGCGGCGCGCGCTCACGGCCGCGGGGCACGCAACCTCGCCTGTCGCACTATCGACTTACACCCTGTTAAATCTGCCCCAATATTTGTACAGCCTATTCATTACCATCGCGCCGCTTTATTTTATTGTTTCTTCTTGTTATGTCGCTAACATTATTTTTGTGTGCCTATTAAAATTTGTCTAAACATAATTTATTGTCGCGTGAGGTATTCGTACGATATTTGCTGAGTACCTGTAAACTTCAGTACTTTTTCTAATTAAGTGAAGCAGTATGGATCGAGTACGTCGCGGGCCACGTTGACGCGCACTCGAATCCGCAAACCCTTGAATAGTGGGAGGCAGTGAAAGAAAATCTAATTTGGATTTGAGGGATTACCCCGAGACTTGTTTCGGCCTAGTATAGGGAGACGAGACGAGACGCCTCGCGCTGCCGCCGTCTTGCTGTTCAAATTGAATTAGAGACGCAACTTACAAAGGTTTCCAGACACTTCTATTTTCAGGAAATAATCTTATTGGATACTCGATTCTTGTCTGTTGCGTACTGACTTCAAATAGAAACTGGCTAGTCATAGTTCGTATATTACTGAATTTTGTTAAACAAATATATAGGTAAGTAAGTAAGTACTTACTTTTTTTTGTCGCAACCAAAAACTCAAAGGCCCATAGCGATTTTGTTTATGTTATAGCATTTTATACCTACTTATGGTTTTCAGATTATAAATAGATACCGGTTGTTAACACATGCTATTTTTCATTAACCTGAAATCTAATTTTCTAACATGACCGTGAATATTTTCTTCCTAATTTCGACTGCTACGTTCGTTGAATTGAACTGTATAGCATTGTGTGCATGTATAGGCCAAGGCTCATTGAATCCGTGCTATTTGCCGCTCGATCGGTAATTAAGGACATGACTGGCGAAATTTCAAATTGACGAGTCACAGACATTGTCCCCACCCTACATGACTGTGACCCTGAGCTAAACGATGACCGTACATCGTGATATTACAATTTTTAAGAGAAAAGCCCCCGCTTGTCACAAATATGAACATACACAAGAGTGATCATGGTAATTCAATATAGAAAACACAATTTTCGTTTAGCGGAAATAGCGCCCTTTTTCAATTTCAATTTATATTCACATAATTCAATAAAGGTAAGGTACAAGTTGAAGATAGTAACTTTTTTTTCAAATCAAATCTAATTTATTTGTGAATCAAGTAACTACTTGACAAATAAATTAATTGATCATATTATAACTTCCAAATAAATAAAAATTAAATCTAAACTATTTAAACCCACAAAATATGTAAAAATTATATATAATAATTCTGCGCCTTTATAGTAACTTGTCTTATCTTTAAGGTATATCGCCTTACCATCGATATCCTAAGAATCTGACTCCTAGTCCCAACTAGGTGGAACCTTTGCGTCGGAAAACGTTTATCGCATTCGTTTTTGAGAACTATGGTAGGCCTTTTATGAATAATTTTCACTTCACCACCACCTTGATTTTTGAATGTCGTCTTTTTCAAATAAGTACCCGAGAATGAATAAAAGTGCCCAAATTAGTTGCATATCAATTTATAGGCAAACTAGCTTCTTATTCCTTTCCTGGTTAAATGTAGCGCCAAGATATTATATGAGTAACGGTCGCCGAGGGTCGCAGTTCGAACGGAGTTGGCTGCATATTTCATTCTAGCCTGGTCATCGTAGATATACTTCCTTTATTTCTGTCTGGCCGCTGACGTGTGGGTCTAGATTGGTTCTCTGCATACCATATCGATTGGTCTTATTTCTGGCCACTGCTAATTTTATAATAATATCACAAATTGTTATAATCTCAATTTATAGCCAGCCTTCATCATCAGTGTTACTAATACACGATGCAGTACAATAGATACCATAGTGACATATTTTAGAACTTATTAGAGTTGTCGTTTTTAGGGTTCCTTACCTCAAGAGGAAAAAAGGAACCCTTATAGGATCACTTTGTTGTCCGTCTGTCTGTCAAGACAGAATCTCAGAAACGCGTAGACGGATCAAGTTGAAATTTATACGCAATACCTTGTTTTTTTTCACGGCTGTATGAGCCTTGAAAAAAAAACTTCTACGTCAACGCATTCAAAAGATATGGCCGTTTAAGTCTCATTATCTCGCATATTTGTATGAAAATGCAAGAACCCAAAACCTACAGGCAAATCATGAAATTTGGCAAGAAGCAAGGTCTTATAGCACAAGTAAAAAACTGTAAATTTTTAATTACATCTCCCCAAAAATATTTTTTTGTTATTACAAACTTATATTTGCAGATAATTAACTAATCAGGAGTATGTCGATGTATGGACATAATATTTTGATAATGGCAAAGATAAGTTGATCTTTAAACCTAAACTAGGTAACCTAAACTAACTATCTTTTCGTTAGAGCAAAGTTACGGGGTTAAGTTGCGTTGCACGGAAGCCTCGGTGCGCGAGTCCGACTCGCACTTGACCGGTTTTTTTCTATGACATTAGACTTCTGTTTTACCGTAAGTAAAAATATTATATTCATTGATTTTAATCACCAATTATAATTCAGTCGTCGAAAAGGAATCATTAGATTTTGGTTGAACATACCCATACCCTGAAAGCAATTCTGTGCCAATAATAGTAATCGCATAATTTTCATATTCTTCGGTAACACAAACTTATAAAAATATGTACAATTAGGTACCCTTTGAGAAACTCCTCCTTTTTAGAAACTGGACAATAGTTTGTAATAGTTTATTTCCATTTGTAAAATGTAATATCCGACATTAATTTATTTATATTTCCATAGAAAACTAAAGTAAATACATATCATGTGATAGACTAATAGGAATAAGTCGGAATGTAAACCAATTACCTGACGATTTGGTAAAGCACATAGCATGTCACAGGGTCATGTAATTTTCTATAATAATGTCCCGTTAGGAGTTACGACTACATGCTAACATGGTACGGTCTTTACATAGAGAAAAGAGTTACAATCAGATTGAGGAGAAAGAGTTACAATCAGATTGAGATATTTTCAAATAGTACCTACATTAGTTATTTTTAAAATTCCTTTTAATTACATAGTGTGTACTCGAAACCATCTAGTAAAATAATTTTTACAATCGGTCAAGTAAAAAACATCACACTTAATGGGCCCCCTGTATACATTTTCTGTTTACGACGTTCCCGTTTTATTTTATTTTGCCTCCTGTAGTCCAGTAACATACATACTAATAGGGAGATAAATCTGTGCTACAATTATTTAGGTACCTAATATGTTACTCGTTGTATGCTCCTCTATTCATTTTACATGTTTTATTTTCAATCTCGCAAGATTTATATTAGTAGGTGATTATGTCTATAATATCTTATATGACACTTTCTAAGGAACCGAAATTCCGACACTTCCACTCGTCTAATATATCTATAAGTTTTTTCTGTAATTATCTTTCATTTATTTTTATAGTTATGAAATAAGCACTTCAACTTTTTGTTTACAATAAAATTGCAAACGCTCTTTACCTGCAAAGTTCGGCACGAATTAATTTAAATCCTTTTGTGTCCATGTTTGGTATTAAGTTAGATTTACTTAAATAATTTAGCTAAGTAAGGAGTTAGTATAAGCAATATTACAGGAATAGCATAAGGAAAATCATGTTTCATTATCGCATAATTCCTTGCCAAGCATATTGTGGTGGCGAGATGACGAGGGGTGCAAGATTGAATTAACTTATCGACGCGTACGCCTCGTTATTTATGGCGGGAGGTAGCGCCGCTATCTGCTACTATTAATTTCGGCAATAATTAAACCTGACCAGCGACCACCTCATTTATTGCCGTCTTTCGTTTCGAGATACACCCAATTCTATTTAGTGGTGGAAATTAGCACATTTTTTGTATATCTCGTGGTTGGGATTAAAGATAGGTTAAAAAAATGCTTATAAATTCCATCGTGAGGCAAAATATAATAAACAGCCTGCTGCCTCCATACATTTCAAGCCTTTATTACTTATCTTACGTATACCTATGGGGACTTTTGGATTAATGTGGTTTTTTTTTCAGATAAAATTTGCCTCCAATTGCCACTAATGGAAAATTAATGGGAGACGTAATTTGCGAAATGTCACCCTCGATAAATATCAGATAAGCAATTTTGCGACATTCTAACTTAATTTTTATTGTCATTTTTGCTAGGTCATATCGTATGATTTATGTGGAGACACCCAATTATTATTATGAACTTATGATAATAGACATGGCATTTTAGAAGAATACATCAGCATAGATCCATGATTTTAATGGCTGATTATAATTTATGTAATCATCATAATTTTCCTCAATTTAAACAAAGGTACGGTAAACTGCTTTGTTTTATATTAAGAAAAATAAATTGAAGAAAAGAAAATTATAAGTCAGACACTGCACCATTGAACATGTTATACCATGTATTCCATGTAATACATTCTCGGGCACATGCCCGCTTTCCGGGCACGTCGCCGATGAAATAGATAACTTCCCGATGATTTAGTTTTATTGTTATCCGCTATCGAACTGTCGCTATGCTACGCTACACATCATTATATTACTATGCCATACAGCGCTCAGTGCTTAGCTCTGCAATTATTACTGGAAGACTGGTCTTACATTCTTACATATATACGAGTTGAAAACTCGATATTTGGTAATGGGGTTTTAATTATAATAATTAAGATATAAAGTATAGGAATAATAAACGAAATCGTTGAAAAATATGTGCGATTGTCAAAACAAACGAACGTTGTGAACCATGTTGCATGTCCTACCACTAAATTTGAACGAAAATAGGAAATTATGAAAATATGCAAGCTGATTGCTAGGAAAATAAAGGAAACAAATTCTAAATTACCGTCGAAGAAAGTCACGTAAGTTAGCAACTTTAGGTACCATATTGTATCAAAGTAAGATTATAGATTTCATGTTAAAAACATAATTTACTTTCTGAAAATAACCCGAGTCGTACTACGCACGTTTTCGCATGTTTGTAGAGAATAAAACATGAACCACGAAGATATTTGGCAGGGATGGTGTTACCTTTTGTGGTGTCACGTGTATCGTTTGCACGGGCGCCTCCCGTCACGTCCGGCAATTTTTACAGCGCCGGACAGCAGCCAGGCGTTTGGGAAAGATTTTATTGGGCCATTCGGTCACGTCGCGGCGAAAGATCGCCTCTCGGGCGAAGTGGCGGCCGTTCCGCGCGATATGGGTTAACAGCGACGATTCATCGGCGGAACAGATCGTTTTATGATTTCGGCGGAACAATTTTTATGGCCGTCCTATACACGGTATTCACGTAGCAAAGCTGTTTATGTATTTTTGGGTACGCTGTTATTTTATTAATCGATCTATTTCAAAAGGCCTATGTGTAGCATAGTATGCCTTTTATAAAAATTGAACCAAATGCAGAAATAAAACAACAATTTTACAATTACAACAGTTACCTTTTAAAATCAGCAGGTTTTCATCGCGTATTAGACTATGGTCGGCGACTGCCTGCCGAGTTTATACTACCCCTAATAACAGGGGTGGCTTCTATGAAATTGCTAGGCTATTCATAGGAGTTAGCCAGCGCGGAGGGTACATTTCAATGCTAAGTAAACCGCTCATACTCACGTGAAGGTTGTGTTATGATTATGACCCCTTTATCAGCCCTCGTTACGGTTCAGACCAGGCATCATTAAAGGTTTTAACTAGATATCCCTAACCATAAAAGGATCATGATTTTAGTACTTAATGATTCTAAATGAATTTAGGAATCTTTAGTAAAATTATATTTAATTAGGTATGGATTTACGAGATTTATCTCTTAGACACCTGTCGTGGTTTATCCATGGTTTATTCATCCAAGTGCATAAAGAAGGAGTTAGTGCCAACTATTTGGATCCTATTAGAATCGTAATAGAGCTTAATATAATCTAATGCATGCTAATGAATAAAATTTGAATTATCATAATTAATGAATTAAATTATCATAATTAAATCCTTCTTTTGGGTCGTTCAATGTAATTTGTGCGTAGAGAGCTCCAAAGTTTGTTGACGTTCAATCCAGTTTATTACCCTCAATTACAAACAAGCTGATATTAAAACTATTTCACCTCTCCTTGAATATACGGCGGGTATGAATGGAGGGTGCATGACAATAAAACTAAATCACTGAGGCTCCGTCTATTGTGAGGCTCTGGCGCCGGCGGAAAGCGAGCATATGTGGGGGACAACTTGTTTCACCCCGGAAATAAAATCTCCTATATGCTACCAAGTTATAGAAATCGAATTGGTTCGCAGAAGACCTCTATCTGCTTACTGCTTTATTATAGAAATTTGCTTGTTTTGTTGTGCCTTTTGTGGTATCTTGAAGAGATACTTTAATTTAAGCTGTTGCTTTATAAATGCATCACCACTCTAAAATATTATTATCTATGGGCCAAGCGCACAACAGAACGGCCCGTCCGCGGTCCACCAGCACCGGCCAACGGTGGACGGCGCCGTTAGACGGCACGGCACAGCGCCGCGCCGTGACGTTGTGCGCTGGCCCTAAGGTAAAGTAAATATTATTTTATTAGCTGATTTTCACCATGATTATTATTTACGACCGAAATAAGCGGGAGTAAAAATGGTACGAAAATGTTATTCCAGTATTTATTTGAATACCTCTAAGTATAACATAAGTAAGGAATAAATTCTTTTCCTTACTAACATTTTCTTTTAATTCAATAAATTACAAGCCTCGAAACTAAAACTACAAAACTGTAAGAGGTTCTTGTGACCGGAATATCGAAACAATCAATGGAGTTTGTCACGGGCCCAGCCAAATTGAATCGTCGGATTCATCGGGCCGGATCCGGACGGACCGGAAACCGGACGCGCGTCCCGAGAGCCTCTCTATCTTCCACATTAACCGACCACCCACGTGCCCAGGTGTTGTTTTCGCCGCTTTTGTAGTTACCTAATACATAAGCTATGTACATACATACGATACTAACATTTTTCTGTTTACGTGTTTAGGCTCTGAGGTATTTTAGATCGGAAACAGGTTCTCGAAGACTGAAATAACAAACATTAGTTGGGTAGCACTGCGGATTTTAAATAAAATACTGAGTGAATAAAACAGAATACAAAATTTATCTTTTATCTTTTGGATGGAAAAAGGATTGCTGAAATTACTTGAATTATTAAGTAGATTCTTACTAAGTGGTATTTAATTACGTAATATTAAAAATGCCTTATAACAAAAGCGAAGTTTTTTTATAGCGACGCCTACGGCAAGAAATGTGGGTATTGATGTTGTACGAATACATTTAGCCGCATCATAAAGTAAGGATGTAACTTCCGCAACAGGTTAAAGTTACTAAGTTGACTTTTTCACGTCTCTTTTTATTGGTATTAAGTACGAATAACCACAGAGAAATATGTAACAATGCTTTCAACTAAATCTTTGGTTTTAAAATAATTGTTGTGATGTCACTGGATCTATATTGTGTCACTGGCCACTGCAACAACTTTACCCTGAAAGTGATATACAGTTTTAATGATGTCTAATGGCCTCCAGTCACTAAATAATTAATTTAGTCGACAGAGCACAACACCTCACTATTAAAACGCTATCTAAATACGAAAATTTAGGTCGGAACTGAAATCTCCCTCGGGTACGATTTCCTATTACAGACCTCTCATTTTGTAATAGGTAAATATGACAATGGAACATTAGATGTATTTTTACTTATGCCTATGTATTTTCACAATCCAAACAATACGAATATCTGTTAACAAAACGCGAGGAAATTACTGTAAATCTGTTATAAAGTGGTATTTTCCGCTGCTGAGGATAAATTGTCCTTTTGACAGATTTATAGGGTGTGTCGGGAAACCTTTATGTCTCTTAATTCAATTTGCAGCCAAGAAAGCGCTACCAGCACTTCAAAAATCCTTGTATTGTATAACATTGCACCACTTAGTTTAAATACTATGTGATATAAAAGTTAGGTTTACTACTCCTAAGATTTCTTATTCTCTATGAATTTTACGATTTAGTACGTAAGGAATAGAAACGAACAGAGTGGTATAAATTCAACGAGTTTCTCCGTAATGCCATAATCCAAATTGAATTTCGCAATTTTCTTTAGTATAGGTATTCCTCTTAGAACCTATTTTCCGGATATGTATTTTTCAAACTATAGTAAGCTTTAATTCTATAGATATTTATTTCACCACAAGGCACTTTTGGATAAAAAAGTTGTTTCCGACAGTTTAGGTCATTTGTATACCACTTTTCAAATGTCACTTTCTATTTCTGTGTAAAAGCTATTTTATTACAAATATATATAGCTCGATTACCACTCACTCACTGACTCACTGATTGACACGCCCGTTTAGTCTGAAGGAGTTCCCGGAGGTGAAAGTGATGTAGGGGGGAGTTGTATAGTTTAGTAATTGGACCAGAGGAAAACTATAGGGAAGTGAAAAAAACAAAATGGCGGCGGGTCACGTGATGCCATCTTCGCCATTTTCCAACCGATTTCGTTCAAATTTGGAACGCGTGTCACATGGTCCACCTACTTTGTGATGATATTGAAAAAACAAAAGAAAAGCAAAATGGCGGCGGAAATATAGCCGATTGAAAATTTGGACATTTCAGACCAAACTTTGACGAATTAGCTGGCCTAGCACGAGCGAATGAGGAATATCCAACCAATTCCACTTCGTAGCACATATGATGTAGTATACCAGAAAATTGTCATTTTTGGGAAAAACAAAATGGCGGACGAGCAGTAAACCATAACATTTTCTCAATATATTTTCCTACACGAAACGAAAGGATTACTGGCGTGCGGTAAATATCTATCAGTAACTATAGCGAGGCCGAAGGCCGAGCACCCTCCCGCGAGGCCGAAGGCCGAGCTCCGCGTAGGGCGAAGCCCGAAGCGATAGAACACCGCGAGGCCGTAGGCCGAGCTCCGCGTAGGGCGAAGCCCGAAGCGTCCCCTTGTCAAGCAGAAACAACTCCCCACCTTCCAAGTAACTTTTGCGAGGCCGAAGGCCGAGCCGGCCTGCGAGGCCATAGGCCGAGCTCCGCGTAGGGCGAAGCCCGAAGCGTCCCCTTGCCAAGCAGAAACAACTCCCCACCTTCCAAGTAATTTTTGCGAGGCCGAAGGCCGAGCCGGCCTGCGAGGCCATAGGCCGAGCTCCGCGTAGGGCGAAGCCCGAAGCGTCCCCTTGCCAAGCAGAAACAACTCCCCACCTCCCAAGTAACTTTTGCGAGGCCGCAGGCCGAGCCGGCCTGCGAGGCCATAGGCCGAGCTCCGCGTAGGGCGAAGCCCGAAGCGTCCCCTTGCCAAGCAGAAAAAACTCCCTACCTTCCAAGTAACTTTTGCGAGGCCGAAGGCCGAGCCGGGCTGCGAGGCCATAGGCCGAGCTCCGCGTAGGGCGAAGCCCGGAGCGTCCCCACGCTACCAAAGAAAAAGATGCCCTTGCCTTTCGAATTATGAACAAAGTTATGGAAATTGTGTACAGCTAGCAACGTTTGGCTTTTGAAAACTTTTTTTAAGTTTCTGGCATACGGGCATTTCGAGCGTTGCTTGATTTAAAAATCACAACAATAACCTACTTTAAATGAGCAAACTCTTTTCGAAATAAATGTTTTTCACAGAGTTTTGAACTTGCAACTTTCGGGCGGTGCTTGATATAATTAGTGGATGGCTTGCACGAATTATTTGCACAGCGAACAATCCGGATAATGTTTATTTAGTTGCGGCGCCTACAACACGAAAACAAAGCCGTCTCGCGGGCCGCGCGCGGCCCGCGCACCATGCAACACCTAGTTTCTGTTATAAGGTTGCCGCAAACGTATCGCCCCGCCACAGGCGTCGAAAATTTTGTGAGTGTGGTTGACTACTTTAGGATGCAGGTCTACTTTAGGATGACTAACAAATGCCTCTCTGGCAGGCGGCGACGCGGCGGATCACGTCTCATCTTGATCTCTTACATGACTCACGACTGTATAGTAGTACGGACGGGTAGTAAGGACCCCCTTGTAGGTAATTTTTATTCCTTACAAAAAATAAAACGCCACTACAAATAGAAACTCTGAGTAATGAATACACTAGGCGCGATTTTGCTAAACGATTCGAGACAATCCAGACATGAAAAAAATATATCGATAAGACCGATAATATTGTACTGTACGTTCTACTTTTTTCTATCAATTACTTTAATCATTAATATAATTAAATTATGTACCTATTAATTATTCAATATAGACTTTGAATCTAAATGAAAAAAATATTTTCGCATTAGAATAAGACCACAGTACCAATTCATTAATTAAATTCACAGGGTCCTTCGTAAGCTACGCTTCGATTCTGAAAGATTATCTAATTATTGCCCTCATAATCTACCTACTTAATTACAATAACTAATTAAAATGAAAGAATTCATTAGCTTGTATTAATTTGAATAATTCCCCAGTGTCGTCGGTTCTGGCATCTTATCGTCCACTCTTTATGTTAATTGACACTGACGAAGGTGTGCTCCAAAACCAGCCAATATAGCCTTGTTTTTTCCGGTCCACGAGAAAAATCTTAGGTGAAGGCTCGGGATTTCAGGCATTAAGGCGATAAGAGAAATACGCTTTTTTCTCTACCTAAAGTTTACATACTCTTATAGTTTCACATATATATTGAAGCCCAAATCAAATGTCTTATTTTGTAAACAAAAACTACTAACATTTTAAGCTTTTCTGTGATTGCATAGTTATTTTCACATTGTTGGATATGATCACTTTATTTTCAGAATGATGAACAGGCCCAATCAATCAGGAATCAGTTCCTTAAGTGTTACACCACAACAGGTAATTAGACGATCATATTTGTTTACAAAATAAGTACCTAATTAATTACACGTGATTTGGGCTTCGGTATACATAAGGAAGAACTCACGGAATTTTTCCCTTGCTGGCTAGCCAGAGATTCTATTAGGATTTTATTGCGATTATATAAGGACACTCACTGTCAAAAGACTGTCAAGACTGCTTGCTTATCGGATTCCTTTGAATTTAAAGTAAGTAAGTAGATATATAATTTATGCATAGATACACCGCTTTCTAATTTTAGGCGTTATACTATAAACAAGTTACGACCGGCATCACGGGGTTACGACTCCGCGTACCCTTAATGACACAACAGCACCCGAAGATAAAGTCGGTTTATTGCACTCGCATGCTTTTATGTGATCCCTTCATTTATTTGTAAATTTTGATATAAGTACCTACCTACCAATAAAAGACTACATAAGTGCCTATAGTGTTTCATTAATTTTGCCATATTTTTGACAAGTAGATAAACAACTACATAGTCCTTATTAACGTACTAGTTATTAATTACTGGAAAATCTATTATAATTTTTTTTTAACAGTACTAAGAAAGATTTTAAATGACTACTAAATCTAGGTGTAGGTAGGTACGTACCTAGTTAACTTTATTTAGGTATGCACTCAGTCCCATTTTTGATAAATGCGTTACGCACCAGAAACAGTGAGAGCGAGGCTCTATCCGAAGAATAACTAAATACGAACAAAATACAGGGTGTTTTCGGGTTTTGATCAACGACTGGCGACTCAGGGGTGGTAGTCTAAATAATCTTAGTTCATAATTTTTTATTTATTTAATTTTTTAACATTAAAAAATCTTTGTTCAAGTTCTCTTGAAAATATAGCAGCGAATCATTGATCTCCTATAAACAACTAGATACACAAAGGTCTTACTAAATCAATATAAAAATCGTCCAAATAAGGGTCCATTGTTAACGTCCAAATAATGTCCAATAAAGCAAATGAGGGTCCATTCACCGTTTGCACCTTCTTTGCGCTCGGACATTTTTAGAAGGCAGACTGTGTATCTAGTTGTTCATAGGAGATCAATGCAGCGAATGGGCTCTGTCATTGTGCGGTACAAAATACGCCCGACGAACGCTGTCAGTGGCCCGACCATAGGCCACGAGTTACATACCTACGTAACTACGAATTTTATTATTTGTGGATTTTTACATGAAATATTAAGGTACTAATACTTTTTATATTTTTTTGGCATCTGTATCGAGTATATTATCACCCATGAGTCGCTCGTCGTTGACCAAAATAACACAATGTATAAATCACAGTGTAATAATTTGTTTCAATATAAATACGGGTGTAATTAGTGGGTCACCATGATTCAGCGTGATTTAATTGTCGCGTCTCGGCGGCAGAGGCATAAGTCGTCCGGTTGCGATTTATGGGCTCAATTATACGCGGTGTGGCCCGCTACACCTGGAACTGGCATCTTTGCGCCTTGCCCAATTATTATTACAACCACGAATGAAAGAAAAAATAATCTAGGTATGAAAGTAAATTTAGTTGTTACGTTATACAGGAAATGTTTTTGATCAACCAACTCAGGGGCGGTAGTTATTGATCTCCTATAAACAACTAGATACACAAAGGTTTTACTAAAACAATTTAAAAAACGTACAAATAAGGGTCCATTGTTAACGTCCAAATAATGCCCAATAAAGCAAATCAGGGTACATTCATCCGTTTGGACCTTCTTTGCGAGCGCTACTTTATGCGGATGATTTGAAGTTGTTTCGCGGCGTGGAATGTGTCGGGGACTGTGAACTATTGCAGAGGGATATTGATGCGGTTTTTCAGTGGAGTATCAACAATAAACTGCTCTTTAATAATTCAAAATGCTGTACTATGTCCTTCACTCGGGCATCAATCCCCCTGTATATTGACTATGTCCTTGATACAGTACACATCTGCCGTGTCGACTCTGTCAAGGACCTTGGAGTGATGTTCGATCCGCTTCTCACGTTCAATGAACATATTAAGACGCTCGCTGCCGACTGCTATCAGCGTTTGGGATTTGTGATGCGCAATGCGAAAGACCTCCGTGATCCCAAAACCATCGAGCTGCTGTATACGGCCCTAGTGAGAAGCAAGATCGAGACCGCTTCCGTCGTGTGGCATCCACATGAGAAATGTCATAAGCTTCTACTGGAGAAGGTACAGAAGGCTTTCCTCCGGTCTTTGTACAAAACAAAATTTGGGTACTATCCATTCCTCTACCCCACTAAATATCTGTTGGGGACACTGGGTTTCAATTCGCTCGAAACCCGTCGGAATGTTGCTTCGATGGAGACGGTCTGCCGGTTGATGCGTGGCGAGATGGATTCTCCTGCCCTGGTGGAGCAGACGTGCCGCCTGTCCGTGCCGGACCGGTACCTGCGCGCGCGCGGGCACCGCCTGCTGGCGCCGGACACGTCGCGCACGGTGTCGCGCCGCAACTCGCCGCTGGTGCACGCGCTCGCGCGACTGAATGCGCTTCTGACAGCGGCACCACAGTGTGACCTGTTTGCTGAACGGTTGACGAGTGTGCTGAGAGAGTGCATGGTGTTCTGTGAGATAGATGGATGAGTGTCGTGTCTTTTTATTTGTAAAGTTTTGTCTATATGTATATGTTTGATGTTATTTGTTTTATTGACAAGTGTATAACGCATAATTCAATTCAATTATTCAATATATTAATTGTTAATGTGGACCTATTTTTAATGTAATATTTTAATGTGACTGAATTTATATTATTATTATCTATAAGTAGACTAAGTATTATTATTATTATTATTATTATGAATTACACAGCGCATTGGTGTTACTGTAATGCTGTGTAATATTTTTATAAATAAATAAATAAATAAATAAATAAATAAATCGGACATTTTTAGAAGGCAGACTGTGTAGTTTATAGATCAATGGCGGTAGTGTATAATAAACTTAGTTCCTAAAATATCATATTTGACATAATTAAGTATTTATTCATAAAACAACAATAAAAATGAAAAATAACTATTAGGCAAGTCTTTAGGCAAGATTTTTTTTTTCTAGGTAGTTTTAAAGTATTTTTAGGTATTATTATTAGTTTGTTTAGTTTTATTTTGACATTATAAATAACTATTATAATATTAACCTAAAAAATATAAACTAAACTAAAAAAACGGGGTTGTCTCCACCGATCCCAGGATCCGTTTGGATTGGAAACGGATCCCGGCAGTTTGTCTCCACCGATACCGGGATCGGTTTCCAACACAAAAAATAATTAATGTTTGTATCCACCGATCCCGCGGCTACAAGAAATAAATTATATTAATTGTGGAAACGAATCACGGTGTACAGAGATAAGAAAGGAATTATATTATTTTACCAAAAAAAATATTTTCACCTAATTTTCCAAACAATAGGAAGTTATAAATAAAACATATTAATTAATTTCATGAAGTTATACAGAGTGTTGTTTTGATTAACGACGAGCGACTAAGGGGTGGTAGTCTAAATAATCTTAGTTCCAAAAATTGTGTTTTTAATTAACATAAGTAATTACTTTTAGAATTAAAACTATAGTGAGCCATTACTACAAATACTATATATAAACGGATGTCACTGACTTATATTGTTGAAGTCGGCAATTAGACTTCAACAATATAAGTGAGTGATATCCGTTTATACCTATATAATAACATAATTACTATTAAAAAAAATATTTTATCTTTAAATTATCGCAGCGCATGGATACAATATAATAAGTAAGAGATCCTTTATTTAGGTATGTGACTGATAATTTCTGTGATTTTTGATTAAGTATGTAAGTTAAAAGATTTATTGTTAATTAATATACTGTTAATTAATATACTGTGTACCTATATGTTGTTTTGGTCAACGATGAGCGACTTATGGTTATATACACGACACTAATGCCCAAAAAATATAAAACGTATAACTTATTTTTTTTTAAATCCACAAATAATAAAATTTGTTGTCATACATTCGTGGGCTATGGCCGGGCCACTGACAGCGTGCGTCGGGCGTGTTTGTACCGTACAATGACAGCGCCCATGCGCTGCGATAATTTCAAGAGAAAATACTATTTTTAATAGTAATTATGTTATTATATATAAACGGATATCACTCACTTATATTGTTGAAGTCCAATTGCCGACTTCAACAATATAAGTGAGTGACATCCGTTTATATATAATAATTTGTAGTAATGGCTCACTATAGTTTTAATTCTAAAAGTAATTACTTATGTTAATTAAAAACACAATTTTTGGAACTAAGATTATTTAGACTACCACCCCTTAGTCGCTCGTCGTTAATCAAAACAACACTCTGTATAACTTCATGAAATTAATTAATATGTTTTATTTATAACTTCCTATTGTTTGGAAAATTAGGTGAAAAGATTTTTATTGGTAAAATAATATAATTCTTTTCTTATCTCTGTACACCGTGATTCGTTTCCACAATTAATATAATTTATTTCTTGTAGCCGCGGGATCGGTGGATACAAACATTAATTATTTTTTGTGTTGGAAACCGATCCCGGTATCGGTGGAGACAAACTGCCGGGATCCGTTTCCAATCCAAACGGATCCTGGGATCGGTGGAGACAACCCCAAAAAAACTATATGTAATGGCTTGTAATTAATAGGTACTTACCATTGATCTCCTATAAACCTCCTATTTATACCTTTGCGCTCGGACATTTTTAGAAGACAGACTGGGTTCCCTATTTTTGTGCATAAATTTTTATGTCATAATATAACATGGCATACTTTAAATTGTCCTAGTAATAACTACGCATAATAGTCATTAGGCATAACTTTATAGGCATAATATTATTAAGCATAACTACAAACAGCATAAAGATTGTTAAGAATAATATTATAAAGCCTAAATAAACTTTGTCATAATGATATTGAAACATAATTGTAATAATCATATTAATTACTCGCCGAAAAATATACTCCTGGAGTTTTAAAAACAAAAATTAAACCAAGGGCCACCCCCGCCGCACCGTAACCAACTATTACACTATAATACCTACTTTTTGATTGTAGGTATATAAAATAAACATGTTGGCGGCTTACGGGTGGCCCAAGGGCCACCCCCGCCGCACCGTAACCTACTATTACCTAATACACCATACATACAACACCAATACCAACAAAAAAGAAGAAATACACAAACAAACATTATTTATGTATAATATCTATTAGACGAATAAACAATATGCCAGAAAACAATATGGAAATCAAAATTAGGGCAAAAACGATTAGCCCAAACTAGAATTATGCTTAGTTAGATTGTATGCCCAAAAACAATTATGACAAAATATGATTATGACAAAAAACATTATGCCTAACTCATTATGCTAAATTAAATTAGGACAAAAAAATTATGCGAAAAAAAGGGATCCCGACAGACTGTGTATCTAGTGGTTTATAGGAGATCAATGGTACTTACTATTAAAAAATGTATGTTCAAGTTCTTTTGAAATTAAAGCAGGGCGCTGTCATCGTTCGTACAAAGTACCCCCGATCTACGTGTACTACGTTTTGTGGGACCAGAAAAGTGGGTTATTTTTACTAAAACTCCCACTGAATTTGAAGTGGTTCAAGCTGTAGTCATGAGTACAGTCCACAGCATTTCAATGTTAACAGTTAGAGTATGATTTCAACTTTTATGGCGCCGACAATAACTGAAAAATGTTTAAAGGCTCTTAATGCTAGATCTACAAATTATGAAGAGGAAATTGTTTATCACATCTGATTTTAGATGTCTCTTTAAGAAGTAAGATTTAAAAATGGAAAAGACATTGCCACATTTCAATGGAGCTTTGCCCCACCTACAAAACTACGTGACCATTTAAGCTGTAGATATCATTTTGTTGGGGACTTACAGGTTTCATATTGCATAATCATAATCAGTATCATTTTCTACTACTCTCGCAACTCCTATAGAAGAATTACAATAACAATGAATAATTCGCTTCGATTTCTTACTATTTTCTGAATTCTTAATTAGGCTGTTTTTTTCGAATCGCAACTTGTATAAAACTTTATTTTAAACCAATAATTTTAATAAAAACGGAGATATTTTTACATTTATTCGTTATCTTGTACAACTTGCGGTTGATGGTGGGGCAGAATCTGGCATTGTCATTTGTAGGTAAGATCATAGATAGAATATGCAATCAAATATTTATGTAAGGTATAGGTACTTCAATTATCATGAAGTGGAAGTTTCATCCTTTACATGGCGAGATGGGGTAAATAAAATTAAAGAAAATTGAGAAAACTTCATCTGCGTCTATCCGGGCATTCGTTTGCTAGAAACTTTCGGGAGCTTGATTTAATCTTCATTATAACGAAAAGCGCGGTCAGGTGTGACCTATTTGGAGAGCTCGGCTCCGTTACGTCAATTTGACGTGCCATTAGAACTTGATTTAATTGTCTCGCGGGAAGTGCCGGCAATAAGTCCTGATTTGCTCGGTCCGCTGGGATTTATTGCTTCAATTACCAAGGCCTACTGGATTCCAGGTGCTGGAAAACTGAGCGCTCGCAGGGTGCTCCAACTACTTGACAGATATTACTCTTCTAACAAAAGTTAGGTGCCTACTAATAATTACTGTACGTAATACGGTCTAACACAAAGAAAGGGTGTTGGTGTAGACTGTAGAGTTTTTAAGGATGATATTTTCCAAAAAGCTTTTGACTATTTTTGAAAATTCTTTACGTAGTGTGTACTCTAAACTATCTACTAATAAAAGATTTTTTTACAATCGGTCCAGGGGGGTGCGCTGCGTCGATTTTTACTAGCAGTCAATGTCAGATTTTTGGCGAAAATTAGTACAAAATTTTTGTTTGACAGGACAAAAAAGGCCAGCCGGCTAGCCCCTCAGTAGTTCTTGAGATTTGAGAGAATGTCAACCTTATTGAAGCCCCCTGTATACTATATTTTCGACTGACGTAAGTATACGATAAAATAGCTTTAAGTCATTTTTGTTACTACGTGACTTAAGTAAATAGTTAAAAACTGAATAAGAAATTAATAGCGAAGACTAACGGAGTCATAAAAAAGTGATGTTCTGAAAATACAAAGAGCGGAGGAGTGGTGCCAAGATATAATCTGTTATGGTGACATTATCTGACTGCAGCCGACCCCCTGCCAACTACGGATCCGGCCAAAACTTAAGACATTGCCTTTCTACTCATAAATGCCGGCTTATTTCGTATTTGCTGGTAATATAGTAGATACGTAGGTAATTAATAATTTATTATATAAAAATTTTGTACTTCATGTGCTTAGATAATTCGTTTTGGTAACTCTTGACAATGATGTTAAAACAGTCATTCAAGTAGTTTTTTTGTTAAACTTGCACGATAGATTGCCACTAATTTACAATAAAAGAAAAGTTTCGTATTTGGAATAACACAGAATCCAAACAATCAGGATGCTAGGTCTCAAGATTAACACCTATACCTACTTTCGTTAACAAACTCTAAGTAGGTAGGTACCTATCTTCTGATTCTGACCTCCGACCTACTAAAAATTATATAAAAAATATCCCACGGCAATTCGTTAAGTCTTCAAAGTTATTTAATCTTTATTTAGTTTAGACAATACATAAAAGAGAATAAAAGAGTTTTTCCTTATTCCTTAAAGCCTTCAATCTGTTAAATTTTCCTAGTCTTAAGCCAACACTAAAATAAAGAAAAATTAATAAATAATATTTCGTTTTATCAGCCTCCAATTATGAATAATATTATTTGAATTCATTTAATGTTCCTTTGATTCCTTAATTAATTAAAGTGTCTAATAATCTATGATAGAAACGGACCTTGGACTCGTAGTTGCTCATTTGTTGCTCATCACAGTAGGTACGGACAACAGCAGGTCAATGGTACCACTTGCAGTAAGATTTCAACTCTTACGACGCACAAAGTAAGAACGGTCCAAAGTCCAAAGTGTTACACTTGATCCGATGTTAGCTGTACCTATGTGAATGAAACCATTAGAATAAAAGACAGCCATGTATAACTATACCCATGAACTAAGGAGCCTATTTTATTATTATAAGATAGAAATAAGTATACTTTATTGCACAAAATGATACATGTAGTTATCATTATCATCTTACACAATTAGCTTATAATGCAATTTTTTATTTTTATTTTCTGATATGCAATGCATACAGAGTTTACAAATATATTTCAAATGACAATGCCATTTTCTGCCCCACTATCAAAGTACGATGAGCAAGATAACAAGTAAATGTAAAAATAGCTCCGTTTTTTTATATTAAAATTACTGGTTTAAAATAAAGTTTATATATAGTATATTTCAAACTTGGAACAGGATTCCAATTCATGATTGTTATGAATTGTAACCAAACTGCATTTTCATTGTAATTATTAGCATTTGTCCAGGATGGCACCGCCGCCGAGATTAATAGATAGGTTTGTTTCGCTCACGGCGTGAAGTAACATTAGGTGTATTTCCCTGGAGCAACATTACGCCCTCCTAATGAAGATGTGTCGGTGAGGTCGAGGCCTCTGTCGCCCGCCGATGACCGAAACTGTCACAATGCGAAATAAAAAGGGTTTATAGAGTGACCTTGGGTTCTTATAAATGTCATAAACAGGTCATCATTACTCCGTTATACCTACAGGGTGGCCCATCTAGATGGGTCAGTATGGGGAAATCTGAAACTAATGGAGTTAGAGAATTTTGTTCTATGGAACCATACCATCGATTTTAAAGTTATTAAAAACTGAATTCAAAGATTAATAAAAAAAAACTCATACACGACTCGGGAGGAACCTATAGTCTTTTTTTTTCTTCAGAAACTCGTAAGTTCTTTTATTGCAGTGATTGATAGAATAGGTTGCAAGATATTTTTTTTCTATTGCTCCCAGTGTCTACAATAAACTGAAAATCTCAGTAGTACAACTCAAAATAATCAAAATAAAATATGCTTACCTTTTTTTCCGTGGGGAAATGCTCATGCATACCCGCCGCCTCGGGGGTAGCGACGGGTTATGTCCGACTACGGAAATATGCTTACCTAGATCTTGCATCAGACACATAAGTTAGAGGCAAAATGAACTTGTAGCTTCGAATTGGTTGCTCCACAGAGTCCAGAGAGAGAGAGAGAGATCATCTCGCGTGGCCACGTTATATGCGTCCAGCCCTTACTATGTACTCTTATAGCAGGATTACTTCAATAATACTTTGTTATTTCGTACCATGATGACCTTAAAGAAAGCTTATTAAGGACGGCATGGCACGAAATAATAAATTATTATTGAAGTAATCCTGCTATAAGAGTTTATGGTGAGGGGGCAGGAACGTGAACACCAACTTCAAGAAAAATCTTACTCGAAATATATCTACTATAAATTACTGTGTACTTACAATATTATTAACTTTAACTAAGTAGTTATACCTGGCTTTTAGCAGGTACTAATGCATTAATGTGACAACATTGGCTCAGTCTACATCAAGTAAGCTCGTTAAACTAACTAATCTGCACCCAAGATGGATCTTAGCTACATGCACTCCGGCATATGATACGATTAGCTCATTACCATATAATACATCTAAGTTAATCATCCCCAAGGCGGAATCCAATAGAAACCCAAGGCAAAGCGATTTTTTTATGAATTTTAAAAAATCTGGTATGTGTGTGTTTATTCACTAATGCACAATACCTTTAGTATTTAATTATTATTTGTACACAACAAACACCTATCCTCTCAAAATAAAACACAGTTCACAATAAATTACACCACTAAGTTGGTACACTACACCGAAAACGGCTCTCGTTTATTCATATGTGAGTCATATATATTTGTAGCGCTGTAATAACTTGTCGCGCGAATTACCTTTGTGATTTTTTTTATTAAAGCACGCACTCGGCGGCGCCCTATAAATCTGGTGTTGGCGCACCCACTTTACTGGTGTATCAATTGGCGGGTAGGTTTTATTTGGGCTTACAGCTTTTATGTTTCCCTTTATTATGAAGTACGTTTAGAAGGCCGTTCCCTGAACAAAACATCGCGCACCGATCATATATTAGAGATTTTAGGTATAACATTTTCGAAATCACATAATTCAACAATAACAATTTACAATTTCTCCCTTATATTGAGTCGAGTCAGAGGATCCTGAAAATAAAGCCCACAAGAAAGGTCAAGGGTCGCAGAGCGGTTATGATGGCCGGACTGTAGGTAATCGGATATCGTTCCCATAATCCTCGTCTAATAATGCCAAGAAATCTGTGAAGATGAGCGATATATCTAAAGTGCGTTTCA
This sequence comes from Tachystola acroxantha, assembly GCA_963506565.1. Classification (NCBI taxonomy): domain Eukaryota; kingdom Metazoa; phylum Arthropoda; class Insecta; order Lepidoptera; family Oecophoridae; genus Tachystola; species Tachystola acroxantha. Next base: position 8,634,892 of record OY735874.1, read on the forward strand.
TCTAAACGAGTACCCTAAAGTTAGTTCCATTGTCTGGCTCATTCGTTTTTCAATTCACGTGATGCTCCATAAAGTTAAAAGCAACACTAGCACTAGCCCGGAGTAGAATACGTAATGTAGAGTTTTTGCGATAGTATTCCGCACGTTGGCTGCGGGCGGCGCGGGCGGCAAGCCCTCGGGGCGTCTGCCGTGACATCTTTCCACCGTCTCCTCCTGGACAGGATTCATTAGTTAGAAATTTTCGCATGATATAAACATTTGCTAGTAGACACGCAATATCCTGTCACATGAATAATAATATACACGTAATATTTTCATGGTAGGCGCTATGAACAGCGATCGATAGCGATTAAACTGTGTGTTTTAACTAATCCGCCCCTAAATTTTACCCTTCGTTCGTGGGAAGATACAACGTGCGACGCTAATCTGGTTAGTTATATGTAAGTTTAGGGATCAGCAAATAATAAACGGTGTGCTACGGTGTCCAATGTCGCATAATTTGCGCTGCGGTTGCAAATCGGAACATAACCATATTATGTTCAGTTTGAACATAATATTGTAATTAGATGTAAGTCACGTACGAGTTTGTTGACCTACCAGCCAGACATAAAGTTATTCCTTAAAGTAAGTTCATCAGTAAATAAAACAGGACCTCGTTCAGTTCATTCCGATAATGTGCTCGTTAGTTTTTGTAATCAAGGGTCAATTCCCGGTCTGGCGCTCGGCCGTCGGATTAAACAACTTTTCACGCGCTGACCCTTTCTTTGTATACGACATCACAATTCAATTAAACGCTCTCCAACCGGCTTGATTGTGGGATCGGTTTATTTATCCAGCCTATGAATAATTCAGCAAACATTTCCTTGTTTTGCACAGACTTCTGACTTGTTCCGTGTCACTGACTGTTTGTTGTCAAGTCAGTCTCATTCGAATATGCAAGTGCCATTTTATTCCGCTATATTCCTGTGCTGTATCAACTGAATTGAACTGTTTGCCAATAGCTTACCGCCATTCACTTTTATGCTACGGTGCAGTTGGTACGTGACAATTCCGACACTATTGGCGTTGTATTTATTTCACGTACAGTCGATATTCATGAATATTATTTTCAATAGGTTTGATTTATTGTCGTGGAGCGCAGCGGGAACATCGGTTTAGATCCGTTCCAACAAACACGCGTGCACATTCAATTAACACTTTTTCGTGGCGGAAGCTCCCGGCCCGCCGGAAATTAAAAATGTCTACTACTGCGAATCTCGTGCAGTCTGACATACATTTATATCTGTTGAGTTTAGGATTTATGCCATGGCATTCGATTAAAAAACGAATGTCCGGTTCGTCCGGTTTTTCATTCACGATAACAATTTCAATTGTGTACCTGTACGTCAAGGAAATTGTTTTGGATATCCGCTAAATTGAATTGAAGCGTTGAATAGGTAGCTTAAACTTGTTCGGCATCAAAAACAAACTGAAAAGGTCGAAATTCAATGAAAATAGTTTTTTTTCTTCTTTCAAGTTAACCTAACTCCTTTTACGGCATTCGTTTAAGTACTTATGCAACTTAACCTTATTGTAACTATTGAGATCTCTACATTGCGTGTTACCATTAAGACGCAATCCTCGATCGTAGTACATCCTATTTAGGTTGAACCTGATAACCATGGTTTAATGAAGTCTTTTGGAGAGAGGTCACCTGGCAAAACAATAGTTGGAATTGATAGATATTGTAAAATTGCCAAGCTCGGGAACTTAATTAACAAAAATAAGCAATTAGATACTTCACCAACAATTATCAAAAACCAACAAGGCTTGCTAAAACAATAAGTAGTTATAGAGCGACCCCTTTTATGTAGATATACCTATTGCGATCCCTAATAAAAGAGCAAATAAACACAGTAGTTCGATTGGATTTGTTATCATTGCACCTTATTTACAAGGCGGCAGTTAATGCGGTCCGCCGAGGATCCAATCCTGGGTTACATTGTTACCCTGGAGATTAGATAGGCGTGATGATTGCCAAAGTTTGATTGAGCTTCGTCTGAACCCTTTCGTAAATTTCCTTGATTACGGCGGGTAATTGGCATCTGTGGATTGGATGCTCAGTTCACGGACTCGTATCACGGCGAATAGGAGGCGAGAGCGTTGTTCTCCAAATACTCATCTAAGTTCTAAAGTTTACCCTAAGTATTTGCCCTTCTTTGTCAAACTGTCGGATACCTACTCTTGCAAAAGAATCTGACTTTGAAAAGGATCAGCTTTTGTTTTGCTGGCTTCCTTTGGAATTGCGGAAAATCTACGAGCTCCTCTCAATTGTTATTCCAAATGATTGATTGTTGCAAGACGTTGTTCACGAACTTGGTTCTTATAAAAGGTTGCTTTTAATGCCTATACTTACAATAACATTAATAATGTTTAGAGTCAGCGAAGTAACAAATACAGTACATCAAATAGGAATTGGAAAGGTGTAATTAGGTACTACTAATTATACTGTTGACAGCGCATCCACATACATACTACCACTACATCCTAATAATAAAATCATTTATTTCAGGAGTTTCCCATATCTTCTTATACATAATAAAATATAAAAATAAATAACAAAATAAAATTAATAACGCAGTCCTAAGTCGTATTACCATCACATAGACTGCTCATGCACCCGATAACTATACTCTGTATACAATTTGTATTACTCAAACTTTATTTGCATACTTATCAGTAATTATTCATTATAATGATTTCGACTTGAAACTTCTTAAAGAACACGTCACAAGTTCGATGAGACTCATAAACAAATAACATGCAAATTACACATTTACTCGAACATTTGAAAGATCGGCAATATAGGTTTCTGTTTGCATTGCATGTGAGCAAGAAGCCACGTTGTTTTCCACAAAAGTCGCAGAACGTGCTCGGTTTGCATTACCTAAAGCAATGTTCATTGCACTTCACACATGCAGATTTGTATGGAACTGAAGCCATGCACGGGCCATTAACCCCGAGTGGCGACGCATTCGGTCTCGGCTCGCGGTGCAGTGAGCAACGGGCTTTATTTGCGACTATTGCGACTCAGAGCCAAGTAAAGGTGCCGTTAGTCGCGCTGCTGTAAGCAATCTGAAGCCCATGAAGTGAACTGTGACAATGCAGCTCATTAAAGTTGCGAATCATGTTTTGTTTGGCTTGAAATTAACGAATGTGATGAGCTTCGTATTTGCGATGGTCAAATACTATACACACCGGAACTTTTAAGCATTAATTAGCAAAAATTAAATTTTTACTTTATGGTTTAATTAGATTACTTACATTTATTGAGATTTTTTGTTCTGCTACCTTAATCTATCGATGTCTATTGTACATAAGCATGAGAAGTAATTTGTTAATTACTAAATTAAATATGTGTTTTGCGCTATATTAAAAGCTCGCAGCTTTTGGCTTCACTGAAACTGTTCGCCCACTGGGTTTTTATAGTGCCACCTGAATTTAAGATAACCCTTGTAAAAATGTATGATGTAAATAAAAGGTAATATTGTATAAATGTACGTTGGAATAAAACTTCTGCCATTAACGGTTTACCGCCGCTGTAGGGAAGCGACAACGAAGATGAAATCCTTAACTTAGGATACTAAATATACACTAACATAGATATATATTTATTTGTTTTTTTATTATTATTTTGTATATAGTTTTAACTTGAATTATAATTCATTGTTATAATTTGTTTGGAAATAAAAAAAGATATCTTAAATACATAGATATTAAGTTAAATCAACACTATATGGTCCTATGCAATCTGAAAATTAATATATTATTATTAAAATTATTTTAAACTATACCATACGTTTTTCCAACGTATAGTTAATTTATACAGAAATTTGATGAGATCAAACTCACAATTTTCATTAATACGTGTTTGTATTGTTACACAAATGTAAAAGCGGCTGAAGTAAACATGTTATGAAATAAACACCCATGTTTTCTTACACATAATAATCTTATGTTTGCCGGGGCGTCGAGTTTCCGGCGCGCCGCGGGTGCGGGCGACGCAAAATCGAAATTGCTTTGTTTTGCCTCTGCTCTGCTGACGTAGTAGGCGATATGTGGGGTCTTAACGCCACTCTGTTTGATTGGTTGAGTACTAATCATAGGTTTTCTGGGGTGTTCCTCGTGGTCATACTCGTGGTCCTACCAGTATGACCACGGGGAATTTCCTTTCCTCGTGGTCCTACCAGTATGACCACGAGGAAAGGAAATTCCCCGTGGTCATACTGGTAGGACCACGAGTATGACCACGAGGAACACCCCAGAAAACCTTGTTTGATTGGTTGAGTACTAATCATAGGTTTTCTGTAAAACTTTTGATCGACAAACAGTTGCCCGAAAGACATTTGGCCGACATTACGTTTGATGCACAGTCCACACTACAGTTGATCGACACGACTTTCACCCGACAGACATTATGGCCGACATAACGTTTGACCGACGATGATCAAACTTGTAAGGAACTGTCAAAAATGACAAGAACTGTCAAAAATGTCATGTCAATATCATAACCATTGAACGTTTAAAAAATTCAAATAGGTAGGTACGTCATTGAAACTCTGAATTGATAAATTACGCCCGAAATGTAATCGTTCGGATTTGCATCATTACACGGCTGAAAGCTCGGCCGGCCAATTTCTCGTATAAATTTGCATTGGAGAATGGACTAAGTCCAACCTGCCCGCGGCTATGACAGCTGCATCAGTCAGAACACCACAAAGGCTAATTGTGATATAATCCGTGAACGTATAGTCTTGCATGTATCTTCGTTTACCAAGCATATTGTAGGTAATACGGCCTAAATTGAAATGGTTTGGGTGTAGGTTGATGTGCCGACTGTACCTACGGAAAGGTTTTAGAGGTGTGGTCTAATAACAGTCAATTGAGCACCATTTGTGATTATAATTTGAAGAACAAAATATTACATGCAAAACTGCTCCCGTTGATGTCTTTTATATGCGCGATTGTGTCAATTGTAGATTTTACATAAAAATATTAATATCAATTAGTCCCATTATATATTTTTGTTTTAAATTATTGCAATAAATAATGCACCTGGCAAATATCTTTGAGATAATTCAGATGGATCCTTAGAGACATCCCGCTAGGTGTCATCCATATCCTATTTATATTTTCATAAAAGTTTCACGTAGAGTGTTGGTAACATTTCCACGAGCAAACCTTACCGTGATACCTTAACCCGCACTTGCAATATAAGATAACTCTACAGTTAGCGACTTAATCCGAGCAAAATGTATGGAGTTTTCTCGGGTTAAGTACTTAACCCAGGGTTATCTCGATATTGCAAGAGACCCTTAGGGATACAAATAACAATAAAATTATTAAATATACTCTTACTCTTATTATAGTATACTTATAATTAATTCGTACGCACAAGATTGTAAAACATTAAATGAATTGTAAGTCTGCGATTGCATTGTCTTGTTAGCATTTATACGAGTAAGGTAAACCTAATGTACCTACTACATACACTGCGCTAAAGCAAAGGAAAGTTCTAATCTCGGCGCCGAGACAAAGCTAGAGGGCGTAACGGAGCTCACGCGATACACGAGCCAAATGCAAAGCTTTATTTAGTTTAAGGCGCCATTACACGGGTCATATAAACTGTCAAAGTTCGAGGACGCGGGGCGTCGTCGTCGTCGCCCGCCGCTTCGCCGCCACCGCTCCCGTAGCGCTCCTTTCAACTTTATACGATTGAATGGAAATCTTTTTACCCGATTTTATGTTACGATTTCCACTTAAATAAGTCGCGCGGAAAAATACCTTAATTTGGGTAAAACCTCGTCGGAACATGTCCTTTCACATAAACTCGTATTTTAAAAATGTACCTTGACATTATTACGTAAAGCGGGTCATATCATTCCAAACGTGCGCCGTGAAATATGCAGGGGCGCAAAATAAGATGTCACGCGCTAAAAAATGGGGCGACGGGAAAGAAAGATTAGTTATTGCGGCGCATACACGTATACGTACGGCGCGGCGCGGTGCAATTACTGCGACTGTCGCGCCGCGCTTCTTGTCGTCGCACCTTTACTCTGACACACAATTTAGGTAATTTGTTTTTATGTGCTCCATATTTTCACTAGATAACTTTTTCTGTATACCTACTACTTACCAACTAGATAAGCTGGATATTCTCTCAAACAATTTATCTCCGGAATTTGTATGAGTGCTGCTAGAGCAAACAGCTCCTTCTCCCTTGATTTTTCTTTCGTTGTTTGTTCTTTCTTTCAATCCCGTAATCAAGTTTACAGCTTGTCTATACGTTTGGTTCCTTTCCCAGTTTATCCAATACAAAATCCGGTTTGGGATTGATCAGAAGGGGAGGATGTAGGTAAACGAGCCGGTATGTGAGTACAATTTAAAGGTTTACCAACGACCGTTCATGAGATAATGTAAAAGATACAAAGTATAAAAACAAACTAAAAACGACTGCCAAAAATTTAAGCCTTCTTTGATTAAATTTTTATAGCCATGTCACACCTACTCGTACATTCAAGATGAATCTAATGACACCTCATATGTTAAAATCCATCAAGCCGTTTGGCTGCGTGCCAAAGAATTATATATACATACATACACTTGAAAAACATAACCCTCCTTCTTGCGCAGTCGGGTAAAAATATATATAAGTATAGAGATTCAAGTATATGGACTTTTATCCCTTGAGAGTTAGAAAGAGATTATAATAGGATCTTTTACGATTCTAATTGGATTACTACAGTGTGCTAAGTTAATAATTGTGGGCTAACTTTAATAGGCAATTACTTCTATATATCACATACCTACCTAGACAAATATCATCTGTGTGTGTACATATCTTCGTAAGGTGTCCTTTGTGTATTAGGTAAATAAAAAAGTAATATAATGTATCAAGGTATGGAACAGGATAATTCAAATATCCCGTTGGCAATAAATATTGAAAGCGATCATCCCTATTCTCATCGGTTTTGCCGCTCGATCTTGATCAGCCATACGAAAAATTTAATAATACGATGAAATGTATGGCGGAAAAGCGAGGACAGAAACAATTTCTCGGCAACTAATCTTAGATGACGCACATTTCTTATAAACATCTTTGATATCGCACGACTATTTGTCGCAAGAAAAAGATTCTTTTATTTTCGTTCCAGTCTCTGTTTGGGGCATCAATTATATTTATAGCTGTTGTCTTTTGATTTAAACGTAAGTGTATTAGTGCCGTGTCTCCTGTTCGCCGTAGCTCTACATTCTTTTCTAACAACAATACATTAACCGTACGTCCGGTTTATGTTTTACGAGCTCCTTTGTTGATTTTCTATTTTAAATCCTTTCGTGAGAATTTTATTCCCTAAACCAAACTGGTCAGAAATCTCTAATTAGTGTAGCTAAGAGCCAATATGTATCGTTTATATGACATTTTCAGTACCGTTCTTGCATTTAACTCACCTAACTTTCGAAATGTAAGTACTCAATATTATAATAATTTATGACCAATTTTTATTTGTTACCTAATTGTAAATAGACAGATTAATTTCTAATAACATTTAGCATTATCAGATTGCCTATTTTATCTGCAATATAAAGTCCCGTTTAACTAACAAATAGATATCCCTCATAACTTCAAACCCAAAGACCTTAGATTTGCATATCCCTTGGCTAAAAACAATCAAGAAGGCCAGTTAAGGGGCATTTACACCTAACCACTTTGTCTGCACACCACACTGGGGTGAATAACAATAAGACCCTTTGTTCCTTACAGCCGATCTATTCAATCTGCCCGAGACATAATCAAAATGACGTTGTAGGGCATCGCTGTCGTGATACAACAAACTTTTTAAGATATAGAATGTCTATTTTAGGCACTCTGAAACGATTGCCTTTTGTAAAATTGATTATAATTTATGATTTCAAAAAAGTCAATTTAATAATTATCAAAAACTGTGAAGGAACGTGACGAATTTTGGGTAGGTTATAGTCTTGGATATATGAAATAGTATAGGCTAGGATAATATAAGCTAACCATCAAATATATAAAATAGATTCAATTACAATCCTAATACATGTATTTCTTTCGCACTTAATGCACGCCGGGGATGAATCCCGCAAGTAAATCAGTTCAATGAATCCTCACTAAACATTATTGTAATTGTGAAACAAGTATTTGGCTTAGATAAATGAGTAGATATAGAAACTGCTCCTCTTGAAACAGGCAACATTCAGCAATACAGCCATTAAGTAATTAAGAACGATAGAGCGATGACCGCAGGTATCCATTTTGATATGATTGGCATCGGCCGAGAGTGATCCAAATGGGTGGCTTAAATACTCATTTCATATTCACATTTGCATCGAAACGGTCGCGCGATTGCAAATGCGTCATGCAAATTGCTACTCATTTATTCGTATTCAATATATTTTGTGACAATACTCATCTTTCTGCTGAAGTACTTACTTTAAATAGTTTAACACACTGATTTATATTATATCTGCTAATGTTCCTGATATTGGTGTTAAATCATTGATAGAGTCACTCTACGTAGTGTATAGATTATTTAGCGTATAGATTGCTACGGTAAATGTCCATTCCTAGTTTGTCTATCCAAAATATCTTCCCCTGATACTGCTTATAGCAGTAGAATAAATATTTTAATAACTAGGACATTGTGTATAGCTATTTATTGTGTTAATGGAACAGTGAGTGATTGGGTAATGCGCTTGTATATTATACTAATGAGAAAGGGCATGCATTGAGTACGAACGAAGCGAAGGTGTGTGTGAGTGCGGGTGGTATGGATGGAACAAGTAATTGTAACCGTAGAAATAAATTTTCAGTCGCAGTGTAAGTACTTACCTAATTATAAAGTTTTGCAAATTTAAAATTACCGTCTTGATTTCCTGATTGCTGTGTATTTTATTTCTCGTAAGTAACGGGGGTCAATAAGAAATTTGCCGATCCACCCCATGCTGTTATGCAATATACGATGACTATTTTCACATAGAGAATTTGATATCACGGTGGTTTCTGTTTGAATGGATTCGAATCCCGCTTGTTGCAATTTTCATCATCCTCAGTATATTTATATGTCCCCACTGCTCGGGCACAGACCTTCCCTACATCGCGGGAGCTCGGGCCATGATCCACCGCGCGGGCCCAGCGCGGATTGCTGGATTACACATGACTTAGACTTTTTTTTCTCGGCATGCAGGTTTCATCACGATGTTTTCCTTCACCGTTTTGAGAGCACTCGATAAATGTACGCTCAAAACGGTGTTTTTCCGTCGAAAAACCCGAGGATAACTCATTGGCTGCCCGGGCTGGGAATGGAACCTGGGACCTCCGTATCGCAAGTCCATTGACCCAACCACTGCGCCACCAAGCTCTTTTTTATCTAGGCTAAATATGAAGCCATTGATTTTGATAATCCTATGCTCTCGCGTAGTTGAAGTGTCGTTGAAAGTATTGCACCTGCAGCCGGCGGCGCGGTGTGGCGCTACGTTTTGGCGCTCGCCTCTGACCTACATAGCGGTTGGCACAGGCTCGGTGTCATCGCGATGCTTATTGTATTATTTATGTTAACTATTTTTATACTCATTGAGTATGGCACAAACGTAGACTTAAATAGTTTTGTTAAAGTATTGCATCTTTTTTGGTATCTTTAGGTAGGTAGGTACTTTGTTATACAACAATGGAGAGGCAACCTATCCAAGAATGAAGAAGTAAATTTTGGGGGAAATTTACATTCACACACTACTTTGCAATGGAAAGGTGGGTGAACGATGAGAGGAAAAAGTAACAAACAAAAACTCACCAGCACATCTTTTAAAAATAATAATTAAGTACATTTTACTGTCTACTAACTACTATATAGGTATATGTTGTTTTATATCTTACGTACAACTAAATAAATCAGTCATGAATAACTGGCTACACGTCTAGCGTTTCTATTTAAAGTAATTTTTGATTACCTACCAATAGCTATTATGTTTCGGTAGGTACCTACCTATGTATTGCAATACAAAGTTATACGGAGCTACCCCTCTACGTCCCCTAAGCTTCATTCTACACAAGTATTTCTGGTTTCGTTAATGTGTTATTTTAACCTTAAATTACCCTAATTGCCAGTTTGTTTGAAATTTATAAAGTAAATATAACCGAGAACAGTATCTCACAGCAATCGTTATGTATTTTCACGCAACGTTCCAAAACTTGTTAATTAAAACTCATTAAAAGCTTAATTTCAACATTGTTGGTAATTAAGAAGATTCACGATCTGCGAACCCTATTATCTTCACGGAGTACTTTCACGAATTATTAAGATAGAAAGCAACAATATTAAAATGGCTTTGCGAAATTACTCCGGATCCATTGTGGAAATTATTCTGCAAAGTTTCGTAATTAATATTGTTATCTCGTGGTAATTGACACCAGCTTCAAATCGACGCGCGAATCCAATTTAAGACTTTAAACCTTTCACATTATGAATCTAATACGGAATAAAATAGGTACTTAGCCAATTTAGAATTCATGAATCTTGATCTAGGAATATTTTTTTATCCGCTAAGCTAAACTACTATACTAACGGCTATGTATATACGATTTTTGGCGGATTATTTTTCAATTACTAAACATGCGTCTTAATAAAATATAGCTACGGGTTTCTCTTGTCTGAAAGCCTGTAAACAATTTCGCTGAGAAATACAAAATTACATGTAAAATTCATGAGAATATTTATTGCCATTTAGGGTCGTTGGGATGGTGTAGACGAAATTAAGTATTTGAGATGAATAGTGGGAAGCCTGTGGAGTTTAATTAAGCAGCTTGCGGTGACGTGACGTCTGCCTGATGGTCGCTGCCTTATTAAAAATACTATAGATACCTACGATAAACATTACTTACTACCAAAAAATTATTACACAGGCGCGACCTGCACGCGGCTTGCGGTCTGCGGCCAATTGAAACGCATGCCCCCGCCCCATTTTCTGCCGTCGTTAACTTCCAGTAGGTAGCGGATTGCGGCCTAGGCCTCAGATCGCTACCTACTGGACGTTAAAATGCCCAGAACATGGGGCGTACGTCTCAACTGGCCGCAGGCCGCGTGCAGGTCGCGGCTGTGTGTGGAAAAATAATCGTGACTGCTGAGATACATATTGCACTATGCGATGGCTTTGTGCAATTTTTGTTGTTCCATTTTCAGTGAAAATACTTTGCATCTATAGTAGTCTCGACGCGTCGTCGCCGATTCTACTTGAACCCTGCCGCCGCCCTACGATAGGGCGATATTCGGGAGACTATCACGACTGAATTGCGATGCGATTTATTACTTTTGAATGCGTGTTGTTTTCTGTTTGCTTATCTCATTGAACAGTGATGGAGGCAGAGGGATTACTACCTCGGTACTAAAATATATTGAATAAGAAATAATAATATTGAACAATTAAGAAATTACAGAGATTGTATACTTACCTATATTTCATCAAGTCCGTAAACCGTTTGATTTATTTTAATTGACACAACGTGTAAATTCTGAAAGTTATGTCCAGGTTTTACGTTTTTAATTAACAATCCAACATTTTTGTTTTTATATGAATAAGCTAGACATATATCGAGTCTCTCTAAATGATATTTGATAAGAAAAAACGGAAGAAACTTTAGATCAACATCAGAAATTCCGATGACGAACAAGGTTAATAAGAAGGTTGTCTGGAAGAGATCGCTCTCAGCTATAAGACCGCCTATTGTATAATAATTGTTTAAGCTTAGTATGTGTATCTGTTTTCTGCAATAAAGAATATTTATCTTATCTTAAATGTCGTGTCGTCGTCGACGACTTGTCGTTGCTTACCATAATAAGGCCACGGCTGCTAGACTGGCTCCTAATTACGTACATGTCACGGGCACACCAGTGATTGATTGTAACGCTAATATCTGAGACAATCTCCCATGGGTGACGTGTGTGACATTGTATGTCTGCTATTTTCTTTTGCTCTGTGTTATTATTAGGATTTCGGAGATCTAAACCGAGAAAAGTATACAATTGGCTTCGTTATTGGTAAGGTTTTGTAAAAAGTTCTAGACTGATTTTTAAAATTATTTAAAATTTACATTACACTTTAGGTAAATTAGTGAAATAATTTTAGACGCGGTATACTTTTCTGTTTTAAATTGTACTACAAAAGATATAATATCAATAGATACAATCTCTTGTTTTATTTATTTTTAAAAGTTTACTTTAGAAGTGCTGCTGAAAGTTTGTCACTTTTTAAAGGTAGTATTTAAATTAAATAAAAATTACCATATATTATTAATTAGATAAAACGGGAATTACCGTGTTAAAGAAACACGTACAGACAAATAAACATATTTTACTTATACAAACCGTGCAAGTTTAAAAAGTGACACCATATATTATTTCATTGAGTTGTGTACACATACCTAATGTCTATTACAATAAAATATATTGAATAAAAATAATAATCACTAATGTCTTTGAGTGCAATTAAAGCGATTCGAGTGCAATGCGAAAGGCCCGCTCCCTCAGGGAGGATAGTTTACGTGTGCTACGTGAGTGTTGGTCTCTGAAGCCACATTATCGCCGCTACACCGCTCTTGCACTATTGGACACGTGCCGTATACGAATCACTACAACATATCATATTTATATGACTGTTATATGTCTTGTACTGTGTCTATGGATTAAGTAGTGTCCATAAATAGCACCTTATATGGATCGAAATAGTCTGCAATTATTTATTTTATATAGAGCAGCAAACAAGCAAGCTTCTGGTGATCAGACTCCCAAAATATTGCTCCTGTCATTGCATAGGATCAGCAATGACATAGTCCATGAAGTCTAAGATATAGCGCCTAGCAATTAAAATACTAACATACTGTTATACAAAAGAATATGGTGGTACTTACCTTAGGCAACCTCTGACAGAACCACCTACAATATTTCGCTGCGTCTGAAACTTGCCAAGTGTGGTAGGCATGCTACAAATACGAATATTGAAGTAATTGATAAAAGTGGCACAAGCGATGGTGGTGTGGATGCAGAATTGCAGGAGATTCGTTTCTTATGTTTACCCTATAGTGTATAAATGCAGTTAAACTCAGAAGTTATAAATTTTGGGTCGTTCATACGTTCCAATGGTTTTAGCCGTACTAAGCCTTCCTTTAGTTGAAATACCACGAGTTCCGCGTCCGGTTTAGTGTTAAATACAGCTATCTAAGTTACCCCTAAGCTTAACGTCAAGAGCTCGACCTAAGCATACCCGTGGAGTAGCTTACCGACGTATAGTGCTATTAATTTTAGCCGGACCGGCGAGCGGACCGCAGCCGGCGGTTTGACGTATTATCGTCGCGCCGCACCACTTAGCGCTGCCTCCCGGCTCCGCCTGTCTGCCCGCCGCCACGGGCCTCCCGCCCGCAGCCGCAGCCGCTCCTGCACGCTGAATAATAAATACTATAGCTCCTCACTCACTCACCATCCTGACACTGCTAAACCTTTCCGCCACTTTAAATCCAGTTTATACGCAATTGATTGTCATTTCATATCCACTCTATCACGTAGATATTATTCAGAAATTACCATAGAAAAGTTACTATAATACTTTACAGGTGTCGTATACACGTATTGCAGGTACAGATATAGCAAAATACAAAAAGTCCCAATAAATGTGATACTTTAGCACTCGTGTCGTGTCACGCATAAAAAATATAGAGAACAATACACATGATCCGACGCTGAGGTGCAAATCTCTGAATAAAATATTTTTGTTGCCCACTTCAAGCAAAATACAGCACCTACATTGTGAGGGCGGTCTAAATAAGACAACAAAAACATAAGCCGAAGATCTTTCATTCACAAAAACGGATTCGGATAATGCTTATTTATACTCAACTTTTTGGGCGTAAACAAAAAGTGGAGTCTCGGATCGAGGTGTATTTACAGCTTGCATACGGTGGAATATAATGTTGGAAATAAAGCTTTGGATACAAGTATGGAATCTGGAGGATCCAGCGGGCGCGCGTGCTACTACAATATTCATGAGCGCGGCGGCGCGGGCGGCTATCGAGAGGGGCGTGCGGGGTACAGGTAACTTGCGAACACTATCTCACATTCGGGTCGTTCCATCAATATAACGAGTCGCTGACCTGAATTGTTTAGTGACCACCTTTATTCTATACATATTTTGCAGCTATAAAAGCAGAACAAAGTTCTGTTGTAGCATTCAATAAAATTCAACAATCGGAACACTTCTGCCGCTGATTTGGTGTAGCACATCATAGTCGTCAGCTTATCAAGTGTAACCCATGGGTACTCTACGTGATAAAATACGACCTAGATTGCAATGGTTTGATGTAGGTGACGTAGGCTGTAATAATACGCGGTCGATTGTACATATTGCCAAAATAAGTCAAAGTGATGCCGACCTTAACTTCCATTCTTATAATTTGAAAACGTTGTAATGATAATTCTCTAATTTTGTACAGTGGCTGGGGATGAGTGTAGCTCTATAAGCGCCACGCCAACCCACAATTTGAAAGTTGGCCAAGCTGTATCGACAGGGGTGTTTGTGGTCAGCACCGCCGCTCGCCGCCGCCCGTACTGCCATCCGCTTCGCTCGTCGCTCCGCATTTCACTGTGGTTCCACATCTACATATGGCATAGATAGTATGACATAAGGTGTGATTCTGTCGTGGCCGCCAAAAATCCCAAACCTATCACTCATATGCTACAACAGTGCACGGGGCGCCTCACTTGGAGACAACTAAATTTAGCATGCGATACTCTGGCTGGAATCGCCACAGTGCTTATTATTATATATAAACGGATATCACTCACTTATATTGTAGTAATGGCTCACTATAGTTTTAATTCTAAAAAAAGCAACAGTACCTACTTACCTATTGTTTCAACATCATTAATGAAAATCCTCTGAAAACATTAAAATAGAAAGATAAAAATACAGTCACTGTAAACGGTACTTTCTTTAAAGTAAAGTTTCGTGTTTTCCCAGATTGCATCTAAAAGGCAATAACTGTAATGTTGTACATAAAGTTTAATTTAAAGCGTAAAAAATAGAAAAGGAATTAAATGGTTTCGCAACCTGAGCAAAATTTAGTTGTTGGCGTCTGCGTTCAAGCAAGCGGAGCGGCTCCGAACAGGACCAGGGTAATTGAACTAATAAATCTAGCCGTGTAACTGCGCTCCCGACTTTCAGGATCAAGAGGAGACCATTAAACCTTCGTTCAGATTTCGTGCAGTTTCGCCTTGCATTTAGTCATATGACGCCAATCCACGTGATTTTTTCTTCTACATATACCTACTGTCGCCAGCTCAATATAACTGTGATATAGACCGTATTACCACCACGTAAAAATGGAAAGAACATTATAGACCATCAGCTGAATGGTTCGACAACATCATAAAGGTTTCTGGCCCGGTGTGGATCTGGAAGCTCTAAGATTTTGCTGCGTGAACAGTGCCAGAACATGGAGAAACATGCCTATTTATATCCAGCAGTAGGTTGAAAATAAATTGATAAAGAAAAGAAGCAAAAGATACCCTCGATGTGCTCTTAACTGCCCAAATATGTTCATGAAACTGCATTCAAACCCACACAAATTCTCAATGTGAAAAGAACTAAAAACACACTATCGTTGTTTCATAAAACAAAAATCGTGAAAAACACCTTATCACAATGACTTGGTTTTATTGGCAATAGATTTTTTTCTCTCTCGGTTTGCGTTGTAAATCGTAGTTTTCATGAATAACTCGCTGCGTTGCCAGTTAACAGTTGTAGTTATAGCACTGTTAAATGTTCACTCGAGCCAAACTGCTTCTCAGGTAATCGTTTTATTCTGTTATTTTAATAGTTAATTCGTGATTCAGACGAAATATAAACACAGTCCATTTCATAGACGTCCACCGAAGAAAAAGATGTGTTTCCAGAGGATTTCATGATGTTTCTGAAGAGCTTAGAACCTCGTAGTTATTTTGAAACGACACGAAACCCCTTGAACTATGGTTATGATCATAAACGATACTCCAACTCCCCAAGGCAGGAAGTAACAAAGAAAAATGATGTAAGTTACGAGTACAAGTTTTATTTGTTCAAGATAAATAAACATTCGAATATTTAGCAAAAGAAAGTTGGTGAAATTAAATTTTAGTGGTGATACTTAATTATTTCTTTTGTGCTACTAATATGCATAGGTAATATGACCTTTGTCATTCCAGAATATTTTAATTACGCAAAAGGATGCCTTAGAAGATGTCCTTATGATGAAGCTAGTATCTTACTATGAGGACAAGTACAGAATATCCCACCACGACGCTATGACTCCAAGATCCTCAATATCAGATATTCCAAGCCTATCCATGAATAAAGTGGCTGCGATCAATTTGGACAATGGGTTGATGATTCCACGACGTACAGTTGACATTTCAAGGGCTTCTTCCCATCAGGTATTGTCTTAGCTTAGACTAAAATTTCATTATACGAGTAAGTACATAATATAATTCCTGACGATGAAAATCTTTTATCGTTAATACGATTTTTTTTTCAGAATTCCAAACCCGGAGTGGCTGAAGTTGTTGTGATGTAGAATATTAGGTACAGCCGACATGATAATATCACTAACACCTACGGGACGACAATAGATAGCAATAGTTGTATTTAGGTTAACTTGTTCTACTGTACCTATTTATCCTGTATTTAGAAAATAAGTATCTATTGTAGAGATTAACAGCCTTACTTATAATCGATGATTAAAATTAATACCTTGTTCAACAATTGCTTAAAAAAATGTTTACTTGTAAACGCTATTTAAAGTTAATCAACTCCTGAAGAACCGAATAAGTAGCTGTCAGTTTAATGAACGTCGTAGGGTTGTTTAAATGCTTAATTAGCAACATGGCGGACCGAATTCGGAACAACTGATTACATTTGATACTGCTAAATCCACGAAGAAAAAATTTCGACGCGCGCGATAGGAGAGAGCCTAAAGTATATTTTGCATGGAGACAGTTCTCCTCTTTTGTCGTCACTTTCACTCTTATACATGAGAAAGAGACATCTGTTTATTATTCGATTCGACGTCTATTGAAAATTCAAACAATGGAAAACAAATGAGTACTTGTAAATGAAAAATTGTCATGTAGAAGCATGCGATGTAAATATGACTAACTCCATCGGCAGTTCCTTGCTTCAAGTTGTTGACAAAATGAATTTGACACTTTATTTTTCTATGACTCTTTTTTCGTTCTTTTTTTTGAATTCATTCAGCAGTGTTACCGTACTAAAATATTTTTTGGTGTTCAAAATGACGATTAGCTAATCACTGCTTAAATAACGTTTATAAATTAAAAAGTATAATCACTGAATAAGAGTTTAAATAATGATTAGTTCATATGTTGTTCAGTGGTTGATTAGTGTTTTTTGATAAGTAAGAGGGTTATTATTTATTTTCATGCAACGCAGCTCTTAACTTATTCTATAGAAATGTCTTACTCCGTTTTATCTTTAGTCAGTAAGGTGTTTTTTGTGTTCATGTTACCTTATATTTTTGCAAATTTTCCTAGAGATTTGCTCTCATTGGCACTTGTTCAACGGCGTGGAGCGAAAGGCACTCTCGGGGACGACTCCATCTGCACTAAAAGTGCCATCTATCAGGCCGTATGCCGGATTTAGCAAAGGCACCGTGTCCAATGCATCTCTCGGGATTAAAAAATCCAATAGCACTATTAAAACTTAACGAATTTTGAAACTCTAATCCAGTGTTGCTTATATTTACATTATACTATCCTTCCTAGCTACTTATATCTAACTGGTTTCTTGGGCTTTTGAAAATGACGGGAAACGACGGTTGCGAAATTATTTGATAATTTTCATTTTAATGTCTAGGTACAGTGGTTATTTTGTGTTTAATATCACGTTAAATTAATCAGAAAATGTTCGCGAATGACAGTATGGTGTATTTATAATGAATTATCTGTGCAAGATCTGAAGTTTCGTGCTAAAGTCAAGAGTCTCACTACGAGCTCGGGAGTGAACGTGACTGTCGAGCTGCTTCGTCCAGAGTGATGACGCTACGGCGACGCCTCTGGATGAAGAAGAGAATACGCGGATACCCAGGATGACGACAGGGTGAAGAGAGAAGACTGATATCTTGAATATTCTGTAACATGACATTGGCAAATGACGAACTGTCGAGTCCATTAATAAAATAAATATATAAATAACTAGTTTTTTTGTACATTTCGATAATGCAAAAATATATTACAAAGAGTCCATACTTTTTACGGCATCACTAGCGGAAATTTTGTGGACTAGAAATTCTTTAAGAATCTTTTACATTCTAATAGGATTCACTTTGTGGAAAAGTTTGTCGCAGCTATTTAGGCTACCTACGTTAAAAGATAAACGCTTCAACTATTTATAGAAATCTGGGAAGTTATTTTACTGTTCCATTTAATAGTACTTATCGTATTATGATCTGGCAACAAAGACAATTTAATTACATCCCAGGCACTTAGGTTGTTCTGGTCTGGCAACGCCCAAGCGACATCCCGTAAAACATTACATGTACAACTTTGTCCACAAATTATGTTTACACCATTCAAATAGACGTTCTTGCGTAAATACTTTTGTAACTTTGTCCATTAAAGAAAGTCTACACAAGTAATTACCATAACACAGAGTCGAACACTTTAATGTTCTCCTTCGACGATTAGAAAGATCTTTAAACATTATTGTGTATGATTCGGTTTATTGAGGGTTTTTGCTGCATAACCTTTATTTTAGTTGGCATTATAAACCCTGCGTGAGTATCATAAACCCTGGTCGCGTGTTTGACCGAAAGGCCGTCGTAAAATGCACCATAAACTCGAACACATAAATTCAAGAAAATCGAACAAACTCTGAAAATTGAATTTTTGTCTGTGCTCTTTGTTTTTCAACATGTTGGTGCCACCTACTTTGGAGCTTTGATTGAACACGAATATGCTTTACCTACTCGGTTTATTTTCGTTGCATAAACGTGACCTAAAGTTAGTTACGGTTTAAGAATTTTCGCTGATTTTCACCAAACAAAATCGGTGGTTTAGCAACTGTCAAAATAAGCCACCGTTTAGTAATCTTTATGGCTACGAGTCTTGTGATTTGTATGTATACTTTTCCGCATTTGTTTGCTCATTCGTATATTACATAACAGCATAATATTGAAAATAATAAGAAAGTCGCGTAATAATAATCCAGTACAGATTTGGCAGCGTGCCGGCAGTGCAATAAAGTTAAATCTCAGCGGGCAACAGGCCGCGCCCGCGCCGGAAACCAGTGTTGGTTCGGTAACGCTGCTGCAATGCAATACCAGAAACATCCCAATTATAAGCAGCGGACAACGTCCCTCTGGGCCTATGTAATCCTTTCCAATCTAGGTAGACAATAAATGTTGTACTTTGTGCTACATAGAATTCTAGGCACCATCTTTTCGTTCTGTTCCTTATGAATCAATCACGACTTGAATCTTTACCCATATCACACTCAAGGTTTCATTGCAAAAAAATTAAAACTACCTTAATATATAAAAAAAAATCCAAAGCACAGTAACGATTCAGATCAAGTTGATAATTTTTTGGCAGTTGAATTTATTGTAAAAAAAAAATGTTTTTCCCCATATTGTTGAATTTACTTAACGCTGTGTTGAATTAATGTATGTCACAAGCCTAACCATCAACCAATGAATTCAAGGCCACCCTGTAGGTATTATTATGTAACTAAACTAACACCTTGTCTACAATTAAATTTTAAATGGTGTTAAATGGTCGATATTTCTAAAATTTTATATTCCGTTGTAAAATAGCCTTTAACCCTTTCAGTCTGGGTATACCTAGTATAGTGCGCTATGTATAGTGGGCCCTCCCGGTGCGGCGCGTACACTTTGTTCCAATCGCATTTCCCTTTGGAACGATCTCACGGCGGAAATTAATCCATCCGGCAAATGAATGGACTGCACTTGTGCGTGGCCCGATCGATGTATGACTGATGCTTTTTCACTTTAACGCTCCAATTCGTAACATGTTTAATCTCTTTTAAATGTGATATTGATTGGATGGGCGATCTGTTTCAGTCAAGGCCGTGGGTGCTTCTAAGCAATGTACCGAGTAGCTTCTCTATCGACATAAACAATTTAAAGTATTAGATAATATTCACTTCATCTGTAAAGAGCGATTCGGTCTAAATAATAAATTAAAATACGTGAGTAAATTTAATTTCCGTAAATACGAGTGAATTGGATACTTGTTTACGATCCCTCAGAACTTAAATAAATTTGACTTAATTTTCTGATACATGGCTCTCTGTTGAAGTTCATTGTCAATCAAGCACCAAATTGTTTCAAACTTCTTTGGTTTGCAGGCCGATGATTAAAATAGATCAATGTAAATAAAAAATTGTAAGTGAAATAGCAAAAATCTTGCGGTATATTTTCCAAGTAAGTACTTTGATTTACTGTAGGTGTTTAGAAGACTATAGTGACCCTATTTTTTTTATGCTTTTTAAAATTGCTTCGTTTTGTAGATAATTGTAGCACTTCATGTCGCCATGGTATTTTGTGATAGCGTGTGTCAAAACAGTTCGCTTCATTTGAATTCAACTGAGGCGAGCTGGCGCTGCGAAAATCTTGATATTTGTCCAGTGCATTAGTGGAATTAGCAATCTCATACCGTGGAACTAATATTTCTGGTTTTCGCCCGGCAGTCCAGTGGCGGGAATTAATCAGTTTGCTCTAGTTGTGGGCTTTGAACAACTTCCAATGCCAATGTGTGCTCCCTGACTAGTGGCCGATGGGATGGATTACATAACGATGCATTTGAAACATAACATTACTTTTGTACACACACAAAGACAGATATAAGTATACAGGGGACCTCAATAAGGTTGCGATTTTCTTAGAAACTACTGGACCGAATTTAGTAATTCTTTTATAGTTACATAGTTTTAATCTTTATCTAACAGTGAAAGAATTCTTGCAATAGGTGAAGTAGTTTTTGAGATAATCTCAACCTTAAAACTCTCCTGTACACCTTTCTCTGTGTTGGACCGTGCCTTAATTTCGACTTTTCATTTATCAATCTGTATTTTTTATATCTCCGCTATAAAATCGACTTATTCGGTTTTAGCCCTATATTCAATAAAACGCATGACTATAGGAAGATTAGGAAGGTCTGGTATGATAACTGCTCTCGGCTTTACTCACATCGCCAAGAAGGGATGATTAGATTTTTGTCGATTGAATCGATGACTGACGCATGTTATTAGGTCGCCTCTGCTTCAATTTTTTTCTTCCAGTCATACCTATTCTTCTGACAAAATTAAAAAAAAAAGTTGCATGTAGAAATTGGGAAGTTCAGAGATAATGAATTGGTTCATTTCAAGAGGTAATCCCTTGGACTTACAAAACTTTTATGTCGTTCCTTATCGTTTCTCATTCTAGCAAACCAAATAGCAACAAAACCTACAATGTAAGTTCTGTTATATAGGGATTTAGAGGACAAAGCTGGTTACAATCCTGACTTGAACCTACTGCGCCTTTTGATTGCATGGCTCTAACAAACTATCGCGCCCGAATCCCAACATGGCACAATAATCGCTAATGAAAACACAACATAACATTGTTATTGTTTCGTGACGCAAACGAGGCTCGGTTGGATCCGAAATTCTGAAATACATCACAGCCTAAATCATGGACTCATTTGTTCCAATTCAGTTAGCGAACAACGCACGATGATGTTCTGTCCTAGTGCCATTGTTTCGAAGAGCTTATTGGAGATTTTAGTTTGGCTTACCCATTGTTTTTGCTCTCTCGTCCGATATTGAAGCTCACATTTAAATTTTGATAGCGCAAGACTTATAACGAAGCGCATATTCGCTGTGGATCGTATACCTACTCCGTTGTTCCGAAATACTGAAATTGTTTGGAATAGATATTATTTGATTCAATTCGCGTAAAGTACCTACCTAATTGTCAGCAGCCGTGCCATTTGCCGTGTTGGGCTGAGCGAAAGTAGGTCAACGCGGGCAGGCGGGGGTGAAGAGCAGGGTCGACAGGTAGCCGGCCGGTGTCTCGCCCGTTTGCTATTAGTGTAATTTGGCGCCGGTTTTGGCTTGGTTGTTGTTGCTTGCGCGAACGCAGACAATTCGCATATTTGTTTGAATGATAATCGGCCATTAATTTTGCTTCCGATATTATTATTTTCGCGTACGGATAGATCCGTTTTTTGGCTGTTTTGTTTTGTTTGCACGTTTGTTGGACGCGAATTAAGTTTTTTGGTTGTGCGCCGGAACCGATTTTTGGTGATAATAACTCGTTATCTCGATTGTGCCGTGTAGACTATACATACGTAACAAGTAGTTGGTTGGGTCGTGCGCCGAATGTCAAGACGTCGAGCCACATGTTCCTGTGCGTACGTACAGGCCTCCGAAGACCGCGCACGACAATTTAACTTTGTATTTGGAACAATAAGGTTAGTTGTTAGGTTGATTATTGCCCTGTGTATCGCAGGCTAACTTGTCGGTACCGATCCATGCAATAACTCTTCTAATTTGACACGCTTCCACTGTGCTTTTGCGTTGCATGGGTTGGTATCGAACAAGCGTTCGGTAGCAGAGCGTGGTTAGTGATACACTTTTTGGTTTTTGTGTCGCTGAGCACCTCGCGACCACTGTTAGGGCCGGAGTTAGGCAGGTAATTGATCCTACAGTGCATTTTTAATTTGGATTTGTTTTTTGGTTGTTTGATTTTTGTTGTGTTTATTGAATTATCGTAAACTATGTCTTATTCACACGCGGCAAGACAGATACAATCTCAGTTGCGATGGTTGTCCACGGCTGTAGCTTTGATAGACAGGCCAGACCGTGAAGAGGCGCTTTTAGTGAGATACGCCGATTTGACAGAGCGTACCTCTGACGTACACACGTACTATACTTCGTTTTTGGAGCTGGCACCTGATGATTTGGATCCGCAACGGAAAGACCAGGTGGAGAATGACATCCAGCAGTATTATGAAATGGTTGATCAGTTGGTGCAGGCGGCCTGCATTATTGAGAAGCGACGCCAACGAGGTTTGAGTGCTTCGAGTAGGGGCCCCACGGCGTCTGCCACGCCGGCGGGATTGTTGTCACGCCTCCCTACCTTGACCATCCCCACGTTTCAGGGTGATTTGAAGGGATGGGCCGCATTTTGGGATATGTTCCAGAACCTGGTCGATAAGCGCCAGGATTTGTCCCCGGCTGAGAAGCTCGCGTATTTGATGTCCTCCTTAGACGGAGAGGCCCGCGGTCAGGTTCAGCATCTGATCATGACGGATGAGAACTACGCGGTTGCGAAGGACCTATTGACACGTCGGTACCAAAATAACCGACGCTTGGCAGACGCGCACGTGGCGACTATATTGGGACTGCCAAGGGTCCAGGGGGTTGCGCACTTGCGCACGCAGTTGTTGAATCCATTGTTGGTGGCCACTAATTCTTTGAAGAATTTTGATCTCCCGGTGGACGAGTGGTCATTTTTGCTTTTCCACCTTGTCATCACCAAGCTCCCGGGAGACATGAGGGCTCGCTTTGAGGAAAAACACGGATTTGAGAGTCGTGAGGAGAAACACGACGTCACTAAGCTGCACCTTCCTAAGTACTCGGAACTTGTGGAATTTTTGGAGGAAGAGTGCCGTCGGGCCGATGTTTCGGGACAGGCCGCTCCAGCAGTGGTTGGGGTAATTCCTGTGCCCAAGCGGCAGGACACACGCCGACACCCTGCGACATTCACGAAGAAGTACGCAGCGGCAGTCGTTGGAGATTCGTGCGTGTATTGTAAAAAACCGGGCCACCGAGTTGTTGCATGCCCGGAATTCATGGCCATTCACGTGAAAGGCAGGCGACGTGTCGCTTTGGAACGCCGTTGGTGTTTTGGTTGTTTAGGCGGGCACTTCCAACGCGAGTGCCAGAGTTCCATCCCTTGCGCTAGTTGCGGAGGCAACCACCACCGGGTGTTGTGCGCCAATATGAATGGGGAAAGGAACCATGATTGGTCCCCTCCTGTAGCAAGGCCAGTGGTTGGCCACGGCCAGCAGCGGGCTCGTCGAGGGACTGCCTCTCCGCCGTCTGGCAGCCGGCGGATGGACAGGCAGGATTGTTTGTCGCCTCAACGTCTCAATGGTGAGACCCGCGCTCAGGAACGACGTGGGGAACAACGCCCTACGGGCGGGTGCCCCCCCTCCCCACGCCAAGATTGGGAGCGCCCTGCGGAGTACAATTTGCTTGCAAGACCCTCGAGACAGTTTTCGCCGCCATTGTCTGTCAATGCGAGATTGCAGAGGGCTCCGCAGAAGTTGGACCGAGGTGGAGCTCACAGCCCCCCTCCGAGGACCTGGGTGAACTGGAGACGCAAACAGGCGTCATTTGAGCAGTATGAGTCCCCAAGGTACACCGATTGGGGTCAGCGCTCCGAGGAGCGCACCGAATAGGTATTTGCTCCCCACTCTCAGCCCAATGCTGCTCGTGCTCGGTCGGAAACCGTTTTGTTGCCGACAGCATTGGTGAGAGTCTGGGGCCCGCATGGCAACCATGTTGACGTAAGGGCCATGTTGGATTCGGGCTCCCAGGGTTGCATACTCTCTACGCGATTAGTGGGGAAATTAAAATTGGGTTTGGAGCCTTACGAGGACTATGTGAGGGGTATTGGCCATACTAAAATTTGTAGTGTTGTGGGTCAAGTGCGGTTTGATTTCTCCCCTGTCTCCCCTACGGTCCCGAGGCTAACTACTTCAGCGATTGTTTTTGAAAATGTCCTGGGGGACATGCCTCAGGTAAAATTGCCATCCTCGGTGATGGATTTGACGTCGGGCTTAACACTGGCAGACCCTGCCTTCCACACACCCGGACCTATTGATGTCCTTCTAGGTGCCGATGTTTTGGGGGTATTGATGTGTGGAAGCCTCACGATCTTGCAGCCAGGAGGCTTGGTGGCCCAGCCGACGATATTTGGGCAAGTTTTGTTTGGGCCTATCTCGGCTGGATCTTTGGATGTGCCTGTCCACGTTGCAGGGTTGTCTCTATCTGACGCTCTTCAGCGTTTTTGGGAAATTGAAGAGCCCCCTACCAAGGCACTTGTGAATCCGGAGCATAAGGAGTGCGAGATGTTTTACCAGAATAACACTGGTCGTCTCCGCTCTGGGAAGTTTGTTACGCGGTTGCCTTTCCTCGCTTCGCGTCCTCCTCTCGGTCACTCGCGTGTATTAGCGGAAAAAAGGTTAATATCGATGGAGCGCCGAATGAGGCGAGATCCTGACTTCCGTGCGAAGTACATTGACTTCATGCGTGAATATGAGGACTTAGGGCACATGTCCGTATCCCATGTTGATTGGCGCTCCGTGGAACATTATTTCTTGCCCCACCATGCCGTTTTGAAGGCCCCGAGTGGTAAGTTGAGGACGGCGTTTGATGGCTCGGCGCCCACGTCCAATGGTGTTTCCTTGAACCAATGTCTACACTCGGGTCCCAAATTGCATAAGGATATTTGTGATGTTCTTACGAACTTCCGTCGCCATGCTGTCGTATTTGTGGCCGACATCCGTATGATGTTCCGGCAGACTGTAATACACCCGGACGATCGTCGGTACCAGCTTATATTGTGGCGAGAAGATCCTGACGCACCTATCAAGGTGTATGAATTGAATACCAACACTTATGGTTTGCGATCGAGTCCCTTCGTGGCAATTCGATCTTTGTTGGAGTTGGCCAATCGAGAGCGACACCACTGTCCTCGCGGCGCCGCCATATTGGAGCAGGACCTGTACGTGGATGATGTCTGTACTGGAGCTGCTAGCGAGGCGGACGCTCTCTTGTTGAGAGATGAGTTGATCGAAATCTTGCGTGCTGGAGGCTATGAGTTGAGAAAATGGATGTCCAACTCCCCAAGTCTACTGGAAGGGCTTCCCAGTGAGTACCAGCAGGATCCTCATCTGTTTGAAAATGCGGATAACCCGAACGTTTTAGCTGTACTTGGAGTCCAGTACAATCCTGTTGCCGACGCTTTTACGTATAACGTTGACTTGCCGTCCCCACCGGTGTGGACAAAGCGTCTTGTACTGTCGACTGTGGCGAGAACGTTCGATCCAAATGGTTGGATTGGCCCCGTCATCTTTCAAGCCAAGTGCTTCCTTCAGAAGTTGTGGTTGGCGAAGCTGGCTTGGGATGAACCCTTGTCCGGCAGCTTGTACCAAGAGTGGGTATCTTTTGTCAGCACCCTCGATGAGGTGAACGCTGTAACGATTCCTAGGTCGTTTTCACTCTCGGGCCGGAAGACCGTGTCTCTACACGGGTTTTGTGACGCATCGGAGAAAGGGTACGCTGCCGTGGTCTATTTGCGTGTTATGGATGGCTCTGGACAGGTGTCCGTGCATTTGGTAGCCTCCAAGACCAAGGTCGCCCCCCTTCGGACTAGATTGACCATTCCGAAGATGGAGTTGAGTGGGGCCGCCCTCCTCGTGCGTCTGTTGAATCATGTCGCCGCCATTCTGCGGCCGAATGTTGCTGTCCGTGATGTGTTCGCGTGGACTTACAGCCAAATTGTGTTGGCCTGGCTGAAGACGCCAGCTCACACCTTAGAGGTGTTTGTTGCGAACCGTGTCTCGCAGATACAAAATACTGCGACTCCTGTGATTTGGAGACACACCCCGGGTGAGCTGAACCCTGCCGATTGTGCGTCACGTGGTTGCAGCTCCCCAGAACTCGTTCGACATCCGTTGTGGTGGGGTCCAGATTGGTTGGCTCGTCCTGAAGGGACCTGGCCCCCCACAGGCATTTGTATGGTGGATCCGCTGCCTGGACTGAAAGTCCACGCCATGGAGCAGCGTCCCAAGGAGGACACTACTTCCCTGCTCGATCGGTACAGCTCGTTAGACAAGCTGATAGCAGTGACCGGTTGGATTAAGAGGTTTGCTTGGAACTGCAGACATCGAGCAGAACAGCGACATTTGAGAACGAGTTCTCCTGTCCTCAGTCCGGACGAGCGTAAGAGCGCTCTGATGCATTGGGTCCGAGTTGTGCAGGCTGAGCACTTCCATGTTGAGTTGGATACCCTGCGAAAGGGAAAGTCGCAGCTGAAGGGCGCGATTGCACGCTTGACTCCCTTCATTGATGAAACAGGATTGCTGCGCGTCGGGGGCAGATTGAAGAATGCGAGGCTGCCTTATGGCGCCCGCCACCCCTTGTTGCTTCCTAAGAGCGGACATTTTGTGGAATTGTTGGTGACTGATCGTGACACGTGAAATCGTCCCACGCTGGTCTAAATGCCTTGCTGGCCAACTTGCAGCGTGATTTTTGGATCTTGACGGCGAGACGAGCCATTAGATCTGTGATCTTTCGGTGCATACCTTGTTACCGCCTTAAGGCGGCCACGATGCAGCCTCTCATGGGAGATTTGCCGGCTGATCGTGTGAATCCAGCTCGTCCATTTTTGGGAGTTGGGACAGACTTTGCAGGACCCTTTCAGGTCAAAGCGTCACGCCTTCGCAATGCGAAGAGAGAGAAGGTCTACTTGTGCGTGTTTGTGTGTTTGTCAACTAAAGCCGTCGATCTTGAGGTTGTATCTGCTCTTAGCACCGAAGCGTTTGTTGCGGCCCTTTCTCGTTTTGTGTCCCGTCGCGGATTGCCCGCGTTGATTCGTTCGGACTGCGGGACAAATTTTAAGGGCACCGATAATTATTTGAATGACGTACATGCTTTCCTCCAGGGTAACCATGGTCAAATTGAAAATGCACTGTCCCGACGTGGGGTAACTTGGCGATTTAATCCTCCAAATTGCCCACATTGGGGAGGGATCTTTGAAAGCGTTGTTAAAGTCGCCAAAACTCACCTCCGTCGCGTTATTGGGGATACGGTACTCACATATGAGGAACTTGTTACCGTTTTTTGTAAAATTGAAGCCGTGTTAAACTCACGGCCATTGTGTCCGCTCTCGTCGGATCCCAATGACCTGGAAGTTTTGACCCCAGGTCATTTCTTGATTGGGCAGCCACTTACCGCTCTGCCTGAATATCCGTTGAAGGATACTAACCCGAACCGATTGTCGCGTTTTGAGGCACTCCAACAAATGACCCAAACTTTTTGGCATCGATGGTCGTTGGAGTACCTCCATTTGTTACAGCAGCGCGTTAAGTGGACTGACCGAGAGAACCCACCAAAAATTGGAGACCTTGTCCTGGTTAAGGACTCTAACCTGCCGCCGTTATTGTGGCGAAGGGGGCGAATTCTCAACCTCTTTCTTGGGGCAGATGGCACCCCACGTCTTGCAGAGGTCTTGGTGGGCGACTCCATATTGAAGAGAGCTGTCGCAACACTCTCTCGACTCCCGATTAATTGATATTCGGACCGATGTCGTCGGTCCGGGGCGGGGGAATGTTTGGAATAGATATTATTTGATTCAATTCGCGTAAAGTACCTAATTGTCAGCAGCCGTGCCATTTGCCGTGTTGGGCTGAGCGAAAGTAGGTCAACGCGGGCAGGCGGGGGTGAAGAGCAGGGTCGACAGGTAGCCGGCCGGTGTCTCGCCCGTTTGCTATTAGTGTAATTTGGCGCCGGTTTTGGCTTGGTTGTTGTTGCTTGCGCGAACGCAGACAATTCGCATATTTGTTTGAATGATAATCGGCCATTAATTTTGCTTCCGATATTATTATTTTCGCGTACGGATAGATCCGTTTTTTGGCTGTTTTGTTTTGTTTGCACGTTTGTTGGACGCGAATTAAGTTTTTTGGTTGTGCGCCGGAACCGATTTTTGGTGATAATAACTCGTTATCTCGATTGTGCCGTGTAGACTATACATACGTAACAAGTAGTTGGTTGGGTCGTGCGCCGAATGTCAAGACTAGGCCAGTCATTAAAGGAGTTGACCCTAGCAGTAACTCCTCTATCTATGAAATTTGGCACAGTGATAGAGTACCATCTGTAGATTGGAATTGACATAGAATCCAATAATTTGTAGAAACGGAAGTTAGGTATTTTCAAGGTCAAACTTAAATTACGTGGTATCAATTACAGGAAAATTGCTCTATCCAAAATTCTTTTTTTACAAGTTCTAGTTACCTATAGGCATGTGTTGACAGAATATCCAACCATATTTCCATATGGAAATATATATATTTTAATAAAATGTGTTTTTTTGCCGTAATTTCCAAGGGATAATTACTCACTCCAATTTCTATTTAATTATGTATTTAAAATATTACTTTCGAAAGTAGTTATGAATATCCAATAAAAAATCCAGACCGAAAAGCGTTATCCAGAAATTGACGAAAAATGGGGGTTTCCAAAAATGCTCAGCCCGATTTTTCTTGTCATTATGAACAGACTATCTTATTAAAACTGTTTTTCAAGTTTTCCAATAAAAAATGCAGGCGAAGCACATAAATATCAAATAGAGTTGTATTCAAATATTTCTAATCAACGCGGCGGTGCATGCGCCATTGCGCGCGGATCGCTACTGCGGCCGATTAACAACCTTATTCCTATTACACGTACAGAACAGCGGGAACGCGGACGAGAAATTGGACGGAGTGGAGGAGATATTTGGAGATGGGATTCTGTTGTCTACTCATATACAAATAAGGTTAATTGTAGATTAACTCTTTACTAAAGTCCAGTAAAGATCCATGCGGACAAGCGTTTTCTAGAAATCGACGAAAAATTAGAGTTGAGAAAAATGCTAAGTTCGATTTTTCTTATCATTACGAACATACTTACGATCTTAGTCGAACTGTTCTTCAAAGTCAAAGTCAATTTATAATAAACCTTATTCCTATACAAGTAGAAAATATCTATCGCATCGGTAACGTGGACTGGAAGTTGAACAAATATTTTGGAGATAGGATTCTGTACTCTACCTACAGTTATACGAATAAGGTTTATTTTAGGTTAACTCGTTACCGAGTGGTGAAAGCTCGACCGACCTACGCCAACATACACAAAACCATTCTAATCTAGCCCGTATCATCGGCGCATAAGTACGACAACGTTTCAAGGTTAGTACGGACATAGCAAAACAAATGGTAACACTTGCAGTACGATTTCAACTCTTACGACGCAGATAATAAGAACGATTCAAAGTATTACACTTGATCTGATTTTGGAATGTTTTAAGTAAGCTCGACCGACACAACAGTACCTACGCCAACATACACAAAACCATTGTAATCTAGCCCGTATCATCGGCGCATAAGCGCAACATGTCAAGTCAAGGTTAGTACGGACAAAAGCAGATCAATAGTAACACTTTCAGTACGATTTCAACTCTAACGACGCAGATAGATATATAGATTGGAGCGGTCCAAAGTGTTACAACTTGATGTGTTTTTTTTATGTGTACTTACTAGGTACCTACTACGTGGAATGTTTAAGTAAGCTCGACCGAGACGATAGTACCTACGCCAACAAATACAACATATGTCAAGGTTAGTACGGACAATGGCAAAACACCTTTTTTTCGCCGTTGGATCTCGTTTGGTGTGCGTGTATCAAATTATTTCTTAAAATTATAATTATCTGTTATATAAAACCCTACTGTATTGTGATATTATTAGAATCAAAATAGATTATCAGTCAATAAGTGATTCAGCGGAACGGTACGCCGTGCAACATGCGATCGGACCTCCCTCACCCCCTCGAGTAACAAAGACAGCTTGTTATTTTTCAACTCGCTCGCACATCGACTACGGGTATATTTGCGTGCGTCATAGGTCTTATTACTTACGTCATACTGACGACTACAGCTAAACAAATTTAAATTCTACACTTGTACGATAGCGTGAGATATTCACCTACTAATAATATGTAATCGCAACTGCAACCACAAAAATCTACAAGTGAGGGTGATCTGCCTAATATACTAACCAAATTCCAAACACAATTAATTTTTCAATTCGACGAATTGATAACCTCCTCCTTTTTTTGGAAGTCGGTTAAAATACAAAATAAAACACGAAACAAAATACAAAAAAAATAAAATAAAATAAAAAAATATATTTAGCTAAGGATCGAACCCGGAACCGCGTGCACGGGAGGCGACCGCTCCAGCCACTAGACCGATTCGTTCGCTGTTTAGCCCGGCGAAATTACCAAGCATATCTCATGCACCAGCGTGAGACATGAACGGACCGCTCCGTCTAGATTTCGACAAAATTACAAGTAATCTAGTACAGACAGATTCCCAGCTCTCCTAATACACCTACTTCGGTATAAATAAATGAGTTCAGAGTTTATGCTCAAATAAAATTCAAAGATAATTACAACAAAATGTTTGATAAAATACTAACCAAATTCGAAACACGATTAAAATAAAATACAAAATAAAACACGAAAAAAAATATATATATATTTAGCTAAGGATCGAACCCGGAACCGCGTGCACGGGAGGCGACCGCTCCAGCCACTAGACCAATTCGTTCGCTGTTTAGCCCGGCGAAATTACCAAGCATATCTCATGCACCAGCGTGAGACATGAACGGACCGCTCCGTCTAGATTTCGACAAAATTGCAAGTAATCTAGTACAGACAGATTCCCAGCTCTCCTAATACACCTACTTCGATATAAATGAGTTCAGAGTTTATGCTCAAATAAAATTCAAAGATAATTACAACAAAATGTTTGATAAAATACTAACCAAATTCGAAACACAATTAAAATAAAATACAAAATAAAACACGAAACAAAAAAAAATATATTTAGCTAAGAATCGAACCCGGAACCGCGTGCACGGGAGGCGACCGCTTCAGCCACTCGACCAATACGCCCGCTGTTTGGCGTGGCGAAATTATCAAACACTATCTCATGCACCAGCGTGAGACATGAACGCGACTAGATTTCGACAAAATTGCAAATAATCTAGTACAGATTCACAACAGGGGCGTTTCTTAAAGCTGGAAGTAACATAAAAAAACACTAAGCGCCCAATTAAGTTAAAGACACTCTAAAGGAATCTCTGGGTTAGTTTATCCTAGACCCCGTGTCGCGAAGAAAACACACACTATATACTCAACTTATACAAGGCAATACGCATACTACATTTACTGCGTTCGTATGTTTCGAAACGATGACGATAATAATAATTAAATTGCGATGTTTAGATCAACCTCCTACATACATACATACATACATACATACATACATACATACATACATACATACATACATACATACATACATACATACATACATACATACATACGTATAGTACGGACAACAGCAGATCAATGGTAATACACGCTCGCATTCGCACGATTTCAACTCTTACGACGCAGATAATAAGAACGGTACTTAGTCCAAAGTGTTGATCTTCTGTTAGCTGTACCTATTAACCTACTTGAAGAAACTCGCCCGCCGCGCGACCGGTTTTCGACGCCCCTCGCCCGCCTCGGGCCCCGCGCTGGCCTGCGCTTGATAGGTATTTCGAAATAATGGTGTTCCGCCTGGATATTTTGTTGGATCCTTTGAAATCAGGTTATTTTTGGGTATCTCATTACAATTGTAAAAAATATCTGATAGAGTAATTTTCCACAGATAGTTAAAAGACAAATTCTGTATAATGAATTGTTTCATTTGGATTTTTTTGTTGGATTTTCGTACTTATACTAGAAATAATAATTTGAAGGCATATTAAAAACAGAAACCCGGCGGAGCAATTCCTATGGAAACTACGGCCAAAAAAGACATTTTATTAAAATACCTACACTTTCGAATTAAAAAGTAGTTTTACTTATGAATGTACAGAAGCACACTAATAAAATACAATTTATAGAAAAAGAATTATGACCAGTTCCAGAAAAAGATACGGTATAATGTTGAATTTCAATTAAAATAAGTAACTTCCGCCTCGAAATATTATTGGATTCTCTGACAATTGTTCTTAAAAATATGCTATAAAGTATACAAAAAAGTTTCATCGATAGAGGAGTTATTGTTGGGGTCTCCATACAAACGCTCGCCAGAATGACTGGCCTAGACGTCGAGCCACATGTTCCTGTGCGTACGTACAGGCCTCCGAAGACCGCGCACGACAATTTAACTTTGTATTTGGAACAATAAGGTTAGTTGTTAGTTTGATTATTGCCCTGTGTATCGCAGGCTAACTTGTCGGTACCGATCCATGCAATAACTCTTCTAATTTGACACGCTTCCACTGTGCTTTTGCGTTGCATGGGTTGGTATCGAACAGAAATATTTGAAAAGGGTTTTGTATTTTATATAGGGACAATTGACACTCAAATATACACCAAAGATATTTAATTATATCTAAAGTCATGCTATAATCTCCAAAGTTCCCAATTATTTCTGTCGAGGGCAGTAATTAAGCAGTATAAAGTGCTTGGCAGCAGTAATCCAACCACTTTTGTGATATTTAAACGAGTTTCATTACGCCTCGGTTATAAAAGCACAGCTATTACGAGAAATGGACTGGAAACATCACGCTCGGCGTCGAATGACCGTAATTGTCGACGCTCGAAATAAATATGAGCTTCATGAGTTCTGTTCGATTTTAGAGGAAAAACGTGGAATTATTGCAGTTCAAACCGTTCTCTAAAACCTGTATTATCTTTTTTTGAAAATAAATTGCCCACGTTTAAAGGGCCTGACCTAGGATACCATTTATTATATGTATTTATCTTGTATAGACAATATACAAAGATAAACGCAGAACGCCCAGGCTGTACTTTGGGTACAAACAGATAATTTATAATTTTAGGACCAGGAATTGAATCCGAGCGGCACCAACGACCTAGGATGTCGTCTGTGGAGTAAGTAAAAAATATAATTAAAATAATGAGCGAGTTGTATAAAATGTGTTTGTATATTTAAAACAAGCACCGTTATTTATTTTATTTATTTATTTTATTAATGGACTCGACAGTTCGTCATTTGCCAATGTCATGTTACAGAAAATTCAATATACTTTCAATAGTCTTCTATCTTCCTCCAGGGGAGTCACAGTAGCGTCTTCACCCTGGGTAGCCGCGTCTTCTTGTCTGCATCCAGAGGAGACGCCGTAGCGTCATCACTCTGGACGAAGCAGCTCGACAGTCACGTTCACTCCCGAGCTCGTAGTGGGAACTCTTGATAAAAGCTTGAAACCCCAGATCTTGCTTAATTTATCCAACAAATTCACCATACTGTCACTCGCGAACATTTTATGATTAATTTAACGTGATATTAATCTCAAAATAACCACTGTAGACAATAAAACAAAAATTTTCAAATAATTTTGCAACCGTCGTTTTCCGCCATTTTCAAGGGAACCAACAAGCACCGTTCGAACCGATAGTTTATTTATTAAATTGACGTAAATATTTTATTCATTTGTTTATTTATTTTCCCTTTACTATTTCTGCCACAGCGCACAGTGATTTTTGTACATAAGTACGTACGTAGCTATAAATGATAGTTTAAATGACCGAACTTATTTCGGGCACTCCGATCAAAGCAGGTCGAGTAGAGCTTTGTGCTAAAAATACTGAGATACTAATTTATTGCCGACATTGCCGTATATTGATCGGACAATCTGCTGTCTAACTTGTCTAACAATACGACTAATAGATTTGATATGGTGTTCCATTCGATGTAGAACTGTCATTATAAATTATTTAAATTTAATTCATCGGCCTACAATGGTCATATTGATTGAGGAGAAGTTCCACCACCGAACAATTCGTAGTTATAGATTCATAATTTTTAGTAAACTTTAATATTATTTACCCAACCTCACTCGGAATATGTCATGTTTTCTGGGCATCGCGTCGCGGCGATGAACTATTATTACGAGAGTGCCTCACCGTGGAAACCAATCTTGTCTTCGAAATAGAAATGACGCTTCAATTATCAGGAAAGTGATACCTGGTGCCTTCATTAACAATTCTAAAATGGTTACAGTGCAAGGACTCTGACTCGCAGCACTTTATATTTATGACGTTATGCAAAAAAACTAAACCTACAATTTAATCACTCAATTACAATAGTACCTAGTTATTCGGGCTATTTCGTCGTGGTCGTGGTGATTTTGTCCTACCCATAGGACCAAAAAAGGACCTAAATCCTCCCACTTTAGGTCTTAGTGCAACCGAAAGCCCAACTGTATAGAATTATTTTCTATATTTTGAATTTAATATTAAGTAGGTCCTGTGTATAGGTAGGTAGCAGTGTAGGGTCTGTTGCTCCCCCCTCTGTGGGCCACGTGCGGTCTCATTGAGGCATTAGCTCGACAATAAACATAAATATTTTTGCGCCGTTACGCTGGCCCATGTCGAGTAATTAAATTCCGTTGAATCGCACAAATCTTCGCCCTGTGTCCGCACCCTATCTCACTCTATATCTAAATACGTTTGGGTACCTACCTATATCTGCCTCCACGATCTTTAATTATAAATGTCAAGTTAGGAAAACTTTACTTCAACTAAGTATACTAGCAATGGGGCGTTTAAATCAATTTATTGTTACAATTAATTCGGTAAATCGAATTTATCTCAATTTCGTATTTCGCCTTAATGCAAACATAATTAAATAAATTAATGAGGCCTGCAATGCTCGTATCATTTTACCTTTAAAAATATGAAATTTAATCACTCTTGAGCTGAGTTGGGAACAATCTTTTCTCCCTACACGTTTTCTTTTCTAAAAGTTGCCGTCCCCGCCTCGTTAGCGGAGTCTCCCTTATTATTTCCTCCACAACTGTAATCTGGCCTTTCAGCTACTTCAAACGACTTGTTCTTTTTCTTATGTGTAATTGAAATATATTGCTGTAATATCCGCCGGACCGGAGCTGCTCTCGAGCGCATCAGCTCACGAGTTTTCATTACTTTGGAAAGTGATTTTTTTCGGGAATAATAATTCATTTTAGCGCTACGAGTAGATACTTGAAAAGTTCGCACTCAGGTCCGGTTAGAATTATTAAGTTAAGGGAGAGGCTACGAATAGTTAAAATTTTGTTATGAGACCCAGAAATATTGTTATGAGATTTTCGGATTATTTTCCAAAAAAAGGTCAACAATATTTTCGTGCATTTGTGGTACTGTTTGTGTGGATATGGTAAGACGATGTGGGCACTGGGTATCGGAGTGTCCACTTGCGGACCGCATCTTCCGCTTTAACTCTTTGCCCCGTTCCGGAGCTGATTTATTGCGGAAAGCACCACCAACGTACAAACATTCGCCTCTGCTAGTCAAAGTACTGGCTTCTTTACGACCAACCCTATATTTTATTGCTGATCGATACCGTTAACTTTGAACTCTGTTGCAAATGCTCGAATTTTTCGAAATCCGCTGAATAAGTAGAATATGTACTCGTATGTAAATGGTATATATGGTGCATTACTTCGAAACGAGACACACGTATAAATTAGGGTAATGCTGAATGTTTCAACGTTTCGTGCGTTCAAATGTGTGTAATTATAGTAAAAGGGGTTGTTGGTAAAAAATGTAGCTGCAGTCACTGACGCAAAGTTGTTTAGCAGTAAACCTAGTAATGGTGGGGTTAAACATACTGTGGCTCACTGCTTATTGGCATTTGTCCATGGGTACTGTGTGCACGGAATATGACGTGACTGAGTGGAAGTTACTTCAGGGCCAGGTCAGTCAGCGCCTATGGATAATGCATAATATTCGAAGGCCCAAACAAAGCAATTTTTATGCAATTTACTTGAATATAGGTATGGTTTTGGAACAGTACCTACCTACCCTGCTGGATAGTCATACCAAAATAATGAACTGTTTACTTTAGAGCCCCAGGAAGATGTAAGTTTAAAAAATTAAAAGTTTCGTTAAAAAAGCTGCTTTGTTTGGCTCGGCTACAAAGTAAATCATGAGCAAAAAATTAAGACTGCTCGTTAAAAAGTCTATATTGACAGACTCAAACTTGAAAGTACCTTACAAGATTGTTGCAAGAAGTGGAACCTACGAATGAAATGCAAAAAAAAATAATACAGTAGAGACTTTCCTGTCATGATCATAATGTAAGCTGTACCTATACAACGAAATAAGAAAAAATGCTTAGGCACGAGACATACATAATATTACGTCGCATACACTATATAATGATTATCCTGAATCGTTTGACATTTTATGAAAGTTCACTATATAAAATCTAGCGTATTGCATGAATATTATCCAGCTTCAGCATAATATCAGATGCCAATATGCGAGTATTGGGTTTACAAGGAGAGTGATACGTCAGCACTGGATCGGAGATGAGCGAAATTGAATTCGAGACAGTATACGAGTAACTATGAGTCAACGACGCAAATTGTTTCGACGGAAACTGAAAATACACGTACTCATGTACCAATCCATCTGTGTAGTAAATAGTTAAATATTATAGATAAGTAGGTAAGTATGTTACGTACCTACACACCGGTAGTAATTCTGGTGTGCATTATTAATTAAACTAGGTTAATTAAACTAAAAATCTAATATGTCTATAAATCTAATATGTATAGAAATTCTATCTCGCTTAATTTGTGAAAAACGTCAAAGGAGATTGACCAATATTATTCGGAATACATTCAATTCATATTTGCAAATAAATTAGTTTCATATCCACTTTTATTTCATTTTGAATGCGTCATTTCCTGAACTACTTACAAGAAGCTTATATACTACACTAAACTCCTTGAATGTTATGATTATTGATTAAACAACAATAAAACCTCAATATAAAACTATGGCCCGTAGAGGGAGTATCCAATAGAGGGAATGTAGTTTCCGTCTCACTCTCGACAGACAAGAACAACATAATATGGATATCGTAAGCGTGAGAGAGAAATATTCATATATTTCATAGGTCAGTGTTTTCCATTCTTTAACTTTCTATGTTTTAAAACGTACGGTACATAGTTTATACATAATCAACACGTTGCAACGCGTTGTAATTTTGCTTGTAATCAGTGCCTAAATATCAAAATAACATCGAAAAGAATTTTGTAAAATATATTACATAAAACTCAGAAACGCGTGGACGTACTTATTAAATTTAAATTCATTGGTACCTAACATTATAATTCTTGTTACAGCATCCGAGCAATGGATTATAGAAATATCAATGGTTTTGCTATCACTGTCAGCTACACTGATTGGTAGAAATGAACAAATTACACTTTCAAAATACGACTTATTATATAAAAACAAATACAATTATAAATACTTACCTATATCTAGCCAACGGTTCACTAATGTTTGACAAAAAACGTATGACAAATGACCATTTTACAAATTATTTTTGAAAAAGTAATCATTTGACAAACTTATCATTTACTAAAGTGATCGTTTTAAAAGTGATCATTTGACAAAAATCCATTTTATAAATATTTAACATAGCAAATGTTGTGAATGCTAAACCGTCATTTTGCAATTGATTAAATGACCAAAGTATTCCTTTTGCAAGGTCGCCATTAGACAAAATATTGGGTAAATAAGTGGGTATTTTATATGTATAATTGTTAATAAATGAACTTGCTTTTTGAATACAAAAAAAAAAAAAACCTAACATCGAAGTCTCTGGCTTGGAGCGAAGCTGCGCTTCGCTCCAAGCCAGAGCCTTCTGAACCTAAACATCCGTGTCGGATCTGGTTAGAGAGTTGGTCAGGGTGTCCCTTCATTTGATAAAAAACAAATTACAAATTTATGTATAATTGTTAATAAATAAACTTGCTTTTTGAATACAAAAAAAAAAACCTAACATCGAAGTCTCTGGCTTGGAGCGAAGCTCCAAGCCAGAGCCTTCTGAACCTAAACATCCGTGTCGGATCTGGTTAGAGAGTTGGTCGGGGTGTCCCTTCATTTGATAAAAAACAAATTACAATTACCAAACAATGCATTTTGTCAAAGGTTTTTATGCCTTGCGTTGTTTTATCTATTAACGTATATAATAAGTGAATAGTTTGTTAAGTGATGTTTTGAAGAAAGAAACTTTGTCTCGTAATTGTTTTGTCAAATGAATTATTTATAGAACCATTACTTTGTACAAAGATGAACTTATGAAACATAATTTTGCCAAACGTTGTTTGTGAAATGAAATGTTTGTAATTTGTTTTTTATCAAATGAAGGGACACCCTAGCCAACACTACACCTGGTCTAGGCCCAAATACGACTTTAAAAAAAAATATATTATATGCCTAAATATAGTTTTACCAAAAACATATCCAATGCATTTTTTTTTGGCAAATTCATATCTAAATGGTTATAATTTTATTGTGAAAAATACCCTTAATATTTGGTAATACTTTTTCCTAGGCAACACCTGGCTGCCAGAACGAAAGGGAAAATGTGGCTACGCGGGCTGCGGCTCTATTGGATACTCCCTCTACGCTATGGCCACACGTCATTCTTGTCAACGATGACGACCATTGTCATATGTTTAGCCTAAAATAAAATTAGAAAATGCCCGACAGATTAGCCACAGATTAAAGATATAAGTTTTCTAAGATTAGCTACCATTGGTGTTTGAGCCCGTAACTATATGTATACAAGTTTAGGAATTACGAGATATATAACAATATTTTAGTTTTACCTACAATATCTACAGTAAAAAGTTACTTATTTCTCGTTCAGTTTCAACCCGTAACGAAATGATAGTGAGTTTCTTTGACCGTTAGGCGCATGGTGCTAGCAATTTTCGCTGAAAATTGCCAAATTGACCAAGCGATACTCTGTACGAGAGCGCATACTTTTGCCAGAGGCTAGAAAACCACATTTCCGTGCATTTGACAAGCCGGCCCGCCCTGGCGTCAGTAAATCTCTCATCGCGATTTGCGCGACATTGTTGAGGCTTGCTCGCCATCTCGAATAACACCAGCAAGAGATTGTGACCTCGCCATAGATACGAGCCAATTGCGGAGCTATAAAAACTACATTTATTTATGTTAATCCTTCATCCGAGCGGGTTATT
The DNA here is from genome assembly GCA_963506565.1 of Tachystola acroxantha. Classification (NCBI taxonomy): domain Eukaryota; kingdom Metazoa; phylum Arthropoda; class Insecta; order Lepidoptera; family Oecophoridae; genus Tachystola; species Tachystola acroxantha. The sequence goes on from OY735874.1 coordinate 8,674,914, forward strand.
TTAAGGGTTTCGTACCTCAAGAGGAAAAAATGAACCCTTATAGGATCACTCTGTTGTATTCATATTCATTTCATCATCATCATCAGTCTATTTATATTGCCCCACTGCTCGGGCACAGACCTTCCCTTACATCGAGGGAGCTCGGGTCATAATCCACCACGCGGGCCCAGTGCGGGTTGGCGGATTTCACATGCCTTAGATTTTTTTTTCTTCTACGACATGCAGGTTTCATCACGATGTTTTCCTTCACCGTTTTGAGATCACTCGGTTCAAATGTACGTAAGTTTTTCCGTCGAAAAAACCGAGGATAACTCATTGGTACATGGCTGCCCTAGCTGGGAATCGAACCTGGGACCTCCATATTGCAAGTCCATTGATCCAACCACTGAGCCACCGAGCTCATATTCATTTATTTGGTAAATATTTCATTTACATGTCATTAAAATTTGAATTATTATTAATACTTAATTAAAAAAATTATAATATTATAAAATATTATTGTAAAATACAAAATAAATAATTACAATCACTAGGTGAAAACCTATTCTTATATTTAGTACATTGTCAGCAGAATATCTATGTAACTGGATGGCACCATAAAATTCGTCAACGCTGTAGAACGTCTGCTCGATAAGCCAGGATTTCAGTCTTGTTTTAAATGCCGGCATGCTCGTAGCGGCGGTCACGTCGTCAGGCAGTCGATTATACACTGCGGGGCCCATCACGTGCGTGATGCTAACCGTCGTCGTCATCGTCTTTGCTAACCAGTGCGCGACAGGCATCAGGTCGCCGGCGTGACGGGTGCCATATTTATGGACGTCCCTGTATGTAGTGTGGCCACTCAGGTCCCCGCGCACCCACACCAATTACATAGGTCTATAATCTCATGCGGCCGTGAAAAATCAAACTTCTGCGTCAACCCAATCAAAAGATATGACCGTTTATGTCGCATTTTCCCACATATTTGTATGCAAACGCAATGGAATCAAAACCTATAGGTCAACGGGTACTTCCTGTTGACCTAGAAACATGAAATTTAGCAAGAAGCTAGGCCTAGGTCTTATCACAAGTAAAGAAAAAAAACCGAAAACTGTAAATTTGTAAGTTACATCTAGAAAAAAAATATTTTCTTATTACAAACTTATATTTACAGTTGGATAACAACCGTGGAGTATGTTGATGTATGGGTATATTATATTGCGAACGGCAAAGATAAATTGGTTTCCGGTCGATTTAAGAATATAGTTTATCTTTTCGTTAGAGCAAAGTTACGGTGTTAAGTTGCGTTGCACGGGAACCCTCGGTGCGCGAGTCCGACAGCCGACTCGCACTTAGAAAAAACCGTTTTTATATTATAGCAGTACAGTTTCCAAGTAAGTAATTACTTTATGATTTATTTTATTTTATAAGCAGTTTGTGTGCATTGCATATCCACCCCAAACATACGAGTATGTACATGAACCCATATAAGTACCTATGCCTGACACAAGATACAACATTATCATTTTGTTATTGATATACTACTCGTAGTTTTTCTACGCAGCATCGCTTCGGGCGGAAGGGGTTGATGGATGAGGTCGACGGTGACAGCCCCAAACTCGCCGCGACACGCATCCTTAATGCTGACGTAGACATATAGTTGCTAGGTCGGCCATCCGCGACAATCTGATACGTTTCACTGACTTACTTCTTTCAATCTTCTCTCGAACCTTTCCGGTCTTATCTCTACCGTTTATTGGCCTGTCGGTCATGTTCTCATCCATTCATCCAGGCAATCTTTCCTTTAATCTATCACATAGGAACGTGTACGTGCTGAAATCTGCATAACTAAAATCTAGCTATCTAAACTATCGGCTCTGATGGAACTTGCAGAGCTTCGGTGAGCATTCCTTAGATTCTAAAGACAATTCATGGTTCGCATTCAGGTGTTTAATTAGACCCATAAATCAAGGAGCACGTAGAGCTTTGCCATTTGGAATAGGTAATACCGTAATGCCTAGGTTTGTGACATGGTGGCATGTTATTACCCGCCCCTTTCCTTAGCGCCGCCAGTGTCTGATGTGTGTGGGTGGAATATTTTGTTTCCATACTTATAACATTTCATTTGTAAAATAAGTCTTCATTACAAAACAAAATAAAGCTACTCAAAAGTAAAGCCCTCGGCCAAGTTTTATTGTCTTCACAACTCGGAAAGTAAATTACCCGAACAAATTCGCTCAGCGCTAAATCTGGGGCTTATCAGGGGGCTTCGCGGAGATCCTTAAATTGAGAAAGAGCTATCTCGATGAGACCGAGTGGCCTCGAGGCGTCGACACCTTGCGCCGAGTGCCAGATTAAAAAAGTTTAATTAGTAGGCCTTACACATCCTTCGAAGCGAAGACGCTCCTTTCTCGAATCGGAGCATTTTCGCACCTTTATACAAGATTGTTTCGCGATGATATATGTTACGTTCCTGTTAAATGGGTTCTTTCTAAAGTAATGTAGTACCTCTGAATCGTAATAGGTTATATTATAAACCAAATCGATCTGTGATAAGATTTAGTCTGCCAAATAAACAGCGTAACAAAAGAATAAAATAGCCTTAGAAATAGAATTTGGAGGAAAGCTAATTTGTGTTTTCAACCGAATACATTCTCAGCGGTGTAACGTTATAAATAACGATTGAAATAATTGGTTCTCAAGGCATTATAATGGAGTCCTATCACTACCAACAAGCTGGGCTAATAGGATTATAACCTAATCCTTAATCCAAGATGACGTATTAATTTACATTTCATTATTTCGAGCCCTCTATAATGACAAGAACTAAACCCGTGTAAATGTATGGAATGGTCCGACCAAATGTTTACCTCAGCAAACACAACTTACAATACTGCTCTTCTTTTTAACTAATTAATAAATTATGTCCATTATGTGTTATTATTAGGAACCATGATAAATATTTTTTTTTAATACTTAGCTATTTTTTATTTTTGCTGTTTATCATTATTAATTATTTTACCCTTAATCAAAATCGGACATATAAAATGTTGTTATTTTTTATTGACTATAACATTTTGGCTGTTTGTATATTAACAGTTGAAACAGAAAATCAACATGCTAATGTCGGAGTAATACGAAAGCGCGGGCGGTTACAAGTTGGTCCGGGCGGGCGGGCCGGCACGGGCGCGTCCGGGCCGACCCATTGCCGCCCGCCCGGATTATTAACAGTTATTGGGCTCAGCGGCATAAGTCCGGATTAAATCTGTGTCAATTTGCATTTTATTATGATGACACAGCCCTTGAGCTTTAACTACTAAAACGGATTTATAAAGGCTTATTCCAAAACCGTTGATGACATTCAGCCTCCAATACAATGGTGAAATAACCCAAAGGAATTTGTTTACTTTAAAATTCCGCTACCATAAATTAAGTTGGCGGTTTTAACAGAAAAAAATAAAGAAACATTCAACGAGTCGCAGGAAAGCGGTAATTTATGCGGCTCGTTGGGCGCGGGGCGAAACAAGAACATGTAGTAAAGAACACATGTTGACGACGCTCGGAGCCGTTACATGTGTAAGTATGTGTAGCTAAATAAATATACTATGATCGTTAATGAAGAAATTACGCTATAACAAAACAAGTATCACAAACAAAGTGTGTGCTACAATTTGAACAATTTGTACAGGAATACAAACCTTTGAAGATTATTGGTTGAACGTTAAGAGCAACATGCGTTCACATGACGCGTGTGATCGATCATGCGCCCCGAGCTCTAAACGACCCATCGTTCGCTCCATCGCGCGATAAAGTCGTATTCTGTACGGCAAAGATACTCAATCTGAACTATTGGCTATGTAGGTACTTTTGAACCACTGGATTATTTATATAGGTAGGCAAGTACCTACTCATCATTTTATAGATATCCATGGAACACTTGGTTACATAAAATGATTTCATGATGACAACAATAGTACCTATTCTAATACATGTGATATAGATAATATGGTTCAAAACTGTAAACACTTTTTAAATATCCTAAGAAAATCATAATTCTAAATTTTTGTACAAGTATAGCTAGATGGTTCTAATTTGTTCTCAGGTGTTTATAATTCCATAACAAACCAAAAATTGGTACAAATATTTTATTCGGGGCTTCCTGGGAAAAGTTTGAGCATGGCTGGCATAGGCCCTTTCCTAATTCGATTACTCGCAGAGAATCGAGACCTCGCGAGCGCAGTCGGGCACTAGGAACGGAGCTGGGACGGAAGATCAAAGGATAATCGAAATAACGTCTCCAAGGCCGAGTTAAATGAAATTATGCTCTTAATGTTATCGTTCCCTGAGATGGAATATATTACTTACACGTCGATACCATTGCGTAGAGACATTTTAATTGAAGTGAAGGTTCCGTCCTTTAAAGGGTTTAGGCACTTGTGATCAGTCAGTTAGAAGGCAACCAAAACTAATTTCTTTTTTGGTGTCCCTTCATTTGATAAAAAACATATTACAAACCATTCATTTCACAAACAACGTTTGGCAAAATCATGATTCATAAGTTCATCTTTGTACAAAGTAATGGTTCTATAAATAATTCATTTGACAAAACAATTACGAGACAAAGTTTCTTTCTTCAAAACATCACTTAACAAACTATTCACTTATTATATACGTTAATAGATAAAACAACGCAAGGCATAAAAACCTTTGACAAAATGCATTGTTTGGTAATTGTAATTTGTTTTTTATCAAATGAAGGGACACCCCGACAACTCTCTAACCAGATCCGACTCGGATGTTTAGGTTCAGAAGGCTCTGGCTTGGAGCGAAGCGCAGCTTCGCTCCAAGCCAGAGACTTCGATGTTAGGTTTTTTTTTTTTTGTATTCAAAAAGCAAGTTTATTTATTAACAATTATACATAAATTTGTAATTTGTTTTTTATCAAATGAAGGGACACCCCGACCAACTCTCTAACCAGATCCGACTCGGATGTTTAGGTTCAGAAGGCTCTGGCTTGGAGCGAAGCGCAGCTTCGCTCCAAGCCAGAGACTTCGATGTTAGGTTTTTTTTTTTGTATTCAAAAAGCAAGTTTATTTATTAACAATTATACATAAATTTGTAATTTGTTTTTTATCAAATGAAGGGACACCCCGACCAACTCTCTAACCAGATCCGACACGGATGTTTAGGTTCAGAAGGCTCTGGCTTGGAGCGAAGCGCAGCTTCGCTCCAAGCCAGAGACTTCGATGTTAGGTTTTTTTTTTGTATTCAAAAAGCAAGTTCATTTATTAACAATTATACATATAAAATACCCACTTATTTACCCAATATTTTGTCTAATGGCGACCTTGCAAAAGGAATACTTTGGTCATTTAATCAATTGCAAAATGACGGTTTAGCATTCACATCATTTGCTATGTTAAATATTTATAAAATGGATTTTTGTCAAATGATCACTTTTAAAACGATCACTTTAGTAAATGATAAGTTTGTCAAATGATTACTTTTTCAAAAATAATTTGTAAAATGATCATTTGTCATACGTTTTTTGTCAAACATTAGTGAACCTTCTTTTTTAGATCCATTCAAATTACAAAAAAATCTTTATTTCCGCAATCTATACCTGTCTCAGTTAACTCAGCCAACCACGTCATTTAAATCTTAAAATAGTTGGGTCATCTAGTTCCATTTCAGTCGGAACACGTCTATTTCAATTAGTTTTCATTCGTCGCGAATTTATTGCAGCTATTTTTATTGGATTCAATTATTAAGTCTCGTCAAACCGGCGCCCACGTCACTCACAGAGAGAATTATCTATGACTGTCCGGGGCCAATACCTACCCACCGGATACACCGGGTTAAATAGAGCGAGGACAATCAATCTTCTCTTTTATATGACTACCCTTCGATATCAGATCATACTTTGTTATGAAATATACTCGAGAGAGTTAATTTGTGACGATGAAACAAATTATATATTTGATCGTTTGGCCATTGGTCAAATGACAATGCCAGATTCTGCCCCACCATCAGCCGCAAGATGTACAAGATAACGAATAAATGTAAAAATATCTCCATGTTTTTATTAAAATTATTGGTTTAAAATAAAGTTTTGTACAAGTTGCGATTCGAAAAATACAGCTTAATTAAGAATTCAGAAAATAGTAAAAAAATGATACTGATCATGATTATGCAATATGAAACCTGTAATAAGTCCCCAACAAAATGATAGGTACAGCTTAAATGGTCACGTAGTTTTGTAGGTGGGGCAAAGCTCCATTGAAATGTGGCAATGTATTTTTTCTTTAAAAATTTATGTGCTTCTCATTAGTAATTAATACTATATTAATTTTGTGGTGTGGTGGTTTTGGGTTTTAGAATTACAGGTATACTAGAAGGCAAATTATGTCATAGTTTTGCCACAACTGTCGACATTTTCGTGTCATAAGTTGCCAGGCGAAATGTGTCCCATCCACCCTACAATGTACCTACCTACAATATCAATGATTATTATATTACTATTCTGATTTTAGGTCGGCAATTAATATCACACCGAGCCCGGCGAGGTTCAGCGGGCTTGCAGCGTGAATCTATTAATTTGCCAGTAAAGCGCGGCCATTACCGCCGAGTCGCCAATTATTTCAGTCTCCCTCGGTAATTAAATTCTATGATGTTCGCCAATCTAAGACAGACGCCGTTTACGATACTCAAATTACGGTTTCATTGCCCGTAAAAAGAAATATAGCTGAGCTTATTTTTAAGAGTTTCGAGACAAGTGGAAGTGAATTTTGAAGAATACTCATAGATAAGTAGTACTTTTTCCTATTTATTTTTATGAGCTACATTAACATTATGTATGATATGATTCTATAGGTGGAGATTTGTAATTAGCTTCTTCAGACATAATTAAGTAGGTAACCTAAAGTTATTGTAGCTGTAAATCTTCCATAAAAAAAACTTTTGGGTGGCTTTTATGGAATGTTATTTATTGAGCAACTCCGCTGTAGTTGAAATGCACTAGGCAATGATTGTTCTGTAAAATGTGCCGACTTGTACTTAAAATATGAAGCTTATGATTCTGGCTTGTTTTGTAAGCTACACTTTTGCATATTTGACTACCTTACCTTATAGGGATTTTATTACTCAAAGATAACTTATTCCCGTAACAGTGATTAGATAGAGTTAGTTAAATAAGGCTAACCTGATAGAAGTATCTGCATATATATATATGAACGATGAATCGTGCATTAGATTTGAATTTAACCAAGAATCGAAAAGTTAAAATCTGAGAGTAAGCCTAAGCAGAATAAGTCGATCGTTACAAAATATAAAAATAAAAGAATTTGAGTTAGATCTAAAATAATTTATTTTCTGTTTTCCTTTTATAAAACAATCGCTTATATTCTAACTTACATAATTTTTACAATAACATTATAATATTAATAGCGATCTTCCTACCAAAATTCATAGTTTATGTACAGTATTTTTACACAACAACATTTTTGTTTCGAAATAAGTCATTATGTTCTGTACTGCTCATTACAAAAAATACAAATACAACGTTTTTCGGGCAATTTTCAGAGCATTCCTCATTCATTAGTTCAAATGCAACTTAATTAAAAGCCCTAATTTAGGCAAGGCTGCTGGCAAATTCAAAGTGAGATCTTTGAGTTACTTCTCGCCTTAATATTTTACAAAAAACAAAAGATAATAATTTATTATTCTGTCTAGCAGAACGTAACTTGGTTCTACAACAAAAATAATAAATATGCAGGTACCTAATTTATAATCTTCTTATTCCCTTGTCTTATCACTAACAATTTACCGTATTAATATTATAAGTAACTATCTCTGTTCTCTGCCAAAAAAAAATATTACATTAATACTTGCGTCTTTTACCTATTTCAGTGGAACGTTATTGCTTTATTTTACGAATAATTTACTGTACTTATTGAATAATTTCATAATCTTTTCATTATGTACACAAAAATATTAATTAATATTCAATAAGATTTTAATATAATGTATGTAAGCATGCTTCACAAGGCACTATTCTAGCGAGTTACTTAACACAAACTCAACTGAAACAACACAAACAACATCTATTAAATTCGGTTTCCAAGTCCGAAATCGGGCCTAAAATTACATTTTATGGCAATAAATCAATAACACCGACTCTATGAAACAGAACCCAAATCAAATGGAAACTCTACACATCGTGGAACCGTGCTCTCTAAACACACGCAATGCACAGTCGCCCTCACAACAAAACTTATATAAATAAATGCTCTATTACTTATTAATTAATAAGTACGTAAGTACTTTCTGTCATCTCCCAATACGTCTTTTTATAGGTACAAATAAGCCTTTAATATAAATCACCCTTATATCTAAATTGGCGTTTGTATTGCTCATTAATTTACCTATTTATAACGTGAAACGTGTGGCATGTACCTACCTAAAAAGTAATAGCTATATTGAACTCTTGTTACAAATAATTCTTACTAGGTTTTATTTTCATGTCGTAGTTTTAATGTCGTAACTATTGCCACTGAAAAGTTTTACTAATTCGGTACTACAGGGTCCATTTCAGAAAATAACAAAATTGTAACATCAAGTAAACATTATTTAACTCCGCCAAAACGAAATCCGTGAAGAACTGATATCACAGCTTTTGTAGTGATGGATTTCAGCCTCACTCTCATAACATCCAACAATTTACCGTTTAGGAAATAAGTTACATCTAGTATCAATGCGGAGCGGTACCTTAGTGAAAGGTTAGCGTTATTGACGCGCTGACAGAATTTCATCACAAATTCCTGCTTACATTATTATTCAGTCGCTTTCAACAAACATAAGTCTATTAATTAATCAACGCGTGTATCGCAACATACACTATTCGATATTACTTGTTAACAAACTCGCTAGCAACGAACAAAGTTTTTGCGAAAGTTGGACAAAAGTCATTCATCCATCAAGTTGCGCAGCGCAGCCTCCGGAACGACCAACAAATCTATTTTAACAGATCATTCCCTTACTACATTATCATTCCCCTTTAGGTACATACCCCAACCATTTGCTTCTCCATCCGATTGACTCAATGCGTAATCTACTTACGTGTGAATCATGATTCATGAGAATAGCAAACCATCCCGAAGAGCAGACTACACTGCTAGTAACATCTTCAATACCAGTTGTGAAACTAATTGGTACAGACAACCAGATGATAGGTACATAATCAAGTAATTAAACTTGAATTAGGTACCTTCAGCTACTTATAAGAATACTAATTACTAGCACTATTGAACTGTGGGACGAATTTTTCGTAACGGATTAGGGCCAAATCATAACTCTGTCTACTATAATTTACGTCACCATACTAATGGCATATTGAGGTACACATTTTCGTTGCTAAAATATTGTAACAATTTAGTTTCTGATTGCGCTGAAAACTGTACAAAGGACAACTAGTACTGACTCATTTTACAACAACTTCTATTGCGTATTCGATTTCATATTTTGTTGGGAGAGCATAGTAGGGGTGGCGTACGGTCGCTGTCGGCGGAATATCGGATAGTTTATGTTAGCGAGGTCGGTGTGTAATCGTCCATTAATCACTGGCTGTGCCCTATCACCGCAGCGATGCCACGATCTCGTTCCCCATGTTGTTCTGCTGACTCGACGCATTCATGCTTTTCGAGCATTGCTGAAATACAACATTACGGTCTATAATTACCTACGTAGACGCTTAAATAAAATAATAATTGGCATTAATAAAGTCCTGACCGGGTACAAAAACTTTGGGCAGAAAAAACTAGATTGCAAACAACACAATTTTAAATATGTAAGTTACTCAAATATCTACAACAAAAGTCAAAAATGTAGAGTTGTCAGCGATACATACCATACATAATTACGTAGATTAAAAACAATGGATCGTATCTATTATTAGTTATATTCGGAAAGGTCAGCCATCGTTAAATAACTGTACTCAAATCTATGTTAGCCTACTGATATGTAATTAAAATAGCGCGCTCGGCAACGCCGCCGTATCAATGGAATAACGCGTTAATAAATACCTGCTTATTTGCCATACACTACACCGTCTACACCACGCAGCGTATTAAAGCCAGGCATTCATATCGTAAACTTAATGTTATATTGTAGCGAGTAATTACAGCGATAAACGAATCATAAGTAACCAAAAAGCCTACAATATTTTATTAGTCTCAGCGATTATGAGTAATTACGGTTTTATGTATTCATTCGCTGGAGTTGTTAAGTTGGAAAGAATTAAATTGGTGGTAATAAAGAGGGGCTGAAAGTCGTGGAAATAAAACATGTGCCGAGCGAATTGATTTGAAAACGACTTATGTGCATAGTAGTATTTTTGAGTGTGCAATTATGTGGAATGAAGCTGTTTTCAGTGAAGAAAGTGTTCAACAAAAATCTTAGTCCTTATTCAGGGATATCGTTTATGAAAGTTTAATAAGCTATTGTATTCGTAGAGATTGTGAAGAAAATGATCGTAGAAAATGATTTTAAAGAAATAAACTACTACAGTTTCTAAATTAGTACATTTTCCCTACTGAGAACCTAATTCAAAGTGTTGACTTATATGTAAGTAAGTATCTACATATAAAAGTTATTATCATTCGCGCAAGTAGTGATATTTAAAGTAGGTGACCTACAAACATCACCATTGCCATTTTCGCCTGTAAACACTGTTTTATACTATACAATTGTAATATTACTTACAGTTAGATGTTAGGCACTTACCATTTGTCGGGACTCCCAAGCTTTCATAGCACTCTTGTATTTCTCGAACTCGTGGCACCAGTCCGAGTACACTTGCTTGTATTCCTGTGACTTGCTCGGTTGCGTACACCTGAAACAAACGATTAACTTCTTATACGAACTACAGCAGGTGTTATCGACAACACGAGTAATATTATCAAATGTTTAAGCGCATTTACCCTAAGTATTCCTACAACATAATCACTCAACATTGAATCCTGATGACGGCATATACGTGATATAATAATCGGCACGTATAATTTGTATTTATTCACTAAATATTTATTCCTGACATAATATCCATGGTTCATAGCACCCACCCTGACAAAAAATATTTAGTTGGAGTAGGCAGATACTGGCATTTGGTCGGCGCTAAGTCTGCGCGAGTTAGTGCGTATTTTCAATGGTTATCCATTCCATTAGGTACTTGTACGTACGTACGTCAGGACTCAATGTTGGTTGAAAGAATAGGTTATAAATAATAAGTAGGTAAGTCCGACTATTAAATCATTTCAATTATAATAGTTTACGTTATTTTTGGTCCAAAGTGGGCAGGCGTAGTACCTTCAGAGGCACACAAACGGCCTTCTATTGAATGATTAATCGTTTATTGATTATTCAATTTCAATAAACTACACAATATAATAGTTTGTGTAGTTTACCTAGTTACCAAAATGCCTTTCAAATTACTCAGATTGGATTTGATGAAGGTCGGAACATTTAAAAGAAATATGTTAGGTGCTTTTACTTTCATGATTTGCATGTAGGTAAGTAAGTAGGTGCTAGAACAATATAAGTTGTTAATAGGTGGGTAGTTATTACTTATATTCAGAGTAAATGGTAAATCTGACTTGACTCCGAGTCTGAATGTTTTTACCACTTATAAACATGTTACTCAACTCACCTGTGTATATCAATGTCTACATTATATGAAGCTATGAGTGTAGGGCCGAAGTAACATTCGTACCGACCTCGGTCGGACTCTGTAACCGATAGCAGCACCAGACCTCGTTCTGATGTCTCTAGCACACGTTCCCAACTGTATCAAATATATAAAAAAAATATTAGACTGCTTAGAATCTAAACAGTGAATGGATAATTTCCTGAAAATCAGGAACGTGATCAAAAGTAAGGAAACTAAGACACACAAAAATAAGCACCGTAACGCAATGGGTAAACTTACTTGAAATTAATCCTATAACGCCCTTTCTCCCTAGAATGGTGGAACCACGTGACTTGTTGGTCCTTCAACGCCTCAGGCGTCTTCCCAAATGTTGCCAAGTGCACACTCTGTCCATAACCAGCCCTCACGGTCCTCAGTGGGGCACTGGCCTCGCATATCGAGGGTGTCGAGTTGGTGGCATCGTGGAGAAGACCAGGGGTGTATGGACGACAAGCCCCCACTTCTTTGTCCCACCCACAATAGGGATCTAGCACGCAACGAACACAGCTGTCATACCTGTTTAAAGTAAAATATTATTTAATATACAGCTGTTACTGCAGTGTCGCAATAATTTCACTAAATAACCGTCATAATATTTACGGTTGATTTCGAAGAAAAACGATCAGAATTAATAGAGTACCTAAGTAGTGAGAGACGCGTATAAAAATACGGAGAGACAGAGTTCTTCATTCGTAATTCAGAACTTTTCATTCAAGAAAGACAATTGGGTTAGTATAATACATACTATATATAGGAAAAGACTAACCATGGAAAGAGTTAGAGCCAGAAAGTGATGTGCTAATAGACTCTTAAGTATTAAAGTAAACTAACCGATGAGTGCAAGCTCTCAATGGAAGCTGTCTGATGCGGTAGTCGGTGGCAAGGTATAGAGCGTGGACTTTTCTAGAAAGGGCCAGCGCTCGTATGGGTTCCGAACCTGACGCTTTCCACACATCTGCCACGCGGGAACCGCCACCTGCCCACTGCACTATCTTATACACTTCGCCTGCACCTGGTGAATGACAAGGAAATAATTTATTGACGATTTGTAATAATGTAATAGGAAGAGGCGATATATTATAATGGAAGGTATGTGCCCGAGCAGTGGGGACCTATAATAGACGATGATGAAGGAAGAGATAGGGTTAACCTTCAAGGAAGTAGAATAATGAAATAAGATGCTATTTTTTATAGAATTTTATTATACGTAAATACCTTTCAATTTGTACTAAGATGAAACATTTTTGTGCATTTGAGGATCACTAATGATTTGTGTTTTAGAACTTGGTAGTGGTCTTCAGAAAATGACAGTTGAATTTACGAGTAATTTATATGACTACTTACTAGTGCCAGCATAAAACACAGTGTAGGTGATGTCATCCCCTAACATATCGACGAACTGACGGTCCACCACCAGGGTAGTGAGCACCAGGTCGCGTTTGTAGAACGCGGGTGCGTCTCCTTCGTGACGCACTGCTGAGTCCATTAGAGGGTGTGACCTATGAGAAACGAGAATACGGAATGTTGGTAGATTATTGTTTAGGGTGGCACTGTACGGTCTCCGGCTTGTTTTCTATGGAGCCAGAGATGAAATTGGATGGACGTATTGACCAGTCCCGAACGTAAACTATTAAATCGGCAGGACTTGAACCTGCGACCTTGTCATTGGCGTGACAAGATAGGTTCAAGTCCTGTCCACGGCTAAAAAAAATCCATCATTTAATTTGTTCACCGAGCATGGTTGCTTAAAATTAAATCTGCATAAACTATTAGTATAAACAGTCGTATATGTAAAGAGCTCAATTAATAAAACTGAGTACACTTCAGTACTGACCCATTCAGGTACGACCTTGCCCAACGTTGATTAACTTGTACGATCGTTTTCAACGTGTACCTACTCGCAACTGGACTACGAGCCCCTCAGTTCAGCCTCTTAGTTATATAACTAAAATTTACTTTCTTCCTATCTATAATTAAGTACAAGTTTACACCCTGAAAGAGTAGTCTTAATTCGCTTTTAATTCGCAATAAACGCAAAAGCCTTTGAAGCAGAGAATGGAGAATGGGGGAGTAAGATTTAGTGTAAGTATAGCTACCTACACGAATTTAGCGCCGCGTCATCAATTAAGGCATGCGAGTGCGACCCAATTAGAGAATAGAACCTGGGATGTATCCAGACTCTCATGGGGGTCGTAACCCCCGACGGAATGAAAACACAAAACACACTAAGTAAAGCGCATATATGACAATCCCATCGTACCTATTCAAAAACTAACCATTTAATTAAATTTTCCCAAAGAATGAACAACATGTTAGCTGAGGTTGGTTCAGCTAGAATGCGCATATTAATAAAAAAATACTATTTTAAGATCGAGCAAACGCGAAATACGTTTATGAAAGTAGATGGCTATTTTTTTCTTACATTACATAATAGGAACACCGTTACTAATTATTTTATAATGCAGAGCAAAGATAATGTAGGTTTCTTGATCACATTCGAAATTGACATACTTCGCCATACATTTTGTACTTAGATGGGACTTTGTTCTGTATGATACTGTTGGGCCCTCACCCCGTGCAGTGTTGGCCCAATAGGTCCCTGAACAGAGCACACGCGCTGTGAAACTAATGTGAGGTCTAACCTTGTTGAGATTACTCTCATGGGAACAAGATGAAATGTTTCAATTTCCCGATGAGGTCCCGAGGGGAATTTTTTTATACAATTTAGTTTTATGTAAAGATTATGGAGGTACTTTTAAATGTGTAGAGTAGTTAAGTAGGTCGGCCAAGAATATAGTTTATTAACATTTGACATAGAATCGTTGAAAATGTGAGTTTGGATAGGATTCAAAATTTAATGTCACGTAGACGTAGATAGGAAGTACAGAGGGAAATTCCGCATTTAGTCGTACACAATACACTCTAGTGACTCAAAACAAAAGTAATACTATAATAGAGGTTTAAAAAAAAATGGTACCTACTTATCAATTATAATGCAAATAAAATACAATATTATAATCGCGGTCATGGTAGAAGTTTAAAGGGTTAATAATCTAAAAGAAACATGTGTACTGACATCAAGCAGCTATGCAAACTAGGTTTATAGACAGATAATCCATTAAAAACATACCTGATAAAGTTAAGAACGTTGTCTGGAAGCGCCTCGGTGTTGTTGACACAGGTGCCTGGCCTGGGCTCAGGAACCCGAGCTCTGAGCACTGGGAGCCAAGCTGAACTCGACGTGGCCTGTATGGGACAAACAAGAGAGTTGACGAATAAACAAAACAGAAATCAACACTGCAACGATTTTCCTACAACAAATGACTTATCTAATGTGGGTGAGACGAAACGTTAAAGTTCTTTTGTTTTTGATAAAAAATTGGACTAAATTCTGACGTACATATACCTACTTAAAAAGGTTATCGCAAACATTCGCATTTAACCAATTAGTAGATAAGTTGAGACGACTTCAGATAAGTGGTACCGGTCGGTGTGTTCCATATGAGATCTCGGCGGCGCCCTCTGAAAAGTATGGCGGCAATCGCGGGATAAAAATCCACCCACATATTTCGGTGTCCGCTCTGTGCTCATGAGCTCGGGAATATTTAGATGATTTATCCTCCTTGTTTCCGTAGTCTTCTATACCTTCTCCATATTTTCTCATTTCACTGATTCCTAATTTTAACCCTGAGTTTTCAATGTAAGCGATGGGCATAATTAAATGCTAAGTTCTAAACATTATATTATTAGAATATGATGAAAAAATTCTTGCCGTGGGCAGGACTTGAACCTGCGACCTTGTCACGGAATTACATGAATTTTTTCATCATGTTCTAATTTATTCACCGAGCATGGATAATGCGTAATTCAAATTCATTATATTATTGACCTGCTCTTTGAATCGTCCAGCAAATGCCTCCTGTATGTCCTCCATTGTGTACGTGCAGATGGCAGAGCCGACCAGTCCGTCGCTGGCTCCCGTCGTGAACGCCGCGTAGAACCGACTCGGGTCGTCAGGCATTTGATACACGCTTTCTGTTTAGAATGTCATTACAAATATTTATCTGAAGTTGTCTGGACGAAATCGCTTGAAGCGCTAAAGCCAAATGTTATGTGCGAAAATAAAGTACGGTGGAACACAGAGAAAGGTGCACAGGAGAGTTTTTATGATTGAGATTTTCTCAAAAACTACTTGACATATTGCAAAAATTATTTCACTGTTTGATAGATTAAAGTTAAAACTATGTAACCGTAAAACAATTATTAAATTCGGTCCAGTAGTTTTTGAGAAAATCTCAACCTTATTGAGGCCCCCTATATACTTATCTCTGTCTTCGACTGTACCTACTTATTGATATTGTGTTAATGTAAAAATTGGACATACTTATTTTGCAAACATAAGCCAGTTTTGTTTTGAAAATTTTTATAACCATACCATTACGGCGTTGTGCCATTGGATGGTGTCACGAGTAACATTCTTTTTTAAGACATCGGACAACAATTGGAAGAAAAAAAATTTGGACAAATATTCTAAAAAAGTGATTAGTAAAATGGAATTTTACAATTACTTTTTTACAATCAGTAAAAAAGACTCACGTATTTCATCGAAATAGAACGGAAACTCTCCAGGTATGCTGCAGTTGAGCCGAGCCTTCAGATACGTCGCCCAGTTCTGGCTGAGTATATGCTTGCCCCCCATGTCGTGCTTGCACACCCTGGCGACCCGCGAGTACACAGCCTTGCCACAGTTCATAAACTCGACAGCTGTCTCCCGAAAGAAAAATAAAACGTACTCTCCAAGGTCAAAAGAACCAACAAAGTTCGTTTCTGTAACAAAACAGATAATTTTAGAAGCTTGAATGGTAGGATATATAATTATTATGACAGTAATATATATTTGAAAGAGGCTGGGTGCAGATTATTAGATTTCATTCGGTCCGGTTCAGCTAGGTCAGGCAACAAATTGCAAAAAAAACCTTCATCTAAATATGTGTATTTCTTACACACTGTATCCAATAAAAATGATCCACACCACCAGGTAGGTATCATATCCAATTAAGCCAGATATCGGATGACGCTCCATTAATATATATCATAATGACTAGAAAGAAAGAACGAACGGCCTGTTTGGTATGACAACGTCAGGTTTTCTTTCCGATCTGACAGAACCGGGTAGATAGCCGGTTAAAATCCTATAATCTGATCCCAACCAGCTTTACCTTAAATAAACTTTAAAAAGAAAAGCTAAAAACTTACTGTCCAACCACTTGGAGTCATACTTCAACGTCCTCTTAAAATTATACTTTTTTTGTCCTGTTCGAAAGTCGAACAGATCGTTGCGGAAGATAACAGGGTCCGCTTTAGTGAACTCTGCATTGGTCCCCGCGTACAGGGCCGGTAGACCCCCCGGGTTGCCGTCGGTGACCCATACGGCAGTGCTGTTGTCCGCCGGATCGTAAGGACACTTGGCGACCCCCAGCCCAACGCCAGGCACGTACTCGTGCCGAGGAAGATGTGTGAGATTTAACTGTGGGGCAATATATATGAGTTAGAAGCTTGACTAAAAGTAATAAGTAACCATGACTGGTTGGGTTGTGATTTGATTAGATTACTGATTGGACTAATAAATCCTTTACTGTTTTTTCCCAATTTTGCAAAATAATTACACGAAATATGCCGCGTACGCTTTTTCTATTAAATTTTTCACTGGATTTATAAATGGACTAACATGCTCAGAAAATATTATTAAGATAAGATAAACAAATGAAAGTCAACGCCTGACTCACTGTCCTGCTGGTTGCTGGTGTGTGAACCGAGTTTCAGGAAAGTTTACTTTCATTTGTTTTTGATACCTATCATTAAGTTTGTACAATAATTTGTAGAAGGATTAGACGAACAAAGGTAACATACCTACATCGTACATAAATTTTCCAAAGAATTTCTGAAACCCAGTCTGGTTTCAGTAAATTGTTATCAACATTGACACAGTACACGTCAATCAGTAAACAAACTCACATAAACTACCCAGTCCTTGGGACTGTGCGCATTAGTGCCGCACACATAGAGCCGGTCGCCGTCGCCCAGCGGCTGCAGCACCCGGATGTGGTTCCTGCACTCGTAGGGCTCCGACTTGCCCTTGCTGACGCAGCGCGCCACGTTACCAGCTTCTAGAAGTAGCGCGTCTCGCTGACAACAAATTATAACTTTATAAATATGTACCTATGTACGATCTAAGACAGAAAACGGAGACACGTACGGAGAGTTTTTAAAGTTTTCTCAAAAATTATTTTAACTAATTGCAAGAATTCTTCACTGTTATATAGAGAAAAGTTAAAACTATGCAACTGTAAAAGTATTATTAAACTCGGTCCAGTAACATTTGAGAAAATCTCAACCTTATTGAGTCCTTCGGTATACTTTTCTCTGTCTTGGTACCTACTATGTGCGATTTTGGCCACCAAATTATAAAGCTGATCCTAAACGACACTGCCATAATTTAAATAAGTTTTCAAAACATATGCAGAAGCTCGATTTGTTTTAACTTAAATGGACGTTTAAAATAATAAGTAATAAAGTTTTTTTCTAGCCCTGTTACCTTACTAATTGAAGATGTCTAGGTACATTTTTTTACTTTCACATTCATTCCCTGGTACTCTTGTATAACTATGTACCTTTACCTATAAGTATGTACGGTCGAAGACAAAGCAAGATGTACAGTAGAGTATTTAAGATTGAGATTTTCTCAAAAACTACTTGTTATTTTATACTACTAATTATTTCACCGTTATATAGATAAAAGTGAAAACTATGTAACTGTAAAGTATTGTTAAATTCGGTCCAGTAGTTTTTGATAAAATCTCAACCTTATTGAGGCCCCTGTATACTTATCTCTGTCTTCATGTTCTTTATTCTGAGTATTCATCAACTCAACTATGAATTAGGGGTTTATTTGGTTTTATGTCTCATTTTATTCCTCGCGAGTGCTCTCTACGCCCTACACTTTCGTACGTAGGTATAATTTCCCTTTATGCACCAAGAGGGCGTGAATGAAGGGTTACCTTTAAAAACTAATGTGATGATACTTAGGCGGAAATGCAAAAAGCATTTAAAAGCATCAAACAGTGGTGCAAAAGTGGTGTCTTTTTATATCAACGACCGTTAATTAACTCATTATAAATTGAGTGCATTTTTCGATAATAGACTTTTGAAAAAATTTATGTAACTTACCTCACAATGTGATTGACTAATATCAGTCATATTTAATTTGAATACTCGATCCCTGGAACAATATTATTGATTTAAATTTTACATAACATGTCTGGTATACCTACTACGGACACCATGCAATGTGAGTACATAAATGGTATGATGTACTCGGATGGTGAAATTATAGGCAGTGTATCAAATTTTCAATAGTATTTCCCTGTCCGTTTAAAAAAACAGCCGTTTGCATAAGACCCACCTATGATACCCAGCTCTCTAGCATTTCTCGAAAATCCGAGTGGACGAAATGGCAGATAAAAGCCGGTGTTTAAATAAGAAAAGAACCGACCTATGAAGACAAAATCTGCAGTAAAACGACTAGTTTTTGCGGTGGTTGCTCACATGTGTGCAGAGTGCGACCGGCCATTCTATTTGTTTTATTTTCTTCTGGCCACCGTCGGCCAACGAGCCGGATAAATTACGCGGAACTGTTTGCTCGTTCGCAACGTTCTTTATCTTTTTGCCTTTTTCCTTCCACGTCTTCATTACATTGAAATTAAATTATAAAATGTTCGAGAGTAAACCTACAACATTATAAGACTCAGATTTTCATTGAGGAATCTTTTTAGACTTCTCTACAGTTACTTACTAATAAATGATATCGATAGTCAATACCCAATAGACATCATCTGAGTCAAGTTAATTTGATATTGAGATTGGTTTACTACTAGGGTATTTTACCATACAGAATTTTACTCCAAACAAAACATACTTACCTAAGTAGGTATAATATATGTAATTCCTCTATGCCCTAAGTATGCTTACCCACTTTAGGTATAACTACACAACTCTGACAACTAGCTGTACATAATACGCTAAATTATGAAACGCGATTGAATATGTACGATGCCAATTTGTGTCATATCCAAGACTATGGTGAAATGACACGAAAATTGTGGTTTCGTACACTTCCCAACTTAGTAAGAGGCTTTTATGTCGAGTTCAGTGCGCACAGGATTTATTGACGTTTGATATTAGTGGAGTGGGGTAACGACTTCCTGTGATACTTTATTGAATAAATTGTTCACATGGAAAATCATGAATTTATTACATACTGTACCTAACTTACTCTTAGCTTAAATTTACCTTCCTTTGTTAAAATTCGTCTTCTTTGTACGGAAAAATCCCAGTTTATTTGAAATGGTATGTAGGTAAATGGTAATAATATCAGCTCAGCAGCCATATTTAAGACCAGTCGTGATCGTTAAAATACGTTAAAAAAATACCTGCTTTCCCTCGACCGATCTTACCGATTGTAACTGGTAATTATTTTTTCTTTAGGTATTCATTCATTCATGAACTAAAATAAGTAAAGTAAATAGACAATATTAATTTAATTTTAAAAAGGGCATTTTATTTGTAGTGAAGTTGCAATAAATACCCGATAGACGCCACGATAAAAGAAAGAAAAAGGTTTACTTAACACAGCCTACACAGCCTTTCGATTTTATTTTTAGTCATATAAAGTTCAAGAAAGCACTTCTATATATCTAAATAAGTAGGTATCACGCCCTTTAAATGGAGGTAAAAGGACGGAGTTCAAATAATGGTTGACAGAAATAGTGGATAATTGAGTTTCATGTCTCGGCTCCATTTCCCTTGAGCGAATCATTATTATGTCGACGAGTTGTAAGACCAACCTAATAATAATAATAATAATAATAATAATTCTTTATTTGCAGGTATAAACCCATTCAAATTTAAAAATTACAATAATTGAAATTAAAATTTAAATAAAATAATATAAGACACAAATATCAAATAATAAATTACAAATTAAGAGCTTACGTGCTAAAGAAATAGCTTGAAAACAAGCTATTTCTTATTCCAGTCGCGATGCACGGAAGTCCAGTGTTTGAGAATGGGACTGTCCATGCACCCACACAGCGTACGGAGAATCTCGTTATCGGACGCGCGCAAACGACTCCAGAAGGACGCGACGCGAGAACGAATGATCGCGAAAAAATCAGGAACCCCGGCCTCGGCGAACATGCTTGATGCGCTGCAGTATCTTGGCAACTTCATCAGGATACGGAACGCATCATTGTACTGTACCCTAATGGTGCTCATCGCGCGCCTCGTGAATCTGGTCCAGAGTTGACATGTGTATAGACATAGACAGTATGCCCTAAACAATGTCACCTTTACATCATCACTACAGCGCGCGAACCTGCGAGAGAGCATGTTACACCGCACGGCCAGGGCCCTGCGCTCCCGTTCTATGTCTTCGTCGTCCCGGAGATTCTCCGTAAGCATGTGTCCAAGGTACCTGAACATGCCCACTCTCCCCACCGGTACTCCATCCAAATACACTGGAGGGACGTTAGCCGGACCCCTGCCAGCCTTGAAAATCATCAATTTCGTTTTTAGAACATTGTACTTGAGTCCGTGGCTGCACGCGTATTGCTCGCAAACAGCCAGTAGTTTCCTCAGACCTCTGATCGAGGGGCTCAGGAGCACCATGTCATCGGCATAGCTTAAGTTATTAAGGCACAATGTGCCAATATGGCAGCCCACTCTGGTGCTCCTGAGCTCCACGATCAGATCGTTCACATATAGGCTGAAGAGGTCCGGCGACGTCAGTCCACCTTGGCGTACTCCACATTCTAACTTAAAAGCGTTAGATGTTGTGTCGCCCCATCTCACACAGTTAGTTTGATTTCCGTACCAGAATCTCAACAGATTCACGATTTTCCCGGACACGTTAGAATTCTCGAGTTTTTCCCATAGCAACTCCAAGTTAACTAGGTCAAAAGCTCGGCTAAGGTCGAGAAAACAGGCATACACTGACGTGTTCCTACGTACGTAGTAATCCACCGTGCTTTTAAGGCTGAATATCGCTGAATCTGTTGAAAGACCGGGACGAAAACCAAACTGAGCGTCATCCACACGAATCCTACGTTTCAGTTCCGGGTGTATTAACCTTTCCAGTATTTTACCTATAATTGTACCTAACGAAATCGGTCTGTAGTTTTTGAGACTGGAAAGGTCACCGGTTTTGTTTTTAGGGACTGGAACTACCACTGTCTTCATTAGATTTTCGGGTAAATATCCAAAGTTCATGCAGAGATTATATAATTCTGCTAGAACGAGGAACAGTTCGTCGCCCGCATACAAAATATGCTCCACACTCAGACCGTCAAACCCCGGAGACTTACCTCGCCTCATCTGTCTAACAGTTTTTGCGACATCGTCAGGTGTAAAATGTAACTTGCGGTTGTCCTCTGGGCGTGAACTAAGCAACAGAGAAGCGGGACGTGGAGTAGTCACAGCGCTGGCCGGTAGCGGCTTAACACTGAAATGGTGCGAAAATAATTCGGCAATTTCCTTTGCATCGTGAACGCTCTCCACACTGACAGGGACTCTAGTTTTCGGATTTAACTTCTTCGTATTTTTCCAGAACTGAACAAAGTTCCTGTCAGCCCGGTGCGTTGCTAGAATATTCATACGGATTGTCTCCTCATTATTTTGGCACCACTTCAGTCTATTCTTAAAGGCTCTGCGGCTTTCCGTCATATTTTTGAACATTTCCCCCGATTCAGGCCTACCGCTGTGAGTCCAACAGCTGTAGTACAACTTGGCCTTTTCATGACTCTCCCTGACGTGATAGTTCCAGCCCGGAACCTTTTTCCGTGCACCGCGACTGGTTCTTACACTAGACTTGGCTGCGGTCTGCAACGTAGACACAATACTATTATAAAACTTATCTATTAAATTCAGATGCTCGGTACAGGAAAAACGCCCACAATTATCACAGTTGCTATCATATTTGATACATCTTAATCTACTATCACAGTGCATTGCGTACATATTGATTTGTTCTAAGTTTCTTTCACCCCATCGCACTTGGCTAAGAGGGCCCATCGCATTATCCACTTGAACTTTATTCGACACTACGCTCATCTCGCACGTCACAGACAGAGGTAAGTGATCCGACCAGTAAACGCCGTAGTCAACCTGTACCGCCGTAATGGTGTCTCGCGCTGCTTGCGTCGTGATGCAGTGATCCAGCCAGCGTCTGGAACCATGCGCATCGCTCACAAACGTGTAAGTATCACTGGACAGCATCTCAATGTCCGCGCAGATCAACGAATGATCCGCGCAGAATGACTCGAGCTCCAACCCAAACCTGGCACCAGGGTGAGCATTGTAGTCGCCCAGCACGTAGACTGCTTCAGCATCGCTATCAGCCGTGGCAGCAGCAACACTCGCGAGGCAGTCCGTGAAGTCCGTCAGGTTTTCCTCCTTGTCAACAGGTAGGTAGACGCTGAAGACAAGAATGTGACTCCCATGCAAACCAATTTGCACAGCAGCCACCCTATCTCCAGCGCATTCGACGACAGACACCTTCGGGAACTTCGATTTCCTCCACAGCAACGCTAAGCCACCGTATGGGCGACCCCTCAACACACCGGACGACGTGTCCACCGATGATTTAGCATGACATTGAAACTCATCGCTTATCTCGTTTACGAAGCCCAGGTCATGGGGAAGTAGCCACGTCTCTTGCAGTGCAATTATGTCTGCATGCTTACATAACGCTCTTATTTGGTCTACTGATCGTTTAACAGATTTACAGTTAAACGTAACCATAACTACTTGACATGTCGGTGTATTATACATTGTTAGTTTGTTTATTGGCGTTGTGTGCGGTTGTAAAACGCTCACGATACCGGCGATACACCAAACCTGCAGGCCAAAATCCGGCATCAAGGAAAGTATCCAATTGGCTACTCCGCACCGTCACCTTGAAAGAGTTGAACGATGTCTCGTGGTTTGCCTTCAACAGTTCGACGGACACACATTCGTGCCCTCTATCGCGTATATGCTCGCATATGTCATCGACAGTTACGTTTTTCTTCGTACGCGAAACATAAATTTGGCACTCCGTTTCGGCCACTTGTATACGGCTACTCACTTCAAGAGTACCACGCATATTCGTAATTCTAGGTTTTTGTTTTTTGTAACTTACAACCGTATACGATAGCGAGTCATCATTTTTCGAAGTATAATTTGTCGGTATGTGCATGCTTTTTGTGTCAATCTTTGAAGTACTACTCCGACTACATGGTCCAGCTCCGGCCGTCCCCGACACGCCATTCGCACCCGACTTCTCATGGCGCGTACGGGCGGGTTTCGCTCGGCCCGTGCGCCGAGGCGGGACACTTACAATGTCTCGATAGGTCGGTGTATGCAAGTCAACCGATTGCGCGGAGGCAGTTTGTGTCATAGGCGGAAGCGATTCACTTGTCACCGCTCTTTTCGGAGTAATCGTCATAGTCGCTTCAGTACGATCTCTGTGCACCTGCGCGTCAAATGAACTACGTATATCAGTCAACTCAGAGTTCATTTTCAGTTGAAAATTTGTCAATTCTGACCTGATGACGGTCATGTCCTTTAGTAGACGTGTGACATCTACATGGTCAAACGTTACCGGCGGTAGTCGGTTTAAATCTTTGGCGACAAAAATCGGCTGTGCGTCAGGTTCAATCTCTTTCAAGAGAGTTATTACATCTGTAATATTCTTCTTTTTCTTGTCATCTCCCTTTCTGTTCACGTTCTTCGATGCACCGCCACAAGCAGTGTATAGCACATTTTTGCCGTTAACTATCTCGGCGTCCGTGAAGTTACTGGCACATATCTGCACTAAACTAAGTTCGTCTAATACGTCAATTTTATTTTGAAGAAACGTTAAAAATTCATTTATTATCACATTCGCCATCACTGGTAACTTGGACCATACGGCATAGATAACGATCTCGCACTAATTAATAAACGCATTGTCCACGATCGCCCAGCACAGCGACGAGCGACCGACTGACTAATAACTACCAATTGCTAGCTCCTCTTGTACTATTCGTAACATACACCATCTAATAACTCTATAATTTAATTTAAAAATTTGATACATTCTTATTATGCATGAACCTAGTTTGTATTATTCTATCATGAATAAATATTTTGAAGTTTGCATTCTGCTGCTCTCTGCGTCAGTCGTGATCGGTAAAAATATCGTAAAAATGTTTTTTTATTGGTCACAAGTGATAGTAATATTATTAATATATATTATTATATTAATAGTATTATTATATTAATAGTATTATTATATTAATAGTATTATTGTTTTTTTTATGAATTAAAATGAAGACCACTATTGATCGGTAATTGAAGAGGCCAAGCATTTTTACTATATTTTATACCAATCTCGACTGGCCCAGAAAAAGCAGCAAAAATGCATGTGATCAGCCAGCGGCCGTACAGTAGCGCTGGACTGCGCTAGCATACAGCATAAAGTCTTTCACACACAGGCGCGATCTGCACGCGGCCTGCGGTCAGTTGAACCGCATGCCCTGCCCCATTTTCTCCCGTCGTTAACGTCCAGTACGTAGCGGATTGCGGTCTAGGCCTCATATCGTTACCTACTGGACGTTAACGGCGACGGGAGAAAATGGGGCGGAGCACACGGTTCAACTGGCCGCGCGCTGGCTGCGCGTGTATGTATCAGGCTTTAACGTCGCCGTTGTCAGTGAAAGGTGTTTGTATTTTGACAGGCGTTTGACAGCTCCGCGGCGATGCGCCAATCACTATAGCGCTATCCCATGCTAGGCCTGCTGTAAATGATCAACTTTGTTTGACGACGTAACGTATAGACGTAGGTAATATAAACGTGTACTCACATAGCACCAACATAAAGCGTGTTCCTCTCTTCGTTCATATACAGTGTGCGGTAAAAGAGTATCGTGTTGCCACACGAAAACTCTCGTATGTGATCTGTAAAGATAGAAAAAGCTTTTAGTCTTGGAAAAGGGGCGTTAAGTTAAACTTTTTGTCGCTTGTACAGTCAAAAACAACGAAAAAGTGTAGTTATGTGGGACCTCCTTATGGTTATGATTTTCTGCCAATGCTTGACCTATTATAAAAATTCGTATAAGTACTAGTAGATAATTTAGAGTGTAGACCAGGTATTTTATAACTGTAAAATAATTACAAAACACTTCATATTTTCTGTGTTGAACCGTGCCTAAAATTATATTTATAAATAACTTTATTGTAATATAAAGTTAACAACTTTATTATAATATAATAATTGCTCGTCAAAGAGCTGTCCAAGCGGCTGGTCGAGGAGTCCGGTGACCAGAGGGCTGGCAGCTACCTTTGCCAACGTATTGCGTTGGCAATTCAGAGAGGGAATGCTGCCAGCCTTCTGGGCACCGTGACTCCCGATGCCCTCCTAGAGGACATATTTTATTTATAGTTAATTTATTTATAGGTAGTTTTAGTTTTTAGTTACTTAATGTTAGTTTTTAATCATGTATTATATTATTAAGTTATTTATAAATTATATTTATAAATAACTTTATATTTATTTATGTAAATAACTTTATTTAAATAAATCAAAGTAGCTGTTATAAATATAACTATAGCTGTACCATTGGATTAGTCTCCTCAGCGTTGACACCTTTCCCATGCTAACTGGTGTAAATGTCTGAATCATAAGTTATTAAAGTGTCATCTCCATCTGATTAATGGTATAAGAACGCAACATACATACAAATATTTCATTCTAATTCACATAGATGGGTAATAAACTAAATGGGGAATGAATGCAGATCCTTACCGGGTTGGTGATATAGTATAGACAGACATATACATATTCACATATGCATGTACAGTCGACGACAGAGATAAGTATACAGGGGGCCTCAATAAGATTGAAATTTTCTCAAAAACTACTGGACCGATTTTAATAATTCTTTTGTAGTTACATAGTTTTAACTTTTATCTATCAGACAGTGTAAGAATTTTTGCAATAGGTCAAGTAGTTTTTGAGAAAATCTCAACCTTAAAAACTCTCCTGTACACCTTTCTCTGTGTTCCACCGTACGAATATGACTGGATGCAATTTCAGACGGCAGCTAATTATGCTGTGGTTACAATAGCAGTGATTATTGGCAGGTGGTCCCGCGGCGGCGCGCACGCAACATCTCGTGACGCCGTGGCCTGTGCAACCCCATAGCTATAACTTCAAATACCGGTTTACAACCACCCTAACCACTTAAATATATTAAACTTACCCAACTCACATACCTATCTTTTAATAACCCATATAACTTCAGTTATAGTATTCCGTGTTACACCGTTTATTATAAAATGTTAACTGCCCCAAAATTTGTAATATACAAGCATTGGCTTTTGGCACGCAATAACTCGGATTGGCACTGACCACGTGTGGTTCAGTACGCATTCGACAGTTCCAAAATCCTGTGTGAATATGATCAATTTTCACTAAAATACCTATATAGTTAACTATTTTAAAATTGTTTTGAACTCACAGTCAATTGGTGAAACTCGTATTCCTAAATTCATGTAGGTTTGTATTTGCGCTAGTATTTCACTATGCAAATCTAGTAAATTTGCATAGTGAAATATATGAAGAAATATTTTGGAAGTATTACATACAGTAATACTAAGGAAGTAGTACATAGTTCTTATTTGCTGTATCTTATGTAAGAATAGGTGTTAGGTAATTAAGATGTGGAATAAGTTAAAAAATGCATTTACCTACTTAAATTGATATAATGGCCTATAGGAAATAATATGTAGGTGTTAGTGTAGTCGCCATGTGTTTGTATATCTCAATGCAGCGATGTCCACAGCTCGTGGTTGAACACCGCAGCGATTACAGCGCTAATGAAGTCATTGTTTGAATATCTAACGAACTGTGTACAGCGATTTATACAAGCGAGAGCCAATTCACGCGTCACGATGCTATTACCTACGAGCGGGCATGTGATTTTTCCCAATTAATTTACTCTATAGTTTAACTAAAGCAAAATCGCGTCGTAAATTAATTTCCACTAAATTGGCAATATGGGTAAGTGGTGTTAAATGTAAATCCATAGTAACGAGGTGTAGTATCGCGCGACGCCGGCACTGACGACCGCATTATGCAGATAGCATCGGCCGGTTAAATACCGCAACAAGTAAACTGCCGAAGCTGGCAGCTTGCGTGGCAACCCGAGCGATCGTGCTCGTAGCCTGTTCAAAAATCATTATAATATTGTAATGAAATTGTCGTCATTCCGTTATTACGGAAGGAGTAGGACTACGTTTGTAGGCACGTCTCTATCTTTTATTTGCTATTAACTGTACACGATCGACTGTATAGAGCTCCAAAACGATGATCAGAATTTAAAATCATATTTCTTTATTGCAGTAAATACATTGCGTATACTTGAACAACTATGTCAATGTTTTTTGAATTTAAACTTTGCGCTGAAAAGGTGCCGTTGAGGAGATATTGTGGCAATAAACTCCAAAAAGTCGATGGTAAGATGGATAATCGTCTTTGTTGTGAGAATCCCTTGAATAGGGGCTAGTAAACAATGGCGTATCTATGGTGGCTAGCAGACAAGCTTACCAGTTCAACTGGAATGACTGGAACATTCCAATAAGACAATTGGAGTGTTAGCCAACGTTATACTCGGTGTGTGCACAGGCGGCAGCTGTTTTAAACCTGTCTTTCGTTTTATTTTAAGCGCCAACTCGAAGAAGTCTAGCGATCCACTGATAGTTCGTTACAATGAAGTTTTTATTGTGGGATTCTCTCCACCAGCGATTTGTATAGAGAATTCCGAAATGTCAGCCTCAAAATATACCTATCTAGACGCAATTTTGTTTTCGTTGCAAATATAAATGATAACTAAGGTTAAGATGAGGAAATCGATTATAGTTAACTGCGAAAACGTTTCCTTTGTTGATATATTACATAAAGTACATACATACCTAAATAACTATGCTAATGTGTAATTATTAAGGTTGGGTTTCAATACAATGAAATTTAGATAATGTTACTCACTATTTGTTACATACAAGTAACTTTGAAAGTTATAATATCGTTATAAGCAACAAGAGAAGGATTGTAACAAATTGGAAGAAAAAATCATAATAATAGGTACATGTACATCATTATATCTGCTCGAAAATCTGACACCTAATTACAGCATCTCGTAATATTATGAAGACTATTAGTCTGTCTGACCTTCTGCAAAAATCGAAAGTAAATCAGACGCGCCGAGTCCGTGTTCAAACAGAACAGTATTTACAAAGAGCTCACACTGTCGGCGACTTTCTGTTCACGGTTGTCTATTTGCTCAAAAAGAACAATTTCTTGGTAAACGTTTTATTAGAGCTGGGATGGCAGACCTTTGCCGACTTTGCTTGAAGCTCTACAGTTGTAAAGTTAATGCTTTGGCCTGATCTTAGGCTTAGACCAACAATGTTACCTCCCGGCCCAGAATGTTGAATTCCTAAAATGCTGAATCTCAAAATTTTGACAAGTATTTGGTATGTTAACCTGAATATTGTGCATGAAATTGAGCGTATTATCAAATACAAAATACAAAAATGTTTGTGTGTATTTTTATCATAAAGGAGACGGAGGAGTTCACCCCGCGTAAATTGTTATAGCAAGATTCGCAGTGCAACACTGTTGAAACCTGATCGTTATATCAACTGGCAAATGAAAAGGTACTACAACAAAAATATTGTTTCCGCAAGACAAACAAAAAAGAAAACATTGACTATAACTATATTATATTATACTATAACTTAATTCTATATGTTTTTGTGTTTTTCTATATGTCTATTTCTTCTTCTTTATAGTGACATTTTATTATTGATATTCGATCGGGTTTCCAAATGCGTTGCGATAACGATTTGTTTTCTGCTACCAACTAAGAATGAAATCTACAATGCCTAGTATGGGATTCAATATTTTTCCTCGTCCACTAGGTTTCTGAGATGCAGTGCGGAGATACGCGGCGGATCTTCGCGTAAATCTGTCCGAGTGGCCACCGCCTCCGCTAGATACCGCGAGCGGATGCCCGCCGCGCCGCCGCCGCTGCACCGTGCCACCACACGTTTTTCTTTTTGCCTACTCTACACTCCACACTGATTTATTGTTCAAGCACTTTTGTTGGCTTTTCAAGGTGTAACTGAAAAATAAACTTTATTTATTTTGAGTACGGAATAAAAAAACATTACCCTCCTTCTGGGGCAGTCGGGTAAAAATATTTGTAAGATCATGACCCCACAGTCCCCTTTATCTAGAACGAAAACTTCATTTATTTTATATATCAAGACCCCAGTCCCATTTATCTAGAACGAAACTTCATTTAATTCATATTAAACAGATTAATAAAAATTGGGGTTAACCAGGATATAACCCGAAATCCCGCCTTCTGTGACACTCTCTTTTCTAACAGTGTTACCGTCTCTACTTTCTCATGTCTCTCCATCATTTTCATACGTCACATAAAACTTAGCAGATAACTTATTTCTAGCCAATCAAACGAAACCCGCGCCTAACAAACAATTCTGATATATTGTATCTCTAGGTAAAGAGTAATATTTGCTATAGGTACAGTTTAACACTAAAAAAGTAGACTTACAGGGGGTCTCATTTTCATTGAATTTTGACAGTCGTAAAAGCGACTTCTAAACTCGCGATCGAGCTCTTTCTCTAAAAAGTATTTCTGAAACTCGGTCTAAGTATACGATTATGTATCTAATTGTAAAAGTATATGAAAAATCGGTCATGTCAATTTTAATGACTCCCCGTGTACCTATACATTTCTCTGAGTTAGACTGTACAGGAGATAGCTCATCAATAGGCAGCGAATTGATTGTGTTTGGGGTTGTATTACCCCGACCTCAATCCGCTAAGTATGCGTGGGGATAAATCCTATTTAATATTTATCATATCGGAACAGGAAATTAGATAGGTAGGTCTTGATTAAACTGTAAGTGGATTAAGTTATGGTCTGTGTATTCTAAATTACAGCCAACTGAATCGATCTTTTGGAAGCTTGTATATATTATCAATAAGGGAGTCCTATTTCGCAACTAAGTATTGTTAAAATGTATGTCCAGTTCATTATGTTTTTTCGGTTTATAGACGAGAATACGTCATAGGTACTTATTTTAAAACGATTGGAAAAAGTTTAATAAATAGTAAACTACTATATCTTATTTGTCCCTAGTCGTCACTCTGTCTGGTAGAAACGGTACATTACATATACTTACTGTGAACGGACTCCAATCCCAGAGCAAAAGATTGTACCTATGTCAACAAAGTTTTACAAATTTTAAACGCACATGTAACCTCAACAATGTTCCTACGTGCACTTTATCTATTAGGAAGTTGTCTGTGCCTTTCAACTAATAGAATTTTTAATCAAGTTGCTTGCGGCGTCGGCGGCGCCGCGCAACGACTGCGCCAGATTAATGTAATTGGACAACGCCATCACAAAGGCAAATTGTAATCCCCCTCTTTCATTAATATGTCTGTAACGTGGCTCTCCCACAACGTGTCCTATTTTAAGTTTATTCCGCCCAGCGATGATGCACCGCCGCGACGACGACAATTTATTTATATGCAAACAAAAAAAAGTTTTACTAACAAACGCTTGAATTGCAAAATTACATAGGCTTTGTTTGCATAACGTTATCTCGGCTTCGAGTGATCTGCGGGGGGTTGCTAGATTGCGGGGTGATGTATCGAGTTGAAATGTCGGCGGAGAGCCGGGTGAAAGCGGAGCGAGAGCGGTCGCACTGGGTCACAGTCGCAGTGTTCGGAACACACCCTTAAATCGGCCGATTGCGGCACAGTCGTTAGGAGCACCGAAGTGTCGGGACAATTAAGTTGAAGCGACGATTGTGAGCGGTGCCAAAGCGGATGTAGGTCAGTGAGTGCAGAGTGGACCTGTGCCGAGGTGCCGCCAGAATTCGGTCCGCGACCTCTGCACTCCTGCCGAACTGCCAACACGTGATCGCATTAACTACACTATACACTTCATATTCAAAACGTTGAATCGGTATGAAATAAAACGACAGGGTTTAAAGAGGACCCGAAAGCTGTGACCCAACACAAGCTGTTGTTATCACAACGCCACGTAAGAAACTTAAAAAATCATTGCTAGAGGAATTTTGCACGTCCTGTAACTTCTGAAAAAAATCGACTTCCCATACTACTATGCAGTTGAGCCTTGAATTTTTACTTAAATTGATTTAAAGACTAATGTTCTTATGTAACAACTATAACGATTTTAAATGAATCAGGAATACAAAGTTATTAATTTTTGTTGTCGAATCAACACTTGCCTCTTATATCTACAGGTGAATCCGAATTCATGAAAAAGCTGTTATCCGATTAAGATTACCCCTCCACTTAAGGAGCTTGGAGTCTTATGACTGGACTGGACTCATAACATTATTCTGTTAACGGGTTTTCGATGAATTCGGATTCATCCTGTAGATAAAATCGTTTAAAGACGCAAGTGTTGTTTTCAATAGCACAGATTGTAAGTACCTAGTACTTACTCTTAACCATTGACAGAGATCTTTAGGGATCATTCTGAAATTCACTTGCCGTTCAAAGTGTTGTTTCAAGTTATATTCAATTCAAGCTCAGTAACCCTCGTCTTTAGACCCGACTGTCATTATTCTGAACATAAAATCTTATCTGCAAACTCCTTAAAGATGCATTCTACGGAAGACGTCGCCATCTATCTAAACAAGTAGGGGGAGATAAGGCGTTTTAGTGCACTCTCTAATACAGCGTGGCGCCTGATGTACGATTTTCGTAGCTTTAAATCCGATAATTTTGCACAAGCGATGTGGAATGAAAAAATTCCATTACGCGACACAAATGTACAAAAACATACAATAATTCCTAGATTAAGTATTTACCAAAAATACTTTTCGAAAGTATTTTTGGTTCGCTGAAACTATACTTTTTGTGCTTAGTTTAGTTTACAATAATTATTGATTACCAGTGTATCAATTATGTTTCATCGAGTACAGTAATATTTTCTTTACCCCCTGGTACCCCTTTCACTAACAAATAGCCTTAATATTAGACTGTGCATTGTATTCAAATACTTACCTAGTACGGTAGTAAGAACTAGGTGTGCAATATTACGACATATAAAAACTTCCATAATGCAGAGTTACGACTTCCATTCTTTGTTCCAGCTTACATGCGAGCATATATTATGACGTCCACGACGTAAGATACTACCGAATTATTAAATTTATCCGAACTAAAATGTGCTCTACAACATTGTACTAAAGATCGTAAATAAATGAGCATTATTTTTGCCAGTCAGGATATTTTGGACGGTGTTAAATATGAAAGCGGCACCGTGAAATGAGCTTTGGGCTTCCTGTGGGCTGATGTGTCGTGTCACATGTCGCTCCGGTATTACTACACATTGCATTCTTCTAAAATGATTAGGAACGGTAGTTACAAAGATTTTGGTTTTATTTATATATCCTTTTCCACTATACCTAAACAACAATATCAACCTGGTACTCCTGATAGTACGTATTATAGAATGGTTGGGAATTTTCAGTTTTAAATGCTCTTAACATATAGGTCTTTTGAAAATATGTCCTAAAACTATACATTTTGCGACGACGTAAAAGTGTGGAAAAATTAACTGACAGTGGCTAGAGGTAAATAATAATATTTGAAGTTATAGTTACGCCCTTTCTACAACCCTTTAGCGTTAACGCCAATTCAATAATTCGCTAGCATCTGATTGTTTGTAAAGTTGGCGGGTTCCTGGACCAGGAACAGGAAACATGAACCAGGAATCCTAGTGAATGACGAATTTGAACTTTCAAAGAAACTGTTCACAGTAAATGTAATTTCTCTTGGAATAACAGCGCGTATTTATTTATACACAGATGTCGATTGCAATCTGCATTGCGTTACGACGCGCCGTTGTCAGCGCGTTTAGAAAATGTCATATGCATAGGCCCTTGGATATGATTATTAAAAAAAAACAGAAGTAGGTTCCTCGAGTCTACTTACTTGCCTATTGTGAATTATGATATAAAGTCTGTTAATACAGCGTCTCTAAGTTCACAGTAAACAGGGGAAATGAATGCACATGTGGGCTGACGGTGGCGCGGCGGGCGGTGGCGGCGGCGCAGCCAAGCGTGACGCTGATAGCCTCCAAGCTGTGTCGCCTTGCGTCGCAGCCTCTGTACAAATAATAATTCTGCATACATTCCCACGCCGCCGCCGCGCCCGCCGCATCCGTGACACCGCAGTACATTATGTGCATCCCTCTAATAACCACCACTACTACCAACCGAACTCAAAAGCGAATTCCAAATTTTAAAACCGAATTAAATTTTGAAACAAAATTTGTTTACACTGTTTGTTCCGTTTGTAATTTACTATCGCAGCCCGACAAGCCCCAGCGGATCAATTTGTTTTATAGGCCGCCCTGTCTATAAAAGACGGCAAACAGAAAATTCTCCTGAGGGCCGGCTTAATAATTTATGAACTTGCAGAAAACTCCGAATTTCGCTTTTTATAATCGGAAAGTTCATTACCATTACGTCGGCGTTCGTCTCTCCTTATTGAAAGACAAAGTTGGACAGAAAAATCTTTGGATAATCCATCATACTTAGTAGGCTGAATTATGTATGAATTACGAATGAATGGCGCTTTGTGGATATGTTATAAGTAGCAGTCGAAATATTATTCTTGGTCTGTATAATATGGTTGTTTGCTTTAGTTAGAGTACTACGTATGTGGTTAAATGATCTTTCTTGGAATATGTAGGGTGTAAACTTTAGCTGCGAACAGATATAGCTATAGATTTTGATTGCCCAAATGCAGCCTGTACAATGAAATTCAATTAGATGTTCCTTCATGCACGCGGGGTTACACAAATTACTTCAATAAGCACGCATGATGGAGGACGATGTTCCCGCGAAATGGCGAAATTCCATCCGCCGTGGATGCGCTACTGAATACAAATTCACATGTACTCCAATTATAGGAAAACGATTTGGTACGAATATTCTTGGCAGACTTGCAAATTTCGTCTCGAATCAGCAAAATATATTTATTTTGTTGGGAGTCGGGAATGTGGCCGCAATGAGGCCGTGACTTTCCTTTCCTGGAAGAGGCCAACTGCCCTCCGGAGAGCGCGCTCCTTTCAAAGTAGCTTGTCTATTATGTTATGTTATAATTGGACAATCTAATCTAAATAGCCAGCCGCGCAATTTTATACGCACATAGAATAAAACCTGAATGATCCGGACACATAATTTGATTCAAGGAAACATAATATTTACCTCCAATCGGATAAGGATATCTTTGAATCTATTTACATTCTTGTCGCAATATAGGTACGCTATTAAGTTTGTATATCTGTGTTATCTCTATGAACGGATATACTAGCTCACTTTAACTACTCTAATAAGCTGATATTTGTATACCTACTGGTGTTGTCAGTCTAACTTTTCGATGAGCGTCCAAATACGGAAAATATTAACAAGTTGTATCTGGAACTAATTATTTATTACCTTCCACAAGAGTAACACTTTAAAGTATCTTATGCATAACAAGACATAAAACATTATTATAATTAACATAGAAGTAACGAAGCCAACGCAATGTTTTCTGAAAAATATAATTGTACAAAATGTTACACTACAAGTCAGGTAGCAGAGGCAGGTAATGCGGACGTTAATCCGGTACATTTTTGCAGCAGTGCGCCAGCGCATTAATTACGCGCCGGTATCCTGCCGCTGCCGGCGCCGTATCCCGCTCTGCTAAAAGCTACCGGCAATTACATGAGCAACTCCGCTTGAATAATGTCTGTCCATATAGCAACGTAAGTACTCTTGTTTACCAAAAGAGCTCGACTTTGGCCCATAGATAAACATTTGAGATTAATACGACGTACGTAATTCTCCTATAAATGAATGCATTTTGGTGCAATTTTAGGGTAAGTATTTGGTTTTAAGGATAAGTAGTGTTGCTGTTGCGTGCCTGCTACCTGCACTTTCCTTTAATCCTCAATACCGGGATTTTTATATTAATAATTCGCTTCAGTTTAGGTTTAGGTACCTATAGGATTCGATTTGGTGGCTAGAAAGGAGTCACATCTACTGTCATTTTCAAATTATTTCATACCTACATTATATATTCAATTTTAAGTCTGGTCTTTACATCATGGAGAAATTGCAACTTCTTTGGTATTTTTAAATACGACTACACGATGTAATTTCATGTAAGTAACAAATTCCGCGACCCTTGCAGTGCTATCCTAAAATGATTTTCTTATTGTAGAGCGAATCCACCCACACAAAGTTTGTTACAATTGTTACAATGGATGTCACGTGCATGAGACACGTACACTGGGCCAACACAAAAACGAGCTGTAATTTTAATTAAAACGTCGCAACTTCTGAACCGGTAATACAATTGCGAGTTACTTGTGTTCGCATGTCATACCTCATACATATAACATAAGTAATTATATTACGCCAGAACCAATTTGAGATAATCCGTAGCATTAATATTTATTGGAACTCGACGCGTGATCCTAATGCTTTGCTTGAATTAATTTTGACTGTACTAATACAAGATGCTTAGGAACGCTGCTGATTCAATGAAGAACAAGAGTGACTACAAGTTTTAAACATCATCTTATTCTCGAGATCATTCCAGCCACGTATAAGGTCTTTTTCGTATATCTCTACAGAGGTAGCTAAATGCTGGCTGAACAATATACGTTTAAAATAATGGGCGTTAATTTTATATTTAAACAAATAAAATCCTCCATAGTTTGATATCACATATAATATTTATGTTTTACGTTTACATACTAAAACATTATTTAATCGAATCTGTAGGTAAATGAGTTACAGTAACGCTGAGAGTTGAGTTCGCCGGACTTTGTCAAAATTGCATGGTCCATGAAAGCTGAATGCAATTTTTGAGTTCTACTCTACATTCATTTCAGTCAGTTCCACTTACGAGTAGGCTATAGGTAAGTTACTCTGTAAATTAATACTAACTCTACAGTTTTAAATGCCGAAAACCTTCGAAAATAAGAATACAGTTTAAGGTTCACTAATACGCGTAAATAATTTGATACACCCAGCTGTTTATAGTCACTTGATTTTGTACAGCATTTGTGTTGAAAAGCCCCGGCTCTAAACATTACTACTTAGTGGTGCAACGACAAGAAACGGCTGAAAAGGGCTCTGAGGGCAAACAGCTCCGAGGTACCGGGCCACAACTCCCTCCTGCCTTGCCTCGTCTCGCGTGCCTTGGTTTTAATTAGCCGGCACTGAGCCCGATTTTAATCTTCCAAGACGCAAAATAAGGGATGCCACAAAACATTCATGATGTGGTAGTAAAATGACGTATATGCAAAGGTATCGTCTCTGTGTTTCAGGAATTTCAATCTACTTTATTCAGGATATCTTAATTATTTTTTCTCAGGGAGGCCTAAGTAAGAGAAATGTATTTTATTGAACAAAATTAATTACAAAGTATACTTAGCTTAAATAATTATATACAACAGGCGGTCTCTTTCACAAGTCACTCATGTAATCATCTCACAATCATGTAAGTAATTCTACACATAGATGTAATTTACAAATGATCTACGTGAGGCCCAATACAATACATGCCGCACCTACACGGCATCCATCCGATACACCTTAGTTAGTAAAAGGAAAATGAATCCACGATAAACCTTATAGAAATAGGCCTATAAAAGATTGCTTCCAGCTATTAGTGTCTTTGTAAAATAATATTGTTATCTCACTCGGAAATGTATAAACAGTCGTTAGAGGGATATAACGTATTTATATCTATGTAAACACACTATGACGTCACAAGTAGCAAACTGCTGTCCTACTTGGCTGGAAAAGTGTGGCGAGGATTAGCAAAAAGTGAGGATATCCCGCGGTTTGAGGCAGCGAGGAGCTCAGCCGCTGTGCGAGGCACACAAATGCATTGCGGACGCGGGGCACGTCCGAAATCCGACACTTGGCATACTCCGCACTCCGCTGCTTTACCCCTAATAGAAGTTTTAAGTTTTAATTACGTGCCTACTCGCACCCGATGTAATAAGACGTTTTGCAAGAAATAACCGTGATAAGGTAACACTTTCAGAAAGCAAATGAAAATTTTACCGCGAAAAGTTAAGACGTCTTTAGTAAAGACCGCCTTTTATATAAAGTTTGTGCAAAACTACCCAATTATTACCGCACAAGTAGCACAACTCCCAAAATAAGACACAATCGCAGCATGAACAAGAAGAGCTACACTGACAAATAAATAAAACAGAGCCGAGGTCCAAGTTGGGGTAATTTCTACAGCGATAAAGCGCAAAAGGAGAGCGGTATTAAATTAAATACGCCGTAAATAAATGCTAAATGAGACAAAGGACTGTGGGAGAATTTGCAATCTAAACAAGAATAAAAGGAGTAATGTATCTTTTAATGAAAGTGGTGAGAGCGGCGCCGTTGAATGACGTCAGATGACTTGTAGATCTACATGACGAGTCCCTCGTAAATACCACTTGATTACGACTTGATGTAAGTTATGGTATAATATACCTAAGTGTCATTTTGCCAGCATGCATTTTGATGAAGGCTTCTATAAATCTTAAACAATAACCTAGTAATTTAGAGTTACGAAGAACAACTTTAATGCTTATGAAACAAAACTGATTTCGATCAATTTCTTAGATTGATTACCCACCGTACCACTAGGGCCAGGGGTAGGGTGGGTCCGCAATGATGTGCATGATGCGAGACGTCTTTATTGTAAAAGTAGTGACGTGATTTAAGATTAGAAAATCCTTCGAGCGAATCGAGCGATGTGTAGATAAAAATATAGTTTGTCATAGAATAATAAATAGTTAATTATAGTTATTTATACCAGCTTATTATAGCTACATTATACGTTTTTTTAAATAAATAATATCTAATTGTTCATATTCAGCGAGAAAGCGTGACCCGAGTCTACCGTACAGTTTATTTTTACTGGTGTTTGTAATAAACACGAAATTAGTTGGTAAATATACACGAAATTAGCGCAATGCATTAGATAGACAGCCACGAGAACGATCGTTCATTTTGTTATTCATGTAATCGGATACATTATCTCGTCGGTTCGAGTTCGACGACAGCCAACAATCCAATACGCCTCGCTTCGGGAGGCTTTTAAAAACAGGAAATTCTTAATGCATTCATAATATTGCTAAGTGGACGATTGCATTGTAGTTAACATGGGAGTTTTAATTATGTTAAATACTTTATTGCCCTCCGTGCCGGTAGTACTACCAAGAAGTACAACTGGTAGTACAAATGACACACCTAAGTATCTCTAGTACTACTAAAAAAATACAAGTAAATTCACTTGACTTTCTGTATTCTAATTAAAACATAAGATCAACTGGTAGTACAAATGATACACCTTTGTATCTCTAATACTACTTATGTACCAGCAAATCTACTCGTACATTATTGCTAGAATGTCAAGATTATATAAGAAATTTTTTTAAGAATTTGAAAAATATAAATTATTAATAAAACAGGGACAAATTAATGCCAACAATCAGGTTGAGTGCCGCACTTTGGGAGAGAACCTGTGGTGTCCAGCAGTGAAGTGATACAGGCTTATGATCATGAATTCAAATCCGCAACCATGGCGCTGGATGTTTATTATAAAATACTCAGCGGCCATCTCCTGAAGCTACCAATATGTAGATAAGCATTCCATGACCTATATTAGCAATGCATGTTGCAAATCCTGAAAACGAGTTATCACAATCTTGCAACAGCACTCGAATTATTCCTCTCTAATGCAATGCTCTGTAAACACAAACTGGGATTTATTAGAACGAACACCACCGACCGACGTTCCTCAGTGATTTACATCCGTATTATCTCACTCCAGCTATCTGCGAGACGCCAGGTTACACCCGCGGCCCATTTTTCATCCAAAACAGATTGCCCTTTACTTATCTCCAGCTGACATTTTGATGGGTATTCAATTAAATTTTATTGAAGTTTCGATCTATTTCTTTTGAATTCCAATGCGAGTGAGTACTCTTACTTATTGATAAACTAAACTATTGAGGGTTATGTCTGTCTGGTGCAATAAAATATATCATCAATCAATAGTACGAAAGAAGACATTGAGGTGGTGCATGCTCGTAATAGTTCACCTACGAGTACATCAGTAAGTATTATATTGATATAAGTATGTTTATTATTGATATCTTAAAAACAGAAGTCTCTTAAGAAATTGAAACTATGTATACCATATAGATCATTGGTACTTTACTTACAACATAAGAAATTAGAAGTTGCCGTATTCTCCCTAAATTATTTCAGACGTTTTTAATAGAAAGTGTAGATACTTTAATGTTGTTTCAATTTAATGAGTTATTTTTTGAAACATTTCATCCATAAACAATTAGGCACGTATAGGTTTTTAATGTTTCAGTTATTTGTAGATAGGCTATCGGTATAAACGACGGTGGCAGGCGCCACTCCCGATGCGAATGGAATCCGGGGCGTACGAACCGACCAACTCTGGAATCGTTAGAGCAACTTTTGACAAGCTTCCAGCCAGCAAGACACTGTTTAGACTAGTTATGACTATTTTCGTAACCGCCATTTCTCTCGGCAGACAGCGGACTAACGTGAATAAATAATGAATAATGAAAATGCCGAAACGTAACACTACATTGTCTTGGTTTTATACTTCATTGCAACAGATGCAAGATCAGCTTTTTTTGATACATTTTGTTTGGTATTACAAAATAGTAAAGAACCAAAAATTCTTAGCCATTTAAATGTCATAGTCCGTTGGTATACTTCACGAAGATGTTGAGATACATCATGAAATGAGCGTTGATGCAGAGCTATACTGAATTCGTAAAAAAAAATTCAAACTTGAGTCTTGACTTAACTTTGTAATGTAAAATAGCCATTGATTTTGGGTTTTGGAAGATGTCTGTACAACGAAGATTCAGCCACGCAATTGCGATATCCTGAATTACAACTGGATTAACATTATAATATATTACTCCACATAATGTTATTTAAAACACAGAAAATGCATGCTTTAAATGCAGCAGCAGTAGAGTTTTGTAGACTTTCTGGCCGTTTATAGTGAAGTTTAAGTAGTACCTACTCTGCGGTATAGCCGCACTATCCCGCTCGCCTCAGTTTAATCCGACAGAATAAATAAACATCAACTGTTCCGCGTATCACTGCAAATCCCGGAAGCAAATGTTCATATGTTTTAGGCATGTGTATACACTTTTACCTACTATGTTGAACATTTATATATTTTGCATTATCAAATAGGCAGTTTGATAAATACTACTTTGATACTCAAAGTTTAATAGTGAATTTATAAGTTCTTAGCTATAAATAGTTGCATAGTTAAATATATCATAGTTTAATTAGGTACTTATTGCAATAGAAATAGATTTGTTGTAATACACGCGTATGATTGTTAGAGTATTGAAAATCAGGATTTAAAATGAATACGTTTGCTTCATGGATTATTTTCCTAATGTAAAACATTAATATAGGTGTTTTTTTTGCAAACAGATACGGTATAACCGCATTCCATAGTAAATAAATTGTTGTGTATTAAGCCTACACGTGTGTGGTAAAATAAACCGAAGCAGCAAACTTCAGCACTTAAAATTCACAAAACTTTGCCTTTATCATTAGTGCATCTCCGAGCAGGCATGCGTTATTATGCGCATAAATTTAAATATTTTTATTATGACTACCGAATAGACGTTTTTAATAGACATTTTCATTAACAATTCTTCAGGATAAAACAGTGGATTCGTAAATTGAATGCGAGGTAATAAATGAATCCCTTGCATTTCAATGAGGCCTCAAGGCTCCTAGCTCTGATTGATTCCACTTCACGGAAATAATTTCGACCCTATTTGGGATTCACGGGAGATCTCACTCCCGCGCCATTTACTTTTTACGCATGAGCGTTCGCCCTTATTGTTCTTAATTAAATCTTGATCATTCGAAGGGATTACACCTGGCGAACTTTCGTGTAACTCGATTAAATGTTAACGAAGATTAAGTATAGAGTGTAAGTCTGAAGAAATAATTATTTAATTAATTATCTTTGTATCTAATTATGTAGAATAATAACAATATGGTTTAGATAATAAATGCAGGTATTTATGGAAGTAAGTATATCAATAAAATGTCAATCATTTGTAAAAGTCAAGCCATGGTAAATAAATATGGCCTCATTCTATTATATTATTTTTTGCGATCCTGACATGATTGCTGCCAAGAGCTGCTAAGCTTAACCTACATGCAGATATGCTAGCTGTGTTAAGTTAAAATATGTATTGTATCTCGCCTATATGGGAATGCGCGTCTCTGCGTTTCCTTTCAGAGCCAAGCCGTATCTATAAACTATGGATGGCCAATTTATGGTGGCGATGCTGTGTAACCCATTCCGGGTCAGAGATTTACGATCCCGGTGCCTCACGAATACGATTATCCAGGCGGTACATCTAGAAACCTCACGACAATACGATAAAGTGCAATCACAAACAGTCCCATGTTTATAGGTCCATCCACATTTATATGAATGCAAACACTACAAGATATTTGTTTGACAGTTGTAGTGTGTACGTAAATAGACACCAGAGGATGTGGGTTCCATACCCGTGGGATCCTGATGAGTGCATAACATAACAGTTTGTTCTCATTCATTGTGGTGATTCCAGAGCGTGGCATGCTAAATTTAATCATCTCGAAACGAGTCATCCCGCATCTTATGCGATGTACGTGTCAGTGACACAATTGCGTTTAGTTTTAGGATTCGATTTGGCGGCCACATATTATATCTCGATCAGTTGAGTATTATATCTATCTATATAGGCAGATGCTACCAGGGTTGCCAGATTAGGGAGGTTTCTCGCAATTTTTTGGTAAAATTAGGCTGGTGGGGAAATTGTTTGGATAAAAAGTCAAGTTGGAGAATTTTGTGACCACATAGGTAATAAAGTTGAGATATGGCTTAAAAGCCCGTGGCGAAATGCT
The DNA here is from genome assembly GCA_963506565.1 of Tachystola acroxantha. Classification (NCBI taxonomy): domain Eukaryota; kingdom Metazoa; phylum Arthropoda; class Insecta; order Lepidoptera; family Oecophoridae; genus Tachystola; species Tachystola acroxantha. The sequence continues at coordinate 8,717,836 of OY735874.1, forward strand.
CAAAATTTCAGCCGACTGCTAAAATTCAACTCAGAAAACGTTAAATATAAAATATAATCATGTGTCTTCTTGACAAATGGTCTTGTCTATAGTCGTGTTTTTTTTAACCTAATAAATATTATTTTACTAAAAAAAATCTTAAAAACTTTTTTTTTGGACAACGTATCATTTTAGGAAAGAAATATCAAACCGGGGAAATTTGAAAAATCCAATCTGGCCACCCTGGATGGTACCGACATAAATTTATAAATGCGCGGATGGTATAATAATAGTTATTATTATTACAGATTGTTGTACAGACTGTTTTGGCACAGAAAATGAATATGATACGTATCAATATTAATTTACTGTGTTAGAACTTTAAAGTATCTACTTATATATCCCTTGCTAACGCTAGCTTAGAAATTCAGCAATAAATTAAATAATCAACACATTATGGGTACAATTTAGTTGAATGATGAACATTAACGAAACACTGACTGCCGCTATAATATACAGCTAGGTAATAATAATAACTATTATTATAGCAGCCGCGGGGAATCATAGACATAGGCATAACAATAATTCACACCCACACCTCGGAGCTAATTGCTCTATAATGTGAGGTAATCCAACTGAAATGCAGCGTAGGTTGTGCATAGCAAAGCTAGTTTCTACATCATAGAATAAGTAATTTAAGAATCTATATAAACTGCAAGTCATCGGATTATGTAACTTTAGGGAGTTCTATTAAAGTCTTTCCCACATCGATTTCCCGATCTGAGGCCTAAACCGCAATCCGCTACCTTCTGGACGTTAACGACAGGAGAAAATGGGGCGGGGCATACGTTTGAACTGACCGCAGGCCGCAAGCCGCGTGCAGATCGCGCCTGTGTGGGAAAAACTCTCTCTCTCTCTGGAGAATATAAAACTGATTTAGACATGATGAAAATTTTCTTGCCGTGGGCAGGACTTGAACTTGCGACTCTCTTGAAGTTGTGCCTCTTGTCTGATGGCGAATGGTGATCGCTGAAGACCATCATAAAACGGTAGCCCTCTCCCTGTTTATTAATTTTTAAAGTTTATCAAAAATGATAGTCCACTATTTTAAACGCTAATAGAAATGAGATGGACATGTGAGGCATATTTGGCGCGGTATCGCACAAGCACTCACTCACAATAGCTGAAAAGCAATTTCCCACCTCATTGTTCTAAAATTGCGTGGCGGTTCCATTTCGTGTCCATCGAACACTCGAAACATGGAATTACTACGAATCTTAGAGTGGAAGCAGCGTTATATTTCTGTGTCAAATAACTGATATAAAAATAGACTGGTTCTGGTATTCCATACAGAGACTCGTGGAGTGGGACTATTCCAATTATCTGAGAAGATATCATGGTTTTTTTAAATTTTAATTAAATCATACATTAATATTCCTTAGTGTAATGTTCATCATCAATAAGTTCATGAATAAAATAGCATTCAGAAGTCGAAACGGGACACTAGGCATGCTAATATCGAATTCAAGCCTTGAGTGGCCTAATTAGTGGACATGTTGACAAAGCATAAATTAATTACCTGGGATATAGGTACCCAAATGTAATACCTACATAATACGCATGTACTTAGTATGGCATTTATAAAATGTTATCTTAACAATATCATACATGTAAGTAGTCACGTTAGTATGTACAATTGGAGATGAGTGTTCTCACTTCTTCAGTCAGAGCAGTCAATAATAGTTAATTATTAATCATTTAATTAAAAGTATAATAACTCATTCGTATACCTATTGAAACATTCAGATAAACAACAGCAATGATACATTTACTGTCAACTGTAAAATGAAGTTAATTAAAAGTTAATTAATATGTGGATATTTCACGCGCGCCGCCGCCGCCGCCACTCGGCTGGACATCGAGATAAACTAATTACTTACTTAAATATTTTGGTTTCGTATATACAGATATAAAACTATTCATAGATCGTCCACAAATATGTATTTGATTTCACCTGACAACAGCCGCAGAGATTTCTGAGAATAGAACGCTCTTCCAAAAGCAGCCAGCCCCTTTGTTCGTCACTGTCGAATGGAAATCAATTTTACAGATCAATTCCGATGTTCGCCGGCCTGACGACCACTCGGCCGAGCAACCTACGAATACAAGTCGTATCTCGGATACGAGGAACTAGAAACACCGTAGCGTTGCTTTACCAGCTAAATTAGTTTTGAGCTGTGATCATCCGAGCGTAAGCTCACGATAATCGTTCCGATCCCAAGCCCGCCTTCGTATACACATTTGGCGAATAATGCCACTATTAATCATTTGATATATTATGGAATAGGGGGTAGGTAAGGGGTGGGTAACTTAAATTATTATATTACCTCTACGTCTGAGAGATGACGATGAGATATATTTTAATTAAATTACCTTATGACTATCACAGATTTTCTAATTTTGAAATATCATGCCTATACTTAGTTCATTAATATCATATGACAGATACCTCACAAACACCTAGTTATAGAATCGCATATAGAGCGGTGCAGCCCGGTTCATGCGGGGAGATTTACGATTGCAATCAAACGCCAAGGCGCGTCATTTTTCAACATCAATATCATAGCGCGATACAGTTCGTGACACATTAATTTGGTAACCGGTGCGGGCCACGACGAGAGAAACTCTGAGCTTTGCGCCCGTGATCGCTTTTTCATAGCACCCCACACAAGGATCGCCCGGACCGGACAGTTCGAGCTAGTGAATTTTGCGATACCGCCTGCTAGCTCAATCCTCTTCCAAAATTGTTTCTTTTGTGTGTATGACGGGAATTCGGTCACGTCTGCATACATGCGTCGAGCGTTGTTTTAGGAAATATCCATATATTTTTCTTTTTAGTACAATTATTCAAACAATTTTTGCACTGTAATGGTAATCAGTGCTGGATTAAGTCAGCGCTGGGCCCATAGAAAATTATATCAAGAGGCTCTTGGTTTGGTTCCGATTCTGAAGTTTAGTGTGTTCAATAAAACGTTATTAATAATTTTTTTATGGATTTATTATGGGCTTAAAGGTAATAATCCAAACCAATTTCTATGAGCAAATCGTGTTCTATGTTCATCAACATGAAGTGATTTAGACGTTCTTGGCCCATTTTTATGTTCAGATAAGCGTAGTTGCGCGGGACTCGTAAATAACTCATTAATTGCTATTCTAGCTACGTGGCTAATCTGACACTGAAGGTATATTGCGACACATTCAATTACCGGTTACAGGTTACAGGTTGAATAAAAAGGTCATAAATTCACCCGTTTCTTATATTTATTGCCAACATAGCAGCAATAATTACGTCGCCACATCGTGCCCGTAAGCAGCAGGAATACACACATTTATTTACCAAAATCGTGACTTCAGTCTGCGGTCTATGAATGCAATGCGCACAATAACAGCAAAGAAAATAAATAACATTATCAGGAAGTAAGGTTTATTTCACACACATGATTAACGATTCGCGTTTATAATTTGTCTTTGTTTGTTTTATCAAAAACAATCAAAAATAAGCTTGTGTTCCGGCGCTGGTTGCGGCGACGGAAGCGGGCCCGCGGCCGCGCCGTGATTAACGACTGCGCCTCACCGACTTGAAAATGAACCCTATTACTAAACGAACTTATCGCCCAAGGAAAGTAAACTCTAATTGCTGACTTTCAGCCCGGGCGCGGGCGCGGACGTTTAGAGCCTTGTTAGTTTCATTATAAGTATGAAATAAAAACAATCTTTATGGCGTTCGGCCGCCACGCTGCCGTTGTGCTATCGTTATTCAGGAAATGCATCGATTAGATTATGAAAAAAAAAGTTTGTTGATCTTATAGTTTAAATAAACAAGTAACCAATAAATATTAATAAATAAGAAATACATAGGTAGAGCGATAGAGCGAATGTCAGTGAAATGATATCCTTCTGGGTCTGTTTTAAAAAGGAGCCAAGTGCTGTCTACTACCTACCTACATACTTATAACATTTTGACGAGCGTGCACGAAGAGAATGATGAACAAAGTTTGAAATGAATGAAAATTTCAAGTTTTGAAAGAAGTGAAACTGGTGTGCCAAGATCGCAACAGTTCGAAATTCATCGTTCGAAGTCTCTACCAGACTTCAGACACGCTACGGAGTCCGTACGAGAATCAGGCGTGAGTTTAGAGGTCGGTATTAATGTAACCAATAAAGGAATACTTATTGAGAAGGTGAACTCTTTGTATGTGTCTCAAAAGTAATTCTTTATTCAATTTAAAACTTTTGTAACAGTTGTACTGACCAGTAGATGAATGCAGCTTCAGAGCAATAGGGCCAATAATTCATTATGAAACTCAATGCAACCCAGTTCCCAACGGCAGCGCTCTCCATATCATAATCCTGTATAATAATAAAGTCTTTATTTCATGAATGCGCAATGGCCGAGCTTTGACTACAATGCTGTTATTGCATAAGATAAATCTTTTGTTACAATCAGATTTGTGTAATACGAATATCGAATGAACGCGGTGAGTCAGCATTTCATTGTGTTCTCTACACTACAGTAACGTTCCTGGAACGATGCACAGTTACAATACGAGTATGATGGTGATGTTACACGTTACTAAATTCATTGTTAAAGTGTTTTTGAGTTTCATTGTAAAGTTTAATTGAGTAGTTTAAACAAACAATGGTGTGTAGGTGGGTTGAAAAATAAGGTGCGTTCTTTCTCTGCCATGTTTTACAACATAGAGACAATTGATTGATAGGAATACCTACGATACGTACAGTCAACAACACAGAAAATGGAAGATAATACCACACTACGCGATACAGGCTAGGTTTTGCGTAATTTTGTGCTAACGACTGTGCAATTAAATGCAAAACAATTCATTTGAGCATAAATGTGGAAAATATTTTTTCTTGGTAGGCTATACCGATTAACGTAACACGTGCTTGTATAGAGTTACTTTAAAAAGAGAAATAAAGAGAAGATAAGGTAAAAATGTAGTATCATTTTGCAACAGCAAGAGTATCGGCGGTCGCTATGCACCGAAGCTCGTAGGTAGTTGGCCTCTTACCAAAATGTATCAAAGCTAGATTTATGTGGTTGTGCGACGAAGGCTGCGATGGTATCGGCGCGGGCGGCCCGCACCCGCAGCGCCCGAGCCTGTATTGTGTATCGTGGGAATTGGATTTTGTAGCGTATTCCGCTTTGTCAAAGCATGACAACGACATAGTCGCAACGAAATTTAATAACTCCTGCATTGAAATGGAAGTACTTTACAGACAGATTCATTGAAAGCAATTTGGTATTCTTTAGAAAGTTCTGATATTAACAATTCTAACAAAACATGTTAGATTTAATCAAAGACGAATTAAAGTGTAATTCTTTGGACATTGTATATTTCTTAATTTCAATGACATAAGTTTGTCTTACTTCACAAGTGTTACTACTGCTCTGTTGTCAAGTACTGTATTAGTAACTGTAGGAGTATCTACGCTACTTGTACTGTCAATTAAGTTAAATTGAAAATTAAAATATACTTATAATGGATATAGCAATTATTTGAGTGATGATATTGCCTTTGCAATTATTAAAACTGTCTTTTAAACAAATTAATGGATGATATTGCCATTGGAGTTAATAAACTTCTTATCGGTTAATAAAAAAATCTATAAACGCAGGCAATAAAACTGCCGACCATCATCTCTTTTTTATCGGAGTAGTTATCAAGCCATCTTCTCAACTTTAATGAATTCGAAAACTATCTACGAACAAAATGTCAGAGAGTGATTTGACAACTTTACGACATCGTTGACTTTCTTAGATGGAATCATATAAATTTGAACGGAAATAATATGCACAATGCGAACATAGAATTCACATGAGCTCATACATTTTTAAAATGAACGCCTTACATTTCTGTGTGATCGAGAAAATAAATGGATGCACGATTTTTTGTGTTTCGCTGGGGCGTTAAATTATGCGTTTATCATTTAGGGGTGTTTACAGAAACTCCCGCGGGATAAAATTGAAACGACTGGAGCGATGCCAGCCGAATAGCAACATGCGATATTACTCTTCTGTCATTTCATTACTTCACAGAATACATTTCAGTTACAGTACAATACAAGTCAACAAAAGAAGGTAGGCCTAAGTACAATAGATATTTCAGGTAACACCGAAATGAGAGAAATATCGATTCGTATAGCACAGTATTAAATTGGTCTTCAAACAGATTTGGAGCCCAGAAAGGCAAAAAGTATTATTTCGAGTTATCAATACGTTGCGTCGTCATGTTGCGTTAGTATACAGACAGATATGTAAGCCACAAGCTGCTATGTTTATCACTTCCGCAGGATTCCCGCGATGCATTATCGCACACCGACGACGTGTAAATATGGACACCAACATTACTAGCGGAAACACCATTCTTAGTAAGTACCAATGATACAGAAATAACTCGCGGTGTCGCCGTTCCGCGAAACGTTGAACTTGGTACAGTTTTAGACAACACGTGGACATTGGTTGTCTGCTGTTATTATTGTTTTAGATTTTAAGAGAGTATCAGATATTGGATATACTATTTTTCTACTTATATCTAATTCACTTCATCCGTTTATTTATTCTTCCCCAGTTCTTCTCTTGCATATAGGGGCATTCTTTCAATTTCTGCTGTTAGAGCCGATATTGGTACGTCTATGCCAATGTAAGTAGGTACATACCTGTTTAGGTTCTAGTCTAACCAAACATAACTTCAGTTTTATAGATTTCATTATAAATTCCTCTTAGTCCGCCTTCTCGGAAAAAGAGCTTTTAACATTATTACTCACATGGAAGCTAACAAAGGCTCTCATCTTTTAGCAGTAAGTACGTTGAACGTGATTTTGCTGAAAATTATTAGAGTTCCCTTTCATGGCCCAATCAAACGCTTGATTCCCCTCTACTACCGCGGTTCTGCAGGGTTCACTTATTTGACTTTATTTGAGCCGTTTGTTTCTCGCCGCGCGCGCGCCCGTTGGACGGGCTCCAACAGTTTTACACAATCATTCCACTCAACTAAGCGTTGCCATAAACACAGCTCGGCGGGTATGAATTGCACAAAAAATGGAAATAATTGCCAATTCATTGCGTATGTTGCTCTTGAGGTAAATATAAAGTTTACAATAACTAAAAATTACAGACATAAAGGTACATAGTTAATTAATTCTAAAAGTGTATTAAATGTTTAATTCGGCCACTGATGATGTATGTTTGACTAGAATGGGATCGTGATAATAAACTATGAAGTATAACCGATGAAGTTATATTTCAGATTGAATATTGATGCCGCATTAATTATATTTATTTATTTAAATAAGAAAATTGAAACCTTTATTATGTGTGTAGGTATAGGTATAACGTACGCTAATAAAATGTGTCATTATCGCTTTCCAACGTAAATTAACAGGTTTCTACACTCGGGAAAATTTACGTGCGTTGTTTATGCCTGACCATAAAACAAAACATCTCATATTTCACCACTTTTACAACATGTCACCGACGACGTTGAAATCGAACCTAACCGGAGATAAAGAACTGTTTACAAACGATAATATATAAGTACTACCGAATAGATTTACGTCTACCGGCACAAAATATGTAAAACAAGATATCAAGCTTAGCCTGGGAATGTTAGCGTTGACAGTAACAGATACCGTCGGACTATTGAATGCCTTTATAACACGAGCATTTCTCGGCCGGGTGTCGGGTACGGATGGTGGGTACTAGTGGATAGACGCAAGTAACACGTCGGTTGAGTAGTGCCCCTTGTACGCCGCCAGAAGTGTCATGTTACCGCTCTTATCGGTTAGACAGTGAGTGGACTCAATATTTGAATTACAAAGTCAATAGTCAGCGGTCTTGTTCGTTTTTTCTTCTTTAATGTAGTGCCGTCAGAGGTCCGTAATTTAAAAGCAAACAGGAATGCAATGTTAAGTGGTAAAGTAAAACAAGTTAGTATTTGTACGAATGTTTAGTGCTGAAACTTGTTGAATATCTTTACAACAAAACACATTTTCGATCAAATTGACCTTATTGAAAAAATCCTTAACGTTTGTTGTAAGTACTCGTCCAACTGTAAACTGACAGGTGTCGGTTCAATAATTCGATATTTACGCACATCCTCGAAATGTCGGTCGACTACGATCGATCTATTTGACCTAAAGTTGCAGAATTGGATTAATTATGTCATAAATCTGATGAATAATTGTGTTAAGCAATACTAAAATAACATAATAAATAAGTCAGGTTAGCAATTGTTCAATGCGAACTAAATAAAGTCAAAACAGCCAATTACCGTAACGTTTTTGTGTTTAAAGTACCTATCAGAATACTTCCCGGGAATTCGGCTTAGCTTAACCCTTATTTCATCCTCTCCAAGAGTGATTTACGCCGTACAGAACAGTTCAAGTCGCGTCACTCAGCCCGAGGTGCATACTGTCGGCTCGATTTACCCTTGCCTCGTCGCGACGTCGCTCGAAGTCCCAATAAACCTCACTTAACTCTGCCAAGGAAATACCTACAACACTACGTGATATTGACCGCGCTATGCGAATTAACAGATGTACGAGAGGCTCAATAAAGGTAATGTAACTGATGTAATGGACCGCTACCCACCCCAACGCAGGAAATCAAAAAGTACTGAGCTAATTAAATTATGACATAGGTACACTGCAATGGCAGTTACGTACTTAATACAAATTATATTGGACAGACGCGTTCAAGGGACAAGAATTAGTTCCAAAAATACTGGAGGTTATTTCCTTTTTTTTGAAATGGATTTTATGGTCCTAAGTATTTCTGAAAGGCGATAAATTCTCTAAAAGTGTGTTTCTTAAAAGCGATATTTAAAAGTGTCAGTTCGAAGACTCAATTGTTTTATTTATTAGGGTTATTCTTTAGAAACTAACGTTGTTATTTTAAAGTTGTAACCTAAGACGCCAATTGAGAGATCTATTGAAACATTGGGGACAAAGTAAGTGGTTTCAACATTTGGCGCGACAAAAAATCTACTAAATTACTTAAAAATACTCTTTTTCACAGTTCATGGGAAAACTCCACCCAAAACCTAATCAACCAATAATGAACCCCTAAAGATAATGTCGACGCCTTTAGGTTTTTTGCAGATCAAATATTGACCAATAGCTAAATCACAAAGCGGGGACGCCATGGATGCGCAGACGCTTTTGCGTCACTAGGGGATGAATTTATCTAGTTAGTTTGTCTCGGAGCGTGGTCAAGTTCGCATAACTTTCGATAAGTTGGTTAAAAGTTACGTCGGACTACTGTGAAAGTATAAATTTATAAGTTACAGTTTTAGTTACATTAGTGACAATATTATTTATTAATTAATATAAAGATGAGATCTTTATAACGAACGTATTGTGTCAAAGTGAGTGTTGTAATTATGGAGATGGAGCCCGGAAACCTCATCGCAACGGAGATCTAAAGCTAAGTAGTGCTAGCCACTTTCTGCCTATGACAAAACTCAACACTCAATACATTTAGTCCATTCTATCATCTATATAACTTACATTAACACTAAGTAGTGCTAGCCGCTTTCTGCCTATGACAAAAGTCCATTCTATCATCTATGTAATTTCCTTTCACACTAAGTACCTGTGTTCTGCCTATGACAAAAGTCTATTTATGAAACTAAGTAGTGCTCTACTGACGACAATACCCATCTATTGTACTCCTATAACTTATTATTCACACTAAATAGTGTAAATTCGGCTTCTACTGACGACAATGAATCCAGATTGATGTTATGTTAAACTAGCTGCTTTATAACGACCACATGATCTATCCAAACGATATAATCGAACTGTACTATTTATATTTATCTTATATCGCACGCAACTGACTACCTGACCAAAATACTTGACGTTATGCAATATCATACAGACAACTGATTAATATGTAACAACGATTTATACGACGATACCCGTACTTAATGATATTATTACAAGTGGATTTAATGACTCCACAATGACAAGGTCAATTCGATACCACAGTGGACACCGTCCTAAGTATTACCAAAACGAACCATTCATAAGGCTACGACAGCTGAGTGCCTTGTATATGTATAATAATAATCCTTCCTTACAGCTACACGGAAGCTTAATGTATTTGCATGACTTGCGCATGAAATATGTATGAATGAACATAAGCCATACACATCAACACTGCCGAAGGCATACTCATTTTTAAATATTGAAGTAAGAGGTGTGGTAAAAATACAAGACTTTACACTATATACTTTATCTATGTACTCTCGTCATCTTGTCTGCACAGAGCCGATTCATAGTCCTAGGAAAGCGGTTCCAGCCTTCTGTAACCGCTCATGTATGGAGGGTAAACTGATGCACGTTCTGAGATACGACTCTATCTATCATATGTATTAATATAACGAGAGTGAACGACCCAAATGAGGCGCACTCTAAATGCCAATCACACCTCTATGGAAGGAGATAACAAACACTTTTTATATTGTAACCAGCACCTTGCCTTATCCTTAGGGATACACGTCAGATGTAGTCGAAGCTATACCCCTGCATCTACGACACACACCAAACCGGGCAGAGCCCCAACAAACTGGAATACCTACCAAACTGGAATACCTACGGAACTGGAATACCTACGGAACTCATACTTATTTATTATTGCACTTCGCGTGCACAACCAAACAGGGACGTACTACCTTTATAGGTACTGTAAGCCAAGACTCTCTGACAATCTATCTATACAGAAACTCACAATATCACACATGACGTACGCCGAATACGTATTGGGGGAAATATTAAAATCGCGAGAATTATTTTCAAACGAAATGGCCTATGTAAGTTCGCCCTTACAGCTATCTGAACGAGACTATGTCCAGTTACGAGTCGCCGAGGCTGACACCTGTTAATATAAATTACACAATAGAGTAAGGAATCTACCTGTTTAAGCATGACAACTATTGTACCGAAATTGGCGCCATACAACAACAAATATACTCGCGCGTGCCGTGAGCTTATGAATGGAACGTACCCTAACTGTTCATTGACTGTTACTTTGGGTATTAACCTGACTATCACGAACTCTAATCTGACAACATTTAGAGATCCTATATTATCCCAAGCATATTATAAATGTTATATAATACTCATTTTGATTTATAATTATTATGTTTCTATTTCATCTTTACGATGAAATCACCTTTGTTTGAAAGTGGAACTTGGTTAGCATTGTTATTTTAAATCTACAGGACGCTGAGAGAGACACCTGTCGGAGACATGTGCCCTAGCGGAGAGTCACCCAGTAGTTGCCCCGACAGGTTAGTTGCATGCCTTTACATGCGAATAATACCACCATAAATTCCGTATTAAAACAACTTCGACGTTTTGCGTTTGTTAATAATCGCGTAATAATAATTGAATTGAGCAATCATACAATTATAATACATCTTATTTTATGAGCTAAAGCATTAAGACGATCACGGACCTTAAATTAAACAATAATATTTATAGACGATCACGCCACTAATCATTTTATTAATTATTTAGATCTTCATTCACGACCTTAGGTATTTCGACTTCAGGTATTAATAGGTTTAGGTGTTCTGAGGGGGTTAGGTATCTAGGCTTTACCTTAGGTCTAGATTTAGATTAGACCTAGGTTAGGTCTTAGCTCTAGGTTCTTGCGGATTTGCGTTAGCCAGGGAGGGGGCAGGGGGGTGGGCAATCTCATCTGTTGCCGGTGTCCCAGGATTTCGTCATTAAATGCACTAATGAGTTGACTGATTACTTTGTCTATCGAAATAGTAGATAAAAATTTGTTAAATTATTTTTGCAACGAGATAAAAGGGTTTGGGTTACTACACAACACAACGTAGAATTTATTGTTTAATTTCAATACATTTTAGGGAACAAAAAAATACACAACGTAGGAAAAATAAAGAATAGCTCATAAAATAAAACATTTGGACTTAAAATAAAACTTGCAACAAATGCGGGAAATAATAATAGATGATAAAACATTGTTACGGTTGCGCAGTGAACACTTCTTTACAATTTGTCACTCCTTTGTTTTTACAATAGTTTGCGCAGGGTCTGGGCCATCTGCTGAGGAAAGAAAGAATAGTCTGACGCGCGTCTATTACTTAATTACCCCGTCATTAAAGCAATAGTTGCATAGAGAGAGTTTGGAACTCTGTTCAAAATAAAACGTCAATAAAATAAACGATTGTAAAACAGTTTACATTTATGGTTATGATGGCAATAGTTCGAGTAAAATCTTAAAAGAGTCTTGTCGTAAACAATTGTTGAGTAAAATAAAAGTTACAATCATATGGTGTGGTATTATGAGGCATGGGAAGGGTGTGCAACTACCTGACTGGTTGTATTGAGAGACGCCGACGCGTCATATTAAGCTTTGTATAGTTCAGGTTTCTCAGATCATTGGCGGAGAAACTAATAACAATTAGTTTTTTTCTGGTTGTAACAGTTATAGTTTGGGATGGCGATGCACTGACTTACGGGGTTTTACAGGATTTTACAGTCTGGGAGGGGAGAGTACTTCCATGCTAAATGATACTGATTCAAATGATTAATGTCATCATCATCATCATCATCATCAGCCCGTATCAGTCCACTGCTGGGCGTAGGCCTCTCCCAAAGCGCGCCAATCAACCCTAAGCTCGGCCCTCTGCATCCAGTCCCTGCCAGCCATTTTGCGAAGGTCATCCCTCCATCTGGTCGGGGGGCGTCCCACACTACGTTTACCCGTTAGTGGCCTCCATTCGAGAACTCGTCTACCCCATCGGTTATCGGTTCTACGACAGATGTGACCAGCCCACTGCCACTTCAGTTTACTGATTCTATGAGCAATGTCAACCACTTTTGTCTTCTGGCGGATATACTCGTTTCTTATTCTATCAAACAGAGAAATTCCAAGGATAGCTCTTTCCATAGCTCGCTGAGCGACTTTGAACTTGTGGTTCAATGGTATGATTAATGTATTGATTGAAAATGGTTATTATAATAATGTGGTCGGTTAAATTGACACATAATAGGCAATGGTTATTTGTTAGTAAGAAATTAGGAGAGCCTATGGCTATTACTAATTAATTAATTTTATAAGCAGCGGCAGCCTATTTGAATGTCCACACTGTTAAGGCACATGCCTACATCGGGGAAGCTGAGCCCGTGATTCACCAGGCAGGCACAATGCGGATTGATAATTACACAATACACGTGCCTTAGGGGTTTGTTTTGTCCTCAGACATGTAGATTTTCTCACGATGTTTTCCTTTATCGTTTAGAGATAACGATAAATGTGCGTAATTTTCCATTCGGTGAAAAAGAAGGAACGAGGAAACATCATTGTTTCATTGTTAATTTGGAGATCGAACTCGGGCCTACGTAATGGAAAGCGTCTTAGCCACTGCGCTATGAGATCTAATTTATCGATTTATTGCTGTCGGATTTACCTTGATGTCTTGGTACGATTCACCTCCGAAGAGTCCTTCAGACTAAACGGGACGGTCAATCAGTGAGTGAGTGAGTGAGTAAGCGAGTGAGTGAGTCAGTGGTAAACGAGCTATATATATATTAGTAATTATTATTTAATTACCCTCGATGCCATGTTATATTCATAGGTAAGACGGTGGAGGCTGAAAACCAATGCTGGTGATTGACTTCATTGTGAAGTCATGGCCAGCAGGTAGATACTGTGTCTCGCCCATTGCCACTCTTAACGGTTAATAACCGGCCGCTAGCCGGAACGAGACGCTCCTAGGTCTCTGCTAGGTCGGACATGTACTCTAGTTTTGATTTACTATTATGTAAAATTTAATGTGGCAATTAATTGATTTATTATAATTTTGATTATTGTCTGTAGTGACGAGGCATATGCGTGTTAATGGGATCGCTAAGAGAGCAAATAAATATGGAGTTATCTAAAGAGATGGTAAGAAAGGTTTGACACATGGCGAAGGGAAAAGTCGGCGGCGGCGAGAAACCATTTTACTGAAATGAATGTACGTGGACGAATGCGAGATACGATGCGTTTGGAGAAGCTGTATCAGTAATCGCAGCATATTGATTTCATCGTCTCTGTTTAGCATTACGGAGACAGGCGTGAGTTTATTTATGTATGAATTTAGAACCTATTGAACATTCACGAGTAACAGGGTAGTTCAATTTCAGAAAGCAAACCTACCTATTGTGAACATGAGCGTAAATATTAGTCACATTTCCACACATGCTCAGGGAGGGGGATGTAATGGACCGCTACCCACCCCAACGCAGGAAATCAAAAAGTACTGAGCTAATTAAATTATGACATAGGTACACTGCAATGGCAGTTACGTACTTAATACAAATTATATTGGACAGACGCGTTCAAGGGACAAGAATTAGTTCCAAAAATACTGGAGGTTATTTCCTTTTTTTTGAAATGGATTTTATGGTCCTAAGTATTTCTGAAAGGCGATAAATTCTCTAAAAGTGTGTTTCTTAAAAGCGATATTTAAAAGTGTCAGTTCGAAGACTCAATTGTTTTATTTATTAGGGTTATTCTTTAGAAACTAACGTTGTTATTTTAAAGTTGTAACCTAAGACGCCAATTGAGAGATCTATTGAAACATTGGGGACAAAGTAAGTGGTTTCAACATTTGGCGCGACAAAAAATCTACTAAATTACTTAAAAATACTCTTTTTCACAGTTCATGGGAAAACTCCACCCAAAACCTAATCAACCAATAATGAACCCCTAAAGATAATGTCGACGCCTTTAGGTTTTTTGCAGATCAAATATTGACCAATAGCTAAATCACAAAGCGGGGACGCCATGGATGCGCAGACGCTTTTGCGTCACTAGGGGATGAATTTATCTAGTTAGTTTGTCTCGGAGCGTGGTCAAGTTCGCATAACTTTCGATAAGTTGGTTAAAAGTTACGTCGGACTACTGTGAAAGTATAAATTTATAAGTTACAGTTTTAGTTACATTAGTGACAATATTATTTATTAATTAATATAAAGATGAGATCTTTATAACGAACGTATTGTGTCAAAGTGAGTGTTGTAATTATGGAGATGGAGCCCGGAAACCTCATCGCAACGGAGATCTAAAGCTAAGTAGTGCTAGCCACTTTCTGCCTATGACAAAACTCAACACTCAATACATTTAGTCCATTCTATCATCTATATAACTTACATTAACACTAAGTAGTGCTAGCCGCTTTCTGCCTATGACAAAAGTCCATTCTATCATCTATGTAATTTCCTTTCACACTAAGTACCTGTGTTCTGCCTATGACAAAAGTCTATTTATGAAACTAAGTAGTGCTCTACTGACGACAATACCCATCTATTGTACTCCTATAACTTATTATTCACACTAAATAGTGTAAATTCGGCTTCTACTGACGACAATGAATCCAGATTGATGTTATGTTAAACTAGCTGCTTTATAACGACCACATGATCTATCCAAACGATATAATCGAACTGTACTATTTATATTTATCTTATATCGCACGCAACTGACTACCTGACCAAAATACTTGACGTTATGCAATATCATACAGACAACTGATTAATATGTAACAACGATTTATACGACGATACCCGTACTTAATGATATTATTACAAGTGGATTTAATGACTCCACAATGACAAGGTCAATTCGATACCACAGTGGACACCGTCCTAAGTATTACCAAAACGAACCATTCATAAGGCTACGACAGCTGAGTGCCTTGTATATGTATAATAATAATCCTTCCTTACAGCTACACGGAAGCTTAATGTATTTGCATGACTTGCGCATGAAATATGTATGAATGAACATAAGCCATACACATCAACACTGCCGAAGGCATACTCATTTTTAAATATTGAAGTAAGAGGTGTGGTAAAAATACAAGACTTTACACTATATACTTTATCTATGTACTCTCGTCATCTTGTCTGCACAGAGCCGATTCATAGTCCTAGGAAAGCGGTTCCAGCCTTCTGTAACCGCTCATGTATGGAGGGTAAACTGATGCACGTTCTGAGATACGACTCTATCTATCATATGTATTAATATAACGAGAGTGAACGACCCAAATGAGGCGCACTCTAAATGCCAATCACACCTCTATGGAAGGAGATAACAAACACTTTTTATATTGTAACCAGCACCTTGCCTTATCCTTAGGGATACACGTCAGATGTAGTCGAAGCTATACCCCTGCATCTACGACACACACCAAACCGGGCAGAGCCCCAACAAACTGGAATACCTACCAAACTGGAATACCTACGGAACTGGAATACCTACGGAACTCATACTTATTTATTATTGCACTTCGCGTGCACAACCAAACAGGGACGTACTACCTTTATAGGTACTGTAAGCCAAGACTCTCTGACAATCTATCTATACAGAAACTCACAATATCACACATGACGTACGCCGAATACGTATTGGGGGAAATATTAAAATCGCGAGAATTATTTTCAAACGAAATGGCCTATGTAAGTTCGCCCTTACAGCTATCTGAACGAGACTATGTCCAGTTACGAGTCGCCGAGGCTGACACCTGTTAATATAAATTACACAATAGAGTAAGGAATCTACCTGTTTAAGCATGACAACTATTGTACCGAAATTGGCGCCATACAACAACAAATATACTCGCGCGTGCCGTGAGCTTATGAATGGAACGTACCCTAACTGTTCATTGACTGTTACTTTGGGTATTAACCTGACTATCACGAACTCTAATCTGACAACATTTAGAGATCCTATATTATCCCAAGCATATTATAAATGTTATATAATACTCATTTTGATTTATAATTATTATGTTTCTATTTCATCTTTACGATGAAATCACCTTTGTTTGAAAGTGGAACTTGGTTAGCATTGTTATTTTAAATCTACAGGACGCTGAGAGAGACACCTGTCGGAGACATGTGCCCTAGCGGAGAGTCACCCAGTAGTTGCCCCGACAGGTTAGTTGCATGCCTTTACATGCGAATAATACCACCATAAATTCCGTATTAAAACAACTTCGACGTTTTGCGTTTGTTAATAATCGCGTAATAATAATTGAATTGAGCAATCATACAATTATAATACATCTTATTTTATGAGCTAAAGCATTAAGACGATCACGGACCTTAAATTAAACAATAATATTTATAGACGATCACGCCACTAATCATTTTATTAATTATTTAGATCTTCATTCACGACCTTAGGTATTTCGACTTCAGGTATTAATAGGTTTAGGTGTTCTGAGGGGGTTAGGTATCTAGGCTTTACCTTAGGTCTAGATTTAGATTAGACCTAGGTTAGGTCTTAGCTCTAGGTTCTTGCGGATTTGCGTTAGCCAGGGAGGGGGCAGGGGGGTGGGCAATCTCACTATTTAGTATTGTTAAGACTTTCCAATTAACACTGGTTTGACGTACCTATACAGTTAAATAGCCATGTGATTTTCATAAAGTAAGAATTTTGACCCGTGACTGTTCCTATTGGTAAATCATTGAGCCAAATGTGTGTACAATTTGATTGACATGTAAATATTATAATACCTGAATCTCATACAAATGCAAGTATAAGCAGCACATATCCCTGAGTCCCATGACATTTCAAACTTACTGATTGTTCTGTGGTGTCACACAAATGCTTATAAGATTTACCATATATACTTAGTAGTAATTTACTCTTGGAGACAATTGTAACTTAAATATCACTTATATCATCACATAGCTAGTCTATTATATAATAATTGTGTACACACATAATAATTGTGTTTAATTCATGAATAGCGGTAAGTTGCACTGGATAAGAGGCTCACGGTAAATAGGTTTATAAAGCACGATAAGATCGGTCAGCGGCCGGCCTGTCAGAACGATTGCCTCTCGACGATGTCAGACCACACGCCAAGCCGCGCGAACGACCATTGTGGCCGGTACCTTAACATAGCTTCAACAGCCGCATTGCCCAACTCTGATACATTATCTTGATCACAGTTTAAATAAAAGTGAAGCACGTTAATAGGATATCATTAAAAACCCATGAAAATGTTAAATGGGAAAGTAATTAGAAGCCAAATGATGACTCTACATAGTTCCATTTCATGATTCTTTGATATAACACATTATTTTTTATTTAATTACCTTATTAGTAAGTAACTAAGTACCCTCACTAGACACGACAACACGTCAATGATAAATTGATATTACGTAAAGTACTCGTATGATAACTCAACTCTTTATAAGAACCTACTTCATAATTAGGCAATAAGAACGGTACAAAGTTTTCGACTGTACTGCTTTCTTTCTTACCTGTAAGGTTGTTTAATTTATGATAAGTTAAATAAGGACAAGGAGCATATTTTTAAATATGCAACCGTTTATAAATCTTACCAATAAACCTTATTCAGGTAGGTTATACAAAAAAAGAATAATCATAAAGTCGTTACCAAACATTCCAGCGATGAACGATGGAGCAAAAAAAGAACGTTATATTATAATAAAAATATCGAACAAGCCTACTATGGTCGATTATACTAGCTCGTTTATAACTTAATTTAGCCAAGCGCGCCAGGTAGAGTCAATTACCTGCGCGAGCGCACGCGGAGCCGGTTTGCAGTGATCCTCCCTCCCCCCGCTCTCGGCCCCTTAGCAGCTTGGGACTTTGTCTGAATTCATCGTGAGTGAAGTTGGATATTTTTTGCTCTGTCTATCTTCAGGCAAGCGACCGCCTTAACGAATCCTTGTTTAATCCCGCCAGCTGCCAGAGTCACGCGAGTCAATAATACTTGCGTACAGTTACGGGCTAGACTGGACATACAGCAAAGTAATAAACATTCTTTACTATATATTTATGCTAATCGTAAGTGGTTAATTGGTGATAAGTTGATAACCTAATAAATATAGTCTAGGAACGGTAATAACACACATTAATAGTGGCCGCCATCGGGCTTTGTAGGCGCTATAGGTGTCTTAATTTCGCTCGCTTTAAAATATATATATCGTATTATATGATAGATATACAGTGCTTAAATATAGATTTAATAAAAACTTGAAATATTATTAATAGACAACACAGTGCGATAGCAATCAAGTCTGCTGTTGGTAGATCTTTAAAAAACCGTTAAATGACTTGCCGAATAACAAAGCCGATTATAAAAGGAAGTAGAATGCAAAGACGCAAAGTCCCGTATTGCTGTTTTAGGAAGGACGTGGCCACATGATAATGCAGAAACACCAGGCATTTTAATATGGAAGCTTGCCCTGACGCATCAGGCGTCAGCAAGGAATGCTTGTTACTCGCTAATGACGGCGAATGGTCCCGCTGTCGGCTATAGATGTCCGAAAAGAATTCGGGACGGGCTATTCGTCGCCTAAAATTAAATATTTATTCAGACATGAAGACGCGCTTAACGTACCCAAAATATATCCGAATTCTGTGTGCATTCTGAAATAGTCGAAGCTTATCATAATATTAAACTTGCAAATCTTTGCAATGCAACTTAATTATGCTGAAGTGATTTGATTACCAATGTTTAATTTTACTAGTAGATTCCAAGGGCTATAAAAGAGAAACACAAGAATAGCGAAGATATTATATTCGTATTAAGCTTTTATTCACGTTTCGTGCTTACTTCCCATTTTATGGTTCCGGACATGTGCCCGGTCGTCATCAAAGAACTTTGCATGTCGCTTTATTATCATTTGGTCCCGGGTAGAATGTTTAGTTAATCTAGATTGCAGTTGTGTAGGCAGTTACGTCTGTTATGGGTAGTAGAGCCGCCAAGGGTATTTTGCTCAATAGCTTGGCATATTGTTCTTTGTAACTCAATGTTTCATTGTAACTGATTGTGTCAATGGTAGGTAGTAAGCATGATTCTGTCTTGGCTGCCAAATCTAATCCTAAACGCAACTGGCACTGTTACTCATACGCTACATCGCGCAAGAGTTAACGGGACGACACGTTCAGCGAAGATTAAAATTAGCGTGCCCCATTAGGGAATCGCAATAAATACAAATTAGTATCCTAGTTATTGATATAAGTATTCCTGTAATTACGAAAGATGTAGAATTAATGTAACCCAAAACGAGATAGCTGTATCAAACTTTTACAACTTTTTTTTTTTTTTTAATTACAAAAACATTGCCATTTTACGTGAATAAAATTTGTCCAAGTACTTTTATCATGGTGCGTATAGCTTGGAATTATAATTATAGTTTTTAAAGTGTGTAAACTAAGCAAGTCTGGTCAATTAGATTGACATAGCCGGTGAGCTCAAAAACATAGTTTGGTGAGTCTAACTAGACAGAAAAGAAGACAAGTAGATACTATTATATGGATAGATATAGATAAAATTGTGACATGGGTACCTATACCCAGTTAACCAACCTACCGTGACTGGTAGATGACTCACTAAAATTACTCATTTTATTTTACCATGCGTTATCGTACGACGAACCGTTAGCTGTCATTAGCCGTGGCTCAAGGTATTCAGAGTCCTAATTACGTAAACAGTTAGGTATCTTACATACAAATTCAATGACGACAGAATATGATCCTCAACTTTGAGATCTGATCACCTATCTATCAGTAAATTCCGGTTAATTAAGTAATGCTTACCTCGGTGGTGTCGCACGCGGTGGTGCGACACTGGCCGACAGCACGGCTGCTCCTGGTAAGCCGTCCAGGAGTCCGCCAGCGCAGCCACCAGCAGGCTCCACAGCACCCACAGCGCGCGCTGCCCGCGCCAGCACGACCACCCCATCCTGTCAGTCCTACCGGCCCGAGCGACGCACATCCACCCTCACACACGCGACTCGCCTAAACCCAATCCCACAACATCGCTCAACAATCCCTCATAACAATGCACCCGCGACTATTTAGCCTTACATCAACAAACAATTCCGGAAAACTTCAACAATGTTTATCTGTTTACATTACACGCACCTAATCCTAAACTCCCAGATTACGCTTCCGTTCGAATCATTGGAGTTGAACGGACTTTTAACGATTAATCACTAGCCGCGAGCTTGTTATCTCATATCGAGTTATAATCTGTTCGTGAGGGTTTACTTTTGGCTCGAGTGATTTATTAGTTGGAAAAGAATCTGCACGATCGTCGTAACATAGGAGTCGTGGCGGGCCGCCGGCGTCACGTGCGCCTCCGGCATCGCAACTACGAGAACTGACTGACTGAACTCAACTGCGGCTCGCGAACGCGAACCGAACTGGCCTGGCTGGAACTGGCACTCGCAGCGAGACAACTGTACACTGTGACTCTACCGAGCATACCTCTGCCCTCTGACTCGCACCCTTCTAGTCAGACAAGGACGAAACGCTACCGAAAGCTTGGAATCTCCAACCGAAGGAGGAAGCTGGCGCACTCAACTTGAGGAAAAGTTATAAGTTTAAAAGTTTTGATAATTTTGCCGATTCGGACTGAGCCGTTACGAAGTCGCGTAGGGGAGAGCGGAGCTCGCTGACCCTCAGTGTCGTTACGGACATATTGTTACGAAGGGGATGCTCTCTATAAAACGTTGTAAATTTACCTAATTTATGTTTTCGTTAGAATACGCACGAAAAACTTTTATGTTTGTAGGCACGCGAAAGGAAGTTAGTAGTTTATTTTTTTCTTTGTGTATGTTTATTAATAAGTAGTCTAGTATGCATGAGTCACGGCAACCGTGTGCGTCGTAAATTACGGGCCATATTCTAAACTAGTCATCGCAACGCAACAAGCAACAAGGCAGGCTAATTTATTCAAAGGTTTGCTATTAGTGAGCTAATTTTGTTAAATATTTAGAGCAAACTTATGTGCTCATAACAGTGATTTATGTCAACGTTCATACTCATTTATTTTTTAAACTGTCGTAAAACACATAATCTCGTGATTATAATTAAGTATTCATATTTGTGTTTCACAAGTTTTCACAATTATAAGTTCAAAACAGTAAATATCTATTCTATACAGACAGGGATAATTTCAATTTAAATAAGTATACATTAATTCGTAATCACCAGAAACTTTTCTGAGTGAGTGAGTGTAGTCAACTTAACCCCACCTGATTGACTGTTATTTGAAAACGATAAACTTCTTGAGTTGGTCTGATTACATTTACCGTTAACTTTTGGCTGCACGATTTTACCCATATGGAGACCGTAAAGCACAATACTGTCAAATTCAAACATAACCTACTCAACCGTCACGCAATCATCGCAGCTTGAGACTTGTTAATAACTTCGTAGACAACTTAATAAATGGCTGCAAACTGTACCGTCGTCGAACTGACCGTGATTAAGGGACGATAGAGTTTGCTTTATCAATTACTTAACCTCCCGGGTCTGAAGCGGATCTAGCCCTGCGTCCTCAGAGGAATCCTGTCTGTGTGTCCACTCGACTTGCCTCTCTAATCTTAGGTAACCGAATTATGAGGGGCCCTTAAGGCTAAACTCAATAACGTTATTTATTCACTAACGTTTCGAATATTTAATTAATAATTTTAGTTACCTACAAAGCTAATGAGTTGAATTTTAACGAATAACTAATTAGATAGATTAGTTTATCAAGTAATTAATAAATAATGTAAATGTTATTGACTCAATAAAATTACGGTAAATGGAAAGGCGAATATGTATCACTACATAGACTTCTCCGTGTCAAGGGTTATACGCACATAGTTCCCATAGACATATGTGCTGTCGACTGTACCTATGTACAGCAGAAAATTTTAATCAAATAAAATATATATTCTAAATAAACAGCTTGCCATGCTAAATGTACCTTATTTTGCAACCGAGAATCACATTCATAAGAAGAGCCGAAAGATATTTAACGTTGCGACCCCATTTTCATCAGTTCTTCAAGTTTTTCAATAAAAACTTTCCACGGCATGCGATTTACATACGGTATGGATTCATTTATTTTCCGAAAGATTTTTCCCGTAAAAGCGGGTCGGTCTCGGTATCCATTTAAGGAGAAGGTCGCGCCACTTCACCGCCCGGCGACGCGCCCGCTTCCATCCAATGCCCTCGTTCACCACTCCAATTACAATATTTTAGGAGTCATATTTTCAAAACTCAAGATTTCTCTCTCTTCATGAATAAATACTTTTTGATTCATGATACTTTCTTAAGATGGTTTTATACTCGTTATAACCCAAACTGCAGCAAAAATGTAGAGTAGAGCAAGGCAGCATATTTAATTAACGGATCTATGATGTTGGTTGATAAGGTTTAAAAACTTATCACCTTCTTGGAAATACTACACACCAGGACCTCTCTCGTATACATGTGGATAGTAAAATAAACAAAATAACCCTCACGCCGTGAAGCGAGCTTAACTGGGCGGTTGCGGCTGAGCAATTCGCCATAATTATTGTGCAGCGATAAACAATGCAACAATGATTGTCGCTACCACCGCCGCCACCCGCCGTAGCTATAGGTAACTAACTATGTATATCCTTGTCCGGTCGGCCTAGTAATTGGTTTATCACCCTGAGGTTAAATTTCTTTTACACATCACGTCATAAGGGCTAATTTCCATACAACTCGTACCTACTACTGCCTTTAAACTTTATCAATAAACTCATTGTTATGAAAGACAAAGGATTTCATGGTGTCCCTTCATTTGATAAAAAACAAATTACAAACATTTCATTTCACAAACAACGTTTGGCAAAATTATGATTCATAAGTTCATCTTTGTACAAAGTAATGGTTCTATAAATAATTCATTTGACAAAACAATTACGAGACAAAGTTTCTTTCTTCAAAACATCACTTAACAAACTATTCACTTATTATATACGTTAATAGATAAAACAACGCAAGGCATAAAAACCTTTGACAAAATGCATTGTTTGGTAATTGTAATTTGTTCTCCAAGCCAGAGACTTCGATGTTAGGTTTTTTTTTGTATTCAAAAAGCAAGTTTATTTATTAACAATTATACACAAATTTGTAATTTGTTTTTTATCAAATGAAGGGACACCCCGACCAACTCTCTAACCAGATCCGACACGGATGTTTAGGTTCAGAAGGCTCTGGCTTGGAGCGAAGCTCAGCTTCGCTCCAAGCCAGAGACTTCGATGTTAGGTTTTTTTTTTTGTATTCAAAAAGCAAGTTCATTTATTAACAATTATACATATAAAATATCCACTTATTTACCCAATATTTTGTCTAATGGCGACCTTGCAAAAGGAATACTTTGGTCATTTAATCAATTGCAAAATGACGGTTTAGCATTCACAACATTTGCTATGTTAAATATTTATAAAATGGATTTTTGTCAAATGATCACTTTTAAAACGATCACTTTAGTAAATGATAAGTTTGTCAAATGATTACTTTTTCAAAAATAATTTGTAAAATGATCATTTGTCATACGTTTTTTGTCAAACATTAGTGAGCCGGATTTCATATTTTAGAACTGTCGCAAATGTGTATGTTGGGTGTAGGGAGTATGTTGGGTTTTTAAAGAAATAAGTTGCATCGCACCTAGGATGCACTTAACAATGTTACGTTTGTACTTTGATCTCAGAGACTGGTTCGTTACACATGACCTGGACGTGGCGCGGTCTCTCAAATTGCATTGTTCATCGCAGCCAGTACGAACGAGTGTCGGGAGACGCTTACCGTAGCGACGCCGCCGCCACAACGTCGCCTCTGCGAATTAATTTACTCAATTTTACTTATTCTGACTTGAATTTTCCAGATTAAACAAAATAGTGCATTAGTCCTCTTTTATTTCGTCGTAATTTGAATACCCTAAGAACTAATTAAGTTTAGTGTAGCGAGTGCTGCCCGTAATCTGAATTTTAAAGACAAGGACCATTTTTTGACAACTATTGCGCAAGTATTGTAAGAAGGAATAATGGACCAATTTTAAAAAAAAGCGGTATAAACTTCAGATTCGATTAGCACCTTAGCCGATCCTATCAGTTTTTGAATATAATACGTAAGAATTTTAATACGAAATTATGACAATATAAATATTTAGACATAATGACTTCAAAATTCTGACCGTCGCGTCGTTGCCCTATATGAGAGTCTGAAATATCAATATAACCAAACACAAGTAGATACAGGATTATAAAATTCGGTCTATAGAGGAATTCAAAATTTTTAATCTAAAATGGTTTACGAAAAAATCTCTGCTCACTCGGTAGTGTAGTAGTAGTAGGCAGTTTTGAATGGAATGTTTCATTAGTTATTGTATGTTTTGAAAAATATGATCAAGGGTTTAAACAATCCTGTCAAAAAGGTTAAATTGACATTAATTAAATAAACAAAAATAATTGAAAAACATTCATAATAATAATATTATTTGATAATAATCATTGAATTTATTGAATATAACGATTTACTTTTTAACAAATATAGCTAGCTCGGTTTTTCTCTCAAACTATAGCCAATTAAGCAGGAGCTAATCGATACTCTGTGTGTGTATTGTTATGAGATCAATCATTCGTAAAGTGCAAGCAAAAGGTCTCGTCTCGGAGCACATGCGAAGAGGCGTGTCTTCGGGGCCTGGAGAAACCAGGGGGAATTACACGGAGAGGGGGAGATAATTGATGAAGTCGACGTGAGTCCTCGCAGCGGTTAATCTCCGGCCACCTTCGACAGGGACAACTTTATCTACCTACTCTCAACTCTGCGACGGCAACGCAGTGAGGTCACCGCTTAATATTTTTTCTCGGAATTCGAATCTTTTCTTTTTTCGTGTGGTTCAGTAACCAAACCTATTTGTCAGAGTTATTCAGGCCGCCCATAGGCCTCTGACGTAGCCTAACGACTGCTGCCGAGCGACGGTAACCGGGACCAACTGCTTAACGTGCTTTCCGAGGCACAAAGGGGCTCAGATGAAAGTGTCACTAGCGGTCACCCATCCAGGTGACTGACCTCGCCCAGCGTTGCTTAACTTATACGATCGTTTTCAACGTGTACTCGCAACTGGACTACGAGGACCTATAGAATTCAAATGAGAAACAAATCTTTGTTTTCCAGCATACAGCTAGTAGGTTGTTAATTTATTCCTTGTTTAATTTACAAATTAAATACATGGTGGAGATTTTAAAATTGGACTTAAAAAACTATCTTTAAATTTTTTTAAGTATTCAAACGTACTATTTTCAGTACTTACCTATTAAAATATATTAAATGATGAAAAAAATTCTGCAGAGCAGGTCCTGTCCACGACTAGAAATTTTTCATCATAATTTATTCGCCGAGCATGGCATCTTCAATTTATTTTTATACATATCTACAAAAGTCCAAATTAGATAGATATCTATAGCTACTATTACCCTACTTAAAATATGACAATGCACAAAATCTGATTAGAAATGAAAGAACTATGAAGCCAGCCATTAACTAACAGGCGCTCATTATTGCGCCGAACCAAAGCCATTCATCGCACATGCACACAATCGCCTTCATTTAGCTCCTATTGTGGCATTCGCAACTAATAATGAATTCGCTTCTCTCACTGTGTCATACCAATTAAAAATCCATGAAAAAACACTTCGATTTCATTTCAAAGTATCCGAAAGGAATGGCGCATATTTTTGTTAAATATGAGTAAGTAGGTAGCTCGTAGTTCTATAAATTACCCATTGATCTTATCAAACGCTCCTGCACTAATCGGTCCGTATCGATAATGCACCTCTGTGCAAGATATATCGTAACGTTACAATTTTTGTTTGTTTTTGTGTATTTTACACATGCGCGTGTCGGTATGTGTTGTGAAATATTTTGTGTAGATTTTAACGCGGGTGCTATATTGTAGAAATATTTATAATATCACCATAAACACCTGGAAGAAAAAATACCACGATAACTCTGCCAAAAATGCAGCGACAAAAATAATATATCGAGAAATCTTCTATACTACTTAGTTCTATCAGCCAAATGTACGGTCTAACACAAAAAAAGGTGTACGCGAGGTGTTGGGACGTTTTTTAGTTTTTCGATGAAGGCTACGGCACTAACTACTGAAATTAAAGGCCTGAAAAAAATATATATCAATCTTGGGGTATCTATTTAGGGACTGTTGGCTACCGATACACGATTGGACAAACTTCGCTCGATAGAAAAAAATCACAAACATACCCCTTTCCTGTCTTTTCACTCGAGTAGTGTGTCTAAACTAAAACAGTTATTCATACAAAATATATATCAAAATGTAGGTTATTATAAATAGAAGAGCTTGATGAGATGAAAATCTGTTGTTTGTAACGTTTTTTTTATACCAGGCAAAATTTAAGAAGAAACACAATTTGTATAAATACAAATGCACGGCGCTACGGCTACGAGCTTCAGTGCGCCGCTGGGCGCTGTCGAGGTCGGACCTGTATCGATTTTTGCCAAATGTTCCACTTTGGTCTTTACCTGGAATGCTCCCACGATCGTCATAACGTAATAAAATTTAAAATAATACAAGTCGAATTTGGTCACACCTATACTTTAAGATTATTAGTTTACTAATCACGGAATGATTGTGCATCGTTTTGAATATAAAAAGGACTCATAACCTAAAACAGATATTCCTTAACACAATAGATTTTTCGCGACCCATGTTTTTGAAGTCATCATATTACACGCGACACGAACACCAGTGTCGAGTGTCGTATATTGGGAGCGAGCAGTGGTCTGATAATTGCAGATGAAGACAAGTCGGCTAACATTACAGTGGGGCTATAACATTACGGTTCTCAAAACGATCAAATCAAACCATGTCATAGCGGCCGTGAAAGGGACAGTGCTATTGCATTGGTATAGCGGCGTCTCTGGTTGGCGCGCCATGACATGGTATAATTTCATCGTTTTGAGAACGGTAATAGGGGGGCTGATCAGTAACTTCCAAATTGAGCAAAGTGGAACAGGCCAAAACAAATGACTATTGACGGTGATTTGTCCCACAGAGCAAACAAACAAACAGCAATCGAACTTAAAATAGTTTATACGTAGTTGCTACTTGTAAAACTATGTACAGTGAACATCACATAAAGTTTGCCACATTTTACTCTACGCACACTCGCACAGTGATAATAAATACGGGCCAGATTTCAGTAGCTATGCAAGTGTAGCTGTGGTGTGTAATGTGGTGTGCGATATATACCTGTTTTACTCTAAGCACAGTGATAATACGGGCCAAATTTCAATAGCTACGTAGTTATAGACTGATTCAATATACACTGTGCCTACTTTTAAAAGTACAGTCAACAGCACATAATGTGTGTCATGTTTTACCCTACGCAGTGATAACACGGGCCAGATTTCACCATCACTGACGTCACACCTGACACCAATAATAATACTTACCTAACAT
The DNA here is from genome assembly GCA_963506565.1 of Tachystola acroxantha. NCBI lineage: Eukaryota > Metazoa > Arthropoda > Insecta > Lepidoptera > Oecophoridae > Tachystola > Tachystola acroxantha. The sequence continues at coordinate 8,746,212 of OY735874.1, forward strand.
CACGTTAAAAAATTCGTCATTTATTTAGTTTTATTGATACACTTGACAGTTTGTCACTTAAATTTGTCAAAGACAGATTTGTTGTAATGTAATCTCTATGGTTATTACCATTTTAATAAATTTTGTATTTTATAAGAATTTATGCTCAATTTTTTATTAAATCGCGCGAAAGTACTTTCAAAATATATTCCCCTAGCAAATAATTTGATTATTCCAATTTTTCACTTTTATTGATTTTATTACAACAATATTACCTATTTGACATTCATATTATAACAGGTCTTTTTTTCCGTCAGATTAGTATTAACATAGTATTTTATTCTACTACGTCATACTATCATACGTCAATATAAATAACTTAAAAAATAATTAAAATATATAACCTGATACCTGATAGACAAAAGTTCAAGATTGAAAGAAATATTTTCCGACAATCGCGAAAATTGAAATAAGTAACTCCGAAGCTGTCAGACTTGGGATATCCCTCATCATCAGTCTATTTATATTGCCCCACTGCTCGGGCAAAGACCTTCCCTTACATCGAGGGAGCTCGGGCCATAATCCACCACGCGGGCCCAGTGCGGGTTGGCGGATTTCACATGCCTTAGATTTTTTTCTTCTTCTTCTACGACATGCAGGTTTCATCACGATGTTTTTCACCGTTTTGAGAGCACTCGGTAAATGTACGTAAGTTTTTCCGTCGAAAAAAACGAGGATAACTCATTGATACATGGCTGCCCTGGCTGGGAATCGAACCTGGGACCTCCATATTGCAAGTCCATTGACCCAACCACTGCGCCACCGAGCTCTGCTGGGATATCCCTATTTGGCATTAAATGGGTCGATAATGTTGGCACCGACAAGTGGACTTCGATATATCGTCTATCCGTGGGACATTCTGTATAGGTAGGTATTATTATGGGTAGCGAGCTATGACGTCACAGTGAGGACACTGGTTACGCTTACTCTGTGTACCTGCGCGAGTAATGACCCCGATCAATGCGCGTCATCCCTCTCTCGCCCCTCCCTCGCCCCGCACCTCACCCCCTCACTAGGCTCAAATGACCCAATGGCCTCGCCTTAAGGTTTAGGATTATCTCAAAAACTACTTGACCTATTGCTGTCAAATAATTATTAAATTCGGTATAGTAGTTTTTGAGAAAATCTTAACTTTATTGAGGCACGCTGTACACTTTTCTCTGTCTTCGTGTGTACCTTTCATCATATTAGACGAAGAGAAGAGCATACGAGTACTTGCAAAAAACGAGTCACAAAGACTATGCCGCTGCCGCATCAACATTATTTTACCTAAGGATATAGCGCTCGAGGGCGTCGAAACTACATTTAACAATATTTACATGACTAATGGGCCTCGATTTTACATAAAAGTGCAAAAGCGAGTGAACTTAGGCGCACCGCACACCAGCGCAGCGAAGTGCTCCAATTTACATGTATTATGCACACGGCGAGTGATACGGCCGCGGACAGTGCACGCGCATACAGGCTCTTTGAAATTTTTATATGCTATTCCCACAAATCGGACGCTGCTACTTTTATGAGGAACGGTGTCGTGTTGTCCACTTTTATTCGTTCTATGCAAGTTGCTTTTAAACCAAGAACTTGTTTTGAATCATCATATCTGTTTGGTGTTTATTCATTGTAGTATCATTCTCTTGAATAAAGGCAGCATACATTATGGATATACACATATTTTTAAATAGTTTATACATATATTGTGTTGGTTGATCATCAAAATATAATGTTCAAACAGTGCAAAGTCTAAATCAGACAATTAAGTGCATATGATACTTTCTGAACATTACATACACCTATGTAACATTATACTTAGCGCGTAGATACCTACTCAATTATACGTTCATTTGTCATTCATCATACATTGCAGTTTTATCACTTTTACACAAATTCTCCTATAAAAAAACCATGTAAAAACTGAAACGCAAAAACATTGCCGGGTAACAGCTCGAAAAATATTTCCGCAAAGGGAGCATGTGTTCTCCATTCGTTGTTTTTGCAATGCAGTTCATTTTGTTATAACGGCATCTGCTCTAAATATATGTTGCGGTGTAGTGATTCCCGTTATTTTTTGCTATATTTGGCCGTGTCGGTAATCGACGGTGCGCAGTCGAAACAACCAACTTTACAGGGAAGCCATCGTGAATACAGCACTAGCTAAATTGCATTGTTCGTTTTATTGCAAGTGTGGATGGCGAGCTCTCGCCAGAATTATTTACTATGTAACAGCACATGCACTTTATTCTGTCCGCCGATTTTAGTATTGAAACCTTTCGTTTTATTCACCATCCGTAGTTACTTTTAAAATGAGGCTTGCTTTTACGTGTATTGCTCTGGTATTACTTCCTCTTACAAAATTATCTCACTAATATTTTAAATAAGACAAGATCGTGTTGTGAAGCGAATTTATCTTATTTACCGGCCCGTCGATCGTCTTAGATCGCTAGAAGGACAAAGTTAAGACAGTTATGTACCGACCGACTGCAAGCACATAGACCTACGTGGTGGGAGTCGGTGCAAGATCGATTATGAAAAACTTAAATATTATGTGACAGAAAAATATACAGTTACCATGGGAATGTCTACCCAATTAATCCTATACAAATTATTTATTCATGGAGACTGATACCGCTATTACACGACGAGTATCTAACAAAGCTGTATGAGTATAATTATGTATGTATATTAAATAGGCAGCCTCGGGCACTCTCTGAGGTGGGCGAGACATCGTTTATGCAAGAAGATGGAGCGGGTCCTCCGTATTAATAAACTAAATGTAACTAAGTGACCGCACGACCTCATTATGATTGAAACACGCAAGTTCATTACGGTACGAAAGTAGAGAGACCTTGTGTTGTATGATAATTGACAACAAAACAGTTTGCCTATCATAATAAATAAAATATAAAAGGAAGAACATCATTACCTATAGGTTTCTAGATTATACCTACTTATTTATGTATGTTGTCATTTGTTTTATCGTCGCGATAACAACTTGTATGGGGCGCATCTCTCTATTATCTACCAAAAGATATATTAAGATTTTTAAATAAAAGGGTAATTTTCCTTTTAATACGAATGCTTACATGCTTATATTATGGTCATACTATAAAGTAGTCCGAGCTAGCCTAGGTTTAAAGCGTTATTCCTTTACCTACAGCTGATTGCACGCTTTTTGTTAAATTCGCTTTTCTTTTGTGTCGTATTTAGGGACAATGGTGCACCGATTGCAGCGACTGCTTTAGGTATTTTATTTTCGACCATTATACCATTGTTGTCCGAATCATTGTACAATATCAAATAGCAATACACTACAAGAAGCAACGTTTTATAATTCGGTGAATACATGTACCTACTACCTTAAGTTTAAATTGAAGTAGAGAACTTTTAAATTCTACAAAATTAAAGTAACTTTGAATCTCAGAGGAAGCAAAATAGTTCTCTCGGTTTGGATATTCAAAGTGATAACGAAAATAAGGAAATTAAATGAAGGTACCGAAATAAAGTTCTTCTAGGAACTTTTCAGCGCGCAAAATTTAAATTAAGTTTTCAAAAGTTGATGTGATGAAATTACTTTTCTAGAAATACAACTTCAAGTATTTTTTGGAACGGAACTTTTACACAAGCCTCAATACTAAAATATGAAGGAACCTCATCTTTGATCGTATCTAACAAAACAATAGTAACTTACCTAATTGCTCTAAAAAAAAAACTCTGCATTACTTAATAAGTAAGTACATAAACAAAACAATATTGTAAGTTAGGTCGCAGGTTCAAGTCCTGGCCATGGCAAGAATTTTTTCATCATGTTCTAATGTAAGTTGATTTTACAGTATTCTATGTCAGTACTGTGATCAAGATGAATCTAAGGACATATCTCATATCAAAACCTATCAAGTCATTTAGACTACATAATGATACGAATGGAACGGACATACATACAATTACTAGGTATACCAACTCGAAAAATAACCGTGGAAAGGAATATTCATGTACACTAATCTGAGTGTTTTCGCATATTGTATAGGTACGAGTATGTATGCCGGATGAGGAACGTTCATACCACAGTCAGATTCTTTCGAGCAGACGAAGTCTGAGAGGCAATTTCCTCTGTGTCACTAGCCACCAGCCGCGAGCCAGTGAGTGTCGTTACAGCACGTCTCGGTTCAATACATCTACAATAATTGAAAGTATGTATTGTCTAGGTACAGTCGACAGCAGATCAATGGTAACACTTGCAGTACGATTTCAAGTCTTACGACGCAGATAATACGAACGGTCCAAAGTCCAAAGTGTTACACTTGATGTGCTGTCGACTGTACCTAAGAGAGACTTTACCCTTCTCATTATCATCGCTTTCATTTGTTTATTCATTCATGCCACCTTCCGTGGTGAAAATGCGTAGCGCATAATTTTTCTCATATGAAAATGTCCAATGTTGCAAGTAATACCAAAGGATTTCCAAAATGTCTATTTCACAATACATTAGATTTAGAACATAAATGAAGTAAGTATCTACTTATATACTTATTGAAAGAGATATGTAGGGTAATTTATGGTGCTGTCAATTAATCATCTACAAGTTAAGACAAATGGGCTAGTAGGTTTAGTACGTCGTTAGTTAGGTACGTCACAAGTCACACAATGACCTTAGAAATGATAATAATTCCCAGGTCAAATTCCAGTGAAAGAAATCATTGCAAAAAATTAAAACTAACTTAAAATATAAAAATATAAAGCACAGTAACGATGCACATCAAATTAATATTTTTTTGAAAGTTGAATTTATTGTAAATGTTTTATTTTTATTTTTCCCCGAACTATTCAATTTAATTAAACGCTGTGCAGAATTAATCTATGTCACAAGCCTAATTATCCACTTAATTGAATGAATTCAAGGCCAACCTGTATTCTCCGTGTACTCTATCAGGTGTCCATGAAGGTAATATTTTCCATTATTAAGTATATGAAAATGCTGAATTTGGTATGAATTGCTTATTTGTATAGTCTAGTGTTTATATCAAGTTCTTAACTATACGAAACGCGTACAATTGCTCCTCAAGTGGTTATTATTACTGGGTCATCAAATTGTAGAGCTTACGACAAGTCAGTGGCCTCACAATAAAAGCCAATTGAGAGTAAAGTGAAAATGGCACGCATTTTATTTTTAGTTTCCTTGAAATTGAAATGTCTCTTGTCCTATAATATATTGTACATGGATAATTATTTGAACCCACCAGTCATAATATCATCGCGACACAAGTTTGAATATTTTAATTGGTAACCACAAGTTACCGTAGGCCAATTACCATCCAACAACATAACTATACCCTTTCCTTTCTTAAAGAGTATAGTGTTGAATGCCCAATCCTGAGTGAAGTCACAGAACCGCCATACATTTTTGTGATTTAACACGGGTCGAGTTTAGTCTGCTGTTGATGCAATTGGCATTTAGAATAAACCATCTAGATTCCACAAATATAACAAAAAAGGAAATTGTAGTTAGATTTATAGGTAGGTATAATGAAATACAGTTTCCAATTAGAAAACCTAGTTAACAGTAAATATTTTTTCCTATTAGAAAAAAAACATATGGAATTACTAATTAATTAAAAAATAACACCTTTTTTAAACCAGTAATTTATTTAACTACTAAACAGATTCCTAAGAGCTCGGTGGCGCAGTGGTTGGGTCAATGGACTTGCGATTCGGAGGTCACAAGTTCGATTCTCAGCCAAGGCAGCCATGTAGGTACCAATGAGTTATCCTCAGTTTTTTCGACGGAAAAACTTATGAGACGTACGGAAAACATTGTGATGAAACCTGCATGCCGTAGAAAAAGAAACTTAAGGCATGTGAAATCCGCCAATCCGCACTGGGCCTGCGTGGTGGATCATGGCCCCAGCTCCTTCGATGTAAGAGAAGGTCTATACCCGAGCAGTGGGGCAATATAAATATAGACTGATGATGAAACAGATTCCGATGTGGTTTGCGATATTTTAATAAGTATCTCTGCAAACCGGGATCTATTATGATTTCTCCAACGTTAGTACTAGTAATATAAGATAGCGCAGAGGAGAATTCCATTCGAAAGGCTCTCTTCGCCCAGTAAACACAATTCCGAAACAACCCAGCCCGTACCCGTTGCCTCGCCGCCCGGGGCCTGCGGCAATTCTATACCCACGCTGAGGTGAGAATTCGTTTACCTGTATATGTATTGGTTTACCTGTACGAACCACCATTGTCGATTTAGCTCCGCTCCAAGCTAGCCAGAATGCCCGATATATTAGGTAAATGTATCACTGTAGATATCCATAAGGTCTCCTTCAAAGGTACTTCTAAAATCGACGATTTTAGAAATAATGGAGGTAAAATCCGTAAAATGGGATGATACTTGATATTTTATAAATAATTGTTTAAAAAACTCCTACATTAATAAAAAGATAATATATTTATCGAAATTTTATATAAAAACATTTTAATATAATCCAAGTTTTTCATCATTATATTGCTTTACGTCCACATCAAATCAGATCAAGTATAACACTTTGGACTTTGGACCGTTCTTATTATCTGCATCGTGGGTTGAAACCGTACTGCAAGTGTTATCATTGATCTGCTGTACCCGTACCTACCTACTCATTACAGTAATCTTGTCAGTCAATTTCCAATTTTTTAAAAGATCCCTCTATACCACTGAAGAATGACCCCATCGTCTTCGGACCTCCAGGCCTCTTTGACTCGTCCACTCGTTTCTTTGATTCCTCTTTGAAAAACATTTCATTGTCTTTAATTTTGTTCCATATTTCATCTGCAAACAAACAAAGAAAAGATCCAGATTTGGCGTGTCATGGTAATTATAGGCAATATTGGGAACTTACATAGGAAGATGGGGGTTACTCACAACCACTTTTTGAAATACGTAATTTAGAACAGTCTCTGCATACGAGCTCAATTTGTTTTGTGTATAAGTTGTGTTTAACAAAGTGTGTACGGCACTTGGTAAATTGGTCTAAGCTATCATTTTCTCATAAAATTAATCTTCAAAATAACCTACTTCATAAATAATAATCGTACCACGTAACGCCATATTATCCTTATTGTCACCCCCAGCCTCTTTCGGTAGAGCTGCTATTGGAAGAAACTCCTCCAATGAGCTGGAGCCTGCTTGATGAACCTGCACCATATCAAGCAATTCCTTCTTCATGAACGGTTTGACCATGGTCATTAGTTTGTCAATGAAACTTGGAGCATTGATGAAATGGAACTCTTTCAGGCGGACGAACATGGCTTCCTGGAACAAGAAATGAAAATAATATTGTTTCGATGTAACTACCTTATACATGACTACTTAATATAAGCCTTAGGATAACCTTCAATATCAGTCTAAAATGCTTGTTTGCACATTGAATATGGAACAGGTAAAAGAATAAACAACGTTTTGATTACGAGGCTATTGTATGATGTTTAATAGTTTTTTTCTTTAATTAATACGATTTATGAAACACCTAAATTAGGTTCTATTTTCAATATCTCTATTTGATTATTTGACTAAGGAAGAAACACAAATAAAGTAAAGAGCGTAACATTGTAATTTCCAGGTAAAGCGCCTATTTCAAACTTTGGCGTTATGTATTGACTTGGTTTAGCTAACTTTGGTTCACAAAATTTTGGTTTGTATCATGAAGGAGAATTGGATGTTTATAAGCTAAGTTTATTGTAAGAGACCATGGGTATCTCTGCGAGCCACCCTGTTACTTCAGGTCATCGTGTGTCTTTAGTGACGATGACCCTTACTATCAGTGGCTCGGCTTGCTATCTTTCTCATTACTTTTTGTCTAACCTGCAGGAAGTAAAAGAATTGTTGCGCAACTGTGAGATCGATCCGCGACAAGTGGCTTAGCGACACCTGGTGCATGTTGACGATGACAGCAACTCCAGGCACCGTGCCTTCCTCCCACTGCCACAGATCCATCATCATTACAAAGGCTCTGTATAAAAGACAAAACGAACTAAATTAAAAACAAAAAGAGAAAAATCGAAATGAAGTCACTTCACAGATATTCGCAAGTTTTTCATCAGAGGACTTTGGAGTTTTGTTCCGCGGGTCTTATTTACAAATAATTTTTTCATGTTCATTCGAAACCTTGGTCCGTCAGGCAATCGGCATACATGGTGTTAGTTAACCCTTTAATAGGTGAATCAAAATATGTTTACCTTACAACGTCGTTGTAGACAAAGATTTTCGGATTTGGATCCAATAATTGACAATAGACAGCCCGATATCCTTTAGTTGTCGGTGTATTCAATGGAGTCATCAACCTATGCAGATAAGGTTAAAATTAGACACGTATTAAGACCAAAGTTCTTACCGAAGTACTTATATATCGCATTCGCAACGGAACGTACCATTAAAAATTGCACGTTCGACAAACCATAGAATATATTCTTATATTAGGTAAACCCGTTCATAGGAAAACGGAATACTTACATGTATTATATTTATTTCGAGCTTCTATAATTTGGTAGTTAGATGCAGGCCGAGAATGAAAATTATAAATTAAATGCTTAAGTACCTAATGCGAATAAGACAAGAGGTTGAAATAAAAAAGTCGGTCAACGTCGTTTTTTGGTCAACTCCAACCATTTTCCAATCAGGAACTTATTTAAGACTAAATATTTAATAGGTGAAACGAACCAAGTATGAAACGCAACTTCCAGAGGTTTGTCTATATTTCTACTTTGATAGAAGGTGAACAATGTCCTCAAAGTATAGTTAATATCAATAACACTCTTCGTCCGTTCTGTGTTGCACTCGCAGCTATAATGTGCCATTATAATTTCGAAATCTGAAAAAGACAACAAGCATTCCTGTAAATTACTAACCATTAATAAGCTGCAATTTGAATGGAACAATTACCTAATTGAATTTAATCCACGTTACTTAAGTATTATAAAATTGTAATATACTAACCAGTTATATATTCATTTGGCAAGTACGGCAGCTGAGTCAGCCAGCTTCGAATACTCTGTATAACTTCTGGCTTTATATTGGAATTTTTTTCATATTCTTTCTGCAATGAAACTTCCGCGACGGCCGGCATTGTAACACGTCAATTTTAACTATTAACTTGTAAATCACTCAATTATTTCCAGCGAAATACACCACATATTAGTGTTATACGAAAACGAATGCGACTGATTGGAGACGAATCACAAGGTCGAATGCGTGTTCCTTTTGTGTGCCGGTCTGTATTCGCAATCTGGCTACCAAATAGTCATGAATTAAGCGAGGTCAATGCTTGAATGAAAATGTCGATAGTTGCTGTCGATATTACATAACACATCGAGTGCTAGACTTTACGCTACTGTAATGTGGACTAGATTGCAAAGGTGTTATGCTATCGACTGTACATTAACCTTTAGCCATAACACATACGAGTAGACCTATTATCTGATGCTACTGACTGAATAGGTACTATCATTCAATGAATGATCAATGAATTTTGAAGATATTGCAAAATATTCATCTTAGTGTCAATGCGATAATGTACTTTCTTTCTTTCTTTCTACGATTCTGAAAAAAACGGTAACAGGTATTTCTATACAAGATATAGTAGTCATCTTACTATCTAACATCTTTTACCCCATTCTTCGTACCGACGACAGTACAAAACTGTTGCATTGCAATCAAGCCTGTATCGCCGTCGCCTAAAGTGCCAGCATTCACTCTATGTGCTGTCGATCTCACGCACACGCCCGCCGTGAGCGTCATTCATGCAGTCGTTACTGTAAATCCGGGACTTCCAAGTTTGATTAGAACTCTCCTCGACTAGCTGGGATACAGAACATCTCGTAAATGTTTATTGCCAGCTTAAACTCATAAGTAGGTGCTTTTCTAGGAAATACTAGCTACCTAATTGGGATATAGCTCTATTGTGGATTAGAAGATAGTTAATTTCCAATTAGTAGAGCCAATTACCGGTGTCGCTGAAACGATGGAAGCGTCTAATGTGTGAACTCTAGACAAAAAAAAGAGAGGCGTTGAGCGACATTCAATTAGCCGCATGGAATATTATGGTATATCGCTCGTTACACATTTAGCTCAGTCGAAGAAAAAAATAGTAATAAACTAAGTGTGTTAATTTTCTTAAAAACGTGAATCAAATGACACAAGAAGATCACAAAGAAAGATTACAAGCATATTGTGGATAAGATAACAATCTCACTTTCAACTTAGGTAAGAGGCATTCTGGTGATGTTAAATAACGTAATACAAACCTTCAGCTTGTCAAATAGGTAGACACTGCCTATAAGCTCCCATCGAGTAAGAAACGAACAAATAAACCGGCTGCATTTCGCTCTGTGTAAACAACATAAGCATCAATTGACCTGTTTTAAAAATTAACAGAGCGCGCTTTATTGTCCGAGTTTTTGAGTGAAACTGTGCAGACACACGACCGGTTGGCAACAGCCCGGGGGTCGAAGCCAGTGAACAGTGTCGACTGCCGATAGTCGATACTACACGCCACTGGGCCTCAAAGTGCATCACTGGGCCAACACAAAGCTATAACTAATGGTTTCAAAATATAACAGCCTGATGGGGAGTTAATTTCATAAACTTAAAAGGTATCAAGCATCCTAAAGAGTAATAACAATGGAAGCGGGAAACTGTATCGCTTCATTCGATTTACCTACACACAAGTGATACGCACACCGACCGCAATGTGAAGATATAATTAGCGAAGTCCTACGATACATGACCTGACCAGAGAATACTGACTTAGGTACTGAATCTGATTTGCTTACAGTAAAACCTATCGTATTTTGAAATTATAGAATGTGAAAATATTTAAAGTAAGTTATAATTTGTCTGAACCTGAATTGGTATCACGCAAGTTATCCATGTTATGCGCCTCGTACGTTGACCAAGTGCAACACTTTGGACTTTAGACCGTTCTTATTATCTGCGTCGTAAGAGCTGAAATTGTACTGCAAGTTACCATTGATCTGCTGTGGTCCATACGATAAACCTATATCTACTTAATCAAATTTAAAACCTATGAAAAAATATAAACATGTTTTGTTCATCTTTGGCCGAGTTTCCAGGACATCGGTAACGCATGAACTTGTTATGAGCCCATTCAGGTGGGTGGGTTGCCCTCACGGTCCGCCAAGCACCTTCAAAGCATAAGCACCCTCGCCTTGCGCCAGGGAGCTATAGATAGATGCTTACTGCTTAGGGTAGGCACCGTGAAGGTGACTGTGATTATATTAGAATGTTATTATTTAATATAATAATAACATCACTATGTAAGCAGAAGCACACAATATGTAACTACCTGTTACAGAATTGCGAGCGCCACAGCTTGTTTGTTACATCCACTTATCCACTAGGGCACGACAAGTGTCAGCCTCAGTAACCTGAATCTAATCTATTGAAAATAAAGGAATAGGTACCGTTCACGAATATCTTCCCCACCTAATGTAATAAAATAATACATATCAGACTATCGTCCTGGTAACAATTTTCTCTGCCGTAGGACCGGCGATATCGAATCTGTGTGTGATATAATTATGTGTAGTACCTACCTATTTTCTGCCTCGACACTAATTTTATTTGTAACTAGCTGTACCCCGCAACTTCGTTTGCGTAGAAAAAGTTCTATGCTCATATCACATACCGCCATTGCTTATAGCCTATGAGCTGTCCGGATATTTCAGCTATCTCCTAGTGAAACTCCCGCCAAAATCCCTTCAGTAGTTATGGCGTGATACTTGAACATAGTCACAGACAAACTGACAAAAATTCTAAAAATTGGTGTTTTGGCATCAGTATCGATCCTAAAACACATTACAATTATTCTTTTCACAAAATATCCAATGTATAGACACAACTTTTTTACAGTCTTATTATATGTAAGTATATAGATTTTTTGTTCACTACAAATTATACCTAATCCAATTTTAGATGATAGATTGATACATAGGTTTGAACATGGGTTGAGTTAGGGGCATATTTCATACAATTTTGACTTTGTAAGACCAAGTTCACACTAAGCTCAAAAACATCTATGAGTATAGGCCTTAAAACTTTCATTATTTCGTGAATTCATAAATACACCATATACTGAACAATCGGGAACGCGAGGTTACGGGAATGAATCATCAAAACTGTATTAGCCTATATCCTTGATACTATGAATATAATTTTTTAGCCCTGCAATAAATCTTATGGTGGTTTAAATGACAGTTGCTCAACGACCGATTTTGTATGGCGAACTCTAGCGATCATGGGGTGTGGGTAACCCATCGAACTTCTAAGTCGCGTTTATCGAATCACGAACCAAAGTCTATTTTTATCGAATGTAAGTTATTGACGATGCCGTCACGCTCCGACAGAAATATATGTTATGCACAAATTATCCTGTCAATAATCTATCCAACAGAACATTATTCGGAAGGTTACACGTACCTAAATTATTACTGTGTTGGGCAATATTCCTATTTGCGGACTTACTAAGAAATGGTAAAATAGGCATATAGTTATTACTTACTTGAAATATTTTGAAATAAAACCTATAAGTGAATACAAAGTACTTTTAATCGTCTTTAGAAACTAAATTCAGTATCAAATCAATAGATATTTAAAAAAAATTATAAACAATATTATCAATTAAAAAGTAGGAACATTTTATAGTTTCAGATAAAAAAAATACACAATTCGATTATTTTACCAGTAATGGTAGACATCTATCCAACTAACTTTTAAGTGGAATAATATTTCAGTAAGTATTAGATTGCAGTATTCTCATGATAACATAAAAAGTGTTTTAACATGTTAATTCGACTTCAAGTCTCAATCTCGAGGAATAACATCACGAAATGCTTATTTTTTTAGAGGATGGAGGAGTCTCATGAACCGATTCTGCCAACGTCGCCTCTGCGTCTCACTGCACGGCCTTATCTCGTCCTGGTCATCGGGGAACGAATCAGGAATCGCATCCCTAAAAAAAATTAGAAAATGGTTTAAGTTTGGTAAGTTGTAGTTTCAGACTTTCATATTTTACAACTGTAATCTTATTATATTCATATCTCTAATTTTTCATTATTTTCATGATAGACAACAGTTACCTATCTAATAATTGCTCCGAGTCGAATGACGTCAACTTAACCGAACTGTTGAGACTAAGAGGGTCTCAGTAGTACGGTGCACGTGTACAACCGAACTGTTGAGACTATGAAGGTCTCAGTAGTTCGGTCCCGGACAAAATCACCGAACTACTGAGACTAGAGGAATTTATCAATGGATATTGCGAATCTCGCCACTTCTGGTATGTGACACATGCATTTTGGAGGTATGCGAGGATGCATGTCAAAAAATTTCATCACCAGTTGCATACGGAACGCTTTCTAAATCTTACACAGATAAAGTGTTCAATTCCTCACAATTACCATAGTAATTATATACCTACACTATCTAGTAATTTTTTTTTACAATCGATTAAGAAATTATTGAGAAAATTACAACCTCTTTTTTTTAGCCATATGCCTTCAATGTTCAAAAACGTTATCTAATAAGACTGTAAATGTAACTAACTCGTCAGTTTTTGACGGCAATACTATTTCGGAGTAGAGCTGTTGAGCTGCTGAACTCTTCTTCACTGAGCCAGCGCTCTTGGAACTGCTGCGGGCACTAGATGAGGACCTGTAAAAATATAAAATGTGGAGTTCATTCGTTACTTCACACACAATCAAAAATGAATAGAGTGCTGTATTCCAACATAGAGCAACATACTTGATTACTCATCTCTACATAGCAGGAAAGAGGCTGGTGCAACTGCAACCTTTGATTTGAAGACTCCTAATGGGCCTGCGAAATGGACTCTACATAAAAACGAAATACTAACATAGAAGTTTTAGATTTAGGACCAAGTGCCGTGGGCAGAAGTCGCAGCATTGTGTCAAAATTTGCACGTGGAAAGCCCAGTATGCCAACCGTCACTCCGAAGTTTCCAAAACTCTCTTCTGGCAGGCCCACCGCTCGCTGCATGTAACGTAACCGAGATGAAAGACTGCAAACACATTTAATGAATTACCAAAATACAGTATCTATTGATCGTAGGTAATCCGTCAACTAGTACCTAACAACATGTTATGTTTCATATTATTTTATTCCAATGGCAACCCGAAGTGAATCTTAGCCTCCCAAATGGGAACGGTTGTGGAATATCGGTACAAGTCCTGCTCGATCTCGTCCCTCCAGCGATATAGGCGCCATCTGACCGGTCGCGCATTATTATTATACATTCACGGTATCCCCTCGATATGAAGACCTTACCAACTCACTGTTCTACAAAGATGTGTCCAGTTCCTCATCCCCTGCTAAATATAATACCGTATAATAAACCGATAGTTGCAATAAGAGGCGCTTACTTAGAATACTTGATGACTCCGATACCCATCAGACGATATTCGACCTTGCGTTGACAGAACACCTCGTTCATCAGCGGCGAGCGGGTGTTGAGTTTCTTGTCGTGACGCAGGCATGTGCCGAGGAGCACTGCTCGCTCCTCCTTCGCCATCTTAGCGATGTAGCCAGTGCGCAGCGTGTGCTCCACAGCATTGAACACTTCCGACTTAAATATCCGGTTCATTTCCAATTCTAATAATAAATATAGAAATAATAAGAATAACTTCCTTACTTTACGTACACTGCATAATATTAAATCATACATATAATCAGTACCTAGGTATCAAATATCAATTCATGACAATAGTCTTAGATTGCGTAGGCTAATATTTTAGTCGCCGCTAAGCGAGGCGTCCCGCTCACTTTTATGCGATACTTGATGCGATACATCGGTATGTAGCATATGAATCATGAACAACAGTGACAGTTGCGTTTAGAATTAGGATTTGACTTAGTGGTCGCTACAGAATTAGCTTTAGTGTCTACCTTGAAGAGTTCTTCTTTGTACCAAAATAAAACCACCTTTGACAAGCAGCACTACCTTAGGAATATATACGACATCAATCATAATCACATCATTTCCTCACCTATCTGATTGAAGCATTTGCGTCCCAAAGCGAGCCAAACGATCTGAACGCACATTCGCAGTAACGTTTCCATGAGACGCGCATCTTTGTCTGACAATGATCTTCGTTTCTTCTGCGGCCCCATGTGATGAAATTTTTTGGTGTCGTCTCCGCCTAGGGAAAACAATGTGGGAGAGTTCACAGAAAAATGAAAAGTAACGCCCTCATTTTTCAGAACTTCAGGTGGGATGAACAGAAATGCAGCGGAAAATTGGCAGTTGAAATAAAATTTAAAGTTTTATATTTTCCAAGAAAAACTTTGTTCTGGAAACAATAAAATAAAAATTATCTGATCAACCAAGGCATATTTTATGCCCGATTTCTCAAAGAGATACTTCCCATCTATACCTAAATCTTAAATGTTTTGGTTCCTACCTAATAACATAGTGCAATATTCTTTGGCCACTAAAACGCGTAGATCGCACATATTCTCCCGATATTCGTTTTCTAATATCTCACAATCTGGTGTCCTCACCTTCGTCTGCAGCTCTAAAATGCGATTTGACATTGTATCAGCAATCTGTAAAATGGGTTCAGTCAGGTACCTACACAAAATTGACTTGGGTCATAATCATAAGTTATGACTAATAACTGAAAAACGATTTGATGAATTTCGATGCGGTTTTCCTGAAAGGATTTTCGGCAAAAGTTTTTATTAATATGTATTGTACCTATTTAGTACTTACCTAGCTAATTAATAGCTAATCGGCTATTAATTGTGTACGTAAGATCATCTTTAGTACGATTTCGACTCTCAAATGGTGCAGATAAGTAGAAAGGCCAAAGTGTTTTGGTCATAGGTAGGTACGCATAAAAGCAATAGAATACGAAAACATCACCTAACCTATCTTGAAATATACATAAGTAGGTATTAACCTGTAAGTAATACTGACAACAAAGAATGAGTGCCCTAATGAATCTTTCAGTTGTAGGGAGGTGTAGCATATTTATAAGCATGGGGCTCATGATATTCACGGGGGCAGTGAATAATGCAATATCCTTCACGTCCTGTAAATCGAAAACAAGCTTAGGAGATTAGTACGGGAGCTTAACTCTATAATTACATTATCCCACACAACTGAATAATTAAAACCTGTATTAGATTTCCCTTACCTGCACAGTTATAACATCGGCTTGACCGTGCTTTAATTTTCTCTGATAACGACGACGAAATCTTATCTATAATATAAATTAACAGGAGATTGAAAGGGATTAATTAGATAATGTAAAGAAATGTTGCGTCAGATTTGTTTTTTTAATGCATTATGCCATGCTCGGCGAACAATTTAAATGATGAAAAATTTCTAGCCGTGGGCAGGACTTGAACCTGCGACCTTGTCATTCGTGACGGCTAGAATTTTTTCAACATTTAAATTGGAATGTTACGTATTTAAACCAGGGATACCTGCTCCAGTAAATCCACATCATCTCTGAACTCAATAGTTCCAGTTGGAGCTTTCGTAGCGATGGCTATGGTTTCAACTGTCTTCGGCGGAAGATCGCTACAAACGAATCAGAATTCATCATCAGCTAATATAGGTCATCAGTTCTTGTAACTCCTCCTACCACTAGCCAATACTTCGTTACTTTCATTCATTTCATTTCGTTTCGTTGCTTTCACACTTCGTTAGTTGTCAAGTCAAAAATATAGGTAGGTGTATTAAACTAACCGGGAAAACTCACTGAGATTAAGACTATATTTGCCCTCTACATCTGCATCTATATTTTATACTTGGCATTATTTCTGACCCATATAAATTTATCATTCAGCATAAAAAAAAATTGCCTTGTAATTATTTACATATGTACTTATAGTGAAAACTATTAATTGCATTGATAATTGACCATTCACTGACCAGTGACGAATGACTATTCCGAAGTAGGTACTAAACTACTGTAACATTAACCTGACGAATACCAGGGCCTCCACAGTCTCGTCCCACACCCAGTGCCCGTCCTCGTACAAGCCACCGAAGGAACCTTCGTCTTCTTCATCCGCCATTGGATTAAGGATTAGTTCTTAGGATATACTTAGGTACATATTAGATATAATTCTTTTCTTTATTTTATTGCCTCTATCCTTTGTTATAGACAGCGCAGCGTAAGTAGCTTTGCCAGTCTCAAGTTAGTTAGAATAATCAAGTTGAAAATTAAACAAATAATGCCATTCCAAATGCAATCAAAATATTTCTACAAAAACTAGAAAAGTGTCATTTCTGACAATAACATATCTCTTTCTACACGTACGTTTATGATCTTTGTGACAAGTCTTGTTTTAAAAAGATTACAATAAATATAAGTAGGTACTTACGACTAGCGACTACCTTATATTATATTGTAATACTTGGATCCGCCATCAATTTGGAATGAATGATATAAGCACGATAAGAGCTCGGTGGCTCAGTGGTTGGGTCAATGGACTTGCAATATGGAGGTCCCAGGTTCGATTCCCAGCTAGGGCAGCCATGTACCAATGAGTTATCCTAGGTTTTTTCGACGGAAAAACTTACGTACATTTACCGAGTGCTCTCAAAACGGTGAAGGAAAACATCGTGATGAAACCTGCATGTCGTAGAAGAAGAAAAAAAAGAAAATCTAAGGCATGTGAAATCCGCCAACCCGCACTGGGCCCGCGTGGTGGATTATGGCCCGAGCTCCCTCGATGTAAGGGAAGGTCTGTGCCCGAGCAGTGGGGCAATATAAATAGACTGATGATGATGATGATATAAGCACCGTCTACTTCCGCTGAACAAGTATGGATGAGGTAGGAATATCGTATCTACTGTAGGTAGTCCCAGAGTGCAGTTTCTTTTGATTTTGTTTAACTGAGACCCATTGCTCAAAGTTTGCGGTTTATTCCGATGTAGTTAAACATGTTTAAGTTGTAATCATAGCCGTTCGAACAGCTAACCAATACTTGCAATGTGAAATCAAATAAGTATTTCAGTACGACTTCTTAACTTTTACGCGTATTCATACCGTAATTCATGGACAGCTATAACTCGTGAATAGGAATTTCCATCGAGCGTGTTTGTAAGTTCGGCGGAATTTACGATGTCACCAATAACTTGCTCTCGACGCCACTGAATGAATATAAAGTTATGTTAATGCCACCACTGCACCCAACTTCAAACCTTAAAACTTAAAATGTTTCAAGTTATGTCTAATATATTATAATAATATATCTACAGAATACCGCTGAATACCTTTTCAGTTAAAAGAAAAGTTTGCGTAAGTTACTTTTCTGGAACCTGCCCATACTGTACTGTACCTACGTACCTAAGTACTAATTATCTCATTAACCATTCCTAGTTAGCGAACGTTAAAATAAATAAAATAGAAACGTTGTCGTTGTTGAATCCTCAATGCTATATTTAAACACGCTAATTCCCGTTTTATTTAAGTAATTAATGTGTTTATTTACAAACCACGTAAGTTTAAAATGCAATGTCCTTACATTACATTTTCTAGGACATCATCTATGCCCTAACACGTGTGTTATATGCGGTAATTCCCTGATAATTTGTACACAAGCGATCGCACACGTAAGGCCGCGTTGCGTGCTTTGATCGTGCTCGCTCTGCCATGACATCAAATGAGCCTGCCGATGCCGCTTAGCAGCTAGGGGGTTAAAGCCGCATTTATTTACAAACAACCACTATAAAAACATCAAAACAACCCCTTTCATGACGTCGCAAAATTAAAAGACACTCGTAAGTGCTTCGATCTACCCTTTTATTGCGATCTTTTTTATTACAGCGTCTAAAACGTAAACAACAATTTCTCGATTTCCCCTAAAATAAAAAGTGTTTGTATAACAATCAGCAAAGCCATGAATCAAAGTCATCATCCTAAAGCACTAAGCACAGAAAAATAATAAAGATATTACGTAGGTAGTTACTGGTTTGAAGCCGGTAACCAACGAAAAGCGAAACTACAGTATTGGTAACTGAACAACTTTTGTTTTACAGCCTTCTATTTTCGTAAAAACCAATCCTACCATAGGTAGATTGCTACAATTTTACAGCATGTACCCAAGAGTATCTTATCTCGAGTAACAGGGTTGATTTCAGTTACTGAATCGAAAAGTCTCATAAAAATTAATTGTTCAGTAAGTACAGTTCAGTAGGTATCGTTATTCTGCTTATACCTATATAAGTATGAAATGTTTTTCGTGATCCAAGATTACCAAATGTTGGAACCCGGAGATTTCATTATTGCTAAATCATTCAGTACGTAGATAGGTAGGTACTCCGTGAGGTACCTACATATGTAGGTAATATGTGGCGACTACCTTATTCGGCATATTTGTACGAAACGAACGCATCACTGAATTCAAATTCTAACTCACTGAACATTGTTTCCAATGTTGTGCAGCCGCCATCATTTTATCCAAAAGTAAAAACCTGCCAAGTGCGAGTCGGATTCACACGGTGCACCGGAAATGATAAACTAGATTTAGAGACCAACTTATATTTGCCATCATTTAATTATTATGTCCATAAATTGACATACCTACTCCTAATTAGTTGATCATCTGCAAGTATAAATTAGTATAAGAAAAATTATATATTTTTGGGGTGAAGTAATTTCAAAAGACACTGCCACATATCAATGGAGCTTTGCCCCACCTACAAAACTACGTGACCATTTAAGCTGTACCTATCATTTTGTTGGGAACTTATTATTGCACAATCATAATCACTATCATTTTCTACTACTCTCGCAACTCCTATAGAAGAATAACAAAAACAATGAATAAATCGCTTCGATTTCTTACTATTTTCTGAATTCTTAATTAAGCTGTTTTTTTCGAATCGCAACTTGTACAAAACTTTATTTTAAACCAATAATTTTAATAAAAAACGGAGATATTTTACATTTATTCGTTATCTTGTACAACTTGCGGTTGATGGTGGGGCAGAATCTGGCATGGTCATTTACAGTTTTCGGATTTTTTCCTTTAATTGTGCTATAAGACCTAGCTTCTTGTGAAATTTCATGATTCTAGGTCAATGGGAAGTAAGTACCCTATAGGTTTTGGTTTTCTTGCATTTTCATACAAATACCTATGCGAGAAAATGCGATATAAACGGCATATCTTTTGATTGCGTTGACGTAGAAGTTTGATTTTTTCACGGCTGCATGAGGTTGCAGACCTTTGGTATTAATTTCAACTTTCCGTCCACGCGTTTTTCTGAGATATATGCAGACTGATGGGCAGACAGACAACAAAATGATGCTATAAGGGTTTCTTTTTTCCTTTTGAGGCAAGGAGGGTTCCTTGTAAATAAAAAATAAAAAAATACGTATTTTGCCACCAATTTTGTCCCCAACTCGTTTAGGGTCCCTTTTTAGGGTTAAAAAGGGACCCTAAACGAGTTGGGGACAAAATTGGTGGCAAAATACGTATTTTTTTATTTATTCAGTCATATCGACGGTTAAATGAACGCCTGAAATCTTGTAAGTAGGTAGTCAATTTATCTTCTCCATTAGGTAACGCTAATTACTATGTAAGTCATGTAGGTAGATCTAATGAAAATTAGCAGGTTGCTTATGGAATGTTGTAATGTCATAATGTCAATTAGAGGCGTTAACCTGTCACTTGGTTTGTGCCAGCACGTCTTCATTATCCAGGAGAATTCCCCGCAGAACAGCTCGCGACACTGTGAAATCATTCGCACCTGCGAGACCTCTAAAATTGTTGCATTATGTATTCAGTGGAGAGCCTCTCACTGTTATTGCTAAAAGCCGTTAAATTAGGTAACACGCTTATAACATACACACAAATGATACTTGCAATAATATTTATTTAAACAAAAAATTCCGTGTCACGGAATGACAAGGCCGTAAGGTTCAAGTCCTGCCCACGGCTAGAAATATTTTATCATGTTTATTCGCCGAGCATGGCATAATGCATAAAACAAATTCTGTATTAATGTTGTGTGCAAATATTGAGATAGGTTCCGATCGTTTTGATAAAATAAGTAAATGAATGATGTCTCCGGTTTAAATGTCGATCCGAAAGCGCGCCCCAGATATATTTCGGTAGGTAGGTACCTACGTACCTATCACCGGCATGAAAAATTAAGTTACTAAAACAAACTGCATCGAATGAAACCACCCGTTTCCTGGTGGATGAAGTACGTACGCCCATTTTGACCGGGGCCTGTAGCGCGCCGGATAATCCTTCGAGAACCAGTGTTCACGTTCAATATGACGTGTCTCCTCAGTCATAATTAGTCATAAACCCGTGTTCCGGGAACTAAACTGCTCTACATGTCTTACAATAAGTAGGTACTTACCTATATTTCGAAATATTGTATCTACACTAACAACTCTAAGTGAGGCAGAATATTTATTTATTTTAAATTAAAGCGTTTATGATTAGCAGGATTGATTCATTATTTATAGGTACTGTAGATTGTAGATAGGTACTTATTACTCTGTGTTAAACCCTACTTTATGTAAGAACTTTATCCAAAAATAGACTGAGAGCTTAGGAGCTTAGGGCTTAGGAGCTGCAAGAACTTCTTCTGACTACACAACAATCGGATCCCAACCATAAAATTAATGTGATATAATCAACAAGGCCATTTTTAAACGATACCAGGTAGGTTATACCTGCCACTTAGGTAGGTAAGTACAATAAAGTTAAGTTTACATGGAAAGTAAACCCGTCTGAAATTAACTGCTCTCTTTTTCATATTTCACACGACCATAAAGTAAATTAAATTTCTTTTGCGTCATAAAAAAGACATGAAAATGCTCCTTTATCAAAGTGGCAAAATACGAAACAAGGTAAAAATAAAGGCGCCCAGATGAGCCCAGATAACTAAGAATCCCTTGATGAGAAAATTTTATTATTATACCGACAGATGCTTTATCACTTTAATTGAAAGGAAAAATATTAAATTTGTTGAAGGCCGTACACGGACTTTCAGTATTTTTCCTTAAAAATGTTTATTACTTACCTACAATATATTTTAATTTTCCTTAAGAGACGGTATATCGCTTATCCTGTGCTTTACCAGATAGAGTCATAGAGACAAACGTAAGTAAGTAATAAGCATAGTCATTGTAAGTAAGTACTTATACCTACACCAGAGAACCTAGCCAAGCGGCTTTCGTTAACGATCGATTGTAGAATAGAAAGAAAAGTGTATCTATGGGATTGATAAAGGTAATTATGCTAACAGATAATATGCTAACGAAAAAGCAAATGTCAATCCCGTAATTTTTTCTTTCTATTCGAAACTAAGGAAGAACGAAAGTCAAAGCCTTTGCCATGCGGCGGTTGACGTAATTAGCTAAAACATGGTAGGTACCCGAGTAGGTGCCAAATAATATGCATAATGTTATTTTCAATTCAATATCTACAGTTAATAAAATGCTGAACCAGGGATATGAATGAGCAACTCCTTCCACTCCATTTCATTTTATTTTCAAACTTCCAATCCGATGAATCGAGCGATTGAACCTATTAAGTAAATAACTTTAGGTACCTACCTACTCACGTGTGAGCAAGAAAATATTCCCTAATTTGGGACAAGTATATATTAATTATATTATACCTAAGTAAGTACCTACTTTGAAGTACATACGTAGGTACCTACCTAAAATGGATGCATCGTATAAGTATATTATGATTATGATTCCATATTCAAAACGTCACTGTAACATCTCAGAATTATGATGTACTTTCTACGAAAATTCCGAACAACACACAACGTTCGGAGTAGAAGATCAATCTGCGACATATATTGTGTATCTCTTTCAAGCTAACCAGTAAGTAGGTACTTAAGTAGGTACCAGACTTAACTCAAGAACATCGAATTATATTCCAATCATCTAATATGTTATTAACGTCAAGGTGTGATGAACGGCTGCTCATGAGAGCATCACAGTTACAATTTGAGTGAAGTTAACGGTGAGTTAACGTCAACGACGAACGTTTTAATAATGAGAATGATGCTTCAATTCAATCACCCCCGCTGAATCTAGGTGTAATCGCTCCACCCGCGCCCATTCGCGATTGCGTTTATTGTAGTCCTGGAGCCTATAGGACATTTTTTTTAATTTTCATTAAAGGGTCAGTTTGATCGAATACCTAGTTTACTTATAAATACCTACACTCGACAGCGCGTCAATATATAGTAACCAAGGAGTAGGTAGGTACTGAAAATTCAGTGGAAGCAAACAGTTACACAGGACGTATGTAGGTACTTTCAACTGTAGCCCCGAAAGCAAATAATTAAATGATAGTAGGTACCTACCTAATAGATTATCTTAAAATGTATGAAAGATGATGCAGATATTTTGATAACGATAATCTAATGACGGACTAGAACCCTAAGCAATGTGGTTCGGTTTCGTTACCAGGTTGCTAATAAATAAGTATCTATATTGGTACTTAGGCCTCTATACGAGTGTATCTTATGTAAAAGGGACATTGGCTCCCGGACTAGCCGCACAGACTTTAGGCCCCGATGAATATTCATACCGCGATCGACGTGCCTTCCCTTATTCACTGTAAACACGTGTACGTGTCCTTTCAAGCTTGTCTTGTATTACGTAAATATCCAATTTATTTTTCTTGAACGAATATACTTTACTTACTTAATTCTAATGTTGTTGTCCGGGAGAAATTAAGTACTGCCTGTTAGATGATACCATAGTTACTGCTTACGATACAATCCATGTATCACGAATGCAGCTATAGAGCAATTATATTATCTACTTGAAGCAACTTTGAAATTAAATTTCGTAGTTGCTAGGTATCTATAGATAGGTACCAATTACCAATACGTCTCACTAATAAACTAAAGGGCCCCTTGCAACAAGCTTGTGCTAAAAGGTAACGCTTTATTAAGTGCCTATCTCGTGTTAAATTACAATAACGCCATACATTGTGGTGATTTAATAGGGTTAACTTTAGTCCGTGGTTGGATCAGCTAACCCTTATACTTATATTATTATCCCATAAGGTAGTAAAATTACGAAAGGTATCCATCCACCTATTCATGTGTATTCCCTCTTACGTAGGTACTCAGAGTAACGTTTATCATACATACATACATACATACATACAAACATATAATAACAATATAGTAGGTAAAAACATATAGTAAAAAATGAACAATTATACTTTCTAAGTTAACGATTTATTTCACTTAATAATTATAACTGTACTTAACACAACGGAATTCATAATTTATGCAGTCATTCTCTTAAAAAGAAGTACAAGACAGACTAGATTTCTTGATAGAATGTTATTATTACATACAACTAGGTAGGTACTTAATTTAAGTTATATCTATTATAATTATAAAACGTACCATTAAAAATTGTCATTAAATAAAATAAAAAATTCCTACCTCAATAAGTAAAAAATCTAACTCTTTGATTTTCCCAAGTTGGTCAATTTCAAAGTTCTTTATTTTCACACATGTATAGACTATTCATCAATTGAATACTTTACTTAAATTTGTTTGCTCTTGTAATTAAAGTAGGTACCTTGCTGAGATTGAAATTCAAGAAATAATAGTAATAACAAACCCAAAAATATATAACTCCCAACGAGCAGTACACAGACGTTATCATTAGGGGTAGAAATGGCAATGTTTTGTCTAAACCCAAGGTCATGTGAAGGAAATTTTCATAAATACATAAGACGAGTAATCCATAGATGTATAACGACTCTAATTGACCCAACATGGGTAAACGGAAAACTCTATGCCTCCTACCGCCTTTCGGCTTAGGATTCTCATACAATGATGGAATGTGTCCAAATGCAATAGCGGTATGTGTTAATAAAATACATAACTTCAATGACAAAAGATTCTTTGGGTACAGTAAAGGGAAAAGAGAATAGTGTCCAACTGTTGATAAAAACAAAAACAATTTTCCGTCCACATCGCCCAGCACAGCTAGGAAGCTGAAACAAACATTAAATTAAGTTAAAACAAGGAAACCAACAAGTAAGATAATTTTCTGCATAATTGAATTAATATTTACCTGAGCGGTATTAAAATCATTAAGATCGCCTTCTCGTGTACATGCCATCCAAATAAAAATGAGCATGTTGCACATACCACAAGGCACCTAGAACAGGACAAAAAATTAAAACATTTAATTCAGGCGCGCATAAGCTCATTAAGAAAAACATCGCGTTTTAGGCTCTAGGTCGATAGTCATAGACAGTTTTGAGTAAGAGTGGGGTTTAAGTTTGGTCTTAGACTGTCAGTTCTCATACAACTTTGACAGCCCAGTAAAACCGAGCTCACATTGAGTATTACTCACATTTCATCTTACTATCCTAAGGATACCCAGGTACATGGTTTTTTATCGCTAATGGTTTTATTCAAGTTTAATTACGCTATATTAAAGTGTTTAATTATTTTTATAATAAAGTTATATGTCTCTGATGTAAATTATCATAATTACTAATTTGCAATACTGACCTTACAAAACTAAGTGTCCTGTATCGCCTGTCTGCTCCAAGGTGCCACAGCTTGATCAGGGCAGGAACCATTGATATTGCAGTCAGGAGGAAGGTTAGTCTTGGTCTTATAGAGTGAAGCACAGTATGTTCAAACTCTTGCACTAATCCTCCAGTCATGGCAGCTTCCGTTGTCGAAACGCTGATTCCAACTTTGGATACTGAAATTTTTAACGTAGTTAATTAACAATACTGTTATTTCCAATATTTAATAGAAACAAATTTTTCACTACATATTTACTAACAAGCATATTGAAGAACTTTATCCCCAAAGTTATATAGAGCCCAAAAATTAGGAGCCCAATACGCATGTGATAAACCTCTCTTGAAGGGAAATAGTCTTGAAATCAACTGTAAGCAAAGAAAATTTCTGTTAGTATTAAAGAAAAGCAGAATTATACAGAATAAAGTCTAAACGAAACTATGCTTACCTGGGGCAAATGTTCTAAGAATGGTCCAAATGATAGGCCAAATACTACAACCACAGATATAGCTAATTTCATTAAGCTTGTAATGCAGAAAGAGGACCATGGAGTGTGCACGCCGTCTGTAGATGGCACCACGAAACAGTATGCTCTTAGCAGATGCACCACGTACACAGGCGCAACATACACGAAAATGTGTTTCAAGTTGAGTAACACAGCAAACCAGACTGCTCCTTGAATATAGTTACTCTGCAAGATAACACAGAATGTTCTAACAAACTATGTAACTAGAGAGTACAAGAAAATTATCAATAAATTATCAGATAAGTAACACTTAAACAAATAGAGTAACAGGGGTTTCTAAAAGCTACCATGTTGTGTTGTGCTACTCTACTACTTACATATTATTTGTATTACAATTAAAACTGTAAATACCTATTTCAATTTGTAAATGGTAGTTGCATCTAATATTAGTTCTAATCTAGTATTAATAGTATCTTAAGATCTAGGTAATCCACCTGTTTTGGAAATATATTAATTTATATTATTTTCTGGCCAATTCTATGACTTACCAATATCATATTTGATATTGAATACAGAATAAAAGCATACAAAAATCCATTGTATTGAAAATGTATGTGATCCACCATCAATAGTCCAGGGTTTGAAACCAATAGTATGAAGACAAGTAGATTTCCATTGCTTACAAGATCAGAACAACTGAAAAGACATATTTCATATTAATCAGGAATGATAATAAAATATATTTCCTTAAGTAATTATTATGGTGAGTGGTGAGACTGTACATAGTATAGTGATGAGAGGTAGATAACACAGTAAAGCCTGACACATACACTCGCAGCCTGCAGCCAGTTGCACCGCATGCCCAGCCCCCATTTCCTCCGTCATTAACGTCCAGTACTTAGCGATCTGCAGCCTACGCCGCAGATCACTGCAGAAAACTAGCAAAAAAGGGGGTAGGGC
The DNA here is from genome assembly GCA_963506565.1 of Tachystola acroxantha. NCBI lineage: Eukaryota > Metazoa > Arthropoda > Insecta > Lepidoptera > Oecophoridae > Tachystola > Tachystola acroxantha. The sequence goes on from OY735874.1 coordinate 8,773,254, forward strand.
AATTCAACTGGCCGCAGGCCGCGCGTGTATGTGTGACTTAAGGGTGACTTGTAATATAAGATAACCATAGAGTTAACAACTTGACCCATGTAATCTCCAACCAAACATTTTGCTGGGCTTAAGTCACTAAATCTAGGGTTATCTTTTTATTGTAAGTGGGGTGTAAGGGTCTCTTGCGATATGAAGGGTTAGCACTTGACCCGGGGTTAAATAAGAAAAATGTATGAAGTTTTAACAGGTCAAGTCGCTAACGCTTGGGTTATCTCTTAATGCAAGTGGGGGTAAAGTGTATGTTTTACTCACCTTTTTGCACTTGCAATATAAAGAAAGTCTAACACAATAACAGAGAGCCTTTGAAATACAATTGTCATATAGGAATCATAATTCAGATTAGAGACATGCAGCATCATAGGGTCGAACCATTTCGCGACATGCGAGAGCGCATACTCCAGCCAAGCGAAAAAGGGCGGATAATCTAGCGTCCATTCTGAGGTTGTATCGTAATACCATCGGTCATATGTGAGATTGTGTGTGATTGCCAGCCAATTCCTATGTACCTCAAAGTCTGTAGAACGGCTGAAATGAAAGAAGTCATAAAAACATAGCTAAACTTCGCAAATACTAAGTATTTAGGTTATAATTGTTGAACTTACTACAGCGGTATAAAAAATAATTTTAATGCAGTGATTATAACAGTAATTTGAAAAATCATTTCTATTGTGCTTAACTAATGAAATGAACACAAATTATTACAAATCTGGGGTAACGTAAATAAAAAAACAACCCAATAGGCACAATCACAACAAAAAAGCTTGACTTTGTTGCATTGACATGCTTTGTTGCAGTTGGTTGACCGTTGACCGGCTGTCAGTCAGCTGTCAATGTCAGGCAGTGTTGGCCTCAAACAAAGATATTGAAGTAAATTGAAAAGGATATTGAAGTAAAAATTAGTAATAGATATCGTTACAGCTTGATTTAACTATCTCTAAAATCCGCGTGGTGACCGCGACCACGCGGTTTTACGCATGTGTGCACTCCGTGCACTCTTACTTATTCGGTCGGTGAATTTTAAAACGTATGTTACAAACGTAGAAAGATAATCTAATAGATTCTCCCTCTACGGTTACAAAAAGAACGTTCAATGTTATTGTGATATAATATAACATACGCTCATGGCCCGTGGCCCCACAGAAGTAACGAGTAACGTAACGATACGATAGTGACGAGTACTAATTGTTATAGATAGTAACGATTACATATAAGGGGTACGCTTTTTTTTCGTTACCTTTATTATGACATTGGCAAATGACGAACTGTCGAGTCCATTATTAAAATAAAAAATGTTCATCTGTCAATGTCAAAATCGTATCTAATCTAATTATAACCTCAAAACTTATTTATTTATGTTTGCTTGGTTTGGTTCTAATATCAAAATAATTGATTTAGAATTTTTCTATTACTGTCTTGTTATTTAATTAACGTAAATGGCTATATTACACAGAGCTCTTTTTACATGGTTCATATTTTTGGTCTTTCTAATATTGTTATGTCTTCGACTAGAATCAAGAACACATTGGAATTGGTTCATAGTTTTCATACCAATGTGGGTCTACGACAGCATTCTTTTAATATACGTGTTGTTCCACATGGTGTCTCATTGCAGAAATGGAATCGAACGATTTCGAGGTACCATCAATAAGCACGTTTGGTATATTGCAGCAATAGGGCTCAAAATGGCAGCACAGATAATAATTTGTATAAAATTGGAATACACCAGAGTAAACCTACCAATTTATGTCGTGATGACACCTATTTGGATGCTGTTACCAGTCCTCTGTGTGGAAGTATTTATGCATCTAATAAAACACTCTAGTGGCAGCAGCAGGTACTGAATGCATTTAAAATGAAGTACAATTAAACCAAGAAACAACAAGCAAAAACAAAATAATCTGAATATACACCTTGAACTATAATAAACTCAACAGTGGCATGTGACTTTGTGGTAATTTTAAACTTGGCACACTTTCCGGACACGTTGAATATGTTTGCACATGTCAAAATCTTTAGTATCTGCGTCAGACTACTTGATGATATAACATCATTACAAGCAATATACAATATTGAAGATGTCTTACTTAACTGATAGCCCTCCAGACATTACAAGCTCTGTGGTGGTACCTGCAGGAGAAAAAATAGTTTTGGACTGCAAGAGTAATGATTATGACCATAATTTTATGCTTTGGATTTTGGATGCAACGAACAAAGTGATTGGCCCTGGAAACCTCAATTATGACGAAAGAAAATATAAATATGAAGTTCTCTCAGGGAAGCTTCATATTAATGTAAGTATGCTTAGGATTAATAGACTTTTCTCAAATAATTTCTGTACAAACTTTGTTCTTTACTTCTTAAAATTAAAACTCGTCCATCAGTCATTAGCATGTACTTACATAAAGCAATGTCACCTTAGAAGTTTCTTAATTTATTTCACAGAGTGTGTCACCTGACGAAGCAGGTTCATACAGATGTATGTCGAAGAAACTTAGCAGCCCAGGTTTCACTGTGAGTGCGGTGGATATGGTCGTCCAGGGATCTGCATTCTCTGCCATCGAAGCAGTAAAACTGGTTGCTATAGTGGTGTCAATCATTGTGATTATTAGCTGTGCTGTGTTATACTTCCGTTTGAGAAAGGAATATCTCAAATATGATGGTCGGTCTATAGTTCCAGGTAATATACTTTTTAATTACAATTACAACTAGTGTAATTCCATTACACACATTGCATCAGTTATAATTTGGTTTTTAGTGTAGTATTTTCTAGTTATAGCTATAGTTTGTATACTTTAAACTCAAATTTTAATAAACTACAATTTTAATATTGCCTAAATGTAACTATTAACTCTTTTGCAAGTCTTGGTAAAGAAAAAGATGGCAGACTTAATAGAACTCTCAATTTTAGTTCAAATTAGACAAAGTTGCTACCTGTATTAAACCTAATGACAGACAGGCACTTGTGATGTCTTCCAGGTGACCATTAATAAAAGAAATACAATAGGTGATTTAGTCCAAAGTGTTACACTTGATGAGCTTTGGGCAGTACTACCAAGCTTCTTGGTTTTACAAATCAATTATGTCTCATTCTTTTTAATCACATTTCAGTGGATGACAATGATAATGACGACGAGGAGGGTGATGAAATCTACAATCGCACTACAACTGCTATAAGTCCACCACAACCAGTTGCGGGTCCCAGCAGAAACCAGTCCTCAGAACATCTGCTGTATGGCGTTGATAACCAAGGACTAGATACAGATTTTAATTCAGTATTTGAAAATATTCAAATAAAGTCCCCGCACAATACAAGTTTGATATAATAAAAATGTAGTTGCAAAATTGATATTAAAAGTAGGTAGTTAAACAACCAAAGTGTGTAACTTATATTTTGGTTGGCATCGCATTGCATCGTAAGCATGGTTCGCTCAGTATAAAATGTAGCCAATGGGTGAACGAACTTTGTATAAAAATATAACTAACTAAAATCCGCTGCATTTGTTGCGATGTGTACCGACATGTGGCATTGCGGATGCTGGCCTTAAAAATTTACTTCCAATGTCTAAACCAAATGTCGATTTTTAGATTGCTGTCACACTCACCGTCATACTATTCGCACATTCCACTAGGATCCAAGCATTTTAATTGAAGAAGTAGGAGTGAGCTTTTGAGTTATTTTGCAGTGAAGAGTGACAGCAAACTCGACTTATGTCTCATTCCGGAATTGTAAACTTATTGTTAGTGTAGGCATTATTATAATTATGCACTGACTTCCAAACTTCCAATTGCACTTCATACAATTTTACATAATCATTTTTGGACAATAAATAAATTATATTTGGTAGTATTATATTATAAGGTTCTCACGTAAATAACAAAGAACAAGTATACAGAAGGCAATTTGGATTTTCTGTTGAACATACAAATACTTACATAAATGACTGTAGGGTTGGTACCTATATGATGTGTTTGACATTGGAACTATATCACACCATTTTTAGCCTAGGCCACCGTTCATTATATTTTCTCAGATCATCTTTGATAATTTGTTAATAATAATAATGTTGTGTCGACCATTTGAGTCAAGTGTGATATATCTAGTAATATTTATACAAACAAAGTATGCTTGGCAAAAGTCCATGTTTCATTCAGATTACCGCAATGTATTAGAAATTTAGTAGTATCCTATCTACGACGCTTTTACCATGTCTGTAACGTACAGCTAACAGCAGATTAAGTGTAACACTTTGGTCCGTTCTTATTATCTGCGTCGCAAGAGTTAAAATCGTTCTGCAACTGTTACCATTGATGTGCTGCTGTGTTGTCCGTACGTAGCATTTTGCTGCAATACAAACTTGACGAAGCTTCTTATATTCTGATATTATAGGAACTTATTTGTATGATGATAACTAGTTTGAGTGTAAAAATGTTTAGCATAAAGTTAGTTGGTTAATAGTTAATTAGGTACATAAAAATCACTGTAAATAGAAAATAAATTTTTACATAATTTTATTCAAAAACATCTTACTTTTTCTCAAAATGAAATATCCTCAGTTGTATTGTTCTGCTTCTCTGGCGTGATTTGGTCGTCGCTTCTATGTGCGTGTGACTGTGGAGTAATGTCGAGAGTTTCATCCTCTTCGTCTTCTCCATCTACCCCCATCTCAAACACACGCACTTTTCGATGAGTCTTTGATAAAACAACGGCAACTTTCCTTTTGCCCGATACTGCTATACGAAAGCCATCCATTTTGTCAAGTACTTTGTAAACGCCTTGATCTAATAAAGGTGATATATTTCTCTTGGATATTTTGTCAGTAAATACGCAAGATTTTGATTTGATGTTGAAATCCTGGGAATTATCTATGGCGATTTTAAGTGGTAATTGTACGAAAATTGTATTTTGCTCATTATGTGGGTGACTAGTTAGTACTGACAAATATTCCGGGGAATAAAACTGCAAATCAAAAACTGCTAAATGATTGTCATCTAAAAGCTCTCTATTAACATCTTGTATCAGGTCAGGCGAAAAATAATATTTGATGGCTGTAGCGTTGCATTGTTTCTCTTTAATAGCCACCGACATAAAGCATATCTCAGCATTCCTGTTTGTAGTATTCAAGAAGCCCACCATGAACCTTTGATGTGTCGAATCAAAAATCTGAGAAACTCTCAACTGATCGTTAGTATTACCACTGGATTTATCTTCATAACATTTAATGTTAAATAACACAGAAAAATGTTTTCCAACATCCTTTTGGGTAGCATCAAAAACTCTGTTGATGGCATTTTTTAAATAATTTTGTTGTTGCACAAGTGAATATTTTCTAAATTCTGTCATAGAGAAAATTGTATCACTGTCCTTCAATAAACAGGGATTTTCTTTTAGGAATTTGTGCCATGGATTGTCTTCGTCATCTGGTAGGATTGATAAATCTTGATCTTGCAAATATTGACCCAGCCTCTCCAAATTGAATTTAACTGGTTTATCAGATGCGCTTTCGTTACTCTCCACTTGGACATTATCAAAATTGTACAAAAACTCTGCAATATGTGTGAGCTCCTGTTGCGTTATTTTGACGATTTCGCTTGGCGTTTGCTCGTCTAGCAAACGGACTATCACCACAAATAACCATCTAAAGAATGCTTTGTAGTTCCGCATTGACACATCAATTACTTGCTGTAATTCCAAGCACTTGTTCAGAAAGGCGCAGCAGGCTTTAATTGCTTCAGTAACCGTACTTTCTTCCAGATCCATAATCTGAAAGTTCAAATACCAGGGTTAGAAAAGTGTTGGAACAAGGAAAATCAGACTATGTAATATGGTGTTTTCTATTGTTTGCAAGAATCCCATTTTATAAGTTTTCTATTCAAAATACATGACAATAAGGATAACACACCTTATATCTATCTGGGATTCTCGTAAGCCCTCTAAGTTCAGAAAGATAATATGTCAAACTCTGTCCAACAATGTTCAACTGCTTTAAAACCAATTTCTGTATAGTTGAATAACTTAGTTCAACTGAACTCCCAAACTTTTTCAGACCTTTAGCCGTTAGTTCTTGTAGTAAGAATAACTCCAGTTCATCTGATGGCACTCCTGTAAAACATTTGCAAGAAGTTAGATTTATAGCAGCCAGCGATATTTCTTAGTGAATAATAATGTTTGATACACTAAATAAGACATACAAATCCAAAATAATAATAATCTAATGTAGGTTGGAGAAGGTATAGGTAGAGATGTACGATAACATGACCTGCCCGCCGTCCAAAAATCCGAAAGTGTCGCAACAAAGCCTCCCATAGATGTGTGCTACAAAATAAAATTCTTCGTAAGATATAATTATTAGTCACATTTAAACAATAATTTTGAGGGGTGGGTCATGTTAGCTTAGAAAATTTCTACACTATAATAATTATGAAAAGAAAAATCATACAAACCCAACATAAGCAGTTCCAATAGATCTGCAGAGACTCCACCTTCAGGGACAGAAGCAGCATAGTACGACATTTTTGTGTCCATTTCCAATAAAATGTGCTCCCATGCTTCTGTTATCGAAGTCATTGTCTGGTCAAGATATGACATTAAGTGCACCACTTGACCATGTCTGCTTGCTACTACAAACATTTCCTCTGCGTAAGCTGATAATACACTCGTATTTATTAATGAAACAAAGATATTATTTGTGAGCCTGTCTAAGTAGAACACCTGCATCATGCTAAAGTCATCGGATAAACTGATGTCTAGTACTTTGTATTCGCCATATTCATCCTTAGCCACTTGTGCCAAATGTATGGTTCCATAAGGATATCTACCAAAGATGCTCAAGTAAATATATCCTGTTCCATAACCAACAATTAGCATATTCAGTTGGGTGGGCTCCTGGATCTCTTTAAAATCTTTAATACTGTCATTAGCACTCTGATTTTTGAAGCCAGTGCTCAATGATGGTGGCTTTTGTAAGAATATTGATGTATCATCCTGGAAAAGGTAAACTCTTGTCAGTACCTAAATAACTTCATTCATCTGAACTCTAGCCGATTTGTAAACAAATACTTACATAGATGTTATATTCAGTAGCACTTTCAAGAGTACCCTCTCGGACAGCCCATGTGATGCAAGTGATGCCATAGTGATTGGTGTCATCAAACTCAGCCGATGTTTCCAGCTCAAGGTCATACTTTTCCAGGATCTCTTTATCTTCAATGTCCACAATGTACACACTTCCAAAGCTATAACCTATAGCCAGTGCCTGAAAACCAGAGCTATAACATGAACCAGGACAAAATTAAATATTTTGTCATTGCAGGCATCTGTAATGCTTACTTAGTTTATCTAACATGTATTGTTTAAGATCTCAGACAAGATTTTATAAGCCTGATGCTTGAATGCTTGGACAAATAAATCACTTGAATGTCAAATTCATCCAAGTCTTAGTTCATTCAAGCATTCAAATGAAGTTTATTAACTCAAAAACATTACTAACCGAAAAGAAAACTAGTGAAGTGTCAGAAATGGAAAATATCAGGGGTTCCACTTCCACTACTCAAAACTTAGTCTGAAGAACAGGAAGCTGTTTCTTGACTCATTCAAATATCCATGACACAAAACGTATCCATGCAAAGTGACCATGGTCACTGTTAAACTGTATATCAAGGTAAAATGAAAAAACTGTACCTTTCCATCAGGTCGCCACGTCATTGCCCGGACAGTAGAATTTTCCTTAGGAGGAGCAAAATTCCACACCTTTTGCCAATGTAGTCTATGTATCTGAACTTCACCTGTAAAATAAGGTAGGTATAGGTATAGTCTAACTAAAAGGGTGTAAGATATAATTTTTGTAAAATATGGAGTGCATTTGTTAATAAAACTAGCTTTAAACCTGACAGGGATAAAAATTCTCCCTCTCTTTTCTACACGAAAGTCATAAAAAGGACTACTTTAGGAACTCCCAAAGTTAGCATGAATTACAGAATTGCTACCCATAGTTGGTAGGTTATATTTTGTCCATACATCACATGTTTTCTTTGCTGTAGTTTTATTTAATAATAATTTAATGATGAGACAAAAGGGGTGTTGTCGATGGTATACAGCTAGAAAATTCGAATTGCATCACACAAAAAGTTTCGATTACAAACTTTTATTTGCTGTTGAGATGTATGGGAACAGGAGTTTTCGGACGGCAAAAGTAAGTTTGTCCATAAAAATCTAGTTTATCTTTTTGCTAGAGCAATGTCAAATAGATGCACGGAATCCTGGTGCGCGAGTCCGGCTCGCAATTCGCCGGTTTTTTTATTCTTGAAGCTAAGGGAGCTTTAAGAAAAAAACCGGCGAAGTGCGAGCCGACAATGGTCAAAACAACATACCTTTGAAGTTGCTGATAGCAACTAAATCAAGCCTATGACTCCAAACCATAAGATCAACTTGATTTGCCACATGTCTTTCTTCCATTTGTCGCATACCACAGTGATACATTATTAATTGAAGTACTTAGTCCAAATTTTATAGCCTTTATACTTAAAATCATTAAATAAGTAATAGGTTTTAGGTTAGGTACATACAGCTAACAGCAGATCAAGTAATCATTAATCAAGTGTAACACTTTGGACCGTTATTATCTGCGTGGTAAGGTTTAAAATCGTACTGCAAGTGTAACCATTGATCTGCAGGGCGATTGTGTAACTGACAGTGACATAAAGTTTGACGTTTGAACTCCACTAATGGAGTTCAAACGTCAAATTGGAATTGTGTAATACTGTCAAAAGACGATTTTCATTACCATTGTCAATTTGACGTTTATTTGACGTTTCAACCCCATTGAGCGAATGAGTCGAATGATTTAGATACAAACATAAACAGAAAAAAAGCAATTTGAGGTTAGGTACATTTTCCAGACTTAGATAAAATTGTGCGGGAGTTGTTTTGTTTGTGAATTATCGTAGAATACTGCTGAAAAGTCTGCATCTGCACCCGTATAAAATTTACGTTGGCTGGAATGGACGATGAAAGATTGGAGACCCTCCAAAAGTTACAAGCAACGCGATGTTTTCGCATATCTACAAGCGAACCAACGTTTGTCCCTTATTTATAGCAAAATACCGCCTCTAGAAGCTTATATTTAGGGGCCTTAGTAGAGAAATTATGCCCCTGCGCCAGAAACAGAAGAAGTGCAATACGGTTCGACCGGAATTGAAGGTATACTCTACAATAGAACTTCTACTTGAGTAATAATCATCAAAATCATCTTTGTAAATTTTAACTAAATACCTATGATGGATTACTTATGATGGAAAACGTTGTAAGTAAATACTACATGTTTACACAATACTATTTATTACTATTTAGTATTTACAGTTCTGCATAGATTCCAATATTGTTGTGTTGAGTCTAATAAGCGCTTTGTTTTCACAGATGCTGCTAATGCATTTTATGCGCATAGGAGTTACCAAAAAAGTGTTGGACCATTGTCTCAGACAGCGGTGGTGTCGGATTGCTCGTGTATTGTAACTAATGCCCTCAACGCTCCAGAGATTCAGAGGAGGTACCTAAAATCTCCCGGAACATAGATGCCTACATTGTTAGTCAATTATGAAGAGGTAAGAAATATATAAAATATATTTTAAAAGTACGATAAAATTATTTGGCTACAAAAAACATTTCATTAATATTTTATATTTTAAGATCTGCATGGACATCATGAATTGCAGATTGATGTGTTCTCAACTTGTTATGATACCAATGAAATTGCCTTGGTTTCTTGAAAAATAGTAGTAAGGTCAGTAGGCCCAGAAAAGCTTACCTTAACTTTATCGCCACCTAACTAGTCGATTTGTAAGAAGAAAAAAACCAATTAATTGTATAATATTATTGTATTTACTTAATTTTAATTACAACTTTTATTACTTACAGGTTTTTACCAGTCATTAATTTACAATATTGAAAGAGAAATATTGTAGAATACATTAAGATGTTAGCTAATATATTAACAAGTTTCGACGTTGACTGTAGTAAGGCATAATATCAATTCAAGATTTATTTTATAAATACAATAATTATACTTGGACTAGATACAATAACCTATTTCTGGGAGATAATTAAGTAGGTATGTTATTTAATGATTTTGGAGTCAAGCTCCTACCTCTGGTACGGAGGGCCAACATAGAGATCAACAATTCTTTACAACCACATATACGTGTTTACTAACTACCCACTAGTAATTACTACCTAGTAATTCTATGAGCGACAGTGACAGTGCGATTAGAATTCGACTTATACACTGGTATATTTATATTCACACTGCAAAAAAGTATTTTTCTTGATTATAACAAATACACATTAAAAACAACAATTGTAATAATAGTATTCTAAAAATATTAACTAAACTAAAAACTAATTGCTTGCATTACAGATAGTCCACGGACCCAGCGTGTCTACCCCAAGCGGCCCAAATATTATGACCTCGACAGAGGCTATGGCCTGCGGCTAGTAGCACAACTCGCAAGTGTTGATGTTTGCGACGGAAGATGAGGCGGCACCAACGTATCAACGAAAGTGGCATCCCACACCAATAGCCGGTTATTATTCAGTCTATTGTAATTAAAAAATGTAAAACACAAGCATAAATATTGCAATGTGAATTAAAGTTTTTGAAACTTCAGTCGAATTTCAATTCCTCATTTGTTTTTATTAATTATACCACTTTCTGATTACATTTTAATATCTGAAACATAATTTTTTTTATTAATTTCCTTATCAACTAATAATTCAACTTCGTGCAACCTAATTTTCTTCTGTAACTCTGAAGAGATGCAGGTACTGTACAGCCCAATGCTTTGGGCTTTAATTAAGGGTTACGCTTTGGCCCATTCTTATTATGTACGAGTTGATTACTGTGTAATATGTGTACAGTCTACAGCAGATCAACGGTAACACTTGCAGTACGATTTCAAGTCTTACGATGCAAATACTGTCATGAGTAAAAAGTGTTACCATTGATCTGCTGTCGACTGTACCTACCTAATTAAAACTTAAACATGAACAAAACATGTGAGTAGGTATATAGTTTCCACAAAACGTCTGTGCTAGGTCCCCTTGATGAACAATTATAGTGTGTGTGGCAGTGGGAAATGGACTTTTCTCAATCTTCAGTATACCAAACCTATATAAAACGATTAACCAACCTATATAAAAAATGTAAAATCATTATATGTTTTTCTCTCGATGACTGACCATTTGTGGCCTTAACCCGGGTTACGGTGATGTAACTGATGGTTCAAATCAATTGCCAGGCTGTGTTTTGTCGGCGGTTGACATTGTTTCTTTCTGGTGGCATTAATTACTTCATTTTCACTAACAAATAAAATAAAAACAAAGGCTAATATTTTCTCTCAACATAACCTACTTTTGTTTAATGATGTTGCTTCCTAGTGGGAAAGGCAAGGCTAGCTAGCTAGAGCATACAGCCAGATGCGATGTATAAACAATTTCTGTTTATAAATACACATACAAAGATAACCTAGACAATTGTCATTGCATTGCCACGATTTCGCACAAATATAAATAATTCCAATATAAATAAGACGGTTCGACCAATCAATCAATGAAATAATTATTAAGCAATATTAGAACACGCTACTACCTTTCTATAAAACAACTTCCTATACCTATGAAAAGATTCTCAAAACAAAATCACGTACCTAGTAAATTTTTGCGTAAATTTAAACACTTTGTAAAAACTGAACGATTGTTTTCCTAGATATCAGAATATCACCTACCCACATGCGCAGCCCTCAAAAACGATAGGTACTTAACCAAAATTATAGTTTTGTAACACAGTATAAGACCAAATCCATACAACTTCGATCAATTCAAGATATAAATAAATAAATAAATAAATAAATGTCGTATTGTACCCGTGTATTGTACAAAGACATCGAAGTAATCATATTGCTTGTTTGCGTGATTAAGCTGCTAAAATTCACCCATCGTAATTGAAAATATTACTCACTTACTTATTTCTATACTATTGGGAACGCATCTAAAAATACAGTTATTTTGTCTTTGGTCATGAACTTCATTGATATCCATTACCATTACGTCAAAAAATTGCGATTGTCTAAGGTTTTTCATCGCCATGGACTTCAAAGTGACGTATTGGAGTGAAGTTTTTGGTGAGATTATTTTGTATAATTTTGTTCATATATAAAATGGTTTTGTTTAATTAAAGTTTAAAATAGACGATATTTCTTTACGAAACCATTACACAGTCATTGTTTGAGCAACTGTTAACGTATGGTTTCTTACACACACCTTTATTTGAAATAAAATAAATTATTTTGTAACTTTAAGTATAATTGTTAGCGTACGAAATAAACGCACATATCGACGTCGCATACTTTGGTAACACTTATGCAAGTACATCAAGTAAACACTAGATGGCGCATTGTATCGTAAAAACAGCTTATGCAAGTACATCAAGTAAACACTAGATGGCGCATTGTATCGTAAAAGATGGCGTGCAAGTCGTAATTCGAGTCGATCATGCAAACGATTGAATAAATCATATTTTAGAGGGTGAAGACTTTTCTGAGAGTAGTCATATGTTCTCCACGACAGTGATCAACTAAATATGTCATGTCTGAGGTTTACAAATGTAACTAAAGGCGATATTAGTCGACTTTTCATCGAACCCCATTACTACACTCTAGCCGGCTTCAACTGTCAAATTTCGATGGGGACGAACTTCACTTTCGAGCTGTCATTTCACTACACAATTCCAATTAAACGTCAAATAAGTAGCTTCACTCATTCCGACTCATTCGTATAAAGCGCGTTTAGTTCGTATGATAGAAAAATTTACAATTCAAATTATTTAATTTGTAATTATTTAATTGTAACGTTATGAAACACGCTATAAAAAGTCAAACAATGACTACGTATTGATTTAGTTGAGAAATATCTTCAGTATCAATTTTTAGGCAAACACAACCGAGACATACTAAACGCAAGAACGATTCTCCATACGCTCCATTCACATGGTAAACGTCACTTTGCTGTCAACGCCTTACACAATACCAATGTTTTAGACAGCTGTCACTGCCACTGGTAATGGTTTTGAACTTGATTGCCATGGCTAGTGTCAGTTAGACAATAAGGCTGCTGTTGTTGGTTGTTGTCCGCGTACTACTGAATTTTTTTTTAAATCCTTCGACAAACAAAAAGCAAATGGCAAAAACCAACCAAACATGTCAAACTACAATTTTTTTTAAATAAATCATATAAGGTAAGGCAAAGGTAACTGAGTAAACAGTCTAGTCTGAAATTTTTTAATGACCATTTTGTTATATTATAAATATATAGAATATTCTATTCACGAATGACGCTGATCAATAATGACAGCTTGCAGTACGATATCAACACTTACGACGCAAATAATGAGCGCGGTCCAAAGCGTTACACTTGATGTTCTTTGGGCTGTACAATGTACATTATGTACCGACTGTACGGTACGTGGTACGACCTCTGCGTAGAATATCCTCTTAGTAATTTGTGGACCTCTGAGAGCTCGGTGGCACAGTCAGTGGTTGGGTCAGTCGGGGTAATCTGTGATTGGGTCAATGCACAATGGACTTGCGATACGGAGGTCCCGGGTTCGATTCCCAGCCGGCAGCAATGTACCAATGAGTTATCCTCCCGATTTTTCGACGGAAAAACTTACGTACATTTACCGAGTGCTGTCAAAACGGTGAAGGAAAAACATCGTGATGAAACCTGCATGCCGTAGAAGGTAAAAAAAATCCGAGGCATGTGAAATCCGCCAATCCGCACTGGGCCCGCGTGGTGGATCATGGCCCCGAGATCCCTCGATGTAAGGGAAGGTCTGTACCCGAGCAGTGGGGACATATAAATAGACTGATGATAATGACCTCTGAGGGTACGATCGATACAAGCGTAGCGGGACAAGATTCTAGGGTATTTTGGCACGTGGCAAAAATCGGAACTAACGCGCCACCATCTCACCTTTTGTTGCGAACAGCGCCCCCCAATGTCATGCCAACACCCTTGTCGGCCGCAATTTCTAATTGGGCAGCACAGCACAGCAGCCTTTATGCGGTAAAGCCGGAGTGGTTTCAAGTTTTCAAAAGCTCCAATGTTAAATGAAAGGCATATACTATACCTACTATTGTATTTTAATTTAAAATAAATAGGTACACGGTACATAGGTACAGCTAAAAGCAGATGAAGTGCAACACTCTGGATTTTGAACCATTCTTTCTTATTATGTAATGAAATCGTTCTATGAGTGTTACCATTAATCTGCCGTCGTTCGTACATGTATATTAGTATGGGTAACATAATACTTACATTATTATTAACTATTAATATCGGTACAAAACCCAAAAACATCATTAAATATTTGAGTAAGACCTCGCTCTTCCATAAACTTTGAAAATGCACTCATATCTACATGTTGGTTGTGGCGGAGTGTATTATTTTGAAAATGAATTTCTGCAAAGTTATCAAACTTTTGATGCAGATTTTGATCGAATGGTTCAAAAACTTCTGTTTTTCTTATCATGATTTTTTTCCAAGTCAGCGATTTTATATCTCTCCACCATTCCTTACAGTCACTATCACTACCTTCAATACATATTAATCCAGGTTTTCCAGGGAGACAGAAACCAGTTAAAGCAAGATCTTTAGCTTTTTTCATCACTTCTTCTCTTTTTTTCTTATTGTAGATATGATGAGAGTATATCCAGAGCCTCACAAATTTGTCTTGTGCTACATTAGTTTCATTTATTTCCTCTGAAAGCCGTGCTTCATTGTCGCCAAATGAAACTAAGTTTTCTTGTAGCCATGATATCATTGTATATACAAATACTTCCCCTTTATGATTACTTTTAATATAGTCTCTAACTTGAATATTTAAGCTTGTTTCTTGTTGACGATTTAATTGGTTACATCTTATGTGAATGTCGGGTTCTTCATCAGGATAAAAAGTAGAAAAAGTAACACAGACTTCTAATTTCAAGTCATTCATAGTAAGATGTACAACAAAGTCCAGATATCTCGGTATGAACTCTGATATATTCTTGATATAGTTCTGAATATCAATTAAAACATTGCTATCAGACACAACTATTTCACCATTGTTAGGATACATGGACTTCAATAATTCAAGTTCATCGAGTTGTTGTGATAGACAGTTAACAATAGCATCTCTGGTTAGCTTGTTTCCTTCATATGAAGACATGACGATTGATTAGGCAACTTTTATTTATGTCATCCACTTTTATTGAATGAGTGGGTGGGTAACTGGGGTGGGGAAATTCATGAACATTGAACACGAACAAAATGGAAACTTTCGTAGAAACTTATCTATCTGTGAGGAACTTGGTGAGCAACAATGAGCTTGGTGTCGGTAGGACTGGACTGCAAGGACTACAAGCAAGTCAAGTTCAATTAGTTCAAGAGGAAATCATGATGAGGAAATAGTACAGGCAGGGAGGGAGGAACTCGGGGTAATCTGTGGGAGGAACACTTGGTGCGGAAAACGTAGGCGCGGCGGAAACAGAAAGGCTTGCTTTCTTTTTATTGTTGTAAAAGTAAAACACAGTCCATTAATACAATAAATAAAAAAAGTAAAACACTTCACTTTTTTTTTTTTTGCCTTAATGGCAGTGGCAATCGTCCGTTATGAACATTTTTGCCAGCGTCACGTCGTTTTATATATAAAAATCAAAGCGGTATCAAATTATTATTATTAGCGGTAGATCAGTAAACCTGTAAATTAAGAGTCAGAATTGTTATATAGAGATACAAAAAATGATAAATATTTAGTTAACGAATACGAGAAGGATATGGACAACAAATTATTACAATTTAATATCGTTTAGCGTTCAAAATTCTACTATACATCTATAGACAAGAGGGTCATTAGACGATAATAAAGCAAGGATATGAGTAGGGAAAGGAATTTTAAGGATGCAGAGGTGGTCAAGAAACAATGAACGGTCGTAATTGGACACTTCACTTCCTCACTTGTAAAATTCTTCCCAGAGAGAAAGGCAAAACCAACAAGGGCATACAGCCTGGTCTGATGTTAATAGAATGTCTGAATTTTTGTAAATATACATACGTATATATCTTCGTATATATACATATACTAGATGAGAACCCGGCTTCGCTCGGGTGAAATATGACTCATACACATTGTAGCGTTAAGGTTCGAGCACATTATGGCGGGCCGCAGCGTGTCGGGGCGGAGCGCAAATATCCGCTTAAATAGCTTTAATACAATTTTTATGCACTATCGCACACTGTGTCGGGCCGCACCAGCTTGCAATATTGCGAGGCGGATTTGCGTCCGCGCGATGCGGGGCGCCAAGCCCCGCTGCGCCCCGACACAGTGTGCTATAGCAAGCGGATTGGAGTGCACGCGAGCCCGTGTTCATTTTACGATATCTGGCAGTATACTGTACTCAAAATCCGTCAATGCGCTGCGACCCGGCCCGTCACTAATGTGCTAAGTAAGCATTTTGCGTTGCACTGCGGTCCACCCCGACACGCTTCGGCATAATGTGCTCGAACCTTTACACGACGCAGGCGCGCAAGGCTACCACCAAACACGACGCGGGTACGCAATGCTACAACCCGCTAATAAAACCGCGGTACGAAAAAATAAGGTAAGGTAAGGTTTCGATCGAGTCTATCGTACCCCTGCACGGAATTATTAATATAGATTATTATAGATATATGCGAAGATAACCTAACCTAAACCTCCGCACAACCCTCCCAACCCCCTAAACTAAATAACTCAACGATCCACACAATCATCGAATTATGCAAGAAAACTACTTCTTTCTGTTGAATAGAATCTACGACATGCACGATCAACTGGCCATACGCCATAGTGTTTGTTTATGGTGTTATTATTCATCTGTGGTTTTCTGTCGGTGAAATGTAATGTATTGTGTTGGATCCTTTTAATTAAATAAATGCGTTATTCGTTCTAGCCTCTGTGTTAATCCTTTCTAACAGGTTATGGGCACCAGAGAAAATGTCGGGACCAAGTACATCATATAAAGTTGAACCGCTAAACAGCGAAAATTACGACACATGGAGAATACAGGCGGAAGCCATCTTGTATAAATGTGGGCTTTGGAAATACATTCTTACAGATGATGAATCGAAAGACCAAGACGAAAAAGCAATTGAAGCAACCCAATTAGCGAAATGCGAGCTTTTTCTAATTATTGCGCCATCTGAACTAAAACAGGTAAAAAATTGCAAAACTGCTCGTGAAGTATGGCAAAAACTGGAAAGCATATATCAAAGTAAAGGTCCAGCAAAAAAGGCGAATCTGTTGAAAAAACTGCTGCTTACAAAAATTAATGAAGGTGACGATATTAAGCAGCACCTAAACGAATTCATGGACATCACAGATAAATTGAAGGACATGGACATTGAGATAAATGAGGACTTATTAACAGTCATGATGTTGTACAGTTTACCGTCAAATTTCGAAAATTTTAGAGTGGCAATAGAGTCACGAGACTCTTTACCAAAACCCGAAGAACTGAAAATAAAAATAATGGAAGAAGCAGATGCGCGATGTAACAGAAATGGTTCAGATGATAGCAACATGCAAGAGTTATTCTATGGCCGACAAGATAACAAGAAAAAGTGGAATTCTCCTACAAAAAATGAGAAATTCCCATATAATTGTAATGCATGCGGAAAAAAGGGTCATAAAGCAAGTGAATGTCGAAGCAAAAACTCCATTCAAGAGAAAAAGAATGAGTCGAACAATTACATAAAAAGCGAACATTCATCACTGACAGTTTCAGAAAATTCAATTCCAAAAAGATGGGTATTGGACAGTGGATGTACATCCCATATGACTAACCAAAGAGAATATGTACAAAACATGGAAGAAAATGAAAAAGGAATTTTAAAAATGGCATGTGATAAAAACGTCACTTCGATTGAAGGAAAAGGTAAAGTGACATTACACTTAGAAG
Organism: Tachystola acroxantha; assembly: GCA_963506565.1. Taxonomy (NCBI): domain Eukaryota; kingdom Metazoa; phylum Arthropoda; class Insecta; order Lepidoptera; family Oecophoridae; genus Tachystola; species Tachystola acroxantha. The sequence continues at coordinate 8,791,332 of OY735874.1, forward strand.
AAAGTAAAACTAACTTATTGAATTCACTTTATGTTCCCGGAATTTCAACAAATTTGATATCCGTCGGAAAAATCACAGACAGTGGATGCTCTGTATTATTTACAAAAGAGAAAGCTACAGTAAAAAATCCAAAGTTTGGAGTGACAATGACTGCACATAAAAAGGAGGGATTGTATTATGTGACGCCAGAACGTGTCGAGAAAAATGAATTTGCTAAAACTACTTATGAGAATGAGAAAATAATGGAATGGCACCAGAAATTGGGGCACATGAATGAAGCTGACATGAAGTTAGCAAAGAATAATGTAAAAATTAAAGGACTCGATTTCAATCCAAACGAAAAATTGGCAGATTGCGAAGTGTGCATCCTAGGCAAAATGATCAGAACGACTTATAAGCCGTCTGAAACGCCTAGAACTACGGAACGTTTGGAAATCGTCCATTCAGATGTGTGTGGCCCCATGCCAACAGAATCGCTAAAGGGAAACAAATATATGGTAACGTTCATAGATGATTACTCAAGGTATTGTAGAGTATATTATATTAAAAAATAAAAATGAAGTTCTGAATAAATTCAAAGAATACAAGAACGAAGCAGAAAATTCGTCGAAAACCAAAATACAGTTCTTGCAAACTGATAATGGAACTGAGTATTTGAATAACGAATTTAACACTTTCTTAAAAGAGCATGGCATCAGGAGGCGATTATCTTGCCCTTATACAGCTCAACAAAATGGAGTAGCAGAAAGGAAAAATAGAACTTTAATTGAAAAAGCAAACTCAATGTTGATCGAGTCAAACGCACCTATTAAACTATGGGCTGAAGCTGTTTTTACAGCAAATTATCTTTCTAACAGAAGCATATGCAAAAGCATAAACAACGAAACACCTTTTGAAAGATGGGTAGGAAGAACCCCATGTAGTTACCATTTTCAAGTGTTTGGAAAAAAGTCTTTCGTACTACGAAAGAACTTCAAAAAGAAATTCGCTCACAAGGCAACTCCTGGAATGTTTGCCGGGTACTCCGAAATTTCGAAAGCGTACCGAATTTGGGTACCAACTCTCAATAAAATAGTTGTGAGTAAAGATGTCAAAATGGTAGACAAAATGTTTTACGAAAATGAAACTAACAATGATAATGCAAAAAATGTATTAAACTCTTATTACAAAAATAACAAACAAAATGAGTACAAAAACAGTAATGAGAATAACAAACCAACAAAGGATACAATAATTTTAAACATGTCGAGTAACCCCAGAATGGGAGAACCGAATCTTCCTTTACAGGCACCAGTAGAAGATATACACGAGACTGGATTTGATGAAAGTGATGAATTTCTTGAATGTACACAGATGAATAAAGATGAAGAAAAGTCCTCTTCCGAAACCGAGGACACAGATAATACTAGTCCTTCAAGACATAGTGATGTCATCACGAACTCCACACTGCAGCGACCTGAAAGAAAGAAACAATTACCGACATGGACAAAAGATTATGAAATGAATAATTTATCGTATAAAAGGGTAGAAAATGAAATAGAAACTTACCCAAATGAAATTGATGATCTGGAAAAGTTTACTTGCCTAAATGAAGATGAGAGCTACGATGAATGGAAGGAAGCTATATTAAAAGAAATAAAATCTCATCTAAAAAATGATACTTGGAAAATAGTTGAGAAAAAAGATAATATAAATGTTGTAACAAATAAAATGATACTTAAAAATAAATTAGGAGCAGACGGAAATATTTCAACTAAAAAAGCGCGATTGGTTGCAAGAGGGTTTTCTCAAATACGTGGCATAGACTACAATGAAACTTTTGCCCCCGTGTCTAAACTAAGCTCCATACGAACGGTCCTTGCAACGGCCGTCGAAAGTGACATGAAATTAGATCAAATGGATGTTACTACGGCCTACCTGAATGGAAACATTGAAGAGAAAATATATATGAAAATGCCAAAAAACTTGGAAAAATATCTATGCGATATAATGATAGATGAAGATGAAAATATGGCAACGAAGGCCAGAGAAATGTTACAAGATTTACGAACTGAGGGACAAGAAAAGATTTGTCTATTACAGAAAGCTATTTACGGCTTAAAACAAGCAGGAAGAAAGTGGTATGAAAAATTAGACGAAGCTCTGAAATCATTGAGCTTCATATCTTCAAATGCGGATCCTTGCGTCTACACTTTGGCGAAGGAGGGAGAGAAAATAATTATCGCCATTTACGTGGACGACTTAGTTATCGCATTCTCAGATCAAATGATGTGGAATGATGTCAAATCTCTTTTGATGTCGAAGTTCGAGATGAGAGAAATAAAACCAATGAATCTTCTTCTAGGAATGAATGTGGAAATCAGTGATCAGAAAATTAAACTTTCTCAGGAGAGATACATTGAAAAGGTGTTGGAGAGATTTAATATGCTGGATTGTAAAACATCATCAACGCCAATGGAATTTGGCGTTAAGCTCGAAAAAATAGCAAAGAAAAAGGAAAATATTCCTTACCAAAGTCTGATTGGGGCTCTGATGTATTTAGCTGTCGCGACAAGACCGGATATATGTTTCGCCGTTTCATATCTAAGTCAATTCAATACGTGCTACGGTGAAGAGCATTGGAAAACAGCAAAAAGGGTATTGCGATATCTTAAAGGAACAAAAGACGTGGGAATAGTATACAAGAAGACAAACAAACCAATTGAAGGTTTCGCTGATGCCGATTGGGCAGCGTGTAGCATGGACAGAAAGTCATACACAGGATACTGTTACAAATATGCGGGAGGGCTTATCAGTTGGGAGTCAAGAAAGCAGAGAACTGTTGCTTTATCGACTGCTGAGGCTGAGTATATGGCCCTCACAGAAGCAGCAAAAGAAGCCATACACTTAGTTCAACTTGTGAAAGACATGGGAGTTGCCCAAGAAAATATTGTCATTAATAATGACAATCAGGCTGCTCAGAACTTGGCAAGGAACCCAGTTATTAATAATAAATCCAAGCATATAAGTATAAAAGAACATTTCATAAAGGATGTTGTGGAAAAAGGCTTGGTAGAAGTAGCGTATCGGAAGTCAGAGGAACTAGAGGCTGACATGTTCACCAAAGCCTTGCCACCCATCAAGATGAACAAGTTCGTGGAGTACATTGGCATGGCCAGATAATCGTGAGGAGGACTGTTGAATAGAATCTACGACATGCACGATCAACTGGCCATACGCCATAGTGTTTGTTTATGGTGTTATTATTCATCTGTGGTTTTCTGTCGGTGAAATGTAATGTATTGTGTTGGATCCTTTTAATTAAATAAATGCGTTATTCGTTCTAGCCTCTGTGTTAATCCTTTCTAACACTTTCGATCAAATGTTCGCGGACATCTTTTGATTAACGTGAATCGAAATCCCTAATCCCTATAACCCTTAGAGAAAGTAGGTTCTTTCTCTAAGCTATAACCCTAATACCTACCCTATACCCCGCTATACCATATACATATAGTGATTTATGATCACGTAACTATTTATGAACACCATGGTAACTGTATTAAGAATTTTCACAAAAAAAACGCTTTTTTGTATGACGTTTATTACCTTATTTTGCTTATTTCGTAAGCCGCGTCGAATTTTTTAGGCGCTCAAGTCCAAGCTAGCCGGGTGGACTTGGACGTTTTTTGACGTTTTGCTCTGAGTTTGCCGCACATTTCAAGGATTTATTTATTTTATTAATGGACTCGACAGTTCGTCATTTGCCAATGTCATGTTACAAAAATATCAATGTATAAATAGTCTTCTATCTTCCTCCAGGGGAGTCGCCGTAGCGTCATCACCCTGGGTAGCAGCGTCTTCATGTCTTCATCCACAGGAGACGCCGTAGCGTCAATCACTGCGGACGAAGCAGCTCGACCACTTGACAGTCACGTTCACTCCCGAGCTTGTAGCGGGAACTAATTGGAAATTGAAATTTGGAATAGTTATACTTTTCTGTTTTATTTATGGACTCGCTTGTTTGTCATTTGCATATGTCATGTATGAGTATGACGTGTATTGTGTATGTATATAAAATAAAGTTATAAAACAGACTTCACTGTATACTCTAGTTAGCCTTGCCTTTCGCTCAGGGAAGGAAGAGGCAAGAGGACTCGATGAAGACAATTTATATAAAAAAAAGAATTAGTGTGACCATATGTGGCAGGATTCTGCCTTTTTGGCAGGTTTTGTTGTTTTTAGAAACTGGCAGTATCTGGCAGGATAAGCAATATAGACTGGCAGATTGGGCATGGCGTAAGGTTGGCAGTATTGATGAAAGGAAATAAGATGTGGGAGTAAAAATACCAAATACATTAATATTAAATACCATTTTTTTAAAATTGCCCAAATCGGCTGCTTGTCAAAGAATATTCTCTTAATAAATCAACCACATTCACATAAAAACAATAACACGGTTTAGATTTTCTAATAATTATTAAACATGTCGTGGCCTTCATTTTTTCTATTTTACATGTAAAAAAGACGTTTATAGAGTGAATATGATAACTACGTTTGATTTCAGCTATCTAAAGAAATTATTAAAACTGATGACGGACAACATAATATTTTAATAAATTTTTGTAGTTCCAAATCTTTTATTTCAAATAACAATACATTAAAATGCCAAAATATTTTACAATAGACACAATATGTGTCTTCAATATATTATTGTGCATTAATAATATGGTCACACTGACTGAAAGATAAATAACTAAATTGAACTAACTAAATAACCATTTCAATTTGTCAAGTGAAGTGAAGTAAATTATTTTACAAATGAAAACGATTTGTTTGGTTTTGGTATTTATTGACATCTATTTGTAGCAAAACGTATTAAAATATTGATACTTTTTATTTATATTAGAATAACGTATGCGAAAATGGCTTCTCCTTTGGAGCAATTCGTGAATAACGTGAGAACGATGTCGGCATCAGGTATTTGCGTTTTTACCCTTTTAATCGTTTATACATTTTGCTATTGACTCTTGTCTAGATGGCACAGGGTCAAAGTGTCGCAAAAGAAGGGTGCCCAATTTTTTTAAAAATCCCTACGAAACGAGTTAGCGTTAGTGTGTTGTTGAAATATTGTTAATCTTCTTTAAAAAAACAATATGATTGACGATTGATTGCCTGCGGCTGGGACAATAGGTTGCCGGGACAACATGGATTAGAGTTGCCAGAGATAGGCAAGAATAGAGAAGGTTTGGGGTTTGCCAACTAGCAAACAGACTTGCAAAAGTCAGCAAACGACAAATACCTACCTAATATGTAACTAAAATAAGCAAGCTCCAAAGGCTTTTATTATATTTTTATAATATGATTATGTACAGGGAACTTTCGCGAGTTGTGTGAAATCATTGGCAAGTCAGATGAGGTTCTGCTAAGGAACAGTGTGCATCTCAACAATGTGCTGGAGACACTTGATATGCAGCAACATTCTCTGGGGGTGCTGGCTGTGCTCGTTGCTAAGTTCTCTATGCCACTGGTAAGTATATAGTTACTTATGAGCTGACATTTTAACACAATTGGCAAGATAAAACATGTGTTACTATTGTTAACATTGAGGATTGAGCTCCTTATATTTCTCATTCATATTTATTCCATGTGTGCAGCCTAGTCAGAGATTTCATTACTATTCTAATCGGATTTGCTTTATCAAGATAGGTGATAAATGGGCATATTCCATCTATGGATCGATTCCATATATTAATAGGGTCTATTCTATTTCACACCAAGATGACCTGTGCATTCTTTGTAGGCACCTACAAGAAATAAGGTACTTCTAGGTATATATCATGCATTTAGCTTTAAATTAGGGATCTCCTCCAGCAGATCAGTGAGAGAGAGAGAGAAACAAGATCTAGAACAGGCAAAGCCAGTGTAGTGTACACACAGAATAATATAGGTTTGTGTGAACTATGTTTTCCTATTACCTATAGGAAATATGTTATCCTACCTTACAACTCCAACAGTGTTAAAATATTTTATAAAATATTAATATTATCCTCTAGGTAGTATAAACTTGAGATTTGTTGAGTTCATTTGTATAATAAATAACTAATTCGGTTTTCATTTTAGGGTGATATGATGTGTTCAAATATGTATGCCAAAATCCATAAATAAATTTATATAAAACTTTCAGGGCACCATTGATGTGGATAAGTCATCAATGTTTCAACAAATCCAAGAATTTATAAATAATTGTAATGGAGAACAAGTCCGTTTCTCACCTGACCTATGTATGTATAATTTTCTACACCTGACCTTTTAAATAGGTTTAATATACTTGTATACTTACTATTAAAACAAACTCAAGACATTATTCTACAACAATTAGCAATATTATCATGGTTTATTCATCAAAGCCTTTCGCTTAATTATTATTTTTGGTATAGTATATAGTTGAATATGAAGTCTGAATTGAGAATTTGAATATGTGACTTTATAAATGATTATTATTTATCTTATTTTACGTTTGTCCACCACTTAGTTAAAGTGGCCCATAGCGGAATTTATTTTGTATGATACGAGTAAATTGTATTGTGATTATTAAATTTTCAGATGCTGATTTGTGTCATCAGCTAACAGACCATCTTGTAGATACAAAACAGCCTATTCGAGGAATTGAAATACTCAAGAAAGCCATAAGAAAGATACAACTATTTGACTCTCAGTTGACATCAATTCATGCAGATTTATGCCAACTGTGCTTGCTATCAAAATGCATGAAGCCTGCACTCGAGTTCTTAGACACAGATGTTACAGGGATTGGTGCTGAGGTAATTGATTGACTTTTAAAATAATGATTATGTATCATAATACATTATTCTATTTCTATTATATGTGATATATTTCTGTTTCAGCTCGGTGGTAACAATGACTCCAAACATTTCCTACTGTACTACTACTATGGGGGAATGATTTACACTGCTATGAAAAACTACGATAGAGCTTTATATTTCTTTGAAGTGGTTGTAACTGTGCCTGCAATGGTTGTTTCACATATTATGCTTGAGGCCTATAAAAAATATATACTGATCTCATTTATTTTACATGGGAAGGTACGTTGTTAACATACATATCTATACTTACAATAAAATAAAACAATGCAATTGAAATGAAAACATTAAACATAGCAGTTTTATCGTAGCACCATTCTTGGATGACATACTAAATTAAATTGATCATTCTTTAGTACTATTGATTAGGTATTTTGTGTTTTAGGACATATAAAGGTTATTATGTTAATCATCAGTCTATTATTATGACCCCAGTGGGGAGTCCCCGCTGCTTGGGCACAGACCTTCCCTTACATAGATCTCGGGTCATGATCCACCACGCAGGCCCAGTGCAGATTGTAGTTATTCTGTTACTATATTTTTCGTAACCGATTATTTTTAACTTCAGATGTTACCAATGCCTAAATACACGTCGCAAGTGGTATGCCGTTTCTTAAAACCGTTGTCGGTGGCTTACCATGAATTGGGTACTTCTCAGCATGCTGCCATCAAACATCGGGATACATTTGTGAGAGACAAAAATATGGGACTAGTTAACCAGGTATAGTTAAAAAAATATGTAGATACCTTTGTATGTATGCAATGATTATATTTGTAGTTCGAACGTGAATTATGGCATTTTTTTGTTTTTCTGGTTATTGTGCAAACGACTGTACCTTCTGACATAAATAGTGCTGTAGAAATAAACTAGCGATTTTTCTTCTTTTCTGGTCTTCCGGGAAATCCGCGCGCATTCTCGAGTTCATTATGCTATGTACAATTTTGTTGCGAAACTACGCTTCCATACCATTACGCGGCAATGTAAATTTAGCCTTATTGTGGTTTGATTTCAGGTATTGAGTTCAATGTATAAGAAGAATATCCAGAGACTCACCAAGACATTCTTAACACTGTCACTAAGCGATGTCGCATCCAGGGTACAGCTCTCTGGGCCAGCACAAGCGGAAACTTACATATTGAACATGGTAAGAAAGAAACAATTCAATACTTTTACTGGTATACACTAGGTAGTACCCATACAGTCAGCCTGGGAGGTACAATCGGAAACAGAGAAGTGTATAAAGGGGCCTCAATGTGGTTGAGATTATTTCAAGAACTATTTGACCGATTGTAAATTTATTTTACTTGACTCCTATACACCTTTCTCTTTGTTCGACCATACATTCAAGGATATTGATTCCCGAGTCAATAAATAGTTAATTTCTTGAAATTAAGTAGTAACTAATTTCTTGAAGTTTACTACAGAACTAGCAGATCCCTAAAATATCAAAATTCTATAATCCAACCATCAAGGTTCGATCTGCAATGAATCAGTCAGTGAGATGTTCTCGTTTTCCATAAGTTTGATATATCCCTCAGAACAGTTTCCATAAGTTTGTATTCTTTTACAGATTGAGGAAGGTGAAATTTATGCCATGATTAACCAAAAGGATGGTATGGTGGTATTCCTGGACAGCCCTGAGAAATATGCGTCGCCGGAGACATTGTCTATTTTGGAGCAGCAGATGGCGGCGTGCACTAAACTTCATCAATATATTCAGGAAATGGATGAACAAATTCAAGTCAATCCTCAGGTAGGAACGGTCTTACACTGTTTGAAATTTTCTCAAAAGCATTGGATTTAATTTTGACAATTTACAATTACCTACTTACATAATGTGTACTCTAAAGTACTATATTTTTGATATACATTATATATTTTGTATGAATAACTGTTTTAGTTTAGACACAATTTTCATTGTAAGAGACATGATAAAGGGTGTGAGTTTTTTCTATCGAGCGAAGTTTGTCGCCAAATGCAGTCGTTAGATAGACATCCAAATCATTTTATTCATCAATACGCCGTCTATAAACAAACTATCAATGCAGCTATTTTGCAACCTGTATGTTGCAAAAAAGTTGATTAGTTGTCTTAGTATTAAACTTTCGCTCTAAACATAACAGTAATAATTAATTACTTTTCTCCATTTCAGTATGTGAAGAAATCTGCAGGGAGTCACGATGAAGATATACCAGCAGCAAGCCAGAACTCAAAACCCACATACAGCATGTAAAATAACTTTATTAGTTTAAGTCTTTTTATAGTCCCATTATTACAACAACCAATTATATGTTCTGAACATAAATTTATGCAGTTTCGTACTTAATATTCCTTTATACACCATCAATAAAATAACAATAATATAACAAAACGTCTGAATATTGCGTTGCAATTTATATAGCTTCATGTACTGCTTCAGTAAATGCAGTCATGCTGACCAGTGGAGTCTGAGGTGTTATTCCATGTCCCAAATTGGCTATGTATCTGTGTTTACCAAATTTTTGGACCATGTCATTTGTCAACTCCTTGATTTCTTCCTGAAAGTGACCAAATGTACTTATTTAATTTACATTATTTTATTGAAATATAAAATTGTGTGGATGTACTAAACATGAAAACATACTGGTGATTTATACAAGTCTTGAGGGTCGAGATTGCCCTGTAGTGTGATATTATCTCCAACAATCTTCCTGGCTTCAACAGGATCCACAGTCCAGTCTAGTCCAATGGTTTCATAACCTAGGTCTGCCTGTACATCTAGGGAATGTCCACCACCTTTCGCAAATACTGTCTGCAATTGAAGATAATGTATTTATTTAAAAACTTTAAAGACACACTGTGGTTCCATAATATGTAAAAAAATTAGACTGAAAAGTTGACTGACCATGGGGACTTGATCTAGATTTTTCTCAGTCAGTTTGCTGATAACTCCCTTTCTAATTGCCTTCAGGTATGGAGCAGATACTTGCCCAAATTGTTCTCTTGTGAGATGGTCAGCACTAGATTCAAATACTTGTAGCAGCTGAGCTCCACTTTCTGTCTGAAAGAATATTTCCTGTTAGACCAAAAATATCATGGTTCTTCTGGATGTTTGACATTTGTTACATTTTAATGGGGAATCTAAAGTACAGCTTCAAAACAGGCAACAGTTTTTAGGTTATAAACTTGACTTGGGTTTAGTAGATTGATGAGACAGCAATATTCTTTAAGTCCTAAGGAAAATAATTGCCATAACATTGGTCTAGATTTCCAACCCTTTCTGATTCCTTCAGGATATCAAAAAAGTAATATTAGATAGAAATATATGTAAAACAAACCTGCATCACTAAATAATCGATGATAACTCGTGTCAATAGAGAGAGAAGCCTGTGGACATCTGTAGGATACTTTTCCAGCCATTCTTTAGTTTTGGACATTGTTTTGCTTCCACCACCTTCGATCATATACCCCATAAGTGTGAACTAAGGAAAATAAATGAACATTAGCTTTAGATTAGAATGTGACTTATAACAATGATATTTTCATATGCACTTGCAAACAACCATCTGTCAAACAGGCATGTTATTACAACAATCTTTGGACCAGCACCTAATAGTTTTAATAGCAGCAGTCACAGATATTTTTAGGAATATAAAATAACATACTGGTGCTCCTGTAAAACCAATCAAAGGCACCTTCCCTTCAATCTTATGTCTTGTTAGTGTGATAGCTTTGCCAACATATAGTAGTCTTGACACAGCACCATCATCCGTCAGGTCATCTATTTCTGAAGGATCCTTTAATGGGTTGGGGAATACTGGACCCTAGAAAAAGATGTTATTTGCTTACAATTGTATAATAAAGAATCACTGTTTTGTGCTCCATAAACACACTTACCACACCAGGGTGCATTTCTACAGTCATTCCCAATGCCTGTGGTATAACGAGAATATCGCTGAATATAATTGAGGCATCTAAATGTTCGTATCTCCTAAGAGGTTGTAGAGTAACTTCACAAGCAAGCTCAGGAGTCCGACAAACTGTGAAAAAGTCGTGTTTCGCCCGTACTTCCTGAAATTCTGGCAGATATCTTCCAGCTTGCCGCATCACCCATACAGGCACTTTATCCACTTCCTTTCCAAGTGCAGCTCGCAACAATCTATCGTTTTTCAACTCCGGAAAATTCTGACGATTAGGAAAGTGCATTTATAAATAAATTAGTCGTGAAAATCACCAATCATGCAGCAACAGCGACTTTCTATTTTGTTTGTTAGATACTTACCGTATTATTATAGGCCATATTTTAAACTCTTGGAGGCACACTTTACACAATAGTTATGTAGTATATGGGTCACCACAAGTTATGATTTTCAAAAGAAAAATTCTAGTAAAAACCTAAATACCCAAATAAAAGGAGGAAAATTGTTACTTATTTATCTGTCAGTGTCACTGTCACTTTCCCAGAGGGCATGGCTTTCTTTTGGAGCTTACAGCCAAACACCAATTCTGCTAAGATTGTGAATCTTTTGTTCTAAATATAAACATACCATCGTATTCGAAATCGTTTTCGTTTTTCTTCATCGTTTATTGAAATAATGTAGGTAGTAATAATGCATGTATCGCGTCCATGATTAAATTGCCAAAGTGGACTACATCACACTTGGCTGTATGATCTAAATACTTTTGCCTGTTTCCCACCACCAGTCTACTGTCACTGTTTTTTTTATACATGTCAGGCAAAGGTATTAAATTTTTTACAGCCTTTAATAAGTTTAATACATGCGTTCACAACTAGTCAAGCACTACACACAGTTGCTATTTGGGTGATATTATTAGGCAATAGCATATAATTGCGAAATCGTGAACTCTGTGTGTTAATATCACACCACTATATAGTACTAATCATTCATTATATTAATGAATGATTAGTATTATTTATTATTTGGTGATACCTGTGTACGCCAATAACATACCATCCAGCTACATATTATCTCGGCTTTTACGATTGTTTTGATCGTGTAGATACTCGCAACTGTGTCACGTTTATAGCCACGAATCTAGGAATTGCAGTTTAAGTGTTACCTATACCTATTACCATGAATAATGTGCTGTCAGTGTGGGTAGGTAGGCATCTTTATACATCTCTTCTACATAAACAAAAACCGAAGCACCTACACTGGGGTTTTTCCATCCACCTCAGGGTTCCACGGTAATAGTTTATTTATCTACAAGTAAGTAGGTAGGTAGGTACATAATGAACATCCCTGCAGGCAATCAAAAGAGAATCTATAGGTAATAAAATAAAATAATTAAGATATGTATGTAGTCTGATCCATGTCTGAATATATGCTTACCTGAAATAAATGATATTATTATTATTATATCAAAGAATATACTTACGTAATTAATAGATAGGTACCTAAGTACTTATATTTTTGTTGTATAACCTTCGATGAGAAGAGGAACGTTACGAAGTAAGAAGAAAAAGAAGAAACTTATATTTTTATCCACGGTAAAACTGATATAATATTAAACTTTAAATTCATATAAGTTCATATAAGACGATGTTTAACAAAGTTTGCACGAATTCTTTTCTACCTGCCCCCGCGTCGCTATCAAAACCTAAAAAACAACAAATGAGAGGGGTCGAAGAGAGTTTTTGTTAAAAGCCAAGCGACATTATATGGCGACCTATCACAATATGCTTTTTTTTGTAACAAAAATCAAACCTTTATCCCACTTTCGTATAAAGTTTATTCGCCTCAGTCGAAACGAGATGCAACTCTATTCAAGAAGTTGAGGTGCTGGCTGGCTGGGCTGACTGAAACGGGAGGAAGTAGGTAAGTGGGCATTGGGTAGATTTTTTCCATCATGTAAGTACTTATATGAAAACAATATAAAACGATTTTAATTCTTGGTCATTGATTAAGGTCTAAAGAGGACTTGCTATCCATATCTACGACTAGCTACCTATATGATTGAGGATAAAACCGCCTTTTTAGGGTTCCGTACCTCAAGAGGAAAAAAGGAACCCTAATAGGATCACTTTGTTGTCCGTCTGTCTGTCAAGACTTATATCTCAAAAACGCGTGGACGGATCATTTTGAAAGTAATACAAAATACTATCAAGTCTGCAATCTCATGCAGCCATGCAAAATCAACCTTTTACATCGATGCAATATAAAAATATAGCCGTTTATGTCGCATTTTCCCGCATATTTGTATGAAAACGCTTAGGAGTTGAAACCTTTTAGGTACAAAAAAAAAGGAAAAAATTCCGAAAAATGTAAATAAATGACAAAAAATATTTCTTGATTGTTATTACTTACAAACTTATATTTGCAGTTGATCAATAATTGCAAGTATGTGCAATATGGGCATATTATTTTGGGAACGCCAAAGATAAGTTGGTCCTTGAATCGAGTTTATCTTTTCGTTAGAGCAAAATTACGGGGATAGGTAAGTTGAACCCTCGGTGCGCGAGTCCGACAGCCGACTCGCACTTGGCCGGGTTTTTTGTAGGTAGATAAAGGTGTATTTGAATTGAATAAAATAGAGATAGGTAAATAAGTACCTAACAAGTATTTTATTTCTACAATATTTATTTATGTTATATACATAATCCCAAGCAAGTTATATTTTTTACATGCCTCTATTGCTACTCATTCCGAAGTTGCAGAGCACAGGTGCTTATATGACTTGTGCATTCTTTGTGCACCCGCGGTAGACGTGGGATCACACTCAGCCCTCTAAACTATTCATATATCGGATTATTTTTGTAAACATGCATACATTTTTTTTTACATCTATTGCAACTCGGGAATTTCTTATTAACAATACTTATTCGCTACGAGGTATCGTATGTAGGTTAAAAAATACACCGTCCTACTCTAGTAACCATTTGTTAAGTAAGTACTTATGTTAGGTTAGGTAACTTACCTATATTAATTACATTTGACATCACATCAACTTACCGTCGTTTGGAATTTGTTATGTTTCATATTAAGTAACAGACTTGAACTTGATTATTCTAGGACTTAGGTAAGTATTAACAATACATATCGTATTGTAGAATATTAGAATAAAGGGAGTAAGTAGGTAGAATAAATTGGAAATAAGGCAATAAATCTTACCCATTCCTAATATTAACTTCCAGGCCAGACATTAGTCAATGCAGATAATAGTGTGGGAATCTCCATTTTTTTGGTTTAAAAACAAAAGGAATAAAATAACAAAAGATTACACGCAATAATTTAGCCGGTCCCGTTAGATCTAAAAAAGTTATTTTCTGAAAAAACTTAATGGTTCGCGTATCTGCGATTCGTTTTTTGTTGCTTTCCTATTTTTTGTTGCAATTCGTTATCAAAGTTCGGTGGGCCCAGTAGGGGTGATTTGGGAAACTGAAATTAGATTTGAAAGTGCTAAAAAATTTGGGGAAACTATGCCACATGTGCAAATATACCATAAAACCAGTGAAAAGCATATGGAGTCACTACGCACTTTGTAGCGTTCTTGTATATTTCTACTTCTTAATTATTGAAAAAATACAATAGCAAAGCAGGTACAAAGTTTGCCTGCATGTTGTCGTAGTTCGTGAAGCTCTACATCTAGATCTAATCTCTACATCTAGATTTGAGCACGAACCCGCTTGATTTGTGAGGTGTAAAGCCATGTCGCGGATCGATATTCCTTGTGAAAATATTAACAGTGCATAAAATTCTGATTTTCGATTCAATGACCTGAGAACCGATGCTGTTCGTGAGATAACTCCGCTTTCAACCTTAATATTAGACTTGAACTAACCATATCAGTTTAGACACGAATTTTTATTATAAATACTTAACTCTACATCCATTTAGTACGTAATCGAAAGGACGTTTCCTCGATAGTGATCTAATTTTGAATTATTTTGGCTCGATCTCTGAGTCTCAGTTCTTCTCTTTCACTTTCACAAGCTTCACGCCATAACTTTTTACTCAAATCCCTATGGTGTATAATTTTAAAAGCCAATTAGAGTCGAATAAAATTCCTAACAGAATCTGGCTAGACACAAGGGATAAATTAATGCTGTGAGTCCATATACATATAAGTATGTACTATTCTCTGGTCTGACGTATGTGACAGTTGAGACTAAGCATATCTAAAAGGTTAGTCATAGTCCACCACGAACTAGGTATACCATAGAAACTTTTTATGCCATGCGGTGGAATCGAAGGAAGACATATTGGGAGTCGGCGGCAATAGCGAACAATTGCCACTAATGCAGGCTCAATTTATTTACGAGCCAGCCGCTAGGGGCGCGAGCGAACATAGCTGATGCTCTACGTTGGAGTAGGCTGTTTAGTAAACAAATTATTGTTTTTGGGGGTTTGAAATTCAAAACTAACTGTCTATCAGCGATATTGTTTCATATTTAGTTACTACCAGGAACTTACCTGCTGAATATTGAATGCAGCAACCGGCTGGCAGCTCGTACTAATAGCATGCAGTGTAAAGCCTGACGCATATACAGGCGGCCTGCCCGCGGCCTGCGGCATGCGTTGCAACTGCAACGCATGCCCCGCCAATGAGGCCTAGGCTGCAGATCGCTACCTACTGGACGTTAACGATGGGAGAAAAGGGGTCGGAGCAACTGGCCGCAGGCCGAGGGCCTCGGGCAGGCCGTCTGTGTATGTGTCAGGCTTAGGGTTTTTAATAAATAAAGTGGTATAAAATCGTAGAGCACCATATTCCTTAAACAGAAGCACATCAAGTTTATACGCCACATTAATACGGCATGACAGATTGTAATAATGCGAAACTTGTTGTGTGTGTTTAACATTGATAATTTACTGCTTTTCATGTATTCATTGCATACACTGCGTAGTATAGATAAAAAAGGTTATTGACTTTGAAAATTATACACGATAAGCAACCATCAAAATGAATGCATCGATTAAGTAGGTATACTTACCAGCTATTCTACCTAATCGATGGATTGTAATAAGGAATAGGCAGATAATCACTCACGTAGCAGTGATTGCGAGATCAACAACCTCACTTCAAGGTCTTGTTCGAAGGCGAATCAGGCGGAAGGCACTACTGCAAGGTTTTCCCTGTCCGCACGCAGGAGGAGGACATTGACTCAAGCAGTGTAAACAGTTCCTTATCTCGAGCTTCGCTGCACCGCCGACGACTCGCAGCTTTTATCTACAACTAAATTGTTCTTGGTACTTCAAACATGTTGCTATACCTATATGATACATGCCACGGCCTCTTGTATATATTGTACTCGAATACGAGCATGACCTGCGGTTCCATTCGCGCATAAAAACTCCTTGGTTTAATGCGCAGATGATTCGACCAGTAATTTCATAAGAAAAACAAAAGGAAATCGCAGTGAAAACGGATTTTTAAAACTCTCCTCTCTAGCTTGATGGTATAGATCATTATTTTTGAATAGGTACTAAATTAGTAAACTTGTATTCATAAATTGTTATCAAATCATTTTATGAATCATGTTATCAGGTCGTGAGGTATTTTAAGTAGTATTTTTTTGGAATTTTAGTTGTCTAGAATGTAATAATGCCTATAATACCGGTTAACAATAATACTATAGCCGAGTAAGTAAGTACCTAATATTGAATTACTCTGTGAATTTGATGACCACGTACATAAATGGGTTACTTATAATCTAAATAGAACATTAGGTCAACACCGACCAGTTAAAAATGGAAACGGTTACCTCTACGTGTTCGTAGATTTACTGCACCTCTAACGATATTTTATGCGGAAGCATGGTCTTAGCCGCTTGATTATGATCTCGAGAAAGGCGGGTGTACACTAGATATATGCGCGGTTGATAGCAGTAATTTAGTAGGTTTTTTGCCGCCACGGGCAGCTGCCCACCGACCAAAATGTGCATTGTAGACAAGGGCTGCTCCAAGTTAATTGACGAGTCATGGCTGTATAGCTGTTTTGACTAAAATGTGGTTTGGTCGGTAAAAGACTAGGTAGTAATTCACAAGGTTGACAGCTCACAAACTGTGAGTATACTGACATTTACATTCACAAACTCGCATAAGTTTCCCATAAAATAGGAACATCATATAATTATGTTATAGGTAAGTACCTAAATAAAAATAATTAAGGTTAATTACTATTGTTCTATCAGACAATATAAGTTGCAATAAGACACTTGGTTTGGTAGAGATAATGGGAGAATCAACCCGCATCATGTTTTTTTTATGACAAGTACATAATACACGTGCATTTTATAAATAAATTAAGCGCACTGGGGACTCTAGCATTATTAACAATTGTTCCGAACCTAGTATTTAAATAAACGGAGAGAGAGGATACCAAACAAACGATTCTCTAAATAAATCACACAATTTTTTCGACGACTCTACATTTTATTGGCGATTGTCTTAGTTAAAGAAGTTCTTACTACTTATTGTTAGTATTCTTGGCTTAGTAAAATTAATAGCATCTAAAGGATGAAATATTGCATAGAAAAGAAACCTTCAAAAACCGCTCTACGTAAAACACGTAGGCAAAGCAGTTTGGGCAGGAGACGCGGGCGCAGCTTTGCGTAGGCGACTCAAACCACGCAGCGTTGTTTTTTACCTTTTTTGCTGCTCTACCCTTCCCTCGCTATGTACGGGCGATCGTCTTTCTTTTATTTTCCAACTCCTGCGCACGACTTGCACGGCTTGCAGGTAAATAATGACCCTTCCTTTTTCTTATTGCATTCGCTGCAGGGGGAATTTTGTGCCCGCCTGTGTTGCCTCCCAAATTACCTAGTGCTATTATTTTAGTAACGAGAACATTTGAGTGGATTGTAACCTCAGGTTTTAAAATAAGAAGTAAGTACTTATACTTTGCAATGATACGACTAGTATGCTATGAGTCTTATGAGCCACCTAGAAAGTATGTTATAGGACCGTCTTACATTAGCTATAACCAGTCGACTGGGTTACCTAAATCAGATTATTATTGAAATATTATGCTTAAATATTACTGAAGCGACATATTATGTACATACCTATACTTAAAAAAATAAGGTCCTAGTTCTTATTGCCAAAGAGAAGATTCGTCATCAAGCCGAAACTCATAAGTCATCATCTCAACGTTCGGTCAGACTCATCGCATCAAAATTCCTCGTTGTATACAATTCACAAACAAATCCCAGCGCAGCGAGCTCACGACTCGCCTAAAAAACTTTACATAGTCAAATATCCTTTGCCTGCCGCGGTCCGCGTAAACTCACTGCATGCTAGTCTTCACTGCTCGATTAATCAGGGGCGAGTCGCGTTCCTATAAGAATTTTGTTCGTAGAGTAAGGAAGCCGCCTGTGTGCAACAGGCCTCGGAATTCGGGTTCGGGGTGAATACCCTCGAGCCGGTAAAAACTATTTTCAAGGTTAGTTCGGCGCAAGGAGGGGAGCATCGCGAGACCGCGGGTAGTGAGGTGCAGGGCGAATTCGGCTCGGCGCGGCGAGGGCGCGGGGCGCGGGAGCCGCGGACGCGCCGAAATGCTGATAGTCCTCCTCCCCTCCCTCATCCACCGCTGTCCCCTGCAGAGCCTTCGCTGCACCCTGCTTGTTGTTGATGATGCTAGCACGCACCTTACCACGCATTTTGGAATGGCTCTTGAATGCAATTTGATTGTATATAGCTTTTGGTATTGGCTTTCTTTTGTACAAGTACCTACGTATTCGATAGGGAAATTGTCTACACTCTGTAGTGTAGACAATTTCGTGTAGTTACATTTTGATCAGTTGTAGATATAAAATATAAAAAATAATAATTCATAAAATCAAAGTAAATAAAATATCCACAATAATGTTCAGATTATTGTAAGACTATATCTTATGACTTTTATTTAGCACACTGTTTACTTATTAGGTTATTCTGGTTGTAACTGAAGGAGTAAGGGCTAGCTAGCGTACAACGTCACGGCGTGGCGTCCGCCGGGCGGCGCACGGTGGACGCCCCGCGACGTTGTACGTCAGGGCCGGTGTACAACGTCATGGCGCGGCGTGTCACGGCGTCTGCCGGCACCGTCTACCGGTCGCGGTCACAGGCGGACAATATTCGTGCTGTGTACGACACCGTGTACCGCGCCGTCCACTGGCGCGGTACACGGCGTCGTCCGCCGGCGCCGTTCTGTTGTACGCTAGCCCTCAACCCTTAGTTCCTAATCGTAGTCATCTGAAGTAAGCACGAATGAATATACCAAAATATGCAATTTAAAAAAAAAAAAAAAAGAGAAATACCAAATAAGTATGCACTTTATTTTCCCATGCTTGACTTTACTCGTAGTTATTTTGTAAAAAGTATGCGGGCTTCAAGAGACTCACAAGAAGTTATAGGCGCGTATTCTGAGCCGAGTTCCTGTTGTAAACAAACTAAATTGCTGCATAAATTTTCAGTTGGCGTTGCGTTAATTGGTCGGTCGCGAAGAAATGTGTAAGTGCGTCGGGCGGCGGCGGCGTAGCGGCGTAGAGGTGGAATATCGCTGGCTATCGCTCCCCTTCGTGTAATTCGCCATTAGTCGCCGTTTGCACTCGGCTTTCTACCTTAATGAGCTTCCCCCATCGCCTCCTCGTAGCACGCGCACGCAATATTACGCATTTTAGTGCAGCTAACTCTACGATCCATCAAAATGCCGAGAAATGCCTTTAAATAAAAATTAAGCTAATTAGTTATGTATTTACAGTAAGATGCGCATATAAAGTGACAAGTGAAGTTTGAATTTAATTTGTAATTAAGGGCCTTCCATGAGCCAACTAGCGCCGTCAATCTTGAAAAAATAATATCTTCCAATTTAATCAGTTTTATTATAAAAGCTATTTACAAAATGTTTATAAGGATAAATACTATTTTTAAATATACAATACATGGCATAATTGCGACAAGCTAAGTTGTAGTTCACAAATGTGCCAAAACCGGCCGTTTTCACCATAATTATCCGAACTACAACTTACCGAAATTGAATCACGTTATAAATAAGCATTTAGAAATAGTATTTATCGTAATAAACATTTTGTAAATAGCTTTTATAATAAAATTGATTAAATTGGAAGATATTATTTTTTTAAGATTGGCGGCGCTAGTTGGCTCATGGAAGGCTCTTAATATAAATACGAGATACTTATGTAGATGTCGTGGTCAGATCGTTAAATTGAGCATTTCATGAAATCGTCAGTCATTTCATGAAATGGTGGCATTTCACGAAATCGTCAAGTTGTGTTGGGCATATCGTTTAAACGTCAACGTTCGTCGATTTGTCCAACGACGTTTGGTCAGATCATTAATGTAGGGTGCCCATTAAAGTTTTAAGTAACAACAATTCTAAATATACTTATTACGAACTTATTTATTGGTCCAGTCAGTACCAAATTAAAAAATATATGTTACAAATTGTCCACTGCAATTAAATATACGAAATATTCATATTTAATTTATTTTTTGAGACATGTTGGTACGGTGGAACACAGAGAAAGGTGTACAGGAGAGTTTTTAAGGTTGACATTTTCTCAAAAACTACTTGACCTATTGCAAAAATTATTTCACTGATTGTTAGATAAAAGTTTAAACTATGTAACTGTAAAATAATTCTTAAATTCGGTCCAGTAGTTTTTGAGAAAATCTCAACCTTATTGAGGCCCCCTGTATACTTATCTCTGTCTTCGACTGTACTTACCTAATAAATATAATAATAATAAAACATTTAATATACAAGAAGAAATGCATAGTAGGATCATCAATGCATTTCTTCTTGTATATTAAAAACTCGTAATTCCAGTATTTCCATGATGTCATATTTTGTAATTATAGTCCGTCGCCTTTCGTTGCCTGGTCACCTTACTTTCCTTTATTTGTTGTATAACCTAAAAACGAAAATTATGTATTGTATGTTAAACTAGGATTCATTAATTAAAAGTAAATACATTTTAAATACTTAGGTGAGATTTTAAAAGGATATACTTAAACTAAATACTTATTGTCATTGAGATACTAACCTGTGAAATGTATTCCCAAGTTTTATTTTTGTAAATTGCGGTCGGTTTTTGCGTGACTGTCATAAAATTCACACCGTTTCGTATAAGTAGTAACACTTTTCCAAGTTTCCAACACACTTTCTTATATAATTTGCACACTATTATTCACTTTTCAACATGAATCCGCATTATTTACTTACGCACACAAACATAAACAATGACAAAGTGCGCTCTCAGCGCCTCTAGCGGTAGTTATTGCTATTTTTCTACGATATGGTCAATTGTGTTTGGTCATATCATGAAATAGCCGTGCGTTTGTTGGACATATCGTAAAACGCTTTCTATTCATTGATCTGGCCAAGCTATTTCATGAAATGACCAATAGACATTTGACGTTTTCGTGAAATGCCACCATTTCATGAAATGGTCGACTATTTCATGAAATGTTCAATTTAACGATATGGCCACGACATAGATACAGCAAACTTGTAACAAGCACTTTGCACAATGTAAGAATTCAGTGCTAAACAATTCGATATCCCCAATTCTCCATAAAAATAGTTTTAGAACGTGCGTTATTTAAAACAATTCATAGATTGATAAATGTTATAAATTCCAAATACACGAAATAAATAATAGTGCTGTTCGCCTATGTTGGTAGGGGTGATACTTCCGCATTAGTCATAGCTGCGTGACATCCGGTGAGCAATCCACCCCAATAAGTTATTCGCGAAATTGTGACCATGTTCCATCATGTTTCATTGGCGTAAACTTCTTTTTAAGTACACTTTTGAGGCGATTGCAACGAGACTTCCATTAGAAACGACCAGTTTCTACACCCTAATAAACACGATAAAAATTCTTCATTTTGTATATTTTTAAAGAAAACGCAGAGTAATATTTAGCAAGTTTCAGTGGTGAGACTAATACCCCTAATGGAATTCAAAGGGTTAATGAGAGTTTTTGCTGTCATTTATCGAGAGAACAGGTTGCTATAGTATGGTAACCACCTGTCGCCTCTGTCTCTCGTAATATTCAAAGTTATTGCTTTGAATTTTTAATAAAAAATATTGCATTCGATATCTACTTATTCACATCTTTTGGTGATGGGGCTGGAAGTTACACAAGCCTACCTTGCCTACATTTAAGAGCAACTATGAAACTAGTAGAAATAATAAGCCGTTCTGACGCTGAAATTATAATGTCGTGAAAACTTTCACTTTCACGAGGGTGGCCGGCAAATCTTTATTTTTAGGCAGGCATATAACAATTAAAGTGGCTAGCTGTAGGATAGTGCGTGCAATGGGTGCGTGCGATAGCGATCTCCGGGCCCCCTTCCGCGGTCCGCGCACCCCGCACTCCTCCAAAACAACATTCTGAGTATTTGTGAGCAGGAGGGTTTTTTGCGCGACCCGCGGGCCGCGGCCGAGGGTGGCGGAGCGCAATCGCCCGCCAACGCACAAAAAACACTATTAAATAACTCAACAGAGCTGCGGGGCGGATTCGTGATCGTGATCGAGCCGAATTATAATATGCGGTTTAATTAACGTTAGCGACAACAATCTCTCTTACCTTACGTGCTGCTACTTGCAAAGGATTGTATTGGAATGCATTAGGTCAAACATTTCTTAGTGGAAAACATGTTATCTAATTTACTATGTTATCTCATTTCCAAAACATTTTGAGGCTCGAAACCCTTTTCTACGTTTTTTATATAATTTTTTTAATGTCATGTGGGAAGCTATTATTGATGACCCCCCAAACTTACTGGATGCGGTTCTGTGTCAACCTGCTTGCACAGACGCAGAAAAAATGCGATAAAAACTAAAACTCGCTCTCTCTACACAGTGGGACAGTGAGATTTCCCGCCGACTAGTCTGCGATTTACTTTTCAAATAGGATTATAAAGTAAATATCGCTGACCCAAAACCGACTACGTTTCGTATATACCTTATTGTGCACACACAGTTAAATCTGTCAAATTTTCTACCTGTGCTGAGATCTACAAATTAATATAAAATATTTCCATTCCAATAAGATTTTTTGTGCTTACTGAAATAATTGAAGTTTTCACGCTAATCCAACAGGAATATTAAAATATTTACCTGTCATATTTTGAATTATTATATTACATTTTCCTACATTTTGTTCAACTTTTGGGGTAGGTAGATACGTAATTATGTATTTTCAATATATAAGCGTTGCATACATAAAAAATCTCAACAAGTGAATTGAAAATATTTTGGAATCATGCTTGGAATTTTATGTAGCAATTAGAAAAAAAGTATAATTTGAAATCAACTTACACAGTAAGTAATTCTTTAATTAAGTTTGAAACCTAATCAATAATCATACTCTTGAATATTAATAAATATCCTTGGCTTATTGCCGCTTATTCGAATTTTTATCGATAGCACGTGGCGCGTCCTTTCATAAATAGGGATTAAACTCAACCGATTTCGACATTAATATTATTTTACGGTGTTTGTTCACCGTGTAGGTAATACGCGCCGCGCTAAATCTTTTCTTTATTACGACAAACGACTCGTGCATTTATTATCGACTAGCTGTACCCGGTAACTTCGTTTTCGTAGAGGAGGAGGATGGAGGAGTTCAGGAGGCAGGTCTTCCTCTCTGGATCCTTGTTTCCACATCGCATACCGCCATGGCTTATAGCCTTTGAGCTGTCCGGATATTTCAGCTATCTCCAAGTGAAACTCCCATCAAAATCACTTCAGTAGTTATGGCGTGATACTTGCACAAAGCCACAGACAAACAGACAAAAATTCTAAAAATTAGTGTTTTGACATCAGTATCGATCCTAAAACACATTACAATTATTAAATAAAAAAAAATAATAAAAAAATTAATTTTCAAAAAATATCCAATGTACGGACACAATTTTTTTACAGTCTTATTATATGTAATGTATAGAAGATATGTAATTTGACTGAATACGTCGATGACTAGTTAAGTGCATCTGTATGGATCTATTTCGGATACAACAGCTCCACTGGTTACACCTTCGGGTAGGTCTTGTCTGGTCAAGTATTTGATGACCGTCTGCTTAGTAATATTTATTTACATTTAAACGAAGTGCGTTTTCATACAACACTACGGCACGATAGAGAGCAAAGGCTTTTCCAAGTTTTTTTTCAATCTTCATTAAACGACAGTGATATGAAGGTTCATCTTTACTTATCAGTCTGCAAGAATATTTAATGAAGGATGAAGTACTGGATAATAATAATAAATACACATACGCGATATATTGAAAACCGCCTTTTCCTTCACCAAATAGCAAATATATACTTTTTGAATATATATATGTAAAAGCACACTTCTAATTAATTTGTGAAGTTAAATGTAACTTATTATTGCATTCATATGAAGTCTTCTATTATGTATCACATCGAGTGTTAGTAGACTGTGGAAACGAGCGGACGATGAATAGAGATTAGAGGTTTATTAATCATAAATTAAGCTTCTGGATATTGCGGTAGCAGCAAACGTTGTTTATTGTTCAGCGATACTTACCCTTCATACGGAATATGAAAATGTAAATAAACTATATAAACTATTTAATTAAAATTACTATAAGTACACCGATAAGTAATAGTTTGATATATATTTTGTATTTTATTTGTATAGGGACCTTCGATAGTATTTTCAGTGGCAACATTTAAAATGCCAGGTGCATATTTTAAATCTTCTGTTCAATGTATTTCCTTCTGAGATATTTAAGAGAATAGGTACCTAATAATCTATAATTTTTTTTTTTTTTTACATTTTAGACATTTATTCACAAAATTTAAAATAATTAAAATAGGGTAAATATAACATTACAAAAGGTACACGTCGTCGTGCAGCTCCCCTCCACAGAGCATCGTGCCGAGGACGCTGGCTGCATTACCTCTCTGTATGGCCAGGCTAAGCCTTTGCGAGAGGTATGCGCCAGCCCTCAGGTCGCCGGAGGCGTGGATCAGCCTGGTCGAGATTGCATGTACTATTTTTTTGGTGTCAGAGGACCACGGGCCCATCGTTTCCACGGCAAGCGCCGCAAACTCATGGTGGTCAGGTGACAAACATGAGTATTTGCGGCGCTTGAGTGTCTGGGCATCCTCGGCGGCTGCGCCGGCCCGCACGGATGTGCCCTGGACATGGGACGGAGCCAGCGTGTCAACGCACGTGGCGTCCCACACTAGCGTTCGTCCCATGCTCCAGGGCACCAGAGTGGCGCCGTCCGGCCTTTTGCCGTCATCCCTAAACAGGCCCTGTGGTTCCAGAGTCGCTGGTATGGCCGCGGTGGTGAGAGCCCTGCGGATTAAGTCGTTCAGGGCTCCATGTCTGTATCCGCGGCCGGCGCTCCTCGTGCATGACAGTCCGTGACGACCAAGCTGATCCACACCTCGACCGCATCGACAGTTATGCGGTTCGCACACCCTGCCGCCCAAACGTAGGCACACTGCTATACGTAAATGAGCTGGTTCGAGCAGAGTGCCTAGGCTTGGGCATGGCAGTGCGTGCAACCAATGGCCAGACTCCTTTTCGGAGACTGCAAGGAGTCGCGCTCGGTCCGTTGCGTCGGGGCAGTTGTCAATAAGGTTGCTGTGGGCCAGTTTCACAATAGGTAGGTCCCATAGACGTTGGCTGCCTGCACTCGTTTGGGCAGGAACCTCTTCCCCCGGGCACGTAGCGCACCAGGCCCTCCTCGCCTCCGCAAGGCACGTCACCAACAAGTCAGGCGAGTTTGGTAGATTTAATATCTCGCTGACGAGGGCGGCCGTGCTGTATGCAGAGGAAAGGAAAGCCGGGAGCGCCACGCTAGTGGTAGTCCGTATGCCTAGCCCACCGAACCTTATCGGAAAGGATGCTTGTGTCCAAGAGCGGGGATCAAAAGCAATATTTAAAATTTTGGACACACTTATGTATAGAGAGGAGTCAACGCAGGCTGTGCTCAGTGGAAACTTCCATACTGGGCAACAGCGCAGTAGATACATGAATTTTGGAGTATACAAACACAGCCGAAGAATGAAAATTGCCGAGTGGGGTTTAATGTCTAGAAGACGATCGGAGGTTTGTGAAAAAAGGTCTAATTTTGAATTTATAAAGGAGGGGATGACGTCGTCAAATATGGGTGCTCCGAGAAGGGTAAGGGAGTCTTTGGTGCGAACTGATATGTTTGGGGTGAGAAAGTTACTACGTGAAAGAATATCGGCACGGGCATTGGTGGGTATGTGATCTGGAATATATATCTCACATTTGTCAAAATTTAATGTTAGGCCGATTTCGGAAAAGCGATCAATGACTGTTTGCAGATCTCTTAGTACTGTTGACGCCTCCCCTCCTAATGAGCCGTCATCCAAATACCAGAGATTGAATTTGGAGTTTAATTTAATTAAATTAAATTTAATTTAATCTATAAAATTTGTACAACTAAGTTATTCGTTGCCGAAATGGGTCATTAGATCACTGCTAATACCTATACCATTAGTATTTGACAAGGAGTGTTATTTTAGTAAACAAAATGATAGTAAGCTGAGCACATGCGTCCGCGACACCGAAATTCTTTCAACGCTTCGGCAACGAGGCATGTTAGACATAATGGTTTTAAGTTCATAAATCACTCAATTATACACTCGGAAACAATATAAAAACCACCGCAAATCCCGCTCTAGCAACCTACAAAAACCATTAATCATTGATCGAATGACATCTGAGCTCGTCTATCCATTTGTGAAATAATGAATGACAAAATCGCTATATTTATTTGATTATTCGAAATAAAAAGATTATCGAAAATTATGTCTTCGTGAAATATACTATTATATTATTATTTTAGCAAACTTGTCAATGCTCTTGTCATGCAATGACAAGAAAATGACAGGCGTAAAAATTACAATCGTTACTACCTATATTAAATTTACTAAAATAGCGCTCGTTTACATGTCAGCCATTCATTATTGTCACGACGTTATTGCATTGTGTCTACAGCAGGGCGATACTTACCTAGGCAATGCATCAAGTGAATTTTAAATGCAAGTAATTTGCGGTTTACATTTGTTCTAGCGCGAGCGGTAGGCAATTTCCAAGGGAAATATGCGTTTATTCCGAACCTAACCCGAAATCCTAACCCGGTCGCGGGTTAGGATCGGAATGGTGAAAAAAAATTAATATTTGTTCCGAACGTAACCCTCTTCCTAATCTGACCCGATGTCTCGTTCCTATCATAACCCGAAACCATGTCCTTTTTTATTTAAATAAAAAGCATGCGTCAAATCAATGTTTAATATTTACAATAATTAAATATCACAGAATCAACTAAATATCTGCTTTAAAATTAACATAAAATGAAGGTACTTTCAAAAAGATTTGTTTCTAGTCTCTAAATCTAGAGACCCATATCTCAAAGAAAGCTCTTGCCACAGTCTCAGCGGTGATGTTATGCAAAGGTTTTACTTCAGGCCAACGGGTATAACGGTCCGTTTTCAAGTTTTGGACAATATTATGAAATTAAGAATTTTCAGGAAATGTGGCTTGTTTAATATGCGATTTATATAAAAGTTACTCTATATTATTATAATATGGTAAGCCATGGTTTGATGATTTTCGTACTTATTTAATAAAAATTATGTTAATAGCAATGATTCAGCAATTGAAAATTAAATGCTGTGCAGGATTTTTTTTTGTAACATGGCTGCTGAGGAATCGTTTAGTATGCATTTTAGTATTTGCGATAATCATTATTGAAACGACCACTCCAAAAGGATTAACAGGAGTGGAGACCGCTGTAAATTGGTTCCATACGGCTTTGTGTTCGCCCTGTATAATTTGTGTTGTGGTCAATGTTCGTTTCAGTTTCGCGTGTGCTGGAATGGCCGGGTCCAATCATTATTTCGCAACACGACCTTTCGTGCTGGCGAGGGGCGAATCGCGCCAAAATATCGATTATTCCTTATCTTATCGCTATCGCTGGCGTGTCGCTCGTTGCTCGCATAAAATGGGGATCAAACACACGCATTGTCGATGCTTAGCATTGCCAACACCGCACCGGGGACTGTAACTAGGGATTAGGGCGCATGCGCAATCTGGGCCCTTGTATTGGATGCCGTGGACTCCGCCTACAAGCGAATTATTCGCAATTGAAAGCAATTTCCATTGCAAATCAAATTGTCTGTTAATCTTGCAATTACGATTTTCTTGCGGTGAGCATTTGGTGGCGTTCGGCCTGTGCATAAACCTCTTTAGTACCCCATACCTATAACATTCTGTTAACTATGTAATTTGTATTACCTTCATACTTTTAAAACTCTCGCTTTAGTTTGGATAGCTTGATTGTTAATTTTGCGCAATTACAACCTGGACCCATCCAAAACCAAAGTTCTTCATTCAGATGACTAGTAGATATATACCCTTACCTATGTACTTACTTTTAATTAACTACCTATCGCGTAAATATGTCTTTTGGTAACGGTAATTGAATTTTAACTTACCGCGTTATACTATATAAGGATGAAGAGATAAATACAGACTACGTTGAGCATAGATCTTTGAGTATAGACCTATCATAAACATGGATATTAGCGAATACAGAAGAATACAATTGATAAGCTAGTTATTAATGGCTCTACTTTGCCCGCTCATGGCGCTCAATGTTGTTTGCACTAAACGACTTTGGTTGATATTGCGGAGGACCTTGCATATCAAGCCCAATTAACTGGGCTTTGGATACCCGATGCGAGGTTAACCGCTGCTAATTCATATTAACATAGATTCTACATATATTGCTTATGTATATCGTGGGCATGTGAAAGCAGCTATTTAAACTCGTTTGCCGCACAATCCACCTGCTATATAATCTGCGCTCTTTCGCAACTGAACTGGTATCTATATCTATGTCATTGCGATGGAGTGTGATGGCGATATAGAAGGAGAGCAAGAGGGAAAGAGAGAGGTAATCGCGACCGGATTCTGCGAGAGGACTGAGGGGCACGCTCTACCTACTCGGTTATCTGTTCGCGAATATTGTTGCGCAATGTACAACAGTGAAAATAGGTTTCCATTTAGCAGTAGCAATTTTACATGTTTGTGGCAACATTTCTACTCAAGCGACATTGATTTTTACTGAAATGTTGTTTAATTTAGACAGTCAACGTTAATTGCTTCGTATCGAAGTACAAATTGCTTTTCGAACCGGCTTCAATCGCAGCGATATCAATTATTAAATTGCGCGTTGGACCGTCTGTAAGCGGCGGAAGAAATTTATAAAATTGGGCGCTTTCCACGCTGGTTTACTGTGGAAAATACGTCACTGTAACTCGATGTGTGTCAAGACATATGGTGAATAAAAGATTTAGGTGGAAATTGGCCATAATAGCCTGTTTTGTAAATACCTACAAAGTTAGTAGGTACCTACGAGTAGAGGGTGCAGATAGGCATAAACTAGATCATATTAGTAATTTTATGCCTACAAGTAAAGTTGTCTCATATGAAATAGAGGTCTAGGAATATACTCGCAGATACTTCTTCGAATTGAAAAATAAATGTGTTACTAACAGCTGAGCTGTAGCCCGTAGCACATATAATAGGTATTATCAATAGGTAGGTAGTACTTACCTATTGATAACTTTCAGTGTAGGTAGATAGATATAATAAGTAAGTAACTCTATTAGCGCAGCGGACAATAAAATAAATGCTAATTATATTTCGGAGGCCAAAGATTAATCTGAATTTTCTTGGTTTCGTTCCTTCCTGTACCTAAGCTGCGTGCGTTTTACACCTACTCATTGGCTTGTTATCGGTGGTCCGTTGGGCACGCCATTGCCACGCACGGTGGTGACTCCGCGGAGTCAACAAGTTACGAAAGCGCGGAACAGAAGCCGCTGGATTCGCGCTCCATTGCCGCGCCCGTCGTCAATATGGCGGCCTCGCACCGCGCACGTCCGCCGAGTCAACGGCCTCCATGCTGCGCTTGCGCAACTCCACGCGCGAATCTCAACAGCAAAACAAAGTCTTCGCCGTGCATGTGTGCGTCGACGTAATCAACATGCATGCACACTAGAGCTCTGCTACGAATCTGCGCAGCTAGTTTAGCGGCAATGTGTGGGTGGAAACTATGTTTGTACTCGTATGTGTGAAGGGCTCCAACTGTAGAAGCGGTCGACCTGCATTGCTGATTAATTTTAATGTTAAATAGTCGCTCCGAATTTTCCTCAATTAAACTCTTGAAGGATTTTTGTGTGTGGTACCTACTTCGATACCAACTGGTAGTAGTATAGGTGGTACTTTAGTCACGAAACTGAATATTATGTATTGTTTAGTTTGTTCATACACACAGTATTATCTAAAGTGAAGCTGCAATTTGGGTATGTAAAGTTTTGAATCATACATAAAGTAGGTAACATGACCTAACTAAATTAATCTACTGAGGGTAATGTAACCGGATGACGTGGCGTGAAAATTACAGATACACCAATGATTTATTCCCATAAACGATAGATATGATACTGAATCTGATTATGTAGGCACCACTTAGGTACAACTATATTCCCAATACTTATATAACAAAAGATCATGGAAAACAAACACCTCTTTGACCCGATCGCGGTACCTACATACCATAGGTATACATACATAAAACCTATAAAATTCTAAACAGCATGGGTGTGGGTTATTGCAATGGCGAGCGTCAACCAGAATCCCGTTAGAATTGCTTGTTGATAGTCATCTGACATCCAATTTGGTTCGAGTGCACAACTGCGCTGTTAGTTTGAACGTGGCATGGCATTGGCACGCGCATGACAATTTCCTCTTTGTTTTGAATTCCTAACCTCCTAACATATAGATAAGAAGTGTCTATTTATAATACGTTTATAATTAAGGTGTAATTAGACATATTACTTACAAAATTTGCATTTAAAACCGTTCGTTTGTTTTTAATTATTTAATTATTAACTGCCCTTGGTGCAAGGCGCGAACCGAACCTCATTGAGAATTTGTTTCCGTATCTATAACTAAGTACTTAAGAGTATATTACCTACTATTATATTTAACCCACGTCATCGATGCGAGCACCGTTTTAAATGTTCCAAACCCGTTGCAAGGCTTGTACGAGATAGTTCTTGCTACGTAAGTTAAATAATCTAAGTACTCTACATTTTACACATACTCTACATTGTAGAGTAAAGTATCTACCGTCTACAACCTCAAATACCGTCTACTCTTTAACTCTACATAACATATAGAGTTCTTTCCTTTATTATACAATTTCTGGTTGTAGAGGCAGCAGTCAACAATACATCAAGTCACTTGCATTTTACGTCGCGGTACTGATTGATCTCTCTGATTTTTGTAGATGATGTCCTTTCGATTGTATATTTTCATTTATTTATAATCAGATTATCTTGTTTGCGGTATTTATTTAAATGTTGTATTCAATATTTTATATTAACTCGTCTATAAATGCTAGATGTAGGTATAATACCGAGAATTAGAGACAAATATTTGACAATTGTAAGAGCGAGTACTACGCTCGCGCTCTTGTCTTTTATTCCCGACCTAAGACTGATTATTCGTAGGTAGGTTCCATAAATTCGCAAAACTGAGTAGGTATACGACAGGCACCAGTCTCGACTGCAAAAGCTACCGCATATGCAAGGGTCGTAGTTGTGTGTTGCGCATGGCATGCGGTGGCGGCATGCGCATGCGAATCGGAAGTGTTGAGAAGAGGTCGACGTGCGCCGCGCCTCGACACGTGTAACGCTTGCGCAACGCAACCTTCGCGAATAATACCAACGAAAGAATTGGGAGGATACGGCATTATCTAACCTTGATTGAATTTTTTGTAAATGTATTATATTGTCATGTCTTCTCTTCTCCATATTTATAAAACTCTACGTCTATCGCTATAACATTATCTTACCAAACACAACTGAGAAATGGTGTATTAAGTGATGTGCTGCCTAATTTACAGTATAGGTTTGCTAAATGAGGCTGTTATACATAAACGTGATTTAAAGTTACGCCAATGTTTAGCAACCCTGTCCCTTTCTATCTTAACCTTTTTAACGAAGTGTGAAAGGGATAGCAACACCATTTAAAGGAAGTGAGGTTTAACTAGGTTTATGAATAACAGCATGAAGGTATATATAAACCACCAGATACACCAAACTGGTTTTTAAAATATTCGTTAAAATGTAACTGTCTTACTTTTCTTTTCGGCCAGTAGGTAGGTATCCCGCTATTTTGTTCTAGCTTTTCCAAGGAGGTTTCAAGCGCGGATGGAACTGCGGGGTTTGGTTTTTTACAATAAGATTCTAATCATTTTCCAATAAGAATTTTTCTATGCATGTAATAACTAAATATTTTATTCAACAATAATCTAAGCGAAATTTTTCGCATCGTGGTCTAGATATCAATAAAAGATGAACACAATAATAGATTTTGTGTCGAGGTTTCGGGCATGATCACAATTGTAAAATTTATTCAATGTGTTCCGAAATATTTTTTTTACGTTTTGCGAACTCATATGATTTTCATATTAAAAAAATTTGAAAGTACAAAATTTTTTGTTTTAAATTTACCGATAAAGAAGCATCCTCTACAAGCTTGCGTAACCGTTGAAACTAAAGGGCTTGTTTTCTTTCATTCTATATTTTTATCGTATCGTGTTCAGCGGCGTCAGTGGCGAATCAAAGGGCCTCGAGGGAAGGCCGCAGAGACCTTCCATCTGCCCATTGCCCACGAGCGTAGCATTGACGACGGCCCTTATGCAAATCGTCTTTACGCGTGCTTGCCTCGGATACTGGCACAAGATAACAATTATAGAACAAACAACTGAAGGGCCTTAATATAATAAAATACGTGACAGTATTTTAAGAATACAGACCTTCAATTTCTTGTCGTGAATTTCAGCTGTATACATAGTTTTGCTCAGTAGCAAATATAACACTTTGAAAGCTGCCTAACGTTTGTTGAATTTTTATTAGTTTTAAATTAAATTGCGAATAATCCGATCTCATTGAAAGTCTGCATTAATCACGTTCTCTTAGATTCCGTGTCGATATTTATCGCGTCGACTGTGATATTTTGGCCGATACGCCTTGATAATGGTTATTCACGTCCATTGTAATGAAGTAGGTAGGTATAAATAGTTGTCCTACATACGGTGCGAGTCGTGTATTTGTGCAGGACCTCGCCCTGCCCCGCACACCAGCAAATTGCCGATGACGCTATCACAAACAACTAGATGAAGTTGCGAAACAGTCCCTTCAACACCACCTACTTTATCAATGTGATTTTGTTCCTTATTTTTTAGGTACCTACATTATTAGATTTATTAATACATAACCTAAAAGTTCAATCAGTGGTATTTAGACATCGACATGATCATCTCGTATAGGTAGAACGTATAACAGTTAAAAGATTGTGTGTATTCATTTTTAAAGTGTATATTATATACACGTATAGGTAATACGTGTTTTGATTTAGGTACATGCCAGAAGGTAATATGAGTGTGTCCTGGGCATAGTTACAGGCTCACGAATCACGATTAGGAGGATATATCCTAAGCTTAATTACTTTAATTTGATAAAATACTTATGTAATTAGGACTTACCCTACTTACGCAGCTTTCTTCAGATATAGGTCCATCCACAACATATTGATTACCTATATACAGTACTATTACTTGGTAATAATGATTATTTCTCCCGTCGAGGTTGTCGCAGAGACGATAGACTTCCATCTACTGTGATCTTGGCAATAGTCTCCCTAGCTTTTTTATTTTCATACATCTCTTCATACACCTCGTCGGTGGAGAATAAGATTTGGTTCGATTTGGTATATTTTATTTTGGTTGATTTAATATCTACTCTTTCATGACTCTTCCTTCTTTCATTTCCCTCTAAAATGTCCAAAAGGCTTAACGATACTTATATTTGGTATATTTAATTTTCTTTGATTTGATATAGGTGACCAACTTCGTCCTCTTCGGTCTACTTCTACAAACCGCTTTAACATCCGCTCTATGTAGCTCTTACATGACTCTTTATTCCTTCATTTCCCTCTAAATTTCGGCCCAATTGTCGACTGTACCTATTCGTTATTTTTAGCAGAAAACCGAGCGCAAATTAATAGAGTCAAGCTACCGGCATTAGTGGCGGTTCAAGGCGAGCCCTGCAAAGGGCCGCGCCAGCGTCACGCGCCGCCATTGACCCACTTACACGTACTTACCTACGCGGCGTATGCGCAGCGCCCGTACACTCGCGCCTGAAAGCCCTTTGCAGCTCGACCTGTCACGTATACACATGAGATACTGTCATTTATGAACAATGATCCCTTTAAGGCTAGAAGAGATGCTTCAAGAGATAACTTATTTTTCATATCGTGATATGATTTCATAATCAGCTAGCAACAGAGAATTTTCGCTATCGACTTTTCTTTTCTTTACCACCACAAACCCTTCTGGTTTTTTGGTAGTACTACTTCGTAGAAGTATCACAGAGATCTGATATCGCTAATTATGAGCTTAATTTTTTTGTATGGCAACGGTAATAGTAATTAAAACACTGTTAATTTACTTTCTTGTGGTGGTACCTTTGTAGATCTACCATTTATTAGTGGCCTAAAATGTCAAGGCATTACCGAAATTTTGTCGCTTCTGGGCTATTTTTGAATTACGAAGCATGAACCCTGCTTTTAGATCTAATGTGATCAAAAAGCAATTCGTGCTTGCGCTTTATGACCTATTCAATAATCAATAGTAATGTGTAAGTAATACCCTTCTATGCGATATAGCCAATATAATCACTTTCGTATGCGAGTGTGTCGGGTAGGTAGGTTTTCAGCGGACCTCGTTCGCTACAGTTGTTTGTGGCGCATCTCAAGGCGAGACGCCGCCGCGCCGCCGCGGTCCTCGCCGCAAATAATTCTGCTATTGTGAAACACCCGCCTTATCATCGTTCAGGACCTTGGCTAGACTACATCACACGAATTACGGTCAAGTTGACGATTTCACGATTATTTATTTCACTGGCGATAATAAAATTTCCGTTTGGTTTAATTGTTGCTATAGATACTCGTAGGTACGCATATTTCGAGCCATGTTTGCGACATTTTTATCTATATCCTATTACAATATCCCAAATAATAAGTCATCTGATGATTCGTACGAACGATGAGTAATTTTAAAGTACTTTGATCAAAACAAAACATTTTGCAGACAAATAAAAATTAAAAGATCACTTTATTTTTGGTCGACCAATGAGATAATGATTTGTTCCAGACGAATCTATTTAAACTTGTTTTCATTTCTCTAAGGGCGCGATAGGACTCGTGTTTTTGAACTTTAAAATAATTCGAAACTGTCAGAAATGGAAACAGATGTGTTATTCATCAGTCCAAAAGGGCATGCTCTATGCATTATCTTTCAAGAGGCATGCCAGTGATAAGTTGTTCGGTGACGGCGTCAATGCACTCCGCTGCATGCCCCTAGGTCAGTTCCCTGTGACTCAGTCACTGATGCACCGTTACGACATAGCGCATCGTGATCTTCGCCTTCAATCTGATGAGAATGTTCATCATGCATCTAAACGTACTTTAAATTCCATCGAACGTCTAACACTTGCACTCATTCGGCGTTATTCTGTAAATGGAGCGATGCATAGCGCTACGAGAAAGAGTAACGACGAAACAAATTGTTTTATGGTACGCATCCCGAAAATAAGTACCTTCGTGGTGCCGGAACAATTGTAGTTACCCAGTGCTCCAGTGACTTTACAATAATATGTAGGTGCGTTACGAGTATCTGTTTTATGTTCTGACTTTCGGTTTCAATATTTGTTTGAATCTTTGATGTATATCTGTAGGCAGTCCATGAGATGTACAAAACAAACCATGATTAATGACAGGTTCTACTTTCTCTGCCAATCTTTAAAATATCCTAAATATTTTTGTAAACCTATACGGTGTGACTACATATTTAAAATATTGAATATTAGAGGCCCCAAACTAGGATCCCTGAGAGAGTGAGCGACACCTGGGATCGCTACAATTTGCAACTCATCGTCGCGTTCGTGTGAATATGTCAATCTTTTTGAAAGATCCAATATTCGATATATTTGCAACTAACTACTGTGGTTAAAAATGAGGTGACTACACATATATTGTTTCCCTGTACCAGGGACAACAGATAAAACATGGGGCAACTGAATGTATGGAAAGGGATATTATTGACTTGTCGTCTGCACTCAATATTCAGGTTCGTTGCGCTCTAAACCAATGCAACGTCATTTGAATACGATAACTGTTGATTATGTAATTGAAGCCTTGGCCATCTGCTTGTTTGCGTCTGCTCCTGAGGGTTGAGATAGCCAAGCAACCCTTGCAGCGACCACCGGCCACCCTCGGACAAAAATACCTTTTTTATCGAATAGCAAACAAAGCGCCTTAATGAGAAATATCGGTTACGGAAACACTCCACACCACATATCGGATTGTCAAATATTATATTTGATGGTGCCCTTTGGTTTTTTATCAGTGATATGTAAATGTTGCTCATATAACAAAACCATTGCTTAAAAACACAGTGAGTATATTTATGCCGACATGGCCGTAATATTTCAATTAATCTACGCAGTCTGACTAAATTCTATAAAACTTATCAGGTCAGGCAAACTAAACTAAACTGCTAAACAACGATCGCGGATGTACGGAGTTCTATTCTATCCGATCGCATTTCAATGACATTTATATCATATATCTATGCAGATATCTTTCTTTTATCTGAAGAAGACACCTCCACTCAATTAATTTTAAAACGTTTTATTTCAGGTTTTTGAAAGTTACACAAATATAATAATGTATGTATATGGACTCCCAGCATTTACCCCTTTTGAGAGCTTGCCAGAGATTATGTTTGTATCTTTCGAGATTCTAACTGGATCCACTTTGTGATAAGTTTATCCCTCATGTATGACAGACGGCACAGTCTTATTAAGCTTAGGCAATATTTGTAATAGGGTCGAGTTTCAGACTCACTAGAATAATCTGAAGGTATGTGTATTTCGTCACTATATAGGTAAGTACCTATTGGTTCACAGTTTTGAGTGCAATCGATAAAAGTCGACTATTTAGGTAGGTACAACATACGGACTGACCTAACCAATAATTATCGAACTTAGTTACAAACAAATTCTTCTAAAACAAACTTGTCTCACAAATTCTGTTCAACTAGACGAGTCTTAACGTAGTAAGCATAATAATAATATTGTTTCCTAACGTCTTACAATTTCTATAATGATGGGGTCGAAAGTCAAAATATGGCGGGTGAACTGGCAGATGTAAAAAAACGCTAAATGTAAAATAGGCATGGTATCAGGCATGATCTGCAACTGCAAGGCATCGCTGCAGCTTGTGGGCACCGGCCAATGGCTGGCCAGCCAATCGAGGGCTGCGCGCACGCCGAATTAATTCACCACAATTCAACGTTTAACACTTGCGTAGGGAATAGTTACCGGACCTATATATACAATTTGTAAAATATTTTTATTAGGTATTAAATTACACATAAGTTGCAAATTAAGATACGTACCTACTCTTATTCAAGTCTCGAAATCAATTGACGAATACGTATTATTTTATAAACTTTGGAACTTCGCGGTTAGACACATTTTAGTGTTCACACAACGTTATGGTAAAGCTAATTTGCTTATTCATCATATATGCAATAAAAGAAAATGGAAATTTTTGTTTTTCATGCAAATTATTACAAAAAAAAACGGAAAGGGCTGCCCACAATTCACGGAGATAGAGCGGAAACATTTGTTAGGGTTGCGATTTATTGCGGACAGTCCGACCGGCAACAGCCGGTGTCTCTTTTGCCTTTAATTGGCTACAAAACACATCCCATTTACAATGATAACGGGATGACGGACCTTTTTGTTTAATTTAAAATACTAGTAGTAGGTTTCTACGCAATATGTGTAGTTTTTTAAAGTTTTAATCCACAGTATTTCGGTATCCACATATAAAGTAAATAGTGTAGGACATAGGTAATATCGCCAATGAAAACTAATCCTGTGTAAAAGAATCCGATTTTAATCTTTGATATCTTCTAACCATGAAACTAACCTACCACTTATCTTAATAACTCTAACCTTAAAAAGGTACCTATCGTATTTTTCATTTGTGCTTGACCTCGATTTTGGCTCTCTGTCCAAACATTCCAAAACTGCATAGAATATACTTTTAGTAGCGAAAGACAAAAAATATGGAGAGGATTGCATTATATCCACAATAAATCTAATGACACGACAGCGTCTATAAATACGAATAAAACAGGTAGATTTTGGAACTAATGATAACGTCAATCCCATAAAAGCGTATAAGCCAGTTTCTTTGATGGTGAAAAATATTAGATAAGTCAGAGATTTTGGGACTACTTTAATATGACACACATGCTTCGTATATTTTTTGTGCACATTGAGAGAGGGGTGGGGGAGAGATGTGCGGGGGAGAGGTCGGTCGGTCGCTGAAAGGGTTGTGTGGGAACAGAGGGCACCTGCGACTGCACATGGTGCTCGCCCAGTGAGTTTTTTATACATTTGCGCAGGCAGATCAGTCTAATGCAGTTTTTTATCACTCTTTTATACCTATGTCAAATCATACAAAATGAAATAAAAAGTTGCGGGACGCTTTCTCACAGTTCCCATTATTTTGAAAACATATGCTGTTCCTTTAATGTTATCAT
This sequence comes from Tachystola acroxantha, assembly GCA_963506565.1. Lineage (NCBI taxonomy): Eukaryota > Metazoa > Arthropoda > Insecta > Lepidoptera > Oecophoridae > Tachystola > Tachystola acroxantha. The sequence continues at coordinate 8,829,908 of OY735874.1, forward strand.
TAATGACAGTGCGATGAAACCTTAATTGGTTAATGAAGGCCAGCCAAGAAAAGGGGCGGCTGCGAACTGTCGATTGCACTGTTTGTCATGGCATTATCGTGCCAGCGAACAAACTCATTACGTATGCCGTGTTTCGCGTTCTTACAACCAGTAATAAAAGAACTTCTTCGCAGTACTGCCTGAAGCGGGCACTGAAATGGAAAATGGTAGTCAGTTGCATTATTGAGGCGCGGCGGTCGGTACCTACTGCGGCGAACTGCCCCTATTTCTCGCCACTATTTATTCATTTTGCAACACATCGCCTGTCGGCCTTTTCACCCTCCTCGGTCGGCCCACGAGCTCTCATCAATGAATACTTAATGAGCTCGATTCGTTAAAGGCCGCGAAATTCACGTTGAACCCTTTGTTGTTAAGGCGCTAACCAAAACATGAACACGCACGTTTGTACTGTAATGTAACTAAGAAACCGTATAGATAACATAACAAATATGTATGTACCTAAGTATATTTTGTCCTAAAAGTACTTAAGAATATTAGACGGGGGCACATTTTTCTTTTATTAATAGATGATATTAGTAAGATGGTAATCCTCTATTATCTAGGTACCTACCTACCTAAGTATATCGTAATTATATAATTCACGACAACAAAGAGATCTTGTTATTTTTGGCAAGTTGGTTGTAACTAAAATCTATTACCGCTGATACATGAATCAATTGATATAATTAATTACAGTAGCTACTGCTGACAATCACTTGTCGGTGAACATGAATCAATGAATCCATCAACATAACAACCACTTTATTATCAAATATTAATGCAAAAGCACACGTCTCAGATGAAAGCACAGACAAAAACGATAAAACTCTTAACAAAATTGTTAGCAGTTTAAAAAGGAATCTCGTGTTTTGTGCGAGTGTTAATCGGATAGGTTTTTTGCATAAGCGGATAACCCTAGCGCTACCTGCGCCCTGATGGCTGCGCCGGCGCAACAATGTGCGCATTGTGCCACCAGACCCGGTTGTGCAAGTGGGGTGAATATAATGTGTGGCATGTCCCAACAAAATGAATTGTTGAAATAAGCTAGGGAAACACTTGACAAGTGTTTCAGAATTACATTATACTTATGACTTTATAAGTTTTGCATAAGCGAAGTTAAAATTTTAGTCTTGGGAAAATGGTTTCCTACTTGTGACTATTAATTAGGTAAGATTTTTTAAATATGTAGGTATAACCCTTGTAACATTTACTTACTACTTGGAAAATTTAGAAGAATAATAATAAATTACAAACTAGTCAGCAGAATAATATTTAAAAAGAACGCAGAATTTTATTCCCACATTTTAGATAAAAGTCTTGTTCTTTACTTTTACATACTTTCATCCAAAACGTTGAAATCACAGTCTGAAGAATCACCTCTTAGGCAATATCCTCTTATAAATGGCAACTCATGGTCACACTATAAAAATCTATTCCATTCTGTATTACAATAAGAATAATGAGCAAAAAATGCGAAAGAAAACACATCAGTTTTTACACAAGTACAATATAGGTCAGGTGCCCGAGCCGCGTCGTCTTTTTTAGGCGCTCAAGTCCTGTCAAAACTAGCCGGGTGGAGGTTTTTTGACGTTTTGCTAGCGTTAGCGTTTTCAAAATTGGTAGCCGCGTCGCCCAAAAATAGGCGCTCAAGTGCTGCCAAAGAGGATATACGAACTACGTTGAAGCAGCGTACTACTAGTTGTCATGGAGACAATCACAAATAAGACAACCAAAACAAAATGACATAGTCCATATAGATTATAAATTAGAATTATATGTCGTTTTACAAGGGGAGGGCCAACATAATAACAGCGAATTCATGGTTGTTATTATGGTAGAACGTAAGATTATAGAAAAAATTGTTTCTTTTGAAGTGTCGACTCCCTGTCATATTATCTTTGGTCGAATCCATAGATAGTATTCATACGTTTCATTTCACGTTACATCTTTCGATTGTTATATATCATAGTTTTATTTGGTATATTTCTGCGTAAACCGTAACGAAAAGATTTGAAACATCGGAGTGTTAACAGTAAAAATAATGGCGAATTTCTAATTTAATGTTTTTCAATCTGTTTCTACGGCAATTATACTCAAATATATCATTACGGCGCACTACAAATATTTGTACACTAGATTTTAATACGAGTTTGTTTGATTTCTCTGTTTTTGTTGAAAACGTCTTGACAATTTGTGACTAATTATTTCTTACACTAGCAACATATTAGGCGCTTTCCTAAAATCCACCGTGCTACCAATCCTAGAAGTTCTCCACGCCTATTTTGACGTTTACAAAAAATCGACGCGGCTCGGCCCCCAGGTGCATATTCAACCCTTTCGTAGCGTGGGAGTAGTTTTTTGGCCACATGTGTACTCGACGGTAGGTTTTGTGCGCGGCTTTTTTGCGCAAAGTCGAAGTGTTTGCCATAATTTGTTCCCACAATCCGTGAATGCGATCGGGAAGTGATGACAGCTAGACATCTTTCAATTGATTTACAACCGTTATCCATAGTTTGTGCAAAAAATGAAGGGGTTATGTAAATGCTGTACCGTTAGCATTCGTAAAAAAGATGTAGAGGCATATATATAAAAGTTTGTTTGAATGAAAACCATTCACTTACGTTCTGATTAAGTTTTTTTTTCACAATTTACTAAAATCGTTAAATAAACAAAAATACCTTCACCGGCTCCTTCATGTATAAATGCATTGAAAACGATGAAGTTTTATGACAAGACGTTTATTAGCAAACTGTTAATTTACATTCAAATCATAACGCCGAAGTAGGTACAATTAATTTCTCATTTGCCTATAATCCTTACCCTACAGGTGGTAGGTTACCTACCACCATATGTTGTTCACCCTTTAATGATTGATATGATACAATCACTTATTAATGACTTCTCCTCGTAGATCATTTGGAACGTCCGGGAGCCCTAAGAAAGAGGTAATGGATATAGTCAAAACATATTTGCTGAAAGAATAATGATAGGTCGTAGCGGGCGGAAATGCAACATTCGCAGTGAAATGCAACTTCCGTTGCCGTATGTTCTCTGACATTACTGCATCTCCCTACCTAATAAGAATACACAAAAAGTCCACAAAGGTAATTCTATTATGTCGGCCTTTGTTAGGTACTTTCATCCACCCATCTTTACAATTTCCTTGCGATAACATGTTGAAATATGTTGAAAACGAGTAATTATAAACTTGTAATTGAAAACTTTAATTAAATAAATAAATAAAATAACTTGGTACACAGTCTAACACAGAAAAAACCTAGCTCATATAGGCCAATAAGCTTGCTCCCTATTATATCAAAGGTGTTTGAAAAAGTCTTCTTGACTAGACTAAAACCAGTTTTGGAAGAGAACAAGGTCATCCCAGATCACCAGTTCGGATTTCGTGAAAAACATGCAACAGTAGAGCAAGTGCACCGCGTAGCTCACACTATCAGACAATCCCTCGAGCGAAAAGAGTACTGTTCTGCCGTATTTATAGACATACAACAAGCATTCGATAGAGTCTGGCATAAAGGTCTTCTCTACAAACTTAAAACCCTCCTACCGAATTCGTTCTACATGATCCTAAAATCCTACCTACAACACAGAAGATTTCAAGTAAAATACGAAGAGGACTTCTCAAAGCTACATTATATCAAGGCCTCAGTACCACAAGGATCAGTGCTAGGTCCAGTACTATACTCCATATATACGGCTGACCTGCCTGAGACACCTGATGTTGTTACAGCAACATACGCAGACGACACTGCATGTCTTGCAAGTGACATAGATCCAAAAGAGGCATCCATCAAATTACAAACCCAACTGGATAAAATAGATGCATGGTTGCGAAAATGGAGAATCAAGGCTAGCGTAACCAAGTCTATGCAAGTAACTTTCACACTCCGTAAAGGAGATTGCGCGCCTGTTTGCATGGAAGGTAAAACCTTACCAACCAACAACACAGTTAAATACTTGGGCCTACACCTAGATAGAAGATTAACTTGGGCAAATCATATTAAAGCCAAAAGAACTGAAGCAAACCTATTGTTGAAAAGTCTGTCCTGGCTTCTGGGTCGCCAATCCCGACTTTCGCTTAGTAACAAACTGCTTGTTTACAAAGCAATCATAAAACCGATCTGGACCTACGGCATAGAACTCTGGGGATCTGCTAGCAACTCTAATTTAGAGATACTTCAGAGATTTCAAAACATTGCACTAAGGACAGTCTCTAGCGCACACTGGTTCGTGAGAAACTCGGAAATACATGAGTACCTTGAGATGCCAACCATTAAGGAGGAAGTCAACAACTACAGCAAGAAATACAAAGAAAGACTAAATAAACACAGCAACAAACTAGCTAAAGACCTGCTAAAAGATCAAGAGAACGTGAAACGCCTGAAAAGATGGCATATACTTGCACTAGACCAAAGAGACTAAGTCCTCTCGATCATAGTAGACGGTGTTATTCAATGGAATTGCACCCAAAATAAAATTCCACCCCAGAACACATCTGATTATGGCTGAAGAGCCGATGGCAGATATAAATTGGAAAAAAAAAAAAAAAAAAACCCTTTAATGATTGATATGATACAATCACTTATTAATGACTTCTCCTCGTAGATCATTTGGAACGTCCGGGAGCCCTAAGAAAGAGGTAATGGATATAGTCAAAACATATTTGCTGAAAGAATAATGATAGGTCGTAGCGGGCGGAAATGCAACATTCGCAGTGAAATGCAACTTCCGTTGCCGTATGTTCTCTGACATTACTGCATCTCCCTACCTAATAAGAATACACAAAAAGTCCACAAAGGTAATTCTATTATGTCGGCCTTTGTTAGGTACTTTCATCCACCCATCTTTACAATTTCCTTGCGATAACATGTTGAAATATGTTGAAAACGAGTAATTATAAACTTGTAATTGAAAACTTTAATTAAATAAATAAATAAAATAACTTGGTACACAGTCTAACACAGAAAAAAGTGTACAGGAGAGATTTTAAGGTTGAGATTATTTCAAAAACTACTTAACCTATTGCAAGAATTCATTCGTTGTTAGATAGATGAAAGTTAAAACTATGTAACTGTAAAATAATTACTAAATTCGGTCCAGAAGTTTGTGAGAAAAACTCAACCTCATTGAGGGACCCTGTATACTTTTCTCTGTCTTCGTGTGTACCTACTTATATATCCGCAATCACACTCACCTACTAACACGCCTAAAGGAGAACGCGAGACAATTCTAGAAGTTTATTTTATTTGCCCTATTAAATATTTCATAATTAAGAGCCGTAACCTATTATCCATTTTCTTTCGTCTGTAGTTACCTGGAAGAGATCGCTATGAGCGAATTAGCCCCTCTGGAACAAATTGTAGCACTTAAACTATTTATGCAATAAAATGATATCTATTTAAGAGAATATAGTAACCATAGTACACCTCCAATGAGTAATTGGTATAAGCTTGTCTCATAAAATAAATATATTGGTAGAGCTAATTCTAAATCAAAATGTATAATTATACTTAATGTAGAAATGGAGAGGTACCAATACTTACAATTTTGTACACGCGACTCTATTTTTGCAGCTACATCTTTCATCGACATTTCCCAACAAAAATACGCTTATTGGAAACAGTTTGCCGATGCTAAGTTTTTTTGAGGGTGTCAGAGTTCAGTTCTGGCGTGAGAACGCAGGCGCGCTGTACTGAAACCCGCGGGGGAGTTTTTGTTCAGGAGGGTTCAACGACTCTACCCACAACGCAAATGTTTGCTGCAATCTATACATACTCGAAATGCTTGCCAGCTCTACTGAGGAATTTAGAATTTTTCTTATTTTGAGTAATTAATCAGAGTTTAGTTAGAGCATACTTAAAAGTACTTACGTCGTTTTTGAAAACATAATTATCAATAGTCCGTTTCTCTATCCTCTCTAGAAGTTGCCAGCGGCTAATGCCAAATAATAATATAAATATCTGTAATGTCATATACTAATATAATAATATAATGTAATATAAATAAAAAAAAATTTAAGTATTTTATTTTTCAATATTTTATATTACATTTTTTTGTTTATGTAAATATGTTATAATTTGTTATAAATAAAGATACAATATCTGTATGTTTCGTCGTTTGTTACTTCATAATTCAATAGCAGCTTGACAGATTCATATTATGCACACATAATTAAATATTATACATATTTATGTTGGATGTTGGAAGGCATGGAAAGGCTTTCATAATGGGCAAATATTGGATTCCCAAAGTAACCTGAAAGCCACGGACACCTTCACGGGGCGGAAAGCTAGATAAAATAAGAATTTATTATCAAAATCCAGCTGCAAGTCAAAACTATTTGTAAATTCGCATTTTGTGTACAAAATTGTTACCAAATCGTGTCTATAAATTTTATTCGCGCAGACAACAATGCGTTTTATAAAACGCAACAAAAGCTACGCGATCTGACCTGGCTCTATCGGCGCGGCCGGTGTCTCGCATAGTACAGTTATTCCCCGATCCCTCCCACGCTTTTGCACAATTTCCACGGCACAAAAACTAAATTTATAAAACTACGTCTACCTGCTCGTGTGGCTTGCAGAATTCGATATCTTTTGTGAACGATTTTTTGCTTTAATTTGTGACAATTATACCGGTATATGACTTTTTACCTGCGATTTTTTGCTCACGATTCCAGATTCCGTCGTATCTGACATTTTGCACGACCGTTTGTTTTGGTGAAGATATCGTTGGATTTGGGTTTACTGTTAGCTCGCGGGAAAAAAATGGCTTCGCCACCATTTTTACTTTTCTCGGAGTTAGATTTTTTTTTTACAGAACTTTACTTCTATATTAGTGGAATTTAGAATGTGACTGAAAGCTTTCTCTAGTTACAGATGGCATATGTGCGAGCATAGCATTAAAGATGACAAAGTATCCTAGGTCTCACTTAGTTATACTGAATCCATTGGCTCAACAGACGAAAATTGATCTTGTCTCCGAAACGAGGAGATACCTACTCATGCTGATACTGCATCGACTCAAATCATGCAAGTAGGTATCTTCCTCCATTATCCTTTCCAACCCTCTGAATGGTCGTCTTCCGGTTGGACTTTAAGTTTAAACTGAAATCAATGCTAGGTAGATAGGTTACAAGTAAGCACAAATCTTTAAAATATTTAATGTTAGTTATACTCAACATTTTAAGATAGCACGACCTTTTACAGGATTTAATCGATTAGGGACGAACTATTAAAAGAATAAAATCCAAAGGTTGTCCAGGTAGACCAATGATATTGCATTTTATCAAATAGGTCGATGCGCATAAAAACAGCCCTCTCTCTGCATGTGCCATTTAAAAAGGAGGCTGACAAAAAAGAGGTCGGTAGGCAAAGAATGGCTGCCAAGACCGCGGGAAGGGTTAAGTTCGGGATAAAACACATGCGATAGATGATGCGAAGACAAAAAAGTTTGATAAAATGCAAGGTTATTATACTATGGCGATATAAACTTGGCTAGTAGCCTAATCCTTGCCTCTGGTTATGTATAAGAAAATTATCTTCATACCAGGCGCTCACCCAAGAATAATTAGCAAGTGCGTAGTTATTATACTGTTCATGACATCAATAAATTAAAAAAAGGAGACTTCTTTAATGGTGAGAAAAACTTAACCTGTACCTACCAAAAAAACAATATTTTTCTCTATTTCTAAAAAAAGTTAAAATGTGTAATAGTTGGCAGAGTTCAGATTAAAATAGATGCCAAATCAAAACGTCATTACTATACGAACTTAAGGGTACAAATTGCATCCAACAATCTAAGATTTTTTCATACTGTGAAACAAAGCAAAACTTCGAGGGGTATTTTTTGGCCGCTATCACAACATGTGCAATGTTCATTCGATGTGACCTACTTACACACTTCCTTTGCATCAAAAGGGTTAATGGAATATCCGCGTATTTCATCAGGAAAAAAATATCTACCGAGAAATGGGTTTTCAATGTTTGATAAGACTTTTTTTAAATCTTTGCATTATTTTAAAATCATTCATCATTAATTAAGTAGTGCTATGTGTATGCGAGGTGAGCTGAGCGCGGAGAAAGATTATTTAATTAATTAACACTGTTGAAGACCATAAAGTTTTAATGTAGTAGTACTTATATGTATATTTAGCATTCTCTGTATTATGTACAGTCGAAGACAGAGATACGTATCTAGGGGGCCTCAATAAGGTTAAGATTTTCTCAACAACTACTGGCCCGAATTTAATAATTCTTTTACGGTAACATAGTTTTCACTTTTATCTATCAAACAGTGAAAGAATTTTTGCAATAGGTCAAGTAGTTCTTGAGAAAATCTCAACCTTAAAAACTCTCCTGTACACCTTTCTCTGTGTTCCACCGTACTAAGTGTAATATACCTCTTAATTTTTATACTTTCATATTGTAGGTTGCGTCGTTAAACAAAATAAACTAAGGAGCTGACTAAATATTTGAAATATCACCGTAGCACCATTTATGGCCATCCTACACACTTATTCAAAAAACATGCAAGTACTTCATACTTTCATTCATACTAATTTAATTATTGTAGATACGATACATACGATTCGCCAAAAAATTTTTTACATATTAAAGTTTGTTGTCGGATATTTCAAGATAATTCAAGTGTAGGTACAGCACATTATCAATGGTAATAAAAGTCTAAGTAGGTCTTCATGTAGTTTATCAAATAATATGAATAACTGCACATAGTTTTCTCATACTAGAATAATTATTGCAAATTATATAATGTCGTTATAATATAGCAATGTATTTTAATTTGCTATACAATAAGTTCAAAATACTGAAATCCGACAGCACTTAAAAGGCGCAACATTTATTTTTAAAATCTCATTAAAAGATCGAGGGTGCTTGCTTTGGCGCCTGTTGCAAGGGTTGCCTCTTTAAAAATAATAGCAGAAGAGTTGACAAACTGACAGCTAATTGAAATACGCCCATGTGCGGTGTTTTTGCTCTTTGCTCTGCGCGATACATCGGAGGGCTAATCCAGCGACACCCCCTCATAGATTTTTTATTAAGTTTTTTTTTGGTCACGAAGGGGGTAGATGTTGCAACTAAATTGCTTGTAGGTATTTCAAAACTTTTAATATTCGGAAGTCACTTTAATTTAGATGTAGCTATTTTGGGCTGTAATTTTTTTTGACAGATCGAAACATTGATATCTCCATTTCTAAAGAAAAGTTCTAGTTCTTCTTAGTGGTTCTTAATTATTCCGATAACAATAATATGCAGAACATTATATCTAAGTATCTCTTTTACGACAAAAATACGTACCTGCCTACATAATACAGTAACTAGTTACCTACCTACAGTAGGGACATAATTTTACATGGCATACATTTTACGTGTACTTACTACTCTGTAAGCACTACTTTTTTTTTTTTTTTTTGTTACCCAGGAGAAATACATTATGTATACCGGGGGAACGGGCGATTATGTTGGACTTGCACCAACTAAAACTCCTGGGGTGTTCCGCCTCCGCCACCATGGACAGGACCACGGGTACTCTTTCGAAAACTACCGCGGCCCTGTCGGCGGGTGCCCTTTCGGGCCCGACTCCGGGGGGCCTAACGCCCCCCCTTCTCCGCTGAAGGCGCTCCGGAACACGTGGAGCGCCTTCCAGCTCGGGACCGCTTTATTCGGACGGCGGATCCCCCGATCCTCCGCCCGAAGGTCCCCGTTAGGGCGGCAGGCGGTGGGCATAAGCCAACCGCCGGCGGCCCGTTCGCCGGCGGCGAATTGGAAGCGCGAGTGAGTCGTTCTCGCGGTCCCTCTCCGCCGCCTCCTTCTGTGAAAGGACGGTGTCACAATCTGTAAGCACTACTGTGCTAACTAAATTGCTTGATCATTTTCACATGTATGTAAAATTAACTGTCATGGCAAGCAATGTGTTATCCTATAACCGCCTCCAGGGATAAACGTGAAAGCAAACATGTGTTTTGAAACGTTTAAACTGAGATATTTTACACGGAAGGGTTGTCTGCACATCCTTTTGCTAAACATAGGCATACAGCCCTCACTAATTTCGAATCTCATTGGAAATAATTCCACTTTAACTACCATTCTTATAAAACTCACCCCTTATGGCTTTGTTTTTGTATTTCCGTTTCAAACAGCCAAGATCACTGACGTTTTGACAACCGCTATTGTCCTTGATAGAGCAGAAAACTACTGCGTTTTAATGTTAAGAACTTTTAGAACGCGTTCGATTACCAGGGCCGCATGATTTCGAGGAGTTCTTCTCAAATGCGTCATGTAATTACGTCATTTATGTAACTTATCGGTTTAAATTTACCTATGTGTGCAAAACATATCACATAAGTATATAAGAGCATTTAGGTATAATTTGTCGCATATACGAATCGTTTATACCTATCTATATTTGCACTTGTACATAAAGATAATGGCACATAGAGCGCAAAATTTATTCGCGACGCGGAGTGCGCTCTCGGCCTAAGCGCCCTCCGATTGGCCGGCAGACGGAGGGCGATCCTCCTTTTCCTCTCGAGTGATGCGATTCGCGAACCACTACACACGCAGCCGGGCGAATCGCGAGTCCTGTGCAAATACAGACTTACTAACACATACACATGTGCATGTAATAAATTGTATGTTTTCATGTAGATGAGATATACGTATAACAACACATACATACATAGGTAACCAATACTAATGAGAAGTATCAGGCAAGCATAAGGTTTGGTTTTAGGAGGTTATGTTCGTAACTACGTAGGTATGCTAATATGTATTATGTACTATCGTAAATACATGTGTGTAACGAATTATCTGTTGATCTTTCGTACCTCATATAGCCTGTTTTGATCTATCTTTATGTATTACAAAGATAATCCTGAGTAAAATCAAGTCTTCAAAACGTCGTGAATGGCAAACATTTTTTAAGAACTTTCAAAATTATTGAGGTTACTCAGTAATTATTATAATGCATCAAAAATGGCATCAGATGGTTAAAATACCGGTTTTTCAACTTCCATTATATTTTGATGTTAAAATAAAATATGTTTAACTATCAATCGATTCACACGCATCGCATAGTAACCAGTCTTCGCACAATTGCGCAACGGCTGCATTCAGCGCATCGGAGATCAGAGGTCATTGGGCGCAGACGCAGGGTTCGAATGAACTAGTACTGAAGCTATTGTTGAACTATTGATTTTATTATTCAAATGCATGTTGCAACATGTAAAACATTTCGTCCGCAGAGAATTGTAGAACTCAAAGTTGGGAACTAAAACAAAAGAATCTAATAAGACCTCTACGAAGGGTTAACAATTCACATGCCTAACAAACTGAATCGTCAATCCCATCATTAATCATAGACATTGATAGCGAAGCATTCTATAACGGTTAACGTAGTACAATATCTGTGAGAAAAAAACATAGCGAGTGGTCAGTGCGAAACTGCCCACTGGGCTAATGATCACCTAAACAAAACGTTAACAAAAACCGGCCCAAAGACCGCGCACAAAGCACCAAAACAACAGAGAACAAAGCTGACGTTTTCGCACAATACCAACCATATTAATTACCCTTCTCAAGACTATTCAACAAAGGAAGGGGTTTAATAAGCTTACAGTAAATAAAAGAGCCGTAAAACTGGGAACTGACCGCTGTCCGGCGACGGTGACCGATGCAATTTGTCCATGCTTGTGTAAAATTAGAAGCGACGTTAAAATTATTCGAGTTCACTTAAATTTTCGTATAAATAAGACCCAAATAATTTATGTATATGTCGCAGTAAGATAGATAAAGCCGTAATATAGTTATATCCCTAAGGATATAACTATATACCGTAACATAGTTATACGAAAGCGATTCTTTACTATCTCACTAGGAATATAGTTATAAAACCGTCGAAGTTAAGTGATATACTTATATTACTAGATTAAGTTTAGTGAAATAGCTTTCGGAGTGTGCGGCGCAGGCGGCGGCGCGGAGGGGTTCGTTGTGTTTACGCACTCCCCGGTGTCCCTTCATTTGATAAAAAACAAATTACAAATGAAGGGACACCCCGACCAACTCTCTAACCAGATCCGACACGGATGTTTAGGTTCAGAAGGCTCTGGCTTGGAGCGAAGCGCAGCTTCGCTCCAAGCCAGAGACTTCGATGTTAGGTATTTTTTTTTTTGTATTCAAAAAGCAAGTTCATTTATTAACAATTATACATATACATATATGATTTTTTTAAGACAAACTCTAATATATTTATAACACTGAACACTATATTACTATATTACTAGACTAATCTAGTAATATAAGTATATCACTTAACTTCGACGGTTTTATAACTATGTTACGGTATATAGTTATATCCCTAGGGATATAGCTATATTACGGCTTTATCTATCTTACTGCGACATATAGATACATGAAACCCTAAGTTCACACTTTGCCATTACGAATTAAATGGCTGGGGTTTCTAATTTTGTGTATCTTGGCATGAGTATATATAAATAATGATAGCTTCAAGTATACATATGGGTAATGTTTTCATAAGAAAATCGTAGGTACGGTCTAGCACAGACAAAGGTAGGTAAGTACATGAGGGTTATTAAGATTGAGATTTTCTTAAAATATCCTTGATTAATTTTTAAAGTTCTTTACAATTACGTGCACTCTAAACTATCTACTAGCTAAGTAATTTTTACAATCAGTCAAGTCAAGTACTTGTTGAGAGTTACTTTTTGAGAAGATATCGACCTGAATGAGTTCCCCGTATACTTTTCTCTGTATTATTCTGTCCTGTCATACCAATCATCATTCCTTTCCTTTATGAAGGAAAGAAAAATGCGTCGCACCAAGGCGGCGTTTGGCTTAGTTTTTTTTCATAACATCAACGGTCACTTGTAATACCTACTACTTCTATGACATACAAAGTTGAACTTGTTTTAATTTGTACTGTACCTATCTAACTAAGTACCTATAATAACATAGATAGGATTCCTCTATGGGTCCAGCTCAAAAATATCTTTTGAGATTCAGTCGTTTGTTCATTCGTAAAAGAAGGGTGATGTTTTTACGAACACTAATGTATATTCACAGACCCCAAGATACGTTAGATTATTAAAAAATTTCAATGGTCAATATCAAGGCCGGTGTGAACTTGCTAATCCATAGATTGGCGCACCGAGGGACAGCACTGGTCAAGCGTGGGTCATAGGTGACGAACGGACGGACGCACCCGGTTTATTTATTTTTTAAGCTCTCTCTCGATTGTTAGGATTTTAGATACCGTTACATCAATGAAAGTGACTGAAGAATTTAGAAAAATAGTTATCTATTATGCAATACACCTAATTATACTTATTTTTCATATAATTTAAAGTGATTGTTAAATTGGTCAAACAAAATACCTTCTTCTTTTGTGTTTACTGTAAATGATAAAAAGTAAAAACTATTCTCACTCCCATTGCAAAATCAATTATTTTGAAAAAAATATGTTTGCAACTATTTTAAGATGATTATTCGACAGTTGTTGTAAAAAAAATCGCACTATTGTCAGACATAACAATGCACAAATACAGGTGTGGGTCAGTTTTGGTAGAGTTACGACACAGGTCTGCGAATATTCGCATAGGTCAGTTCAGTGTTCCCGTTGCCGTTGGTCACCCCTGACCGATGACCACTGACCTCATGGGACTAGGAACTTGAACTTAATCACTACGACACAGTGACATTGAACTATCTACCTAAGTATTATTATTCACTTTTTCTCTAACATAGAGGTAGGTAAGTACCTTGGTAGTTTACGATTGTACTCTTGGTAGAGTACGATATATGGACTCCTATGTAGTAATTATATAGTTCCCGGGGGATTTCACTTTCTTATAGACTGGCTATTTTGACTGAAATTATATTCTCAGGAACCGGGCTAACAGTTTGTATGTCACTTGATAAGTATCTAAATTTTGAATAAATCTTTTCCCGATTACACCAAGCTTCTGGTCAAGATATTTACGTCAAAACAAAATATTAACATATTAAATACAAAAAGACATTGCCACATTTCAATGGAGATTTGCCCCACCTACAAAACTACGTGACCATTTAAGCTGTACCTATCATTTTGTTGGGGACTTATTACATTTTTCATATTGCATAATCATAATCAGTATCATTTTCTACTACTCTCGCAACTCCTATAGAAGAATAACAAAAACAATGAATAAATCGCTTCGATTTCTTACTATTTTCTGAACTCTTAATTATGCTGTTTTTTTTTCGAATCGCAACTTGTGCAAAACTTTATTTTAAACCAATATATTTAATAAAAAACGGAGATATTTTTACATTTATTCGTTATCTTGTACAACTTGCGGTTGATGGTGGGGCAGAATCTGGCATTGTCATTTAATGCCATGTTATCTAAAACTGTTGTTACATTTACGAAACCAATCCTGTGGTAGAAACACTGTATAATAACAATGGAAGTAGATATCCCTACCGAGATGATTACTGATGATGATTCACTGTGTGCAAAAACACTATATATATGCGCCATTTACTTACAATACTACTCACAGATTTGGAATCAAGACCAAATTGGTCACGGTCAAGGGAGCCAGATTCGCGACCCCTCGATCGGTCGGCCGTTGATCACCCCTGACCGCTGACCGCTGACCTCCTGGGATCGACAACTTGTACCGCAGTCCTTGCCAACTTGATGTGACATTGAACTTCACTGGAATTGCGAATGAACCTATTGCATATAATTTGATTGTTTCAGTCTTCAACGACAATATTACGGTAAACTTACCTACATGTTATCGACATTGTACGTAGGTACTACAAACATACCTTCCACGATTGTATGTAGGATAGGGTTAAATTCCTACTAAAAATGGTACCTAAATGTATGTTGGTTTGTTAGGTTACATTTTTATATTGTCAAAAACTAGCAGAAGAAGCCGATTCACACAGCTAAAAGTTTATAAAATCTAAGACTACTATACTCTAGGAGCATGTAAATATCCTTTTCTTATTAAAGTACCAAACTTCTTAATAACAAAAGTGACCATTTCTTTATTATTGTAATCACTTGCAACGTAATTCGATGGATCCCATTGTGCGTGCATCTGTCTTCATAGCGCAAGTTGCGAAAGGGTGCAGCGGACACTTGGCTGACCGTTGGTCACCCCTGACCCGCCAACGACTCAATCTAATATTGCCTGCATTAGCATTGTATGGTTTATTATAGTTTAAGGAAATGAAATCTCGAGTAAAATCTGATTTTTTTGATATAAATAAATTTAAATCATCTTTAAAAAGTAATTAGTGGTATTGATTGATTTTGTACAAACTTACCATATACAGGATGTAGGGTAAGAAAGGAGGATGTTCAGTAATGTAACTGAATATCAACGAACAGCTAACAGCAGATCAAGTGTAACACTTTGGACCGTTTTTATTATCTGCGTCGTAAGATTTAAAATGGTACTGCAAGTATTACTATTTATCTACTGTTGTCCGTACCTATTATACAAATCGATTAATTCATCGATATTAAATGTATAATAATAAAAGTTGTTTAGTTAACCTATTAAACGTTTTGTTTCCGATACCCTTTTGGTTTCCTATAGGTACCCTTCGCTTTGCTTACACTCTGTATCCACCTACAAGTTTGCATTGCCTACATCTTCATGAAATGACGTAGGTACTATTTGCTATAAACAGCTGTGATACAATGGAACACAGAGAAAGGTGTACAGGAGAGTTTTTAAGGTTGAGATTTTCTCAAAAACTACTTGACCTATTGCAAAAATTCTTTCACTATTTGATAGGTAAAAGGTAAAACTATGTAACTGTAAAATAATGATTAAACTCGGTCCAGTAGTTTTTGAGAAAATCTCAACCTTATTGAGGCCCCCTGTATAACTTATCTCTGTCTTCGACTGTACACATAAACGTATTTAGTTCAGAAGTCAACGCATTTGCATATAACAAACCAAACAATTTATTTATTCATTCGTTCATTAATATTGCGATTTCTATTAAATACATGCAGAGGTTTCGCAACTTGCACACAATGGGGTTCAATGATCGACACTTGTATTCAATGATACTCGATTCTAAATTGAATTTGTTAAGTAAATCTATTTTCCGTAGTCATTAACATTATCATTGGATATGGGTAAATAGTTTTAAAATAGTGTCTTTACAATGGGACGACTGTATAGATTAACAGACTGGCTACTTATATGAAAATCATGCATACTCGACAGTCGGCACGTAAATGTATTATACTTTTAATAGTGTATGCTATTATTCTAACTCAAGCTGATCCAATAAAAATTTAGGTCGTCTCCCAGATAAAATTCTTAAAAATGTGGTAGAATCAACAGGGAGGGATTTACTTTATTAATTGAATTCGGTTCCAGGTTGTTCCATTACTACTAAAACTAAGAATAACATTAGAGAATCAAAACCACAGTCTACGAATAGAATTAATTCATTCGTAAGTAACGTAATACGAGATCAATTAATCGTCCCGGCGGAGATGAACTCCTGAAATAGACGGGTTGTCGCAGGTCCTGGCCGGAACTTTATTCGTCGTTTTATATTATTTTATTACTCGTACCTAAACTAGGAAGTTGAATAGTATAGTGAAATGGTCAGAGAGGTTTCGTCATGAAATTGAAAACTAAGGACTCGGTTTCGCGTATAGCGTAGACGTGTAGGTAGCGCGACGCGCTATACCTATTTAACATTTGCAATATTTTTAGAATTGAAACTATAGTGAGGCTTTACTAAAAATATTATATAAAAACGGATATCACTAACTTATATTGTTGAAGCCAGCAATTAGACCGACAGTTTCGATGATCTTTGTCAAGGTGAACGCGACATGCCCGCGTCGCTGTTGGCGCCTCGACGTGCACTGCTGCAGCTTCAACAATATAAGTGAGTGATATCCGTTTATATATAATAATTTGCAACATTTGATTAAGTTAGGTATTGCATGAGTCACCGTCTCTGAAGAAAATGGGCCTTCATATGCTGCAAATTTCTAGTGTGCTGAGGACAGTGACCACAATATGTACCTAATAGTATAAAAATAATCACTACGTATAGTTACTCGAACAATCCTTTTCATACACATGATATTATGTTATACGTTCGAAAGATATACAATTCGAGCACCTACTATGGTCCACATATCGCCGGTGAGTCGGAGATCCAGGTACTGTAACAATATCTCCCAAGTTTTTAATAGAACTCACAAATAGTACATATCGAGTCGTGTGATTTATTATGTTAGGTACTGCTGTAGATGTTTTAGAATTTTTAAAACAAATCTGTAACATTGTGAATCCTAGTTTATTTATTCAGTGTAAAGTGACGATTTTTAAATGCCCATCATATGATTCGGATTTTGTTCTCTACTCTGTGCTGAAAGAACGTAATATTTTGATAATATTTACCGGCGTGTAATAATAAGCCGCATCGCACACATGTCGCTGTCGCCAGCGCCGCCCTGCCTCACGTGGGAAGTAGGAAGCTCCAACCTTTTTATTGGGCGCTGTAATTAAGGAAACCTCCGCTGTAATTACAGGGGCGATTGCTAAATATAATTGAACTCTTTTTCTTTTACGGTATAGTCTTTCATCCGTTTCCCAATGTAAGCTCCGTAGGGGGAATAATTCATTTTTTAATTACGAGGGTATTACTAGAAATTAGATCATTACACCAGAATCGAATTTTGGCTTTAACATTTTCATTTCCTTAATTGTACAATAAAGTTAATTAAATAATTTTATACTGTGAAACAATGACACTTTTTTAAATCTATTTAAAATCTATGTAGGTACAGCTAACAGCAGATCAAGTGTAACACTTTGGAACGTTCTCATTATCTGCGTCATAAGAGTTGAATTCGTATTGCAAGTATCTGCTGTTGTCCGTACTTATTTTAAGTCTCGTAGATTCCTAAAAACATACTTAATGATATATTTATTTGAATCAATTCAATAGTCTCTCAAAGATTCGCACATACGGGCGACCAGGAAACCATGCTTATGGATATATTTTATTGCCATGTTTATAGATATATTTTAAATTAAATAGTAAAATTCCAAATATATTTTAATGTAGGTACATAATCTGTAGATAAAGTCATATTCGAATTGTTTGTATATTTAGACTACTTGCACAGTTGCAACAGTAAACAGTCTATTTAATTAGCTCAGTCGGTACGATTCCGGACAATTTGCATTGTCCGATAACTTTATCATTGTTCCAGAAACACAAATATAGAGACATTGTTGTCATAGGTTATATGTAGGTATTAGAAAGTCCTAACAGGTACTCGTACGTTACTTTTGTTTATAGTGCTCTACTTCAATCAGGAAATGGTTGCTTATAGGTATGCTTTCACTTGAAGGTAGTTAATTAGTTTGTTAGTTGTTATCAATTATCTATTATTCGCTGAAGCTGAAATACGTGAACTTGATCATGTTCTTCGTAGTCAAAAATACACCGAATATAATGTAACTATTTTTACCGTACTTTTTGATTGTAACATAACAGTTGAAATAGTACGTATTTCAGTAGTAGAAATACATTTTTAAGTCCAAGTGTCAAAGTGACACAACATAAGGGAAATGTAGTTAAACTAATTTTAAGTCTAATAGTCATATAAGCGAACTTGTAATGCAAGCGGTGAATACTATACTGTAAACCATAAACGTATAACATGATGGAACAACTCCAGGAAACGGCGACGTCACGCCGCGGCGGGCTGTATGCGCGCACGCACCGCGCCGCGCGACCGCGGTGAACGCGCCGCGGGTTGAGGAAGGCCAGCCACAACACAGCCGCCCGGGTAGCGTCGGCAACATAAACACCCTATCCATACTTTAATAAAAAAATGATTTTTGTTTTGTTGTTGCATCCTTTTGCTAGAATTACCTTATTTAAGTCCTCGTTTAGCATTAAGGCTTTAATACCTGATTGAAAATTTAACAGTAAATATAAATATTAAATGGACGTAAACTAACATCACGAGTCATGATCAAATTAGAATCCGGGACTTCGCCATTTTTGTCCATCCACCGGATGTTACTCAGGTCACTGTAATTCTGTTGGAATTGTGTGTGTCGTGGAATGTCTGGGTGCCGAGATGGAATCCTAATTATATTCATGCTTGTGTAGAAAATTATTCTTCATATTTAATTATTACTTTAGCCATCGCTGGATGAACGAAGTCCAAAAGGCCATCTAGATCCTCACGTTTTGATAATCTGCGCGGGATTGTCATGACTGTTTCTGTTTCGGAGAGTGTTTGTATTGTACCTAGTTATTTAATTACCTATCTAATTTGCTGACGATACAATCGAAGATTACATAGGCGCGTATGTACGGGGTACATAGCGAGTAACGGGAAGCGTTGCACTTGCGATGCATGCAGCCGACAGCCGACCGGCCGGCGCAGCGCGGCGGCGACCATCTTGATGCAATGCTATCATTCAATGCTAAACAGACACCCTTTATGATAGTGATCAGTTATTTCCGTCTCGTCAAATGTATCTAATTGATAAGTAGCTTTTAACCCACAGCAGCCAATGTCCCATGTTCGATCCAGTAGTGGACTGCTCTGGTATACAAGCTTGCATTTAGCTTAGTTAGCAGATAATTTAAGAAAAAAGAAGCGGTAATAAAATTCTATCGCTTGCATTGATGATTGGTTTTACAACCGACTTCAATACCTATGTGTTTAATTTTTTTTACTTTTATACAAAATTATTTATAAATTTACACTGCTAACATATTTGGCTACCTACAGCTCACGTTGCTGATTGGAGCAATTTGTGTGATGGCTGAATTAAAGCGGGTTCTTTTATTTTAATTCTTATTAAATCCAGGACAGGCTTAAAGCGATAAAGCCGCCTGTCTGCACACTAGCTAATTTTGGCTTTATATGTAACTGATGTATTTTCATTTGTGTGCAAATAAAGTATATTTGATTTGATTTGACAATGTTGAAACTGCTGCAATATAACACATTATGTATGTACTCTCAGATGACACCAAGACGGCAACAAACGAGTGGCAATGTAGGTACATGAATCATTCTGTGTTTGTATATGTACGTAAAGTACATAATATGTCCATAAGACAGAGAGTCGAACCAAAACCACGAAGTGATGAGTTCCCAAAAGTAACGGGTGACTAATAAATAGTTAAATCCGGTCGGCGCAGGCGCAGCGACGGCAACAACGTTGGTTAGCGAGTTTCGGCAGGCCAGTGGGGGGAGGGAAGGACCACGGGCCGGAGGGGAGGCGTCAGAAGTGCAATGTCCTCGCCAAGATCGCCGCCATAGATGCACGCCCGACCCTTCCCTTCGCCCACATTCTAGAAACGTTCACAATTTGAAGAAAATACTTTGTAAAAGTACGCATTTTGCTGCTTTATTTGTTTGGAATTTTACTAAACTTTTGTGTGCCAAATGTGTAAGTTTATAGTTAGTATAAAGTTTTGAAATCTACTAACTCAGTGCTTTTACTCGTACTATCTAAGCAATTGATGTATCGAAATTAATGGACCTTATAGGATTGGTTTTCTGTTGTTGTTACATAATAATAACACATTTATTTTTAAACGTAACACACTTACCTACTTAAGGGCCTTCCACGAGCCAACTAGCGCCGCCAATCTTAAAAAAGTAATATTTTACAAATTATTGATTTTTATTAAAAAAGCTATGTACACAATCTTTATTAGGATAAACGCTATTTTTTAATATACAATACATGACATAATTGCGACAAGCAAAGTTATAGTTCTCAAATGTGCTAAAAACGGCCGTTTTTCGCAATTATGCGAACTATTTTGATTTTAATTTATCGTAATAAACATAATGTGCATAGCTTTTTTTTAATAAAATTTACTAAATTGGAAGATATTATTTTTCAAAGATTGGCGGCGCTAGTTGGCTCATGGAAAGCCCTTAAGTACATATACTAATCAATAAATGATATACTACTACTTATGTTACTTTCTGACATTTTAGGAGATTTATTATAAGATGGTCAAAATTGCATTATATACCTACTTACTTATCTATGGCGCAGCGTAGGCATGTATGTATCCTCAACATGTCGGTATCGATGACTGACCAAGCCCAAGGGAAACTGAAGCCATAAAGGTGACCACCAAAGCGAGGGTGAATCCTGTTACAATACATTGAAGCATAGTTTACGTGGGCACTTTTATTTGTGTACTTTTATTGAATTTAACTCAAACGTATTAGCTTCAAAAGTGTAAGCTTCTTGCCATTTGAACCTTGGCATTTGGCAAAGCTTTGGCATTGGTAGCCAAAGAGATGTTTCAATGCTAAGTTCATAACTTCCAGTTGCTTCGACTTGGATTTTATTGGCTGTTAATAAATGCGATAATCGGCTTTACTCATTTCATTCTTTCTTGGTTTCGTACCTGAGCTCAATCAAAAATATTGTTGAAGTTCTCACCTAGACGTCTAACTTTGCAATAAATCACTACAATTACTAATTCAACGCTTTTTTAGATAATTAAAACAATAATCATTAAATTACAGCGCATTGATGTCTTTTGTACAGAGACCCTGTAACTAGCACAAAAGACATCAACGAGATGTCACCTTTTTGCATATTAGTCGCCAGTCACCTAATCGATATGTGAATACAGATAAAGTTAATGGTTGCATCGATTAAATATCTATATATATCTCACCGAGATAATAAATACTGTATAGGTATAGGTACTGATGTAAGTTCCAATTTCAATCAAAATCTCTTAAGACTCGTATGATTTATTTATGCGACTAAAATTTAATCTAAATCTTCATTATCATAACAATATAATGCAAAATCTATGCGGGTGCATCAGGCAGTTAAGTTTTAAAACACTTAAGTTAACGGTTATTTATTATCGCAAATAGCTAGGCGCTGCGTAGTTCGCGGTTTTATCTTGTGAAGTATATTCGCAATTAAAAACCGATTACAGAAATAACCTAAGAGTCACGTTCGCCAACGTAAGCGGAGATAACGGTATCGTAAAGGACTTGGCATTTAACAAATGTCTGAATTAATTTAATGCATTTATGAGTACATAATAATGAAAATTACGATAATATTATACAACGTCTTTGAAGAAATTATCAGGATAGTATATCGTCCTGACAAATACAAGTACTAAATCGTCATGTAGGGTACATCTGTTGAAAAAGAAGAACGGCAAGGTTCGTGTAATTAATATTGGAAGATTATAAAATCGTATAGTGATCTAATAATAATAATATAACGCTATCAGATATAGGATGCTATCTATGTATAAACGGTTACAGGGAATTGCGCATAATTATAGCATGGAGTTTTAAACTGTCGTTGGCAACGGGCGTGAACGTTGATGGTTGTTGGGAGTGACGCGGCGGACAAGAGGGCGGGACGGGGAGGGAGAGCTGCAGAGACTTGACCTTGGGGCAGGATTGAGGCGATGGTCGCGGTCCCTGACCTGACTATTTCGAGTGGCAAGTGCCGCGATGCGCCGCGCTGCATGCAATGTGCATACCGAAATAACCGCTTGGTCGGTCGCTCCGCCCGCCGCCCGCCGCCCGCGCACCCCGCACGCCCTGCGCCTGCAGGATGCATGCCTTATTGCCATGCACGGCACGCCTATCACGCACCACCGAAAGGGGAAGGAGCTCGATACTTGAAGGCGGTCGAACTTCGAATACAATAATCCCTTTGGTCAATGATTCCAGACTCCATTATCCTATTGCTATATTTAATACTCCATTGAATATATTTTTGAAACTCATAGAATTGTACTCTAGGATGTTTGAGAAAGCTGTAGTCACTCAAATAAATTATTGCATCACATGGAAATCCAGATCAATAATGTTATGCTGTTAGCCTAGTTTAACCACACTTCCCTTAAACAGAGTTTTGTCACCTTCACATTTCATTACAAAACGTTAACTTACAAAGAAACCGTTTTCTTAAACCGCGGAATAACCATATTACGCGTTTATTTATTATTTTATACTTTATTGTACACGAAAAAATAATACAGACACAATATTTTAAGAAAACAGATGTACAGCAGTCGAGCTTATCTCTAATAAAGAGATTTCTTCCAGCCTGGCCTGTTCTGGATAGAGAATGTTTATATATTGTAGTATAGACATACGTACATGTACAATATAAGCTATAAATATCAAATCACCTACACATTAAATAATATACTTAATTACTACATCAAATAAACAAAAATAAACATATTAAAAAAAAAAAAGACAATATTGATTTTACATATATATATACAATAAATACATACCTACTAATTACATACCTAATATTTTATAAATAAACTTATGAAATAATACATACACTTATAATTACATAAACTACATAAATAATTATTTGCATACTACAGAAAGTGATAGGTAGTGCTCTTTCACACGCTTTTTAAAGACACCTATAGACGAGGTATCGCGCACGGAGTGAGGGAGTGAGTTCCACAGTCTAATCGCCTGCACAGGGAAGGAGTCCGCGTAGGATTGAGCGTTGTAGAGGAGCGGTTGGAGATCCATAGCGTACTGCGCGCGCAGCTCTCTCCCCCAGGAAGAAGAAAGAAAGGCGAAGCGGTTTCGTAGATAGACAGGCGAAGATGGGTTCCTGAGAATATTGAATAGAAGAGTAAGAACGTGTGCATTACGGCGTTGACGAATTGGGAGCCATTTTAATTGGCTGCGGAAGTGAGATACATGATCAAACTTTCGAAGACCAAAGATGAATCTGATACATAGGTTTTGCAGTCTCTCGAGCTTGTTCACCAACTGTTCAGTGGCATCCAAGAAACAGACGTCGGCGTAATCCAGTATGGGCAGCATCAGTGATTGGGCTAATTTTTGAATATAGACCTAAAAGTCCTCAGATACAAGTCCTCTCTAAGAGCCTTAAGATAACTCCTCTAAGGGTCGGCATCTCCATCCTCTATAATTCGGATTCAAATAAATGTATTCAGAAATTATAATAAATTACATGCGATAAATGTCCGCTTGATAGTTTAATGTAGGGTTTAGGAGAGAGCGGGTCGCGCTGCGCTCGCGTCTTGATGGACGAGGGAAAGGGTCCGTTCAAGGCTGCCGCTGTACTTTCACGAGAAGTGGCACACTGCTATTATGGATGCATTCATTATGCACCGCCGCCCGTCGCCCGCAGGCCTAGCCCGGGCTCTAGCTGTCTCTCCTGTCAAAACGCCCACACGCCAACAATTTTCTACATTTACGAGCTTAGGGTCGAAGCCGCGTATGAACATTAGAAGAAATAATGTGGAAATTATTGAAAAATTATTCGCTAGCCAGAGATTCAATTAGTAGACCTAATCAAGGTTCTAATAGGATTCACTTTGTACCCAGAATACCTTCGCACAAATTAAGAAACTGACACTGCCTTTTTATGGGTAGATCATGTATTTAGATATATTTCAACAAAATGAGAGACAGCTATTATGCTATGGGGTATCATTATAATTATTTTTTAAATAGTCACAAATAAGGATTAGATAAACGAGATGCGTGGTCCCCTACAATGTAAGTAATTGGAATCGTTTTTAATTCATATTCTTTGAAATAATTCGACAATCTTTTGAATATATTTAAAACGAGTGATTCTTTATCAAAATTTACTGAAAATTACACAGGGCATTTATCCCTCCACCCACACCTAGAAGCGTCTACGAAATAGGGGACTGGTGCATGGTGTGCGTGTGTAACTAATCTACTGCGTGCGCCCGCGCAGCGCTGCACTCAAGGTCACTGGCCAACCGCGCCGCGCCCCGCCCGCGGCCCAGCGACCAAGTTATAACATTGTCACTATCGCATGACTTTCTACCAAACTTACTTCGGGTTTAAGCACCTTACGTAGCAACGTATCTTGTTAGTAACAGTTATCAAACTTATCTCACCTATGCACCAGTGGACGGAAAGAAAGATTTCTTAGATCATCGCAATATTGTTTAGATACGTTATGTAGGAAACAGGGTGTGAATTCAATTTTAATTGAATTGAGTAATTAATTTAATAATTTCTTTTTTATTAAATTGAATTTGACTTTAATCTTGATAAAATTGATCACGATTTCCTAAATTAAGAATATATTCTGAAATATGAACATTAGTTTTTGTCTGAACATTGTTGATAGTGATGATTGAATAGTGATCCGAACTTCCTCGATATGAAGGAAGGCCTGTGTCCCAACAGCGATTTAATAAAATAAGGCTGTTGAGGTTGAATAGTAGGTAGTGGTAACCTTTACACAGAGGTTAACTTAAATGAACACCATGTTAAGGTTACAAACGTCATGAACAAATGAAAAACAATAATCATTTAAAAGTTGGTAAATATAATAAATAATGTACGGTACAGCTCATCATCGTTATATACACCCATATAGGGACTTGGTAAAACGCTGAGATATGGTAGAGACTCAGAGACGGTTAAATGATTGTGAGGGCGACGCTACGGGGCGAGGGTGGCCGACGGGTTCTGCCGAATGACTTGGTAACGTCCGGGAGCGGCCAACGACCTGCCCAATCTCCGCTGCATTAGCATAGCGAGCAATATTCGTGTCTAGCAACCCTAGTGTGCGTATGTAGAGTCGCGTAGGCACGAGGCATGCGCGTGTGTGAGATGCGCCAGCGCAAAGCAACTTCACATGTGTTGATACGTGACGATAGATTAACAGTTGCACACTAATGCACTAGTTTACACGTTGCATGGATTTACCAACTGCAAATACTCCAATACAAAAATAGTTCAATAAATTCATACCGTTCTTTGTCGACTTGTGAATATTTGTAATTAAATCGCCTTTTTTCAGTAAAAGTAGGTACGTCCAGATTAAAATGCATTACAGGCTCTATGCACAACGGTAATAAGGTTTAGTTCGCAGTGTATTTGTATAAATTGATCTGCTGTCATTTGTACCAATTTTAGCGAAAACATTTAGTTACTATTAAATATTCGGAGAAAATAATACGTAGTATAAAATATCCAGTTGAGTTACTCCTTGCATTTTCTTGATGTTTACCATCGAGTCTACTGTTTATCTACACATGCTATACATGTGTGTGTTTGTTACAAGCCGTGTGTCGCGTGTGCGTCTGTGTGGGAGAGCGCGGAATGCGACGACTCTGGCTGATATAATTTTTGGGTTCGTAGCCGCATTTGATAAAAAGATCAAGTTCAAAGGGACAACTATCTAACTTTTGGGAAGATAGCTTTAATAAAATTTTATAAAAATCGTATTTTGTAAACTTTGACGCCATATGAGTTTTAAGTCTTCGTGATACAATTACCTACATTTTAATCACTTTTTAGTTGGACCACGAAACTGGTAACTAAATTATTCTTGCATGTGCAAAAGTTTATAAATATTAAATATATTCGAAAGGGTTCGAATCTGGAACCTCAAATTTCGTGGCACGCTCTCTTCCAACAGGAAAGAGGTCCTGCAATCAAATCTTGGTAGTCAAGATAATTTTTCTCTGTCTATTTAATATTTTCATGTCAACTTTATAAAGTCATTTATCGAGTAGCTAAATTATGATACGACACAGATTATCTATCGTATTGATTAATGGGGTCACTAACATCATTGATAAACGGTTCCGGTGTCTATAGAACCGCTATGATTTTTATTTGTAATTAGTTTGTACCTTACCATTACTTGCCAAATATAATTCCAAAATTTTAGTTATCTATAAGTACCTACTATACCTAAGCTGAGCTGAAATATCCACATACCTATAAATATATATGGTTTCATTTATACAATACAGTATTATTCAGTTATGATATAATAGTATTAGACCCTAAAAGTAATAATATCACAAAACTCGTTGGAAATGTAGAGGCAGTTCTAACTCCTGCTAGCATTGCAATTGTTTTAGCTGTTGCCTTGTATTCGCAAAGGGTTATTTACCCGGAATAGATAATTTGTTTATAGCACATATAATCGAGTTCGGTAGCACCTTCAATTCGCACACAATGCTCCCATTGTCATGTTTAGAAAGAGGTGTCGTAAAAACATTTGCATCTATTTGCATGCAGTGTCGTTATACCGCTGAATGGCACTTGTATTCGCGTCGTCCCATTGTGGAGGTGCCAACCAAGCCAACCCTCCCCGACAATGTACCTTTTTCGTACCTGCGAAGTCGAATTTTTTTCACTCGCCGCTTTTAAAATCATAAAACTGGTCATTGCGTAATTTTTCCGCATTGTATAAACCCTTTCCGTTTGTTTTTATTGTACCCCTTTATTTGGACATGAGCGCTCTCAGTCGGCGTCTTTGCGGAGTTCTGCAATATTAGAGGCATGTCGTAAACTCATAAAAATTGCATTCTCCGCAGAAAACGTGCGCAGTAAAGGGTTTAAATAATGTTGGCTGGGGTTTATTCTTTTATTCTGATGGTGTTGAGGACCGTAACGGTACTTCTTTCTATAACCATTTCTCCTTTGCATGAGTGAGGCTAATGGAAGACGGTATTTGTTAGATAAGTGAATGTCTCCACGCGGCAGGCAGCTTATTATTTATCACGAATGGTGCACAGCTTAACACTTTTAAAAACTTATTTAATGTATGATGTAAAAAAACTCTTATACTACGATATAATGTAGGTAATACTCTGTTATTTAAACAAGTTACTTATAGTTTAAAATCGAACTGTGTAGCATTTCAGAAAAGTTTATCAAATACAAATCGACAAAGTATCTATATTCTATGTTAAGTTAATTCTAAGTTAAGTTAAGTAACAAGTATATGCCTGTAAGATTTCTCTAATATTCAATATTATTGCGATATACGAGTGTTTCGAAGGAGAGTTCTTAATGAGTCATGTCTTCATGACCATGATCGGTCTCTATAAATACACTGATTTATATCGAGGATTGTGGCCAAAGTAGACTTAACCTATACCACCAATTATTACCTATGCCACTAGTGAGCCCATTGCACTTTACTGTACGTTTTAATTCCCATATTCGTGCTTTTTATGGTTTCGGAAAGGATGTTCAACAAAGGATGATTGTAAAAAACAGATTGGCTAATTCTATGGAACATTGACAAAACTCTAACTGTTTCTGAGAAATAAAACTTTCGAATAGAGAAAAAGTTATCTGCAATGGCGCTTACGTAGCGTAGTTTAGGTACAAAGGTACCGACATTTTATATCATCACTGGCAAAGGCGCCGCTTTTATGGTATCCCCAACCTTTCGCCGACCACCCACAAGATTTGCACAACTTTTATCCCTATCTCTTTTCATTATCATGAGCAGCGTGTAACGGAATTTTACCGAAAAAGCACGTATTAGTAAAAAAAACTAGGCAAAAGAAACATTAAACGGCCACATCATCTATTGCTATTCACAAATCGATACACATTACTTATTTGCTGACCGCTCATTAGTCCTTTATCGGCCACACATCGCCAACAAATTCGTAATCGTTTCATAAAAAATATCGCCCGAATGATAATGGATTGTGGTATAATAAATGGGCCCCAGAGAAAACAACGGAGTGCTTTCATCCATCACCAGCCCAATCAGATATACAAAGAAAGTTAGGTATATAAATCGCCTTAGTCCATTAAGACCACGCACCACAATTTGAGGATATAGGGCTATAGAAAAAAACATTTTACTATTTGACATGGTAGACGCAAATGACAAAAGTCAATCTACACATCAATCGCCAAACATTGAAAATTCGGGAGGTAGCACGCGACTGCTCAATAATGCACGAAATATCGATGTGGGGCATCGCCACCGGACCACCACCGCGCCACCGCGAGTGGTGCGTGGCCGCCTAGCGCCTGGCCGGCACATCCCTGCCGAATACGTTTAAACCTTAATGACCTTCCTATCGAATACATACTCGCATAGGCATGTACTTGCGCTCTTAATTTATATTTATAAAGTAATTTTAAATA
Source organism: Tachystola acroxantha (assembly GCA_963506565.1). Lineage (NCBI taxonomy): Eukaryota > Metazoa > Arthropoda > Insecta > Lepidoptera > Oecophoridae > Tachystola > Tachystola acroxantha. The sequence goes on from OY735874.1 coordinate 8,858,993, forward strand.
CTGTGAAAGTAACGAGAGAAAGCAAGTTACGTCGTACCGAGTACATAAGAGGTATTCGGTAACTCAAATGGCAATTCGCATTCTTGTGCCAACCTAAGAAAATACAGAGAGAAAGAATATAATAAGAAAAATAGGGCTACGAGAATAATTTAATATAATACGATTGACACACATATTAAACACCATTTCACAGGGCATTTCGACATTATGAAATTAATAGTTTCTCATCATAAATTCTGTCACTAAGCCATCTTCGAACCTATCAAGACGCGGTGCGTATGTTGATTTTGGTGACACCAGGCGGCCTAGCTATGCCCCACTGGTTGTTGGGGGGTGGGGGGTCAGGGAGTTGCCAAATGACACGTATCAATTATTCACACAAATTCCCCACCACATTTGCGTGTGGAAGACAAATAGTTGCCTTTCGGACGCACCGACGCCGAAACATCTCTCTATAATTACGAACTCCTCGTCCAATCAATTCGGTATACCAATAAAAGCAAGTAGGCGATTATTTAAACATAGTTTCAAATACTTTGTATACTCGTATCTACGTGCCTTTTTCTGTCAATTAACTAAATACATTATCATTATAATATGCGAGTGTTTGTCTCATATACAGGAATACCAAAATACTATTAGGTCTTCCTTCCTCTTAGTGGGTGCACGTTTTAAAGACCGAAACTTCGCATTAATTGATATATTTGTTACAATGTCATATCTAGGTTACAAGTGGGTCGTAAAGCCTATTTTAGAACAATAATTTCAAAGAGTGTTTCAAACAATTTTAATCTCTAATAATCTATCATTGCATGCATATTTGCGTTATAATCAACTGATAAAAACTGAAACGTGGGGGTTAGTGGGTGGCGATAGCAGAGTGGTGGTGGTCCTTAGGCTTCAATTATTCAACGCGCGTATTTTGGTCACGAGGACGCGCGCCCACCGTCACCGACCACCATCGGCCGGCCCTCGGCTTCTCAACTATCAATAGGCAACTAAGGGGTTGATTTACGAATTAATGAACCAAAAACATACACCTTAGCTTAAAGTTCCTCGTGCGAGTCGAGGTCCACAATAATTTACTCATTTTTTTATGCATAAATTAGGAAGCTGCTGAAGATACATCTGAAATTTGTATTTTGATATTAAATTAACACATGAGATATTAAAGTCATGCTTCATCCCTTTTTGGCAAAATGAACTTATGGAGTTTCAACTATTCCAATTCTGTACTTTGTAAAATTAACGAAAAATCGATACTTGTTAACTATTCTATTCATCACACGAAAATTCGACGTCTCTGTCTGTCCGTCTAGCTAGTCTATCTATCTATTTATCTGGTTTGCGAAAACTACCATCATCGAGCAATTGAACAATATTTTATTTATTTATTTTTTATTAATGGACTCGACAGTTCGTCATTTGCCAATGTCATGTTACAGAAAATTCAATATATAATAGTCTTCTATCTTCCTCCAGGGGAGTCACAGTAGCGTCTTCACCCTGGGTAGCCGCGACTTCTTGTCTTCATCCAGAGGAGACGCCGTAGCGTCATCACTCTGGACGAAGCAGCTCGACAGTCACGTTCACTCCCGAGCTTGTAGCGGGAACTCTTGATAAAAACTTGAAACCCCAGATCTTGCTCAAATTATCCAACAAATTCACCATACTGTCACTCGCGAACATTTTCTGATTAATTTAACGTGATATTAATCTCAAAATAACCACTGTAGACAATAAAACAAAAATTATCAAATAATTTTGCAACCGTCGTTTCCCGCCATTTTCAAGAGAACCTCGAACAATATTTTACTATTATTTATTTATTTTATTAATGGACTCGACAGTTCGTCATTTGCCAATGTCATGTTACAGAAAATTCAATATATTCAATAGTATTCCATCTTCCTCCAGGGGAGTCGCAGTAGCGTCTTCACCCTGGGTAGCCGCGTCTTCATGTCTTCATCCAGAGGAGACGCCGTAGCGTCATCACTCTGGACGAAGCAGCTCGACAGCCACGTTCACTCCCGAGCTTGTAGCGGGAACTCTTGATAAAAGCTTGAAACTTCAGATCTTGCACAAATAATCCAATAACTTCACCGTACTGTCATTCGCGAACATTTTCTGATTAATTTAACGTGATATTAAACACAAAATAGTCCCTGTAGACATTAAAAGGAAAATTATCAAATAATTTCGCAACCGTCGTTTCCCGCCATTTTCAAGAGAACCCTTTATATTATCCGATATTTTCGGTAACCGTTGTTTTTCTTTTCGGCCAGCATCAGATATTTCAAGGAGGTTTCATGCAGCGGTGGAATATCGGGCAATTTATCACCAATTAATGAACACCTGACGTGTAAGTAAGTATAGGTAGGTAATCTATTGACCCAACATAAAATCCAGTTTTACCACCTTTCAAATTATTTGTATTTATCTCACATAAAAATATTTATTAGCAGCAAAACCTTGGCCCCAAAATCTCCGCGTAACCTCGACAGCTTGTTAAACAATCTGTTTAGGCTACAAATATCGCAACTGAATAGATAATTTTATTTGACTATGTCAACTGTTTCCTTCCGAAGGTTTTAAATGTGTATAGCCTCTAGAACAGCCATTACAGTCAGGGTCATAGGCCGTAATGTGTGGCTAAATACAGATTTGGGTATAATTTATATATGGTGCAACCTTGCTGTAAATCGATTCATCTCTACCTTTAGATACAATAATAATGTTAACTCTATGTAAGTACAGTCGATAACGAATCTCGTGTAACACTTTGGGTTTTGTAAGGTTCTTATTGTGCTTCTCCTACTTGATTGCCGTAGAATTAACACACCTATAAGTATTTGCGATATGACATTAATCCCTTCCCGTACCTATATAACATTTGGCTACGCCCCCTACTAAACTAAGGCATCTGTTTGTAGGTATTGTCAGTACTAGGGCATCAGAGCCGTTATCATGTAGTAAGGCAGGCATATGAATGTGTGCGAAACCGCGAGCGATATCGCGAATCGGTGCCGCCTACTCCCGAACCGGTTACTGTTGCCAAAATGACTCACTACACTATAATACCTACAGTAAAACAGTCAAGATAATTCGTATCCAAGGCTAGTGGGTTCTCTATGTACCTAGTACAAGGAAATCCGTATGAATCCTTTTAAATGCTCACTATTATAAAAATATTTTTTAAATTTCTATTGCCATTAGCGCTATTAGCATACACGTTTGCCTACGTAGGACGAGAAAAATAAAATAAAATTTTACAAATGAATATTTTCAGATTTACTTTAATTCCTGTTGATCTCTAAAATGCTGTTATTTACCAATACATAGGCACACATAGAAAAACTACCGTGCCAAATACATAGCAGTTATACACAAACTCTACATAAATATATACCTAAAGTAAATATATACCAGTTTATTTAATATACAACATGTCCATGTATCTAAAGAAATCATATTGATGTGGAGGTATAGTATATGATAGGTACTATGTACATAATATATTTATTTAATCTCCTCATGATTATGTTGCCTTGGTTAAAATTTGTTCGATTATTTCGCGGACAGAGGATGAACATTCGTTTATTGTGTGGATTTATGACGTCAATTAATTCGTATAAATATGTAAGTAGTATTCTCTTTGTTTTGCAGATCACGTTGCTGCTGGTTTATGAAGTCCTAACTAATTTCTGCGAAACTTCTCACTGATTTATCTATTCGCGAACTTGAACCATGATGTCAGTTGCCTTTGAACAAAGCTTATAGAATACGGTAATGTATGATGGCGAAACGATATACTAAACAAATGTTGTTTTGTTTGTGATAAAAATATGTGTTAATTAGGTCGGTAGGTAGCGTAATTCGAAAATATTTATGATTTTCATTTGTTCCTAATATTTATTGGGAATGCATAGATAAGTTATAATTATAAGAGTACCTACATTAATTTTAAAACAATTAATTTGTGACTAATACCGATGTATTGTATATTGTATAGTTCATAATTAACAAAAGGTATTAAAAATCAATTTTATATACTCATATTATTGTTTTCATTTACAGATGACATTTGTATAAGTGTAAGGAAACAGACAAAAAAACGGTTACAATTTCATACTGTCCAGTTTTTGCTATGCCAATACCTTCTGTGATCTCATTTTCTCCTGGTACAATTGTGCGAAATTGACGTAACTTCACGCCCGCCCACAACAAAGCGGTGTTTTTGCGCACGCGCCGGTAGCAAACATTCGTCATTGTTATGTCATCATTACGCTCGCTGCACAACAAAAGTGGCCGGTGCACTATTTATGCGACGTTGCATTTCTTTGTAGGTCGGTGGGTTGGGGATACCCTCTCATTCATGAATCATTATGATCATGCATGAGTCAGAGCAGTGTCGGATCAGTTGTGCGAATTCCTTTGCAAACGAGTTTGTATGTCATTCTAGACGAGTGTTTATGTAAATGTGTAGAGTGTTTGTTTAGTGGTAGAGATCGTGTACGTGTATGGCCCGAGTGTTTGCTTATCTTTAGATTCACGCGACAGTTCATGAATTACTGTTTTTGTTTAATTGTTTTGTTTTGGATACAACAGAAAATGAAAAACAAAGGAAACCAAAATGTTAATTTTTTCTTTAAAAAAGTCTACCTATCCGCAGACGAAGGTTATTTCAATGTTATTATAGACTGCCCATGTGCTATGATGCGATGTCAATTATACCTGCTGCCTCATTATATAGGCAAGTCATGTTCGGTAAAATACCCCCAAAAATGTTTGCCTCTCATTATGCAACTTTGGGGGCAACAAGCTTGGGGGTACCCAAGCAATTTTACCATATTTTTTCGATCACGTCCAGTCCAGATTAACTCTGCTGTTTGACCTAACCTATTTCTTAGAGTTCCTAAGGAAACATAAATAGGTATAAAAGAACAATATCAGAGCCACTAGAAATGCTACTAAGTATTTAGGTAATACAAATAAATCTTTATACGGCACATACAGTTAGCATTTGTCACGCAGATACTTTTATTTATTGTTATTAGCTAATTGATTGTTTGTAATTGCGAGTGAAAGTCCAGTGGAATATGTTTGGGCAAATTCGTGTACAGTATCAAGCGAAGAGCGTTATCGGCTGCGCGCTATCGGACGTACGCATATTATCTGCGCGCACGCATCGTGCGTGTGCTTAGTATTGCGTTTCGCGAGATACGAGCACTGAATGCACTCGCACGTTTCAGTATTGCATGCAATCATTACCTACTAATTTCGCAAACAAGTAAATTAATTACTGTTTTACTCAAATATTTTAATAAAACGTGAGAATTATTAGGAAATGCATGCGTTACGCACCTGTGAAACTATGATAAGGCGACATTGTATTCTATTGTTACATGCCTAGTTTGCTAATTACTCGTATATCTAACAAAGAAAAATAATACTTATAAATAGTTTTTATATATGGGCTATTACAAACCTATAAATATAGGCAGAAAACTTCGATAATAATTGAACCTCTTATTGTAATCACATTGAGGATTATTTTAGAGTAAACTAAAACAATAATGAGCCAGATTGAAATAAAAATATGTACTTACACAAAAACCTTGCATTTCCTGATGACCGACCTACCGACAAAAATAATTTACGATGTTTTGAGAAGAGTAATTATCAAAATTTTGGCCCTAATCTAATCCTTCTTAGAGGCTTATTTTAAAATATTGCCAATGATTACCATTTCAATCGTCAAGGTACAGTCTACATCACATGAAGTAGTTATAACACACGCGCATACGTCTTAGAATACATTGGTTTTTGTAAAATAATGTGCTGTCGACTGTACATTTTATTTACTTGTCTAGAATACATTTTTATAAAAGAAAGTTCTGCAATGGTACGAGTGTTTGGTGGCAGCCAGTAATCTGGTGCAGCAAATTCTAGTTACCGATAACGCTATCTAATATATAGTCGATACCGAGAACTAATGCATAGCGATAATGAGCGATAACGACAGACAAATTGCAATAGCATGGCGGAATAGAAATATTTTTGAAGTTTATTCTACCGCATTTTTCTATAAATTTGTATATTTTTACCCTTGTTAATTATGTGCATTAACTTTTAATGCTCACAATTAGATTACTTCTCTACCAACACAAATATCAAGCATATATTCTTCGCAATTAAATTTGTAGACCAACCCATTATTAATCTAAAGTAATGTGTATGAAGAATGGGAGTTAAAGAATCCCCTTAACTTTTGATCAATCAATTCTAATGACTAAATAGAAAATTGTGGAAATTTTAAGTATACTGAACTCAACAAGATTCCACGCAATCTGTGTACTTAAATAGATTTTCATCATTTGTATTAATTTTATATCGGATATCAAATCGGAATAAAAATACTATCCAAGTAGTAACATATTATGGAACACTAAACGATTTTCACATTGAAGGGGATCAAGTCATATTTGGCAACAAAATAGTCATGGGCAATCTTTTTGTGATATAAAAATGAGAAAAGGGGTTTACACTAAGCCTTTTGAAGCGGGTCGAATTGGGTATGGACAGAAGGACATATTCGCCTGTTTTTTGCTATTATTTGAATAATAAAACTGTCAATATTATTGGCGTAAATGATATTTATTACTTTCCTATTTTTGTGGGATTTTGTGTGAAAATGACCGTTATGATGTAGCCGAAGCTTGCTCAATTTATTCTGGATAGGCTAGTTAGCTTTAAGTTAGGTTATACATAAACTCTGGCCTATTTTATCGTAGATACACTATGGACGGCTTCTTTCACATTCATTCAGTTCATCATCAATCTCTTCATCCATTTTCGTCGGTTCGTAATATTGTCAATTAACAAGAGCATCGTACTTGATCCGTTTTTAAAACGGACCTTAAGTAACCTTTTCGGTCTACCCCTATCGATCGTTGCAATAACATACAGTCTATCTTCTTCTTCGCTATTATTTCATTCATTCTCTCTAAATTTTCAACTAGCATAATATGCTCTTTCCAAACATGACATACACGTACTTTGATTATTTTGGAATTATTTAACTGTACAAAGAAAGGGTAAGTCAAATATTAGAAGATACAGATAATCAGAGATCTTAAATCAAAAATAATTCATTTGCACACAAATTATGTTACATTGATCTCGTCATTGATTGATTAAAGGATCACTCTACAAGTATACGTATAAGCTTCAATAAATGATATACAGGATCAAGATATAGAACGTAGATAGAGTCGACCGTTACAAAATGAACCAATTTGTGAATGTCATTCAACAACTGGCGTCTATTTCTGCGAAAAAACTAGTTGTAAAACATTGTAAAATAACAATATTATTCATAACTAATTACATGATACCCTCGCACCGTGTCTATTTGTAGCGAAATATAACCCTACAATGTTTACCCTAGCGGACAGGCTCTCAATAAAACGGAGCGATTATAATAAAAATACAATTTTGGCCACAACCGACCCCACGACGGTAACATTGTCGAGGGGTGTTTGCGAATAAAGCGGCCGTAAAAATCATAACCATTCGAATGTTTTGTATCGACATATGCCAAACGTACTTACGTGGCTATGGATGATTCATGGTTATGAGATATTTATTTAAGAAAAGGTGCGTGTGATGTAAAACCAAAAGTGGATGTAAAATTAAAGGAATTTAGGAATGAAATTCTGAATCCAAAATTTTAAATAATGTGTAGTTTATAAAATAATGTAGAGTTCAGACAAATTGACATATATTTTTAGAAGTACCTTGTTGTATAAAATGCTTGTTATTCTCGTGTGATAATGGCTAAAATTAATATAGAACTGTTGAGGTCATTGATATGACTTCATCATGGCCTAACGTTTTCTGTCGAACGACTTGACTTTAACGTGCTTTCATGCGTGAGGCATGAAGGCGGAGGGTCGACCAAAATGCCTTTAGCCATCAATCCTAAATCAGATTGAGCCCAACTTTAACAAAATTGTACAATAACAAAAAAATCCTAAAAAATATGATTCAAACTACATTATAGTTTCACAATTACTTAGTGATAAAAAGTAGGTAGTACTTAAGTATATGCTTTTTTATTTCACCCTGGCACATTTCACATTTAGTGCAATGAAGCCATAAAATCATTCCCAATTGCCTATTACTTTACATCGGCTGCCCCAGGTGTCTTTACAATTGTACGGTGGTGTGTGGCAGCGGGCGAGTTTATTGCGAATGATACCCGTAATTAGAGCTCACTAGCCGCGTATCGCGGTGTCCATCTAAGCTGACCACTGTGCACGCGCGACGGAAATAACATACTGCCCATGATAGTTATTGATTCTGCTAAAAAACTGTCCACTGACTAAGTATCATTTAATTCATAGTTATGAAAATATGAAATTTTGGTATAATGCTACACACAGTAACTTTATAATACATCTGCGATAAATGCACGCATGACTATAGATTTCAACTGGACTTCAGCAAGTTGGGAGTGGGTCTCTCAGATTGCTCGCAACCACAATTCGCAAGTTGTTTATAGGATATCAATGCTCGCAACGCAAATCTTCAGCAACTGTCAAATTAAGCCACAATTTAGGCACTTTTTATTACTAAGAACATTACGTAAACCGAGATTTTCTACCCATTTAGTTTAGCGACAGATACTAGTCAAAAATTCGAAGGCAATAAATTTTGTCTCATTAGTGTTGGGTGCGACTACTGGCGAACTGATTTACGCAACACAGAGAGTTGCCTACAAATACTAAATTACACTTCGCCATGACTAAAGTCACCACTCCCTAATGTCTCAATAACCTTTTTAGTTCATAGTAGACATCTATTTTGCAAAAATATTTCTTGGCCTATTTCATATTTAGAAGTTGCTTCGTATGAATAATCTTCAGAATTTGTTCAAAAAAAAAAAGTTTTTCGTAAGATTCGCATCATCAAAGATACCCTTAGATCAATACAATCGTTTTTTACTACCTACAAGGAAAACCACTACTTTATTTGAACAAGTCTTTTTTTTCATATTAGACATACGAGTATACCTGGGATAATCGCAATTCTTCCCGATCCTAGATCCCGATTCCCGATAGATAGATCCCTAATATAGATAATGGATACTAGTTTGTCGTTATGTTACGGGTTCGAGTACTATGCAAGATGAAAACTTTCCTCCATCTATCTAATATTTCCTTGTATATTACTTAATTACAGATACTGTATTGGATGTAGAGTCAATTACCAAATAAATGAAATATCTTAGGTTCAACTATGTGTTATTATTACAATGTCACACACAAACTAGTCGACGAATTAGTTTCCTACTTTCCAATGCATTTTAAAAGTATCGTGTCGGTGCAACGACCATGCGGCGTGCAGCGAACGGAGCGATCTCTCGCGGCTAGCAGATCGAGTCCGCCCAAGGACGTCCACTCCGCCACAGCCTCCGAATTCCAAAACAACCTTATAGCAATGTCCTAAAAGATTATATTCGATCACCGCACAATGATGGTAATCCCCAGCCCGGTAAGAAAAATGATCCTGTATACAAAAAAGTCAAAAAATAGAGAGCCGCAGTAGTTTTATTTTGTAGTTTCGGGCGAAGGCAACATGGCCGCGACGCGGGCAGCGAATTATCTCTGGATACTTTATAATGTGATTTTATCATCTAGCTAGATAGATGGAACTGGAAATGTTGTATAAGATACTATGAGTATTTAGGCACAAACTCGTTGTAGCGGCTTGACTTAATTTATTTTTCCATAAATCAACTAATCTGATAGATAATACTGAAAATAGGTACATTTCAAATTAGTTTTTCGACATTTCAATCAACATCATATATTGTAATGTTCTAAGTCGTGCTTTGTACAAAATGTATGGCAAAATGTACTTAGTAAAAGTTTGTATGGAATTAGTAAGACGTGACGTCACAAACATCCACGTTTGTTAAATGGCTGTAACTATAAACAATACTTGTCACCTATCCTATTGGAATATGTGGGCAAAATAAAATTAATCTATAACAGAATAGGCAAAGTTTCTTAGAAAAAATATCAGTCAGTAGGCAGTAGAAAAGTTCGTTACGCGCCGCCCTGTCTGCGAGGCAGGTGCTCGCCGATATTTTGACAACGATACTTAGCAGAACCGCCCATTTATTAATTTAATATTCTTTTTTCTCTACCCTCTTGACCCATTTCCGAACTAGCCGATAATATCTCAACAGAAATTGACATTTGCATTATAATAGACTGAATTATTTGCTGGTTTTTTTCTTTTTTATAGAATTAACGTTAGGTTTAAAGTTTTACATAAAACCGTTAATTTATTACGAAACTTTTCGATTTACAAGGATATTTATTTTCAATGAAAACAAAAATTATGAAACTTTAGCTGTGTTGAAAAGTTAGTAAACTTAATGTTGGCTCCTTTATTTATGGATAATAGGGATAAATGAAAAATTCATACCTTTGCTTGGTTGGTGAAAGATTACAAATTGTAAAAGAATGATGATAAAAAAATGGTTCTATGTCACCACGACATTTGGTTAGTATGAAGCCTAAACACTTATTTTGGTCATCTTTCCATATAAGTCTACATATTTTTATTATGTTTAAGTATATATTCATGGTTATCTCCTTAACATGTAAATTTCGCGATGCTGTGCTCGACAATAAAAGTATGAATGTCAGACCGTGGTGGGTAGACAATGGGAGGAAAGAGTGTATTGTTTCACCTCGGACCCGGGGAGTTTCGCTACAATGAGCCGCATCCGGGCTCGCCCCGTGGACGATGGCCCACGAATAAGCCCACTGGGAATACATTTTGGTGCGTATTTAAATTGCACCGTGATGATACCTCGGAGAAATATTCATTTTGGGCTAAGTTTTCATACAGGCCATGAATTCCTATTATTGGTCGACTTTCTTCACATTCTGGAACCGTTAGAATTATCTTTATATGATTAATGTCATATTATATATTTGCATTATAGACGAAAAAAAATATCTTGTGTAATTAACTATAAACACTACTGAACTAGTCTTAAAATATATCAAAACCAAAAGAAATTACCTAATAATTTTGAAATACCGAAGTAAAATCACACTTTTACCTTGTACTATTATATATTCTGTGCTTTTACTGTGTTCGTCATAAGAATTAAAATCGCTTTTCATGTGTTTATATTGATGCTCTGTCGACTATCCCATAAGCTCTACAGACAATAGAGTCCGCAAAGCCAGTGATGTCTATTATTTAATTGTCTCATAGTAGTTAATATTAGAGATAAGAGGGTAAGTGCACCCCAGATAATATAAAATAATAAATTCAGGCAGGGCGCGTGGCAGGATGCTGGTGACAAATGACGAGGCCCCGTGAAATTACAATTATCTCTTTATGGTGGTCACCACCCCTTCGCTCATTATGCAAAGTTAATGTATTAATTACTTTAAGTCGAAAATGCGATTCAATTATGATGTAAATAATATAATACACATTAAGATTTCAATGCAATGTGATTCTTACCTACACAATCGTAGATAAAATTTATGCCGATAGTCACATGGAGTGCTGAGCACAACTCAGCGTGAGCTCGCATTTACGACTGTCAAAATTGTATTAAAACTGACAGTTGTGAGACTTAATTCAAACTAAATTCGCACTCAAAACTGTGTAAGCATCTCAGCCTATAGTCTCTTTAGGCCTTAATTGTGTGTGTGTGTTGTATGTTCGAAGTTATTAATTGAAATATTTAGTGAGCTCCATATTTTGTACGTGTATGTAGGAGGTCTTGAAACCCATTTTACAGCAATAACACATTAGAATAGAACTTTCAATAAAAATACATATAGATATACTATATAATACCTATTTAACTACCAAAACATGTCTATCGCGAGTATTGCTTGCGCGATAATATTAATTTATCCCTTACTTTCGGTTCATCAGTCTCGTCAATTTCAGGCTCAACAAGCCACCATGCGGGATCGCATTATTGCTTTTTTATTAGTTTTTTCTTAACCCCCGCTTCGCATGCAGTTTTTGTTGCGCGTGCGTCGTGGGATAGGTCGCGGCGCGTCACAGTTTATGCTGGTATTACCATAATGCGCTTTTATCCTCGGCTTAAAGCCATTGTGCCTCAATTGTCGCTAAAATTTATATCAGTGTTAAGTGCAAATGTATTTCCCTTCTAAAGTTTATTGTCCTCAATGTGTGTCTAATGAAATGTATCGATTGTTTCCGCGAATATCGAAACTAATTACCTAACTTGTGGTCAAAGGTCGTGTAACTGTATTGACAAAGGGGCATTTGCATTTAGTATTTGCGTTTCCGGAGCAATAACCAAATTATCATCTAATTTTAACGGTTGTGTGGTTGACCGCAGCCATTGTGTCAACTACGCTGCAATCGTCAACAGTATTTTATGTGCACATTGCAATCTTTATTGCATGGTAATGGTTCGAACTGAACTGATTTAAAATTTACAGTACTTTAAAATCAATTCAGTTGGATATCTAGTAAACAACAAATTAACTGAGGTTATTCCTAGTGGCTAACTTATGTTGCCAAACTGATTCAGATATGCGGAATATTTTCTGTAGTATTAAGCCTGACACATACACAGGCGGCGTGCCCGCGGCCTGTGTATGCATCAGGCTTTTTTCTTTTCTCCGGCGTTTTCTCCGGTCGTTAACGTCCAGTACCGAAAACTAGCAGAAAAGGAGGCGGGTCATGCGGTTCAACTGGCCGCGGGCCGCGGGCAGGCCGCCTGTGTAGGTATATGTCAGGCTTAAATATACTTGTTTGACGCTAAAGGTTTTCTGATGGAAACTTTACTGAAGACTTGTTCATTTATCGAAATTGGAATAATTAGGTAAATTAGCCAATTCAGTTTAAATCACACTGAGCGACATTTTCAAAATGGTTGTGCATAGTTTTAAAAATGCTCCAGCTTTTGAATAAGTTCCCACACACTTCGAGTAATTGAACTAAATAAAATAAATAATATGCCCATGTTGTGCGCAAGAGCCCGTCATCGATATGCAAATGCTTGTGCATGAGAGCATCGAGTGCACTTATCGCGATGACGAGAGTAGCTCTGACATTTACTGCCATTGTTTAAGCCAAAATCATTTCGGGTTCGTACTTATCAAATTCGTGAGAAAGACCTCAAATTATGAAATAATTATCAGATGTGTACAGGGGGTTTCATGGTAACTATTATTTTTTTATTTATTTTATTGGTACAAGGGTAATCAACAGCGATACAAAATTAAAATATAATGATACATGCTAAATAGTATGGCCAATAACAGATTACCACGTTATATTTAAGAAAATGTGGCGAGCGGACTGTTAATTAATGAAAAAATACATATACTTATACATACATACACACACAGAATACATACATACATAAAAATAAAATAAAAAAACAAAAACAAAATAAAAAACATACATACATAGGTATATATACATATACACATACATACATTACGTATACATACATACGTACATACAAATATACATATACACACACATTACATATACATACAAACATAGAATAACATACTTATACATACATACACACACAGAATACATACATAAAAAAACATAGGTACATATACACATACATACATTACGTATACATACATACGTACATACAAATATACATATACACACACATTACATATACATACAAACATATAGAATAACATATATACTCGTAGATAGGCAAGTAAGACAAAAATTAGTAGATAAAGTGTAACATAATATTTGTAGATTTATTAACTTTTATATATATATAATTAACTAAAATATGAAAACAATAATAATGTCATACTTATTTAAATAATTGTATATACTTTACTGTTACACTTTCTAGTTATCATTCTATCAAACATATTTATGTTGTTTTTGGTAATCGGCCTAATTAGTTTTGAAGTGAACGTCGTCATTACACAAAAAGTGTAATGTACGGACAACAGCAGATCAATGGTAACACTTGCAGTGCGATTTCAACTCTTACGACGCAGATAATAAGAACGGTCCAAAGTGTTACACTTTATGTGCTGTTAGTACATATTTGCTTTACGAAATATTTTAAATTATTGTTTTCTTTGTGTCAAGTTTAACTCTATTCCACTCTCTCATTTAAAGATTCACCTTCAATTTCTATTGTTAGATATCGATCTCTGGCTGCCTCTGACCGTAGTCTGGTGTTGATGTATCAGATAAAATCAATTGGTTTCCCCTTTACTTCTATCGATTCATTGACAATCCGCGTGTCCCGTATAATAATCATCTTTGTTATGAAGATTGACAATATTATCTACAATTCGACAACGTATTAGCGGTGCATTATTAACAGCTGTAGACGTAATTATTTGTACACTCAACTCAAATTACAATTAATAAATAGTTTTTTCCACCTAATCGGGAATATTTGAATTAATTGAGAATCAGATTAATCGGGATCAGTAGGTAATTGGCTACACTTACAATCAGTTGAAGTTTTAACATGGTTATATAGTAAGACTGTTTGTTTTCTAATAAATTAAATAATCGAATGCACGAAACGTGAAAAGTTAGAAATAGAGTTTAACCAAACATTGAAATACAATTCAAGTTATTTATGTTATGTGTATAATCAAAACCATGACTTTCCCCCAAATTCGACGGAAGCCGAGCTCCGACAAAAAATATTGCACACAGCTTGGTCTATTTTTGAGTGCATTTCGCGCTATTTTGGCGTTCCCTCCACAAGCAATGTGTCAATGACCCCGTTTGCGGCGTTTGTTCACGCACTTTTGAGAATTTTTGGGGCGCTCTATGCAGTTATATGGTAGTATGTTTTCAGGCGGAGCGTAGGTAGGTAGAGCATCATTATGACGTTGTTTTAGCTTCGCTCCGTTAATTACTATTTAATTTAGTGCTCTACTTAGAAGACTTAAGAGAATATTTTCTTATGCCAACTCTTGTAAATTAGTGAATGCTACAACCTCGCTATGCCAATTAATACGACTCTAGGTATATGGTTTTGAGTGTAGAGTGTAAAGGCTTTTTCAACTTACAAGCTTCAGTATTTTAATTTTGTGCATTTGTTTTATTGTTTATAGTTGTAAACATAGGAATTAATTGATAACACAATTAATTCCTATGATTACAACTAATCATATATTATAAATAATATTTTTATATATATAAATTAAACCTATTGACTGTAGGAAGAGTAGTGGTACCTTCTAGCTAATGTAAATGCAACGAGGCATAGTAATTCGATTTCTATGTTAATTAACTAACCAAATTCTGGATTTCGACGCGACGCGAAGTTCAACGTTAGCATACAAAGAGCCGGCGATGCATCAATTTTTTATAAAGCCGAATTCGGCTTTATTCTATCGTCTCGACGGCACACATGCTCAGAGCTGCGCGCGCGCACTCACGCACACCGAGGCGCGCGCCCTCCTCAGCGCGCTGCAATTCGTTGGGCGCGCCGCCTCGCCCCGCGCCTCCCTCCGCCCGCACGCAATTGCACTGCACTCTGGCACACTGGCGCGACGCGCTGCGTGCGTAAAAAGCGCACGCAGGAGGCGCGGGGTACGGGCGGCGCGGCGGGCGGCGGGCGCGGCGGAGGGCCGCCTGCAGCCAGCCAGCCCACGAGCCCAACAGTCACCGCCACACGCTCGCAGGAGTACGCCGCCCCCACACAGGGCGCGCAACACTCACTGGCACGCTCGCGCAAACAACCCCGTACGTGCTACGAACTTCGTTACACAAGTGCCAGTGCAATTTCTACCTTGAGTTTCCCATGAATTTTCATCGACACCGCTGACGTGCAGGAGCTGGATTTATTTATCACAGAAGGGTGAGTTTTGCAATTTAACAAACTTTTTGTAGAGACTCGTAGCGGTGCTACGAAATCGTAGAGGTTGGCTGAAATCGTCTAATTTATATCTGGTTAGTAATCAAAATCAATGTAATTGAACTGTCACCTAATTCTAAACTCTGCTGCACTTTTAATAAGACCGAAACCTTGCAAGTTCGCGTGGTGCGGATGGATAACATGACAGGAGGGAGCCGGCTTCGTCGCTTTCATCAGTCCCCTAAGTTCGATTTACCTGCTGAATAAAAGGTAAAAAGTCAATTTAGCAGCAAGGAAGGGCTACAATCGTATGTAAATGGGGAAGGGCGGTGCAGTCGTAGAGGCGCGCCGCGCGGCACCGTACGTCCACATTCGCTGGCCGCGCGCAGTGCATTGCACACCACTCGCACGCAACACGGTGTGCGTACAGATTATCAGTTGTAGTGGAAAGTGTGACGCAGCAAACTTCACTATGTATCCCGGATCCACATTCGACGATAATTTGCCAGGTATTATTTTTTTTGCATGATTTTAGTTTTAGAGGACTAGGTATAATTCTGTAATTATTAATCAGGGGTGGTCAACAAACGCATTGCATTGTAAATTTGTGAGCCAATTAATTAATATACATTATAGATATATTTTAGCTTTTAATATGACAATAAAAAATTCGTTTTAAAGTTTTTTATATACAATCACTACCTATATTATATTGTTGTGAGAAATTGTAGTGTAAGATAACTTGCCGGACTTTCGTTATTACTTAATTGATTTTTTTGGACAATATCATTCAGATTACAGACACTTACATTTATTATTATTAATAGTACTGTTACAATACGATGTCTTTTTAATAATGGCTATAAATAAGATAACTATTAATTGTAAACAGGTAGCTATTTGGGTTAGGCGACTTTAACTTTGACCACTTTTGGAATTATTCATATTTATTAAACTTCCATTTTACAACTTGTCAATATTTTATTTCTCTTACAATATTTCCCATTAAGTACATGTTTATATTCAATGCAGTATAAAATCAAACAAGATTAATAATATGAGTTTTATTTTTCCAATTAGACACAAATAAGAACGCGTCCATTTATTACATTCGCTACTATGTATATTTGTAACATTTTATAATTTTTGTCCACAGAAGCTCAACTAAGAAAAATGGGGAGCAGTGAGGGACAGCAAACTTTCTGTTTGAAATGGAACCACCACAAAACCAACCTAGTGGAAATCCTGGAGGCGTTGATAAAGGTAGAGACCTACGTAGACTGTACTCTAGTTGTCGACGACCAGGTCACCTTCAAGGCTCACCGGGTCGTCCTCGCCGCGAACTCCCCATATTTTCAGTCCATACTGGCTGACGTCCCCATGGACCACTGCAGCATACTCTTCCCTGGAGTGAAGGACTTCGAGATGAGGGCTCTCCTCGAATACATGTACACGGGTGAGGTGAACGTGACGCAGGCGCATATTCCGCGCATCATGAAAGTCGCGGAGCAGCTCGAGGTGAAGGGTTTGTTCGATATGACGGAGCTGCGTCGTCATCCCGGCAGCAGCGAGCGCACGCCCGCTATCTCGCCGCCGCGCGTGGTGCCCGCCGCGCCCTCCAGCGTGTCCCCGCCCGCGCCCGCGCCGCCCACCCGCTGGCCGCCACCACCCACTATGCCAGTACTCTCCGCCGCATACGACTCCACCGACATGAACCCGCTAAAAAGGAAGAAACTTTCTAGCATGCTGGCTACGCGCGACACACCTATTCTCAGGAACGTGCTCGCCCAAACTACCCACATAGACTCCTCCCAACCGATGTCCCTAGTGTGCCACCCCGTCAACCAGCACGCACCTCCCCGAATGCATTCGAACGGATCGGCCCACGACTCCGAGCGAGCTCCTAGCCCGCAGCGTCCCTTCGACTATCGGCCTCGTAGGCTGTCCTCGAGAGCCTCCTCACCGCATTACAATCGATCGGACCGTTCGGAAGACGCCCACTCGCCGTACACCGAGCGATCCTTCGAGGAGGACCACCCGCGCACTTTCCATCCCTCCCCACCTCCACCTAATTTCCAACAAGACGTCAGAGCCGGATTAGCGCCATACGTTCCTCCGCAACAAAAGCCGGAGTGGAAGAGATATAAACAGTACACGAGATCAGACATAATGTCAGCCATCGAATGTGTAAGGAATGGAATGAGCGCTCTACAGGCCTCGAGAAAATACGGCGTGCCCTCGCGTACTCTTTACGATAAGGTAAAGAAACTCGGAATTACGACGAGTCGCCCGATGAGTCGCGGTATCAAGAGAGAGACGAATGGGGCTGCTTTTCCGTATGGTTTGAGTGGAACTGGAGGCAGTGAAGATGGAGCACCTACCGCTCCTCTTATCGACCCATCTTTTCTGCAACAAGCGTTAGAAGGGGCGACTAGAGACGGCGGTCGCGAGGCTCTCCACGCGATGGCTCTGGCCGCAGCCGCGCACGCCGCCCTGGCCCCGCGTACGCCGCCGCGGTCGCCGCCGCACTCCCCGCGGTCTCCGCTTCCTGACGAAGACCACGTTGAGGACCTATCTGTATCACGTCGCCGCGACTTAGACCCGCCGTCTGGCGTTATCGTCCCGCCCCGCAATTATGCGTTAGATTGCAGCAGCGAGAGAGATTGAGCGACATGACGCCGTCGATAGAGAACTTTTAAAAAGACTGACTTAGGCGTACAAAGTTAGAAGTAAGCACTATTGGTAGGCTATGGTAGGACGCGCCGCGCGCGCACGCCACGCCGACCGGGCGCTCCGGCCGGGCGATTGCAATGGGCCCCGCGGCCACTCTTATTCTACCTCTCTTCTCTATTTATTTCTGAGCGCCATCGAAACCTGATAACGAAATAAAATTTCCGTCAGACGGTTTGGCGGTGCCTGTTTGTGATTTTATTTTTTGTTTATTTTCTTCTTTATTTTTATGTTTTATAACATTTACGTCTCTGTTGATGGAATAGCAAAATAGGTTAGCTTTAATTAGCATGTAATGTTGTCTTAGTAACCGTATCGGGCCGGGGGGCAGGAAGACAGCGCCTCTGGCAGGTCCGCCTAGACGAGTTATTGTGCAATTTGTTGTCCGCGACTGTGATGTTTATAGACTGAAATGCCGCCACTACCTCACGCTCGCTACAGCTTATGTTCTAGTCCGCCGCGCCGGACGAAGCTCTACATTTGGTGCAGTCATTCATAGGTCCATGGACCGCGCACTGAGAGACTCGTGCGGCGCGTGACGCTCATGTCACTGCGAATAGCGACGTATCTACATGATATACCAATTAATTCCTATGTTACGGGTTATACTTGTGTAATGTTTGTCGTTTGCCATATAAATGTTCATTGTTAATATCAAGTTGTGCTCACTGTGTCATCAGTAAGTTTTTGCACAAGCACAGTCGTTCTTATTAGATTTAAGGGGTTCATATTCAATCACTTTATGTAAGAATGCTCAATGTTTTTCTTAAGAATCGTAGTAAAACAGAAGAATTTCGTCGCAATTCGCTGTTATTTTATACGAAATAGTAAATTATGTTTATTTTTATAAACGACAAATGTTGTAGGTAATACCTACCTAATTACTTAAGAAAATTCAGTATAAATTAGCCGTAATTGAGTCATTCATTTAATAGATATATTTTTGACATATAAACTCCTATGTCCGTTCATCACATTAACTGCTGTTAAATTATAAATAATATGGTAGTCCAGTATACATACATAATTATGTTAATTTTATCATATTGTTTAAGTTAATTATTGTAAAATATCATTAAATATTATTTGGTAATTATTGAAGACTGATTTGTTAATTTAGTCTAGTTTGAACATGCCATAGATACAGTAATACCTATTGAACTTAGTATTCGCATACATACTGTATTAAATTAGTTTGGATCACGCACGGAGTGTGTAGAAGTAACACTTTGCAGGTCTCATGGTGTTGTGTTGTGCCTTCGTTTGTTGTAATCGAGACTTTATTATTATAATGTTAGGACATTCCAATAGGTTCACTTCGTGTTCTTTTAATAGTTTCATGGCAGAGCTCAGGGTTTCGGGCTCTACTTAGGAATGTAAGTAAATGTATGAACACTAAAAAAACTCGAGAGCCTGTTTGTTTAGTCAATTTTCTATACTTACCTCAGTTATGTCAGATGTTATTTAATTATTAAATATCCACTTTTGTGCCTATAGATAAGAATTTGTTATGCACTAGAGTTCATCTTTTTAGTTGTGAATGCAAAAAATAACTTATGTATAACCTACTTTATGTAGTTGGCTATGTATCTATCTATCTATAGCTAGTTGTATTAGATCGAGTTGATTTATCTCGTACATATTATTATAAGAACTCTATATTTACAGATAATATAATGTTATAAATATAAATTAAACGTTTAATATCCACGGCATTCTTTTTTATTTTACACAATGTACCTATAGGTATATAACAACAACTACTTAGGTAAGTACTTAGAACAATGGATTTACAAAAAAATATGGTGGACATAACTACGAGTCTAATATCTATAAGGGCTCCGTACAATTTTTAAGGTAGATGCAACCATCCAACTAATTTTCTATAGCCTAAATAAAGTACAGGGTAGGATAATGTAGGGCCACTTTTAGCTAAAGAAAACCCGAGAGTCGGCGACTTCACCCGTGAAAACGCCACATTATTTTAATTAACCTGGGTTAAGCGCTAACCCTCCTTGCAAGCTACCCTACCCTAATAATAATAAATGTAGATACAGGATAATTTACATTAACCTGGGTAGGTAATCTACTAAGGTATCATACCAAACCTCCTACTTACATGTACGAGTACATATGCCTTAGTACGCCTACACTAGAGAAATTGACTTTCGACACACTGAATACCTTCTCACAGTAAATGACAATCAAACCTTATAAAAGAAGGAAACAAGGCTCTACATTGGCTTCAAACTCAATTTCCTGAATGTGCTACAACTGCTATACTTACACAAAATTTTCTCTTATATAGTATCCTTCTGTGTAGGAATCAAACCAGCTA
The DNA here is from genome assembly GCA_963506565.1 of Tachystola acroxantha. Taxonomy (NCBI): domain Eukaryota; kingdom Metazoa; phylum Arthropoda; class Insecta; order Lepidoptera; family Oecophoridae; genus Tachystola; species Tachystola acroxantha. The sequence goes on from OY735874.1 coordinate 8,879,959, forward strand.
CTTGACTACTCTGATACATCAGTACCTACTTATTTTAAAATTTGTAAAAGTGTCTCTACCGAAAGTTTTTATCAAAATCTTGAGTTAGTTACGAGGACTAGCGACCTCTATTGAAATAAGCACAAACTAAACTGAATGTAGCCGTAATAGTTCTAGTATAATCAGGTAGATGGCGCTGGTGTACAAGATCGTGTGAGTATGGCAGTCCGGAGTATTGGTAATAATTGGTAGATGGCATAATATTATAAAATGTTGCTAATGAAAAATAGTGTCCATATTTTGCTACATTCTCTCTCTACGATATTTCTCGCGGATTTTTTCCCAATACGAAATATGGAAATACCTCAGCGAAATACACATGATTGTTCCCAAAACAAAGTAGTGTTATGTGGTGCGTGTAGTCTGCTAATGTTCTACAGCGAAATCATTGACTTGTTAATATAAACAAATATACTAAGCTCACTGAGTTACTATTAATTTATTATAAAATATTTCGTTTTGGAACTAAGCATTACAGAGGGTGACGTAAAATCGCGCCACTCTTTTCCTTTCCTGTGATTGGTTGTTCAGAATCAGCAGATGTCAAAATACAAAACGTAAACATTGCGCATATTTTTGTGGGAAATAATATTTTAATTCTATGTTATTGAATAGATAAATATTCATAATCATGGAACCAGACGAACCTTTCATAAATTCAGACGTGTTCAATGTCCACGACATCGCTGAAATTGAAGGTGAGATTTCCAGATATTCTTGTTCGAAACTTTTGGAAACTTATTGCGATAGTGATTCATCTGTTTTTACTAAAAAAAACTAAACTGGTTACAGATTTCTTAAGTGGGTGCGATGGGGACTTCATGATGAAACTTGAGGAGGAGTTGTCCACAGTCGACGATACTGGACTCCTAGAAATAGACACAAAGTTTACTACGACTACGGACGCGTCAAAGCAACCTCAAGTATCTCCCTATTACAACACAATAGGAAACCCGATTATTTCTCAATACAGTCATGTTCCTAAACAACCGCAAATATCACCACAACCGAAAACTACTCCAGTTCAGGGCGTGTATGGGCGAGAGGAGGGGTATAATTTGCTGAAAAACGAAGTAGCTCCGTTACCTGACGTGACCCAGCACGGGCAGAATAGAGTTACTACTACGCAACCTCCTATGATTGTTCAACAAGTTGTGCAGTCCAGTCCTCTATACGTAAACTTGGCTTCTGGAAGCTTACAACAGCTACCCGATAGGCCGCTGGTGAAACTCGAAGGAACTCCGATAAAACAACTGAATACACAGCAGCCTAGTCAACCCCTGCTAATACAGAATAATTCCAAAGTTACTCCATTTATTTTGAAGACTTCTGATGCAAATTTTTCGCCGGTAATATTGCAGTCTGGTATCCTTAATACAGATACACAAACTTTGATGTATACCAGCGCACCTGTGCAAGGTTAGTTACCAATGTTTTACTTAAATATGTATGGAATGAAGACTGAAGCAAGTTGTCTTACAATTATTAGTGCATAACAGTAGAGATAAAATAGGTAATAATGTAATCGAAGTTTTACAAGGTCACCTTTATTTAAAGTCGCTAAAAATCAGGATTTTTTTGTAATAAAGAATATCAAAATCTGAGTTTTCAAGTACATATGAATGATGCAATAGTCATAACATGACATGTATGATGCAATATTGAACACTCACTTCATTAATCCGATTGATCTGTACTTACAGGGACAACACAAGGGATACTGACTAATGCTAAACCCAGTGCAGACAACAGACAGCGAGTACACACATTCTTTACCAGTAACAATGGCCCCACACTACTTACTACTGGTATACCAGTGGTACTGGAGACTGACAAGATTGCACTGGCACAAGCACCTAACACTGGTATGCCAAAGGTGAAGGAAGTGAAAAGAAGTGCCCACAATGCGATCGAGAGACGTTATCGAACGAGCATCAATGACAGGATAATAGAGCTGAAGAATATGCTAGTAGGGGAAGAGGCTAAGGTAATGTTATAATTATAAGGGCCACTTCCACCAACAATCACAAAAAGGTTAAATCACAAAAAACAACATACATTTCATAATTGTACTTAGGCTAACATCAGATTAAACATAATGGTTAGTCTAAATACAACCACAAAAACAACATACATTTTATGACTATACTTATACTAATTTAATACATATCAGATTAGGTGTCCCTTAGGTTTGCTGGAATCACATGATCTGCATGGCCTTTATGACCCTCACTCATGGCTCAAAAATTCTCTTACTACTTAATTGTAAGAGAATACAGTGTCGATTCATGGATTATACACACTATGATTGATTTACAAAATTTATCTTTACAGTTGAATAAATCTGCCATATTACGTAAAACCATTGACTACATAAAGTACCTACAGAACCAAAATACGAGATTAAAAGCTGAGAACATGGCCCTAAAGCTGGTGTGCCAGAAGTCTGGAGTGAAGGAACCGGTATTCGATGGAGCGTACACTCCTCCACACAGCGACATCTCCTCACCTTACCACTCACCACAAGGTCTTGACAGTGATTCGCCAGGATCTCCTGATTTTAAGGTTTGGATGTACTTTTTTGCTGGCTGTCCCAATGTACGGTAAAGACATCTCCATTTTCTTTTACATTCTTCCTTTTCAATTACTCTAGCCATTTTCTGTAAAATATTGCGCTCGTAATGCGTTGTGTCTTTCTCTTTGCATACATATATACGATTACAACTATGATCTTTAATAAAATATCTAGTTTAAATATTGATATTTCAGGTTGAAGAGAAATATTCGAAGATTGTTATGGGAATGGGAGATCACTCCCGCTTGGCATTATGCGCTTTTATGGTGGGGCTTATAGCCTTCAATCCGTTCAGTGCGTTCTTCGGAAGCTTTATGTCAGAGCCCTCATCAGACGATTTCACAGCTAGAGTTGAACCAAGAAAGATTTTATCAAAGGATGATTTTGGTAAGTATTGAACTTTAACTTATTTTAAAGGACCAAAGTATTTGCAAGCGTTTGTTGAGGAGTACGTGATATAACTCATTGTACTCCTATTATTTAACATCTACATATTTCATATAAAACATACCTACTCATAGAATATTTTTTATTATTATCAATATAAAAATGACAGAGGAACTGATTTTACAAGGAGTGGAGTCAGTCAGGGTTAAAGGCATAAGGCTCAGCTCAATATATTCATTGCACAAATGTTTGCGTCCGAATGTTTTTTGATGAAGTATGGTCGTTATTATCTTACACTTTTCAACAATGCAGATTTAAAAAAAATATTGTACTTATTTTTAAGGTTACAGCAATGCAGCTTGGTTGTTCAACACGTTCATCATTTATCTCATTAACTTCGTTATTGTTGGAGGATGTCTCATCAAGCTACTAGTTTATGGAGACTCCGTACCAAAGTCGCAGTCAAAAGAAGCAGGACTCTTCTATAAACATAAACGACAGGCTGATAATTTTTTGAAAAAGGTACGTTGAGGTAATAGATGACTGAGTAAGGTTTAAAAGAAAGTAAGGTTTTTTCGTCGCACTTTTGTTTTTTACATAGGTAGGCAGAGACGATGGACTGGCATCTGCTGCGATCCTGGCATACAATAGCACCCATATCTCATCCAATTTATCTAACATCCCTCCGTACATTCAGCACAGCAAAATGGGTTTCCACCGCCTGTTGTTTTTTCAATATGGAAAATCCTACCATAATGTTTTTAATTAAATCAAATATACTTTATTTGCACACAAATGGAATACATCGGTTACATATAAAATAAAACCAAAATTAGTTACTCTACAGACATACAAGTAATAATAATATCTCCAGAATGATCTCACGAACGCACGGCTGGAGCTGCATCGCTCGTTGGCTGTTTGCGGTAAAAGCGTCCAAGCCGGCGGACAGGGTCACGCCAAGTACTCCGCGCTGGCTGCGGCGGTGCTTCGACAGGTTCTGCAAAGGCTACCCTTTGGCGGTTTCCTGGCGAGACGCGCTGGCGACCTGTGGGGTGACAGGTATGTGACGTATGCTTTTCGGAAACTGATAGATATGCACAGGAAACAACATAGGTAGGTTACAAGTGAAATCACCGATGGTCCGTATCGCACTGTCTTTTCATTCGTTCGTAACTACTTTTCTTTTCTCCGTGGTAACTACCCGTACTCAATATGCGAAAATACCGATATGCTATCACTAACAGCAACCAACTGATAGATATTATTATAGGAAACAACTTGGGTAGGTTACAAGTGAAATCACCGACGGTCCGTATCGCACTGTCTTTTCATTCGTTCGTAACTACTTTTCTTTTCTCCGTGGTAACTACCCGTACTCAATATGCGAAAATACCGATATGCTATCACTAACAGCAACCAACTGATAGATATTATTATAGGAAACAACTTGGGTAGGTTACAAGTGAAATCACCGATGGTCCGTATCGCACTGTCTTTTCATTCGTTCGTAACTACTTTTCTTTTCTCCGTGGTAACTACCCGCACTCAATATGCGAAAATACCGACATGCTACAACTAACAGCAACCAAGGTCGATTTTATGTGTTTGATTGGTGTACTTCGTATCAATTGGGATTTTTCTAATTCGTACGGTAACGGCGCCGCACGATTTTTTACCGTCACACTCATTTACTTATGTAATATATTAACTAAGTAATTTGTTTATTTCACTACACAAACACTAAGCTGTCGTTATAAACATAACTGCAGATAAATAATTGAAAATGCATCTTAACTTCTCAGCCCCGCAAGACGAGCCACTCAACACTGGGCAGCCGAGGTATCCACCGCGTCGCACCGCTTGGCGCAGCTGGAGATCCTGTCTAGCCACAGCGGACGCAGCGAGCGCGTGCTGCTGGCACTGCAAGCTGTCAACCTCGCCGAGGCGGCCGGCAACAGGCAGCTGTTAGCAGACACATACGTCACGGCAGCGCTGGTATTCAAGGATTACATGCCCAAGTTTGGGAATTGGCTGTGTGGGTGAGTTTACAGTCTAGCTCCAGAGATATTATGGTTGAAAATCAAAAACTCCTGGACCGAATCCTTCCGTCCTTTCTTACCTCGCCGAGGCGGCCGTCAACAGGCAGTTGTTAGCAGACACCAGACACATACGCCACGGCAGCGCTGGTATTCAAGGATTACATGCCCAAGTTTGGGAATTGGCTGTGTGGGTGAGTTTACAGTCTAGCTCCAGAGATATTATGGTTGAAAATCAAAAACTCCTGGACCGAGTCCTTCCGTCCGTTATACCTCATCGAGGCGGCCGGCAACAGGCAACTGTTAGCAGACACATACGTCACGGCAGCGCGTGCGGGTGAGTTTTGAGGTTTTAGTTACAGTCTGATAAATGTATACAGGGAGCCTCATTATTGATGAAATTTTATCAAAAAACGACCGAAAGTGTTTTTTTCAGTATATTTAAAGTAGTGCAGATTTGATAAACGTAAAAGAAAAATCGGTCTAGTACTTTTTGATAAAATTTCTAAATGAGCCTCATTCTTTCTACTTTTGTCTGAGTCAAGCGAATTTAGGAATCAAACACAAAGTATATAAATGAATACCTTTATGTTGGTATTTTGCTTTGGTCTTTGACTTCGCCAAGGTTGAAATTGAAACACTGTTTCTATTATGTTACCTTTTGAAACTCACATTTGTTCTCTAAATTGTATCTGAATTCGTTAATTGTTAGTCTCCTGTCCAACAGGATAGCTTGATTGTATGCTGAAATCTTCCTCGGAACTCTGGATAACTTAGACTGAGGCGTAATATCTCAGTCCTGAGCGGCAAGGCCACCTGCAACTCTCCTAGAGTTGGTTGTAGATTTTTATAGGCGACGGACTGTGACCATTAGACAGGGCCCGCCAGTATGATTGTCGTTGCATTACAATAAAATATTTAAAATACTATCTATAATGGTCTAAATGAGTCAGGTTTAAAATTTATTGTAATTTTATCATTCCCCGTCAGATACTACCTGCGTCTCTGTCGGGCGTCGTGCGCGGATTCCTGCGCCGTGGTGCCCGTGCGTCTGCGCTGGGTGACCAGTGTTCGCGGCCAGCAGTTCCTGCGCACCCAGCGATGGAGCTACGAAGTGGCACCGACCTCTGCCGCTCTCTTCAGCCGACTGTCCAACCCGCCTGACCCGCTCGCCTACGCCATGAGAGTGAGCCTGAAACTGAAATTAATCATAAGACGCGTACACAAGATTACTTACGCGGAAGTAGTTAAGTAATGAATACTGCTCGCGGCCCGTTTGTTGCCCGTGGTACTACCAGTAGTAACACGGGCAATCGAATCTTGCCGTAGTACTACCAAGCCGTTGAGTAGTAAGACGGGAAGTTTGTTTTACCCGTCGTAATATTAACTTTTTTAATAAAATATGTTAGAATATTTTTAGACATAGTATCACCAGCTTTCTTTAGCCTAACTCACCCTAAATTCGCTGTGTACCTAAAACAAGTCTAATTCGCGTTGCGCTTAACTTTTTGAAATAGCATTCTAAATGCTATTTAAAAAAGTTAAGTAATTACTTGTCTAAGTCGATTACCATAATATTATGTCATTTGGGCATTGATCTCCTATAGACAACTAGATACACAGTCTGCCTTCTAAAAATGTCCGTGCGCAAAGAAGGTCCAAACGGATGAATGGAGCATCATTTGCTTTATTGGACGTTAACAATGGACCATTATTGGGACGTTTTTTAAATTGTTTTAGTAAGACCTTTGTGTATCTAGTTGTTTATTAGGACATCAATGCATTTGGGTCCCCTGAAACATAGACCATTTATTGACTAATACAACAAATGTAATCAACAAAAAAGAGAAATGAAACGCAATAAAACAAGAGAAATTAATGCCAATTATAACGTACTATTTCTGTAGGCGTACCACCTGGAACTGCTGCAAAAGAGCCTGTACATGTTGCTGTGCGCCGACGAGCACAGCAACACGCGCGACGTGCTCGACCTAGTCAAACTGATCACTGACGACGTATCCACCGACGCTCCTCAACATACGGGTACATTGGTTTTCATTATTTTTCTTAAGGCTTCGTATGCGCGGATTTACAGTTTATCTATGAAGGCTACGGCACAAACTACAAAAATTAAACGTCTGAAAAAAATACATAGCAATCTTGGGGTGTCTATTTAAGAGCCTTCCTAGAGCCAACTAGCGCCGCCAATCTTAAAAAAATCATATCTTCCAATATAATTAATTTTATTAAAAAAGCTACGTTCACATTGTGTATTGCTATAAATATTATTTTTTAAATGCATATTTGTAACGTGATGCAATGTAGGTAAGTTGTAGTTCACATAATTGCGAAAAACGGCCGTTTCTGGCACATTTGTGAACTACAACTTACCTACATTGAATCACGTTACAAATAAGCATTCAAAAAATTATATTTATGGCAATAAACAATGTGAACGTAGCTTTTTTAATAAAATTGATTATATTGGAAGATATGATTTTTTTAAAGATTGGCGGCGCTAGTTGGCTAATGTCAGCGCCTTAAGGACTGATGAATACCGATACGCGATTGGACAAACTTCGCTCGATAGAAAAAAACTCGCAAACATACCCTTTCCATATCTCTTAAAATGAAAATTATGTTTAAACCGAAATAGTTATTCATACAAAATACATATCAAAATGTAGGGTATTATAAATACGAAAGCTTGTTTTAAAAAAATCTGATTATTATTGGCGTATTTTTATTTCCCTGCCAAAAATCTTCCAAAATTAATAAAAATACAAATATGGAGTTACTGTGCCGTGCTCTTCACTCCGCCACATGCCTGACATCTTCTATCTCGCCCTTGAGTTTGACAGCTGGCAGCCCCTTTAATCTGACATTGAAGGGACTTGAGCGCTAGTAAAAATCTCACCCTCCAGAACTACTGTCGTTGTCGTCGTGTCGTAAACTTGTAAATGTCGTGATTGCTTAGGACGTCGTTAGTAAATTAATGATCGTTCATATGTAAGGTTGCTGGGACCCTGTGATGGAGTGGTGGGCGAGCCTGGTGGGAGTGGCTGCGACGTGGCTGCTGGCCGACACGACGCGCGCGGCCGAGCTCGGCGACCGGCTGCACATGCTGCCTGAGCCACTCGCCACATGCGAGGACCCGCTGCCAGGGTGCGTGACACCATACAGATCTTATCTTATCCTGATAGGGTGCCAATGTGGCGGTGCTTCGATCCATTGGTATCTTTTGTGCTCTCCCCTTACATTTATGCCCACTCCTCCCTAAAGATATGACTCAATAGGTCCAGCTCATGTGAAGGAGCCTGTAATCTTCTGGTTCCGGATATGCCGACTCCAGAAGACTCATTCGCTTCCTAGCCAGGGAGTCAATACTGATACTTGATTACTTAATATGACGCGTAGCTATAAATGTGATTTAAAGTTATTCCACCGTTTAGGCAGTCTGTCCCTTTCTGCCTTAACGTTTTTAACGAAGTGTGAAAGGGACAACAACACGGTTTAAGGGGTGTGAGGTTTAACTAGGTTTATGCATAACATCACAAGTGTTAAGCATCCGTATCTCGCAACAAACTTAGGCTGAGATAAAGCTCTGCTCAAAACTAGTTTCGACATTGGTATTAGAAGATATAAGTTTTGGACAAGTGACTTCACGCTGATCCTAAAACTAAAACAGTAAGATTGATATTTGATATGCGAAATTGATTACTCACAGGCAGTGTTAACAATGAGAGAATTCTCACACATGTGCCGACTTAGAATATCTAGTCGTGCTGTTTATTAAACACTGGTGTATAGTTTATAGTTATTGTATTAATATCTATTGTCTTCCGTTCGTAAACACGGGCCGATGAAAATATAGCTATTGTGCTATTATTCGCAGGGCCCTGCATATGGCGTACAAAAGCCGGCGCGGACTGTTGAGCCTCGTTCAGTGTCGAGATGAGCGCTCCATCGAAAGGACTTCCGAAACCATACTTAAGGTTAGTCCATTGGTTGCGTGTGAAGAAGTAATATTTATAGTTACATGACTGTTCGTTCAAAGTACTTGGCCTTTATTTTTAAAATTAGATAAATCGGGAAATATCGTGTATTGAGGATATATTTGATAATTATTGAGTTTACGTATTTAAAACAAGGATAATCCGTAAGAATCACTAATTGATCATACAAATAACTGAAAATGTCGTTTCATCAACCTTAACTATCGATGCTTTTTAAAACGAACCTTTACTTGGGTAGTACAGTACAAAGCTCATCAAGTGTAACACTTTGGACTGTTCTTATTGTCTGCGTCGTAAGAGTTGAAATAGTACTGCCAATGTTACCATTGATCTGCTGTCGTACAGTCGAATTAACATCAAACGCAACACAAAATGCCCGGGGCATTATGGAATTATACCGACGATGGTGACGTCAATTTGAAATCCCATCTTCCTGCCTTACAATAGAGTGCATAATGTATGCAATTAAATAGTACGTGTTTTAATTTAAGGTGTGCGACATCGCTGGAGCCAGATTAGCGGATTCACTCGCGTATTACTGCTGTAAAAAGCCAACACAGCTCATGATGGTGAGTTTATAGGTTTAACAATCAGAACAGTACCCTTACTATGGACTTACTATTGTATATTTACTCGCTAATGAGTACGTAAAAATCGCTCCTGATTCTTGAGATTTTCACTAAGCTCCTAACGGTAAATAGCGGAACTAAAATCACACATATTTCGAACTTTACGTACTCGTTACCAAGCGAACTTGCGATGGGAACTCCTGTTATGATTTACTTGTCTTTCTTTCGCATGCTTTCATACTTTAATCATTCGTTTGGCAGATGAATTCATAAAAGCATTATTATCGAAGAATCAAGAAGAATCCATGAGAGACTATTGCGGGAGTGCATTGTAGTTGCATTGCACTTGTTACCTTATTTTGTGCAATATCACTACAAGGCAAATCTCGCGTTAGTTACATTCATCGTCATCGCACTGAGGACACCATTTGTTTTGCCATTTTGAAATAAGTATTGTTTTGTATCTTTATTTTTTATTTGCACGCATTTGCAGAATATTTATACATAGCTTTGTAATTTGGTTTTGTAATTTGTATTTTTTCCCATTCTGCTAATAAAGCCCAGTGTGTACTCGTGTTTCGAATACTCGTGGGGTCGAATGCCATAGGCTCAAATATTTTTTGACTCGATACATTCGTAGACCCTAATATTCGCGGGACCGAATGCCATGGACATTTTTGGATACAGCAAGACCAGAATCTTTTGGTACATTAACAGGGGGCGTTGTTCTCAACGAACTGTCATGCATGAGGTTACGTTTTATGAAGGTTCTATGAGATCGCGGCGTAAGTTCCGATTCTTGCTACATGCCAAAATATCCTTGTCGCACTGTACATATGTAAATAAATAAAGTCAACTAGGTATTCGTTCAATCGAAATTCGTAACTTATTAAATTAGGTAACGGACCACCACCCCATAGACCTGTAACAGGAGGGCGCCCGTGTCTGCCCGAACATGAGCGCAAAATTGCTTCGCGACAAATCTGTACCGATTTCATGTCTATTGGGTAAGTGGTCTGTGAATTAGGTACATTTTTATTATTAGAAGTTGTATTATTATGATAGTGGCAATAGATATTGTTTACCTTTAGTTTAAAATACCGTAATGTGTGTATCGGCAGCTAATGCAAGTGCTGTGCTGCGACTGGGTGTTGGAGGTGCGCGCGGGTGTGTGGGAGGCCGGCGGCGGGCCCGCGCCGCACGCGCAGCTGCGCGCGTTTCAGCGAGACCTGCACTCGCTGCGGCGACTCTCGCAGACATTGCCGGTGAGTAGCAGACACAATGTGAAGTGCTTAAGCTTCTTGACAAGGTCTAAATTTTACCCCCATTTATTATATTTTGTTATGAAAATTAAAAACGGCGTAAGTGACGATCTAAGTATAACTGAAACTAGTTCCAAAATCGGTGAATACCCACGTTCAATGTCTCCAATCGTGTGCACAGTGGGTGACGTCTCGCGTGTTCCTGCACTCCGCCGTGTGCCGCATGATGGCCGGCGCGGCGCCGCGCCGCACGCAGCAGCTGCTCGACGGCAGTCTGCGGCCGCGGCTCAACCGCACGTCGCTCATATGCGGGAAAGGTCAGTGACACTCGCTCTTGGGCCGAAATTCATAGACGATTTAGAGCGTGATTCACTTTAACAATTGTAAATGGCCATAGACGTTTGAGAGTAAGCGCGGTCTTACGGTAAGCTCGCTCTCAAAATTGTCTATGGCCGACATAAGCTAAATTCACAATAACAGTTAATCAACGGCATTGCCAACGTAATAATCCGAGATTTGGCGACTTTACACCTTGAAAACTCTATACATTTTTATTATTTATGGGTTAAGCCCTCCATATCGCAGACCCTAAGTTATAGTGTTTATTGTAGCATATCTTACGGGAACCGCCTTTTGTTACCGCTGAAAATTTGCCACTTTTTCTCCTCAGCGTTCCTTGCAAAGGGGTGTAAATGTAAATTTAAAAAAAATGTAAAAAAATGTACACAACGTGCTTGCAATAAAGATATTTGATTTGGTTTCATAGAGCGTGCCCTAGAGGGCGGTGGTGGCGAAGGCGAGCGTGCTGTGGCTTTGTACATGGCGTGCAAGCACCTGCCGGCGGCCGTGCTGGCGGCGCCGGGCGAGCGCGCAGGCATGCTGGCGCAGGCCGCCGCCACGCTGCAGAAGATAGGCCACCGCAGCCGGCTGCCGCACTGTTACCACCTAATGAAGTCGTTCGGAACTTTGCAGTCAGCGCCTTGATAGTAGATAGTTATGGACCTGAAATGAGCTAACTAGAGCCGCCAATTTTAAAAAAATCATATCTTCTACTTAATAAGTGTTTTTGATCAGCGACGCCCAACTCATGGGTGGTTTATTATTTTTAACATAATTATGCTAGAAAAATCTCTGTTCAAATTCAAGCTGTGTCAGTGGCCCGGCCGATAGGTCGCGAGTGCATGTAACAACGAATTTTATTATTTGTTTATTTTTACATGAAAAATTAAGGTATCACCCCCGAGTCGATCGGCGTTGATCAAAACCACACTCTGTATAATCAATTTTATTAAAAAAAAGCTGAGGGACTCATAGTCCAGTTGCAAGTACACGTTGAAAAACGATCGTACAAGTTAAGCAACGTTGGGCGAGGTCATGACCTGGATGGGTGACCGCTAGTGACGTTTCATCTGAACCCCTCCATGCCTCGGAAAGTACGTAAAGCAGTTGGTTTCGGTTGCTGTCGCTCGGCAGCAGACGTTGGCCACGTCAGAGGCCTACGGGCGCCCTGAATAACTCAGATAATAGGTTTGGTCACTAAACCACACGAGAAAAGAAAAACTATGAAACAAAACTTTATTACTATAAATACTTTTTTAAATGCTTGAATTTGAAGGCGATTCAATTTCGATAAGTTGTTCGCATTGTTGTCGTAGTTCGCATTGCGCAAAACGGCCGTTTTTGACATATTTGAGAACTACAGCCTAAGCTTGTCGCAATTTTGATATGTATTGTACATATATTAAAAATAGTATTTATCCTAATAAAGATTTGCTTCATGGCTTTTTTTTAATAAAATTGATTATATTGGAATAAGTATTTTTTTAAGATTGGCGGCGCTAGTCGTCAGGCCCTTAACATCGCACAGAGCGTGATTGGACATTGTGTACGTGTGTAACACAGAAAGGTGTACAGGAGAGTTTTTAAGGTTGAGATTTACTTGGCTGATTCTTGAAAATTCATTTCTAAGTACTTACTAGTACAATAATTTTTACAAACGGTCAAGTACATAGTTCTTGAGAAAATCTCAACCTTATTGAGACTCCCTGTATACATCTCTGTCTTTGTGTGTACCTACTATTTACAAATATAATTAAGGCTCAATTCCCACCAAGAGTAAAAATGAATACGAAAACAGAATATGAAACTGTATTGCACTAAATTCGACGCAAATCCAGCGACAACTCACGGATTTGTAATTCACGCAAATACAATTTCCTGTAAAGTGACAAAAGCTATAATCATTACAAAAACCGACTGTTTTGTGGGCTTAAAATATATCATAATAAGTCCCGTGATCAACATGAATCTGATGATTATAGAATACATGTTAGAAATGCCATATATGCGGGCTAATCCGCTTATATTTGACTCATAAAATACAAGTGTGAACTGCTACACACTGCCCCATCCATATGACATTTCTAATCTTTATTATTATTGTTCTGTGCTATTAAGAGTCCCACACCGACTCCTACCACGTGTGCCTGAAGTAGATATCTAAGACTAGGCGCACATTAGGCGACTCGTGTTCTAGTTTTATAGATATTTGACAGATTTCAACACAGTCACCGGACAAAAAGTCACCTAGTGCGCGTCCCGTCGGTTAATATTTTGTATAAAGACCAATATTTTTGCACTTCATAATTTAACTTCCCAAAAACTGTTTTTTTGCACCGGTGCCGCGGTGTCGTTAAAATATTAAGGGTTGGATTTCACTTGTCATTGTCAAAGCGCACCAGGGGCAGCCGGCTGGCCTTTTTTAGGCGCTGAAGTCCTGTCAAAGCCTGCGGAACGAAATTTTTGTACTAATTTTCGCCAAAAATCTGACATTGACGGGATTTTAGCGCTAGTAAAAATCGTCGCGGCGCGCCCCCCAGGACCACGCCTAAACTAAACTTGTGCTTTGGTTTCGAATTTAGATTTTTATTGTGTGTTTATTGTTTAATTTATTAATGTACATTTATTTTTAAATTAAGTAAGTACCTACGTATTGTAAAACGCTATCGGAATATTCTAAACCTTTGCGAACGTCAACGTGTGTGACATGCTTAAATGGGTCGTACCTACATGAGGTCGACGCAAATCAAGCTTTACAATGAAATAAATTTCAAGCATATTCGCGTTATCAATCTACAACCGTCCATAATGCAATTGAATTATAAATTAAAACATTTTGTTTACAAAATGATCGTCTAATCTAATTTATTTTGGTGTAACACTGACGGAAATGATTGAATGAATCTGTCTGTTCACCACTGTGAAAATAAAGCGATCCAATCTATCTAATTTTGAGTAATTTGACCATAGGTTTAATTTCTTTATCAACCTCTGTATAGCTCTTGCGTGTTTTGATGTAGGTATGTAATTCGTAAGTAATCAAATTAAGTACATATTTTGATAAAAACACAGATTTTTATTGCAAATGAGCATTTCAATTTTAGTCTTCATGGCGAATTCTACAAATTGGGGGCCAAACTAGCTTCACTAGTATTAGAAGAATGCATTAAAAAAGTGTACTTGGAGTATCTACAGCAGCTAAGTTAACCCAAAATGGCGGCGAATCTACAATTTACAGTCAAACACGGTCCAATTAAAAAAATTTCGACTTGGATAGTTTTTATTAACTGCGTCGTAAGAGTCGAAATCGTAGTTTAAATGTTACCATCAATCTGCTGTCCGTCCAGTCCACCTTCACGAACTGTCGCCATTTTGGGTCAACTTAGCTGCTGTAGATACTCCAAGTACACTTTTTTAAGCATGGTGGGTGAAACCCTACCACACACGGAATCAGTCAAATACCTGGGTTTTCACTTGGACAGGAGATTAACATGGAAGAACCATATAGTGGCAAAACGACATGAGGTGAATCTGAAGTTTAAAAGTTTGCTCTGGCTTCTTGGAAGATCTTCTTCCCTTTCTCTGCAAAACAAGCTTCTGACCTACAAAGCGGTTATAAAACCAGTGTGGACCTATGGCATCGAGCTGTGGGGGACAGCAAGCACCTCCAATGTGGAAATTCTCCAAAGAGCTCAGAATGGCATACTGAGAACCCTGGCATCAGCCCCGTGGTTCACTAGAAATCAAGAAATACACGAATATCTGAACTTTTCAACAATCAGGCAGGAAATTAGCAACAAGATAGAGCGATACAAGGAACGGCTCGGAAAACATCCAAACCAACTTGCTGTTGAATTGCTAGACACTTCAAGATGTCCAAAAAGACTAAAACGGAACGAATTTCTCGCTTGTCCCACCAAGCAGTAACACATGAGGGGAGCTGCATTGCTGAATGTAGCGCCTACATACTACCTGACATTCAGCACATCTGATAAAAGTCCATATGGACTGATGGCAGATAAGCAAGGAAAAGAAAAAAAAAAAAAAAAATTTGGGTCAACTTAGCTGGCGGGAACTGTACCAACGATTCATGGACTAGGCTGTATGCTCTTATAAGCTGTGTCTTTGCCTTCAGTGAGTGGGTTTTGGTTTTGCTCAATTACCTCAGAGAAATCATTATTTCTCTGAGTCAATTACCATTACCATAATTAGTGGGTTTTGCTAAATTAATCTGTGCAGCGATAACAAAGAAAGACCAACTTATTAATTATCTTACATAAGCTATTCATGTTATACATTATGGTTCTACAAAATCAATAATGGAATCTAAATTAGACATATTTACACAAAAATAGACTACATTTATTTGATTTCCTTGGGAAGAATCGGCGAGTTTTACTCAAAAATCATATGGGTATAAGTATTGTAACAAGATAAAGGACATTGTTTGATACGCTGCTGGGTGTTGTGAGCTAGTAGGGCTGGTTAATGTGGGCGTTCAGCGGTAATTTATGTAGTTATAGAATAAAATACTGTAAATTAATAGAATCGATGTAATAATAAAATAAAACAAAAGAAGAATGACAGTAGAGTAAAAAAGTTAACATTGGAACCAAAAAGATACATACAAAAGAGATTTTATGTTGCAAACATATTTCCGACTACAACTTTGAAACTCTACAACTAATTGAAAACAAACAAACAAACTAAAACTTAACTTTTAGTTAAAACTTAAATTAGATCATTTGGCATAATAAATAACAACACTAGTTTAACCTTAAAACACAATGATACGAAATTATAGTAAGAAACAATGTAGAAAAATGTAGGTGGCAAACCTAATTCATTTCAATAGAATATGATATGTAATTGCACGAAAAAACATCAACAACTCATTAAAATCGAACAAATTAAAACATAACTACTAGTTGAAACTTAAATAAAATGAACTGGCATAATAATAATAATAATGTAAGTAAGTAGTTTAACCTAGGTAATTCTTTCAATCGGTAATAAACTCAATAAAACTATTCTAGTGTAGATAGAGCTAAACAGTGTGAAAGAATATAAAAGAATATAGTGTGAAAGATGGCCATGCAACTTAGACTCGCGTAAGGCAATAACAATGTATCATTTCTAAATTATATTAAGTAAAAAACAATGTAGGAAAAAGTTGGCAGAAAACTAATCCATTGCAATGTGTAACAAATATACCATTGTAAGTAATTGAATAAAGATACATTCCATTAGTTATCTGGGCTCAACAACTAATTAAAAAACTAACTAAAACTTAACAATTTCTATAAGTAGAAAAGTTGAATCATAGATAAAATAATCTGGTATGAAACCAATTAATAATATTTATTTATTTATATTTATATTATTAGTCTAACACAACGGATGTTGAACAATAAAATTATGCAATATACAAAAATGAATCATGAAGATTAGTCAAATCAGTTCGTGTGGTAGAACCTAGATAATGCGTTTCAATGGGTAATAAACTCAATAAAACCATCTAGTCTAGTGTGTATAGAGCTAAACAGTGTGAAAGAATACAGAGGAATATAGAGTGACAGAAGATGGTCATATAGGTCAGACTCGAGCAAGGGATCACATCGCAATGAGATCACGAATATGTCACAGAATGTTGATTTAAATAATTGCTTAACGCTTCTAATGTTAGTACACAATCTCATATTTAGTGTATTGTATAAGTGGCTCTAACATTCGTATCTCCCAAAAGTTGGACATTAACGGCATTTGATTATGTACAATGCATTGACATTGAATCTTGTGCAAAGGAAAGTAATTCTTATACCTAAATGAAATGTATTAGCAAAATTATCATCCGTTCATAATATAAAATGTAATAATCTGTATTGCTCGTTTAAAACCAGACACCGGAATATCCTACTGACATCAGTCTTAAACAGGTTTTTACATAAACTGAATAACACTGAAATATCAAATACTTAAACTGTATTGTTGAATTGTGTATTAGCGTCAAATCAGTCAAACATACTTCATCTCTAGTACACATTGAGCCATTTAAAACCGCTGCATGTGGAGTTGTTTTGCTATAAAATGTTAAAACAGCGTGGCATGCAAGGAAAATATGTAATAAATCACGTGAGAGATGCAATGTATCTAGATACTCCCCATGGTTCAGTTGTAGAAATTCGTCAATGTCTATTGTACATTGAGAAAACGAATTCATTATGTAAGTAAAATATATGCACAAGTATAATGTAAATATAAAAATAATATGTTTAATGGGTAACGCAAATGAGTCACCTGTTATGTTATTAGCATCAATCAAAACAGGCCTCGATGGCAAAGAAACGGATACGTTCTCATCTAATGAAAATGAGGTGTGAGTAGTAGATTTAAATTTTGTCTCACACAATCCTTTTTCAGAGGTGGCTTCGGTATATATCTCTGGATTCTCTGATATGGAGTCTGTCTGCCAGGAATACTCATCAGGATCATTATCACGAGACTGGCAAAATAGTGAGACTACTTCTTGTCGAGGAAGATTTGAGGAGTTTACATTGGCACTAACGACATGACCTAATAATGTTGGCACGACATAGCCCACGCCACCAAGTAGCGGCTCTGACTTACCTAGGAGAACTTGAAAGAATGAATCACTTCCTAATAATAATTGAATCTCACTGGGTTGATTAAATTCATCATCAGCCAATGTAATGTTAGGTGGCAGTCCTAACTTCTTACTATCGACATTATTTTGTGGCAACAAAGATGTAATCCCATCCATCACATGAAAGTTGACGGAAGTTGTGAAAGGATAATGGCATGACTGAATTTGTAAATGAACAGAATGCTGCAATGTGGCCTTTGACTTGGCTATACCTACAACTATCATCTTATGGGCAACAGGTTTGATATTCAATTGATCGAGAAAATTTGAAGTTATAAGAGATGACTGACTTCCACTGTCGAGGAGAGCACGAGCAACGTGGACACTTCCATCGGAACCGATGACCTTGACCTTTGCCGTCGGCAGAAGCGTGGTGGAGTCGTCACATTCACTAGGTGTTAAACTATCTTGATTGTTAATCTCTGATTCATCTTCATATTTCGTTTGTGATTTTGAACTTGTATTTGAATGTAAGAGTGAGTTATGACTTTGTTTGCAATAACCACAAACGAAATCATACCTGCAGCGTTTTCCAGTATGCTCATTTAAACACCTGTTGCATAAATTATTGCCAATCACGAAATCAATTCTATCCGAAAAAGAAGCAAGTTTGAAAGCTGGACATTTATACAACTTGTGCTTAGAGCCACAGAATGAACACGATCGTACACCGCTAGCAACTGTCATCATTGCGGTCACCTTACCAGTACAATAATCCGTAACTGAACTCTCAAGAGCGCAAGCTCGCCTCTCCAGAAAAGTGAAAAAATCTGTAATCGTGGGAATAGATTTTGAATCTCTTTGCATGTTAAATTCGCGCAAAGAATGGATATCTAATTTCCTTGACAAAATGCAAATAATAATCATATCCCAACTGTCTACAGGTTGATTCAGGTGTTTCAATGCACTGAGGTGCTGCTTGGCATTTGCTATGAAACCTCTCAATGAATTGGAATCACCTTTATGAGTAATAGACGGAAAGTTTAATATAGTTTGAATGTGATCATATACAAGCCTGTATTTATTGTTGTATCGCTCCTCTATTATGGTTAATGCTTCAGGGTAGTTTTCTTGAGTAAGTGGCAAGCTATCAATTAATTGCAAGGCCTCACCCTTGAGGAACGATTTTAAGTAATATAATTTTTGAACTGCCGATAGGGACGAATCATTGTCAATTATCGACATAAACATATTGATAAATGGAGTGTATTCAGCACAAGTCTTACCGTCGTAACTCTTAATGTTGGGCGTTGGAAGTAAAGATCGCGATGTCGACGGTACCTGGTTGATAACGTTGATAACTTGCGGCGCTACTGGCTTCTTGTCATTAATTAACTTGTTGATCGCAGAGAGCGTTGTAAAATATTTGGCTTCCATCTCCGACGGGTCCTCATAATCGCCGATATCCAGTGACACTATTTCATATTGCTCAAAAGCCTTCACAATTCGCTCCTTCCGCAGTTCTAAATCTTCTAGTGTCAAAGTATTAAAAGTCAGCAAAAGATTATGTTGCCGTGTTAAACTAGCCTTATAACTGCCTCTTAGGCGTTTCAGATAATCAGTACTCTGACTTACAGCATCCTGCATGGAGCTACCATCTTCACCGTCGTCGTTCATCTTTGTTAAAGATCGTGTGGTAACACAGATACAATAATTATAATATCTAATCAATGATCTCAAATTAAAACGAAGAGGTCTCTTGCAAGATATCAATTAGCGACGTACAGAGCAAATGTAAGGTTGTAGCATTCGCCTCTCCGCCGTTATCTCAATGTAATATATTTGAACAATTTGTAAACTCAATCTGTATTTTTCAATAAAATATAATATGTAAATGTAATCATACGGCTGCGAAGTGAAAACTTAAAAATGTATAGCTTATCACTCGCTGTATTGTATATAGAAGGATATTATTGAAAGTTCATGTGAATGGGCATGCTCAGATCGCCGGGGCTGTAGTCCTTGCAATGCCAAGTTACCTTTATCCTCAGGCCGCACAAAGTTGTCGAAGGACCATGTTTGATACGCTGCTGGGTGTTGTGAGCTAGTAGGGCTGGTTAATGTGGGCGTTCAGCGGTAATTTATGTAGTTATAGAATAAAATACTGTAAATTAATAGAATCGATGTAATAATAAAATAAAACAAAAGAAGAATGACAGTAGAGTAAAAAAGTTAACATTGGAACCAAAAAGATACATACAAAAGAGATTTTATGTTGCAAACAGACATCTCAATGGATTTTACATGTCCCTCAAACACGCCATGCCAGGATTTGAGTTAGAATTGGCTTATAATCTCGCAAGAGCAATATTTATATTACTATTATCAGCATTATTAAGTCGCATTTACAACTACGAGCCCTCAGAGAAATCCTTATTTCTCTGAGTACGAGCCCTAGTCATTAATTTCATCATACAAAAAATACTTAATAATAAAAACGTTTGACTGTATTGTTAGTTCCCTTTGCCTTGCATTTCATTCGGATAAATCACCATCAATTTGACAGTTTATTTATTGATCGTTTTTCGTTTGTTTGTTTGTTGTGACTTGTGTTTTTGTTCCATTCCATATATTTTTGGGAACCTAGAACATCGCCATCGCCACCGATTTATTATTATATTGTTGCACAAGGCACAGACAAATTATTAAAAATAAAATTGAGAAGGAAACAATGGTAAGTAACCGAACTAGAGATTTGATTATCTTTCGAGATTAAGCTAAGCGATAAATTTAGTGACACTAACCAACTGTACTACTGAGATGTTTTCTCTAAAGCTATAACTTTACGAATTTTAAAAACCTTGCAGGCAACAGCTGTGAGCACAGCGCCCAAAAAGAATGTCGCTACCGGTAATGCCCCCGTCCGTAAGAAATCAGGACCAAAATTCGAATTATCAGACGAACAGAGGCGAGATATAAAAGAAGCATTCGATTTATTCGATACGGAGAACACAGGAAAAATAGACACCAAAGAATTAAAAGTAGCTATCCGAGCCCTAGGCTTCGAACCAAAGAAAGAAGAAATCAAGAAAATGATCGCAGAAATAGATAAAGGTGATGGAAAAGTATCATTTGAAGATTTTCTTGAGATAATGACAGTGAAAATGGCAGAGAAGGACACAAAAGAAGAGATAATGAAGGCCTTCAAGCTTTTTGATGATGATGAAACTGGTAAGATGTGTATAACACCTTAAGAATGGTTTACTTGCCACAAAACCTGAGAGTACCCATCACAACTCCATACATTTATTTGCTATCTTAGGGTTATCTTTTATTGTAAGTGGGTCTAAGAAAATTAAGATTTTTTTTGTTTGGTGGCAATTCTCATCTTAAGTCAGTCATTCGTGTCAATAAGTACATCAATCAATAGCAAGAAAAACTCATTGGTACATACTTGGCTGACCTGGCTGGGGATCGAACCTGGTACCTCCCTATCATAACTACAGTGACCCAACCACTGTGCCACCAAGTTCTCATATTTATATTGTAATATTGAAACTTAAATTCAAATACATATGTCACTTTCAGGGAAAATATCCTTCAAGAATTTAAAGCGAGTAGCAAAAGAACTTGGTGAGAATTTAACAGATGAAGAACTGCACGAGATGATAGATGAGGCTGACAGAGATGGAGATGGTGAAATAAACCAGGACGAGTTTCTACGAATTATGAAGAAAACTAGTCTGTACTAGACACTGGAAATAGTCATTAATTGTGTGTGTGTTCATTGATATCTCAAGTATTATTGCTCAGTGTAGGTTCTGTTTGTGATCAAATCACAATGTGCTTATGTAATGTGTTATCCTATCATATAGATTATGTTAGAGAATATTAACTGTCTACTAAGTAACCAATAACTAGAGAAACATTTTTTTGTTTGTTTAAATTATGTAGTTATTTATATTTCTATACAGAGCACAAAGCATGTAATGATAATTGTGAGGATTGAAATGGATTTGAAAATAGGTAATTAACTCTATTATCAAATATAGGATATCATATTACCAGTAACATTCCAAGATGTCTATTACTGCACATTTTGCACTTTCTAGTCTATAGGGCCTATAGTATAGTATAGATAGGCCATTTATTGATCACAAGTTTTTTCTTATTTTATGTCGTATTATTAATTTTAAGCACAAATGCCGAATTAGTGCTGTGTAATTTTATTTACAGGTCATGGAAACAGTGAATTATGTACCTGTTGTATAACTTAAGAAATCTGCCTAAATAAATTTTATCAACAAGTATTTAGATTCTCATTTGGCATAACACATCATCAGTCTATTTTTATGTCCCCACTGCTCGGGCACAGACCTTACACATCATCAGTCTATTTTTATGTCCCCACTGCTCGGGCACAGACCTTACATCGAGGGAGCTCAGGCATGATCCACCACATGGGCCAAGTGCAGATTGGCGGATTACACATGCCTTAGATGACACACATAACTGGAAACCTACCCATTTTAGTTGTGCGAAGTAAGAGTCCATGTTAAAAAAAGTAGTATTAAAAAAATGTTTCATAAACGCTAGCTCAAAAGACACAACAGACTGCCGATCTGTCAATGTATGAAGAGAGCACATGGTGGATCCTATTACTACTAGAACTGTAAAATATATTAATTGAATCCCTGGCTTGCCAAGGGACAAATAGCCTTGAGTAATATTTTCAGGTGTCTCTAGAAAGGAACAGCAGAAAAATGGTAAAGACTTTGATTTATTAATGTAACATAATTTTGAATAAAAACAGTACAAAAGTATAAAAAAATTAAACCTTATCAGATCTAGGTAAATATGATCACAATATTTAACACCCTGTTAAAATCAAGAAGCAGATCTTTCCACAACATCACCTTCTGGTTGTCCGAAATAGACTTTATGGCACATCTTTACAAATAATCCAATTTCAACAACACCTGGGATCATTTTAACTTCTCTGTTAACTCTTTCCCAGTCCAAGTCCTGATTGGTAAACTGCCAATCAAGGATAAAGTTGCCGTTATCAGTAACCACTGGCCCTGCTTTTGCAACAGCATTGCGCAATTTGATATCGCCGCCGAACATAGCAACAATTTTATTTTTAATGGGAACATAGGCCATGGGTACAACTTCTATTGGTATACCTTTCTTGTATCTGTCACCTAATTTCAATGAATCTTTTGTATAATCGGCAATAACGATAAGTTTCTTGGAACAAGCTGCAACAATTTTTTCTTGGAGTAAACAGCCGCCGCCGCCTTTTATCAATGTCATATTCGAGTCGACCTCGTCTGCGCCGTCGATAGTAACATCTAGGGCAGGGTTTGTGTCGAGTTCTCCTAAGGTGAGGTTATGTTTAACAATCAGCTGTTTCGCTTGAAACGAAGTAGGAATGCAAGTAACCTTCAAGTTCTCGGTTTCGACTCTTTCTGCCAGGCGCTGCACTGCGTACACGACAGTGGAACCGCTGCCGACACCGAAAATACAGTTGTTTGTAACAAATTCATCGACTGCCCGGTATGCGGCCACTTGTTTCGCTTGCTCCAATGACATTTTTACCACAGTTGCACTTAGAAAATACACACTTTTAAAGCTCCCACAGTGTATTATTCTTACCGCACTCTTCAAAAACATACAGCTTTTTTAACTTAAATTAAATTATCATCACCACGTGACAACGAAGTGAGAATGTCGGAAAGAAAACAAATCAAAAGTTCACATTCCTTTCATTCCATTGGATATGAAAACTAACTCAACCTAAATATCTGATGTTTCATTGGTGATTAAAATGTACGCGAGTGTGAATGCGAATTTAGTTACGGTTAGCCGGTTATAAATATATTTGAACTTTATTTGATATACAATTAAAGCTTAAAATAGTCTGTACATTTTTAATAACAACCGTATGAGCGCGTTCCAAATCAGATTATTTTCTTCATTTCGTCCCTGTCATTGCGTACAGCTGCGTTCTCAATCAACCAAAATTGTAGCGTGATTGGCTTGGCGTGAAACTGTTTTGTGCCAATCCCGCACGAAACGCAAAAACCCGTGGATCGTAAAATTGAAAGTAAAGCATGCCTTCGACAATTTTGGAATAGGCACAAAACATTGATCTAGCCTTCATTGCCAGTTTTACTTTTACTAGAAAAGGTCCTCATAGAGTTAGCAGGCACATAAATTCTATTCTATCTAGCTCACTGACCACACTCGACTCGACAAAATATCGATGATAATATTTTGAAATACCTACCAATTATTCACGTCTTGGAGCAGACAATAATTGAAAAACGTCACGTTTATAGCAGCAACTGAACTGCTGCTAACTGCCGATTTATTTGGGACTGTTAGCTGGTGTAATGAGTATTGGTTTGGTTTGATAGGTAGGTACTTAATATGAAGTAAGTATCTAAGTAACATCATTTCATTTCACCCATATTTTCTACACTGTTGTTTAATTCCTCAGATGAATCGTTTGAATTAAGCTCCTTCGATAGTTGTTTCAAGTCATTGAGCATAGTGTCTTGATCTTTCAGTAATTTTTTAACCAAACATATGTGAGAAGATAAATCTATATTTTCTAACTTCAAATTAGTATTACGCCGTAAGTTGTCCCTGTTACGGATAAATTCTTTATTGTCAGCAACAATACCTTTCTGGTGCCCGAATAGCTCGGAACAGAAGACTCCAATTTTTGGAGTACTGCTCTTTTGTTTTTTAATATATTGTAGAATTTTTACATCTGCAGTAGTTGGGTTATTGGTTTCCAAAATATGTAACTTATTTGTTAAAAATCGGTTTCTTTGTTCAAGCTGCGTACATTTCTCGTGTTCACTGCAATAATCTGCATAGTACTGACCGCAACAAACCATGATGTGCTTTAATTTCATTTCTGGAACTTGATCATCGGTGCTTTCGTGACGCATTTTCTGTAGCTCTATGTAACCAAGCTCAATGAAATTAATAATATTTTGCAACTTGTCGTTTAGTCCTCGATTGTCTAAATTTAACTTTAGATTAACACCGTGACCTTCTTGGTTCTTCGTCATAAAATTTATAGATTCCTGTCGCGCTAAAGTTAAATGGTTATTAAGCGAAGCAGTTTCGTGTTCTTTTGCTGCTATAACAGTCTTAGCAATCACTGAAATAAGTAAAATTATAAAATTACTTGATATCTAAATTACTTAGCTAGGGTACCTACTTCGTTCTCCAGTTTGGAATACCTACCTATGTATGACTTCATATTTATTGTGATAGATAAGTAGTCAGAACATCAAATCGGGCTAATCAACAAGTGCAATTAGTAACTTAACAAACAGTTGTCCTGGTTGGAGTTAGTTACCAACCCTTATAATTTGTTTTCATCTAGCTAGCTAGGTAGGTAACTTACCACAAGCAGTCTTAAGATTTTGCTTCAGCTTTTCGATTTGTAATTTCTTCAATCTGAGTTTTGACTTACAAATTTTAAGTTCTTTATTAATATTGTCGTCTTCAATTTCAGAAGATATAGGATGATTGTGGAATCTGTAGGTAAACAATTATTTAATTGTTTTATAAACCCTTTTAATAAATTCCTATCCCTATCATCTAAAGACCGTTAGATTGAGGGAATACCTATATCTTCTCAGGAGGATTTGGTTACATGCTGGTACTGGTGTGACAGCATGGCTATGACCAATCCTGAATTCGTGAAGCCGCTTGTTAGGATTTGGGTCCGGTAGTTTACCAGCTCGGTGGTAGTAAGTACCTAAGTACTTACCGACACCGAGCGTGGACATGGGTTCATAATCAGTTAAGTACTTATTTATATGGTAGGTATTATGTAAGTTGCTGCGTTGCTGTCTTTAGGCAGGCAGTGTTGCTAGGACCTAGGTACTGTAACCGGTACGAACTTTGATGATAGGTACTGATAAAAGACGATAATTCAAGCAGTGACAAAGGGTAGATATGTATGTTTGTATAAGCTACCTTTTTACTTCCTTGGCAATAGCAATGAGGGCATATCGCATTTTGCTTGCGGGCGCACCTTCCTTCGCTTTGTTTTCCAAAATATCCGCATCTTCGCGAGTTTCGCAACCGTTGATTGTGGCCATTATGTGAATATGGAAATGTAATTTATAATATTTTAGCATAGGTAGGTACCTACTCGGTCTCGGTCATCATTTCAAATTACAGACTAGTTCAAATTGTTTCATCTAAGTATATAATAAATTAAACCTTGTAAACAGAATAAATTAAAATTACAAAATAAGAAAATAAGTAATATTATTAAAAAAATATGGAATACAACTTTTAAACGTCAAAAAAGGCAAAAAAAAAACCTTTTTCACAGAGTAGAGATAGGAAGGAGATAATACCTATTTGATGTCTCTACGAAAATATAGGTATACTTATATTCATTTTAAAATTTCAAAGTGCTTAAAAATACAACCCTAAAGAAATATACTACAAAGCATTATTTTGTCTACCCATAGTGGTTACACGGGTCATCACGGGTGGTTAAAATATCACCACATCCATACCGGCTGCAAGCCGTTTGCAGATCGCACCTGTATGGGAAAGATTTTACTCTTTGAACACCCCGCCGCGCCGCCGCCGTAACCTAACCACCTGAGAAGGCTGTGGCTGTGGTGGATACAAAAGTATCTTCGTAAAACGTAGTAGACCTACTTATAGTTAATGCTGCTGGGGTATACCTACGTATACTTAGGTAGGTAATAGATAAATAGTGTTTCCTAGAAACTCAAGTTTTACGCATCCAATCGTAGTAAAATATAAAAGAATGAACCATAAAATGAAAAAGAAAATTCCACTGGCCTGTCGTGATGGAAACCATAACGGCCGACACTTTATGGCGCTTCGGCTCGTCGCGGGCCACGCCGCCAAAGATTGTTTTCTGGTTGGTAACAACCGGGCATAAAGTTTTTTGGGCTTTTCTTCGTACGAATACGGTAAAATATCTGCTATCAGCAATTTTGACATCATACTCTTCAGAATGCAATATGTTGTACGGACAACAGCAGATCAATGGTAACACTTGCAGTACGATTTTAAATCGACGACGACGCAGATAATAAGAACGATTCACAGTGCAAAGTTTACACTTGATCTGCTGTTAGCGTAGGTACCTACTGCAAATATTGCCATGTGCAAAGTCGTTGTCAGGAGTAGACTTTCTTTCATTTATGATGATACATTAAGATAACGATCTGCTGCAATTCTGTAGGGGTTCCACACGTTTTACTTTGGGTTGGAGTGTTTTGGTGTCCTCGTATTTGTGTAGGTATAAATAAGTATGTTTTGGCCTTGAATTCATTCGACAAAATTAAATTGATGGTTGGGCTTTGTGACTTACATTACCTAATTGTGCACAGTATTTAAGTAAATTAAACAATTTGTGAAAAATAAAAAAAATACTTATTTACAATAAATTGAACTAGGTACTTATCAATTTTTTTTATTTGATGTGCATCGTTAAGGGCTTGAGAGTTTTTTTTACATTTTAAGCATTTTTAATTTTTTTGCAACGATTTCTTTTACTGGAATTTGACCTAATGGTCTTGGTCATATCTAAGGTACGTGACGACGTACTTAGTTAATTTTATTTACAGTTTTGATTTACTAAAAACCTAACCAATTTAATATTTATCATGAGTACAACCCCCTGTTTCAATTTGTCGAATGAATTCAAGGACACGCTGTATATACCCAATAGTTGGGAATCCTAGAGTTAAAAGTTCTATTTTTTATTATTATTATTAAACTTTTTACACAAGTATGTATAAAGGCGAACTTAATGCCTTGCGGCATTTTCTACCAGTTAACCTTTGGTGATGCGGAGAATGATGAGGCGGGTGTAAAGATTGGTTTTATATGTAGAATAAAATAAATATAGGACACATAACCCAAGGGGTACATGACTCAAACTGAACAAACAAACAAAAAATGAGAATTTTTAAGATAGTATTTATACCTTATATACTTACATACAAATACTATAGTATGTAGACTACATGCATACATTATATTATATAAACTACATAAATATAGTAACTATTTATGACTACATAATAACTTAAAATGATACATAATTACGTTTCCAACACATAGGTAAACGACAGTAGAGATACACAAACAATATACACAAATACAACTGTCTAATAATGAATCAAGATGCACTGAGAAAATGTTCACGGACTCGCTTTTTAAAAATGTATCGGCTCTCAGACCTCCTGTTGTCTTCAGAGATATTATTCCACAGCCGACACACAGAGATATTATACTATTTCTTATGTAATATGTGATTATTTTTAATATGGGATTATTTATGCTCATCAGAACAAAACATAATGTCAACATACTTGATGATTATAGGTACCTTCTTAATTACGTTGCTATTTAGGATGGCTAGTAATAAAATCAAGTGGCAGTGCCACGTAGCTCATTCGCCGCAGCGCGCTAGCCAATTTTCCGCCTACGCCAGGCGCGGGCGGCGGCGGTTGAGCGGGCAGCACCAGCCATTTCGTTTGTTCGCGAGGACCGCTCGTGTGGTAACCATTTCACGCTCGATTTCAGCTCCACCACTATAAATACGGGCGTATCTCACACAGAATTCCGTTACATGGCATGAGAAATTTGGAAAAGAAAAAGGCTGTTGTGTCAATCTAAGAACATTGTGGATTCTTGGAGTAGGTAGAGAGTCGGTTTTGTGATGTAAGTTACATACATGCATGGGTAAATGAAACCAGTAGTATTATCCGGTGACAGTGAGAAATAATATTTTATCGTATTTTAATATGGATGACTATAACGATAACATTATGACTCTGAATAATTTTATAACTAGTTGAATTAAAGATTTTCCAACATTCTACCGAAATTGATGGGTGCTATTATCTGAGAAGGATGGATGCTATTAAATACCAAAGCAACATTACGTAATCATTTCTTAAAATTAATGAAAAACGTGCAAACTCGGCACACTGAGCAGAATGAATCGGTTGATGAATGAAAATGATTCACCAATATATTCCAAAAGGCTACCGATCTTCTTACTTAGCCGTTATCCGCACGGTCGGTTTATTTCAATTTCCTTCATAAAAGACGCTATTCTCGGATTTGAAGTAGATTTATCATGCTCGGATAAAGCGGGCACTTTTTGTGCTTTTCTTGTGCCTGGATCTGACCCGAGATCTGTCCACTTAATGTGAATAATGGTGTGCGATGGAAAACGAATGCGAGCCCCAACACAAAAGACAACAATGCGCTGCGATTTCAAGATTTGATACAAGGCTTCGGGGAGATAATGTTATGCTATTGTGCGTCTCCCTTTACCCAATGATGAGACTGTGTCCTGGATACTCCACAGACAATTTACCTACAGTACAGTAGTAAAGATAGTAAAGATAATCACTACGCTCTAAGACGAGTCACTTATAGAAACTTTTGAATTTCGAAGGCTCCATAATATAAGTAATTTTCCTATATATGATGTCGGTGTTAGCAGTTAGCACCGGGTTAGCTAGCACACATATCTATGTGAAACGTAATTTGTGTAAGTATAATGTAATTGTGTAGGTTATTTTAGGTTGGTCGAAGTTGCAGTACCTATGTACTTAGGATTATGATTTATGATAGAGCTTCTTCATAGACAATGAAGGTTAAAATTTCGTCACGCCCTATACGGGCCGGGGCGACTGGTTAGTAGGTGCCTTTGATATAAATATTGTAAGTAGGTACGTATCCTATCCTCGACCGAAAAACTAACTTTTCATTTCCATGTCACGATTTCGAGAAGGAAGCAATAAAGAAAACATTCATCAGACATTTAATACACGTCCTAGACGGAGAATCCAGATCGAGCTGATATCTGAGGAATGCGATCTGTCTACGGATAATCGATTCCTTAGAGGCTTCAGGCAAAGCCTAGATTGTGAGGGATGTACTTGAGATGGAGCTACGTGAAGTGTTCTCTCAATCATCGCCTCAACTATCTAACACAAATTTGTGAGTTATCAGCAACAGTAAGAGATACAAAATTGAATATAAAAAGAAAAAAATTATTCAACAGCAATTTTCGTAATTGCTAAAGTCTGTTAGGTATGTAGTCACTATATAGAAACACAATTCCGCCGCCGATGTTTATTAGGTGTTTTCATTACCACAAAATTAAGTATTAGGTATCGCTGTATATAAGGACCTCTTTCCTAAACTTATTGGGCAGAAAAAAAACCGAAGTAAGGTGGCCGGCGGTAGAGGTGCAAACAATAACTTAAAACTGCCTACTTCTTTAAGGGTTTAGCGTGTTTGGAAGTCCCTGCGGAGCCGGGCCGAAGACCGCATAAATAGTTAAATCTACTACTCTAATACAATTTGTAGTAAACCATGATCCCGACGCTAAGGTCGCATTATCGGAATGGAAAAAACTGTTACAAAACTAAAGTTGAAGAGTGAAAATGAAGTCAAGTTCCGTGGTGGAGAGTCGCTATTTGTTTGCAGGAGTGGACGTGAGCTCGAAGGCGAGTTTTACAATGTTCATGTGACGGCAGGACCTTTTTGTTGGGCCTTTTGTGCTGGGAGTCCGCGATGCCCCCGGGGCCGCGGGGCACGATTTCCATTACACGAGAGAGTTTTTTCAAACAACCTTCGAAAATTTTACACCGCATTCGGTTAAGTAAAACTGAAATTAGAAGTTACATGACTCTGATCTCTTTTAAAAATGTCTTATGTAAGTATTTGTACTATGTACTGACGATTATCATATTCGTCTCTGTCATGTAATCAATGTAATCGGACTACGTAAATTCTCCTACATAATAAAATCATCATTTCGCTACAGGACAGAAATTAGATGTAGGTAAGTAATAATTTTTATAAAACCACTCATCTGAATATTTTTAGATTTACGCGATTACCTACTAGGTAAATATTTAACGAGATATAAAAATACAATTTACCGTTTTTAAGGTTCGCAGAGTTAAGTGAATAAAGTAATATAACTTAAAGTTAGGATTTTCGCTTCATCAAATTACTACCTTACACATTAGCAGTTTTCAGTTGTGATTCAGCTGATAGCTGATGTAATATTGTTTACTCAATGCATTTATTGTAATACTTATATCGATTTCAATCCTCAATGTTAAATGTGTATCTTTAAATACTTTTAAATTTTGCTAATTCTGTAGCAGTGATTGTATGTTTCTGTTAGTGGAATCCTAAACCTAAACACAACTGTCACTGTCGTTCATTATGTACATCTCGTAAGAGCGAGAGGGAGGCCTCGCTTAGCGGCGACTAATATTAGCGTACTCAGTCTGGAATCGCCACAAATATTTACTTATAACCTATATATATCAACATTAATGTAGGCATTGAATGGTATACACCTCGTGCAATTCAGTAGGAAGGTATCGTACGTAGGTACGAGTAGGGTACAGCATTAGCAGTGCAATGCACGTGTGTTGGATGCGGCGCGGAATGATGCAATATCGCCGAGTCACGTCTGGTCAGTATTTTGAGCTGGAAGTTTGAGCCAGATGTTGCAGGTTGAGCTGCGATCAGTTGAAAACTAAGCCGCTTGGTATGGATACGTAGTTCATGCATGAAATGGGTTACCTTTTTTATTTGAATAATAACATTATCTAGGCACATATAAGTTTAAGTAAGTTCAATTTTTCAAGCTTCTTTTCAGACGATTATGCCTGGACCCATAATGCTAGAATGGTTGTGGCAACTTGCGTTTATGGTAATGTGCGTATGGTCGACCAAAATGATACTGCAAGTGATACCATTGCTTGTATGGTATGTGTAAGTTCTTAAATGCTTACCATAATATTGATCTAATTGGCAACCTTATTCTCACTTATTCCGCTGGCTCAGGGATTCGAAATGGATATTGCTTGGCCTCCCAAGTCAGCCTTACTTACCCGACTGCCGAAAGGAGGATGGTAATGTTTTAGAGTATATGTATGTAGGTTCCTTTATGGCCTATTCTATAGCCTAAGCTTGATGGATTTTGAATTGATGCAGGAGTAGGTAGGTAACCTACCTTGTTTTAATCACGAATGACTTACTACGAGCCTTATTATTGGAAATAAGTAATTTTATTTCCAAGAAGCTCGTAGCAATAAATAAGCTCGAAGAATTTGTCAGCGACGCGCAAGGATATACCTAGGTACTTATTGATTTTCAACACAATATAGCAATATACGTATAAGTACCTACACAATACACGGGTTGGGTACAAAAGTCACGCAGAACATCTGTTAACCAACTTCTTAAACTTTTGTGTAAGAACAAAGTGGGATGTGTGTCCTTAGGGCCTGGCGGGCTGGCGAACGGCAACAAACTTTCTG
Source organism: Tachystola acroxantha (assembly GCA_963506565.1). NCBI lineage: Eukaryota > Metazoa > Arthropoda > Insecta > Lepidoptera > Oecophoridae > Tachystola > Tachystola acroxantha. The sequence continues at coordinate 8,912,182 of OY735874.1, forward strand.
TATAACAGCACACTCAATATATTTTGTGAAATATGTACCGAGAAACGCTACTTTGGCACTTGTTACTTTTTCTATAAAAATTTTGCAGTGTTATTATGCAGTAAGTGTAATTTACTGGCCTAAAGTAAATATACATAGGTCGTTATTAATAAAAAAGTTTTTTTGTATAGTACCTATGTATGACGAAAATCCTTAAACTATGCCGAATGTTTTGTAGAGTGCCTGTATGACACATCATTTGCTGTCGACTGTTCTCATAGAGTAAATTAAATTATTACAAATACAAAAAAATATACCACCTGTTTTTTGGTATGAAAAACCTATCCATGATCAAGACCAATATAATGACACCCTATACTTACATCAAAATCCATGACACCGTTTAGTGTGGCACAAAGAAACAAATATACACATACTCAAAGCATTATCTCCTCTATTCAGCAGTCGGGTTAATACCTATATTGGAAATTCTTTTATCATACATAATACACAAGTTTTCAACATTTATTTCCGACGGTTCGCTCTACAGCCGTAGCCGTTTCGTAGCGCGTGGCTCGTAGACTGTGAGCTGGATTAAGCTTTACGACCGCAAACTTGTCCTTAGTTGTCTTCAGCCTAATAATTTGTTTTTATTTCCTTTGATATACGAGGAGTAAGCTTAGACTATTTTTTGTTTTGTTTTTACTCCTTGATTGCTGATTCATTTTATACAATGAGTGATTTGATAATATAACAAGTACCTACATAAAATCACGCGTCTTTTCTTTAAATTCTGTATTGTAAATTATGTTTGTGTACATAAAATGTTAGTAAAATATACACTTACAATAGTAATTATGGAAGTCTATTTTCATATTTATTTTGTTGCTCTGACGGAGGTAATAAGGGTAATAAGTTTGAGAATTTATTATAATTTAATAGATGTTATGTAGCTTCTGGATATATATATATATTTTCCAAATATTTAAACTTAACTTATTTGCAGATACCTACCTAACATTTTTGACTGTATATTATCATGTTCTAATAAAGTGGAGAGTCAGTGCACCATCCGAATGTTTATGTAACCGAGAATGCTGTAAAAATGTGGAAATAAAGACAAACAAGTATTTATAAACAAAAGGGTCTCGCTTATGTTAGGTAGAGATTGACAATGATCAATGACACCGACCGCGGGCTAAAGTTAAACCTGAGATAAATTACAATAACTCTTCCTTGTTGCGCAGTCGGGTATAAATGTATGGCAAGTGACGCTAAGCATTTTAATTTAAACGAGAGGAATCCTTTAGATTGCCCAAAATGATAATATTACGTGAATTTCCGGTAGTTGTAATTACGGATCTTATTATCCTGAGGTACTTGGATAAATGGCGCCATTTGTTGGAAATATTTTGCGAGGGTAATGCCAGGTGATTCCGGCGGCGGGGTCGCGAACAATGCAGCAAAAACGCTCGGCGTAATTACGATAATTTCACTTCCCATTTTATCGTATATTTTATTTGATAAATCAATAACAATAATGACAAAATATGATAGCTTTTATTACCAAAACGTTAGCACATAATCAGTATAATATACTTATATATAGGTATATATATTCTTTTTAACGTCTGTTAATTTTTTTATTTTAAATAAAGAATTGAAAAACCGACTGCTTTTTCGGCATAAAATATGGGTTAGGGGGCGACTGGCACCTGGTACGCGGGCGAGATAACACTTTCAGAAAATGGAGTGGAAAACTGGCCCGAAAGTGCGTGCGAATATCCTATGTTAGTCCCGTAATCTGTAAACATGGAATCAAGACCGAATACATCAAAATCCATCAAACCGTTAGGCTACAAGAGGCTTCAAGTCGCGTAAACTATCTATATGTATATTATTAGTCTATATGGTAAGTACGCTGGAGTAATTAATGTGTAATATTTTAGTAATTAAGTCAGTGAAGGGATTAGACCTTGGCAGACATGTCTGATACGCAGCCAGCCACGTGTGGAACGAGGGTAGGAGTGAATTTTCTGCTCGGCTGCGCTGCAAGATGGAGAGACCTTTGGGAAACTACAACTATATCTGCCCCGTTAAAATGAATTTATAAGAATAAAACATTTCTGCCAAACTAAAACTGTCTACCTGAATTATGGGTCTAGAGCAATTACTATACATTATTGACAACGGCTGAAGCGGCCCCTGGCTTAGGTACTTCGGTAAGCCATCATGACCATAAAAAACCGACCAAGTGGGAGTCAGACTCGCGACCGAGGCTTCCGTGCAACGCAACTTTGCTCTAACGAAAAGCTAAACTGGATTTAGAGACCAACTTATCTTTGCCATTATCAAAATATTATGTCCATACATCGACATAATGCTGATTAGTTGACCATCTGCAAATATAAGTTTGTAATAACAAAAATAATATTTTTTGGGGGAAGTAATTTTAATGAAATGGTTTTCGGATTTTTTTCTTTACTTGTGCTATAAGATCTAGTTTCTTGCCTTTCATGATGTCAACGGGAAGTACCCTGTAGGTTTTGACTTTCAAGCGTTTTCATACAAATATGCGGGAAAATGCGACATAAATCGCGATAATAAGAAGTGACGTCAAGTGATACTAATTAAATGAATTATAAACTATCATACTATCATATTATATGATATCATACCTACTAAGTTTTTTTTTCTTCAAATGTGATGAAGCACGTTTTTATCCATAGTGTTAAATTGTGTCCAAACAATTATTTCAGATTTATCCCCAGCATGATCATGCTAGTTGACTTATGCCATAAAAAAATTATCCGTCCTATTTGCGTTTTTGACAATGTGCATATGGACGAAATTGTAAACTCACAAAAGAACCGTTTATGTACCGTTTGCCTTTCACTAATGGGGGTCTGAAAGTTGACAGCTTGCCGCAAGAGGCTTTAGTGCGTGGAAATGTGGAAATATAAAGCAAGGAGCGAGCGAGACCAGTTATTTTCTCATTTTTTCCAATGCTATTTTCCCCTACGACTGTAGGCCTGATTTTCCGAAATCCTACACCTGATACTTACCCATTTTGGTAAAGCGTACCTAATAATTAAAAACCTCAAATTAAAATCGTTTACCGATCCCATGGGATACTATCCCTTATAGTTCAGCTGCAGTGTTTCAATGTTTAACAATCGTACGAACTGCTGATTACGTTGGACACGGTAAATCTGCTGGCAGGCGAATATTTGCGTACGTTTCAAATTCTCCGAGCATTCGGACGCAGAACGTTTCACCTGCCATAGTTTATTACCTATTCAGCGGACTCGCACAAATAAAATTGTATAATGCATAAGCGAATGGCGAGTTTGATTTACGAGGGAGCGAGCGCGGCCGCTGGCGGGTCACGCGCTGAATAACTAACATGGGGCTATTCAAATACCGCATTCCGTATCGCTGTTGGACTTAAATAGCTTAGTAGATAAATAGATAGATGAACACTTTATTATTATTATTTATTACACATAGAAGCATAAGATCAGCTGCCTTATGGGATCGTTAGATCGGCAGCACTCCACAACGCGACGCGCCACAACACACGAGAGAAATGTGTATCTAGTCGTAGTGATTCCCATTTGCGTCAGATGACGTCATAACGCGCCACGACATACCACACCACAAAAATGTGAATCCGGCTTTATTCTCTGGGCCAGTCGTGATCGGTAAAAATACCGTTACGGCGTAACCAATTGCTTGCTCTTCTCTATTTACCGATCCCAAGTGGTAGGTTTTATTTGTTTCAGGCTCAGGCGAATACAGACCAAGAAAATATAACCAGTTAACGGCTTTAGTGTAAACAACATTAAAGTTAAGTGTAGGTAGGTATGTAGAGAATAACAGTAAAGAAACTAACAGAAAATAAAAGTACTTATTGTTTGATTTTTATCATGTCGTGAATAATCTGCTAATGGTAAATGTTTATTAATTTATTAATGCTTATCACAGGAAAAAAACATATTTACCTATACAAGAAGATTTAATTCTTTGCCTATGGATTTTTATATATATATTTCTATTGTGATAATCCTATCCAGTTTCAGGGTGTCTCTATGAGTGTACTCAGAGTAGAATCACTTTGCAAAACAAATTGTGAGTGAACACTATATAGGTTTATATCGCGTAAAATGTTAAATTCGAAATGCTTGTCGTATGGTCAAACCTTTCAGTTGACCCTCAGGATGTGGTTACTTAAAGTCCCCGAAGGACCACGCGACACGGTTTCCCTTTCAGCGGAACATTATTAGAAAACTTCACTTGGTGTTTTAAGAACTACCTAAATACAGTTACATAATATGATACCACATATCAAAAATCTAGACGACTATTTGAATCCATATACCATATATCCATCACCACGTGGACAGTGCGGATAATATAGAGCTACTTTTCAATTTTACATTATTAAAGTTTTGAGGAATTCAAGACTTAATACGTTTTAACAATAAAGTGATTGAATGAATATACGGCGTGATTATCGAATTAAGAAGTAGAAATTCGTTTATTTTTAGATAATTCTCTACCTATATGTAGATTATATTTGTAACTGCGGCGGATTTGTCGAAATAGGCAAGTACGAGCATGTAGTTACTTATTCACCTGTAGCGATCGGAGAATGAATTCGTTCAGAAAGAATCCGAAAGCTAATCAACTAATGGAGTTAGCTAAGGTGCCATTACGTGTATGAAGATTACGATCTGGGCACACCCGAGCTCGCGACCTGCAGAATCCTGATTTAAATGTGTGGATCTGATTCCTTACATTTCCTTTCAAATTAATGCGTGTTAAAAGTAATTCAGTACCAAAACATATTGCAAGAGCTTTCACGTTTAATTTCAATGAAATGAAGTGAAAGTTACCTTGATCGACTATGATAGTAACTCGAATGTCTTTAGTTTCTTCGTTGTTAAAACATTCGGCGTCAACGACATTATTCGCTCCTCAAAAACATTACCCTCCTCTTTTTGGCAGTCGGGACAAAATACATAAGCTTGAAATATTGAAAAAGAAATATCCCAAAATACGAGTAGGTAAGTACATTAGTTGACCCTTGTGTGAGTTTTGGATATTGATATGTTCTACCTTAATTTTCAATATTTCAATCATTTTCGAGGGTGCCGATAATTAACCGGAAGTATTTAACGGCAACGAATCCTATACCTTTTTGGTTCTGGACTGGTTTAATCCGAGTGTATGCATCTAAGTCTCAGCTAGAAAGCTCATTATAGCCGTGCTATGGCCCTTCAACTTTATTTTAATTCCTTTTGCATTACGTACTGACTTCAAGTAGTTACCTACATAAATTATAACGGTAATAAATGTGGAGTATTGTGATTGCATTATTTAGCTACCTTACGGCCCGGGCGGGAGTTGAGTTCCTAAGTGCACATAAAAACGTGAGCAATCAGCGGGCCAGATGTTTTTGCCAAGAACATAAACGGGAACAGCGTAAATTGACAATTAAGCTCGAATTTCGATACCTTCAAAATACCTACGCAATAAAATTTATACTGCGAACCATAACTCGTATACTACTCGTAAGCGTTCCTATTCATATATGAACGGGCGGTTGACGAGGTCTCCTGTCTAAAAAATGTTATCGTATCAGAGTTAGGAAACGCTACCTTATTCTGGGCTAGTCGTGATCGGTAAAATGTGTTAAAAATTGCGGAAAACAAGCAAAAATGACCACTTGCTGGGTGAATAGCGAAGTGGACGTATTTTTTTAATCGGTTTTTTGCCGATTATTACGTCTGACTAAGAATACGGAGCTAATGATATTACTAATTAAGGAGTTAACAGAGTTTGGAAATTTCCACATTTGTATTGAATTTTTCGTAGATTCTAGCTATGTAACTTCTAAAACAGCTTGTAAGGGGAAGTATTATATCTCCTGACGGCTGCAGTTTAGCTGTACCTTGTTAAAATGTATCATGACGTAATCAAATTGGTTAACCAATTTAAATGAATCTGTCCACTTAAGGTCACCCTGTGTATAATGTTCCAAAGTGAAGTTCATTCTACGCCATTCTGTTAATAGTCAAGTATCACTCTTAACATTATTGCCGTCGAAGCGATCGTTCGGGGCAGTTAAATTTTATTTCCGATTTATTTTTCTTTGACACCAGAGATTTCGCAATGTTTGTCATTTTATGAGCTTGTGAACAGTTTGTGTAATCGCTGTTTGATAGCGGCTATTTATTTCGGCTCCACGCCAAAGTAGCGATAAAGTGTAATGACGTTGTGCGAGCAAATGTATTAAAGGGACATTCTCATTGGGAAATTCGGCTGGTCACGTCACGGCCGGCCGGTCCCTTAAGTGTCGTTGTGGGTATTGCACGTTCGTTTTAAAATTATTGTAAGGGTTGCAAGGTATACATATACCTAGAAACATATATAAATCAACAAAAAATCATCATCATCATCGACAATTTATAGATTCCGAAATTTTTTATTTATGGCGGCAGTGCTACGATGAGCTCCTCATAGAAGGCGTTTTTTTAATAACTTCTATTCCTATAATTGTTATATCCACCTATGTAACTACTAATATAGGTTTAAGTATTTTGTCTAATAGAGTCATATATAATGGCTATAAAGTTGTAATATCTTTATAGATTGAAACTGGCGGGATCTCCGTACTGCACATGTGACGATGAGACCGTGCAAGACATATAACATCTGCTCCTAGACTGTCTCAAATTCATTAACCAACGGTATGATTGCGAGTGCAGTTTAGTAGTACATGATACTACATTGTAACATAATCAATAATACTCTGAGGGAAGTAGATTATAGGTACCCTGAGCCTGAGAGTTGACCCAAATATTATGAGAGATTATTTTCACGATTCAGATAAACTTGTAGATTTGCACTCTCGCTTCACGTCCCGTATCGAGTCATCTTTGGGATGATTTAGTAGGATCAAGTGTATTTATAGTACAATACCATAGGGGTATTTTCCTAGTTAATGATTACTAATAGTTCGTTAAAGTTATCTGAGTCCAAATGTATGAAAACATTTACTCGTGTAAGTATGGCGCCATGATAATCTAATGTTTACAATAATACATGCGTATCTATAGGTATATGCAGATAACCAGTTCCCTAATTAATTTTGTGCTAATGTTATATCGTGTCGCTGTATGTTCGCTGTATTGTGACTACAAGAGATAAGATTTTTGTGTTGGTAACATGTTCATTTTTGTTGTCGCTAGCGAAATTTGCGCCTTTATCTTACTTCTCAATATTTTCTCTAGATTACAGACGGACAACTGTCCGTAATACATTTATCTGGTTTTAAAGTGTTGCTATTTTCCGATATACCATTGTCATCAGCATAATTTTATATCCCCTAGGGCACAGACGTTCCTCACATCGAGGAGCTCTATAATCGCGACACAGTGCGGATTGGTGAAATACATATGCCTTATATTTTATGTGGTTCTCACGCATGCAGGTTTCCGATTAATGACTGTTACTAACTGTATAGGTACATTAAATAATTAATAAAAAGTCAGCATATTGGGCACGTTGCCGGACAACGGGGATCGGTTGACCTATCTATAATTTTGCATTACAGATAAGTTCAACCGGCCTATTTTGTATATATAGTTTAGTTATATAGTTATTTAACACATAACATATTTACCAAAATGAAAAGTTATATGTCTTATTAAATTAGATTTATTTCTTTATTGTGTGAATGCCGTAGATAACATCTTTGGTAGAAAAGAAAGAATACCGACTTATCAACATCTCATAGTTACCCACAGTTCAGCTGGGAGCAGATGCTAAGCGGATGCGGGGCAAAAAGGCACTGTGCTAACGATACTCCGAGGAAGATACAAATACTGTAAGAAATATTTATGGAGGTTTTTCAGAACGGAATCCCCGAGGATAGCGGGCGCGACAGCCTGGCCCCTGAAAATAGGGGAAAACACGTTTCAAATCCCCAGCCACGTATAACTCTTAATACTGGGATTATAGAATGGCTTCTTAAGTCTTGGGTGCCAAAAGAAAGATAACAAGCAATTAGGAGGCGGTGATAAAAACAAATGTGTAAACAAAACCAAAATAGACTAGACCGAGAGCTTTCGCCCCAAAAATTGTCATCGCAATGCACGTAAAAACATGACCAATATTAGTAATTGTGTACTAAAAATACGCTCGCTTTTTTGGTAACATCTTTCCCAGTCGCATGATCAATACAATCTAACTAAAAATAGACAGATAGATACATAGGCTCTTTATTGTACAAAAGTATACACCAATTGTTACAAAATATATTATTGTACAAAGGTCTTATCGCTCAGAGCGATCTCTTCCAGGCAACCCCGGCGAAAGGAGATGCATAACAACAAACAGTAGTATAGCGCAGGGAATCCACACGTTACTCTGATAATTACATATTTGTTTTTGGACAAACTAAATGCAAGATAATATATAATATAGTTACTTTATATTACATGAAAATCCATCAAACCATTTAGGCTACATTGAGGGCACAAAGATAGCAACTTTTTTCAATAATCTATAAATCGTCCCACTGCTGGGCAAAGACAATTCTTGTCCTTCCAACTGTTCCTAATTTTTCAGCTATGTGCAGAAAATATCGAGTTTTAACAATAGAAGAAAATGTTTTTTTTTACAAATAATAATGTTACTAAGTTACCTGTAACCCCGAGTTAACACCTCTCTGCCATGCTTAAAGTACACAATCACAGATCACTATAACTAATCGCAGGGGCCTGTAGGCGCGATATTAGGCTAACATTTTTGTTTTCCTTCGTAGCCTTAAAACTAATATTAATATAGGCCCCGATGAGGTGCTTACCTTCGTTTCCGCGCTCACCTGGGCCTCGTAAATATCGCTCCACCATAAAATGCATTAGTAAAGTCTGCGCTGAATAATGCCGGCCCGTGTAGGTACCTTACGGCGGAAAAATAACATAAAAGTGAAGTCAAAGATTACTCCTCTGGTAAGAAGAATAGTGGGTCTAGTGTTATGAAAACAAAGAAGGATACATGCTTTATTTGAAAAAGTATTCTCACAATGGTTTGGTCCTAGTCCTACTCACCTGTAAATTGGGTTTCACCATCACCAAATAATTCATTTGTGACCAATACTATCTCATTCATATTTCACGCATAGGTTCTTCTTTTTTATTGTAATATTGTTTTATTAGTTTTTCTTCTCTAAAATATCTAAGTTACTAAGTATTTTTTAAGAGGGCCGAGTTTATTAGAATATTTTTAGTTAGGTAGATTTTTAGTTTAGTTTTAATGTATTTTTAAGTAGTTTAGTTTTATTATATTTGTTATAATAATAAACCTATTTAAGTATTTTTTTACTTAAAATGTTTAGAAGCACAAAACAAGATTTCAAAAGAAGTGCATATACGAGTAGGTAGGTACTTACTTAGCTTCTAAATTGATGATTAATTAATACCTATATATACTCTTTGTTTGTATATTGATCAACGTAACTATGAATTTAAATTAATAATTTTGGCTAAAAATTCATTACCTACTCAAATATTATAAAGTTCCCAGACTTTTCTAAACTTTCAAGGTCATGTCATGTATCGTGACAACTATAGTAACGCAGCGGCGACCGAAATCAGCGCAAGAGCAATGCTAATTAAGTAATGGATCCCCAGGGAGACATCGCGAAGGGCCCAGCTTAATTAATTAATGGCCATTCAACCCTCCGATAACTTTACTATGACGAGCTCTAAACCAGCCTTCAGGTGCTTCGATGATAACAGATGAACTGGGCTTACGTTGGTGTTAAGTAATTAGAATACAGATCGGTGCATACACGTATAAGTACCTACATAAATAACAAGTATCATACTTATTTTACCGCTAATAAGCAAACCTATTTCGACATAATAATAATTATGAAGTCTTATAGGAATTGCCCGAATTTATTATATAAACTAATCATCAGAAAATGCTCAATATTCGCATAAAACTGTTCAGATGGATAAATTTTTATTGCGAATCGGTTCGGCAGGAAATATTGAAGAAGTTAGATTGAGGAAGTGACGACATTGTTATTATCGCCTCAATCCTTCGCGGGCTTTGAAACAATCTTTGGCTCCAATCCGATGCCAGGCAGTAAAATCTCGACTGTTATGATTTCCATCGACGATTTTCATCTTCTGATATTATCCGTGCAATTTCACAAGCCTAGTCTCGATAAAAAAGTCGAATAAATTCTCGATGAATTTTTTTCCAGTCCATTTATGCTTTTGTCAGTGAGAAATTCGTGTTATTTCAATCATTTCGTTTATTAAATAATTATAACCGGTACAGAATGTAGCTTTAACAAAATAAACGACCCCTTACGCCTTTGTTACCTTACTCGTAACAAAGTGAAAAATAATTTGGCGCTGAAAATGAATTTTCGGACCGGTAAAATTGGCCGTAGTTTAAACACTGCTTACTCACAACTCAAGAGGGCGGAAGCAAAAATTTCAGCTTTCAGAGTGAATTTTTTGTCATACTTACTCCCTAAAACAAAGCGTAATGACCCGCACGGCACGCATTTGTTCGCGAACAATCCGAATAGGCCATTTTTCATCTGGAACAATTGAGGGCGGTACTCCCGACACAATTGGCAGAGTATTTTGTCAAGCATTTGTCGTAACGTTCGAGGCTCGAGCGCACAACATAATAAGTGCACTCCGTACCTCTACGCCCATTGCCACACACAAGTTTGTAATAGGTTAGCAAGTTACATTTAGACTCGTCTAATTATTTTGTCAGTGAGGTATTCAATTAAATCATCAATTACATTTTTAACGACTTCTAAATAGGAAGAGCTTTCCTATTTCGGAGTAGCTTTTTGGTGTAACAAATATTTAGTTTTGTCAATTATTTTACACACCACATGTAAAACGATGACGCTACTTTTGCAATTTGTATGCTATAAAGCAAGCAGATTGACACATTTCTAGATTTTTAGGCATTCTATTTGCATTATTTATTCTCAGACGTTCTGTTTTATAGGCTTTCTGACTTGTTTTATTATGTCCCTGAAAAGTAACTGGATTATGGCAATAATTACATATTCCTTGATTCAGTACTATAATAATCATTCCTGCTTCCATTACTTACCATTTACAACAGGAAAATATAATTATTATACAGAAGGTAACGCAGATATTATGATGTCACTATGTTGATTAATTTAAAATCCACAATGTTCCTTGCTGTATGGAGTTTCCATAATGAGTATTTGGCCGAGCCAGTCGCTCACAGCACTCACTCCATAAATTAGCTCTTTCATTACTTGTTACACTTATAAATATTCAATAGGCTTCAGTTTACAATTCAGTGCAGTTTTACAACAGATTGTTTTGTGGAATTGTTTTAACTTTTGGTCAGAATATAATAGTGCGATGTGAGTATTTCTATTTTTGTACCAAAGAATGATTTTGTTTAAATTACGTGTTGCTCATAGATACTTATATTTCAATAGAACCATGAAGGAACAGGGACCCGATCCGAAGGACGTACGCATAGAAGAGGCTAAAGCATTAGTAGGCGAAACTGTGGTCATCATGAACAACAACGTTAAGGTTCTTTGGGAGAGAGATATGAAGTTATCTGAAATGAAAGGCCGTGCTCAAGATTTGGAGCAAGGGTCCAGCCAGTTTCAGCAGCGTAGTGCCACGCTCAAAAGAGAGTACTGGTACAAAAACATGAAGATGGTTGTGATTATTTCAGCCCTCCTATTTGTCATACTGATCATCATTATTATTATAGCGAGCAGCACTAATACATAATTCAGTATAAAGTTGCTTTTGTAAAATTCAATCAACGCGTTTTGCAATGACATTAGTATAGGTAATTAATAATCCCTCTATACATATTGTTTTAAGATTAAGTGCAACTTGTTGTTTATGTAGGTCCCTGTATTTTACAGTAAATATCTCTCTGTAAATGTGGCCCTAAACGATATTACCTATCATCGGGAAATGTCGGTTCGCAATTAATCCGTCAATTTGGTAGCTTGAAAAGCTATAAAAAAATTCAGGTAAAGCTATTGTAAATGTGGAAACATACCTGATACGAATACTAATATATTGCCCGGCTACAGATAGACATTTACCGCGAGAGTATTCTACAGGGAAAACGGCGAATAACATCCATCGTACCAACTTAATTAAATAGTCATTAAGTGAGTGTTGTAGGCCCCAATCTACACATTAACTCATTAATAGTAAATGGCCATTATAATACTTGATAAGAAATTAGGTATAGATTATTTTAGTTTTCATACCTATTATAAGTAGGTGTATATATATATTTAAAGCAAATAATTGTGATCATTAAGATTAAGATTAATGGCAATAATTTTTTGATCTTATGTAAAAGTACGTACAAACCAATTTCATAATTTTATGGGTTTGTGGGACTCCAATTCATTTTCGTGGTTTAATTTTTCCTCTACATTATTGTAATAGAGTCAAATATGCATTAAACCTTATTTACTAATTATGTGTTTGTATATTTTTATTTTTAATACCACCTATTGTTTTTATTGATCATAATCCTTCAGCCCGGTGGCTGAAGTTGCGTATATCTCGAGTTACGAGGTTTAAGCTGGGATCCCACGGCCCGCCTTTTCACAGGCCAGGCCAGGCGACAGGCCGCGACAGACGTCACGTCGTCGCGCCGCGACATTGAACTTACCTACTTCCGACGGATCGGACGGACGCCAACAGGCGGTCGGCCTGGCTTGGCGCGGTGTGGCCTGTGAAAAAGCGGGCCGTGTCATCCCAGCTTTAGACGAATACCCACCTATCGATCACCGATTCTTTCAAAACGTCACACAAGTCACGTAACTATGCTACGAATCCCTCGTGTGGGTACGTAATGTTTATTATATTTATTAATCACCTGGCAAAGACTGGTGCTCCCGCCGATGGGCCGTAAAATCTCGCCCCTTATGATTTTCATGGCGGCTCCTGCCGGCAGTACGTAGGAATTTTTCGTTTTATTTTATGATGGCGCGCACTGTCGCGGAGAAATATTGGCTCAGCGGAATAGCTCGTAAAGAAAGCCGTTTTCTTTGCACGGGGTTACGCACCGCAACTACACCACAGCCATCTACTTACATTTATTACTGAACATCTTTATAAGCTTTGCCATTTACTAATTGTTGAGGATGTCTGTCTAGCAAGGGACAGCGCTAGCGATGGACCTCTGAATTGGTAAACAACAGTATCTAATGACAATTGTAATGACCGGTGTTAGACACATCGCTAGCACACATTAGTAGGTCTACATCGCGCCTCTGTAGCACGCGCGTCCTGGGGGGAAGAACACGAGATGTATTTTGTATGTTGCATATCTGGTTTTTAAGCTATTTTTATTTTGACGTCATATTTAAAACATTTATATGACAGAACCGTGGTAGAGCATAACCAACAGTTTCATAAATTGTTACTGTAATGTAGTAAAGTCAAAGTCAAAATGTTTTATTGCGATCATGTGGTTAATTCTAGGTGTTACATAAAAATCCAGTACTCAACATGAACCCTGTCAGGGCAATGCAACATAATTTAAACTTATATACTAAACAAAAACTATTCTAAAGTTAGCATGCAAATCCTAGTACCTATTTCTATCACAAAATATAATTGTAAAGTATAATATTAAAACTGTAAATAACTTCATTAAATTTAAAATTTGTATAAATTAATTGTACTTAATAAAATTGTAAATTAATTAAATTGTAAATGGTTAAAATTTAAGATTTGTACAGTATTGGTATTGTAGTTAAACAAAATAGATATAAGTACAGATATATCCATAAGAAACTGCAGTAAAACTTGCATGTTATTTATACTAACTGTGAAACGTGAAGCGTGTGTGAACTAGTCCGACTGAAAACCCAAATCGAAGAACTTTAGAGATAAACAAAACGAATGGTTTTAAAAAAGGCAAACAAAAGAAATAAGAAGATTGCGCTAGTGCATTACCTAGGCTGGGAACCGTATCTACTTTGTGGAACGGACAAGGCTCCGCGTTCAAGCGGCCGATTGCACGGAACCCTTGGCGTTTTGCCGGTTCACCTCTCCGATCCTTTTCCCTCGCACATCATTATTCAAGTTAAGTGGACGAGCCCGGTCAGGTTAGTGGATGAGTAACAAAAATCCAGAAGGGTTGCGCGATACACAAATATATGATTCGTACGGAAACTTGAGTAAAATTTATTAAATTGTACTCTGATAAAAAAATCTTAGATCAACACAACAAAGTACCTACTTGTGTGAACAAACTAAGTTTAGTTAAAGAATTTATATGGGAAAAAATTGTGGTTACTGAAATATCAAGATATTTTTACATAAACAACATTTATATCGAACATAAATAAAACTTTAGGAATAAAAAGAAAAACTATGTTGTATTGTTTGTTTATATACTGTTTAATTTTAAGGTTGTTAAGGAAGCGTTTTTTGTGTAATAAACCATACACTATCCTAATAGAATAATTCCAATTTTGTATCACTAGGTACATCTGAGTTTTTACAACTTTTCACAGACACAATTGGATTTGTTTGGATAGCTTTAAAACCATTTTCGAATATGGTAGAAAGCTACAGCTATGGACAGTCTAAATAACAAATATAATTGTTATTTTTCGCTTAAAAATCTATCGGGCAAACAGTTTTCACAAATAAATCAACCAACATCTGTAACAGTTTGGCATGAACAATATTTGTTGGTTTAGTAGGTACAGATAGTTTTAGTACATTTACTTACTTTATTGCTGACATCATAATGTCATCTGAGGTATTAGCAGAATAGGTTCTTTGAGGGCCTTTGATCTTGCTATGCTCAATTGCGTCAATCAAACGAACGACGAAAATGTATGTCATTTTTGGCCATGAACTAATTTACCTACTTATTACTTAACACGATTACCCAGCAGCCACAAGGACAAGGAACTGTTGTTTCGAGTGTATGCATGTTTTGTTGTTTTCTACTTTATTTGTACTTGCAGAGACACTTTGCGATTGGTATCTATCGCTAGACAGCAGTCCCGCGATCCCTGGGCTGTCACAGGCGAGACGCCTGCGCCGAAGCCGCAGACCATTTGCGAAAATTCAACCATTAGGATGGTTGAATTTGCGAGATAGGTCTCGCTGCATGCATCCCGAGGGCGCTCCTCGCGTCCTTTTGATCGCTAACTGACGTGATGGATTGATGGAATAGTCAATGCACATACGAAATGATGGATTATTATTTGATGATGTGATATTAACCGTCAATTTATTTGTAGGCGTATTGAAAAAATTACGAGGGCTAGCCGCAAGGCATTTTTTAAGGCGCTCAAGTCATGTCAAAGTCTGCGCGAACGTTTGCTATTTTTAGCCAAAATCTGACATTTGCGGGACTTGAGCGCTAATAAAAATCGTTGCGGCTCACTCTTCCATAGGAGTACCTAATTGAAAAAAAATTGAACATGATCCCGGCAAAATAACTCAATTTGTCGCGAACCAAATAGCTGAGTAGATAATCGACATACGCGTGCCATTATCCTCGAGCACGAGACCATGAGACTATAACAATGAATAGTAGTGACCATTCAGCGGATGTTCTTCATTATTAGGTAAAGCAAACGTGGAGTCATTGGTGTGCGGTCTCGCCATTACGGTAATGCTCGCCGCTGACTTGAGAGATGACCCACGTGCCTGCCCGACGGAAACACATAATTATCGCACTAATGACAATATAAATGGTCTAGCTTATTGCCTACCATAAATTACCATTAAAAGAAATAGAAGCAAGTAAATATATTACTGCAGCTATTTTAATATGTTTCGGCTATTCGCTTTCTATTATAGGTAAATTAAATGTGAGTTTATTAGATATAGCAAAACATCATCTTTGGTAGTAGTTTATTAGGTAGATCAAAACGTCAACTTTGGTATAGGACTGTGTCATCTACGAAAACATTTAAAGAATTTTGTCGTATTCTATGATAATGAGATAACAAAATGATTCAATTCACACACAAAAGTTTAGGGCAACATACCTATACAGTTTATAATGTTTACACTTGTGATAATACTTGAAATGGATAAAAAATGTGCACGCACCTTGACGCTACTATTTACAATTTAGTTGCAATATTCATTAATCCAGTTTAAGCATCGCTCGTTAAGCACTTAAATAAGCACTAAAGTTAAGTGGCAATAGCGGAATATAGTAAAAACGATGCAATTTCAGTAGATCGTAATGATTTCCAGGAAAGCTCTCACCGAACATAAACCTGGCTCGCAGGACTCGTGCTGTGTTCAATATCTCTGAAGTGAGCATAGTATATTAAAAAAGTTTTTAATAATTTTATGTATGTGTCACCTCACCTTATAGAGTCGCATACCAACTAAATGTAGAGTTAGGCAAGTTAATTATGTAACAGCAATCTTTGCTCATAGAATCAGTAAACTGAAGTGGCAGTGGGCTGGTCACATCTGTCGTAGAACCGATAACCGGTGGGGTAGACGAGTTCTCGAATATAGGCCACGAACGGGTAAACGTAGTGTGGGAAGCCCCTCCAACCAGATGGAGGGATAACCTTCGCAAGATGGCTGGCAGAGATTGGATGCAGAGGGCCGAGAAGGTTGAGTGGTGTACTTTGGGAGAGGCTTACGTCCAGCAGTGGACTAATGACTGGATGATGAGTCTTTGCCTTACACTATTATTAATAAATGTCCTCTACTCTGTTAAAACCACAGACGATTATATTTAACTATTTAAATTATTTTGAATTTAATTAGAAAAATGCGTTTATGTCGCTAAACATGTTTATCCTAAACACAAATTGTACTTTGAACTTAAATATTGATGTATTTTATTTTTATTTTACAATTTTCGGAAGACCAACAGCTTCATACATGAATATGTGACTTAATAGTATCGGAGAGCCAATAATAGGTCCTCGCTAATAGATCTGGTATAAGTTACCATGAGGCACTGTAACACAGCGTCTTAAAAGCTAACACAATAAAATAAAAACTAATAATAACATAATTAACAAAATACAAATAACAGAATAATCAATCAGTCATCAAAAAACAGATCACTTAAAAGTCGCTTCGCCTTGCTACAACCAGTATTAAACAGATCAATATCAAGATCTTCGGATAAATGATTGAAGTTATCGCCCGCCCGCAGTAAGAATGAGTTTCTCCTGTACCTAGTCGAGGCTAGTGGGGTAGAGATGATAGGATTGTGCCTGAAGGTCCTAGATGGGACTCTAAGATTGATCCTAGACAATAACTCAGCGCAATCGATAGAATTGGATACAATTTTTAATAGTAAAATTAAGTCGGCAATTTCGCGACGTTTATCAAGGGGGAGTAGGTGGTGCTTTTTGCAGAGATTATGATAATTGTGAGACTCATAAGAGTCCCTGGTACGGAAGCATAGATATTTGATAAACTTTTTTTGAATATTTTCGATGCGCTTAATATACACATTGTAGACAGGGTTCCATATCTGCGATGCGTACTCGAGAATACTGCGAACGAAACTGCAGTAAAGAATTTTAATCGTTTTAACTTGCGTGAAGTCTCTCGAGCTGCGCATCACAAATCCAAGAGCTTTATATGCCCTAGCTGTAATATTGTCTACGTGGTTATCAAAAATAAGTTTAGAGTCATGGCGGACACCGAGATCACGAACGACGCTCTCTCTCTGCAGTTTTTCGCCCTTAAGAGTGTAATTATATTTTAATACATTTTTTTTACGACTAAATGTCATGATGCTGCATTTTGACGGATTCAGATCCAGGTGATTAAGGTGACAGTAATTTTCGAGACGTGCCAAGTCAGTCTGTAAAGCTTCGGCATCTACTATTGACGATATCGGGGCAAAGATTTTCATGTCATCTGCAAAGCAATATGTGCAATATGTTAAACATGTTTAGAGGTAAAAATATAAATGCATTTAGGCTAATGCTGAACATATTTAAGAATGTTATGCGAGCTAGTTATGTCATAGTTTGTAATTTTTTTAATCGTACAGTTTAGTGACCAAAACCCATTAAAATAAACTTTTTAGTCGCAGTTACAACTACAGTTCAAATTAGAATTGAAACCGATAAACTCTGTGAGAGGTTTATTCGTTTACGTAAAGTTTGAGATTGGCTCTAACAAGGCTGGGAGAGGCGGGCACCGCACCGCCGGTGATTTCTACTCTTAAAATCCAATTTAAATGCATTCCTCTGTGCCGCAGGAGGGCCGCCGATACGCTCCGGGGACCAATTAACTTATTCATCCTTAACATTTCATTGCTCAACTTTGATACTACTTTTGCTCTTACTTTGCGCATCTGAATGAATCCCATCCCACACACATTTCTAATACACTTTAGAGGAATACTTTTAGGAATCTATCCACCTAGTGTTAGCTTAACGATAATAAGAAGGGATATAACTACGATTTTCTCTATCTGACAAAATACCTGCACTGAAAAGTTCTATCACACAATAATCCGTCCATAGACCATTTTCAAATAAGATTGCTAGACTCTTAAAACTTACACTAACTGTATTGTGAAAATGGTCATCGGTATCATTTTCATTGAATATTTAAACGATACTACTTGTATCGCAAAACTTTCCTTTTCATAGGTAGGTTATAGGTAAGCATATTATAAAGAAACTCGCTTTTCCAAAGTAAAGAAAGTCATTTAAAATGCAATTTAAGCACCCTAATAGAAACGTTCGCACTAAGAATTGTTGCAAAGTGTAATGGGTTCAGGTGAAATTAACGCAGAAAAATAGGAAAAGTTAGAACGAGTTTCCCACCAAGGGTTTTTTTCCGACAGCAAGTAGCGCTGTGATTGTAAACTCTTGAATTTATAATGCCATTTTCGAACTCCACTTCACTTCATCGGGAAGTTTTAAACCGGTTCGTAAATTAACTTGCTGGTAATACGCGACATTCGCAGGTAAATTCAATAAAAGTTGCCAAACGGTTTCTTTGGAAGAAATTTCTCTCTCCATTTATCACATTCTCGGATAACTTTGTTATAAGGTCTGTTTACACATTAGGACAGTAACATATTACATAAGTTGCTGGTTAAAAATGGGACACTTTACTTCAAATCTTATCGAGGAGACATTAAACTGTTCAAATTAAAAAAAACCACTATAATTATATGATGTGTTTCTGACTGTATAGCTTGACACGCATAAACTATTTTGTGATTATTTGCGAAATATTCTGAGCGTGGGTGGGCAAGACAGGATATTATGATACTCTCGAATTATTAAGCAGAAAAAAACATTGCTTTAGCGATCGTCTCTCGGACCCTATTTATTTGAAAAGGATGCGATGACTCAAGCAGATTTGCAAGATATCTGTGCGCTTTCTGTGGATTACTTTGCAAGTCTTTTATATACGAGAGAGGGCCAGTATCATCACTACTTAGGGATATTAAAATCCCTTCTATTTGTGTAAGGAGCTTGTTTTCTCGCTGACGGCGGGCGGCCGGACGGCGGCCGAGGCATTTATCGAATAATCCAGATAAAGCAGAGTGAATCGAACATGTATACGTCGGTAGCTGTGTATTTAAATGTTATGAGATTTGTATCGAATGGGAATGAATTGGATAAGGTTACAGAAAATTTCAGGCAGGGTGTCGTGATGAGATGATGTACGAAAATACGGATAGAGTCAAGCTGGCCAGATTTCTATACTCTACATTTAAATGAAAATTGGTTTTACTTTTAAAAAACATTAGCAATGTGTTCACTTTACTAATTTTCTTCTCGACTACTCCAACTAACCTAAAATAGTAGGAGTAGGAGCCGGCTACCACTTAGTACTTATACTGACCATAAATTGGTCAGTATAAGTACTTAATTTCAATTTCTTATTAAGTTATTTAGGCATGGATTATTTTTATGTTTTCAATGAATTATTATATGATAGTTATGGACCATATCACTTCATAGAAATAAGATTCGATGAATATGCTTCATAGAAGCATATTCATCGAATATTTTACCTATGCATGTAAATATTACAGGGCATCAGTTGGTCATATCTACATATCGGACAGACTGTTAAATTTGCAAATTATCTGTTGCCTGCGTTTAAATTTGAATATTATCAAATGACCTTATTCTGGGCTCACCCCGAGAGTTATGTAAACTGTTATTGTTACTAATTGGGTTATCGACGGATGGTAGAATTCAGTCAGTGCAAATCTTTAGCCCATACCAGTAGACGTTGCGTAGGAGTGAACTAATTTTGAATTTCTTAAGTAGGTATCTTATGTATTTTATTGAGTTACCTACCCAATCTAGGTACTGAAGTTAATAATCCTAATTTTTAATTAATAATTTCGCAGCTTCAGTGAAGTAAAACCATGAATAAGGCACTGCTATTTCTTCTGGCCGCACTCGCTGTGATGGCCATAGCTGAGGCAAAGTCCTGTTCTTTTAGGTATGTTATTATTATAATACATATAGAACAAAAATATCTACTTTACCTAATCACAATGATCAAGAGTATCTTCCAAGCCAACCTATATTAAATTTTTGTCATTTGTTTTCAGTAAAACCAACCATCACTCCAAATGTGACGATGACGTATGTACATTTTATTATTATGTTAATTCAAGTTAATTATGCTCAGTCGATAGCATGTCAATGGTAACACTTGCAGTACGATTTCAACTCTTATGGCGCAGACAATAAGATAGGTATAAAGTGTTACACTTCATGTGCTTTCGACTGTCTAATGTAGTAATAAGTTATTCTCGGTTTTTCCGAAATAAGTATCTTACATGGTATATTTACCGGCTGATCTCACAAAACGGTGAGTGTAAAACTTCGTAATAAAACTAGACATCCTGTTTATTTTACTAATAATAGAAGAGGGACTATTAAAAATGCAGTAAAGAGCAGCGTTTGACTGGTCATACTAAAACAAAGTTTATTAGGCCGCGTTTTCACCTGCAAGTAAACTCATGCAATTCTTGCATGAGTTAGGAAGCGCTAAGCAAGCTGTCGCGACAGTACTTGCTATATACGGAGTTGACACTTGCAAGCTGCTGTCAGACATTACTCGCAGAAGTTGTCTTGAAGGTGGAAATGCGGCCTTATTGTAAAAAGATAATTTATTCAATTGTTAAAATTAACGTTTTAATCCTTTTCCCGATTCACTACCTCGTAGTGTCCTACTGGACTAGAAAATCCTGTGACACTACGGTGTCGAAGTTGTGCCACGGGACATGATATTTTACCAGTAGTGTCACGGGAAATAAAATCTGCAATGGCAACTACGGTCGTGCCAAGCGGGTTGTCTACTTGTCTCACCGGACATATCCATTTATGCAGCATGAGATATGCCCCAATAGATCTTATTAGAATCGTAAAAGGATATAATACGAGTAGCACGTAAGGAATATTAGAAGTACTTATTAAGGTATCGCAAGGGTAGATATAGTGAGCAGAAACGCGGGTACTCAGATGTCGGTAACTGAAGATTTTCTCGAATAAAAGTATATTTTACAAATACGCAAGAAAAGTACTTTTGAAATATAAACATGATGTGCCGCGCGTCATCTAATCTAATCAATGCCATATACAGGGTGTAACGTAAAGGGTGTATGAAGCCGAAGGGACGGTGTTCAGTATCGGTAACTGAACAACTTTTGTTCTACGACTTTTCGATTTTCGCGAATTTTCGAATAAAAATAAATTCATGTCTCATACAAATCGATCAGCTGACCGGTACGAAATGTATGAAAAGTCAAAAAATAAATTGGGAAAATCGAAAAGTCGTATAACAAAAGTTGTTCAGTTATAGATACTGAACACCCTCCCTTCGGCTTCATATTCCCTTCTACGTTACACCCTGTATAGTTGCATATTATATACAAGGTCAAAATGAGTTCATCGGTTAAATGTAAGCATCGGCGATAGCGAATATAGGGCAGCATGCATCAAAGGTGAAGGTTTCATGTTTATGTTGTAGATAATAACCTAGATTTCAATTTAAACAAAGAATATAAGAATTTATTCATTAGTTTAGTCAATTTCTTAATTATACACATAGAATGAGCATGTCCCGTAATATTCAATAGGTGTAGTATTTATTTGAAAACTAGTAATGGTATTTATTTGAAAACTTTTCGTCAACTGCTCTGAGATTAAAAGCTGTACTAGGTAGTAAAGAGGTCGAATCGAAATGTCCTTATTTATTTTTTAATTTATTTTTTTGTGTGAATGATCATCGACTTTCACTAGAAGGTATAAGTAGTTATTTTACCTTTGATCTTAATGACAAGAGTCCACGTAACTTACATTTGAAATTAAACTTATTTCAGCATGATGGCAAAAAGAAGAATAAATGCGACGATTCCTCTTCCTCATCCAGTTCATCATCATCATCATCTTCATCATCGTCCTCGGAGGAGGACAATGGCAAGTGCAAAAGTGTGAGTACCGACCGTGGCCTTTTGTAGTAGCTAATGATACTTAGCAATCAGCACTTATTTTCTAATATTTTGTAGTAGTGAACTGAAGTATTTATTATATAAATAAATATACCAACTCACGCCTTTCTTCTGTGGGGATAAGCAAGGCCACATGTAACGGAAATATAACATTCAACTAGATATACTTACTTCTATCTAGTTGAATGTCTTATTATCATCAGCCTATTTTTATGTTCCACTGTTGAGGACATAAGAATACATTGAGAGTGCTGGGTCCATAATCCAAAATCAAATGTCTTTATTGCAAGTAGGTAAGCAAGCACGTTGTGTACATTTTTTGAATTTACATTTACACGATTTTTTGAATTTACATCCATCACGCGGATCCAGTGCGGATTGGTGTTCCCAGGTATGCAGGTTTCCTCACCAATGTTATCCGTCACCGAACGTTTATTTACTATACTGCAGCCCAAATCAAGTGTCTTATTTTGTAAACAAATATTACCTAATTACTTGTTGTGATGTAACACTGAAGGAACTGATTGATCGAACCTGTTCTTCATTGTGAAAATAAAGTGATACGATATATTAATATGAAAATAACTATGCAATAATCACAGAATAGCTTAAAATAGTAGGTAGTAGGGTAGGGTAGTTTTTGTTTAGAAAATAAGACACTTGATTTGGGCTTCGGTGTAAGTAGTAAAATGTCAGATTCTTTTTTCAAGGTTTAGTCAACTTTATAAATATTTCCGACATTATTATGTACCATAAATGCATTAATATAGCTACTTATTACGCCGTAGTGAGCGGTAGGTAGGTACGCAGCAAAACACTCCAATTTGTTTGGAGAATATTCGCGTTCCAGCGAGTTTCTTCAAGCGAGCCTCGATTGCGGCTCTAATGAGCAATAATGATGAAACAGTTCCCTAACTTTTACTGAGTAATATTATTTTTACTTCCACTTTTATCCTATATAAGAGAAATATAGGTAAGTATTTTACTGTAATATTAAAATGGCAATGAGCATAACAATGAACATTTATTCAGGTGTGGAATAACCTAAGGATCTACTGCTGCTTACCTTATAGGTACTTGTTATACTTACCTACAGATTAAAGATATATAGTTTTTAATACTAAAGTTGACCTACCTACCTGTATTCGGTGCGCTAGTCCACCTCGCACTTGGGCGGTTTTTATTTTCAAGGAAAATTTACGTAGGTATAACCTAACCTACCTAGGTACCTACCTAAGTATATTTACTGCATGCTCCCAAAAATTGTGAACTATAAAAATTGTAACCCATGTGTAATTCACCAACACCCTCTTGGCCCGAGTGGTGGGTCATGGCCCGAGTGGTGGGTCATGGCCCTAGCCTAGGCTGATGATGATAATATATTAATATACCGAATTACTTTATCAGGGCCACAGCAAAAAGAAGGATGACTCCTCTTCGTCCTCGTCCTCATCATCTTCGTCCTCGGAGGAGGACAACAAATGTGACGACGACAATGACCACCACGTCAGTAACAAGCGTTCATGGTAATACAGGGTGACAGGACGTACCTGTAAATTGATCATTTGCACGGGCGCTCGGAAACAGATAAAAAAAAATTGGGGGCTATTAGCCGCACTATTAGACACAGTTGGAATCTGAATCATTTAGTAGATAGTAATAGTAAAAATAATTAAATGGCACTGAATGCCCATTCATGTGGTCAGTACAGTGCGTTCCAACACCTTGTAAATCGTCGAAAATATAAATAGCAATAACCAAGTAAAATTAAATACGACATCTCCATCAATCATTTAATTTAAACAGATATACACTACAAGTGAGTCCTTAAAAATCCATAGGTGTAGTCGGTCTCGACGCAGGACTAATGTGTATATAAAAGTACAAACATCTTTCCAATAGATTGTAGTGGGCACATAGTTGCTAATTATTGATATTTACAAGCATTTTTTTTTGTAAAAGCATTCTTTTGTAACGAGCAATATTTTTTAGAAATTCAGAGGCTAATCGTTTTACTTTACTTTTCAGCACAAGAAGTCGAGGCATTTCAAGACGAGGAAGTGTTTCACGAAAAATTAAACCCAGATCGAAGAAATTAATAATTTTTAGGTTATAACAAGTATATCGGTTTATATCACTCATTGCTATAAATAGCAATCGGTCGACAGTAGACCGGGGGACTTCTCGTGACAAATTGATAATGGTTTTATTATCGGTAATGTACTGTCGACTCGTTAACTAAGTCTTTACGTAAAGACGTCGTTTAATGTGTTTGGGATTTATTAATTAGCTTTAGAATAATAGTCATTTTAGATAGTGATCGTACGGTACAGTTATTCAGTCAGAATTATTAAATATTCCAAAATACCAATTGCATTTAGTCCCAGTAGTGATATGTCCAAGGGTTTAAATTGTATGAGTAAATTAATCCATAAATCGTGGTCATTACCGAATTTATCGATGTGGGATGTCAGATTAATTTAAATGTTATTATCCGCCTGTAGGCAGTCACCGGCAACTATATAATGATCATTTCATACCGCATTTCAGTACCTACCATATTGCAAATTAACAACGAACAAGTATATTATCTATAGTATATAGAGATATAACTAAATTGTACCTAACGTCTCGAATTACAATGCTCATTGCTCATACAGCAAAAGAGAACGACTGATAAAGTGATCTGCATTAATGCTGGTGATTGTACCACATTCATTCAACAAAACAACTCCAATAAATAGGTTAATTTAATGCTATTGTGTTTTTCTATAATCTATACAATCTATATCTATAATAAATAGGTATCTATAATATTACATTTGCTGAAGAGGGAGAAATTATAGGATCTCGTTAAATATCTAGATGACAAAATTAGTAGGCAACTTTTGGGTATAGAGAAGTGCCTAATAGTATAGTATTGGATGTTGTGATTGGTCAAATGTGTGTTTAGTCATACATAATATTAGGTAATAACCTTACAAAGGTTTGTTTGATCTTACTTATTACACAATATAATATGATCTACATATTAGTTAAAATATACTTATAATCCTACTAATATTATAAACGCGAAAGTTTGTATGGACGGATGGATGGATATTGCTATTTCACGCAAAAACTACTGAATGGATTTTAATGAAACTTTAAAATAATATAGCTCATACATCAGAATAGGCTATATATAATTATACTATATATAATTTATAATCCTGCGCAGACGCGGGCAGCAGCAAGTATACATGCATCCATACAAACTTTCGCGTTTATAATATTAGTAAGAAGGATGTACCTACTAGGTACTTATACCTAATATCTGGGTATGTAAAGTACATCATCATGTTGACAACATATGCGGGTATCTTCTGCAAGCAATTAAAATATCGTCGTAGGTATTTTAATCACAAAATACCACTCTCGCTTTCGTGCTATGTTTCTGGCATTTTTCCCTTCATGATCAAAGGATGTCCTTTGTCAGATTCATGGCGTTTTAAATAATATCCATTATTTCATTTTGTTTATACAGCAGTAGTCCAGTACCATTACCATGAGTGGCTAATGTAAGTTATTACGCTAGGGACTCGGTAAAGACCGTTTGTTTGAGGTTTGTCATTAGTGTGATTATTGTTGCTAGCGACCAGTTGCAGAACTAAAATTCCACCATTATAAAGCCTCGTTGTTGCGGTATTTATGTCAAGATAACTTACTACTGCACGTTCCTAGCATGCATAATTACGCTCGAAACGAGTAACTAAATACCGTAAAAATAAAATCACACCAAAGACAAGTAAGTACAGCAAGGCCTACGCTAACGAAATTATGTAATTTGTATTCCACTGCAGGAGGAATATGCCTTTGTCAAACTGGTTAGTAGTAAAAATTACCTAAGTACTTACCTGTAGCAACTGGCTCTTCGAATGAAATCATTGGACCGAGCTTGTATTGCGGGCTGAAGCTGTACCAATGAACATTTTGTAGTGAAAACGCAGACTGCTGCGTTACTGAAGCACTGTTCTCTTTTGTGTTATTTGGGATTGAAATTGTATACTTAATATCTGATTCTTATTTAAGAAAAGTAAACTGAAGTAGGTACTTACGAGTATATTAGGGAAAACTATAATTTTAGCATTGAATTTAAGTGAACGCTGGCCAACGAACTAGATATACCATATATACTTGTATATATTTCTAACCTTTAATAATTGTTCCGTGATTTTCAAGAACTCTTAGTAGGACCTGGCTATTTTACTACGTAGGTACACTAATAAGTCTAATAACCGAACGATTTGTAATTTTAATGCAAGTAGGTAGGTATTTGAATATGATTTGAATAGCAAACATGTCAAAGTTCACATGACTTCGAACGGTAGCACTTGTAGCACAGAATATATAATAGTACAAGTACTTGTAGTCTGAATTCAATAGGTACATACTTTATTGTACTTCTATTAAAGAACAAAACAAAAACGGACTGTTTTAGGGTTCCTTACCTCAAAATGAAGAAAAAAACGAACCCTTCGATTTTAGGATCACTTTGTTGTCCGTCTGTCTGCCTGTATATGGCATAATAACATGTAAGTAACATGTATGTAGGTATTTGGGTTCCCTCGTCAAGAGTTCGAGACAAATCTAACGATATCTCATATTTGCGTCAAATTCATCAAGCCGTTTAGGCTATAGGAGGCCAGTAGGCCACAAAGGAACGGACATATTATGTACACTCGAAAATCATTAGGTATTCCTATTTTTGGCAACAAGTGTACAAAGTTCAACTTACATTGGATGGATTGTTGGATTGAATGTGCGTTTGACTAAACAAGTAGGTACTTCACCTCAACTTAATTTCTTAAATAGGATTGTGTGTGTATTGTATACTGTATAAGTGGTCCTATATAGCTAGCGGCACTGATGAACGGGAATAGAAGTCAATTGATACAATAAGTTCAACTGAGCTCAATTTGCGTTACATATACCACTCTACTCGTAAGTATTTACGACCAAGAAGGATATTTTCATCTACTCGTATCCACGCATTCATAGAAGTACGACTTATCTTTAATAATGCTAATAATATTCTTATATTTCCTTTTACTTCTAAGCCATGGACTCAATTTACCTATTGATAACACAGAAAAAGAACAACCAGTGATCAAATACATAGATGACAGTGCTGATAGAGCAAACAAATTAATATATCAAGTGATACCATCGCAAGGCAGTGACGAATCATTTATAGATGAGGAACAAGTCCAAAATTACGTCATGATAAAAGCAAAGCGACAAAAAATTGATATCAGTCCTTATGTGATGATGCGGCAATTAGATGATGTCAAGTATATGATTATCTGGCTTAATCTCTATTGCGAAATGCACCCGGATTGTATTAAGAAGGCCTTGAATGAGGAATTGGAAAAGGTAAATCGTGTAACAAATTAAGATAAATAATTAATAATTTTCAAATTCACAGCACGCTAACTACTGATGTATGAGCGAAAGAGGTGTGTATTATTTAGGACATGTGTGCTTCTTTCTCTCTGTCAACCACACATACTCGTAGTTATATTCCTTAACACACATTTCTGTAGTAATTACTGTATATTTGGAAAAAAGTTGAATTAACAGACTATGGGAATGTAGGCGAAGCCTGTCTAATGATTCGTAATCTTATTTCTCGAAAACGTTGTTAAGGACCCATATACCCATATGTATCCATTTATATCAATCCGCTCAATTGATCGTCATTTAACTAATAGATATCTATACGCGAAAAATGGTAAAAGTGATACCTAACTTTTAAAAAGAAATTTCAATTACTCATCAATCACTCACAGTACTAAATGTTATTACATAGGTAGTATATCAAAGGTAATATACACAATCATTGTCCATGTGAATTCCCTAACATCAATATAGATAAAATTCGCGCTCAAATAGAATTATATATAAATGATCGCGTACAGTATATTGCATAGTGATTACAAATATTATCAATGTGCGTGGTGTCTGTTTGGAACTTTGGATATTGTTGTTCGATAAACGTGTTCTGCGGATTGTGTTAATATAATGTCGCCTTTGTTTACGCGAATAGTCTTAATAACTGCGGTCTACTTCCTGCTTAGTGACACTGCAGCCGCACCATTCTCCGGAGATGATTTGCTCAATATGTTCGGAAACCCGATAAAAGACCTAGTGAATATCTTAGTAAAACCTAAAATTAACGATACGGACCGAGACGGCACCGGCAAGAGCATGATCGACGTGCCAATAAATGACAGAACACCGGCATGTAAGCATGGTGCCATAAAGGATATGTACGGGGTATGCCGAGAGCTGGTTTGATCAAACTACGTCGTTAGTTTTATTGTCAACGAACTTGTAGCGCAGTGTGCTCAAAACGTTTCGGTAAAATGGACGCGAAATGTGTGATTTTTTTAACAGTCGTGATATTGAGTGTTTGCCCTTTTGGAGAGACAGGAGTGGTTATTGTGATTAAGGATAAGCTTCGGGAAGCGGCGATGATAACCACCGAGACTCCTGTGAACACCGGTCAAATCATAAGAATGCGTGCGCTGCAATGTCCTGATAATCAAAAACGTGATTCGTCGGGGAGGTGCAGAGAAATATTTTAGAGGTAGAGATTATTTAATTAAGTCTACTCGTAGATAGGTACTTATAGTTACGGATTGTACATTTTGACTCCATATCCGTATATTATGACTGCTGACAGATACAAATACAATAAAATAAATATTATCAGCAAACAGAGTTCAATTTTATTCCTGAATTTCGCATAGTTAATGCCTGCTATTATTGTTTAAAATCATGTAATATACTTATGTAAAAAAAAAAACTACTCAGCCTTCTCTCCATGCCCTGCTAATGGGTTATATATTTTATGTAATATGGTTATATCTCTCTATTAAAATATTATCAATCTTTTCAGATTGTGTACGCAGTGCGGCAACAGTAACAATAATGGTACCAAGATCATAACCAGAACACTATCAATATAATGAATCTACATATTTACACAATATGCGTAGGTATATTTAAGTATTAAGACATACAACTTGTACTTAAACGTGTGTGAGAATTTCTGATAATCTCTGTCTGAGGTCAATTTACTCCTATGAGTTATCGTAATAATTGGATCATGCCAGAATTTCAGTTCACAAGTAATTGCTCTACAACGAGACGTGCCGGTCTAGTTTTATAATTTCAAGAACAAGATGAAGATTACTATTTTCCTCATAAGCTTTTTTATCTTAACGATAAATTATGAGATCGTTAAAGGTGGATTAGTGAAAGATTTTTTTGGAAACGTACATGAAACGGCTCATAAAGTGAGAGAGGATGTGAGAAATGTTTTGCATTTGAATAATGATAAAGACGGCGACGACGTTACGTCAGAGGGAGAAAAGGATAAAAAGGATGATGTTCAAACCACAGACCCGGATACTAAAAATGTTGAGAAGGAAAACGTTCATACTACGGATCAGGATAGTAAAAATGTAACACCAGTTACCCCGGCCGCTACTGTCGCGTCAACCACTGCCGCTGTGGAAGTTACTGTTACTACGACCACCACAGCTGGTCCGGCGACTAATGACAAATCTACAGATAAGGATGGGAGAGAAAATTTCGGGGCCAGTTGTTCCACCGGTTACCAACGCACTACTGATGGACGATGCAAACCAACATTTTGAAACGAATAACTTTGCTTGTTATTATTAGATATTATGAGCTACGTATAATAATATGTTTAGATTAAATGTGTTAGAGGAATTATCCTAATTAAAAAAGTTAGATTATTGCTGCACAAATTATAATCATATAAAGGATATTGAACAGGAATAAACCAGATTTTTCTTGATATTAGTAAACGATCCAAGAGATCGTAGCACCATCGGCCCTGTCGATAGAGTCTTTTAGGTAGGTAGGTATATCACTTTTTCCTCTATTCGTACAAATATATGCTTTAAGCCATAGGTTATATACCTAAGTAGTTTAGTCTGACTTTCTTTACCGTGTTCTTGTCCTTTTGGTTTTAGAATTTTACACTTTTAAGTAAATATCTTGAAGTCGATTTTTTTCTGCAAAAAACATGACATCGTGTAGTCGCTCGGATGTAAAGATTATGAATTATGATATGATTCACATAGATCATTAGGTACATTATAGTAGGTACTTACTTTTTCCTTGAGTTCATTGGTACTTCTACTGTTAGGCAATTGCCTACTCATATTATATTCCTACAGATGGGCACTCCTATAAAATAAATATACTTATACCTATTTATAAATAAAACTTAAGGAAATATAATTTATAATCGTTTTTATAAATAAATATTTTATTTTACCAGGTAGAAAAAGAATGGCCAGGCGTAGTGAGGCGAAAATTATTCCTTCATGGATTTTAATAAAAGGTAATGATGCCTACATATGAATAAAGTTGGTTCAATAAGGCTTAACGGGCATCTTGAAAATACATCAAACAGTTTCTTATTATTTATTGACCTGAAGGGACAGCTTACATAATCTGTAATTCAACGTCGCGGGGCCAACATCTAGAAATAATTGCCGTAAACTGCAATATTATGTTACTTACAAATACTTCCATGGTCACAATGTTATCAATAAATGACTTCTTATCATAAATTATAATATTACATAAGTACTTACTTAATAATTATGTAACATGTACAAGACAAATTTATTTCATTTTGGCCTGTTATTTTTCTTATGCATATATTGTTACCTAATACATTCACGGTCAATGGAGGGTTAGTGACATTAAATATGTTATGTATATACTCGACGAAGTAATTAAGTAGTAGAGAAAATGAACGATAACTTATTTCTGATAAATAATGAAACTGAAGGAAAAGATAAAAATGTACCTCCGAATTGCAAATACAAGCTACTCCGCTGTCTTGCTTCTATCATTATCGGTTCAGACCCTGGTACTTTAGACTAGACAGTAACTAATTCTCAAAATAATGAAGCATCTACGGAAAAGGACATCTCTGCATCGATATACGAGACAGATACAAATAACGACTGGAGAGAGAACTTCCAGGGCGACCGTGTTCTATTATACGGAATGGAAGATGCCTTTCCTTGGACTTCGGTATGTCTAATTACACTATTGCATTTGGCATATACTCTGAATAAAACAACATTGTATTTTTAAAGTTTTATGTATTTTTTTCTGATACACATACAGTTCATAATTATTTAAACTATTATAAATGTAGTACATACGTCAATTCATTCTATGACAGTAAAGTATAAAATTAAGTATGGTAGCTTACAAAATTATTATAAGTAAGTACATTGCCACATTTCAATGGAGCTTTGCCCCACCTACAAAACTACGTGACCATTTAAGCTGTACCTATCATTTTATTTTGTTGGGGACTTATTACTGGTTTCATATTGCATAATCATTATCATTTTCTACTGCTCTCGCCACTCCTATAGAAGAATAACAAAAACAATGAATAATTCGCTTCGATTTGTTACTATTTTCTGAATTCTTAATTGAGCTGTTTTTTTCGACTCGCTTGATGTACAAAACTTTATTTTAATCCAATAAAAGACGGAGATATTTTTACATTTATTCGTTATCTTGTACATCATGCGGTTGATGGTGGGGCAGAATCTGGCAATGTCATTTCATTTCAAATGGTTTATTTTCTCTTTACGTTTCTGGTGTCACGGCGACTACTTGGAAGATAGGTGGTTTCATTGGCCCCACAGATATTTTGGGATTACTGACATGATTATTGATCAGTGGAACACCTTGACCAGGATTAAATATTTGGTTAAGAACAGGTGTCGAAACAGTAGATTTATTACTAAGTTCTTGGTTCACGTTATGAGTGTTTAGGCTATTCTGGTTGGTATTATTTTCGGTTGGTGGAATGCTATTTCCAGTGTTTTCATTAATTTGCTGTGATGTTGGCGGCTGCTGGTCTGACCATTTATTATCAGGGGGGTGCTGATAATCTGGTGGTCCTCTGTTTTCAGATGGTCCTGTGTTGTCTGGTTGTCCTCTACGGTCCGGTGGTCCTCTATCATCTGGTGGTCGTCTGTAATCTGGCCGTCCTCTATGATCTGGAGGTCCTTTGTTATCAGGAGGTCCTCGGTGATCAGGTGGCCCTCTGTAATCTGATTCCCATCTATGGTCTGGAGGTCCTCTATGGTCTGGAGGTCCTCTATGGTCTGGTGGTCCTCTATGGTCTGGTGGTCCTCTATAATCTGGTGGTCCTCTATACTCTGGTGGTCCTCTATAATCTGGTGGTCCTCTGTGATCGGGTCCTCTATTATCAGGTCTCCTATAATCCGACTGATCTCTATGATCTGGTGACCGTCTATTGTCAGGAGGACCTCTCATATCAGCATAGGGACCATGATAGTTATGAGATGGTTCTCGCCATCTTTGTGGTGCTCTTTTAACTATAAAAGAAAAATATCTAACATTAATATCTTGTTCGTGGACAAAAGAAACGGTTATGAGTTTTCTCACAACCGCATAACTTAATGAGATCTACATCTCATCAGCATGCATACAAAGTTGTCGGCAACCATTGGGTTTGATTGTCATACTGTTAATTAAAGCTGCGGATCTCAAAAATGTTTATTTTACTTGGTTGGTATGATTTTGTACTTTGTTTATTTTTCCAAGTGATTACCAACCAAACATTGATCAACATTATCTAACACCTAAAATTACAGTTAAAATACAACTTATTTTGCATTCATAGCCTTTATTAAGATAATTATTAGATAATTATGACCCCTTCCCTTCATTGATGCATAGTAGTGAACTTAAAAATATAATTTTGTTTTCTTCAAACTCTTAAAATATTATCACATAAAAGCATAAATCAATAAAAAAATGTAATTTTTAAATCGTTGGTGTAACAGGCATTGCTTGAAATAAAAATATTGGAGGTAGCAATGGCAAAGTAGTTCCTTGTGAATCATTGGGCGCATATTCATCGTTTATCAAAGGAGCCCCTCGAACTCTGTTGTTCGATATTTGATCTGGATTAAAATTAAAGGGATCGTTAGTAATCTGGTACTGGTACTGATTTTCTGCAAAGTTCTGATTATTATCAGGACGATATTGTGGGTTAGTCGGATTTTGGCTATTTGTAAGAAAGTTCGATTGATCGCCACTTGGTTGAGAAGGTTTCCAAGTTTGGACTGGTTGATTTTTAGCATATGGAGGCGTAGTGGTCGATTCAGAGTCATAAGCAGAACGCTGTGATAATTCATCTTGGGTTGGAGGATTTGGGGGCCCTCTGTTCGGCGGAGGTGGTCTATTGTCATTTGGTGGAGGAGGTGGTGGCCCCCTATCATGGGGCGGTTCATGTCTAGGTGGACCCCAATCCTGTGGTGGTCCTCTGTCATGTGGCGGTCCATTCCTTGGTGGTCCCCATCCGTGTGGTGGTTCTCTGTCGTGAGGAGGTTCATCCCTTGGTGGTCCCCATTCATGTGACGGTCCTCTGTCGTGGGGAGGCCCATCCCTTGGTGGTCCCCATTCATGTGGTGGTCCTCTGTCGTGGGGTGGTCCACCCCTTGGTGGTCCCCATTCATGTGGCGGTCCTCTGTCGTGGGAAGGTCCATCCCTTGGTGGTCCCCATTCATGTGGTGGTCCTCTGTCGTGGGGTGGTCCACCCCTTGGTGGTCCCCATTCATGTGGTGGTCCCCATTCATGTGGTGGTCCCCATTCATGTGGTGGTCCTCTGTCGTGGGGTGGTCCACCCCTTGGTGGTCCCCATTCATGTGGTGGGTCTCTATGGTGTGGTGGTCCCCAGTCATGCGGTGGCCCTCTATGGTGTGGTGGCCCCCAGTCGTGGTGTGATCCTCTCTCACGAGGAGGAGGAGGTGGACCCCAGTCATGATATGACCTTTCATGAGGTGGTGGTGGTGGTGGTGGTGGTGGCGGTGGTCGCCATTCATGATGTGGAGGTTCATTCCAGTAGGAACGTCTATCGTAGGTCCAAGCATTATCGCGAGGGGATCTCCCCTCATGAGGTGGTGGAGGCCACCCATTATAGCAAGGAGGATGTGGTCTTCCGTCGAAATATGGCGCGGGTGGATGTCCTCTACCCCAACAGTGGTGGGGAGGTCGTCTGTGGTGGTATGGGGGAGAACGAGGTGACGGCCATCTGGCGTTAGGTGGAAGGGATTGGGGAGGAGAGAGAGGAAGAGGGCTTCCCGCTATAAGATCCTTATCTCCTAATGTAGGTTTAGACTGCCTATTATAAGATGGCTGTTGGTATTGGGTATATGAATTCGGTATTGCATCAATATTTGAGTTTTGTATTTGTAAAGAAATTCTTAATTCTGTTGTCGGATTATTGGGTATTGCTGGGTCTGATATTAAGGCCTGGCTATTTGTAGAGGCTTCGATACTTTGATACTGTGGCTGGCTCTGGTACAGCCACGTATTCTGCGGTGACCGCTTTTCTGATAAACAAAGAAATATTAGTTTTAGGAAGATTGAGCTATTAAATCTAATATGTATGTATATTCATAAATGATATACTTCGAAAGTAAGTCGAATAACTATGAAACTCACATGTTATTGACCCATTTATGGTGTAAGTTGTAAATACTAAAACACTTACATGAACTAAATTGAATAATATGCCTATGCGAGGAAAGATGCTGGTTCGATCGACCAGCAAATATTCTAAAGACGGCCAATTGTGTGTTTGATTGAACCGGATGTTTTCATAGATAAAAAATAAAACCTCGACCAAATAAACGCCATAATATTACAACACACGGTAATGACCTTAACAGCAATTACAATAGGTGCCTAGGCGTACATATAATTTAATTACATGATGTCAGCCAATTTTGAGCTTGAAATCTGTTACCAAAATAACGTTTGAAAATAACAAAATGTTTTTTCCTCAATTAGATAAATCGTGAAAGTATGCGAAGATTACAAAGTAATGTTAGTATGTGATTTCCTCAAAGATGATTAGATACTAATGAGTAATGCACAAATAAATTAAATTAATAATTAAGTTGAAAAAAACTAAGTTTAAACTTTGAAAAATGTTTAAAATTTACCTCGTTGATTTCCATGTTGAAGCTCACAAGATGTTAATTGTAGGTACTCGTACACATTCAACAATATGATCAAAGTCTTGAAAAACATTCTGTACAATGTTCGTAATACTATTTCACTTCAAACATTTCTGTCACAACCCGCTCCCGAACACCGTAGGTCTGTCGGTCGGTCTTCGAATAACTGAGCCCTGGTGGCATTGTACTGTGGTTTGTTCTGTTCTGTGTCTGCTCATCAGAAACCTGTTTCAATTATTGGCACGGATATTTTATTTGGTATGCGGATTGTTAAACATTGCTTACTCATCTCCAATACGTACAATATCCGTCAAACCAATCAGTCGGTAACAAAAAAATATTATAGTTAAAGTAACAATTTAATCAATTTATTTAAAAAGCTATATAGTTAAATGATTATGTAAAGTCACTCTTTCGCGAACACCTTAAATGGTTCGTGGCGTAGGTACTCTCCGTCCAATATTTCCTTTAATTTGTTTGAGGAGGGATTTTTTTGAATTCTATATGATTCTCAAAGAGAGCCCAGTGTAGGTTGGTACAGGTAGATATTTACGACGACTAAATACAGTTATAAATAACATATAAGAATAGACAGTTTTACTCGACCTTTATACATTATTTTATCACATAGCTTTACCTATTATGTGTATCGACAGTGTAATGGAAACCATTCGACTTTATTTAGCAACCAAAGAATCAATGACCAAACATAATAAAAAAACTAACGGAACTTAATAGGTTTATAACCGCAGAAACACCTTGTTTTCGTTTTTCCACAGATGTTTAAAGGTGCGCCTCTTGTGTTACAATAACGTGTTATTGTGGATTAGACCAACACAGTCAACAGCACAGCAAGACGTGTAAGTATGTAGCACTCGGGCATTCTGTCGGTAGGTAATAGTGCCTAATAGCAAGCAACGATTTTGTGCATGTTAATTTATTGTGGACTGTACCTACCTAAGATTAAGTTGTCGTAGTTTGTTGTATTCCATGTGCCATCTTATGGAAATGTTACAAACTATTAAATGATTTCTTACGGCTAATAGGCTAAGGCTGATCCATAACAGCCTATAAGTATACGTCCGGAATCATCTCTACATTGAGGCTCGATAACTAAGGAACACTGGCCAAACACTGTACCTATTTGGCCTTGAATCTGCTAAGTAAAATTCCGCGGTTCTTCGCTTTTTTGCTACCAACTACTAGGTACTTACGCACTCAGCCAGGCGTACAATTTTCATAGTGATTTTTTGTTCATATTAGTACCTATATTTGTTAGAAAATAATTTAGTAATGTACATTAGGATGGAGGTACTTGTGGCTATCTAATTAATAATTATAGAACTACTCATTCTAAAACCTATAGTTGGCTCGGAAGAGAAATTTAGAACTCGATGAGGTCGGAATTTTTATTGTTTTAGTAATAAAATAATACATATTACTAACATATATGGTAATTGAGTGGTCAGTTTGAACAATTGCTAGAATGGTTCAATCAAACTGACCGTCGCGTCGCCGTCGCCGGTCACTAGCGCTAGCCATCGACAACTTGTCAATACTTTCATTTGGCCATAACCGTCATTGGGATTTTCTAAATTGTGGACATATTTGACTGTTATTTGTTCGGTTGTCTTTTGTTTGTCCACGCGTTTTAAATCAAAGTGAGGCTGTGCAAAGTGAAATGTAAAAGCCACTTACCTAATACTGAAAGCGGCGACAATCTCATTCCGGCCGACAAATTGAGAACACCTTCCGGCGGCGGCCCGCACCGCAGCGGCAGCGGCCACACTCTCTGGTAAATAGCTATTTATTGTGGCAGCAGCGAGACACCTGTCCTTGCGTAGGGGAGACCCGGGTACACAAACTATACCTGAAAATGTTTTGGGAGTGCTGTTCATAACTATGTATTTTATGAGTTCCTCGTCTTCTCATTTCTTTTTCATTTTCATGTCCACTGTTATTATTATGACTAAATAAATGAATGATGACAAATAAAACATTTAGATTCTACTGTATCCATCTCCGTTTACTGTTCCATTTATACCCGATGTCCGAAAGGATTAGGATAATGTTTTGGGTGTATGTATGTAAGTCGACTCCTGTAGCCAAAACGACTTGATGGATTCTGATGCATTATGTATGGTTAGATTAGTCTTGCACACAACATTGCTATAATTATGATACTTTTATGCAAGGCAAGGATTTATTATTATTTTTGTTATTACTTATTCATCTACTTTTACATTTTATTTATCTCCAGTCTCGCTAACGTATCATAAATATTCTAAAAGTACACCACAATATTATATCAAGCACGATAGTATATCCTCTTTCGATAGATATATCTCTTACGCCACAGACCGGCTACTAACTGGTCGAAACTGCGTAGCTACAAATTTGATACTGATAGTGTTGTTTATAGTAAGTTGAATTTAGTAAGGTTTTGCACGAATTCTAGAATATATCGCGTTCTTCAAAAAACGATGATAGCAAACTAAACGAAAATGCGAAACTTACTCATGCCACTTTGGTCGAAAATAACTTATAACATAAATAAATCATTGGATTAAGGTATTTTTTCTGCGCCTGGGTTTAATGCAAACTTGAGCACATTTTCGGCACTCAAGCATTCCAATTTGTGAAGGTTTTTAGAAAGTGAATATAT
This sequence comes from Tachystola acroxantha, assembly GCA_963506565.1. Lineage (NCBI taxonomy): Eukaryota > Metazoa > Arthropoda > Insecta > Lepidoptera > Oecophoridae > Tachystola > Tachystola acroxantha. The sequence goes on from OY735874.1 coordinate 8,950,477, forward strand.
TGGTTACTTTCGATTATTAAAATTTGCTATTTTGACTATCACGATTAGAATATCAAACGTAAATCTGTTATTTTTCTCAGTCGGTCCATCGGGGCCGGCTCTCCTCAACTGCCGCCTACCGAAACCCCGCTCTAAACCACGCTGTCGCTTACCCTTGACATCGTAATAGCCCCTTCACATTTCATACTGAATAACACGGGACTCTGTGGGCCTTATGCCTGGACATACCTAGTGTAATTCATTCGGGACCCTCTAATTATTGTTTGCATTTTTGGGCTGTCACAAAATTCTATGTTTTGAGGAACGTCATGAAATGTAAAAGAATGTGAGTAGAAATGACTAAATATTGTAATATTTTATATTATTTCTCTACTCACGATTTTTTTGTATGCTCTGAATGGATATTTTTTCAGCCTTTGTCTGTTTTGTGTATCAAGCCAACCAACATTATTCTTACTCTTATTTTTTAGACTCCATGTAGGTTAAAGTATAATTAAATTTTTTATTATATATAATTAAGCTTTAAGTTTTGGATTATTATTTCCCAATATCATGTTTTGTTGTCTTACTAGTCCAACTCACTGAATTAATGCAGAAGGGTCTCCATCTGATGCCTCTTGAAAAGTTTCTGATACCTATTAGAAAGCATGTATCAATCTTGGTTAAACTCAATATTATTCATTTACTTCAGTAATCAATACAATAAAAGTTCTAGGCCTGTATTAATAGTCTGAGCTCAAACCCGCCCTCAAGAGCGAATTCAGCTGATACACTCTCAATACGTGATCACCATCTCAAGTATGTCATTTATTAATAAACCAATCTTGAGGGCGTATCACGTGATGTCTTTCTCAAGTGGAAGAACGGTAGGGAAGAACGCAAGTAACATCGCGGTTCGCCTGCAATCTGCTTACTTATTTTGAAAGTATGATGCAGTAACCTCATTTAAAAATTTCGTCATAATATAACCGAAGATATTGATTAATGTTTTGGATAAAATATGGATAAAAGTATTTACTGCTATCGATTAAATATTAGTTCCTGATTTATTATTTGTTTGAGCTAAATAACATGCGACGGTAATGAGTTCATCAAGAATTCCCCTACCTTATCAGAATGACATTCTAATACGATAAGCGTGATGTATTACCTGAGTTTGCAGAACACTTTTGAAATTTCACCTTAGTACGTATTAGTGGTATTAGTTAGATTAATAAACGGCTTATATTGATTGCGGGAACGATGATAGTCTAGGTAATTCTTTGAAATACAGATTCGGCTCGCTAAGGCATACCACTTTTTGTAATGCCAGCAAAACAAATCGCCAATCCTTCACTTCTCAAGCTATCCGACTTTGGAACTCTTTGCCTGTATCTATCAGATTAGCAAAATCTCTACACGTCTTCAGGAGTCAGGTTAAGGAGCACTTTCTTTCTCTCTGATTTTTTTTTCTTTCTCTTTATCTCTCTCTCCTTCTTTTTTATGTATATATTTTTTTATTTTTCTCATTTTCCTTTCATTCTTTAAATTCCTCTGATTGCTGTCGTATTTTCTTTCACATGTATAAACTTTTTTAATATTTGTAATATATTTATTTATGATAGGACAATTAGTATACTTTAGTATATGTACGTCGTATATGTAGCGTATGAACTTAGTGTACTGTATGTAATTTATTGTATTATTATTTATATAAATATAATGTATGTTCCTGCTCTTTGTAAATACCATTTGATTTTCAATTATTTTTCATTTTATTCTTCTTGTATTTCTACCTCTACCTCTTTCACTTTACTATTTTTAAATTCCATCAACAGTTGGTTGCCTGGAAGAAATCGCTTTTAGCGATAAGGCCGCCAAAATTGTACATATTGTTTTGTATTTCTTTATTTGTACTTGTTTGTGTCTTTTATGTACAATAAAGTGTATTTGAATTGAATTGAACAAAATGTTAGTAAGTGTACCTACCTACTCGTATTTCAATTTTTTTTTACAAAACCTAATTGATTTACTACTTGGGATTGAGTTTCATTCTAGTAGGTAATGGATGAGTGACTAGAGTATTCAAAGTAATATGCACTCTTTTGATAAGAATGAGTATTGTAAATCTTAGCCTCACTTATCTAAGTACTCTATTTATTTGACCTCTATGTAAATGTAGGTGAGCTTGACACACAGCCGCGACCTAGCCGCGGCTTACGTTCTGCGATCAGTTGAAACGCATGCCCCGCCTCATTTTCTGCCGTCGTTACCTACTGGACGTAGATCGCAGGTCTCAGATCGCTACCTACTGGACATTAAAATGCCCACAAAATGAGGCGGGGCATGCGTTTCAACTGATCGCAGGCGGCTAGGTCGCGGCTGTGTGTGGAGAGCATTAATTCTGCTGTAGATTTAGTTTTCGACGAATATAAATAGGTAGCAGCTGTTCAAGTGTCCTGCAGTTATACTATTATATAGTAGTTATATACTAGTATATATGTTACCGGCTAAACCTGATTTCAGGATAAACTAGTTTGACCTAGGCCAAACTAATTCTGCCTATACACGATAGGATAAACCGGTATAGCCTAGGCCAAACTAGTTCGTCTGAACCCCGATAGGATAAACTAGTTTAGCGTAGGCCAAACTAGTTAATCCTAATAAGAATACGTACCCTCCAGGATAAACTGGTATGGCCTAGTCTAAATCAACTTCGGCTATCGTCCGCACGAAATAAATCTAGATAAAGGTCAAACAACCAACCTGTAGATACCACATTTAACAAAGTCATACCAGTTTATCCTGGAGGGTGCGTATTTGTATTAGGATCAACTAGTTTGGCCTAGGCTAAACTAGTTTATCCTATCGGGGTTCGGACGAACTAGTTCGGCCTAGGCTATACCGGTTTATCCTATCGCGTATAGGCAGAACTAGTTTGGCCTAGGCCAAACTAGTTTATCCTGAAATCGGGTTTGGCCGGTAACATATATATAATTATATTATTAATCTAAACTAACCTTTAAAACGTAGTATTTATTATCTAATGAATTAAATTACCGTGAAATTCTTTATTTCATAGGTAGAATCAGTTTACTTCTCAAACATTATATTCAACAAACAGTTTGTGAGAGGGCATCTAATTTAGCGCCATCGTGATCAGAAGAGCTCGCTTTGACTCTGTGTTAAATTTGCAACAATCCGAAATCAGGCGGAAAACTATCGAAGTTTGGACCAAATGAACAGGAAGTTTCTGGCAGTAGACGGCGAGGATCGGGCTGAGACGACTTCCTTCTGTTAGTTCAACTAGTTGGCCTGTACCACCAGTTTATTGGAAATAGTTCATTTAGTAAGATTGAAGATTATTGCATTTTGAAAGTTTTCATTTCTTTTGTTGATTTGTATGAAACTGTCCGCGTCTTCACCTCATCGGTAACTAAATGTAGATATATCGCCAGACAAACAAATGATAAATTAGAAATAAGCGCGATTCTCTCCAATTTTCTATGGTCAGACTTCAAACCTCTTTTGATTGGAATTGGGTAGGTAATTAAGTATGTTTATTGAAACCATATAAAAAACTTAGGATGATTTTACAAACGGTTTCATTTTCTAGACTGTTACCTATGTAATTGTAGTAGAAGGATATCCGAAAGAAAACAAATAAGAAAACCTTTGCCGCCATACACATATAGATAGCAACATACAACAAACATACTCCATCAATTATGGACATTCACATTCTGATAATACAAGTTTTGAACATTTAGAGCTTATTGAGGGTGTGGTCCATTGTCATAATGTCCGATATTTTTGGGTGCTGCTAGTTCCGATGGACGCGTAAAGCAAACACATATATCAAACACAAACCATCTGGATATAAAGTTACACTGCGGCGTTGTCACGCCGGACTAGCACAAATAGCTCAATTAAACAGCGCCGATGCGCTCGGAACGTCGCTTGGCTCCGCTTCGACAACAAATGGACGAGTCATCTGTTCACGTATGTACAGGTAGGCACCATGACACGTCCCAAATTGGCTGCGTACAGTATTTTTTATAGATTTAAAAACTTCAAATAAAATCAATTCGGTTTACATTTCAGATAAATATTTTTATACTTCAATTCTCGTTGTTTTCCCAAAAACCTTTCATATTTTACTCTCTACCGTATTTGAGGCACTTAATCCATATCTACCTACTATTTTGATTAGATTATAGATCTACTCGTATTGTATCTTTGTGCAATGGAGCTTGCTTTTATTAATCAAAAGCCAATAAGCTCTTGATTCTATTTGTGGAGCAAGCAAGCATTACACTCGAGAAAGTTTCTGGCGAGGCGATACGGCCGCTTGCCTAATTGGCTAGAGTTTTCGTTTAATATTTACAAGTTTTAAGCAAATGCAGTTGAAATGCATTCGAGAGTTTGTCGTAATACACCAGCTTTATAGACAGATTCTCTTGAAAAGTTTAAATAAGATTCTGTTTTGAACGCTTTTGCTTCGTTTAGTTGGCGTCGTCGGACGGTGTTTGCTTGAGAAAACTGCTGAGCTCAGTGGTTTTTGGATAGTTTTGTCACGTCACTTCACAGCACGTATCTAACTAATAATACAAAACTGATCTCCTCATTCGATCGTTGACGGCTTGGTAAAACTCCTGAAGTAAGCAATCGCTAAAGGAAAATACCTCCAACACAGGTTATCTGCCTCCAGCTAAATTAAATTATGTATACCACTACTTACCTATCTCCTGTATTATCATATTTTTGAATTTCGGACTACTTATAGAGGACAACCAATAGCTAGTCTAACATGGCCTGTGACAGGTTTTTAGTTTTATCTGGATTTCTGAATATTTGAGAGCCATTGATAAGCATTGCTAACTACAATAATTAATAATGAACAATATTTATGATTTACAATCGAATTACATGGATTAAACTGATTACAGGAATGTACCAAAATACAACTATCTATTCGATAGATAGATACCTGCTAGATAAGGATTTTGTGCTTGTAGAGACATCAAAGGGAGTGAATAGGAATGTCTCAATAATGTTGTTTGTAATAATGACACGAGCTCGCGACATGATCTCATAGGGGGTGTAAATCTGTATATCAAAGTCTCCTCGGCGTTTTATGTTAATAATTTAATCTCACGGCTGCCGTCTAGCGCAACGTGTCTAAAAGTAATTTAATAAATAATGGTTTGTCTTGTAATAAAATTGCTATTACAGTGACTTTATTCCCAACAAGGATGTTTTATTGTTATGAATTCATAGAGTAACATGGCCGAATATTCGGGAGGGTAAACTTCGCAAAAGTTCACGAGCACTCATGGAATTTTCAGTAGGAGTAATAAAAAAACAGTTCACCCTTCAAGGACCCTCGGAATGGTGGGCTACATTCGAAAAACAATATCGTCTTCGATGTCTCAGTCTATCAGGCCGGAGTCAATGGCGAGCTTTGCAAAAGTGTCACGTAATATGTAAATCGTTCAGGTCGAGATGTGTCCCGACTGTCAAAACCATACGGCGGCATCGAATTGATCTTGGGCCGATTTTTTCTCAATGATGACTTCACTTTCCAAAGAGGAGGGAGAAAGTTTTGTGACAAATAGATTCTTATGTCTGTTGGTTTACGTCGGAGGTGACTTTGTAGGTCACACGTTCGTGTTTATCGCTAGCTTATCGTTTGGTACAAAATATGATATTAAATACTGAAAATACGTCGGTCGTTTACTGCAGGATGACATTTAAAACTGACTTGAAATTTTAATTGTATGCCTTGTAATACTGTTATTAGTACAATTTATTTTAACTCTTGTGTGTGAGCAGGTTATCGGTACCTGGTGATAAATATGTAGGTATATGTTTCTACGTATTCTATTTATTTATGTTCTGTACTGTAGACGATATTCATAAATCTATTGCAATCTAGATTAATTACCAATCATAGCCGTAGTTACAATTGATGTGCTAGCGACTCTACTTATATAATCTATTATCATGGTCAAGTGTAAGGTGGTGATGCTGTTGTCTAAAATGAGTATAAAGAGTATTAAAATTCTAGTAGCTAGCTGGCGGATCTTAAAATTACTATAAACGTCGAGGGGGGTGTACCACTTTTATCCGAAGTGACGCTTAATGGCGCTACAATTTCACGCGAATCTCGCGACGAGACGCTTTGTTTAAATATGCAGCGTGTCACCACCGGTGACGGTGACGTACTCAAAATATTACAACGCGCGCCCGTTAGCATAATAAAACGAGCATCGCTCCAGGCGCCGCATTAAACTGCACTAACGAGGTGCAGGGAAATCAAATGTCGGACTCGTTATTTGTTTCCTAGCCTGCTCTTAGCGAATCCCGTCTCAATACTGTTTGCACTTGTGGCTGTTGCGAAGGTGCAGCTCCAACTAGTTTCGAGTGCATCCTATGTAAGTACTTAATTGTCAATGAATTTTAAAATTCAGTTCAAATTGTGTTTAGGACATTTCAACCTAAAAATCATCTATCATCCACATATTTCCTTTATCTCCCCATAAATCCATTATAGGTAGTTGTTATCACCATAAGCGTTCAAATATCTTTGAGTCGAGCAGCAGCCCTATTCTGGTCCTGTCGTGGTCGGTAAAATACCGTAAGAAACGCTTGCTCCTCTATATATTCATCGCCCACAAGTTTCATATTGGCTCTTTTTCACGAACTAAAATGACTACCATCTTGCGATCTGTAAATAGAGAGGGGCAATATTTTTTAAACCGTACTTCAACGATCACGTCACGGCTGTGTAAGAATCTTTAGTGTGTAATATTAATAATACAAATGGGCTAGTATAGCTATGTACACTTGGATAATAAATGCACCTGTGTTCCTTAAAAAGTACCGTTCGAACGTAACGTGCCATTACTTTAATAATAAGCTTCCTGTAGCCCTCCTCTTAGATAGATACCAAGCTTTATGAAACTATTAGATGCGGCCAACGAAATTGTAACTTGGTTTTACATCCTTGTTTATTATTATACTCTTTAAAATGTTAAGTAGATTTATTTCTCATTATAAGTTATAAGCCAGCTGTTTATCGTTGAGCCACATTTCCACTCAATATCTCGTGTAAACAACTGCTAATCGGCTATTCGTGAGATGAGCGTTCCTAACTCTGTGAGGTGCAGAGTTAAAGCAATTCCATTTGGCTGGAGGGCGGGCGGCTGCACTCTCTTGCACAGAACTTAATTCTGAGTGAACTTTGAATTGGAAAATAAATTCAGATCATGTTGCTTTACTTTCATTATTATTGCAGCCGGTGTGCGCGTATCGATGCAATGTTCCGTGACTTGCGGTAATAACTTATAAAAATATCTGCTTCTACTTCCGACTACGATTGCTTCGATTTGTTCCTTGTACAATTTTCCTTTATGTCTTACATGTAGCTAAGCATTACATACGTATACACAGCTACTTAGCTGTGTATTATAACGCAATAAGCAAACTATATTATAAAAAATAAAAATCAAGGGCATCATCATTATCCCAACCCACTTGCTGTGGTAATAGAATGAGATTTAGCACATCTATTTTGCGGATAGATGTTTGGTTCTTATTTACAATTTTTTGATTATTCGTTAACATCGATCACATGACGTATTGTAATATTAATAACCAATTCTGCTTCATTCTAGTTCACCCTGGTATAATAAACTATACTAAGATGTCGCTACAATGGGTAAACATATAAAAATTACAAGGTATTACCGTTGAAACGGACGAGCGGGATTATTGTGGCGTCCGAGCTCCAAGATTACACCTCGGGCCTGGTTAACCGTGAGTTACGAGCGCCTTGCTGCTCAGCGCGGCGGCTCTATGAGGAAATACTGGTTCGCGACGCTACGTGGGTGCTAACACGCCGATATTAGCAACGTATACGGGATCACTGCAACATGAGAACGGATGAGCCCTTTGGATGCGAAGAACTTTAAAACAACAGGTTGATAATTTCGCACGAAAGCTTCTTCGCTGAAAATTAAGAAAATAATTAATTGCTGTTTGGCAAGATCTGTGTTCGAATTTGTTGGCTTATTGTTTACATTATCGTTCTTCAAGTGCTACATTTGATGTTATGTTTAGTGTAGTTAAACTACTCATAGAATTAGGCTGTTAGTTGATAAAAATAGTTTCATTTTGATAGGTGCTGCCGACAGCAGAGCAGATCATGTGTAACTTGAACTTTGGACCATTATTATTATCTGCGTTGTAAGAGTTGACACTTTTAAATATACCTACATTTTTTTTTACCGATTGCATAATCTGCATCTACGAGATGGTAGCTCATGAAATGGTAATGAATGACTTTAAACAATGTTGTCACTCCTGTTCAGCCTTCAAGCTTCTCAATCAATTGCTCTGTCAAGAACTTCCTTTGAAAAAGTTTCCGCTCAGACACAGGGAAAGGAAATTTACATGTTATTGAATTTTTATACCTTCGTTAAATTGATCCTTAATATAGACCGTATTTTATATAGGTACTAACGTATTATTGTTACCGATATACAGCTCTTTGAAGATTGGATTGGTGGATGTATTAAGAAGTCAATAGCATACGTAATATATTAACATCCTGCTATGCGTCTTTTTTAGACCAGCAGTGATCGACAAAATACCACAAAAATTTCTATTTACCAATTGCAAATTTTTCATGGACAAAATTTTAGTGCGTGACTGACATTTTTTATTATTTTGTTACAGTGATCACATCCCAGACCTGTATCATTATAAAAAATCTATAGGCTGAGCTATGTCCTTTTATGTCAAATAAAGATCGGCAATCAAATCAATGTCAAATTGTAATATTCTTTGGTACCTATCATGACTAGCCTAGTTGAGCCTAGGGTATGTGAGGTTTAATCCACGCAACTAACTGCACATTCAATTTAGATTCGTGCATAATGCATGTCGGCGGCGGGCATGAGTCCAGGGAGCATTTGCTGTATCTAATTACGTATTATGCTTTGCCATGTAGACAGGCATCTGCCCACGATGAATATTAGATCACGGGTCGGACTACAATGCTCGCCTCGATATTGCAACCGATACGGGATCCGCACCTAATTGCTTCCATCGTCGACAATCGCCTTAAACGATCGTTAAGCATTATACGCTTGGTGTTAAAAGCTGATCGACTGTCAATTGTTTTCCGATATTAAAATCTTGGTCGATGACATGTTTTTGAGTTTTATGAGAATGTTACAATACAATTAATCGAATATTGAAGTAAGTGTTTAAGTTCATTCACATTCACTGCTGGACATAGTACATTACTAAAAGATTGATATTATATACCTAACGTTATAAATATTACGTACCTACATTATATATGTTACTTTTCCCAGTCGGTGTCTAGTAAAATTGACAGTAGATAAAATTACAAATTCCTTAGTAAATGTTATAATTATTCCGACGCATGTAGTACGGACCACACCAACGCATAATGCTCTTGAATGCAGGCGAGGTAGGGATGAGAAAACTAGTCTCAATTGCAGTCTTGATGTCCAAAACCAACGACGTATTATCAAATAAGTAATTGTAGGTACTATGATAGCATAACCACAACAAAACAAGCTTACATAATTAGTTATAATTGTCAGTGTGTTAATTTTTATCTCTCATGGAATTTTTTCACTCTGTCATGTGATAGAGTGAAAAGTTGTTTTATTTTAATGACATTATATCATTAAACGGATAAAAAAAATCCGTGAGAGAAAAAAATTAACACATTTATGTTGCTTTATTACGCTTTATTATATTTAGGTTTATTTCTGTATATATTCATTTCTAGATGCTACGACGTCTAACCAAATAAGCTTCGGCCTTCGTATCAGAATCAGAATCAGAATCGTTTATTGACACTGTAAGGTATATAATAAAGTAGCAGTTACAGTTGCTTGGTACAGAAACACTTGCAGTGTACCCAGATCGGGCATTCAATAAATTATATAAATAATAAAAACATGCAGTCATTTGTGAATAGGTACTACATACAATATACGTTCCACAATCAAGTTCCACAATTACACATATTCAAATATACGACAACAGTCATGTCAGGGACTCACACTTTGCAAAATACTCATTTAAATCGTAGAATACATTATTTATTAACCATTCTTTGAGGCAGTATTTAAATTTTGTATTGTTTAGCATCGCAATTTCATTAGGCAGCTTATTATAGACTCGAATAGCAGTCACGTATGCACTTTTATATGATATAACACACCGTGTCAAAGGACGATATAGGTCACTTTTGTGTCTAGTGTTTCTAGTGTGTATATCTGAATATTTTTGGAAGAACCCATTGTTGTTTCTCACGAATAAGCAAAGCTCCAGGATGTACAAAGACGTAAGGGTAAGAAAACCCTTTTCTTTGAATGTTGTTCTTAGTGATGTATCATTAGAAAGGCTAAAAATTATTCGAAGACAACGCTTTTGTAGAATGAACAGACTCTTTACATTCACAGAGTTACCCCAGAATATTATTCCGTATGTTAAGTGCGGGTATACATTGCCGTAATAAGCTCCCATGGCTACTTCAACTGACGACACATCTGTAAGTATAGACAAAGCGTAACATTGGCTCGCAATTTTATTACTCACTTTTTCTACGTGCGCTTTCCAATTCAAATGATTATCTATGGATACTCCCAGGAAACCTATACTATGTACTTCTTCTATTTTAGTATCATTATATTCTATATTTAAGTCCAATGGTGTTTTTTTGTAATTTCTAAATTGTATTAATTTCGTTTTAGTCAGGTTTACTTTTAGGTTAATAGTATTCAGCCATGATGTCAGCGCTGTTAATGTATTTTTAATCTCCAGCTCATATTGAATTGTGTCAGTTTCATTTTTAACGAATAGTATCGTCGCATCGTCCGCAAACATAACGAGTAAGTGATCAGTCAAGTGTGGTAGCTCGTTAACATACAATAAGAATAGAAGAGGGCCCAAAATGCTTCCCTGCGGAACACCTATGCTAATGAATCCATATGAAGATGTTACTTCCTCAAACGTTTTTGTATGCTTATTATAAAAGTTTAATGATGTTGCTTGTTGCCTTTTATTTAAGTATGAACTTATTAGATCATTTGCAACTCCTCGGATTCCTATTTGTTCTAGTTGTTTTAGTATTATAGAGTGAATAACACAGTCAAAAGCTTTTGACATATCAAGGAAAACCGCAGTACAATGTTTCTTGTTGTCAATTTCTTCCCATAATTTCGAAAGCATAGTATATATAGCCAAAGTACAAGATCGCTTTTTCCGAAAACCAAATTGCTTGTCACTAAAAATATGGTATTTGTCAAGAAAATCAACAATTCGTTTATATATTACTCTTTCAAATATTTTAGAGAAACCTGGTAGAAGGGCTATAGGCCTGTAGTTATTTGGATCACTTTTTGTCCCCTTTTTGTGCAAGGGTTTTATTACTGCTATCTTCAATTTCTCTGGAAAATGGCCAGTTTCTATCATAAGATTTACGATGTAGGCCAGAGGCTTTGCAATGTAAGGAATACAAGCTTTTATGACTTGCATGGATATGCCATCATATCCAAAACTCTTTTTATTCTTCAGTTTTTTTACAATGGAGATTATTTCAATTTCATCTACTGGTTTTAAGTATATACTATGACATTCATTTTTACATGTACTTTTATATTGATCTTTAACGGTTTCTTTTATATTTTGTGTCAGAAAGAATGTATTAAAGTATTCAGCAATCTCATCTGTATTCGTAACTGTAACTCCATTATGATTTAGCTCAGTTATAGGAGCTTGAATTTCATTCGTAGTAGTTGTATGCTGTTTGATTATGCCCCAGGTGGCTCTACTCTTATTTGCACTTCTTTTTATGAAATTTATATTTGTTTTCCTTTTTGAATGTCGTATTGTTGATCTTAGTTGTCTTTTATATTTATTGTAATGTAGTATGTGTTGTTCTGTCCGGGTTTTTTGTAGCCTTATGTAAAGTTGTCTTTTCCTCTTACTTGAAATTACTATTCCTTTCGTTTTCCAGTTTTGTTTCTTTTTATAAGATATCTTAGTCTTTATTAGGGGGAAGCATAAGTCATAAATTGTTTTGAATATATCTATAAATGTATTGTATGCTTCGTTTACTTCCGTTTTTTCCTGTACATCGTCAAAGTTTATCTGCGCTATATATTTCATAAAAATATCGAGATAATTATCAATTTTCCTATTGTATGTAAACCAATACTTCTCAGCATAACCCAGACTGCAAGGAATTTCAATCATTTGAGCAGTATGGTCTGACAGTCCTATATTTAATACACTGGATTCATACTTACAAAAGTTCACAATGATATTATCAATGCAGGTCCGAGAGGTTGTGGTTATGCGTGTGGCTTCGTGAATTGTATTGTGAAGACGATATCTTTTCAACACTTCAATGAAATCTATAGTGCTCTTATCCTTTACAAACAAGTCGATATTGAAATCACCCACTAATATTACTTTTTTATTTAGATTGCGATATTTCCGTGTTAATTTAAATAGTAACGTTTCTAATTTATCCTGGAACAGTTTCATATCTTTGCCAAACCTGTATAGGCATAATACGGTGTATTTCTGTTCCGGTAATGTTATTCCACAACATTCAAAATCGTGTTCCACTGAAAATTCATGTAACCAGTCCATTTTGTGGTAATTTGTCCCCTTCCTTACGAACATACACACTCCACCTCTTCGTTTTGATTTCCTGCAGAAAGACTCGGCTAACTCATATCCTTCTATTTGGATGCATTGTAGATCAGATTCCTTTAAAAAACTTTCGCTAAAACATAGTATGTCAATATTCTGTTCTATAGAATTTAGGTATAATTCAATTTCATTTATTTTTGGCCTAATGCTTTGTATATTTTGGTGTAATATTCTAAATTTATTATTCCCTTTAGTCTCGAAAAAACTCTTCATCGGCTGAATCCGTAGTTTGTGTGCCTGTAGTTACATATTTTTTATTCTTATTGTTTTGTACTAGATGTCGTGGATTCTGTGTTTTATGGGTTACATTTAAACTTGCTTTATTTTTAAAATACTGTACATACTTCCTCTTATATTCAAGCTGAAGGATCTCTTTCAAAAAATTTCTACTCAAAGACACAGCGTGTTTGTTCACGATGTCTTCATATCTTTGACTATTTATAAAACTCGCCCAATCAAATTGCAAACACAAATGTCTATATAATTTACATAATTTTCTTACGCTCATAAACCTGTTGTCGTATACTTCATTCAATATTACATTGGTGTAACATAACTTATTAATATAGTAATATAGATGCGACTGTAAAATGAAGGGGTTTGTATCATTCGATCCGCCAATAATTATTACATAATCTGATTTTGTGAAATCTTTGCAATGAGATAAACATGACATCAATATCTGGTTAAGTTTTGCCCCTGGCATAATTATAGATGACACCTGAAAATCTGAGCCTAATAAAGTTTGTAGTGTATCACGCACACCACGACCTTCGTCGTCGGCAAAAATTAGCACTTGCTGTTTGGTTTTGTTCTCCGTTATATTCTTCTTATCTTCTTTATTATTAGACATTTTGTTTTCCTCTTCTTCTTTATAGTCGTCGGCATCGTTTAGCTTTATAGTATTATTTTTGGTGACAGTACTCTAGCATTGCGCATCACTAGTAATGAAAGTGTCTGCTTGAATGTTTTTAATGAAGACACGGAAAGTGCAAACCCTTTACACAACGACAACGCATGTTTTAAAATTTTAATAATGTTTCAGAGATAAGTTTTTCCAACATATTCTGAGGCTCATAATTCAATCGAAAATAACATAGGTACTAACTTGAAATAAAATCAGTGCTACAATTACCAAAGAATATGTAGTTTTAAAGAGAAGGCAATAATAATAAAGGTTTTTATTGACTTAAGAATTTTAGAACAGAGTTTCTTGATTGAAAACTTATAGCTACCAGCATTGTTTGGAAACAATTTACAAGAGTGTCAAACGATAGCAATCGTACTAGTTTAAAAAACTGTATGACGGATGCTAACGCCTTCCATAGAGGGTTGTAATGTCGGATATTTTAGTGTCAACACAGAATATATAATAGTACGTCAATGCCAAAAATAAGGTAACTTATAAATAACTAATAAATAACTTATATCTAGTAGGATGCAGTTTGCTGTTGGTGGTGGTCGTATGTGTGTGATGGTGTGTGTGTGTGTGTGTGAAAAGGTACCTAAACCACAACTTTCAAAACAGAAGCGAACAAAATGTCTAGACATGTGCTAAAACTAAAGTTTTATGTGTCGTGGTTTAACTTTGGACAATCATAGAGCCGGTCCTCTACCACGCTGAAACTGTCGTATTTCCTCATAAGGGTGGAGAGAATGCCGTCATAACTCACGGTTAGCCGGCTCCCTAGTGTGTTGTAAAGATGCCCTTAACACTAGTCTTCATTTTCTAGGGAACACTGCATTTGTTCGTTCTGAAAGTTGCCGAGGTGGCTTTAGTTAGTGTGTAGTGTAAATACAAGTTGTTGACTATTCTAAGATAGATGTTTCAAAAATGTGAAATCTCATAAAAATAATTGGGTTGATTCAAAAAATTACATGTACAGATTTTCTATGATAAAATTGCAATTAGGTAAATATATTATACTTACAAGAAATAAACATACAGAGTACCTATATGTATGCGTAATTTTTAATCAATTTATCATTCAGCTACTGTTGTGGCAAGAAACATGAGATCCAAGCAATTACCCCTTTAAAAAAAATCTTAGTAATGGAGCATCCGAAACGGGTCGGAGGTCGTTACATTGCCCGTAGTGTGGGCACCTAATAGCCCTTCTCTCTATTCCTCACTATTTAGCAGGTGCCGGGGTTCCCACGTCCCCGTGCTAAAGGTTATTGGGCCTGCTTTCACGCTTTTTATTGCCTGAACGCAGTTTGAACTCAATTATTTTTATGGTCGAGCAAATTGCTATTTTGTTGCTTTATCACGATTATCAAGACCAAATTAGTTCCGCGATTGATAGGATTCTTTATTCGACAAATTCCGTTTATAGGTTGGGTTAGGAATTAAAGTTCTTTGTCTTTTCTGACGATAAATTTTCAAAGAATAATCTACTTTACCATAAAAGGGTTCAACTATAAATAGTAGTCTGGAAGTAAGTTAGTGGTACAAAGGATAATTTAATACAGTCAAACAACGGCCAAAGGAGATCTCGGTGAGTGCTGTTTTACATAAAGAAACATTTCGCATGGGTAAAAATCTCCATTCCACCTATAAAATTTACACGAGTACGTTTAGAAAAGCTGTCGTTTCTGGTGACTGTAAAAAGGTACCAGTGTTTTAGGCAACAGTGTTTTAAAAATTGTTTGTTAGCGGAGCGCTTTGATATCGGGCTCTTTTAATATCACGACACGACACAGTCACACACACGCCCCAAAAATACTTTGTTCCTATTAATTTTTGTGAACGTAAAAGGCAACAGCTAATTTCGATGTCCTAGAGAGCTTTTTACAAAGGCTTGGTGTTTGTTTGCTAAATTCAAAGTACTTTCAGTGAGTTGCAATTGCAATGGACCAATTCAATTGCATACATAATATGTAGGTTAGTATGTTGTACTACTTGATGTGCGATCGTATATTTTTATTGTTCTCTATATTTATAAAACGAAGAAAGAAAAACATTTATTTAGTGAGACAAATAACACACATACAACTAGTTGGAATACAACAAAAATATTATACGCTCAGTTTTGGTCCGAGAGTTTTGTGGCTAAGATTTTCATTCGGCCGCTTTGCCTTTATTACGGCATTCTTAGGGCGGGCGAAAGAGAATGGTTGTAATTTGGTTATAACGCCTGAGTCACCTGAGCGGCAGTTCTCGGCAGCCGGTGCACTGATGGCGGTAATCAAAGAAAACACGCTAATTAACCCCGAACCCCCCAAATATATCTTGCGACTCCTGTCTAAGAAATAACTCTCCCTTTTTTACGTCGCAATTACACTTTGTAATTTACAGATATTGAAATAAACCCTAATAAGAATGGTAAAATTTTATTATTGATACTACATATATCAATATAGAACGAGTATTTATATTTTTATACAAAATATGAATGCAACATAGAAAAAACATAAATTGAACACTTCTAACTTGCTTCTCATAATCAAAATATAAAATATGCAGGTACGTTAACCTTGCCAATATAGATAAGCTATTATCTTGGAAAATATAATTACTCAATTTTAATTATTCAATTGCAGCAATTAAATCAACTGTTACAATCACAGGTGTTTTCGATACTAGAATTTCTCTTGTATATCCCATTCCATCCCACTATCCCATCCCACTCCTACTAATATATAAACGCGAAAGTTGTATGAATGGATGGATGTTTGTTGATTTTAATGAAAGTTATAATAATATAGCTCATAAATCAGAATCACTATGTGTCTAGTCTATCTTTTATAAAGATCCTGCGCAGACGAAGTCGCGGGCAGAAGCTTAGTTATATGATATTTCTGTATCGAGAGCCGAGATACGGGTGCGGGCTGCTCCCCTCAGTCTGCGGAAGGTGTTTGCTCTCAAATCAGTCGTTTAAATAAAACGGTGTTTCTCTTTTTTCCGTCTCTCCAAATCCAATTCTCGTCGTTCCGGGAAATACGTTTAGTGACGTTTACTTTAGTCATTGTAGATGTTACTTCAGCAGGTAATGGTTGGATTAAAGATTTGTCGCTAAAATTAATATATGTGAATTTTTTAAACAGCACAAATATACGAAATTAAAAATGTAATGAGCCATTACCTACACACCGAAACTATTGTTCTAAATACCATTCAACTAAAAAGTGAATAGTATTCGTGTGTAATAATTATAAAATAATGGTAAAAGTTTTTTGTTTGTTTTAAAACAGTAATTTTTGTGACGTCAATGGCGCCTCGATTAACTTTAATCAGAGTTACAAATTAACCAAATGTTATAAATTAGCAGAGGTAAGACAGAGTAAAATATTTAATTTTCCACGCTGCGAAAGTAATCGTGTTGATCCGGTAATCCGTGAAAGATTGGTGGGGATTATTAAGCTTCATTACAAACTCTCGGATATAGGATTAAGTGGTGCTTAACTTGCTGACATCCGCTGTTTCGTTTAGGTGATTGGCTCTACTTATAAATTATTACTATATCACAACTTTTACGAAAATTGTTTTTGAACTGCCACGTATATTTTATTATGTCTGTTTGTTACGGAAACTACCAAACTTATATATTTTAAGAAATTTTATTCGCTGCAACGCGTTTAATGTATCTAGTTTGCCTTGTAACAGATACATAATTACTGTTACTTATTAATGTAAGCTCTAGCTAGAGTATGATATTGATCATTTGCGCTCTGTTTTCTAGATCCTGCTTGCCTGTTTTTTGCCTGAAAGATATTTTTAGCGATAAGGCCGCTTTTGTATAATTATATAGATAGGTACAGCTAACAGCAGATCAAGTGTAACACTTTGGACTTTGGACCGTTCTTATTATCTGCTTCATAAGAGTTGAATTCGTACTGCAAGTGTTACCATTGATCTGCTATTGTCCGTACATTATAATAATTTTGTGAATTATACATTAGTTTATCTATCTAACTATAGATACAGTCATCAACGTCAGTTTATTTTAATAAATAAAATGAGATGCATATAATTTCGGGAATTATAAATTCGAATTTGATTTCAAAAGCTAATCATTTGGTCTGTCTATAAGTATACAAATATAGCCTTGTTACAATAAAGCTAGTGTTTAAATGTAGGTATTGTTTCAAACAGAGGCGCCTTTGTAAGTTGTTAATAAACGTTGCGTTAAATAATGTTTTTCATTTCCCCGTGTCGACGAAACAAATTGCTTCATTTTTGACTCGGAGGCTTTAACAATGAAATTTATCACCAGCTTTATACCGAGCTTGCTGTTGTCACTTAGCACCTTCGTTTTATAACTTCCCTTTGAGGAAGTGCTTCATATTAGTTAATTAATGTTATTTCCGATTACTTTAATTATAATATAACATAACTATAAACTTACGTCGATTCCGCCACGTTAACCTGCCTTTTTCTGTGCCAGTCGTAATACTATAAAACTGCTTTCTATTTTCATGAAGTAAAATGACCACCACTTGGTAAATAGAGATGGACAAACACCTTCGAAATTGTGTGTAGGCGACGATGACCGCTTACCATCAGGTGGCTCGTCTGCCTGTGTATGTCTGCTTCCCCTTTCCTTATAACAAATCCAACTGAAGAATAAAGCTTCTGATTATACTTCGTTTGATGCAGGAGGAAATATGTAGAGTTACTTATTACTAAGATATCGCCACGTTGTTAATCGATTGATATTAGGAATCATATATCCAATATCATCCCCTCGGGGGTTCCGCTTTTGCCCACGTGACAGATGGCCAGGGCCGGACTCCGAGCAGATAATTAACACGTTTCTTTTCCACCGGTTCCGTAACAAAACTTTATTAATACCGGCGCGGCTTAGGCTTTGAAAGTAACAAACTTTTCTAATGAAGTCGCCTTGCGGAATAACTATGGGATACTTTTAATTTGTTTATTTTGCAAAGACGACATTAAAAGGGTCGCCCTCAAAGCGTTTGTTGGAAGTCGCCTGTGAAAAAAAGGGAGGGTAAATGTTAAAACTTTCTTTTTCGTGGTATTTTATTACAATTGAACTTTTGTATCTCTGTCGCTGTATCACTTTTATGTAGGTAATTAATTAAGTTATGCTAAATATACTTTACCATTAAGTTTCACTAAGCGGATTTATCACGAATCCAAGTGGGTTATTACTAGCTCAAAGTTATAGATTGCACAGACGACGATGGCTGGAAATGACAATTATTTAATAATTCCGAGAAATTTTATACAATTGTTGTTTTGTATTTAAAGTTTAAACACAAAACGTTAAACTAATCTAAACCAATCTGTTGCTGTTTTCAAATAATTATAATTATGTAGGAAGAAAGAAAGATATCCTGCGATAGAATATTACGCCAGTGCCTCAACTGTGGGGTCGTTTAATATGCTGATGATGAAATTACATAAATTATCACTTTTTAAACTTTTACGTTTTGTTTACATATTAATTTGATAAAACGGGAATTACCGTTTTATCTAATTAATATATTACATTTAAATTGTCGAGTCTTTAATAAAACCATATTTCAACGCACGAGTGTTACCTAAGCTATTATTTGCGTAGGCATATTATGCGAACATCAACACGGCATGAGCACGACTGGATAAACGAAATTCAGCGCAGTATTCATGTCAGAGATTTCAGTTCAGATGTCAAGCATAGTGAGGGTGTCAAAATCTAAGCAAACGTATTTATGCAAATTACCAACTCCATTAACACAGCCTCCTCCAGAGACTGGCGTATGCACGTGTTTATTGTATAAATAACTTAACGCGTCTTAGTGCAGAATGTTACACGAAACACGTAATATTTCATATTTGACTGCTCAACAGACTTTACACGTGTTTCACGGGAAGTAACACTTTATTAAGTAAGAATAAGAAGTAAGATTTTTAACTTTTAACTGTAGGTATCATTACAATTAGGTGTTAATGATTGGTGCGATTTTAGGTCCGCTCTAACATCGCTTAACAAAAATCACACCGGTCACCGATTTACGTACTCACTATCGTGGGAACTTACAGAAACCTATATTGAAAATAAGTTCAGCGCCATTTTCCATGGCGCTGAACTTATTTTCAATCAATTTTACTACCAAAATATAAAAATTAAACAGCATGACAATTTTAAATATAATAAATAATGCATTCGCTGTCTGCATTCTAGATTGATGAAAGTCAAACTTGTCCGGAGAATTTAATATCATCTTGCCTAGGTAGTTAATTAGGTGGGTAAACGTTTTGGATTAAATTTTGTATGAAACAAAGGAGTTCTCCACTATAAGCCTCTGATCGATTTGTACGAACAATTTTTATTTTCGAAAAGTCATAGAAGAACTAAAGTTGTTCAGTGACAGATACTGAACTGAACACCCGCCTTTAGACTTACACCCTTTCCATAACACCCTGTAGGTATATTTCATAACATTCTTTTTTACCTTGGTGATGACAGCAAAACAATGTTTATGTTAGTAAGAGACCAGTTTCTGTCTTACCGACTACTTATTGCAAGTAGACGGTGAGACAGAAACTGGCCTCCTTTGGGTATTACAATATGTTCGGTGTAAATACACCAACATTAGACATGACGGAATATACCGGTAGTCTGAGAAATGTCGGGCATTGCTAACGCCAAGTGGGATTACTCCCGGCCCGCCGCAAATATGCGTGCAATGTAAATTTGATACCCGGACTGACGCGGCGCGGTTGGACACTGGCCTCCGTCAATCTGAGTTATGCCACGAATCTCTGTTGGGGTGTTTTGACAAATTACTACTAAAATAATATAGGTCGGTGTACGTACGTTATACAGGCTGTAACGGAAATTGTATAGTGTTGCCACTTTTTATTCTACGACTTTTCTATTTTCGCGGAAAATAAATGGACTTTTCATAAATTTTGTATCAATAAGCTGGTTGATTTGTATGAGACTTTCAATTAAATATCTTTATTTACCTACTTGTAGGGTGAAAGGTGTTTATTTACTGAAACTGAGATCTATTCGGTTTACACTTTCCGTTACACTCTGTATAACTGTAAAAAGAAATGTAACAGCTAAATTGTTATATAATACATGAAATAAATTAAGATAAAGTGTCAGTTTGTAAAAATGGATTAGAATAATAGTAGAAAAAGTAATATAACAGATTCAATTAAATCACTGCAGCCGTCCGACAAATTTTGAGTAGGTAAGATGTTACTTCAAAGCGTAGACGTGTGACTGTCTTGTTGGCTCAAACTTCGTCATATCGGAACCAGATGCTCCCGTCTGGCTATATAGCTGGAAAACTATGACAGACGAGGAAACTTGACCAAGAATCGTTTTATTTCGATTTAGATAAAGAAAGGACAGGAAAAGACAATTTTAATAGGCTAATCGCTTCTTTGAATATGATATCAAGTAGGTATTGTTAGAACTTTGGAATGTGACCAGGAAAACGTGATATATCTACGTATTTATTATGTATGTAGATACATAATAAATATCTAATGGCAACTCATTTCACTTACAATCATTTCAAAAATCGAAATTCAAATTCAGTAGTTTACTGGCAATGAATTAACCCCCAACGAGCGATTCATTCATGGAACCAATTTAAGGTTCTGTATGTACACTTACACGCGGCCAGTTTGCGGAGCGAATGGCTCGAGTTGGACAGTTCTCCCCACATTACGAAGCTTTATGTCTTCGCAAAATGGAGTACGTGACTTCAATGTCTCACTTACGGTTGGTACGTTTCGTGTCCTCTTGTGATTTGTTGACTCTTTAGCCAGTTTTGTAACTCTTTTTGGATAAGTGACAGTTATCGAAGAAAGTGTATGTTGATGACAAAGAATGAGTAATTGTAAGTGATTAGATTACTCTGTTTCTAATAATTTCTTATCTTTTATCCATTCAAGAAATAATGTTTATGTTGTGATAAATTATCATGTGGACACAACGATTATTATTATCTTGTGACTAAGTAAAATTAGTTTTAATATTACACAATGGCACATAGAATATATGTATACTTATATAATACAAATTTCAAGCGTTAAAATAAACAAACTGCAAAGTTACACTTGCAAATCGTTTTAAGTAAACATCTGTCTGCGAAGAAAGAAGAATGAGTAATGATATTTTTCTTGTACTACCTATTTAAAGAGCTAAAGCTAAGTAAATGGCAATTTCTAAGCATAAAAATATCTTACAATAAAATTCATACATTTCGCGGTATAATTTTGATAATTTAATAATTGCTATAGTACCTTCTATGAGAGTTTCTATTCGACATACATTTTCATTCACGACAGTTGAAAGTAGTTTTAAATTAATCAAAACTTTATTTCCAAAATTTAAAAGTTCGGAAAGATATTTTACGCTGTAGGTATCCTTTACGTAACCACAATCACGATTCTTTTTTAACTCTTTAAGTCAATCTTAAATGTTGGTTCGGGATCTCTCACAGCCGCATTCCCTGGAGGCTCTCGGGAGGTGAGAAGGCGTGTGACCGGAGCCCGTTTGTGAGGGACGTGATACTTTTGTTAAGCTCCCCATTGACTCGAGACCTGAAAGTACGGGCGTGACACCATACCCATTATCAGAGAGAGCAATCCTCAGTTACAGCGTTCTTTTTGTGAGAGATCTTGTCTTTGGGACGTGCAAGGAAAACCTGTTTGTAACTCGAAAATCTGCAGGTTTGTGTCGAGATTAACTTATCAAAAGGAAATGTCGACTTGTTTGATACCTATCCTTATTGACTGTGTTTTACAAACTTGTAGACATGTGTTATCAGCGGAAAGTACTTATTTGGGTAAGGTGGTTGGTTGGTTCTGGAGTAGAGGCATCATCAGTCTATTTATATTGCCCCACTGCTCGGGCACAGACCTTCCCTTACATCGAGGGAGCTGGGGCCATGACCCACCACGCGGGTACAGTGCTGATTGACACATGCCTTAGATTTTTTGTTCTTCTACGGCAAGCAGGTTTCATCACGAGGTTTTCCTTCACCGTTTTGAGAGCACTCGGTAAATGTACATAAGTTTTTCCGTCGAAAAAAACGAGGATAACTCATTGGTACATTGGCCCAGTCTGGGAATCGAACCTGGGACCTCCGTATCGCAAGTCCATTGACCCAACCACTGAGCCACCGAGCTCTCAATGGAATAGAGTCAATTGGACGGTATCTGTCCATAAGTGTACAATATAGAGTACCCACAATCCACATAACAGAGAACGGTCTTGAAATTACAATTATTTATATTGATACGACGACTGGAATTTAATTTGATTGATATAGATTCATTGTAAGAATATTGTGGATTTACTATGCAGAGCTTTATTACCTACACGCTCAAAAAGTCACAAAAAGAAGACATTCGAACAGATACCCGAGTACCTACTGCGTTCATATCTATTCTACAATGTTGCATTGCAGTTTACGTGTACCAAAGCTCACGCTTTTTATCGAATGAAATCTTTGCATGTTCCATCAACTTTTCTCCCTGCATTTCGAAATTGCAGTACCGCAAAAGAGAATGTAATACAAGGTGCAAGTTGCATCGGCGGAGTGCAATCCGCAAAGCCGGAACGATTGTGAGGATTTATCAATATGGGCAGGGAGATTCGCCTTCGGTCCGGAATACTACAGTAGCTTGGTCCGGCCGAGGATTTGTTGCATGCTTGTTTTTATTATGTAATGTGGTCTAACACATTTGCATTTAAATTGTTTAATTTTGTAGGTTTTCCTTTACAATCGGCATAGGTATTTTTTTTCTAATGAGCGAAGATCTGTACATTTTATATGGAGGGTAATTATTGTAGGTTCTAATATTTCTGATTAATCTAAGTAATCCTTGTACAGTCGTATTGCGTCCAAAATATTTTCTATACCTATTTAATTAGGTATAGAAATGTCTATACTTACAAAGTCGTGTTTTTATTTTTACATAAGTACGAGTAGTAGTATCAAAGTTAACAGAATTGCAGAGAAAGTCAGATTTTTATATGTCCCGGGTGGTAGTATAGTGACTCCACTCGGATTTTTACGATACGCTGAATTTACAATCGCCTACGAAAGCACACTGTCTTGAACAATCCCTTTGTTTGTTCTATTCAAATCCAATGCTAATACGTTCACAGAATCAAAGCGGAGGACGGATGTTCTTTGCGTCGTAGGAAACGGAAATTTGAATGAATAAGAATAGCTAAGCTAAGTATATTTGGTTTACGAGGTCTATTTTTGTACGTCATCTGTTTTCTTTTACGGTTAGGAACCGTGGTTTAGAAGGGACGGAGAGGGCAGCTCCATAATATAAGTTTGATTCGCAACACAATGAAATCGATAAATATTAGTATTATAAATATAGTAGTATTCTTTAAATTTAGAAAAACATCTATTTTCTGCCAAAAATGAAGTTGTATTATTTAAAAATTACAGACATTGCTGATTTGATTGCCGAAGTTTTTTAAAAGCTTTAAGGAATTTAATTAACATTTATGTAATTTTTGAATTGAATAAAATAATCGTAAATTAAAATAATTATATTTTTTAAAGCTGTTTTGTTTCACTAGCACCTAGCTTTTGGTTACCAATAACGATCTGGTTATGGATAAGCTCTCCAGCAATCTTAAAGCCCGTTTGCAAACTAGATGGACTGGACTAAATGAGTGGCCTGGTGATAATGTAAAGTTAGTGGCACCCGACCGCATTAGTGGGGCACTAATGGCACGGACTCCCCGAAAAGTTGGTAACTTGCGGAATCTATCGGCGGCCGCGCCTCTTCTTTATGAGCCACCATTATCATCGCTTTTGCGTTTTCCGATAAAACGTGTTCGCCCTACTTTTAACAGCCGCTTTCGCGAAGTTTAAAGAGCCTATAAAATCTATTATATTCAATTTTTGCTCTTATCGTTGAGCAAGAATCATTTTACTAATACCTTTTTAAATTATTGGTACAGCTGCAGAGCGTTAAAGTGAACATTATCCATTTACATCACTAAACTGCTCATAACACCTAACAAAAATAAAACTAGACCGCTAACTTTCCACTTAACTTCTCAGAAGTGTTGGCTTCCCGTTTTTAAAAGTCCGTTGCTTTTTTGCTTGAGCGAAAGAAAGCGCTTTACGGTTGTAAGTTCAAAACAGCTTTTAACACTCTAAACGTAAAGTTTTGCCTGTTTTTTGGTGTCAATAGTTTTGTTCGTTTTTAAGGCATTAAAATTCCATCAAGCTGCACGTTATGCTATGTTATTTGCAAATTATCGAAGAAACAAAAGACGACAATAACAAAATATTAGTAAAATATTTATTGCAATGACAGCAGGAATGAAAAATAAAACAATGAAGAGGAAAAGTGAGTGGCGTGCATTGCTTGGGGTTGAGACGTTCAGACAACGCCGATGCGGTGCTTCCCCTCCGTAATGACAGCCAGTTGACATCGTCTCAAGAGTTTATTGTCTTCAATCTTACTCTATGGCATATTACTTTTCTTATTCGACCCTGTTTTTGTTACAATAATATGTGGTTATAAAATAAAATATACTCATTTTCTTCCTTTAAATAGTAAAGACAAAATAATTTACTAAATCGTGAAATGTTTGTAAGTACCTACCTATATTAGCTACTTAGTGCCGACTGTAGGCAGGTTGGTTAGCAGCGGAAATTATTTCTTCAACTTTGATAACTTTAAAAGACTTACTAATAAAATGTAAAGGAACATCGGAGGAGCGATTTCCTCGGCGATGCCGGCCAATTGAGCCTGAACGAGCGCGTTTATGCATTTCATTCGGATTTTTATTTTTATCAGTTCCATCGGGAATACGATGATTTCTTGTCTGTGCTTGAAATATTAATTCGTCTCAATAAATTGGTTTTCTGACTGATCTTTTACGGTTCAATATGAATAACGTTTTTTTTTAAATTTTGTCTACTACATCGTAATTTAGACTGACTATGATTATTCAGAATTTGTTTTATGCATTATGCCATCCTCGGCGAACAAATTTTAACATTATGATCTTGCTCTGGGTAGGACTTGAACCTGTGCAAGGTTCAAGTCTTACCTGCGGCAAGAAATTTTTCATCATGATTATTATTATTTAATTCAGTTTAAGTCAGTCAGTCAATATTCTTATTATTATAGTATATTATACTTCATAACGTACCTATTACACAAAGAATTAGACATAGGTAATGCAATAAATAATATATTTATACAAACGACAAAACGGCCTCCAGGAGAATGGGCATGAAAAGGCTTCAAAGCCAGAATATGTGCATGGAAGCATATGTCAATTATGCACTTACCGGCAGACAATGAGCAAAGCCTATCGTATGAATCTGTTGGGAGCACCTGACGCTGACGTTCAGCAATGACATGCGAATTCTCTTTGTACCATGTCGCCACGAACTGCTTTCAAAGGGAGGCGTACCTACATAGCTACCATAGTAATAAAGTTTGCAGACACGAGTAGTTAAATTATAAGCTGATGTGCTGAAATAATCCTTATATTACGTTGCTTTTTTCAATCATATAATAATATATAATCTCCGTCCACTAGGAAATAATAATTACGAAATTATTGTATTGAAAATTCTCAAAATAATTTCAATGAAAATGTATTTGGTGTTTGTTTATCTATTTTATATATATTCAGTTCTAGTATGTATAAAACAAAGTCTCATAATGATAATTATTTTCAATATAACAAGGGCATATTACCTACGTTGTAGTTAACTATTGAATTAGGGAGTCTGAATCTGGCAGATGAAAAGGATTTGATCGGATAATATTATAGATGATTTAGATAGAATATCCTAAGCTATAATTATGTTACCCACTCCATATTATTGAGTGGGTAGCATATAGCTTAGGGTAGTAGGTATGTTGTGGGTAGCATCAGTGCTACATATACGCAGGTGACTATAAATATCATAATTTAATTTACATTCGACATAGAACAAACAGAGGAATCGAAGTTGTTAACAATAGAAACTTGAGCAGACAATTAATTTCCCATTAGATATACAAAGGGAGAATCAAAGTAAATACTACAAGGGTAATATCCAGGTGCGGATTAAGAGGGGGGTAAAACATTGGTAGTAATTAGACATGTAGGTAGTTGATGTTTGATACTCGTAACACAATTCGTTAAAAAGTTTTTTAAAGAAATATTTCAGTTACAAAAGAAGTTGTAAATATCCTCCTATTTTGTACACATAGTTTAGTATTCTGCTTTATTCGATTTGGACTGATGCCTATAATATCGACTCATTAGAAAATTATATATTCTCTGTTTATTAGATATCTAATCTATTATGAACTGTGACAAACCAAAGTACATATCTAAGTATACTTCGTTATATGTGTTACAAGCTAAGAAACATAAAGGAGTCCCTGTCAGCCGACGCGAATAAGTTTACACTTAGTTAATTAAAAGATTACACATGAACGGGTAATTAACAACGGATTTGTTCCCTCATCTGTTACGCAGTCTCATCGGATGGGGTAAATCCCGAGTAACGAAGGTAATTTCATTCTGATACATGTTTCAGTTAAGTCTTACTTAGTACTTAGGTATTATTAATTTTAATAAAGACCTCGTATACATAGGTTTTACTTAGTTTATGTTATAAAATACATACCTTATAGGTATTAGTACCTGTTTACTACTACTCGAGTAAATATTCAATTCATTACTAGACATTGAATTTAAAATATAGAAATTTGCAAATTCTGTACGTGTTGAATGAAGGTATTAATAGAGAACGGTATGCGTAGGTACCTAACCCCTCGCGTGCAGAGGGAGGCACTGTAGGTGGAGGAGGTGTATTCTATGATGTGATAGCGAAAAGTTGCGATACGAAAGACTCCAGCGAAAGCAGTGATAATCATGGAAGAACCAACTTACCAGCATCTGGAGCCCGAGATATTATGTTATTTGGTAGGCTTACAGCTACTAATAGGTAATATCTTAAAAATTTACACAAGGCCAATTACAAACCACCGCATTTATTGTAAATATCACATTTATTGTAGAAGTGAGATACATATAATATATAGATATATTTATAAATTTATATAAAATATACGTTAACTGCTTTTAGAATATACTTCACATAGTTTTCGGTGGGATCGTAGCAATAGATGGAATCTCATCTCTACATACTACGGCAAAAAGCGAGAGTTTATCATTTAAACATAAAATAAAACATCATTTACCTTCTCTAAGGTAACTAAGTCTAAAGATTAATTTGTAGACTCGTTAATTATGTTTCTAACAGCAGCGGTTTATTGAGAAATCAGAATAGATCAAAGGAAACAAAATCAATAATGTAAAGAGCTGGAAACGTTCAATTGACCGAACGCACAATGGGCGGGGGTTTTGTTGGATTTTAATTTAAAGTTCATTTCGGTTTCCGTCGGATACAAGTTGATAAAATTAATAAACAACGTCACGTCATTAATTTATATGTAAACTGTGCGATGACGATGAGAGATATTTCAATTGCTTTTTCGCGGTTTCAGTTTCCTTTGAAGGGGTCGACTGAACGAATATAAATGAATCTTATATTTATGATACTTTTTTCGTTGCCTCTGCTGTTGCTAGCATTTTATTGCTCGTGAAAGGGTACGAATTGTTTTGCTGACAGATTTACGAGGAAAGATTCGGCGTTTATTTTATCTGTTACTGTTCTTTCTTGAGTTTAAGAAAGGCAACTTTGATTGCGGACGCTTTGGAAACAATATTTGATATTTGCTAAACAAATAGGTAAATTGCAGAATTCGTCATATTCTAATGAAATAATTGTCCTTTTCATAAGGGTTAGCTTTGACAAATATTTAAGTAGTTTTAAATTCGACAATTTAAATCATACGTGCCATTTCGACCAGGCTGGTCCGCGCCTCTGGCGACCTGAGGGCTGGCGCTTGCTTACCTCTCTCAAAGAATAAGTTTAACCATACAGAGAGGTAATGCAGCCAGCGTCCTCGGCACGATCTTTACGACGTGCTCCCTTGATGGTTGTAAATAGTATTATATTTTTAGATTAGGTTTAGTTTTTAAGTGGGTATATATTTTGTAGGTTAAATCTTTATTACTCGTATTTTAATTATTGAATAAATATATAATTTCTAGTCTGTTATTCTGTATGACATTTTGGAATATGTAGCCATATTCCAAAATGTCATACTTGGTTGACATTTTTGTAGGTTGGTAGTTTACAATATTCTTACAATATCATGTAGGAATATACTATATTTCAAGGGCCTCTAAACGAAACTGATAAATATTATTATTAATTCGTTCCAGGAGCGCAGTGAAGTGTTGCAGCTTCAGCGAGGAGAGGCTTGAAGGCTGCTAACTCGATAACAAGACACAACAGCTTTCCTAATTGCAATTTATTGCAGGTACTACAAACAGTCTGTTTCACTCCTCGCTCACGTATTTTAAATTAATTTGCGAATTTCGACAAGCAATTAGATCTTGCAGTGAGTCACTTTGGGAATTTACTTACGCGAACTGTTTTAGAATTAGGGAAGCCTGCTTAGATACAATCAAGTACCTACAAATTGAATGAATATTTTGTATTTTTTAAATTGAAATGTACCGTCATTTCATCTATTTATTACAAAAATTCGAGCTTGTTAAAAATAAAAAGTACCTAATTTTAACGTTGCCTTGAAATATTACAGCTTTGACTTATTTAGAATACCATTAATTTCACAAAATAAATTAAAATGAACAAATAATAATAATAAAATATTTATTACACATACTTGCACCTATTCAAATAACTAAAAATATTATCTAAAAAAACAATACAATTATAAATACTTACCTATATCTAGCCAACACTACACCTCGTCAAGGCCCGTCCCGCGCGGCAGGGTGCACTTATAAACCTTATTCCTATTTACTCTTATTATATTAACCCTACATTAACATTATCCTATGCTTTGCTATAAAAGATTTGTCTTTTATTTTCACAATGCTTACGTACAACTGCTCACTTTTCGAGTCTGATATTCAAAGGCTCTGCTTATATTGTGAGAAAAGCAATTAATTCCAACTCTACAATACAAAAGTTCTCCGTTTTGACGCATTGTGTTCCGCTTACCCGTTTGCTTTCTGGAACGGTTTATTCAATGATTTCCTTTATTAGCCGTGTATTGAAAACGAGAGAATAGCCTTGCTGGCTGTGTACTGCTTAACAGAATAAAGGAAAAAGTATTGTCGTCGTTTATATTCCAGAAATAATCTGTAAAGATTGGATTGGGCCCGCACTTGGCCCGTACTGACTTTTCCGCTGACAGAATACGATGAATACTTTGAAATATAATATGTTACCTACTAACTATCAGTTTATTTTTATATTTAAATTTAAACGATAAAATAATTTAGCGGCCTGTACATATTTGCCTGTAAATATACCAAATTATTATATTAGAATAATTTCCTTTAAAGATAGATATCAACTTACCAGAATACATATACATTGTCGATTTAATCCTATTTTCAGCTTGTATAATCATTGTCGCCGTTAATGACGGTGTAGGCGTAAATATCCCAGAATTGTTTAGATTTTCAACATTCGATATCGCACTAAATGCTATCAAAGTGCACAATAGCGCCGAAGGGGATTAATTTGTTGACAGTAAATTGGATCCTAATGAAGCAAAGGCTCTTTAGGTAAACAAACCGGCCGTCTTACCCCTGTTTACATGATTCAACGGTTCGTTAGCTTTGTTTCAAATCCAATCGCCCGTTTACTATACAACCCTTGTAGTTGTTTAACCTTTGTGTATTACTCTACCACTATATTAAGAATGCTTCATGATTAGGAACTGTGCTTTTATAAAAATATGTACAAACAAAACGAATATGTTTAATAGAAAGTTCTTTTAGTTATTGTTAATTTATGTAATATACACCGACGACAAATCTTCTTAGCAACAATTTAGTTGGTCATTTGAATATTATAAATATTGAAGCATTTCATTAGGATATACTTACGTAAGATCATTTACGTCACAGTTTAATCATAACCTATGACTGTTGTGATCCAATTTAAATCCATTGTTTATTTATTTTAACTTTATCTAATGCCTCAATGAAGAGGTGAATACTCTGTATTGCTTTTTTAGAACAAAGTTTTGCTGACGATAACGTAAAAAGGAAATTGTTGAAGTTCCAATTGTTATTATTTTCTTGAACTTTGTTACCTTAATTATTTATTGCCTTAATTTTGGCATCTTTAATATGAAGCATTGTGTGTAATGTACTTCTAATTATTTCTTTATTAAATGGTTTTGCTTTGTAAATATATATTTTATTAAAATTCGGGTAAATTTGTGGTAGATTTTACTTCTTATACTACTTCTAGTACTTACTTATTTACCATTTGATTGAAGTTCTTCACACAACAGTAAGCATATAGAATACCTAGGTGTTGCGAAATAGACAATCTAAAATACAAGAAGTAGGTTTTATAGTCATCTTTTGTTACCTAACATTAAAGTGATAGTTAAACACTATGTAGTGCATATAGTGTGAACCAAGTTTGTATTTTTTGTAACAAAAACTTGTTGCTAAACCTCGAGACGACTTCTACTCCTTAAAATGACACACGATTATACATACTTGTAATTTTATATTGACTCAAATTTTTACTATGAATTTATTCCTACTTGCAATAAACTTAATATGGATATGTTACTTAAATTATATTAACTTTAAAACTAACATAAGTTTGTATAATTTAATGTTCTTAAGGCTACCTAAAATGTAGCAATTTTGCGCTGTCACCCTGCATACCAAGACGTTTTGCTTTTTAGGCTATCAAGTACACCAAAATGCTACTTGACTGACCTTATAAATTGCAACGTAACGCCAGTAGAAAAATAAAAATGGATCGGCTTGCCATTTGTTTTCTCGTTAACAAATATTGTATTGTTGGTATCTGGGTATGGTAGGTATCATGTGTGCATATAACATGTAATATATATATAAATAAATTATTTACTTTAGTTAAGAGTATAATTGAATTTATGGATTTTGTTACAACTCTTGTAAACATCGCACCGCCTTAACCTTGTCCGCAAGTCAAAGGTTGACTGGTCGAGAATGCCGCATGGCATTAAGTCCGTCTGTACATTATATTGTGTATGAACAATAAATGAAAGATCAATCCAATACATTTTATTTTCTATTCTAACCAAAGTCAATGCCACCTGGCTAGGAGGCATTGACTTGATGGTGGTCATGATTCGTTGTACTCATGTCGAGATGTTTTCCAGCTACCCGGATATACACTTGTGTGCGCAAATGACGTCGCAATTAACCGACATTTGATTACCCCGCGCAAATTAGACTTCCATTGACGCCGACACCTACTCCAATAGGCATCGCTTGTCGCATAAGCGCATTTGCATATAAATCAGAATAGGTAGTACCTGTAAATCATGCGTGATTTGTGAATTCACAGAAAATACTGGTGTACGTAATACTCCTCATGTAGAGACTTTAATTATAAAGGACTTGGTAGCAACTTTTTAAATGTCTCTCTTCTAAAAAAATCTTGTAATTAACAGAGAAACTTACAAACTTATTTGCCTTTGGTTACCTATTAGATATTACTTCATGTATTTCTATTTACATTTATAAATTAATGATTTAATGGTATTTGTTATTAAATGTATGTTGTTAAGTTTTTGTATATTTTTTACATTTAGCTTTCCGCCTCGCGATGTTATATTTTCAAATTTGGTATTTCTGTATTTTTTTGGTATAATTTTATGCGAACCCGTGAAGCGACTAGAACGTGATACAGTACTAATCGTATAAACTAATATTACTGATATTAGAGAGGCCTGTTTTTATAACTTGTCGAAATTATTATTATTATTATTTAATTATGGACAGGCAGCTCATCCCTGATATGTCCACTTCACAGTGTTTGTAAAGTCTATCACTTAGTGGTATTATTCTTGATATTAGTTTTAAAATAACTGTCCAATTTGTTTTTGAAGTTCATCCAAAAACATTTACAACATTTATTTATTTGCAACAAAGCATGCTGTTTTATTCGAATTTGCGTTTGCGAGTTTCCTGTAAGGCTAACAAACAAACAAGTACATGCAAACTGAGCTATTATAGGGTCGAGCTGGAGTGAAAACTAACTTTTCAACTGTATACCGACTGAGCATGTTCCGAGCCTCTGTTTACACTATAAAGTACAGCGCGCTCTTAAGACTAAGGCCGCATTCAGGGAAATACTCCAAAAGTAATGGTTTTATAAATAAATAAGACTTTCAGTCATAATGAAATAGACGAAATAATTAACACATCCTGCCCAATTTAAATGGTCGTCAGAAATTGTATCCAAAATTATTATATAGTATAGTAAGTATCCCGTTGTGTTGTGTTATCCAAATATGATTTAGGTGTACCTATCTTGTGATAGTAATCTTTACCAGTTTCATACATAATATACAG
Organism: Tachystola acroxantha; assembly: GCA_963506565.1. NCBI lineage: Eukaryota > Metazoa > Arthropoda > Insecta > Lepidoptera > Oecophoridae > Tachystola > Tachystola acroxantha. The sequence goes on from OY735874.1 coordinate 8,983,671, forward strand.
TTCCCGATACTTAACTTCCGCTATGCACAAAGCTTAACAATAAACGATGATTCCGCCTTTCCTTATTTGCTTTCTTATTTCGCTTTGTAAATTTGTTGTAACAAAGTACACGAAAACTTTCAAGACAAGACTAATATTACCCCGTAGAACGTCTTGAGAAAGCTGCAAATGTTAATTGAATAACACTGCAAAATAAGCACTGACGCTTGTGTTTCTTCCTTGAGGCGAAGATGAAGAGACGAAGAGGAGTTCAAAGAATATACGACTAATATTTAATTATTACACCTAGATTTCAAATTGGCCCGGGGCTCATCATATCAAGTAAAGAATTGGGGAATCTTTAATCTTCATTATTTTATTTAGTATGTTGACAATTTAAAATAATTACATTTTTATCATTTTTATGAGTACTGTATATTTTATAATTAATATTACTAAATATTTCTTTAAAGGATTATAGTTCGCTAGAGAGCGTTTTAAATCCCACAAAGTTATTGCGTAGCGGGGCTTACAAATGTCGGTTTTAAAATCATGTCCCCGTTAAAACTTTCCTCATGAATAATTTACGAAATTTCTTCTGAGATATGGTCTTGCCGCAGAAGATAAGAATTAAATTACGCAAAATTAAATTTTTATTATAACATCTGAGTAAAAATATAAAGGGACTAATTTGAATAATTATCGCAGATACCCTACTGTTTTACCAACTTTTAGCTGAGCTTTCATATTTATCTAGAAATGTTCCATTTTCATTTCTTTTCTCCATTCCATTATTAAGCCTACCGTTCTATTCTGCTAATGTTTTTTTTCAGTAGGTACACTATATAGAGGTTTAAGTTGTCCACACCTAGTTGTACATGGTATCTACCTATTAATTATTTTAATGTAATTTGGTCTATCGCACTAGCAAAAATGTAGGTACTTATCTATTTCTCAAATATAATTCTGTCTCAAGAGTAAATCCGAAAGAGCCGTAAAGGTTGTAACCAGGTTATTATAAGAGTCATGCAGATAATAATTTTGCGTTCAAACCTTTGGGAGTGGCAGCTGAAGAGGATGAGACCTCCCGTAATTTTCTCAAGTGCACCCTCTAAATTGAGTGAGAGCACTTATATTCCAAATTTATAATATTACTGGTCTAAATCTCCCTAGATATTCCAGTGAAGTGAAATACAATGAAGCAGCACGAGCAGTTTTTAATTGACCCTTTCTTCTCCTTAACCATAAAGCAATGGCGGTCGTAGTTTCTTAAGATGGTTGAAAAGAAAAGCAAGATTTTCAAGTACTGTCTGCTTTTCGTATTTAAAATTATTTTAAGGGCTAAAGTTAGTTTTTAGTCTAAATTCAAAAGGAAGTCACATTCTTTACTCTACGTATGCTCGTTTTGTAGATGGAGAACTGAAACTATACGATAAATCTGTTTTTGATTTTATTAACTTTCTTGGTTTGTTGAGATCATTGACTTATAAAGAACAAGCAATTTAATTTAAATGAATTTTAAAAAACAAGACTTATTTTTTAAAGCCTGCCTAAAATATCTAAAAATTACTTATTAACTATTATTATTAGAGGTACCTAATGACTATCAAAGGAAAAGTTATGCAAGTAAGATTAAGACAAATGAAATTGTCTTCACCTCAGCACATCTACCCTAATTACATCATTGTGTCTGAAATCAGTGCTACATTGTTAATTAAAGACAAAGGTGCATAATGAGAGCAACATGGCAGAGGACCAGAATGTTGATTAGCTGCTAAAAATACTTGCTGCGAAGGCAATAATATGCAAACCGCAGACGTTGAGCCAACTTGGAGCTTCATTAGTATTTATTGTGCAAAACTGTTCATAAATGAGTTCACGAAATATTACCTACTTTCACATAACTACTCGTAGTCTGCATATGGACAAAAAGTATTAAGTCAGTACATACAAGTACATTGCTATTTTCGTACCAGTCATTGAGGTCGTATATTTTACACTTATATACTTTACTTTGTACATTTATATACTTTTATTGATGTCTCGTTTCTTATACGTGTTTTCATTATTTTATACGTGGTTATATTATTGCGCACTTTTATGATAATGGGTCAAATTTGCATAGCAAAAGTCTTTTTATCCCAATTATTGTTGTTCATACCGCGACCAGGGTTGCATTTGTAAGAAAGTTCTTATGCTTATGCCGACTGCAGACATGCAGTAGTATGTACGGTATAGTACAAATAACAATGGACGAAGCGAAAAATCTTATCAACGCAGGTAGAGGATGCGTAATTTGAGAAAAATTAAAATTTTGAACCTAAAAGCAATTTAGCTGCGTTGAATTCTCATAAAGTGATAAGTTAGGGGGTTGATGCAGCTTTGCCAAAATTGCTAATGACCGCGAGTGCGGCGCGGTGCGGTCGCGCACGGATCGAGCCAAAAACCAATTTGTAACACACTAATAACAACATCGTTATAGCTATCGACGATGCTATCGGCTGTTTCCAAGCTCTACTGCCGTTGTTATTTTGGAAGGTTTCGTTCTCTTTAATGTCCGTGGTTGTCTTTCGACTGTTATGTTATGTATGATACAAATTAGTCATTGGTATGGTTATATTCTTTGATGCATCTATATGCCTTTCGACGCACAGTAGCAAAAAACGCAACATATCATTTATCGTAAGATATCCATTATTGACTGTTATATACAATTTCATTTCTTTTTTGCCATGTGCGCCATACTAAGCGTAATTATTTATTTTATTCGTACTCACGATATATAACACCAAAGTGACATTTTGATATATAATAATATTAATAAATGTTGAAATCCTGATAGTAAGAGCGATATAAACAAAGTACAAAATGTTAGAAATGTGACATGATTTCGATTAAATCCATTCCTATTTATAATCCACATTGAATAAAAAGTTAAAAACTTTTAAAAATATCCAATGCTAATTTGTTTGCGGCCTACTAAACGAGTTTTACTTTTAGGGTAGAATTTTCAATCCAATACTAATTAATTCGTTTTTTAGAGTCGGCCCTTCTGAACAAAAACTTTTTCGGCTTTTCAAACCACCGATAGAAACAGGTACCTACACCTGGACTTTTGAACGCATATAAAAGTTTTCCAATTTACAGAGGCTGATTGGAAAATTTTCGGCAGTTTGGGTGTTAATCGAACCTTGACTTTGCCTTTTGGATCGAATTAAAAGTGTTAATGCAGAGTTTGTCTTAGATTTTCAGGTTTATAGAGTGGAATAAAACTAACGATGCGGATAATTGTCAAGTCTGAATAACTATTAGTAGCAAGGCTCTTTTTGTTAAAGTAAATGTACGCTACGTTATCCCATCTCTGCAATTATGTTGCTAAGTGCGTGTGTTAGTCATAGTTTTGGCATAAATTGGGCTTATCAGAATGAACGGAACATTTAACACAGGTTTATTAAGCTTTGAGTAAATCATAATGTTCACGTTAACAATACCAATCGATGGTTTAATAGTGTCCGTTAGTAAAATAGGTTTTAGGTGTATATAGCATATCAATGTATTACATTTCATTATACATACACTATATAACAACACTAGAAAATCCAAATAGAAGGCGGAAGGGGAATAAGAGGATTCTTACGAGTATTTTTATTTTATTTACCGAAAGTATTTACTGTATTTACTCGTAGTTATCACATATTCTGAAGACTTCTTACTTGACACGTTTTTAACGAAACAATTGAGTAATAAACAATTCCAAAAAAAGTTTCCTCATGAATATTTCTGAGTTATGAGACCAAAGAGGAAGATAATAAAATTTGGTATAATTTAATTTTTATTGCAGCTTGCGAGAGAACAAAAAAGGGGGCTTGATTTGAATAATAATTAGGATTAACTTCGGCATGCAGCAGTAGCTGTGATTGGACAACCTACAAACGTCTTAATTAACGCCGTAACAGGAGAATTCCAGTTGTTTATCAACTAGGTACATTTGTAAGTTAACTCTAACGGACTGAATGTAGCGGCTAGTTTATATCAACATTTCCCCTAGTTCAGTTGTTCAGTCTAGTTGACTGAAATGTTTGACAAATTATTCGCACTTCATAGATTAGAATGTATCATGTTATTTCTTTAACAATGTAGCTGTGTAAGTTAATGAGTTTTTATAAAGATTGAAAACCGTTCTAAAAGAGCAGGATTTATGTTGCGGTTAAGTCTACATGAAAATTAAATATTGTTAGATTCCGTGCCGTTTACTTACGTTTATAGAAATTTCTGTACCTACATATGAACCAGGTATTCGTGTATTAGGAAAACACACAGATTATCCCAAACCATTCCCGAAATCAGTATTGGATTAAGTGAGGCGTTACTAAAATAAAATTAACGAGGGACCCTCCCGGCGCCCGGCGGAAGGCGACGGCGGAAGCGGACGCGCCGTCATGGCGGAAAACTTATCTATATCTACAACCCAATCTTAATAAACTTTTCACGGTAATTTTCCTCGCATATACACACGTGTATAGATGTCTGTAATATTCAGATCTAATTGACCTAAAACATTAAACATTAAATTCTTCAGTTAATTCTGCAGTTCAGCGTCGGTCTCATTACCTATAATAAAATAAATAATGAATTCTACACTGCGTAAACTGCTAAATGTATGGTAGGGGGTTTACATGCCAGGACGGCATAAAATTTTAGTGTAAATGTCGATTTTTACCGGAGCTAATTTTATAGGGTGCATTCTATCGTTCCGTTCGTAGCCCGTAGCAAATTCTGGCTACGAATCGCTACGAGTCTACGAATTACCAAATTATCGTATTAGTTGGTTAGGAAGGTTGCCTAAATTCCATTATCTTATTTTTTAGCTACGGGAAGAAAGTGTCTTTAGGATCGTCTTTTCTTATTGTCATTAGAATTTTAAGTAAACAACGCCATTCTAAGCAACATAATCGCTAATACCTCATATTTAAACGAGGAAAATAATTATTATTGTATAGTAGCACTACAATTAGACGATGTTAATTTAATGTTTGTTTAAGCTATTGTGTAGCGAGTAGCAAACAAAAGTATTCAAACAACGACCCCGGCGGCGCGGCGGGCGGCGTGGCGGCGAGCAACGGACGCGGCCCAAACTTGAAGCTAGCCAGTCGTTGGCTGGGTCGTGTAAACATGGCTGTACAAACTCGTAACACGACCGTTTTTACAGATGATTGTCGAAATTAATCGCCCCCAGTGTCGGCGGGGTGATGAATGACGCAAGGAGCGAATTCAACTTGCGAACAAATTGCGAGCATAAATTACACTTTAATAATTTCGCGTACGGCCTGCTCTCTCAATCACTGACTCCGTCCCGCCAGGTGGTGACACCATAAATCCAGCCTAGTTAAAAATTACAAGGACTTTCGACCCATTACGCAGAATTAAATGAATATTCTCTTATGCTGCCACAAAGTTACAAATAAATTATTATACCAAAGACATTAAATGCAATAAAATTGACTGAAACATTTTCAGGGAAATGTTTAGAGTTATTGTTATCGTCTGCTCCTCAAACAGCGACAGTTTCACAATTAGATATAGCATTTCAAAATGAATCTGTCTAAAAATATTTTGTAAAGGAAAATAAAGTAAAAATTTTAATTTAGTGGAAAAAGCAACGAACCGTTTCCTTTTTTATAGCTGGCCAATTGAAACGTTTCCAGCTCTCTGAATAATTCATCTTTCGTTTGAACAAAGACGAAGTGGGCCGCGCGGCGATTCTTTGATCTTTTGTAATTGGAATCGATGCTCATATTAAAAAGAGAAATTCTTTAGAACGCCCGATGAAATGCACCGAAGCCATTTTCTTCAAGACGATTAAAGACGCCAGAGATTTCGCGCCGTTGTGACTCGGTGAATATCCCAGCTCTCTTCATTCCGCAGGGATTTCAATACTGTTTCAAATGGCACCTATATCAAATGCATTTTATGTAAAGAAAAGAAAATATTTACATGTTTTTGAATTTTTTGTTTATTACATATTTGTCTAGAATAACCAAAAATAATTAAGTAATGTTGAATTACTAAATATGAGGTCTTATAAAGTCGCTCTATATGGGCCGCAAAACCTTAGTAACTAATCTCAGCCAAACCTGAGGATCTTTTGTTGAGCATGGAATGAACATTTCGTATCAATGTCTGAAGTTCAGCTGGAGCAGTATTGAGACGCTCTGGCTACTGGAATTACTTTGTCAACTCTATTAACAAAGTCGCGAACTTCCGCAATAACATCACCAATAGATTACAACGTTTTGCTTTATAGTATCGTCTATTTGCTTAAAAATAACTGCAGTTATTAACCATACGGACACTTACGTTTAATAAATTGTTCATTTGCGTTGCTAGCTAGCAAATAGCTAGCTTTCGTACCATTTATATTTTTGACGTATTACTATTACCATAGTAAATATATAGCGTACAATAATACCTCATTGTATGCTATATTTGGATGAATATGTACTGAACTGAAGATGATTCAAGTGCTAAGCAGACGTTTTGTAATAAAAGTTTAGCTAAAATATCACCAGAAGAGGAAAGCTAAACTACTTTCAAGTATAAATTTAACTCCATCAACTACATGAGGATAGTTTGGAAGTTTAAAATTTAATCCTAGCACGAGTAGAGACCAGAGAAGTTAAAACGTACCTATCGAGTTTGAGCATAGGGATAAACTCGGAAAACTGTTAATAAGTTTCCGTATTTTCACTTGTATTTTAAGAGATCGTTATTACAAAATGTACTTATTAAAATTGTAATGATTGCTCGTGTTCTCAGGCGAAAATATTTTTTTGAACTATTTTTGCTTTATATTTTATTGTTTGATGTAAATTTTCATATGAAGATATTCATGAACTAATATATCTAAGTTAGCCTTAGATATTAGGACATGAATATCTTCTTTATAAGATATCTTCGTTATAAATAGGTACATCAGTAATTGAGAAGGTAACATCCAGATATATAATTCAGAGGCGGAACGGCTATCATGGTTAATATATTAATAAAACAAAATATTACAATACTTGGCTTTTTCCGGAGGACGTCTGCTCCTTTGATTGCGCCCTAAAGCATACTGTCGAGAGTATCTTGAACGTCTCCCTAACTGAGGACCAGTGGTGTCAGACCGCTCTTCCGATTAGGCACGGCGGGCTAGGTGTGCGGCGTGCGGGTGATGTGGGTCTTCCCGCCTTCTTGGCGTCGGGACATGGGGTTGTGAATTTGGTCGCTGATATTTTAGCTGTGAATGGTGACCAGGTGAACATTCCCTATGTTACCGACGCCTTGACGGCGTGGATGGCTCGACACCCGAGAGCGAGCATACCCGAGGAGGCCCAAGCCCAGCGGTCGTGGGACGACGTCGGGTGCAAGAGTATTCTTACTTACTATATCTATTACTTACTATTACTTACTATATCTCACACATAACAGAGTGAATAATATCGGTGTCGGAAAGAAGTGAATCGGAATTCCAGTAGGTGCTGCATAGCATACTGGCGAATTGTCAGACGAAGTTGTGTCCGAGACGGGCCAAGGATTAGCGAGCGAGGAAGCGTGCTCGACACTGTCACCTCCGACTTTAAAGTGGCTCCAGGAATTCTTTGAAAAGTTCTCTACATATGCGATTTCTTCAATGCATTTTTCTCGCATGAAGTGGTTTTGGAATGTACTCGTATTGTCAAACAGAATCTATCTACTCCTTTGCCTTTACTTCGTTTTCAACGAGACATAAAGGCAAGATTAGAGGTCCTCCTTCTTCTTTATTGTCTCCTTTCATCTTCGCTTCGTTTTCATTTCCATTTGCTCTATTAAAATTCTTTCATTTTTAGGGTTTACCTCAAGAGGGAAAACCCTTATAGGATCACTTTGTTGTCCGTCTGTCTGTCAAGATCTATATCTCAGAAACGCGTGGACGGATCAAGTTAAAATTAATACCTAATACTCAGGTCTGCAACCTCATGCAGATGTGAATCAAACTTCTACGTCAACCCAATCAAAACATATGGCCGCTTATGTCGCATTTTCCCGCATATTTGTATGAAAATGCAAGGGAACCAAAACCTTACTTCCCGTTGACCTAGAATCATGTAATTTGGCAAGAATTCGGAATTATTAAGTCTTATATCACAAGTAAAGGAAAAAAATCCGAATACTGTAAAATTGGTAGTTACGCCTATAATTTTTTTTTCTTATTACAAACTTATATTTGCAGTTGGTCAAATAATTGCGTGTATGTCGATGTATGGGCATATATTTTGATAAAGATAAGTTTGTCCTTAAATCGAGTTTATCTTTTCGTTAGAGCAAAATTACGGGGATAAGTTGCGTTGCACCGGTTGCACGGAACCCTCGGTGCGCGAGTCCGATAACCGACTCGCACTTGGCCGCTTTTTTCCATAATGTCAAGAGATGCCGTGAGTTCATATATTGAAAACGCGATAGGGCGTTATTTATTGTAGATAGGAACGTAACCTTTTTGATTAGTAATGCTAGTACAAAATATCTGGTACACATGAAATAGGTAGGTACTTAAAATATTAATTATAGGTAATTAATCAATGTATCGACTCTTTATTTGTGCATGCAATATTCAATACAATTTCTCCTCCATTAGGTACAGCGTATTAGGCGGGCGGAGTGCTGAGTCAATATTTAACAATATGTGGCAATATCTCTAAGTAGGTTAGTTAATGTGTAAATAATAGGTATACAGGAGCTTCTAGACACGGGAATTGAAGCTGTATCTACATAATAGAGCTTCAATGTTAGATTATCAACGTCTCATGCGGGATGACATACTTGCTATGACATAGGCACATTTCCCACTAAGTAACAGCAATAGCATCTAATATTCCTATACAATGCCTACTAATCTTCGTTAGCGCATATACATTATAATACCAGGTAATTATAATAATTGTTAGGCAAAAGATAGGTAGGTATAATTATAGCTATAGTATTCGAGTATTGAGGTAATTATATGGTTCAACTCAAACCCAAAGATCACTTAGTAAAATCTATGTATATGAAAACGAAACAAAATAGGATCGTAGATAAAGAAAAGTCCTAGAAGTAAAATTTCTTTATTGCAAGTAAGCACGTTGTGTACATTTTTGCACGTCAACATATTTTTTGAATTTACATTTACACCACTTTGCAAGGAAAAGGTGCCAACGCTGAGGAGAAAAAGTGGCTGGACGCGTCAGAAATTCAAAGTATAACTTTCATCTTAATTTTTATGTGATCAGATCAAAGTTGTTGTAATTCTAGGAAAATAACAACCTATTGGACAATTGTGAAATCACTAAAAGAAAGTTGGACAGAGTCGATGAATTTCAATATTCACTGTAACTTTAGGAAATAGGTGCGATTCTGTCTTGGCCGCTAAATCTAAACTTAAACGTAACTGTCACGATCACTCATATTATACATTGCGTAGGAGATAATGAAACTCTTGAATCGCCCCAACTGTACACCAAAATGTTGTTGGAGTACCTAAAGTCGTTTGTCATTTATTAATAGCAAAACCTCTAACTCCAGGTATTGAACACAAGATTTCATTACGCGTAGTGGCCGGTATCGTCTTTATAGTGTCATAAACGGGGAAATAACATTAAAGGCGGGCGTAAAAACCACGACCTGCGCCATTGCATTCCTGCCTTAACGCTCTGTGGTGTCGCCGTTCCATTAAAAGCTTTCTGTTCTGCTATATCGATAAAGTATTTCGGTATCGGTAGTAATATCTTCGTCGATAATGGATATTGATTCGTGATTTAAAAATTTTAAGGTTTTGCCCTAAAATAATTATTGTACGCAAAAAAAAATACAATGAATGAAATACATAATAAATAAATCTTATGTTCAGAGAATAAGATGTTAAAATCGTACAGCGAGAGAGAGAGAGAGCTCTGCTGGAAAAGGGATAAATTCACGCCAATGAGTCATGAGTTCGAATTCAGTTCAAGATGATTTTTTTTTTCTTATCTTTGACACGTACTTAATTAGTTACACTTTTTAAAGCTTTGACACCATTATCAATAAGATAGGTCACAAAGCGAAAGCTCTCCGCGTCCCATATGCAAGCATTAAAATTAACATGCGACTAATTGATGTAAACAACACACAGGGTGGGTACTACTAATGGAAGTAAGGTATCACTCCGTTTAATTGGCCATACAGTGCTGAGGTTACCGCGTTAATTGGAACTAATAACGTTGCCTGTGCCACATTCAAACTATACAAGCCCAAATTGTATCAAATGAATAGCTTGATCTTTGTGGAGTTATTAGTTTATTAAATACGATTGATTTTTATAAAACCATGTAACTATCAAACCTCGTAACTCTGCCGAAGCTTAGCAGAGATATGTATGAATCGCAGTATTCTACCACTCTAGAGGAAATTTTGAAATTCGTATAATAATGTAAGTAGGTAGTTTACCTATATTGAAAAGTCACAGGTCTGAATTGTGTCCATTACATTATAATTCTGTCACTAGAGCATCAAATAGAAGCATTGACGGAAGTAGGTAAATAAATGGTAAAATATGTACTAAATACAAAGACAGGCAAAGCGCTTAGGACCGTGAGAAGATAAGTTACGTAGCTAATACGTTAGGTAACTCAGTGGAACAAAGCGCCTCGTTTGCACCAAGACCAATAGACGGACGTGCATTAGTTAAATGGATACGGTTGCGCTTAGCTCTATAGTTCCGACTAAGTTACTCTGCAATCCGAAACTTAGATCATGCTGTTTGTATTCCAATCGCAAGCAACCGTCTTCAGTTATGGAATGAAACGTCAACATGGTCAATGTTCTCGTCTTGATGTCTTCAGGCAATTTCAATAATTAAATCTGTTTTGTTAGATCACGTTATATCTATGCGGGCTGCGTAAACTAAACTTTGTAAGCACTAGGCTAACCGCCAACTATGAGTTGTTTTTGTTACGGTAGGTTGTATTTATAGCTAAGTTAGCGTAAACTTGTAGTCATACGGTTTATAGACTAATAATAACAGATAAGTTAGGTAACTTTAATATTTGGATTAGAGGTATGGTTTTGGTCTGGAGTCTAAGTGCAATTTCTGATGGTGTTGAATATTTATAACTGGACTTGTAATAAAGGGAATCCTAGCTTTGGTATAATGTGATTTTATTCTAAGTAGCGCCAAAGTAACAAGTTGCGTGAAATTATTGTTTAGCATGAAAAGCGTAATAAACACGTTTGTGTTCAAGTTGGACCTATTCTGAGATTTCCAGTTCTTTTTAAAAGTGCAAAGAAGAAACGAGCGCTTTGGCGGCAGGGACGCGAGCGAGATAGTGGCGCTAAATGCAATATTCAGAACGGGCGCTGTGATGGGGCTCTCGGGACTCGGCAGACAAACGTATGTGTTGCTGATTGCTCCGAGAATAGCACCCCTGGCGTGAATCCGTGATGCAAGTTCGCGGGAGTTCAGAAAAAAAATCATTACTAATAATGCTCATGAAATGTAAATTAGGTAAGTACTGGAGTTTCTGTGAATTAAATTTACCTCGGTGAAACAAATGACATTGAACCGTAGATGCAATTATTTATAAAATATGCAAATTTTAACTATAATGGGTACTTACACAAACAAAACTTACACATAAACATCCCTTAAACTTCGGGGGTTTGTGGGATGAAATACAACGTGCCTATGTAAATCGTACATATTGTATGGCATCAGGAAGTACATTTTAGACGTTTTTTTCTTGTCAAGAGCTGTCCTCTGCGGATAACGTCAACCATAACATCCCTTTGAATCTCGAAAACATGGAATGAGAAATCATTTTTTCTTCACGGAGAGGGTTATTGGCAAAGGTCGTGCGTTGTCAACCGTACATATTTGTTCACACAAGCCAACGCATGCATGAAATCCTATTTTACGGCTCGTATCCTTCCGTTTAGAGCGCCTTTTGAATGGCCCCTGTCTGAGCCCGGCGAATATCTTACCCAATATGCCTTCAAGACGCACTCACCTTAAGAAATTCAACGTAAAATGATATTTTGGGTGTATCTGTGTAAATTATGTATTCCGCACTGCCTAGATGTGTTTGTACTACCTTTTGAACTTGAATTTATAGAGGAGTTTACTTTATCGTCTCGATTTATAGGAGCGAGTATTACAACGAAATTCCGATGCTATAGTATTAGACATCGGTTTTATTCAGATCCAACCATAACTTTTAAAAAGTTCCTTTAATTATTGTTGACCCTCAGCTAGAATACAATTGTAAGTTCTTAGAAGTCTCCGACGTCCAGTAACAATGATGAAGAATAGATGTAATTGCAGGCAGACACATCACTCTAAGCCCTTATGGAGGCAACACCTTAAACTATTCTGGAATTGCAGATGCTTTAGGAGACAGTGACCACTTACCATCATCATTGTCGTCCTTTGACAATTTTCACCCTCAATATCTTCAAGAGTGTCTCCTTCTGCCAACATCCCTCTTCCCATAGATCTTGCCCTGGATAACTAATTGAAGCAGGTTATTCCGCATAGTTCCGCCTTATTATTTCAAAAACTCGAAATTCTATGAGAACTAAATCTGAATATTTCCATAATAATAAATTTTGAGCTAATTTTCCGTCTCTAGTCACGTATGGAAATTGGTGGGGCGTGCCCTGGACTCATAGATATAGAGAACAGCGCCTGGGCGTCGTCGCCGCGTGCATACGGCCGCGGAGTGTATTATAAATTAACCTTACCTTGCCTCCATTGCCTCGCCAAGGACTCGTAGTGCAGTTCGCCTGCAATTTGAATTATAACAATTTATTAAATAGGTGAAGTGTAGTAGTAGGTTTGAATAATAAACTGGTCCTAGAAACTGAAGACCCACAAGAGGCAGTGCCGAAGAGACTATTTCTAGTATATTTATTTGTATTGAATCATTTAATGGCTTCTCTTGTTTCAGAGTTAATTTCGTCAATATCAAGCCATCCAGTAAATAGAAAATTAAACAATTAGCAAAGAATCAATCTGCCATTCCAAAATGATGTCGATTTTCACCCGCTTTTGATATCAAGTAGAATCGCGGGATACTCATTGATCATTGGTCCAATATGGGTACATAAATAACATTGTATTTTAGACTAGGTATCAAAATTTCATTCACAAGGTTCTCTCAATATTTTCATCCTCTTTATAGTTATTTCATTTCTGTAGACGAATAAATCCTCCCAAGACAACACGACGCTCTCAGATGTGCCTGACTTTCCGATCTATTTTTGTACAACTTCATCGCAGCTTTTACAATGTTTCGTTACAGACTTGCTCAATATTCTTATATATATATTGTATATAGGAAATTTGACTTACTTTTGCTAGATAGGTTCGTAGTATACCTCTACACGTGCCGCATTTGCATCGTTGATAAAAAAATAGTGGCACCTTTGAGAATGAAAATTACTTATAAGATGCTATAAATGAGCAATTATTTGTAATTAACTAAATAACAGTTTTAACACTTATGACCTATTTGTGTAATTTTTTTTGTATCTTTTAAAAAAACACGTTTTAAAATAAAACACATGGACTCCATGATCTTTCCATAATACAAAAATAACTTACAAGTACTTAATTATATTACAATTTAGAACAAAATACCCTTAAAATTACGATTATCCTTTTTTACTTAGGTACTTTAAAGAAAGAAAAAATTGTGTGAAGTCATATTAACGTAGAATAAGATTGAGCAACTATTTACCTGAATAAAATAGTTATAATTATCAGCACGAAGGTAAACTAGATGTGATTATTTGGGATTTTTGGGGGGTTAATGTAGTGCAAAGTTCATTAAACTGTATCACTTCCAGTAAAACAGCAAACTGAGTGAAATAATAACCACCAACAGATTGAAATGCGGTTAAAACTCGCTCAGTCACAAAAGGTCCCGCGGGCGGCGTTTATTGTTCGACGCGTTTTAATGAACCCTTTCGTCGCGGCGATGAATACCGATGAAGGACCTTCTGTTTTGACCGGACTATATTGTACGCAACATGTTTACAGAACGTAAATTTTATATTCATTGATACAACTCCGCGAATTCCCCCGTACCGGTTTTGTGGTATACCTATACTTATATTAAAATACATTATTATAATTTGGTTTTTGGACACTTTAAATTTTTGGGGTTTCATTTTAAACGAAATCCAAGTTGTAATGTGGTATACAAGTTGTTATCATAACCCAAGGTATGTAGACTACCTATTAATATACCCATTGCGATAAACGATGGTTTAAACAATGACGGATTTTCGCTGGATTTCGATAACTGTGAAACTACTTCTTCCTACCATAACTACCAAGAAAGGAAATAAATTATTTTAACAATGGTTTTCTGTAAAATTGCATTTTTAACAAAAGAAAGACAAGCAATTATTTTTCTCCACTAAGTCGTAAATTACGTGACGTTCGGCGTTAAATCATTCCCTTGTAAGCATGTAATTTAACGGGATGGTTCCAAGACGTACAGTGGCGGACAATGAAAAATAATTAAAAGTAATAAATCTCACAGCAGGTAACAAAAAGGTGAAGTGCTTAATAAACGTCGCATGTCTGTGGCGGGAGCGTGGGAACCGCGCACGCGGTGCGACGCCGCGCAGGTCGGGGCGGCGTGGCGGCGGCGGATACCACCAGAGATTAGAACGGACACCTGAAACCATAGCCACGCTTAATTTCATTTTAATTACCCTCCTTTTATTAAATCAATTTGAAAGAAAGATTTTAACAGATTGAAATCATATCAAGCAAGAGCTATGCTGAAATATACATAAAATTTTATGTTGTATGTGTCAAAATGTGTTTGAACTAATCAAAACTATAGTTTTAACTGAAGTAATCGTTTGGGCTCATTTTGTTTTGTCTCAAAATAATGTAGGTAAGTATAGGTATTGTATTAAATGACTTAATCTTTGAGATAACTTCTAGGAGACTGTGTACGTAGGGGAGAGATGGGTAATTGCGAACGCGGGGTAAATCCGACCACAGTCCTTTAGGTATGATAGAGAGGTCCAGCTGAGCTCGCACTCATTCAAATCACAACTCGGCTCACAAACAGTGCCGGACAAACGTCAAAGGGAAGAACTCGCGCGCGCCGTTCAAGGTAGGTATACTTTTATGTTTTCATTGTTTATCATGTAATTTTTTCATGACTTCATATGATTGTGTCTTACATTACGTAAATACTACATTATTGACTAAATTAAGGTAAGTTTATTATAAAGCAAAGAACGATTTGACGTGTTCATATTTTCGGATTTTATTTTATAACCTAAAAAGTAAATTTAAATTGTGTTTTTTTAGTGTGTGGGGCAATAACGAACGTTTTGATTGGGTTAATTCCGAACGTTCGCATTTACCCCAACAATTTGTTGTATTTAGTATTTCCCTTTTAAATAACTATGTATCTATGTATTCCTTTATTGTAAGGTCAGGTGGGGTAAGAGGAACATATTTCATTTTAATTTCATTGTAAAGAGCTGTAAATATACCAAGGTATTGCTTATTGTTGTTTAGATTATTTTAATACACTCTACGTAAATGTAGCTTTAAGTGATCTTTATTTGTATCTTATAGGTAAAGCGAGTAACATTTTATTAACAAAACCATTTGCTTTGGGGCGACTGTCCCTCTTACCCCGAAGTTGGGGTAAGAGAAACAGTCATCATAATGTACATAAATAATGCGACTAGAACATTCTTACAAAGGCGACTATGGCAGCATAAGCTAATACAATCTAATTTGAACCTGGTGCAACGTTTTTATGGTTTGGGTTACAAACATCGTCTACGGAAATTATGAAAATGTGGTTTTAGGTTATCTGTATTTAAACAATTACAATATAAATAATATATACAAGAAAATTTTATTATTTTATTATAGCTGTTTGGGTTCTAGTAACAAACTATAAATTAAATATAACTTAAATTATATATAAAAAATACAAAACTTTTTAACATACATTCTTAACTTATTGAATTTATCAATGTTTCTTCGACATCTTTGGATAAAATTGGTGGCCCGGCAATGTATTTGACTTTAAGCCTTTTTGTTCGTAAATTTACCTATATTAGTTTACCAACATAAACTAATTTTAAATTGCATGTTAGAAAATTGTTTGTCATCCCTGACACGGGGTAAGAGGAACATATGATCCTCTTTACCCGGCATGGGTAGACCCTCTTCCCCCACTCGACGTTTTATAGGGCTCTATACGAAAAGTACAGAGCCCTATAATTGAAGATTCGATTATGTGCTACAATTGTAGCTTGGCACACGATAAGTGTAGCGACGGCGCTAGCACATCCAGAGGCTTTGTGTGTGACTTTTGCAAGAAGAAATGTTAACCAATACCTAGTTCGTATTTGCCCCATGGGGTGTTCGGATTTACCCCGCGTCTGTCGGGAAATTGCGAACAGCAAGGGTTTGCAATTTTAATTATAATTTAAGTTTGGGTTCACATATCGCCAAAGTTGATTTAATATTTTGTAGTAGTCTAACTAATGTAGTATTTAAGAAATAAATGATAATTATAACTTTTATATTTTGACAATTATTTACCATCGCGCTTAGGTATTCGCAATTACCCCACTCTCCCCTACTTACTTTCTAGAGGGACACTGGAACATGAATGGGACGGCGATATCTAAAATAACTAAGGTCTTAATAAATAAGAATGATAACATTCTCCACAAAATATGCAAGTTATTCTGAACAACGGAAGGTTTGACCTTTATGTTGGCTGGAAACTCACGGACATGCCATTTATTTCGCTGTGCCACAAACAAGTAGGCAGCGGTTTCCCGAACCTTGTACCGAGCCAGTACCGCTCGCCTTTGCAACAATAACGACTTAGGTGTCTTAGGTGGTTATATTTATGACCGAGACTGGATAAAATTATGTAGAGGTGTGCTGATATTGCAAGAAGAACGCCGCATGTGGGCTGGTTCCCACGATGCTTGTAGTACGTAGACACGTAGCCCGAATCTCGTAGCGGCGTAGCGCCGTAGCGCTGAGCAAGCAATATTATTAGCCTTTGTCGGATGCACCTTTGTAATCTATTCATGACAACGGTGTCAGACATAAAGCTCATAATGGCATATTGGCGAGGTAAATCATATCTACATAATATATATCATCACATATAAGTACATACAGCGCAAGTATGCATAACATAAATATAAATAAGTACCTATTAAGGATTTGTGAATACAGGATTACTCAAAAAAGTTATGATATTGAGATTTTTAATTGATACTACACACATAACATACACCATAGTGCAGTTGACAGCAGATCAATGGTAATACTTTTGACGTTCTTATTATTTGCGTTGTAAGACTTAAAATCGTACTGCAAGTGTTACCATTGATCTGCTGTCGACTGTACCTACCTATATTCGAATTTAATAAATTCTTTGACTATTAAGAACTTACACTTACACATAGCCACTCTGCAGTAATCTACTTTGTCAATCATAATCTTTTAATTAAAATTCGATACCTATACATACGTAGATAGTGAAAGTTGTTTAATTATGTAATTTCAGGATAATTCAATGTCTCTGTATTTTCATTTAGAAAAATGTTCATCATTACCAATTTATCAGGTATTAATTTAGTAGCTATTCTATTGCAATACAATGTTAACTTCATGTCAAATGACAAATTGCGAAAGCAAACGTCATATTTAAACAACAACAGCCGAAGACGACAAGCGAGTATATACAGGGGGTTGAATAATTTACGAGTGCACTAACTTTGGCCACGCGGGACCCCTCCGCCGCCAGATGCGAGAAGTACATATATCAAACCCTGCCGAAGGTTACAACTTCAATAAAACTTCAGTGAAACTTATTCAAACGCGTCGGCCGGTGAAAGCTGTTTTTAACTTCTACCCTCCGGGGACCGCCCATACAAATAAAGAGTTAGTTGAAGTGTAAAAGCGGATTTCTTTTCCTAAGAATATTTTTTCACCAATACGAAAAAGTTTTTGGCGCTTTCGATATTGATATTTACTTTTTGTATTCAACGGACTTCTGTTGTTGTACAGTCGACAGCACGTCAATAGTAATACTTACCGAGTACGATTTCAACCCATAGGGTGTTAGTAAGTAGTTACGAAATAGTATAGTAAATCCTGACAGGAAATGACATTGCCACATTTCAAGGGAGCTTTGCCCCCACCTACAAAACTACGTGACCATTGAAGCTGTACCTATCATTTTGTTGGGGACTTATTACAGGTTTCATATTGCATAATCATAATCAGTAGGAGTTGCAAGGGTAGTAGAAAATGATAACAAAGATAATGAATAATTCGCTTCGATTTCTTACTATTTTCTGAATTCTTAATTAAGCTGGTTTTTCGACTCGTTTGATGTACAAAACTATATTTTAAACCAATAATTTTATTAAAAAACGGAGATATTTTTTCATTTATTCGTTATCTTGTTCAGAATCTGGCATTGTCATTTGTACCTTATCGGCCATAGACAATAACATCGATACAAAGTCCAACGTTTTATACTCGAAGTGCTTTTGAATGTAAGTAGGTACCTACAGATTCGTGTCGATAGTGTTTGAAGTCTACTTATATTCATAGTACGTTATTATCTCAAAATCGTGGGTAAGTTAAGTTCATACCAGGATTTACTACTACTATTTATTACTAGTAAATAGAATTGTACGTGCAAGCTTCCCATAACAATCGAGCTACTATTGGCCGCTCGCCAAAATAATGATTTGCCGTCTGCTCGTTCATAATTTTGCATTCAAACTGTGAAAATATTTAAAATAAGAATTCGCAGGATAATAATACTTTGATTTTTTAATTAAGTACTTACGGCTGGTCTGGTGGATATCAATTACACGAAATTCAGAACTAAAATGTTATTTTGTGTAAAAGAGAGGACCAGATGTGAAGCTGTAACTTTGTTCTGAATAAAATATGGTAGAAACGTTCCCAGATTTCAATTTTTGGAGCATGTCCATGCCACCCCTAAACCGCTGACTACGTGCCTGTTTTGTATGTTTTATTATTAACGCTTATAAAAAGTACGGAACATTACACAGAAGATAATGCCGCTCCGGCCGCGTGGTTCGTTCGCGTAGTTCGCTGAATCGAACTATAAAGTCTTTCCCACACAGGCGTGATCTGCACGTGCCTTGAGACCTGCGGCCAGTTAAAACGCATGCCCCGCCTATTTTCTCCCGTAGTAGGTATCTGAGGCCTAGGCCGCAATCCGCAACCTACTGGACGTTAATGACGGGAGAAAATGGGTCGGGGCATGTATTTCAAGTGGTCGCAGGCCGGAAGCCGCGTGCATGCGCGTGTGTGTCAGGCTTTAGGATTGCTTTCTTTTTTTACCGAGTAAAATAATGCGTAGGTACATCAAAAATTTGAAATTGAAAATGTTGAATAGGAAGTTTCTTCCTTGTGCGTTTTAAATAAATACTTACAAAAATAGTTTACAATCCGTTTGCCTTATAACATCCGTCCGTGTGGTAAAACAAGCTGACTCGATTGCACAACACATGCATTTGCATAAAAGTCGAATTGGATCCAACGACACGTGTGCCCGTGCGACTGCCGCTATGAAAGTTTTTACTAGAGTTGCTTTTGAATTACAAAATGCAAATAATTTCATGTTTTGCTACGTTTATGGGGAAACTAAGGAACTGGCAACATTTTCATTTTAATTGAATACAATCAAAAACTTTGTGAGAAGACTAGTATTCCCGGGAAGAAATTATGTCTATATACTTACTCGCTCGGGAGAGTGTGTGGTTGTTAGAGAGGCATCCCAGAAGGAAATTATATTCATAGCGACAATATTTCAATCGCCGCATATTTCACACCGCAGATTCACGTTTCATATATTTTTTTAAAATGAATTAGGTACGAGTACAAAAAATTTAATAAATTGGCTATGGTAATTTTATTTCTATTATCATTATAAAGGCTACATTTTTTTTAAATCGCCGGTCTATTAATAATTTTAAAAATTAACAGTTATAATAATGTGTCGCTATAGAAATACAATTCCCTCATGGTTTTACAACCATGTATATGTTTTTATAGTTACCTATAAACTTTATAATAGATTTCAAGAACTTTTGTCATTTCTAAAACGATCCAGTCCACCACGGCAACATAAAGCGCAGTGCACACGTCAGCCGTCTCCGTCAAATCTCTGTCACTTGAATAAAGAGCAAATAAACTCGACGTTCAAGCACTGCGGAGCTCACACTCGTCTTGAGCACGCACTCGAGTCGCGCCCCACTCGCCAAACGTTTAGCACACTGTGTAAACACGCCCGCAGCGCTTCCCTCTGATTTATGTTACACTCGGATTGGTTTGACAAAAAATATTTTCTATGAAAATCTACAGGAAAATATGTCGCAGGATAAATACTTACGGGTAAATGAAAATATAAGAGGAAGTTATAGTTGACTTATATTTGAACAAAAAAGAAAGAGATGTTTCATAAAATCGTAAAGACGTAACCGTAAAATCACTAAATAAAAAATTGAAACTGGGAATATATATGAATAATATTACTGTGTGCACCCGGATATACATGGGCAGGGGTGGTTTCACCGCAAGCCGGGACGCCTAGATGAAGGTGAACTGATAGGATAAGCTTAGCAGCTATCTGTGAGATTAGGAGGGTGGTTTATAGCAGAAAAGTTGAAGAGAAGGTAGGCCTTTACCAAGCTGTGAGACATATTGTAGGTTCTATAAATATAAAATAATAATTCATTTTCATCAATTAATTATACGAGTAGGTACTATTTCTTTCTCTTTATGTAAGGAACCACTTGACTTAATATTTTTTCGTTATCCTTCTCCGTGTTATACTGATTTCATAATAGATACCAAAACCGATAAGTTTTCGCGTTATTATTTTTAATGAACTCATTTTGTGTAAGTCTATTAGCGCGGCGGCCGCCAGGGAAACTTTCCCAATAACGGCGAGTCGTGTTCCGGTGCGGGAAATCTGCGATTTATTTCGCGATGCCCTAATCTCTGATTACCGGAACGATAAAAATTATGATAGATATATCCCGTATATTTAACCAGTAGCTCTTTATATTTACTCCATTCATTTATATTTTCACAAAAATGTATTAACATTAACACTGGTGAGGTATAATCAATTTTCCACGGACGATAAAGTCAAATAACGTAGGTATTATTTTTCAACGCGAATTGCCTAAAAAAATCGTTCCCAGCATATTTTATTGAAGGTATCTAATCTAAAGGTGAAGGACAATGCGATGGAACTCGATTAAGTTAGTACGGCGAAAAGCAGAGCAATTCCGATTCTCATAGAATTCAAATGAGATTTTTATTCAAACGTGAGAGTGGAGGTAACACTAACAGATGGTTCCGCTACATTGCATTATAGAAATATATTTTTTTAAACTCGCAGTTGCTGACTTTGTTACTCTGCGTAAAATAACCACGCAGGAATGTAATGGCCCCATAAAGTCTCTAGAATGGGAACGTAGATATTTTAGTGCAGATTGATGCGAAATTAAACTCAATATTATTATTTTAATCAAATCATAATTTATTTCTAATAAATCTTAAAAGAAAGCTGGGCGATATACATGACAATGTTTGTTTAGATTGCTATGCAACAATAATTAAGGTTACTAAGATATTACAAGTTATTTAAAGCTATAGATGCCTTACAGTGACATATGTACTTACATAAACATATTTAGAAGTAGGTCTTATATCAAAACATTTTATACTTCATACTTATCATATGGCTCTATATTTATTTTGATATGGTTGATATTTTATTGCCTAATTAAATACTTTATAATTGAACTGTCAAATTGTAGCACGCAACAATATTATTGACGTAAAATACTACGGTTAGGCATTTAATCTCGCTAAAGTTAAATATAAGTAAGTATTTAATAATAAACAATAATGGAAGTAGATGTAATTTCCGGAATATTTGGATTATATGCGATGCACCATTTTAATACGCTCTACTTGTTTACAGGATACAAAACCGTTTACATTTTCTATTCTCGAACTTTATAAACTACTCTACTCCATTAGGTACTGATAGTGAAACTGATCTAATTGAACAATCTATCCGAAAATATTTATGTATGTATTACCTACGTTTAGAGGCCGATATAAAATAAGTACGTAACCATTACTTAAATTGACTAATCACAATTTTCTACTAAGAAGTCTAAAGACAAATACTCCAACATCAATTTTGATATTTGTTTGATAGTTAGATATAACATACTTATCTACTTAAAAGTACACTTTGTAGCTCCATTTATCATAAGCAAAATATTTCAACAAGACTGTACAGGAAGTATATACAACCACTTATACAAAATTAAACTATATTTTTGTATAATTTTCTACATAGCTGCTATTTTAGTTACAAGAATGCCTACCGTTACATTTCAATACGACTCTTCAATATTGTGTCCAGCTTTTGGCTGCAATGAAAACAAGGATAGTATTAAAACTTTTTTAAGTAATAGTCCTACATAGGTACTTTGTCGATTGCGAGGTGTCTCATCGCTAAACGAAAAGTCCCGTTCTCTCTTCTCTTATGCGATGTAGCATCGAATAACAGTGACAGTTTCGTTTAGATTTGGGATTAGAACTAGTCACGACAGAATCACAACTCAGAGTAAGTGTATTTAATTTAATAGGTACAGATTTATTTTACCTATGTGTAATGAAGTAATAAACTCACCTTTATAGTGCATGTTCCGATGCATGCTTGGGCAAGTTTTTCCAGGATACTGAAAGTTTAATGTCTATATTAGTCAAGGACGCGGGAAAACAACTGTTGTTATCTATAAGTTATAACGATTCACAGATGATTTACCTATGTTTCAGATACCATCAATTTATCACACAATTAAATTGAAATGTTAGATGTTTACCAAAACAAATCGATAACCAGTCGATTCGATCTCGATTAGATTCAAATGATAAGCTAAGTTTTGAGTTTCGGTTCAAGTTATAGACAGTTTTGAGTGGTCGCTGAGTTTGAGTTCAGTCTTACAACTGTCAGATTTCATACAATTTTGACAGTTTTAAGAGCGCGCTCGTGTTGAGTTCGTGTTTAAAACTGTTTATGGATATCAGCCTTACCTACTACCGTATATGAGCAACTCTGATTTATGACGTGTGAATGTGATTTACCTTGCTGAGGTCGAAGTCTATGTTAGTCCTGACAGCGCGGTGGTGCAGCGGCTGCGGCGGCCTGAAGTTGTTCCCGAGAGGGGCCTTCGGGTGGCGGGCGTCTCCTTGCATCAGTCGTCTCAGGCCATGCAGCTTCAGAACAGAATTTAAGCGTTGTAACAGAATGAATACGCTAAATTGCAATCATTACATAGATTACGATGGAGTTGGTATAGTAATGGCAAATTGGCAGAAAATGTATTTCAGATAATTATGTTACCCTAGCTGCCCTCCTAAAAAATACAGTGGCTTCTATTTTACGGAAATTTAATTAGATCAACTGATCTAATTAAATTTCCGTAAAACTTCCAACATGTGCAGCGACAATTTTTATTGTAGATCACTCCATATAGAGTATATTCTCGGGTAGGCATTAATAAAATAACAACAAAAATACACCTCCAAAGCGTAGTATGTAATTACTCTATGTCTAAAGCAACATCACTTACAGTAAAATTGCAAAATACATAATTACTTTTTACTTTATTTTGCTGCCATAATTTAGATAAATGTAATCTGATGGCAATTTCACATAGTTTCAACATGCATACGTGAGTTCCGCTTTCATTATTACGTTGTAAACAAGTATGGTGGAACGATTTGAGGCAAATTGAAATTTCTTCCTTTTATGTGTTAGTGTTATAAGTATGGCTATGCTACGCTACCCTGGTGGGATTAACGGTCCCGGCGCACGCGACCCGCTATCTCATTCTCATCGCTGTTTACGCTGTATTAAACAATTTGATTCTGATTATACATTCCCCTTCAAGCAGAACTTTCATTATTGGTAGATAGTTAAGAACTTTGTGGTAATGACTCAGGAAATAAGTGGGAGTAACTTGAACATTTCAGTTAATGAGACTGAAAAATTAAAAGTCTCAAATGAGCAAAGTATTGTTGGGAAATTATCTATAGTTACCTTTGCACGAAACCAGGTGTTCTGGCGTTATGTAATGCAGTTAGACACTCTGCACTTCGTACTAAGTCTACACACAAAAGTTATTTCTAGATGGGACCTGTTTGCATGAAACTAATGGCGAAGCAGTTGTATGCGCTTGAAGCACCGACCGCATGCGTTCACTCAACTCCGTGCGAGATTGCAAGCAGTTTCCACTACCACTTAATTTTCCCACAAACACAAACGGAAAACATAAACAATGATTTATAATAACAGCCATACAACGCGGCACTTTCAGTTTACTTTTAACACGTACATAATTCACGGCGGAGTCTTTGTCTAAAGGCGAGGGACGTGAGTTGTTTATTGTAGCGTGAGCACAAATGAAAATGTTATTACGCTGGCCTCAACCACGGTTGAATACACGGAGCGAATGGACCTAGATGTGTCCGAGGCGCGTAGCCGGATCATCTCTGCTTCCTGTTCACAACCCAAAGAAAGAAAGCCAGCGTAGTGCTAATTTTGTTTTAAAAATTCCAACAAAGAAAATGTTATTTAGAGCTCTATAAAACTATGTACCTAGACTGTCATTGTATGTATTACTAGCCAGGTTCACAACGATAATATTATCTATATAAATATTCTGGATATGTGCGATTCAATAAATAAGCTTAAGGTTGCATATTCTTCCAAAGATTTTTTGTCCATTCAATACACGAAATTAAAGATTACCTAATTATTAAGTTTATATAAGTAGTAGCACATATGTTTTATCTATAGCAAAAGCCTATTAACTGTATGCTGTATACAAGTTAACTGAATTCAAATCTCGTAACAATTTCCATTAACTCTATGTCTGCTTTCAAACTCGCGGCTAAGCGCGGCATGCAATGCAAATAGGGTGAACTTGAACAAATGCGGAGCTCGACCGCTCATATCGATTGCTGCAGCCAACTTAACACATTCTTGAGTTTGGCTACGGAACTTTGAAGTATTATCGGCCGTCACTTACACACAAATACTTGTTAGAAGGTACGATAGGAACTTAGGATTCACTAGTTTAGAACATGGAGTTTAACTACATGTATTACGTAAAGTATTTATAGTTAAGTATACATTTTTTTTGTTAGTTTTTTTTACTAATACAAAGAGATAAATGATAAGTCTTGAATGATTTATTTAGGGCAGATATATACCAAAATTCAGATCCATGTCAAAAATAGTGTTGATCACTTCATAAGGTTTCGAGGAATACAAAATTAAATTCAAAATTTTTGCACTATGAGTAGGTATGTAATATAATACCTCGTAAAAAGGATTTGAGATAAGTTCAAAAAAATTAAACACTAATAGTTGTCTTTTGTTTTCTTCGGTAAAGAGACGAACATACTATGAACGGTTAGTATAGTCTAGAGTAATTAATAATAGATGATATGAGCCTAATTCACACAATAGTACTCCGGTTGGTGAACACTAATACTTGTCGTGATTTATTGGTCGCAGAGTTCAAAATTCACTTCGAATCTCTAAGACGGGAAGTTGGTATCGCCTATAGCTACCTGTTGTTTGGTGATATAGATGGGCTTGTTGATGATAACCCATGTGACGGTCTCGAAGCACGCTGGTGCCGTCGTAGAGCCATCGTAGGTCATGTAGTACTCCGTGTCAGGGAGCAGGCCTCGCACTGACAGTTTATTTACTGGCATCTCGGCTCCTACAGCAAATAATTATATAATAACTATGAATCCATTAGCATATTTATGGATTGTGTTTTAGAGACTACGTGCATTGTTTTTAGTCAGAAATATTATATTTTACGACGTACCTAATTTCAAAAATAAGTAGTACCCATAGTTACTTCGTAACCGTTTATCACTCTCGATAAGGAGTCGCACATCAACAGATTCCTAATAACTCGAGGTCCCTGGTTCGCATCCCGATCGTGACAATATCTTATCAAGACAGGGTTTAATCGATATTATTCTATGTTAATTTCGACTTAATTTAGCTGATAAGCTATCCGATCTAAAGTGAGATTATTGAGAACATGGGACGGCAAGAACTCTATCGCTTACCTCCGTACTTTATATTTTCTAATTCCTCTGTCAATATTCTTAACTCTGGATTTGATAAATCACCAAGCTGAAACAAGATAATAACATTATAGATATTAATTTGATTGTTGTTTACAACATTACACAGAATCTGATTAGCTTAAGATGTTAATCCGAAAAACCAATGTTACCATACAGATGATGTTTCGTTTGATGTGGGCAATATTTATTTTTTCTAGCATATTATTAAATAATATCGGCTAACACAAATATGATCGTCCAATTACGTGTTGTGATGTAACACTGAAGGAACTGATTGATCGAACCTGTTTATCATTGTGAAAATAAAATGATCCGATCAAATAATGTAGAAATAACTATGCAATAATCACAGAACAGCCTAAAATGTTAGTACGGTAGGGCAGTTTTTGTTTACAAAATAAGACACTTGATTTGGGAACCGGTATACATACAACCGAAAAACCGTACCTATAGATTTAATAAAATATTTTGATAATAGAATCCCACCGCAAAATAGAAGCAGAATTATAACTGTCAGTGTTTGTCGTCTGTTGGAAATTGCTTGCTTTTGCAAAATTTCAGTTTACAGCGCACACAGCACGGTGCGGGGCGAGGCGAAATATTATGAACGTGTCAGTAAACATGTTCCCCTTTAGGACAACATCGGGGATGCGCCGACGTCAAGCAAGCTCATTAAGGAAAGCCATAAAATGAACGGATAGTTAAGTTACTTGTTGTGTAGACAAATCAAAAACACCTTTGTAGGGGTAATTGGGGTTAAAAACAGCTGACATGCAGGAGTCTCAGTCTTATCTCACTGAAAAACTAAAGCCTGACACACACAGGCGCGATCTGCACGCGGCTTGCGGCCAGTTGAAACGCATGCCCCGCCCCATTTTCTCCAGTCGTTTAACGTCCAGTAGGTAGCGATCTGAGGCCTAGGCCGTAATCCGCACTCTAGGCGTCAACTCGGGTAAGAAAAACCTTTGTTTTAGAATTAAACATAAGTTAAATAATTTTATAACTACGAGTTTACTGGTGATTATAGCTACCTGTAAAATTAACACGCCCTACCCATAAAATGCACACCATATAGATACTTTCACCATAAACGACACAAGTGTAAAAAGTGGCAATTAATTAAAAGCAGTGACCCTAAAGTGACTGGTAGTGTACAGGTATGGTTCCACCTTCGTCAGACAGTTCTTAATTTGAACTAATAGCTTTGGCGGCTAATCCAATGGCGGCAGAAAACTTCAATTTCCTTAATTAACTGCGCTCAGTTTGGGTAGAGGCTATGAATAGGTGCGGCTTTGATAACACTCAGTCGATAACTCCAATTACGTCGAACCGTAATGGTATAGTTTTAAAACGTAACAGATCGAATCGCATCAGGTGGTGCCGCACCATTTGTATACATTAAACTTTATACCCGAAAACATTGCGAAGTTTTGTACCAGTTGTCAATTGGATTTTTTTTGGTCGTGATTGATGCAATCAACAATCCACCGTTGGTCACTGGTCTTAAACTTTCCTATGTAAATTCGATGTTTCTTACGGGAAGATATAGTAATACTTGAACAGGGTAGTTCTATCAAGCAATTAGAAAGTTATAACAAACATGCAATCTGTCGCTGTAATTGCGGAATTTGAGTGAGATAAAGAAATATGTAGTTTGCAAAATATTGCTTTTTAATAAAAAAGTTCATACATAAACATAACTTAATTACTTACTTCGCTTATAATATAACACTGTTTCAAACCTGATGGCGTCTTTGAATGAGCAATTTGAATACGGTCATGGTGTTTTCACTTTGTAAACGATATTTAATACAATTGTCGAAGGAAATATTACAATAGCCTTTACCTGTAACAGTAGGGAGATGGAAACAATTCCCTGAGCTTTATGTAGAGCTTCAGAGAAGTTTGAGTAAAGCTGCGAATTGAAACCAAATATTTGAATCTGTAACAAAAGGAAATTATAAATTAATTTTGGTTTTAGATTTATACGAGAGTCACAAAACGGAAAAAAATGCAAAGACGTTTTACCATAGGATTGCTTAGAAATATACGAAAATGCTGCATTTAGGTGTCGAGATATATTTTTGTTTTACCTCTGTTGTCGCTTGCGGGGATGACTGTATTTCTCTTACAAAGACTAGAAGAAAAATGGTGGAAATAAAAAGAGCCAAAAGGGATCTAAAAAGAATAAGCACATGATTTCGGATTTAACGCGGCTGCGTAAGAATTTGTCACATAAATAAACAGGAGGCACGCTTGAGTTGGCCCGCAGTCGTTCGTCGGGATTACATTTGGGATTTCGGCGTCTCGGAGAAGGCGCCGGGCGCGGGCGATGCGTGTAAAAACATCTGTTACGCTTTCTTTGAGACCTTTTCAAAGAAATCTGTGATAACATTTTAATGTGTTTATTTGCAGGTTTCACTTCTCTATATATTTTCGCGAGTTTATCTTTTCGCTTACAATTTCAAGAAAATAAAGCCTATCATTGTAAAATACAGGTTGGGACATACACCGATAGGAGGGTTTTGGATATTGATAACAATTGTGTGGGTAGTATTCAATAAAAAAAGTCTAATATTTGTAAAGTATATGAAAAGTCACATTTTTGCGAAACTTGGTTGTTCAGTTATCGATACTGAATCCATGTTTAAGCTAAGTAGGGGAGAGATGGGTAATTGCGAACGCGGGGTAAATCCGACCACAGTCCTTTAGGTATGATAGAGAGGTCCAGCTGAGCTCGCACTCATTCAAATCACAACTCGGCTCACAAACAGTGCCGGACAAACGTCAAAGGGAAGAACTCGCGCGCGCCGTTCAAGGTAGGTATACTTTTATGTTTTCATTGTTTATCATGTAATTTTTTCATGACTTCATATGATTGTGTCTTACATTACGTAAATACTACATTATTGACTAAATTAAGGTAAGTTTATTATAAAGCAAAGAACGATTTGACGTGTTCATATTTTCGGATTTTATTTTATAACCTAAAAAGTAAATTTAAATTGTGTTTTTTTAGTGTGTGGGGCAATAACGAACGTTTTGATTGGGTTAATTCCGAACGTTCGCATTTACCCCAACAATTTGTTGTATTTAGTATTTTCCTTTTAAATAACTAAGTATCTATGTATTCCTTTATTGTAAGGTCAGGTGGGGTAAGAGGAACATATTTCATTTTAATTTCATTGTAAAGAGCTGTAAATATACCAAGGTATTGCTTATTGTTGTTTAGATTATTTTAATACACTCTACGTAAATATAGCTTTAAGTGATCTTTATTTGTATCTTCTAGGTAAAGCGAGTAACATTTTATTAACAAAAGTAAAAAGCTTTGGGGCGACTGTCCCTCTTACCCCGAAGTTGGGGTAAGAGAAACAGTCATCATAATGTACATAAATAATGCGACTAGAACATTCTTACAAAGGCGACTATGGCAGCATAAGCTAATACAATCTAATTTGAACCTGGTGCAACGTTTTTATGGTTTGGGTTACAAACATCGTCTACAGAAATTATGAAATGTGGTTTTAGGTTATCTGTATTTAAACAATTACAATATATACAAGAAAATTTTAATATTTTATTATAGCTGTTTGGGTTCTAGTAACAAACTATAAATTAAATATAACTTAAATTATATATAAAAAATACAAAACTTTTTAACATACATTCTTACCTTATTGAATTTATCAATGTTTCTTCGACATCTTTGGATAAAATTGGTGTCCCGGCAATGTATTTGACTTTAAGCCTTTTTGTTCGTAAATTTACCTATATTAGTTTACCAACATAAACTAATTTTAAATTGCATGTTAGAAAATGGTTTGTCATCCCTGACACGGGGTAAGAGGAACATATGATCCTCTTTACCCGGCATGGGTAGACCCTCTTCCCCCACTCGACGTTTTATAGGGCTCTATACGAAAAGTACAGAGCCCTATAATTGAAGATTCGATTATATGCTACAATTGTAGCTTGTGGGCACAGGATAAGTGTAGCGACGGCGCTGGCACATCCAGAGGCTTTGTGTGTGACTTTTGCAAGAATAAATGTTAACCAATACCTAGTTCGTATTTGCCCCATGGGGTGTTCGGATTTACCCCGCGTCTGTCGGGAAATTGCGAACAGCAAGGGTTTGCAATTTTTATTATAATTTAAGTTTGGGTTCACATATCGCCAAAGTTGATTTAATATTTTGTAGTAGTCTAACTAATGTAGTATTTAAGAAATAAATGATAATTATAACTTTTATATTTTGACAATTATTTACCATCGCGCTTAGGTATTCGCAATTACCCCACTCTCCCCTAACATCCTGTATTTATATAAAACTGATGCTAAGAATAAATTACCGGAATGTTTAATTTTT
Organism: Tachystola acroxantha; assembly: GCA_963506565.1. Lineage (NCBI taxonomy): Eukaryota > Metazoa > Arthropoda > Insecta > Lepidoptera > Oecophoridae > Tachystola > Tachystola acroxantha. Next base: position 9,014,318 of record OY735874.1, read on the forward strand.
AGGCCATAATTGTGTATCGAGTACACTTGTTAGTAGTAATGTCAACGTGCATCAAAATGGAATAAAAAGATCGTACTATTATTTCGCCCCACAGTTTCGCGTTTCATGTTTTCTCTGGTTACCCAGAAAGTTGCCTAAGTTATTCCGAAATTCCACCTGTTTGCGAAATTATGTGCTGATTCGTCAAGTGGTTAGATCGTGATTAAGTAACAAGCATACAAACTCACACATTTATTAGAGCGTTTGTCAGGGGGTACCAATTTTTACTAATTTATTATTAACAATTTTCATGAAAGACATTCATTACACTACGAATAAATTACAACAAATATGTATGTATATTAGATATGGCACCGAACATCAGCTCATATATTATTAAGTTCTGATAGACACAGACACGTTAATTTGGCAAATGGATTAATATCATTATAAGTAGGCATTCGCTATTCACGAGTGCGTCGGGGATCAATTAGCGAGGATCTATCGAGTCGAGTGGAGACGGCTCGGCGGAACTTTGCCGGTACTCCGTGCTGTGCACTGCAGCGTACAGTTTAACTAATTAGTCAGACTCTAGTTCATACTGGAAACAACAATATAACCAGTTCAACTAATATTAGTTACAATTTGTTACGAATTTCCGTTGCATTGTTTCAAATCTATTACAACTACGAAAACTTTATGACGTGTAGCTAATATTTGTTCATTTCGTGTAGGGTATGCTTTAATTGCTTTACAATTTTCTGGTAACAAGCTGGTTGTGTCCACAATCACTTATTGCTACCATTCATATTTAAATGAGTTTGCATAAAATAATTCAAAGAGGATCCTATTACACCATACAAAACAATAGGTGACATGGTAATTATGACATCGTAGCATGCTCTACGTTGTCATATTGTGTCATGATGTGCAATCGAAATTCTATTAATTTAAAATATAGTTTAAGATATTTTAGGGTTCTCTTGAAAATGGCGGGAAACGACGGTTGCGAAATTATTTGATAATTTTCCTTTTAACGTCTACAGGGACTATTTTGTGTTTAATATCACGTTAAATTAATCAGAAAATGTTCGCGAGTGACAGTGCGGTGAAGTTGTTGGATTATTTATGCAAGATCTGAAGTTTCAAGCTTTTATCAAGAGTTCCCGCTACAAGCTCGGGAGTGAACGTGACTGTCGAGCTGCTTCGTCCAGAGTGATGACGCTACGGCGTCTCCTCTGGATGAAGACATGAAGACGCGGCTACCCAGGGTGAAGACGCTACTGCAACTCCCCTGGAGGAAGATAGAAGATTATTATTATTGAATTATCTGTAACATGACATTGGCAAATGACGAACTGTCGAGTCCATTAATAAAATAAATAAATAAGATATTTTAGGTTCAATAGGAGTTAATGAATCCCGTTAAAATAATATAAACTTCGATAATTAATGCAAAAGTTTTGTTCTTTTTCTCACCTCAGCAGGAAACGAATATCCGTTGATGGCGTGTTCCGAACCGAACTGGTCGTGAAGGCCGTAGTGGATGTGTATCTCGTGGAACTGGTACTTGTACGAGAGCGGGCCTCCTGTGATGTTGATGTGGTGCCGCGTCTCGTTCTCCACAGTGAAGATGACGGAATGTCCCGTGTTGCTAATTAGCCCGTTTATCTGTTGGTGTCGTAAAATTATTGATACAAAGTTGAACAAAATACACATGGTGACTATTTAGTGACTAGGTACATTGTAGTTGTTAAGATAAAAATGTATGTCGGATCCTGTGGCTGAGGTAATTATTTGAAGTCACAAGCTATATTGAAAAGCTTGGGTGGAAACGAAAGCGGGAGTCTGGTAACACTCGTTCCACATACTGTCAATAATTATGATTATTGATTACGCTAGTTTGTGGGTAGTTGGCGCGAATGGTATGATTTCGGATGAAACTGTGAAGCGCGCGGGCAGATCTGATTGTAGCGGCAAGGTGAACGGACGTGTGCCAAACTACTCGTATCACAACGAGATCATTATCATTGAAAAAACGGCCAAGTGCGAGTCGGCTGTTGGACTCGCGCACCGAGGGTTCCGTGCAAATTCACCATAATATTTGCTCTAACGAAAATATAAACTTTATTTAGGGACAAACTTATCTTTGCATTTTCGAAACTGATAACGTCATACATCGACTACCTATCAGGCGTCAACTGTAAATATAAGTTTGTAATTACCCCAAAAATATATTTCATGATGGAACCCCAAATTTACAGTTACAGTTTGATTTTTTAGCGGTTGTGTAAGGTTGCAAACCTCAGTATTGGGTATTAATTTCAACTTGATCCGTCCACGCGTTTCTGAGATATATGTATTGACAGACAGACGGACAGACAGATAACAAAGTGATCTTATAAGGGTTCCTTCTTTTCCTCTTGACGTACGGAACCCTAAAAAGAAAAAAAAATCAACAGTTATTTAACTGTTTTCATACTATATACGCATGTATTAACTCTACTATAATCATCAACTGACCTTTAACTAAATGTATAGTCAAATCAACCATCGGTTACTTTCCTCAAGAGGCTTTTAAGTATCATGCTGATGGTAGATACAGATTTATTATTACTCTTTAATTGTTCTACTACAAGTAAATCACTTATATTAAGTTTTAAGTTGACTTTGAAAAGTATTAGAAAGTGTCGAGACTGCTATAGAAACGTATCGAATTCAAATGTTATTTGAGACGCCAAAGTTTCAAAGTTATTCGACACGAATTTCTTTCAAAGTCATCCATGAACAGAAGTTATAACTTTCTTTTGTGATTGTCTATCGCTGAAATTGTCTGAGTAAGAGGCTTTCACCGTGAGTTGTGTAGGTACTATTAACACAACTTATTTTTATTTGGTCCTGACAGAAAATATATAGACATTACTTTTATGCTGAATTTTTAGGATTATACTATTTTGATTAGAAGACATTACAATAACTTTGTAAGCCTATTGAATTCTTCTGGAAATTTATTTATTTATTTCAAGGAAGATTTACAGCTATCGATGCTAATCTAGACGCTAATTACAAATCTCCACCTTTGGATGTGTCTCAAGATTAAAGTAAGTATAAATAAAGACTTAAATATTGTCAACATAAGTACATGTTAATTTATATAAATCTAGTGAAACTTTTTAATCATTACTATTGTTAAAGAATAGACTTTAACAATAGTACTGATTAGAATTAGAAGAAGATTGAAAAGAGTAATGACAATATATATAAACGCTATAACCTCTCGCGGGGTATATCCCAAGAAAAGGTTTTTATATTATGGAAAATGTTCAGTTCTCGAGTTTTTTAAATATAAAAACTTTATTTTAAGAAGTTCGAAAAGTTTACGAATATAAAAACCTTTTCTTGTGAACCTTTCTTCGGGGTTAAAAGCCCGAGAACCGAAGAAAAAGAATTAACAGAGAAAAAGAGAGAGAGTATGTGTGTGTGTGAAAGAGAGAGATAAAGAAAGAGAGTGTGAGAGTAGAAGTAGGTATTACTTACTTACCCTATGTTTATCTATGTGTAAAAAGCGTAGGTTGGGGTCGAAAAGAAGTTTCTCCGGTTCCAAATTGACCGGAGACTGTCGCCGACCTTTGTTGCACAGCGACCATTCTGGATTGATCAACCCCCAGAATGCTGGACCTGTGCCAACACAATTGATTAAATATTACTTTTCTATTACACAAAAGTTTTCTTCTGTGCAGAGCGTAACAATATTTGCACTTAATGTTGAATTAATATCTGTGATTTTAAATGAAAACGCTTTCATTCAAACCTTTGTTTCAATTGTATTATTGCATTGTTAAAATGCCGGTTTGTTAATTATTAATCTTAGTCAAACTGCTAAGGCAATTTCGAATTCATATTGAAACATTTAAAGGTTAATTTTGCTTCTGTTTTGTAATAACTACCTGTCACGTATTATTTTAACAATTATTATTGACTCAGTTTTTGCATAAGTCACATAAACATGCTTAATTAGTTTTTCAATATTCCAATCAACTCACGTGCTTTACTTATATGAAAAACTTTACTTATAAAAATGAGTATGAACAGACATGTCTAAGGCTTTTAACATTAATGAAAATATATGTAAATAAATTTACACCTTAATAGTCAGTTGCAAAGATATCCCACCTTCATTAAAGTATTATTTACGGCAATTTGATACATAACAAAAGGTAAAGTTACCTGTTAAAGAGTTACGTGAATATTATTTAAAATAGTATACGGTACAGACGGTCGTGTTTTACGGACGTGAATGCTGCAGAGTGCACATGTAGCTCATTATTATCGGATGCAACTGAAATGCTATGTTAATTATCGTTGTGACAATGGCCTTATTGTAGCGAACATGCAGTAATCGCCCCATTTCGTTTAATTAATATACTAATTTTGCTGTCAAATGTTACGGTTATAATTTCTCATATTGTGGAGGTAATGGAAGTTTTACGAAATTTTTCATGAAATGCGATTTGTGCAGATAATTTAAGGCTTGTTTATACATGTATGTCCAAAGGTGTGCCAAAACATTAAAAAAAACTTAGGAAACAGAATCCATGTTTCTATAAATATATTACTTATACTGAATTTACAACATCACAACTTCTTAAGTTAGGAATAAGTTCTCAAATAACCAATATTATTATTCGATCAAGTATCTAAATACTAGATTCAGATTACATATTATTCGTATCGTTTATATATTGCAGGTTCATAATACATTGTGCAAATTGCACATCAATTTTATTATTAGAGTTTATGTAAACTTACACTCAGGACAGGGATGGATGGAAGGGGAGGGGGGAGACCTTTGCCCAGCAGTGGGACAATTTATAGGTTTACAAAAAAAATGTAAACTTACACTACTTTGCAAGGCACATAATAAAAGTTTTAAATAGAAAGGAAGCAGTCATATTCTAAGAATACTTTGCTTTACGTATAGAGGGCTAATAACGCCAGTGAAAAATATCTTTGAATACATCCTATATGTCGTAGTACAATCAAACAGGGTGTATTGTAAATGGTAGGTGTACTTAGTAGGCCAAAAGAATGGTGTAGTATGTATCGTTAATTGAACTTTTGTTCTACAACCTGTATAAGTAAACTTCTAAAATTAGCGTTCCCCAAGGTATTTCAATATAGGAGAAAACTGCGGCGCGAAAGTAGCCAAAGTGCTTTGGATCGCGTTCACGGTTTTATTATTTACGACCTTGAAAATTGCATGAGTAAGCCGGCGCAGCGGTTGCGGTCACGCCCACTTTATGGCCACGCGTTAGCGAACCTCCTTTAGCGCTACATTTTTTGGCATTGTACGCTGCTAATGGTGCCAAAAGGCAGTTTTTCAATCATTTCAATTAGCTTTTTTTCTTTCCATGGAAGTCATATTCCCATTTTCTCCAAGTTCCCTACCGTAACTTGGTGAGAATGGGAAAAAACTCCCATTCCATCTCCATTTTTTTCACTGATTTAGTCTGATATTAACTTACTTAAACATAGAGGGTAAGTGTATAGTATGTACAATAATTTAATAATAATAATTACAGTATGTATAATAATTTACACATCTATCCTGCGTTGATCGTTCGCAAAATAGCCATATCGTAGCGATGTTTTCTGAAATCGGTAACCGTTATACATACATGACCATCGACTACAACGCTGTTTCAGTTTGATTTCGGGTTTAACTTGGTGATTATGGGAAAAGCTTTCCATTGTGTTGTAGTCGATGGTCAAGTATGTATAAGTATTGCCGATTGCGGAATAAGTATATCTCTACGACATGACTATCTTGCGAACGAACAACTCAGGACAGATAAGTAAATTATTATACCCTATAATAGTTATATCAGTCTGAATCAGCGAAGAAAATGGGTATCAGGGTCTAATGTTGTAATACGATTGATAATTCCTGTGAATATTGCAGTAGATACCCGTAGTACCCTACTGTGCCCTCACGCACGCAACCAGCTAACTTTTATTTAGCTAGGCAGGTATAGTCCCTATGGCCATCGGGTAATCCAGATACATATTTAACGAACTTTGCTGTACGTTGATTAGCCGATCCTTATTAATGCGTAATAGAGATTTTGGGATATCCCACAAAATAAAATATTTAGCATACCGAGCAAAAAGTAGTCCATAACTATTCAGAAAGTAATCGACGCTGTCTATTCACTTTAGGGTGATGCCCGATCTGTGCGTCAACGGGAACAAACGTTGCTTCATTTTACATATATTTTTGTGACATGTCTGCGTTGCATCATCGCATCCGATGCGACGACGCAACGCAACACAATACTAGTGGGGCATCACCCTTACTTTTCCTAGATGATGTTTACAAAAGGCAGTGCTATCGCTCACATTAGCCTAATATTCTCCAAGTAAAAGAGTCATTCCCCAAAAATCGATTCTCCAGTTGATTCCCGTGGCTAATTTTATTTATCAAAATATAATTAAATATTGTTCTAGACATCAAAATAGAGTGAACAAGAAACAAAAACTTCGAAGGGGCATTCATTTTGAATACAGCCGAACTTTAATTTGCATGTAATCATAAAATTAAATGATAAAAATTATTTTATTAAAAAACACTCATTATTACTACTTTGTAGATATTCTTAGGTCGAAATTCAGAATCAATAAACTTGTTAATAATAATAAGTTACCGTAGCAAAATACTGATTTCCCTAGTTTTAACAACCATGGGAAACCACGGTAATCAACTAAATATAATAAAATTTCGAATTGTCGCGAACTGAATGCAATCAGTGCAGCGACCTTTGTACAGCAGAAAGCGGCCAGACAGGCTGTAACGTATGAATTTGTTCAGTGGCCTAATAACATGAAATCATGATTAAAAATTAGCCACGGTAGTCAACGATACTTGTACAAAACCATGGGAATCAAATACTTTCCTCCGTATATCGGAAACGTAGCAAAGAGACATGACCTATCACCTCGGTACTTAGAAACACGACAGGCACTCCGCCGGTGCGGGACACCGACTATGCCCCCAAGTCGTTTCATTGGGGACGTAAGCGCATTTTAGTAATGCTCTGCGGGAATCAATGTTAGGTCCCAGACAATATCTAAATAATTCATTATAATAAAATCTACTGTAAATACGCCTATCAAATATTTTTTTTTCTATTTCATTATCTTTTCAGCATCCAATATAAAAATATTTTATTACAATATATTGTACAGAAAATAATATTATATGGATGGAATTGTGCAGAAATCGGGAGTAAATTTTCAGGGGTTTCGATATTTTTTTATTTATACTTACTTAACTTCATTTATACGTAATTATCCTAGTTAGTTAAACCTTCAATAAAAAAATATCACACCCGTGTTTACGTTAGACGTAGGCTTTTTGCCTACGGACTACAAAAATCCGGTCTCTGGAGAATCACTCAAAACTATGACATAAAATATTTTTTTTCTTGCAACGACGAAATATCACGTCGAATGGCCTAAATTGCAGCTCATAATCGCAAATTTTATATTATTTATTATTTTCAGCGACACAATAATTTAAAAAGAGGAAGTTAGCATAGAAAATACATTACACATAGATCCGTAAAGTACTCTACGAACGCACGCTAGTAACGCAATATGAATGCAAGATAAATCGCCCGTATAAATTTCGTGTCACATAAACCGGGCAAAAATGTTATCGGCACAGAGAAATTGATACGGATACGGCTCACAAACGAAATATTTTGCGGCGCGCTTGCGGTAGGTCAGCGTACACAGATTTTTGTATAACACCGATGAAATTACTCAGTGTAGGTAACACTATGGGAATTCTGCATCAATTATATATATAAGCAGAATAATGCAGATTACTGTAACTAAAGTTTTTTTTCAATCCTCAATCTTAATTTATTTGTAACATGGTTTGAGCCTCTCGGCAAAGTTTTATCTAACTGTTGAATGCTTTGTACAGTACCTATCTATGAAACTACGACGTCATAAAAATGAACCGTCAATGAACATCGAATTTGTGGATCTATTTGGAAAATTTTGCGGACATGTCTGGGCACCGGGGTTATCATTCTTTTAGACTATTTATTTATAGTTACCCCGTATAAATTACAAAAGGTCATTGTGGTACACATAACATAATGAATGTGTAAATTAAACGTGACAAAGGAAAATGAGCTAGCTTAGCCACTCACCTGAAATTCCGTCGTAGGTCCACCATTCCTCCCAGCTGACGGCGCTGACGGCTGCAATCAAACCAACTCTAATTAACTCTGCGCCGTTCACATTATGAACATTCCTCATACACCTGCCGTAATTCGGCAACATATTTCGTGCCATTGACCACATAGAGCCACAGAGGTAATACATGAATTAGACCTGAGCTAGAAATGTAGCTAGGGATTCCTATTTCGAAAATTGTTATTAGAATACATTCTTTATCTGGAAATTTTAGAGTATTTATAATATTTTTAATATGTACGTTACCTATGATTTACTTACCATTTTGTATATTTAATAATTTACCTATGATTAACCAAGTTTTAACAACAAACTCTTGTAGTTTGCTGATCGTTAGTAACTACTCGAAGTTTATTAAATCCCAAACTTTAACCGAAATAACAATTTTCGAAATAGGAATCCCTAGCTACATTACATTCCTACACACTTAGGACTTTAGGACGTCGTGACATAACAACACTAAGTATATTTGTTACTTTTATTTTGGTAAACCCTTTCTAATGTGATTAGTACTTTAGTTGAAGGGTTAAATTTTCAAGTTTAAAGTGTATAAGTATTTTCCCATAGGTATAATAAGAGTATTTTATTTTTTACCGAAAGCCGCAAAATTCAATTTTACGATGCAGGGGCCGCAATGCTTACCGACATCGACTCGCGGGAGACGGATTTGCAGAAGATTAAAATGTATAAATAAATTTGAGCTTTCTGAAGTTCTCTTAATTAAGATTATGGAATTATGATACTCATAATATTTCAAAGCAATTAATTCAAAAATGCTTAGTCGAGATTCTTACGCTTTAATTATCTGTGAAGTACCGAGTATACCCTCCCAAATAATAAGGTACCTACGTTATTACGATCGCTAGTTCATAATCATTTAATTTTGAATAATTAAATTTGTTAGAGGATTCTTAAAAACATTCATAGATACCTAATTGATATTAAACTGATATTACGAAATTATATACCTACTTCGTACAATTACAGTACTGACTTAGACTAAATACAGTTAAGTACCTAACCACTCACATTTATTGTTGCACCTAAACATAATTGTTTGTAATAAGATGGTTTGATAATTATAATGCTTTAGGTTAGGTACTTAAGTTTTTAAACGTAAAAGTTTGGGATATACATACTACTAACGCCTGTTTCCCATAGAAGTATGCAGAAAACTTCCATATTCTCCACATTGCATGCTCGTCGGTTTGTAGTAAGTCGGATCACAGTTGGCTCTTTTTTAAAACATCACCAATTTGGTCGACGTATATCCTCCTCGATATACCTCTGCCGCCACTTTCATCAACATTCGCTCTATACATTTCTTTCATAACTCTTCATATACTCTTTTCATGACTTTCATTCATTCGGTCAGTGTTTTTCTCATATTTTAATTGTAAAATAAATTATCTCGACCACGCACATTAATTACTTCACATTTCAATAGTTGAGTAGTATTACATTAAGTTAATAAGTAAGTTATTTCATACAATAATTTTCAGTTTGTATTACGTTATAGTTATCAATAGCGACTACCAGTCCGGTGCGAATTGGTTAGCGCTACGTCGCGCGTCGGGGCGAGTCTCTGATTTAATGTCGCCATAAAATCTACAAACAAGAAGCAACAACAGGAAATACATAATCCCGAAGCGTGGAGTCGAAATACACACCAATCTCGAAACTTACTCGATACACGCCTGATTTATGCTTTTAATTTAAATTTTTGCATTCGCCAGGCGAAGTTCGCCGCGGACGCCGCGCCGCCGCCTGCATAGCAAATATATGCTACAGCCGAGGCGGGATCGTTTTCCAGTTCGATTCGATACGGCTTGGGTGAACTGTCGACTTTTAATCTTTTAATGCTACTCAACAAACTTCAGCTTCGTGAATACACCCAGCTTATTTGAAATGTTTCGTTCAATACATCGTACGGTCTAGTGTAGTTGACATTATTGCTAAAATAATTTCCAACGATTGGTAACTTTTATCTACTACGGTAAGTCGGCACAAAACACAGTAATTGCCTGTTATGTGGAAAGGAAGGTCCTAACTTGAAATTCGTAATATGATTTAGTGACGATCGCTTTGTAACTTAGGAACAGGGATAACATTAATATGAGCTCGCAGCCCTGCTCGGCACACTAGCTCCAGCTCAGCGTGGCTTAAAGCAACTTTACCGGCGAAAACAACACCTGAGGCGCTCGTTGTATCAAACCTGTGAATTACTGAACTTCGCAATTCCCGTTAACATGCCTAATCGTAAGTTATTGTTTTCACTAGACGAAAGTCGAAGTTCTAAAAGTTATACAAATATAGGTGACTCTATTTTTATAGATAAGGCTATTAATAATTTAATTATAACGATGTCATCGATAGAGTGACTGAAATTTGGGTGGTTGCTTTCCTGCGACATAATGATTTGCCCTCAGTAGTATCTACTATTGAATTATAGACTTAAACTTGAAAAATAGAAAGGTTTTTTTAACTCGAAAACTTAAGAGGCGATAGTAACTCACTAGACATAGGTACAGTCCACAGCAGATCAATGGTAACACTTGCAGTAGGTACGATTTCAAGTCTTACGACGCAAATAATAAGAACTGTCAAAAGTAAAAAGTGTTACCATTGATCTACTGTCGACTGTACCTATCAAACCGCACGCGCTTCGGATAGTTGTTATAGGACAGTTGTTGTGAAAAGCAGTTGAAAAGATTAGTTTATTACCTAATAAAAGAATTTTGAGCCATGTTTTACATATTATTTTTCTTTTATAGTTTCATAAATGTATGTACTAAGAAAAAAATATTTTATTACGTAGACGCAGAAATAGAGAGCCATTTTCATTTGTGAATCCACGTACGGGCGCAGAGTAAGTACCCCGGTTGCATGCAGCGTACTCGTAAGATTGAATTCTTATGCATTGTTGCATTTTGCAGACTCGATAGCTACGTGAAGGAGAGAAGCGGTCGCTTGGGAGACGCCAGTCAGCGTCTGCTGTTAAGTCTCAGTCTGGAAGTCAGCACTGGGCTTCCCTTGGGAAATAGGGAATTATAGAGATATCAAGTACCCTTGTAACTACATCTACGTTTATAATCCTTTATAGAATAATCAATGAATTGCTACTTCTTGTACAAAATAACCACACTTATACATTTTTTAATTACTTACTTCTTTGAATAATCTGAACACTCTTATCATCAACAAGTAAATGAAAAAGACGCAATGAAATGTATAGTTGATTGACATATTATTAAACTTTTATATGAATTCCAGCTTGATTCGTATTTAGGAATATAAAATGTATCACGATAACGATCAAAACTTTGTATGTACAATGGTTTTTATTTAAATAAGTACCTAGGAATTATAGTAACTCGGACGTCTGAAATGCTGTAATGACCACGAATCATGAAACACAATCAACAACATTAAGTTACCTACAAAGGTATTGATGTCGCAATCAAATGTTGAAAACGTGAGCAATTCGCAGCGACGAACTCCACAAAGAGCTTGAACCATGCATCGGAAATGAATCAGTTTCCGTTTTGAACCAAATGATATATCCCTTCCAACGTATGCACTCCAAATGCGACTCTATTTATATGCAACTTGGCTCGATCGTAGACGTACCCATTTAACAGGACATTTTCCGAGACATGTCGTACTATTCATAATACAATTTTAAATTCTCGCAAGTTTCGGAGATATAATTAATTAAATTAAACAGAGCTCTTTGTGTACGTTGAAGTGTTATTAGCAAACATTTTATAAAGAGAGGTGATTCAGTCGGCGACTTCGCTAGCGATTTTCCGATGCAGTGAATCGCAAGAGAACGAATGGAAATGTCATCGGTGTATGAAATAAATAAATAAAATAACGTGGAAAATAGGCAATTTCACGGTGCATTGGTTGTTCTTTGCGTGGCATGTGCATTTTGTGCAAGGCTGCGCTGAGCGCGACGCTTCCCGTGCCCGATGATAAAAGCTTCGTTGGCGCGAATAATTTTAATCGTGCTTTCTGACTTTTATAGTTTTTTTAGTAATTTTATTCTGAACTCATCTTTTCCGGCGAACTAATTTATCAGACAGTTTAGTGCGGGGTAAAAATAGTAAGCATTTCTCAGCGGACAAGAAGAGTTTCAGAGTTTTTGAAAACCATACCAAAAACATAGCCGCTGTAAATTGTTATACCTACCTACTTATTTATAAAAAAAATAAAAAAATACTGAATTTGTAAACGAGGCTTATGAGTAAAAAAAATAGATTAGGTACATAATTTTTTTATTAACTGTAGTTCAACTAAACGTCACATAACGGTAAAATATAGGCCTAACTCTGATTCTAAACTAAACGGATAGTTAATTCTTGTATATATTTTGATTAAAGTCCTTTTACTCCTTGAACTCTTAATATTGTAGGTAGTAGAGAGACACTCAATATTGTATATGCATTATGTAAATATGCTAAACACGTGACTGCACCTGAGGCCCTGTAACGTTATTAAATGACATTGAACCCAAACCCAAACAATGAAGCTCTACGGGTAACTTTACCTACATTCAGCGCGTCCATTATTGAGTAAGGTAAAGGACATAACTATTATAATAGATTGCCTAACGACGTTGCTAAGCTAACTTCGCAAACTACAGGCTTACTGAAAGTCGTAGAAAAGGCACCTACCTATTATTATTTCAGTAATCATGGCGGTCGTTCTACGAACACGGACGAAGCCCTATACCCACAATTCACCTTGACTAACAACAAAAATGTTTTGAATACCGCCTAAACAAGCACTTCTTTAGATCCTGATAAAACATACCGGATTATTCGGGTTTACATTATAGGATCATTGAATATCCATTGAACCAAACCACCGGCACTTATTACGCCATTATTAGGAAAATAAAGGGAATCGGTCCTGGACAATAGAGTACGAGTATTGTTAGGGAACGACTGATTTTGTAAGAGCTATATTTTTTGGGCACGGAGAAAAGTGGAATACGGGACGATATTTTCGTTGTATGATGTTTATAAAAACAAACCTTGATATACATGTAAATGTAGAGAATGAAGAAAATGATAAATTAGGTATAATATTACATAATATACATAATATTCTAATTACCACAGTTTCGTAAAGATACTTTTTTTTTCAATTGCGCTAACTACAGTCCTGTGTCAATCTCTGCTACTTATCATGTGACTCCAATAAATATTCTAAAGCATAGATAATTATGATTAATTTCATATCAAAAACACCTATACGTTTAAAGTATATGTCTGAACATTTTACCTAAGATATCAGACGGAAAAATAAGTAGACAGATATACCTAATGTCTATGTTTCAGTTTCAGACACATTTTCACCGGTGCAATGGCACTGGTACGCCAGCGCATCGCATTATGTATTCAAACTGTATCGTGTACCGGGCGTACTCATTTATTGTACATACTTACTCATAGCTTTCACACTATTGCCAATTTGTTAAGTATATTAAAAACCATACTTGAGACCCACGTTCTAGTTCAAGTAGTAAGGTGTATTTTATTCTTACAGCAAAATGAACTTAATAAATTTTAAGCCCAGGGAATCTTAGTTTGGGCCTTGAGTATGATGTCTTACAAAATCCATTATAATTATGCCTTTTTGGCTACAGGATGTCACATAAATACTTACACACATACAATCATTCCAAATACTTACATTAGCCCCTTTCGTAATTTTCAATAGGTAACTAGGTACTTGTTTTGTTAATCTTAACTCACCTTTTATATTAGTAATTGATGCGACCTAATTGTGATTTTGAAGTACACCAAGAGGATTTTGAGGCAATAATCTTATTGATAGTTACGGTATTTACTACCAGTTTAATTATATTATGGCTGCAGTAAAAGTCATAAATTAAATTTTAGTGTATGGACAATATTCATTGAAGCAAAGTTAAATTAAAGTCGCACGCGGATTTGTCGGGAGCCGGCCAGCTTAAGGTCCGCCACCTGCGCCCGACTCCGGCCACTGAAAACACAATTTGCGGTATGCTATGCCTTTTGTACTGCTGTTTACTTTATGCAATTTATTTTTATGCTCTGTACTCATACATGTATGTATGTACTACAAATGTGATGCATGTGGCCGCGCGGTGCAACCGTTTCGTGTTTTATTCTTGCAATTTTATTTTGTAAAACAAAGACAGCAAACAGTGTAAACTTAATACAATATGAACACAGCAACAGCAACCTGGAATTTTTCTGAGATAAAAGCCACTCTACTTCTCTCTGTACAGAAACCTATTCACTTATTATAAAGCTATATTCCGATAATAAATCCTCAGATCAAGACAATCTCTATTTCCTATATGGATAAGGGAAACTAGCCTTAATCTACCCCCATGAATTTTGTTTTATACGTATACATTAACATTTCTTGTAAAAGAGATGTAATGATTGTCGAGTAAAAAGGCTCGCCAGAAAATGGCTTCCAGAAGCCAAAGCAAAGTTCAAAGATTTTCTATTATCGATACAATACCAACGGCAAGGAAGGCATTCTAAAATTTTAAGCAATTATATTTTATACTTAAGTACTGTAAAATATAGGTACCATAATCAATAGACAAAAGAAATATATTTCTTCGAAAAATCAGGGTTGTATTGACGGGATTTCCCCTTTTGTCTTCGATTTAAAAGGTTTGTAAATAAAGGAGTGTGGAACAATGGGAGGAGAGCAAACAAGGTCATAAAGCACGTCACAGGAACGAGCCTATATATAATCAGCTTAGTGATAAATTGGCAAACAGCACGCGACGACGCAGCTGCTTCCGCCCTCGTTGCGGACCTGACGGCCTGACACCTATCTTTGCCTTTGCGCCCAACCTGACGCCTGTCTTTAGGCGGTTAGTAGAGCTGGACCCAAGTCAACTTACGATTAAAACCGAATCCAAAGTCAGTTCTGGCGAATGTTTCCCAGGAAGCATTATATTTACTCACTTTATGAAATAAATTGATCATCAGAAACAGTTAAGCGAGAAATAGACTATCTAAATAAATATAGACATCGAAATAATAAGACAGAAACATGTGTTGGGCTTCCCTCGGAACATAAATCATTTTAGGTGCACAAAGTTAACATGTAAATATAATAGGCTATATTTTCAATTAGTCACGAAGCAAGCGACGAAAGTGAATGTGACAAAAAGAGCGGAGATCATACAAAAAGCTTTAGGCTCTCTCCATGGAGCTCGGTGATTATTTCCTTCATTGTCAGGTTCAATTAAAGTTTAGTATACAAAACATAATTCGTTATTATGTGCTATCTTTCGATGGCTAGATATTACAATGAAACCTCCTGCCTTTCTATCTAGGTGAATCTGTATGATGTATGCAAAAGGTTAAAAATATTATCACTTTAGTGCGAGAGTAAAATTTCAGACCATTTAGATTGTGGACCAAAGCCGAAAATGAAATTCGCCGTCACAAGTTTGCGACTCTACTTACCACTCGCCGCCGGCTAATGTCTCGGGAAACGACACAATATTGTCTTTACCTTCATAACTAGCTACTTATATGGTGGAAAATAATTTTCTTTGGCAAGAAGCTTGCAATCTTTTAACGAAAAAAGAGGCTTATGTTTTAAACCGAGTTTAGTGTCGTTATAAAGTAAACATATTTAGATTCCTCACATTATTTTAAACAAAATATACTGTTATATAATTTTAAAATGACTTTTATTTGTTGTTTAGTAGATAACGTTTTCTCTTATCTTTCAGATTATTTCACTTTCTATTTTAACCGCACTAAAGTGCTAAAGAGGAGTGGTGATAAAAACGGCAATTAGGAAGATAAATTCCACTTGGTTTTAGCTCCCTAAACTAGATACCATAACTTTGCTTAAACACTTTGTCTAGTAGTATACTTTGTACAACAATGTGTTGTGAGGTTAGGATAATATTAAAGGTACCTTAGTAATCTTCACCAGAAAAAAAGTAAATTGGAAAATGCCCACAGCCAGGTAGAATAGTTTACTATTTGTAAAAAAATACAGACAAACTATACCCTAAATAATCTTCCGATTTGATTAAAATAGCTAATCAAAGTCGACTAAAATTCAATACAAGTCGATATGTTTAAGGTTATTTTAGACTTGTCTCCATAATAAACGCCATTTAGAATTAAATTTCTGGTCGTTTAAGAATTTTCGTTTCATTTCTCCATAAAAAATCGATGGTTCAGGATCTGGTAATTAAATAATTATACCACTGTTTAGGAATTGTAAGTTTTAAAAAGGCTGTATTATAAGTTCTTACCTGTAATGGAGAACAGTATTAGCAATATTGCTGACGTTTTAGCCGCTCCAAGGAGGCTGTGCATTGTCTACGACACGCTCTCTTCCAGGCCCCACATTGGAATCGTTTCTATAGCAGCGTTCCCATACATCCCTCCTTCTTTAGTTTTTTCATCGTCAATGATATTATTGGTTATTGGAAAATCTATAAATATCTATAGTTACAGCGGGTGTGTGAAGGATGATGTTTAGTGCGTCTCATTCTGCTTGAATCTGTAACAAGAGAGATATCGTTTAATATTTATAATAAACGTTATTCAAAGTCTACAATTTACCTATAATATGTGACAGTGTTTCTATTTTATTCTACTAATAATAACAATGGGGGAATATTATATATAAAATACAGTTTCTGTTAATATAGAAGTCTGTCCCTTCACAAAAAAAAAACAGAAAGAGCATTGTTGTATTAGTTCACGACGTTACAAATGTTCAAAATATATTTCCATGAATTTAGCTCTTAATTAGTAACTTCTTAAGTATATAACCATTAATCTTTTTTTCATGTAGTAGATTTCTTTCATAATAATATAGTAAGAAGAAGTACATACAGTGACTTTCGATTAACAATATCGATAAAATTTCTTATATGGGGGATAATTAGCTCTCAGACGACACTCAAAAAACAATTTTGAGCGCGAGTATAAATACTCGTCATGCATGTCGCTATTGTCATTAAGATATTGATACCGATCGATCGCATATGAAAATAAGCGTGGTATACTTACGTAACAGATTATTAACTTTACTTAATTATAGTCTTTCCACCGTATTTATAGAAAGCATAAAATAAAATACTATTGGTTACCAATATTATGGCTTAAGAGAGATATCACTTTTCCTTTTCAGTAAAAACGCAAGCACCAAATATTTGCATTTTAATGTGCAGTTTTTCCCTAGAAGTTGCAAACAAAGTATTCATGTAGTAGTTCATTCATTTATTATTTTTACATTGGTGACATTTGGCAGCCGTTTGTAAATAAAATGACAATATAAAATGTCCGCCTTTTCAATATGTCGTGTAACATTTTGAATGGACCCGATTTTGTTTACCACATCATATAAATAAGCGTAAAGTAGTGTGGTATCACGCGAACTGGTCATTAACCCTGCTGGTACATGCTAATGGAGAGGTAAGAGTATAGAGTTGGGATCTACCATATGGGATATCGTTTTCCGTGATAAATTAATAATATATGTCACCCACAAGCCATTTATAGACCCTGAAATTGCCCTACTTTTATTTCGGTAAATAAATTAAAACAATTTTGACTATTTGTACACTATAATTATTGATATTCATATACTTAGGTTATCCCAATATTAAATGACACTATTGCAGCTCTGTTTAGTTAGTAAGCTTGCCACGGAATGGAGAGATCCCTGGTTCGAATCACGGTCGTTATGATTTTCTTTATAAACTTTAGTAAACCTTTAGAACGAAATGATTTTGTATGCTCCTAAGAATATTATTATTTCATTCTTTCGTCCATGCGTGAGGGTGTCACAGTGACCACAATAAAACCACTTCAGCACACTTCAAATGAATGTCAGTTGAAGAACTGTAATTAGTACGAGTACCTACCTAACTGGAAGTTTGTTGGTTTGCACAAAACCCCACTAACACTCGACTAACGAAAACGAAATATTTGAGCACTCAAGTTTGGTTATTGTAATAAAATGGTAATTTAAAAAACTTTTTATTGGGTAACGAGCTTATTGGTAATGAAAGACTGATAATTTCTGAATGATTTCACAATGTACAATGGCCGATTATGATTTCGATTACTCTACATTTCAAATTTGGGTGTGCTGCTATGCAATAAAAGCTTAAATCTTTTTTATTAATTTTAATAGCAGATTGCAGACACCAAAATAAGACAAAACGATGTCAATTTGTACAACGTGAGTATACCTATGATACAATTGCCTGTAGTTATATGCCCATGGCTTTACCGGATTAAGTCCTGCGAGCGTTATAAAATTTGCATAGCGGCACATGATAACATTATTACTGGATTTACACGGCCAGTTTTACTGCAACATAAAATGGCCCGATTTAAAAGTTTATACAAAAACCCGTGAATGGAATGAAATGGGCGCAGCGCAGAGGGGAATGTCATGGAATTTTTTGAAAAGATCCGCTTTTCAAAGCTACGTCGTCATATTGAATGCGTTTTAATGAAAAAACATCGCCGATTCGCAACCGTCAAGGGAATTAAAACCTCGGAGCTACGTCCGCGAAGCCAAATGCATCGGTCGGAATTTTCATTTGTCCGAATATTATTTCCCAGAGGGGATTGTGCAGTGACTGCTTGTTTAAATTTATGCAAGCTACGTTTTGTAATTTCGTTGCTTAAATAATTAGATTAGTTACGAATGCTTTGTGATTAATAAACAATCTGTTCACGTCGTCTCGTCGGTTAGAATTTACCAACTATAATTAAAGTTACTTTGCTACTGTTAAGGTACCTAGTTATTTATAAACTTATCTACGTACACAGGTAATATTCCGTTCGTAAAACAATTATTGAAAATTTCCTAAAACTTGTTCGTAAAACTGCTCTATTCATTACGCGGTTCTAAATAAAGTTATGAATTGAGGGGTTGTATTTAAATAATAGCCAATTAAAAGCTGTAGGTAACAATTGTATTTTCATCAACAAATTATTTATGTGTATTTTAGCACGCTCCTTCAGAGTTTCCTAATGAATTGTAATTTAAATTAATATCTTCGACAATAAATTGTGAAGTAACAAGGCAGGATTTAATAATATCCAATTAATCTAATCTTACTCATAATATGAGAAGTGAAAATCAAATATCTTCCAGTATTTATTACTTTCCCTTTCCGCTTCCGAAGTTAAATATTTTCCCTACTCATATCAAATTCCTACCTGTTTTTATTTAGTTATAGCGATACAAATGCACTTACTTGAAAATGTAGAGCCAGCTTAAATAAATCATCTGACACTATTTCTACAACATTTTATAACTTAAAACTCCTAAGATCAAAGTTTAACAACACCTTTAATGTTTTCTGTAATAGTCTACGCCATACGTTTCATTCAGTAATGTTACGTGTCGAGTTACGAAAGTTACCACAAAGTTCGCGTCATTTCCCGTAAAGTCTGGACTTTGGACCTGTCTACACGCCAGCATGTGCGCGGTTCAACTAAAAGCCTCTTTCGATGCCACCGGCACGCTCGCCTACCTTCCAAGTTTTCCAGCAACAATCCAGCCCAAAACGACATAACTGAAGAAGACGTTACACTCAAGCATACACCTTGTATCCTCTGTTGCAATGTTCAATATTGCCTGGTTTGATGGAGTTTTAAGTCTTGTTTTCCCTTTGAATCTTACAGCGTAAGCTTGTGTATTACCAGAACGTAGTAAGTACAGTATTGTTTACGAAAGAAAATAATGCTGTGTTCAGATCCTGGAAAGTTCAATATTGTTTGGCATAAAAGGAATGAAAACGATGCGGCTCGTCGGAAAACGCGTGAAATTTTTTCATGTGCGACAGAGACAGATACAGTTTTTCTTGATAAAGGGAACGGCCTACGTGACGTCTGGTGGGGATGATCTCAGAATATTGTAAGAATCGTATGAATGGAAATAAAGTAAAACAAATAAAAACGACCAGCTAATTGCGCCTATAAAAAGAAAATTAGTTGTTGGAGATCACTGACCAGAAAGCCCCAGAAAAATTCATAAAAAGATGTGTATTGAAATGTCAGTAAATCATAGTTGGAAAACTTCTAGAAGTTACTTTACTATAACACTGTCTAAATATGAAGGATAATATAGTTAGTATTCTACTGAAAGTTTAACGAAAACCGCTATAAAAATGAGGGTAGGGAACTAAACCAATAAAATAATAGATACAAGAGCAGTAACTGCATCAGAACTCATTCATAAAACATAAGTACAGGGAGCATCTCAAAGGACCTAAGTTGAAGCAAATGTTGTTTATTTTGTTAGAGAAGAAAGCCTTGTACAACAACGCAGAACGCGGAGAACGCCACATGTCAGGGCATGAATAAAAGAAGAGCTATGTTTTCAGACTTTCAAAAGTTCAGCTCGTATTTTTCAGAGCGATATCAACATTTCTCATGTTGTAACTGGTCGTTAGTGCTTGCATCCACAACATTGAGTAACCTATCTACCTAACGTAGGTTAAGTGACTTATATTTTGTAGAGATGGACATTTGATTGCTTTTGCTGTACCACTGATGAATTTGGTATTATGGGTTTCTTCACAAAATGTTATTGTTGATTCGAGACAACCCATTATCCTAATTTGGACTAGCGCATTTATCCTCTTATGTTTAACCAGTGATTCTAGGTTATTTAATGATTCTAATAGGATCCACTTGTCGAGCACACCTCTATGCAACACGCCAAGTACAGTCAGGATCTGCTCTTTGAGGCAATTATAAAGAGATCATCACGCAAACAACAATATCCCGTCTAAGTTTACTCGCGGTTATGTATAGGTTACCTACCTGTTTTAGTTTGGAAATGTAAAAAGAAATCTTTTAGATTCACAGTTGGTGCTTTCGATATTATGTAGGGAACATGTGCGATACTGATGTGGCTGCCAAATCTAAACCTAAACGTAACTATCACTCATATTTATGTCGCGTAAGAGTGAGCTATCCGCCGTGATTAGCGACAAATAAATGACAATGCCAGATTCTGCCCCACCATCAACCGCATGATGTACAAAATAACGAATAAATGTCAAAATACACCGTTTTTCACTAAAATTGGTTTAAAATATAGTTTTGTACATCAAGCGAGTCGAAAAAAACAGCCTAATTAAGAATTCAGAAAATAGTAAGAAATCGAAGCGAATTGTTTTTGTTATTCTTCTATAGGAGTTGCGAGAGTAGGTAGTAGAAAATGATACTGATTATTATTATGCTATATGAAACTTGTAATAGGTAAGTCCCCAACAAAATGATAGGTACAGCTTAAATCACTATCACTACTAACAATACTAATAATCACTAGGTCACGTAGTTTTGTAGGTGGGGCGAAGCTCCATTGAAATTTCATCATATAAAAATTACGTTAAGATCGTGAAAATTAAAAAGGGCGTAAGTGATGATGACGTCACATTACTGAAATAGTGTCGTTCCAAAATCGGTGAATACCCATGTTTCGGACGTTTTCGGTATTTGTAAGAGTGTGTTCATTGTCATTTTTTGTGGACTCGCCAAATATGATATGATTCTGACTACCAAGAAAGCATTGAAAAAATGTTACAAACAAAAATACAATGCATTACTTGGCTGTATGGGTTAGCTTCCCTTTGCCTACTACGTCACAGTGCCACAGTCTAGGGTCACAGTACTTGCGGAATGCCTAATTTTACAGAAAACATTTTTTTTCTCGGATTTTATCTACGAAAAGATTCTGGAAAAAATTCCGCGTATTCAGAAAGATCTTGAAATGGTATTTTTCATTTAGGATGTTAGTACTTTTTAGACCATGTCAATTGTAGGACAAAGTTAATATCCGCAAGTCCGTACTAACTTATATCTATAATTCATTATCATTAGGGTCGGTGCTGTTCCACTACTGGGCACAACCCACCCTGTAGCAAACTCACAGTAATACACTGAAGCAATTTATGAGTGTTGTGTTTGACCCTAAATTTGCGCAATAAATTATGGTTTACTTTGTCGTTTATGAGGGCTGCAGACATAACCGTGTGCGGAGCATGTGTAACAGATTGCGGCAATAAGGGAAATTGTCTTTTTTATGAACGCCCACGCCGCCGACAACGTAAAGTATTCACGTGAAGACAAGCTACTCAGCTAGAGAGATTTTTTCATATTTAGCTTTTAAATCGCGTAAGAAGTCGTCGCTGTGAGATTTACAAGAGTTCATATTCATGAGATCATCGACGAATACAAAATACTTACAAATTAATCAGTTATACAGTCGACAGCACATCAATTGTAACACTTGCAGTACGATTTCAAGTCTTACGACGCAAATAATAAGAACTGTCAAAAGTAAAAAGTGTTACCATTTATCTGCTGTCGACTGTACTATTAGTCAGTTGGTCCACCGAGAAAAATCTGTCCATGCGATACAATAAGTTGGAAATTCCAATTCAGGAGTACATCTTAAATATACTCACACACTCCGAACTCTTATTCTAATTATTCCTAATTTTAAAATTCTATTTTGCACATACCTATATTGCACTTTGAATAAAAGTTTTGTTTACTTACTTTCCGACAAGAAAAATAGTTAAATTATCTAAAAGCAAGGTACTGTGCCGTTACCTACAATCGTACCCCTTTCGCCATTTATCTTCGGTGTCTGAGAGGTGTCCAGCGCGCACACTGAACAGAATCCAGAAGTTAATTTCACGGGGTATTTCGCCTGCTGTAAGAAAGCGGCCTTGCTTTAAGGCACTCCTGTGTAAAATAGAATTAATTCATTTCCTTGATGTAATGCTCGCTGTCTTGTCTTGTTCTGCTTAGAATTTTAGATTTGAGTTGGAGCTTATTTATATGTAGATACATACGTACAGTCGGCAGAATATCAAACTATACAAAACAATGGTAACCTACGGCTTTTTTGTGGAAGTTCCTATGTACACACTTAACAGCCTATTTAAATTTCCACTATGGCCTCGATATTATTATTATTATTTATTTATCAGAAATCAAACTGACTTAAATATAGATTAACAATTATAGAATAATAATTATGTATGCCAGAACAGATTTCATATTTTATTACAATGATTAATAACAGCTAGAAGTGGGAATGGATGGGGGGGGGGGGTCTATGTATTATATATATATATATATGTGTGTGTGTGTGTTTAAAAATATATGATGTGAATAAGGTGTGTAGTGCGAGAAGTGATGAGCGTGTAGTATATGTGAGGACATCGAGACAGCTCAGACTTCTATCTAAAATTTCGGGACCAGTAGACTTATTTACTAACTTAGGTCTAAAATGACAGCTACTTCCAAGAAATAAAATATTTATTTATTGGTGGAAGTTCATTATTTCAAAAGTCTATTACCACTATTTTGATGTGAATTATAGCCTAAAATTAGCTAATTATATCAAAACACCGTTAATGATTGATACCCGAATTGCAATCAAACTCAAATTGAAATACTTCATTGCCTCATGTCTTTTATTTGTAGATAAAATAGAGTAGATACTTATATGTTACAATAGTTAGCCACAAATAATAGTTTGTTTAGTTTAGTTTTAATATATTTGTATATAAGATTTCGGAAATAAAAAAACAACAATCGTATTTAAAGAACACAATATAACTTATCGAGCTTGTCTTGGTATTGAGAAAACCAGTAAAACTGTGGCGAGCGAACCGAAACAAATGTCCGTCACGGTACCTGACAATTCCAACGTTCGTCTTGGCGTGTCTCGACATTATCTCACCGAACAGCCAGCCACTCGTATGAAAGTTGCGCGCCATTATTTTCTTGACATATTTCACAATGGTAGAGCACTGTAGAAACGTTTTATCCCCTACAAAATTCACGATGCATCCAAGGGAAAACATTTTCACGAGATCGCACTCGCCGTGGCAGAGGTCTAATTTACGACGAGCATTCGATGCCGGTGGTATACACTCTACAACGCAACGCCATCCCAGTGAAGATTGACGGAAATTACATTTGCCTAGGCACATTTTAGATTCATAATCGAGCCGACGTTTGTAAAAATTTGAACGGCTAAAGTACTTGTATATGCCTATATTTTGTCCACATTAACCCCGTTGGTCACATTCTCTAAAAATACGAGGGGAGAGCAAACGACAATGGAATTAATTAAAAATCGATGCAACCCAAGTTAGAGTAATGAACATTCCAATGTGTCTATTATTACAGATTTTTTTCCTAACAAAACATGATTATAAGTAGGTATCTCAAAATAGTATTTTTATTAAGACTGTAAATTTTTATTAGATCTTATGAATTGTAGATTCTTGAGTAGGTACACACGACAGCAGATCAACGGTAATATTTGAAGTACGATTTGAACTCATACGACGCAGACAATAAGAACGGTCCAAAGTCCAAAGTGTTACACTTGATGCGCTGTTGACATATTTGAAACCTATTAAATATTTGAAATTTTCACGCTCCTATTAAATGTTACCTAACTTACATTCTTACTTATTTTCTAATTTGAACAATTAAAATGTAATACAATATCGCCTCGCATACTTAATTTCCGTGAGTCAATCAAAACATTACGAAACATCAGCCTGTATCAGTGTCATCAAGGGAGGATGTTTAATTAAACTTCATGAAATCTGAACAATAAAGTGTCATGTCGCGTGTCGGGCGGCTATTTCGTACCATGTAACCAGCTCTTCAAGAGCTTTGGTTTTCTTTACATCATGGGTTAAAAAATGAATCCTTCGAGTTAGAAGAGATCACATTACACTGGTGATATATCTGCAGGGCAGAATATGACGCAACCGTGAAAACAAATCAACGGTACGGGCATTCTGCGACGTTTTTATTTTGTCTGTCACGTAATTGAATTTTGTGGTTCGTTCGATCATAGAGAGTTGCGGTTGTGTGCTAGATTTGTTTTTAGAATAGATATGCAAATCCAAGAGCAGATTGTGTATCTTGTTTGTTATGGCTTTTATCGGTGTAGAAATGTGCTCGGACATAAATTAAGGAGTTTTTGTTAGTTCTCGCGGAATTTAAAATACAAGTATACTATACTACTTAAATGTACTACACCGTATTTGACAAGATATATTTGTGCAATACATTTCAATTTTAACTAACTAAAATTACGTTGTATATTGGATACAGGTTTCAATAAACTTTCTACTTATATGTAAGTAAGTAGTTACTGATATAGGTATATATTTTTTTAATATATCACGTCAATATTATCGTACTTATCTATTGCTAGGTACACCCTATGGGTCACTTACCTAAATAAGTTCTGGTGGATAGGAATTATAAAATCTATCTAAGATCTTCCCTAATGAATGTATAAAGTTAATGAGAAAATATCGATTTAGCCGCTAGTATAACAAACTGGCAGGCAAATTAACAATCTTTACTTTTTCATGTAAGTAAGTCATTTATAAACAACACAACAGTCCAAAACACACAAAGTATAAATCCCTTTTAACTATTTCGATAACTTATATAAGGAATAATAATAATATTCATCGAAGAAAATAGCTCTCAGACGCGGGAGATTAAGCCGAGCTTGTCTGCTACGAGCACTGCAGCCCGATCCCTGAGGCCTGAAGAAAAAATATGAATCCACACCTGCCCCCATTCACACGTTTTTACTAGATTGCTTTCGCATTCGAGCAAGAAACGGATTTTTTCGCGTTTAAACGCTCGGAAGATGAATTGTTTCAGCCGAATAGAGCTTTTCGAAGCGTTGTTTAAAGCTTAACCGGTTGTATTCTCACATTATTTACCTACTCGTAGATACGTCATAATCCAGTCATATATCAAATTGATGTATGTATCTACTTAGATTGCACTCTACTTTTATACAATCGGGAATTTTTTCAAAGTGTAGATATTAAACAACGAACCTATCTCTATTTTCTTTCTAGAACTACTTGGACCTGGTGGTGCGTATTGGATTAGTCCTTAAACTCTAGGAAAGTATATTCCTGATGATCGTAGTAAAGTGTTTCCCGAGCCTATCAATAATACAGACCCATTTATAAAGAAATAACAAACACGTAGGGCACAAAGGGAGCTATCGCTCAGAACTCGTAAGTAAGTATGCAGTCAATAGCGGTGTCAAAACCGCTTCCATTCAAACGGCGTGTTTATAAATAATTCAATATTGGCTCGAGTGGCATTCGTTATTTCGGTTTGTGCCGTTAGAAAAACAGACATAAATGCCAAACTTTAGGACGGAGGAGAATGATATAGCGGGACAATATGAAGGAATGAAGCAGGCTAAAAGAAGCCCCATTCAATAGGAGAGCAAAATATTGAGAAAATCTCGAACAATGGTCGCTGACATCGACATCCGTTAGGATATATTATGCATGATAAGCGATTTATAATAGATAGAAAGTGCATTTATAGAGACCTATACAATTATACTTTAAAAACAAAGTATATAAATTAATTATATCATATTGTATAATTTAAACCTGAGTTTATATTGAAACGAGTAACCCTTCAATTTTCTCACCTACTACACTATCACACAAAAACTGAGCAGCCACTTATCTAGTGTGCATCTTTGAAGTGGGGTCTGCACCGATTACCAGGAGAGGTAAACCTTATAGATTCTCCTGATAGACCTTTATAAGTGTATAAGGACCTCTTCTAAGTGACATACTCAGCAAGATTTTGGTTTTGTTATATATTCAAAAACAAGACATGCTATTAGAATGTCATTTTGTTATCGCTTAGTTTTGAATTCATTGCCTCTCAATTTAGAAATATGATCATTACTATACTATTAGTTATTATGTGCCAATATGCCACATAACATCGATATAGTTGTAACTATCGCTCTGTAAAGCGAATCGACTATTTGAAATTTGTCCTTTGACCCGTCCAATCCAAACCAAGGGAACAATTTCGTGAACAATTTCAGTACCTATGGACCGGCGCACAACGTCACGGTACGGCGCCGTGCCGTGCCGTCCACCGGCGCCGTCCACTGGTGGCCGGCACCCTCCGCCGTCCACGTCGTCGTACACGGCGCCGCGCCGTCCGCCGGCGCCATTCTGTTGTGCGCTAGCCCTAACATATAATATAGTATCTGTACGTGTATGATACCTACATGATGGTAGATAATTCTATACCAAAAGCATCTAAATATTTTATAATCTTACTGTGGGTTCAATAATCCGAGCATCGTCGCTCGAGAACATTCAGCTAGGACAAAAACTGCTATTCTTCTTTGGAGATTTACAGCGACGTAAAAAACATTCCAAGTAAAAAGTAGTTTGTGTTCTTGGATAACTGCCATTGTGCTAAATTAAAGCACGTTTTGATCTCATAAGTGTTAGATATAGGAGTGTTAACTAATTACGTAAGTATACTTAATATAAGAATGTATAACTAGAATGAATATAACGTACCTACAACATGAATAAAGGGAGCCATTTAGGTACGTCAAAGTCTAATCTCTTTATTACGCTCTTTAGTAAGCACGTTGTGTAGGTACATTTTTGCACGTCAACATATTTTTTTTGTAATTTACATTTAACCACTTTGCAATGAAAAGGTACCAACGCTGAGGAGAAAAAGTGGCAACACAATTACTTAATAACTAGGTAATTACATAACTATTCCTATTATTAGTAATCTAAATTTTATCCTTCATGCGGAACCGGTGACACACACCTTGCATGTTCATCGTTTAAATAGTCATATATTCTGTAATACGCCTTCTTAGCAAGTGTTCCATCATCTTTTTAACTTTGGCATCAATTACCTAGCAATGTTATTACTTTATTGAATTTCAGTTAGTAATTCCTAAAGCATTCGTAACGATAGCCCGTTCTAAGCCTGAGAAAAGCTATGCCGATCGAACCTCTTGCTTGCGTCGTTCCTATTCAAATAGAGCTGTTATTTCTTGAAAATTCTTTTATACCGTGGCAAAGGAAATGTTCCGATCGGTGAAGTCGACTTTTAAACTGATATAAACATCGCAGCGGAGCGCTGAAACGCGCGCCTCTCGGGAGGGCCCGAGTCGTAGCGGCCACACTTCCGAGTTCCGGTGCATTCAGTGCGACAACCGACATCGTGCTTAGTGAAAGGACCAAACTGAATATTTTGACTGCCAAACTATTAGTCTTGCAGAAATATAAACTGTTGTGAACATTTTGTCAAAAATATATTGATAAAGTTATAAAAGTTTTTATATATAATTTTTACGTGAAACTAAAACGGGGTCAATCCTAACTTAAATGTCTCTAAACTTTAAAGCACAGCATACATACAGAATGCAATATCTAAGCACAGAGTAGGTACTTACTATAAATATGTTGGTCTGAGTATTTTCAATTCTTCACGGTACTTCACGAAGACATTTATACTTGCACCTACACTGATCTGCACGGACTTGAGAATACACATATGCGTGGCGTGTTTAGCGACTGAAAAGGTGGAAAAAAATCAATATACTTACTTAAATATTTGTTAAATTACAAGGATGTGACGACACATAAAAATCCATATTCGTGTTACCAGAATGGCACGGAAATATAAAGGATCTTGTGTGGCACAACCTGTTACTACCTCTGATGGCTTCTTGATGCTTTTATGATGTCGTGTCCACGACGACGGATGCGAATATTTTGTAACGTGATTTCTTATCCTCTGCCCCTGTCATATTCATGCTCATATCGTTGTGCCAAATATACGTCCTTTCATTAGTGGAAAATATATATTATTTTGCCGACTTTTTTACTACCTCATTACATAATTATTATTATTTTTCAATTCGTTCCCTAGAATTTAGCAAATGATTCAAAAAATTAAATTCAAATGATGCAATTTAATGGGCATTATTTTACTTTGGCACGAGTATACAATAACACGGTGTGGACAGTAAGAAGTATTAGGGAGATTTATAATTGTTATCTAGCGGCCAACTAGGCGAGGCAGACTTATTGCCAAGTTGCGTGCTAGCACCTAATATATAACGGAGCCTTAGCCAAAACGTCTTTGTTTGCCACTGGCCTCTCTGTTTACTAACAAATACCGCCTGTTTAATTCCACGGTCGATATTTTAAAATTCAGTGCACGGTTCAAGGTTAAAACTACAGGTAAGTATTAAGACTTGGTAAATTATACTAACGTTGCAACCTGAAGAAAATATCTTTACAAACCACTATCTAAACTTATGTGGTTATGTTATGAACACCATATTGTGTAAGTTATTGTACTGAGTTTCTGATATTTCGCCATAGTTGAATATAGTCACGTGTAATAAACGAAACTGAAATATGAAAAATAAAAAAAAAACGTGGTAAGAATCCACTTTTTGCCACAAACTCTATTGCATAAGAAGCTTTACAAATTAGGCTACAGAGAGTGTAAGTTAGACTGAATTGAATTATACGAGTAAGTACCATAGTAAAGAAAAAGCCATATCCACATTCCTGGTTGACTAGCGAAAAATACTGACAACAGGCAGGTACAAGTACTTTAAAGAATTCATTGCAGACTGCAACTTTTATAATCTCCAGCCTGTATAAAGATGTAGGTATTGTAGGTAGTCAAAAAATATCGAATATTTAGAAGCCCAGTTTGAGGAGTAACAAATTGATATGACAGAAGAGACGATATAATTTATTCATGCGACAGAAATTTACTCGTGCTGTCACGGTGATACATGCAAGTCGACCCATGTCAAATATAACGGGCAGGTGCAATATTACCAACATTTTTATTACGGGTCCTCATTTTTTACTTAGTAATAACATGATCAGGGTTCCGGTGACCAAATGGGATAGACATCTCTCAGGTAACTCAAAAAAGTCAAGGTACAGTCAACAGAACATCAAGTGTAACACTTTGGACTTTGGACCGTTCTGATTGTCTGCGTCGTAAGAGTTCAAATCGTACTGCAAGTGTTAATCTGTTGTCGTGTGTACAATTCCGTAGCCCGTAGTAGAAAGCAACAGCAGAAGACGTGTCGCCGCGACACTACGGTTTCTATGTATTTCTAAGCAGATGACGTGTCGCTAGTACGGAAGGTAAGTATTTCATAGAAATAGAAACAAGTAGTGTCGCGGCGACACGTCGTCTGCTGCTGTTGTCTGCGGTCGGCTATGAAATGGTACCTTTACTGTCAGTTATAGTAGAGTTTACGATGACGAAGAATGAAAATTACTTGTGGGTACCTATTCTTAAGCCTATATTTGGCTTTATTTCAACAAATTCATGAAGTCTAGAGTGAATAGACATTTACTAAGCCCCACTCCCTCTTAGGCCTTGTTATTGCTAAAAAAAGCGGATTCAAAGAAAATATACCTACCTACTACATAAATGAATCACCAAACTTATCATGACGTGCATATTTTTGAATTATTTGCATCTAAATATGTACGTACTTGTAACACAAGTCATTAGTGCAGACTACAAAATAGAACAATGACTTTTTCCCACCTGCAGTACAACTCTGCAATAGCTAGACTAAAGTCGATAAAAGGTGATGTTCATTTACTTCTAGACTCTATTTAGTTAGAAGTCCAACTAGTTCCGTACGTGCTTCCTAAACTTGTGGCTCTATCTTTACTGCTGTTTTTTTCCATTTGAAAATTCCTGGTTGAAAAGTTAATTAAGCTGTAGACGGGTCAGTCCCAGAGAGGTTTAATTTATTGCAACGTCCATTTTTCTCACACCATGACTCCGTCAGGAGTTGGAAATACGAGTGCTTATCGGGAAAATGGTACGTGAGATTCTAAAGTAGATGCCATTTTATGATATTTGTGCATAAAATTATGGGTTTATGAGATTTTTGCATCATACAAATCACAGTATGTATCATCATATCTATGCATCGTGATAATTATAGGAGCATTCAAGTGCAAATGGTAGGGACGATGTTTTATGTACGTACGATATTATCCGACGTTTAGCTACCCATTCGAGAAATTTCGGTCCGTTGTGATAAATCGGACCCCACTTCGCTTATACAATTTGCAAAATAAATGTATACGCATTCCTTTTCAGCCGTTGTTGACATTTACTGGTGCGATTATTCAATATACAAGTATAGTCTTTTATATTACATACAC
This sequence comes from Tachystola acroxantha, assembly GCA_963506565.1. NCBI lineage: Eukaryota > Metazoa > Arthropoda > Insecta > Lepidoptera > Oecophoridae > Tachystola > Tachystola acroxantha. The sequence goes on from OY735874.1 coordinate 9,045,681, forward strand.
TCGATAAACATCACCCTCTTTCTTACCGCAAACAGGTAAAAAAGTGTAATTTTATTACCTACCTAGTATCTCAATTTCAAATAAAGTCATCGTTCTTAGAAAATTGCATGGTAGTAAGTATTCGTTTATCGAGCTCTGCTAACAAGAGTCAGTAATAGTAACGTGTTAGCGCTAACGCCGCGCCGTCCCGCCATAGTCCATTGCGAGCTTGTTTCCTTTGTTCGCCGGCTAGTTACACAAAATACATCTATGTGTACGAGGAGCATCTTCGTATACATTATTTCCCGAAAGTGTTTCTTGGCCTTAAGTTGCCTAGATGAACCCAAAAACATATAAAACGAAATAATTGATTTGATCCTTCCGTCTGTACTACACGTACAACGTCAGATACTTACACGTACTTACATGTTATAGCGGGCGGCGGCGAAGTAAGCGTTTCACAAATATAAATATTCTCCATGAGTATCTTATGATGAAATAGCAGCGCCAATATTTCGCATGTCGCTATCATTATATCTTTTAATACTTACTTAATATCTGTCGCAGCATCATGTAACATCTACACTTATCCGTGAACAATGTTGTTGGGGATACAGTTACCTTAAATATCTTAAGCTTAAGTAATTAAGTAATCCTTACGGTAACCTGTTTTTTGTTCCAACTAAATAAATTGAAAAAAAAATTCTGTATAAAAATATTATTTTACTACCATATTTTTGCAATAAAAACCATATCATTTTAAATAGTAATATAATGTTTCAGCATTTCTAATAGCAATCGGTCTACGCACCTCAAATATGTAGGTAGGTATGCAAGTATTTGTTCCAGCTTGAAAACTCAAATTACCAAATCTCTAATCAATGACATTCAAGAGCTACGCCAAGGTGCAAAATAAGTCGCAATCTAAACAAAATGTATCAGATATACATAGCATACCTACTAGAAAAAATTTCGCATGTTCATAGCGCAGCATTTTCTCGGATGTCATTTCTAGTTAATCTATATCTGAGACGAAAAGCGAGGCGTCCGAAACGGCCCGGGCGCGGCGCTGTTAATTTCACGGAGTATTTGTTTGCCGTACAAAACACCACTTACGCTATACGCCCATCCTAGAGCGCAATGTATTAGCCAGTAAACATATAGTTGCTAAAATTGCTTCAACTATTTTACGTTAAAAGGAAATACATTTTAAAAATGAAATCTTTAAAACAATTTGACCAGCAGAATTTTTACCTCGCCCACGCCTTAAATCAAACCCTCTCAGTGGCCTATTACTATCGCAGTTTAAATTTATGTGTTACCTATCGGCATGGCTCGAGCTCGAGCACCTTTGGAAATTATATTTGGAGTGTACTGCACTGCGGCTGGGTTAAAGGAAATAGCGTCATTAGCTTTTCTCGTATTTCTTACCGGTAGACATTTACGCGCACCTTGTGAGAGTTGCGGCTATTCTACTTTGCCTTTCTAGGATTCCGTAAGGAGATCACTGTGACTTACCTTACCAGATGGTAGTTACGCCGTCGGAATTTCGGCACGGTAACAACATTTTTTAATATTTGCTCAGCAACCTTCCGAATTACGCCGTACTCTCGCATCCAATAACTATCGACACAAACGAACGAAATATCATAAAATACGTGATACGTCTTGGTGTACCGTCAATAGTCACGTTCTAGGATGGCCGTCAGATCAGCCGCCGAATGCAGTCACTGAAGTTCGATTTCAATTTTGGAATGTTCTTTCGAAAACAGAGCTTTCAATGCAGATGTACTTAATTACAATAATTTATTTTCATGATTTTTTTAGTAGTACTATAAGTGCCTCGCTTACACGTACCGGTCAACATGTACGGAACCTTTGTGGCACCAAAAAGTCTACGCTTGCATCGCATCCGTTTTATTTGTAAAAAATTTCGTTTCCTAAGTGTGGTTTTCGTGAATACTCGGCGTTAATAAGAAAGCATTTTTCCGTAAAATTATCACTTTCCTGTCTTATAGAAAAATAATTCACTTGGTTGTATTATAAAATTCTGATCATTAATATTTTTTGTTTTTTATTCAATAGCTCTCTAACTATAACTGGTTAACTGATCTACGAGTAGGTCGAAGACAGAGATAAGTGTACATGGGGCCTCAATAAGGTTAAGATTTTCTCAAAAACTACTGGATCAAATTTAATAATTATTTTACAGTTACATAGTTTTAACTTTTATCTATCACACAGTGAAATAATTTTTGCAATAGGTCAAGTAGTTTTTGAGAAAATCTCAACCTTAAGAACTCTCCTGTACACCTTTCTCTGTGTCGAAACAATACCACGAAAAACTTTCGGGTTCTCATCGCTTAGCTAAGCTATAGTAATTAATAACTAGGCCAGTTTTCCACAGTCAGTTAAAGCAAAGCGGAAAGAACGGTCGTTAGTTAAGCCATAAATTACACCTATAGATTTAGGATCTTATGATTACACCAAACCACACGTGTTTATAAAGGCATAGTTCCACATATTACATCATCTGTTTAATTGGGGCCGCGTCGAATGTAAAGCCTAAAGGAATCCAGCACAGGCCGGGCCGCAGCGCGGCACCGGAGCGAGTGTACGTCTTCCTGAGTTCCGGAGCACAGATAAACCGCTTCCCTTTCCTGCCCCTTTGCCTAACATCGTGTAACGGACACACTACAAAAGACAAAGTATAAATACACGACTAATGTATCTCTAGACGTGTGTTGTAATGTTTTGTGACTACTTTGTTGTATTAAAGTAACTTATGGTTGTTGTAGAGGTATTTCATATGTGAAATTGTTAGGAAATATGTCTCGAAGTTATTTTCAATAAAGAATTTAAAAAAATTTTTTAGGAATAAAGTATAAATAATTAGAAAATATAAATATATATAAAATAATTAATAAATATAGATAGGACAGTTTCCATCGTTCGTTAAATTGCATGCACAGCAGATTTTTAGACATGCCGCATTTGCCCTAATTTTTAGATGAGAGAAGTATTTATTTCTATGTAGGTAATATACGGAAAATAAACTATATACCGCAGCCCAAATCAAGTGTCTTATTTTGTAAACAAATATGATAGTCTAATTACCTTTTGTGATGTAACACTGAAAGATCTGACTGATCTAACCTGTTCATCACTGTGAAAATAAAGTGATCCGATCTAATAATGTGAAAATAACTATGTAATAACCACAGAACAGCTTAAAATGTTAGTAGGGTTTGTTTTTAAATGTTTGTTTTGGGTTAGGGTAGTTTTTGTTTACAAAATAAGACACTTGATTTGGGGTTCGGTTTAGATGATTGCATTTTCCGTCATATGCAGCTAGTTTGATTGTAAAACCGAACAGGTAAGTAAAGCACAGTGAACGTAAAGGCTATTTTTTGTTGACACAAATTCCGGTCCGCACGAATTTCCCAATTTGGATTCGGTTTACAGATCCGTTTGACGTCCGGAAACGAATGTTCTACGCTTTGCAAAAAACCGTAGACAGCGTCGCATCGTGTCCACGCGCCCGAACGTAATTTAATCTTGTATGACTTTGACGAAATCTTCGTTACTGATCGTTCTATCTCGGTAAAGATTTTTTAACTAAATGTCACAGTATTCCATATGTTACCTACACAATCAGACATATATTGGGTAGGACAAGGGACATGAATGTTTAGGTTATCTAAGTAAGAATAAAAGACTCTTTACAATTGACATTTTATATCTTCTGACCCTAATTTGATTCTAAGTTCTTGAAACCTTGTCAGTTTCCTGGTATTGAACTACAAAGAAACGATAATAGGATTAATAATATTACACTTCGTTTACAGATACAAGCTCACAAAGTGAAACTGTTCTGTTTCAAAACGGCTTCAAACTAAGTTATCTATAGCAACGTATAGCAAACAAAACCAAGCTTAATTACAGCTCCCGCCTCAACCCACTTCATTATTAGACCAATGAGTTAAAGCGTCGAACTCGGAGCAATAACTAAAACTAAACACGTTTGTAACAAGTTGTTTGTTGTGTTATCAGCGTCGTGCCAAACGTTCCCGCGCACACTCGCCGCAAAACTTGCGCCCGCTCCTAATGAAAACTTTGTCTGAGGTGAACGCAACATATACGCGATTTTAAACGAATGTAATTCATCAAAACAGTCCTCAATGTATATTTAAATTAAAGACACAACGCTTGGATATGGACGAAATGAAATAAGCCAGATATTTTAGACTATATTAGAGTCCTAGTATTTATTTATTTATTCAATATATAACTGGTTTATAGATATCATCAAAGCACCGAGTCAGTGGATACAATATAATAATAATTCTTAAAATAATCAATTATACAATAAAATTAGTGTAAATTAGATTATTATCATAACTAAGTCTAAAACGTTTTTGTTAAAAAGGTACTATATTGACGAGTCTGTTGTCAAAAATGGATTTTTGTCAAATGATCACTTTTAAAACGATCACTTTAGTAAATGATAAGTTTGTCAAATGATTACTTTTTCAAAAATAATTTGTAAAATGATCATTTGTCATACGTTTTTTGTCAAACATTAGTGAACCGTCCTGCTCGCTATCTTAATGCTGAGGATCGTGACCAACTAAAGCCTGACACACACAGGCGCGATCTGCACGCGGCTTGCGATCTGCGACCTGTTGAAATGCATGTCCCGCCCCATTTTCTCACGTTGTTAACGTCCTGGACGTTAAGATGCCCAGAAAATGGGGCGGGGCATGCGTTTCAACTGACCGCACGTCGCAAGCCGCATGCCGATCGCGCCTGTGTGTGGAACGCTTAAAACAGTTGCCAATTGTTATCTTTGGATGAATAAACTAAATAAAACCATACAGAATCAAATGAACTTTATGTATAGCACACTGAAGAAATAGAGTTATTCAATACGATCGATAAATGCGTAGGCCGAGTCGCGATGTATGGATGCGGAAAGTAAATCAGTTGAAACAAATGTAGGGCATCAGTCAGCGGGCGCGGGCGCGGGCGGCCACCCGCCCGTCGTTAGCGGTCTAGGCCCACGGCTATAAATCTCGGCGCCACCTTGAGAACAGCCCTATAAAACAGGCCTCTGATCGGTTTTGTATTGATGACTTTTCCGATTAATATCCATTAATGTAGGTTAAATATTAATCCAATTAGACGAGGAGGTGGCACTTCATACAATTTATGTAACAACTCACGCCACTATAGAATATGATCGCTATTGGTTAGCAAAAGTTACTGAACTAAGAACAACAATTCTTGTTTTCGTAGCAAAAAACATAGTAATTCACAGTTTAAGAAAATTTTCAAAGTCTGTAGCTACTGTCATTTTCTTTCCAATAATATGTTCCGCGGAATTTAGATTTTAATGCGGGTAATGAATACCAGACTGGTCATGAATATCAATGACGATAAAGATCTAATACGAAATCAATTAGTGAGGAGGGCTCATTAAAAATCAAGCAAACAATATAATAACTATAAAACTGCAACTGTTATTTAAAATGAGACCGTAATTACGCATCGATGCACAGAAACAAAACATTGAAAACGATACAACGATGAACTGCAAAAGGCTCTTACGCTTTGATCTCGTATAAAACAGACAAATGAATATGAAAACTGAAATTACAGTGCAATATTCCCGGTGTAGGATACATTTATTTGTAGTTGGTGAATACAGCGAGCATTAATCATAGCGAACAGGAGGCGCCGTCAGTGCACGAGTGCATGGTGCATGTGCATTCAGGAGCAGACCGCCGTACCGCAAACAACTGCGCCGGACTTTTAATCTCACCTGAGCACCGAACGGGTACACTTGCGGTTGCATCCGTGATCACAAGCTCTCCACTCTAGCTCAACGTTCTCTGTAAATAATACAGTTTTCTTGTTTATCTTTTAAACTGTCCTCGAATCAAAGGAATCCATTGCATACGTTTTATTTTTACTCTTTGCTAATATCATCCACTGTCACGTATGAGCAACACATTTGGGATAAAACAAGAGTTTCCTCTTAATTTTAAATTGACGACCAAATGGAAAGATGCAGAAAATAGAGTAAAATATTTAAATATTTCGTATCGAAATGGATATTGCAGAGGCGGGGCAGTAAAGTCTGACAATGGGACATATGGCACTCACTAATCATACTTTGCTTTCTGTTTTATTTCGCATTTCCATTATCGTATTTCAAAAGGTATTGACATATGAGGCACTTTTACGAGTTTTACGCGGCGCTCACTCTACCGTAAATTTTAATGCTACTTTGTTCTTGCCTTAGTTTGAACTTTGTTTTGTAAGTAAAAACCAGAGGTGTGCTGGATCGAAATAAATGGCACACGGCTCGAAATAGGGGTGCTACAACTGCAGTCTGTGTAAGTATATAAAATGAAAAATATACACGAATCATCTAAACTTATTATTGTGATAATATTATGCATATTATAAATTTGAAGAAATTCTTTTTTAGCATATTTCTATACTTTTCCTGATTCAAAAACGCATTACTACTAATTCTAACAGAAATTATAAAGTTTCATCAACTTATGGTAGGATAATTTGGACAACCCGCTTTGCGTTGACCGATAACAACAGTATAATTCTCTCAAACATCGCCGACGATCGCCGAAATGTAACTTTAATAACTTTATACGGCGCTCTAGTTTGTTTGTATTGGTCTATTACGGCCTTAATGTGCACGATACAATTTGATTTACCGTCTAGACTTTCGTATTCCAAATTTACGATTATACACTGGCCATAAAATACAATTGTTATCTAAAACGGCAATCATCTCGAAGTAAACTTCATCGATGTTAAATCAAACTGGAAATGATAACTACATTGGCAGAAAGCGGCCACATTCATGCATTTCTTCCTATAAACGTTCTGTCTGTGAGAGCTAAGGAGGGGTTTTCTGTAAGATGCAACACATGTCGTCGTTTTTCCATCGCTCGTTCCTGCAAAAAGACTGTCTACTTGTCTTCCTTTTCTTGTATTTTCTTTCTGAATGTCACCATATTTTTATACAATACCTATTATCAAATAGGTACTTACCTGAATACCTATAAAATTAGTATCTCGATTGATCAAATAATTATGACGAAAATCTTATAATTTTCTAATAGATTAAATTTGGATTTGTCTGTAAGGTGTGGATATGTGGAACTTAAAAAAATAGACAGCGTTTAATTGTTAGATCAAGGCTACGAAAATAATGTAATTATTAAATGTTACATTGGTTAACACATATAGCCCTATAAGGTAGGTACCGCTGGCTGTAGTTTGGTAAAAGGCAGGCAATGTAAACAAGATACAACTAAGGTTATAAATAATGTATGGAGGCCAAACATGGAAGTTATCCACGGCATACCGGGAGGGATCGTGGGTACATTTTCATGATCTTGCGGTCTCCCGATACGCGCTTGTTAATATTAGTTTATCAACCCTCTCACCGCACTGTGTGCAAGATTTACAAATTGTTGGTTAATAGTGTTAAGCAACTCAGAGACAAGTGCTATTTTAAAGGCCTTAGCTCTCCGTTCACAGCTTTCTATCTCAACTACATGTAGCTAGTAATATAATTATAGTAATGCCCAATTTAATATACATTCATTCATTTAATATAGGTACAGCTCCATCATGCATATTAAAAAGTTAGAGGAGCCAATTCTGACTTGAGTTATCTGTGATAAAGTAAGTCAAGGAAATAATAGCAGCTAGTCACATGATCTCATTTCGTTTAAATACGTTTTTAAAAAGTGTAAAACTGATCCACTGGTCCGCGGATCAGATGCCACCTAACCCAACTTGTTTAGGAATATTTAAAAAAATCTAATTTAAGTTACAATGATTGTACCCCACAGGTTCCAAGAACAATTAATTATACCTATTCATAAAGACTCTAGTCATAAAACAAATATTCTCTAAATTAATTAATACTTATCAATTTCGTGACATTTTCTGGCAATTTGTTATTGAAGCGAAATATGGAAATACAAGTCTTAGAAATAAGTTTTAACACTTAACACTATTGTTTTGAGACGCCTACGTAACTCTTAAACTGCCCATGTTACATGCAAATTATTGTAGGTTTTGCTATTATGCCAACATATTGTTTCCCCTAAGAAGTAATAATCATTGGAGCGTGCACACGTGTTCCGCAGAGCGCAGCGAATATTTTGAATAGTGCGCTCGCCGGTGTGTAGCTCCCCGCGATATTGTGTATTCTGCGAAACAATATTGAGATCTGAAATAGGAATATTTATTCAAAACCATGAAGGGCCACATTTATTAAAAACTTATAGATAAGTACAACGGCTTTGTACAGATTCTTATTGAAGAATTCTTAACAAATGCATTATTGCCTTATAAAACAACGACAATAGATTGGGCGCCAAAAATGTCCCACGTTGGGCGCCAAAATCTGTCATCTGGCAAGTTCCCATAATTAAAGGCATCAAAAAATTAACAATTGAATGGAACATATCATCAAATCGTATTAATGATGTTTTGCGGCAAACAGACAATGTTTTCAAATAATTTCATGGCAATTGTGGGAGGGCCGTCTACGGCGACCTCTCATTAACTGTGAGTGAGCGGTCGTCGTCACGTAGTCGGTCTCGGTCCTCGGGCCGGCCCTCGGCAATTTGTTCACCCCTAACGAATTCACAAAAGTAATGTGTTTCAGAAATTAATTTCATTTCGCATCATATTGTTAACATGCAAATGAGACGTGTGGAGAACGATTAACTTTTTGTTTTAACTTTCGTGATATTTTCTAACAAAAAGCATTATATTATAACTATTTAGTTTTATCGTTAAAGTCTCACAAAACTTTAATTATACCTATAATAATAATAATAATGTACCCGTAAAAACGCATGACACGTAGCGCTGCTTTCTTTTAAGTAAAATTTATAGTTTTTCTAGAGATTTACACATTATTTCGTAAGATCACGTAGATCATTCGCTAAGCCGGCGGGGACGGCGCGTGAGACGCAATATTGCTCTTACAATGTAGACGGATATTTCCGCTTGATGCATTTTTGATGTTTTTCTGATGTGGGTCTATCGCGCTCTACTATCTAAATGTGATGAATATTCAGCACGTTGGATTTGGGAAGATACGCTGGCAGTAAATTAATAACATACTTTGACTTGTCTACATAATCTTACCTAGATTATATTTATTATCTTTATTAAAAAAATTATATAATTTAATATTCAATCAGCTGTATTCTGTTCTGAAACTTAATTTTCTCAATTTCGCTATTTTGTGAATATTGCATTTTTATATGGGACTATGTATCATATAGGTATAATTTAAACTTTAAAGTTCATCAAAGTTGGAAAGAAAAGAATAACTGACACTATAATTACCTATTTCTAATTGCATTTCTGTTACATAATATGCAATCTGTAAGGTCACGTAAATCACAAAAAGTTACCTGTGCGTGTTACATTTGCTTATTCGAAATAAATTATCACTCTTTATTAAAAAGTTAAAGCGTGTCCTTACTTTTGCCATTATTTGCCGTATTTCATTGGGCGAGTATCCCGGCAGGCCCATCAAATAAAAAGACCTTCTGTGCATAGATAAAGGACGTTCGACAGTCGTCGACTAAATTGAATTTCGTTACGATAAATTCGGTACACAAATAAATATTAACGTGTTGTGAAAAGATGCTGATAGTGTTGTACACATACAACAGAGAACAGAATGGAATAATGAATCAGTTTCTAAAAGTGATTGCCAAAAAGTACCTATTATGAGAGTTAGATAATTAATTAGCGATTTGTTGGTAACAAATATCTACTTAGTAAATAAATCGACTCGAATACTACTTCGACAGAATGATATTCATAGGTATATGGGAAACAAAAGACGTTAATTAGTAGATCATTCTCCTAATTGGCAATAGATCGTGCAATTATCGCGCGCTCATCAGTGTTCACTGATCAAACATCCCAAATCCCAATCTAGTGTTAGGTGCTAAAACGCAATTTACGTCTATTCCCTACTAGTTCTACTACTAGTAGTAGTTCAGTTGGCCAATTTTTCTTTTCTCGTGTGGTTTAGTGACCAAACCTATTTCTCAAAGTTATTCAGGCCGCCCGTAGGCCTTTGACTTACGTGGCCTAACGAGTGCTGTCAAGCGACAACAACCGGGACCAACTGCTTAACGTGCTTTCCGAAGCACGAAGGGGCTCAGACGAAAGTGTCACTAGCCGTCACCCATCCAGGTCCTGACCTCGCCCAACGTTGCTTAACTTGTACGATCGTTTTCAACGTGTACTCGCAACTGGCCTACGAGCCCCTTTTGTTGGCCAATTCAGAACTTGTGATAAAATTTTCTCGTTTGTTCTGTTTAAAAATCCTCAATAAACCAATATGAGATTTCGTTTAATTATATCGCGCGATATATTTATATTACCTATAAGCTTGTAATTTTCATCGCTTGACAAATAAATTATGTTCGCGTGATCGCGTGTTAATTAAGACAATGGCATACGCTGCAAAAGAGGAAGCTAAGTATGCTATGGAATAACCATAACTAAATATATACATAGATATATATTTCAATGAAACCAGACCCACTGGAATACAAAGGCATCACGCAAGCACACGGCAAATCAAGAGCTGAGTCAACCAGCCACAGCGCCGTAGCGTTGTTATTTGCATACACTAAAGGGTTACCTCTATTCTATTACAATAAGACCAGCATTTCCCATTATTCAAAACTGCAAGTGTATACTAGGAATATATTAGGGTTAGGTGGCATCTGATCACGATCAGTGGATCAGTTTTCCACTTATTAAAAACGAATTATTTTCAGATGTAAACTGATCCACAACTTATAGGTTCGTTAATAATTTTTATTGTATATTTGTAGTAGACGACCATAGTCGTTTACAAAATAAGGCACTGGTTGTTGAATAGTATAGCTAATTTAGAGTTACGTAAATCTAAATATGGGTTTATACGAAAATTATATAATCGTAATTTTTCTAATTCCGCTATACTAGTGGCTATGTGTACTAAACTCAGTGGGCCGTGTCAACAAACGCACTGAGAGCGCAGTCACAACACGGGCAATGAAGAGCTGAGTCAACCAGCCACCGGCACGGCTACGCTCGCTATTTGCTCGCTACAATCAGAAAGGTCAATTCACCTGCAATTTGAGCACACTGTAAACAAAACCTTTAACAATAATCTTATATGAGAGGGGTAATTAGAAGAGTTGATCATTTCTAAATTGTTGCGTTCCATCTTTCTCTTAATCTTCGTTTTTATTTTGCACATTTTAAAACATCTAGAAGTTTCTTATCCGCAATTATGCAATATTTATTTACATTATCGTAATTTGAAACCTCATAAAAAAAGGATACTCAGGAATTTTTTTAATTACTATTTTTCTTCTAAACTTCATTAACTAAGCTAAAAGCTTGCAATGATTGCCCCACCACAATAGTTAAAATAATTACACATGTAAGTACAACTAACAGCAGATCAAGTGTAACATTTTGGACTTTGAACCGATCTTATTATCTGCGTCGTAAGATTTAAAATCGTACTGCAAGTGTTACCAATGATCTGCTGTTTTCCGTACGTACAATCATGAAGGAAAGAATCGCTGCCGGTAGGACGGTTTCTACCTTCGGAAATATTTAAATATTTTCTCAATAAAATGAATATATTTCCCATTCATGTATTGGGCATTACATTTATTCGAATGTACATACGAATACGTCACTCAGAGCAATTTAAATGCTGTTTCGTGTTTATTTGTGGCAGTGTAATCAGAGTCACAGTAAACAAATGGCGGTAGTTAGCCGGGCACCGCAGAGGGCAGTATACGCGATTTATGTACGGAGAAGTCCGCGGGGAGCGGGGGAGGTAAGGTGGCAGAGACCTTACCCAACGTGGCGTAGGTGTTGTCTGCCCTATATCTTGCCAGAGCAGCTGTGTTTGCTACAAATTAGTCTACTCTGTTTAAAATGTACCTAGTTGATGTAATTAGATTATACACACCAAATGATCTCAGTTGCGCTGTTGTTAGGACACTGCACTCTCTTTACGGAGGCCCGGGTCGGCCATGTACCAATGAGTTGTCCTCATTTTTTTCGAAGACCATATGTAATGAATGCACTCAAAGAACAACATCGAGCAAACTCGCATGCTAAGAACAAAATCTACGACATGTGTAATCGACCGATATGATGTGGGATGTAATGGAAGGTTTATGACCCAATTTAGTGGGGACTTAAAAATAGGGTGATAATGCTGCCGTTTAAAAATAGGATTTTATTTTGCAAATTCTCTATGAAAACCATCATTACTCTTGAAAAGTATGTGTGTGTGCACGTACTCACTCGTACCTAAATTAGAGTGTCAAAGCACCCTGCATTATGAGCTCAAATCACTCTACAGTTGAAATGTTGGAACCTGAATTTTTAAAACGGAATCACATTCCAAATTACACACTGAATCTTTTATTAGACTCAATAGAAACGAAAGCCATACAAATAATTGAGGTATTAAATTCCGCAGTTACATGGGAGCTGTCATCAGTCCAATAGTGTATTCGATTACATGCGGTATTCGCGGAATAGGCCGGCCGATGACCAAATATCCGATTCGATTCGGTTTCCCCGTACCGATCACGTGGCAGATTGGAATTTTTTGTAGTATTTTTATTCCGTCCACCTTTCGGCGCAGGTACGAGTACATTACAAAAATTAAAACTTCCGCCCGCGAGCCAGCTAATTAATCCGACGTAGATAGATACCTCTACGCGATGTGAAGGCAATTACTCCCGGTCTATTCTCACAGGAACTACTTGTTCAGTTTGCGGAGCACATTTTTTTTTAATTTAAGTAAAAAGCTTGTAGTTTTTGCAATTTATGGTAATGAAAGCTAGCGAGTAGAATTAACGTTGCTATGAGCTGCAATCGGGGCATGATTAGCAAATAATCGAGGGTGGGTTTTCATTCGTGGCAAACGGCTGGCGATCACTCGCATTCCATTCGATTGGCAATGGACATGAGCCGTAGAGCCCTCGGCAAATACAATAGCGAACGCATCGAGCTTCAATAGCCCGATCGAACCGCGAATGGCAAGATGAGAGTCGGGTAAATAATATTTTGTTTCTTTTGCCTTTGCTTTCGATATATTACGAGGATATTGTTCGGTTATGTGAAGACTTTATTAGTTCCATTTATTGTTGTTTTTTCTTTTGATTATTTTATAAATCTAACGATTTGTTTATGAAAAGCTTCTCCCATGTCGCAACCTTGACTTGAGTTAAATCCGTGTCATTACTAATATTAAAATGCATTTTTTATTTACAATTATATGCGAATCCAACATAAAGTAAGAAATACTTGCTGTTCGGGCCCCTTGAAGCCTCAAGAGGCTTCAATGGTATATCTTCACTACTGGTCTCTTCGTTGTATCAGTAGCGCTCTTAATTGTGCCCACGCGAACCACAATCCTGCTAAATCGCACATCAGTGGAAGAAGGACGTCTTCTTTGAACCACCAAGGTGCCAGCTTCTCTCCATTTTGTTCGTTCTTGAAGTTAAAACCGGTGTTGCGAGGTTCGTCGTTTCCGAATAAGCTGCAGCTGTAGCTTCACAACACGATGTAGGCGCTCTATGCTTTCGTCGTTCATATCAGGCGTAGGGAATGCAATGAGTGGACGACCGAGGAGAAGATGGGCATGGATTGAGATCGTTAATAGAATATGATAGTGATATATAGAGTTGATGATAGCTTTAACGAGATAATAATAACAAGAATCGTAAGTATATAAGTAGTTCTTCGTAGGTTAATTGAAATCGAGATTATTAATTTTATTACGCCAGGCTTCAGTAAAGTTAGAATCATTTGTTGCAATGGACACGAGAAGGTTTACCACGACGAGCAATAAACCATAACGCACGCTTGTGACGACAAATGACTAAACACACAAAAACGCATTATGTATGTTATTAGAAGACTGGCTCCACGTCCTATCATTGGTCATAAGTATAAAGATCCTGCGAAATCTACGCCAGTATTAGTGAACGGCGGTTTAGGTTCCGTCCTGTCTCGAGGAACGTCGCTCACAATTGGAACAGTGATTGAAACTAATCGCAAGTTTTGTTTAGTGACGTTAATGAAAATGAGATGTTTTAAAAGGTAGGTTAAGTATGTACGTTTCAGACGCTCTCTAACTCGTAGTAATAATCCGTTAATGTTTAAAATGGGACTCGAGTTTGGTAACGGACTACCATTGAATGAAAGTTGATTAGAATGCCGTGTCTGTGATTTGTGTTGAATGTGATTTTGTCGTGTTAATAAGTTTGTGTGAGTATTTGCTGTAAAATTACCCAGATGAGTAACTAAGAGTGCACTACATAACTCTTGTTGCGAAACTGTTGTTGGTTGTAAAGGTGGGACTCTATCTTTAGCACAGAGGAGATGAAAGTGGACTGTATAAGTATTACGTAGTTCTGTTGTAGTCGCGTCTTCTTTAGGTGCTTCGTGGCTATCGATACAATACGCAGATTCGTTATTAGGCTTTGTTTCAGCCATGTTATGTAGTGAATGGTAATCAGTATTTCGTGAGGTGTTTTGTATAAAAGGTTGTTCGCATTGTTGTTCTTCAAGGGACGAAGTTGAAGTCTTAGGAACGTTTTCGTGTTCGCCAACTTTTGCAACTTGTTCTTCCATTCGTCGTGTTTGTGGTAACAAATCGTAATCGGTAACGATGGCGTGGCAATTTACTTCAAGTGACGGGGATTTGTGAGCAGACAAAACATTGCCAGCAACTATGTATCCGAGTTCAGTTTGTATTAACGACGGCTGATTGTGTCCCAGGTTCAAATGTTGTGATTGCGATCCTAATATATCCCAAAAATGTTCACCGCCAATCAGTATATCTATATCCTTCGGATCAAAATACAGCGGATCTGCGAGCTGTACGTGATCAGGGATGCTGAACCCGCTGGTATCGACGCGATACGACGGCACCAATTGTGTAATCTTTGGTAGTATTAGGCAACAAACCTGAAGATTAAATGTGTTTATTCGTGAGTATATCGTGAGAGACGCCTTGCTTGATATACATGTAGTGACGTTATTAATTCCAGAGACAGCGCATTGTGTGTCTGTCCTAGGAAAGTTCAATGCTGTCGCGAATGATTCGTTGATAAAGCACGACGTACTTCCGCTATCCAGTAGTACGCGAGCTTCGTGCGCTACACCCTGTGTGTCATATACGGTAACCAAGGCTGTCGGCAACAAAATGTGGTTTGTTGGACCAACTGTAGACGATGTTAAGGAAGTTTCGTTTTTATTAGGAGTTCGTAAGTAGTATTGATATGGTTCATCATCGAGATGCAGAAGCGTATTGTGTTTAGTAGTACACTTCTGGCAATGACTACGCTTACACACTGCCGCAGTGTGTCTAGGCTTTAAACAGTTCATACATACATTGAGCTGTTTCGCCGTATCGATTCGCGTTTGTATTGAAAGTGCACGGAATTCGTCACAGAAAAACAATCTATGTGTCCCTTTACACATAGGACACTCAAGTGGTTGTGTCTGTAGGCTGTGATCGTTTGATTGAGTGACTGCAAGACCGTGGTGTTTACTCAAGTGTTGAGATTTTTGCGTGGTAGTGGTGTTTGTAACATATTTGTGCGATACTAGTTTGTTTGACTCTAAGGTTTCTAACAATGTAGCTCTATTATTTATGAATGTGACTAACGAGTCATATGAAGCTTGTTTTAGTTGCAATTTCGTTTGCTCCCATTCTTTGGCAGTGGACGGATCGAACTTGGAACTAACCATATGCATTAGCAGTGTATCCCAGTATTTGGTCTGCTCGCCAAGAGAAGAAAGCGATCGTAAATTTTGACTGAACGTATCGATTAAATTGCGTATTTCCGCAGCTGATT
This sequence comes from Tachystola acroxantha, assembly GCA_963506565.1. Lineage (NCBI taxonomy): Eukaryota > Metazoa > Arthropoda > Insecta > Lepidoptera > Oecophoridae > Tachystola > Tachystola acroxantha. Next base: position 9,061,634 of record OY735874.1, read on the forward strand.
CAATCGACATTGGTTTGATGTTAAATAGTGATTTGACGTGATTAGAAATGAGCAAACTGTTGTTATTGAATCTTCCCAGTAGCAGGTCCCAAGCGATTGCGTAATTACCTTTCGAGAGTTGAATAGACTTTATGACTTGGGCTGCGTTACCTTCGAGACAGGCGCGTAAATAATGAAACTTGCTCATATCGTCAATGGATTGATTTTCGTGAATTAATGACGTGAATGTGTCTCGAAATTCAAGCCATTTACCGACTGATCCGTCGAACTTCGGTAATGAGATGGTTGGTAATTTAACGTTGATACCTTGATAGTCCGTGGAGCCACCCTTCTTACCCTGCACCGTTTGTATCGTGTCGGGTTGGTCGACAGGGTTTGAACGTAACGGCCGTTGCAAGTGTTTGCTGCTGACGCTGCTACCGTCGCGTGTGGACCCGGTGAGCAGGCGCTTAGCGAGGGAAACTGTCGCATAGAACTCATCGTCGAACTTTTCACGCTCCGCGTATCGTTGATTCACCTTCTCGTCATCCTGTTCTAAATTTTCGATTTGATTCTGAAATTCATCAAATTTAAACTGAAGTTCTTGAATTTTAGAAAGTCGAAGCTTTAATTCCGTTGTATTAATTGGAGATGTGAGATAGTTGACGAATTTTTTGAAGTTGGTCAATTGAGCTTTTATGGAGCCTCTTTTACGAACTAGGCAATCGATTTCGTCGCCTGAGTTTGGGCTCAGTTTGGCATTTTCATTTGCCATGTTTGTACGAAGATAAAGAAGCTTATTTGGTGATAAATTGGTGATAAATAGGCGTTAAATAGTATTTACGGCAAATTGAATGAGTTATGAAAGTAATGAGAATGTAAAACCTGACCGGTCGTCACACTGTGCAACCCTAGCCCGAGTATTGACGTGCTTGTAGTATCGGTGAGTGCTACAGATGACGGAATCCGATTATCAGGTGGTTTCGTATTCGATGTTCTTGATGGTGATGTTCTTCGTGTTAGTACGACATGACTCCAGCAGCTGGTGATGCGGACGCCGCAGATACCTAGACGCTGTGCTCGAGAACACGTCGCTTCGTCGTTCGTTGGTGCACCAATGAGCGGCGGAGATTTACTAGATTAGCACTCCGCTCGCACTCGCTGGTGTGCTCGACTTATATATCCATAGGTTGGTTTATCCGGTTCACAATGACCATAATGTTCGGGATATTAATAAAAAAAGCGTTTAAAAGTACAAATTATGCCTTTATTATCAATTGACAATATCAACAGAAAAAACGAAAGACGATCCTTTGACGTATGATTTCTTCTTCTCAACACTTGCATAAAATATTTTGGTAAGTACAGTAGATGTTATAATGTTTCATTCTGGGAGGCATAATATACTTTTCTTTTGAACCACCTGGTGTATTTCCCACGTATTCTTAAAACAGCTTTATCCGAGGGCTCGGGCGATATGTGTTTTTAAAATCCTTTCCGTAATAAATTATTCTGAACGTATCTAACGGCTAAGAGCGTAAGAAACAATTTCTCTCACTATCTTTGTACGAGTAATATTTGAACGAGAATTTTTCTTTTCTTCCTTTCCTTCAGCCATTACGTTTTGGGAATGCTTTTGAAACAGTATTAACGACTCACTGTAAAAACGCAAAAATAATGGTTTAAAAATTCTGTATTATCGTTAAAATGTCTGTTTTAATAGGTATCGAAAATCTACCTTTATTATGGTTTAGGGTGCTAAGACAATGGTACTCACAGCAATCGAACGTCGTAAAATGGAACGGAACACTCTCTGACCCCAGTAGACTGCCATGTGGCGTGAGGCAGGGCGGGAGCATGTCCCCCGTGCTCTTTAACGTGTACATGGACGCCCTCAGCGAGCAGCTCACGAGGACAAACGTTGGGTGCTCAGTTAACGGTGTCATGGTGAACAATATAGCATATGCCGATGATATGGTACTGCTAGCGCCCAGCATTAACGCGATGCACACTCTGCTGAGGGTTTGCGAGAAGTACGCCACGGATCACAACATGATCTATAATGCCGATAAGTCGGTGTACCTCATGTTCAAATCCATCGAGAACACACCGACACGTGCGCCATCCTTCACGCTGTACGGCAGGAACCTCGCCAGTGTAGACCGAATAAAATACCTCGGGCACGAAATAACGTGCACACTGTCCGATAATGCCGATATTGAGCGTCAAAGAAGAGCCATCTCCGTTAGAGCGAACATGCTCGCCAGAAGATTCGCGCGATGCAGTGACGAAGTGAAGAGACAACTGTTCATGTCATATTGCACGAGCGTATACACGACCGAACTGTGGTGCAACTACACAGTGGCTACGATGCACAGCATGAGAGTGCAATACAACAACGCATGGAGAGCCATGTTCCGGCTGCCGTGGCGATGCAGCGCCAGTGGCATGCTGTGTGAGGGCCGCGCGCCGGGCTGGGCCGCGCTGCTCAGGCAACGCACGGCCGGACAGCTCGAGCGGGTGATGCGCGCTGACAATGTCATTGTAGCTGCAGTCCGAGAATGGATCCCCAGCCCTCTCCACAAGAAGTGGGCCTCCTACCACCGCCCTATAACCTGATAGTGTGGTGCATGGCGCTAATGTATGTGTCAAATTTAGCTTTAGTCTGTGCTGTTTTAGTTTAGTTTATTATTATATAAGTATTAGTTTAATTAGAAGACATACAATAACTTAGTGATTAAGGATATTGATTTCTTCTGGAAATAAAGTTCATTTCATTTCATTTCATTTCATTTCATTTCATTATGTATACAAAGAATATTTTCAATTTATAAATGTATACACATTTAAGTGAACCAGTGTAAAGTCAGTTGTCAAATAAAATTAAATAGACTTTGGCAAACTATGGCTGATGGATCTTACTTAAGAACTAGGAGAGATTATTGCTAAGAATAAATAAAAGATGTGACAACAAGCTCCTGATATTAGTTGGTATTCGCTACAATCAGGCCATGTGACGTCACAAGTGATGAAGTACCGATTCCTCGGTACATCACACGCTCTTAGAAAAAGATCGTCTTCATTTCCGCACATCGATCATACGAGTGACAGGAAAAGGGTCTTCTAATTCTGATAGATCGCAGACATATTCATTACAAGCGACCTCGTAATTTGTTTAGGTGTCTAGGACAAGTTTGAAGGAATTATCGTTTTTAAATATGGTAATCGGCTCAATCTCTTATAGCTCTTATAAAATCGCTATGTATGTTTGGAGGGTTTATAACTCTTCAACATACAGTGGCTAAATGCTATATAATTATTCATAAAATCATAAGTTCATGACCTACGTGAAATAACTCTTGCATAGACTGGCGAACAGGTTCATTGGCTTGCCTTTCTGCAAACATTCTCAAACTTTATAAAACTGGTTTACATTGAGGATCATTCTTAGTGCATTATTTTATATTAGATAGCTCAAGAATGTCGGTACTATCTATAGCAAATAAGAATATGTATAACTGAAAATCGTTACTCTATAAAACTTTCCCGCATCGCAGAACAAATATACTTTTATTATATGTACTTAAAGCGATCTTAAATTTGCAAGCAGACTCCACAACTTCCAAAAGCTTATGCTAATTACCCTAAAAATTTAAACACTGATTAGAATTTGACTTCTAAGTCCGGATTAAAAAGAGTCAAAGGAACGAATTTGCGCTACGAATTTTCTCAAAGAAAATGACCCAAAGTTTGTTTCAATTTCACGGGGCATTTGTTGGACGAAAAAGATGCCCAGAGGTGTCATTTCACTGAAAGCTAGCCGAACTCATGAGATGTTTATTTTTTATGACCAAAAAGTAAACTTTCTTTAAGTCTGAGATAATGAAATCTCTCTCTTTGGTCTTGTAAGTATAATTATTATTAAGATCGCGGAAACTGCGGCTGCAACTTCGACTCACTTGGGAGCAACAAATTAAAATGGTTGTTTGGTTAAGGGCAGAGTTTCTATATCATATACAGGGTGTAACATAAAAGGTTTACGGATTAGTATCAAAAACTGAAATTCAATATCATTAGTTATATTGATTGACAAAAGTCGACGAAATCGAAATAAGTGGTCGACCATAGTCCACAGTGGTTTAGTTACAGAAAGTGAACACAACTCTTGTTACATCTTTACTCATACAAAGTTTAATAATAACTGTTTATATGACTACACGAGCAATATCTAAAATTTGTATTCAGGCCTACTCTTAAACTTTATGTCTTAAATGTATGTGAAAATATGGGTGTAGATAGACACCAGGGTACACAATTCCACTTCATCCAACGCCAGTGTCTGAGTGCAAAGGCGTGTCGAGTAGCCGGACGGGCGCCGGACTCCGTGAAAATTCAGCGCTCGCCGGAAAATATGGCCGCTGATGGAACCTTAATGTTTCCGACTTGGCCGCCACTTGCGGTCAGCCCAGTCTTCGATGTGTTGCCTGTGATACACTTACGCGACAAATGCGACACGTATGTTTTACAAAAATATTACACAATGACATGGCAATGTTTCAAATGTATAGGAACTCCTGGCGCTGCGTGCGGACACAATTTGACTAAATCATCAGAAATTAAATGGGCAAAGAAGAAGATGCGTATGCGACGTGCGTGTGTGTATAATAATAATAATTTATTTGGGTATCAAAATAAAAAATTTACCAGTTACATCTAAAATACATGCATATTGCATACTTAATAAAATTAATTCAACAATTTTTTTTAATTCCATGGGCATCAATTTAATTAGGTACCGACTTGTTTAGTCGTAGTTTCCTCTACCTTTCGGTCCCGCTTATTTCTGTTTATACAATGTTCATACAAAAAAAAATTGATTTCTGATTTGGTAAGTATCGACATGATTCTTTATTGACCTTGTTATCACAGCAAAAAAATAGTTACCGATATCGCCCTAGATCGATCTAGATGCGATACAGTCAGGGTTCGTGAACTCATCAGTGGACGCATACAGTCGGACGCGCGGCTGGACGTGTGATTGACGCACGGAAATGATTTCGCTCGCGCCGCCGGCACCAGCCTTATCTCTGGAAAGGTAAGCTCATTTGTTCAGTTGATATTGTTCATGAGCTCATGATCACGATACAGTAAATAATGCTCCATGGAACATAATGAACGAAATTATCAGATAATACTAAGTGAAGTCTTAATTAGTGAAATATTCATATCGCGTTGTGAACTCAGGCTCTTAGCCATAAACGTGAGTTAAAATTAGGCGGTGGTTTTAACCACGATTTAAGGATTTTCATTGGGTTTTGTCATACAAAATCAATGGTTTAGCAAATGTCAAAATAAGCTACCGTTTAGCAATCTTTATTGCTACGAGCCTAAATTCTCAATTTGTCTAAGTATTGAGCATCGCGAGCATTCGTGGCTATTAAAAATATCTAAAGAACACAAGGTCAATTTTGATGCTCGTAGAATTACCACATTGTTGTACCTATGCATTTGCATCCATAATGGTCACTCAATATGTCGTAGCAACACATAATCCCTAAATATTAAACCAAGAAGTAGTTTTTATACCAAGCAGCCGTTTGTGGTGGCAGCCAGATCATTCACAAATTGACTAAATGCACTAAAGGTTATATAGATACTAATTCCAAAACCAGACTAAATAATAAATTCACCTAGAATTTACCTTTAACATACCTACTGCAATATCATTCATAAATATTTCCCGAAATAAATAGTTACATACAGTATTTATAACAATAATGTGTTCAATGTTATGTTCCCTTACATACACACATGGCACCCCAAAGTGTTCAGGAACTTTTTCCGAGAACCCCGCCGCCGCCGCCGCCGAAAGGATTCCGGAAACAATTTCCTAGAGATGATACCGCCGGGTGATATAAACCGTAACAACAAGTGAGAAACACCGTAAAAACGATTCCGTGAAAATTAACTCAATCGTTCCGTGTTTGCACCTTTCCTCCCTTTTTCGAATAGAAACATTTTCTTTAACATTTCTCTGTACCTAAATAAAAAAATAAACGTCTATGGTTTTCTTTGCAAGTAGGTATGATACCTACTTGTGCGTGATGGTAACTTTCGAAATTTCAACTGTTTAAACTTATTAAAAGATGAAAAATTTCTAGATCTAATTAATTCAATGGTTTATTTAAGTCTAACTACAGTGTTATATATTGCATGGTATTGTAACGAAGGCTAAAACAAAACGCTGGAGGTACTCAGATAACAAAAGTTTTAAACTCGAAGATAAACGAATGAACGAGACTGGCAGTTTCCCAGAAATGTGCGATATACCTACATGTATAGTTTGGTACGTTTGTAGTATTTATTTATATTACAAAATAAAATTAGTGATTCAAAATCATTCCAATCTGTGTTGTTCCACTAAGCTTTTAATGTTACCTAAAGTAAAAAGTTTTATTTGAATCAAAACCACAATGTTAAACCCATTGGCTCTCAATTTCATTAAATCAAAAGCTCTACTCAAAAGTTACATTCCAAAAGAGTTGAAGAGTGAAATTACTGGTTCGCACAAGTGAATGAGATTCGGGGCGGGCGCTTAGGGCGGACGGCGTCAACACTTATTAAAAGCAGATTAACTCGTTAAAGTACGATTGAACTCCAGAATTCAAACCAACTGACAACCGCGAGGAACTTCGCAACTCTCTGATTGCTTCTTATTTATTATCCCTCACAGGTTCTTAACTGAGACAATCGAAAGTTAACCTTGTCTTTGAACATAAATAAGTTAAACAAGATTACAAGTAGAATGCAAAAAGAAAATATTTATTATATACAAATTCAGGAAATGTATTTAATTTACTTTATCAGTTTCAAACATCCTATGGAACGCAGCAACAACTAGGCCAGTGGTTTACCAGATAACGCTAAACAGGTAGTGTCGCTAAGCCCATAATATGGACGCCTAGATTAGCCAACCACCATTTGTGGTCACTCTAATCAACCTGTATCCACCTATCTTTCACACAAACTCGTATAGGATACTTAACTTAACCAAAAGCTGATACTGTGCACATTAAGCAACAAACTGGCTTCGTGCACTAAAACAACGTTAATTACCGCTAACTCACACCACCCATTGTGGCGCCATTTTGATTCCGTTGCTTCTTTTGTCTGTAAACATTTAGCTTCCCTCTACACACATACGTACGCAGCCTACAATGAGCAAAATCAGTCTTAATCTTGTACCTACTTCCAGTATGGTCTTACAGTGATGGTCTTGGTTTGCTGAAAATATTAAATCCAAACCAGAATCCTTCATATCCATAACATTTTATATCCAGGTAGATCCGGATTAGATATTTTAAATAAATGTATCTGAATCACTTCAATCTGGTTCCTATATTATGTTGGTTGTTAAGATAACCTTAACATCAAGCACGAAGGAAAAATATTCTGTCGCTGTGCGTTGTCGTTTATGCCTTAGGTATACTTATCTGTCATAATTATTTCCATTATTTTGTACCTAAAATTCCAACTGAATGGTACCATCGCCACCTGGTTATAAGTTTTGCCCTGGTTAGCCCAAACTGGCGCTATTTACGACTCTTTCGTGCGGCAAGAAACACACAGTGCTAACAACATATTTAATTCAGTCGAGGTCAGTCCGAGGTGCACTTCGTGCTATCCTGTCGCGATATTGTAGGAATGCACGGAATATAACGTTAGGCTTGGTTGGAAAATTCGTCTGTTTAAGTATATCAAGAAAAATAAAATGAAAAATACAAGATAACATAGCCCGACATCGTACAAAAAATACTGAATTTAAGTGTAAAATAAAATACTCATTAAAATAGTATTGTTTATTCAAATAACTAAAAATATAAACTAAATTACTAAACTTACATACATATAAATACTCATTAGTTCCGAATAATACTCGAAAGCTGTGAACTTTTATCTCCATTTCGATGAGTCTGGTCTCGGTCTTGAATTGCTCGTCACGACACTGCCACATACGCACGAAGCCAACACTAAGGAACACTATATTTCTTTGGTCAAGACAAATTGCGGTCGGGCGTTAGTTTGATTGGAGGTTATTTGTTGCCTTTACAATGAACATTAGTGTGTAAGCACCGCTGAGGCTTGCCAAGCCTGTGCCGGTCGTTGCACCCACTTAGGAATATGTATTAAGGTGAATATTTCAGCAGAATACTCTAGTTATTGAGGTAGAAGGAGAAGGTACGAAATAACGCCCTTAGAAATTATTTACATCCATAGCACGCAGTGATTTTAAGCAGTAAAATTTATGATGTCCATAATTAGTAGTAGACTGAAATACAATTTATAGTACGGGTAATCTTAAGGTAGACGGAATAGTGCCTGTCCAGATAAGATAATAATCTAAATTCACGTTGGAAACTGTTTTATATCCGTAATCAAAACCTATGTAAACGAAGGTATGTGCTCTGCAATTGCCATAATAGTATGTATCGTTATGTATATTTTCTAAACTAAACATGACATGTGTAGAATTTCGCCAACTAATCAAACAAACAAACAAATCTACGGAATGTTTTTATGAGAATAGTTTCATCCAGCCATTGTGCATTAATTTGACGAGGGTAAGCTCACCCTCATTTGGAAACATTAATGAATTAATAGACACCATAAAACGAGAATGTATAAAATCAGAGGGATGCGAACAGAGATTGCCGTGAAACGGGTAAAGGAATGCTAATCATTTAACACGACGGAATTAATGTTACAAGATTTTCGTTATTACGATTATGGTATCTCACCCTTAGATATTTGCGATTTTGTATCTTGGTTGAATATTATATTAGTGTACTGAAAATAATATTATTTAGTATTTTTACAGGGTATAATGAGGGCCAGGTAAGTATTTAAGATATCCTAAACTTATTCTTGCGGAAACTAGATAATATATATTTTTTATATATTTTTATTTGTACATATAGTTTTAGTTTATTTCATTTAGTTTAATTTTTAATGTTACCTATAATTTTTATTTTTTTTCAAAATAATTGAACATTACTTTAAAGGGGAAAAAAAGAAAAAAGATTATACAAATAAACTCTAATTTATCAATATCGAAAACTGTGTCGCGAAAATATTTTTGTGTTGCCCAAGCAAATTAGTATTTTATAGCTAAAACACTCACTTTGCTATAACGGCTGTCAGAAAAATCTATGTAGATATCTCAAATAGGAAGACAGAATTTCCATGTTATTTGATGAAACATATGCATCGACATAAATCTCACGAGCAACAGTTGTCGTCGACGCGTGATCCCATAGAGACATAACGCAGCAATTTCCCTTCCGATCCGTGGCGCGATCCCGGACAAGGATCCAGGAGAGGGATGGGAAACTGCCAAATATATTTTGCTTATACGATATCCTTTGAGAATGTCTCCAGGAAAGCGGTGGATGGCTAGTTAAGTGCGGGGTTTCCTTTGGAAATGTGTTTGAATTAAGTACGTCTCTGGTATCGATTTATTCATTACTAGCTGTACCCCGCACCTTCGTTTGCGTAGAGGAGGAGGATGGAGAGGATGGAGGTGATCAGGAGTCAGATCTTCCTCTCTGGATCCTTCCATCCTTTCCACGTCACATACCGCCATGGCTTATAGCCTACTATGAGCTGCCCGGATATTTCAGCTATCTCCTAGTGAAACTCCCATCAAAATCCCTTCAGTAGTTACGGCGTGATACTTGCACAAAGTCACAGACAAAAATTCTCAAAATTATTGTTTTGGCATCAGTATCGATCCTAAAACACATTACAATTATTCTTTTCAAAAAATATCCAATGTACAGACACAACTTTTTTACAGTCTTATTATATGTATAGAATATAATCATCAGCCCGTATCAGTCCACTGCTGGACGTAGGCCTCTTCCAACGGATTGGTCGGATTATTCAGTCAGATTCTATTGAACCTTACTCCCTTAAGTGTAGGCAGAGATGAAGGAATTCCATCTGCTGCAATCCTTTACTAATAAAATTATTTACATAGTCCATTCTTGACACCTGTTCGTCTCACATTACCTAAATAAGTTTTCTATAGATCAACAGTCAGACATGTTACAAACTGCATCGTAAAAATATTATGTCTCCACTTCCCACAGTCAGTAGATTTTTGTTGGACGCACACGAATATAATAGGTAGATTCTTTTTTATAAGTATATAAGTTGCTTAAGTACATACATTAGTTATTACATATTACATCAATGTCAAAGGTCTTGTAAGAACAATATGCATTGCATAGTACTAACAAAGCTATATATTTTTGAAAATATTTGATGAGATCTTAGTAAGTAAACTTGAAGGGAATGAGATGAGCACGCCTCTTTTATCCGTCTGATTATACGAAGGCACGTAGTTGGGATTTGTACTGAGAATATGAACCGTACTGAGTTTGCCTTTTTTGAACAAAACAACTTGGTTTTACCTTGCATAGGAATTTGAAACTTATTTTATTTTGTATATCACTATTTTTATATGAGACCGAAATCTAAATGTCAGATGTGACGTAATACTTAAAGTATTTACTTAAGGCTTCGTATGCGCGTATTTTCAGTTTTTCTACGATGGCTACGGCACTAACTACTAAAATTAAACGTCTGAAAAAAATATATAGCAATCTTGGGGTGTCTATTTAAATTAGTTTATCATCTGGAAATATAAGTTTGTAATAAGAAAAAAAAATATTTTGACAATGCCAGATTCTGCCCCACCATCAACCGCAAATTGTACAAGATAACGAATAAATGTAAAAATATTTATTACAATTATTAAAATTTTTATTAAAATTATTGGTTTAAAATAAAGTTTTGTACAAGTTGCGATTCGAAAAAAACAGCTTAATTAAAATTCAGAAAATAGTAAGAAGTCGAAGCGATTTATTCATTGTTTTTGTTATTCTTTTATAGGAGTTGCGAGAGTAGTAGAAAATGATACTGATTATGATTATGCAATATGAAACCTGTAATAAGTCCCCAACAAAATGATAGGTACAGCTTAAATGGTCACGTAGTTTGTAGGTGGGGCAAAGCTCCATTGAAATGTGGCAATGTCTTTTACAGTTTTCGGATTTTATTTCTTAACTTGTGATATAAGACCTAGCTTCTTGCCAAATTTAATGATTCTTGGTTAACGGGAAGTCTCCTATAGGTTTTGGTTTTCTTCCATTTTCATACAAATATGCGAAAAAATGCGACATAAACGGCCATATCTTTTGATTGCGTTGACGTAGAAGTTTGATATTTTCACGGCTGCATGAGGTTGCAGATCTGAGTAATTGATATTAATTTCAACTTGAGCCGTCCATGCGTTTCTGAGATATAGGTATTGATAGATAGACAGACAGACAGACAGACAGACAGACATACGGACAACAAAGAGATCCTAAGGGTGTTTTTTTCTTCCTTTTGAGGCACTGAACCCTAACATACAAACCGTCACACACTACATAGGTAGTACAACACATAGGTGTTGTACTAGATGAAAACTCAACATTTTAAATTTTAACCGTAAATGATGTTTGTAATACATTTATAAAAGTAGACTTAATAACATGGAGTTATTTAGGTATGAAAATGTACCTGTGATGTAATTGTGAAATGCTTAACTTAATACACTTCATGAGATTCAGCTACGAAGTCGCACATAAACCATATTTGTTGCACTAAAATATGTTGTGAGTTTTTGTATTTCACTTGTATATGTATACAATACACGAGCGTCGACTCCGGATATGTGCAATATAAAAATGTCGACGGAAAAAGCTTTTACGGCCGGTTATTTCTGTTGGGAGCTGTGAGCGGGCCATACGCGATGCTATTTCAGCAAGAGTATACACTTTAAACATTTTATGTTGTTTGAAATCAATGTTACACATACTTTGTTACATAAACAATCAGACCAAACTCATGTCGATGCGATGCGATGGCGCAAATTATTTACGCGGTAAAGAAAGAATTCTTAGATCAAGACAAATGTAACGAAAATTACTTATATTTAATTAGGGATACCTACGACCCACTAGAAACCAACGATCGAGTATGTAGGTAGAAGTTTATGAATGTAAAGGAAACGAAATTAAAAAGCGTTAGACTGATAGATGATGGATTTATCGTCTTGGCCTACCCTTACGGGAAACAATTTAATGCACCAGCAGATCAATGACAACTTGATGTAGGTACACCGAGCTACATACTCGGTATTGTAGAAGTTTATGAATGTAAAAGAAATGAAAGTAGAAAGTGTTATAATGGTGGATGATGGAAGTATATAGGTTTGTCTTTGCCTACAACTTACCGGAAACTTGCACCAGAACATCAACAAAATTGAACAGTAAAGTACATACCTACGACTTCAACTCTGATGCCGTAGCACCTGTCGGCAATCTTTTGGCAGATAAGAGCCACATAATGTGAAAATGAACTATAGGACAGCGTTGATAATAAGAACGATACAAAGACCAAACTGTTACCTACACGTGATGTGCTTTCCCCTGTACATACTTACTTACTCCGCTGGCTCAGTAATCAGAAATGGGTCTTGGCCTCCGAAACCAGAAGGTATTAGACACCAGTTATACATATTTAGGCGTTGAAACCTAAAAGAAATAGAAATTAAACGTGTTCACTGATATTTTAAAATCAATAATATTTTCGAAAATATTTCACACAAACATTTACTGACAACTCATTTTTACTCTCTGACATTTGACAATAGAATGTGAAACTTTTCAAAATGGTTTTCTTTTTCATCGGCACCATGGAGGCTCTACTCCTACACATACATAATATGAAGGTACCTATTGATTAACTCTTTCCAAGAATGCCAAACCATCCAAATACCACTGAATAAAGGATCGTATTGTATTGGAGAGGATTCCCGATGTCAGCCAACTTTTCTGCAATAATTGTGCCCGCATTCGGGACTGCGAGCTAATCCCGCTCGCATTCATTAGCGCTGTGTAACTGCAACTTGTAAGCTCCCTGGACAGACCGGTTCAGTCGATAGCTGACTGGGAATTATTATTTATTAGAATGTCACGTAGCTCTCTCGTATTAAAATTGTATTTCATATTTTCAATTTTCTTCACCGCATAAACTTAGTATAATTATCTACGTAAGTTATGTTCTATGTGTAAAAGAATATAGAATAAAACACACACGCAGATAAAATAAAATTCGTACAATCCATGCATGTTTCCTATTTAAGGAAAACTGTACCTACTTAGTACTTACTGTCTTGATTTAAGAAGTCATTTTTGCATTCGATGCTATATAATTACATTTTCACACACCTCCTGTGTAAACAGTTTACTAAAAGCGTCTTAATACAAAATTAAATTAAATCCTGGAAAGTAAGGTAAGGTTTGTTTTCTTAACGAAGCGCCTCTGGCGCCATTTTATAATGCATTTATGATTTATTGCATCAGATGCTCGCTGCAGCAGCTCTTTTAATACCTTTCACCTGGCTTTTCCTCTTTGATATAAAGGGTTAAAGGAGAATGACAGTTTTTGCTACATCGCTACGTCATTGTCGCCGACGTCGTTGCTCTTAATTTCTTTATGCTTGCAAGGTGAATATCTATTTATTTTTATGAGGGACGGAGAGATGGCGCCGCACATGTTGTTGCAAGGCATCTTGAATCTTGTAAAATAAGAACAAAACACAATTTTCCACAGAGCTTGGTATCCACAAAATTTAATTGCGCTAAGAACTGCGAAAAGATAACACGTGACTAAATGGAAGGATTATGGCAGGGACTAGATGCAAAAACATTAGGTACCCCCGAAAGTAGTTAGTAGTAGTCGGGTAAATAAGAGAATTTGATTGGGTGGCGCGCTTTGGGAGAATCCAGCATTGGAAATGAAATGCGTGAAAGATGGTGTTTGACATAAATCATAGTAGATCTTACTTGTATATTAGACTATAAAATATTTTAAGGGATAAATGTCGTAAGTCCATAGGTCTTATTCTGCTGGTTGATAAACCCTTGAAAGAAAAAAAAACGTTCAAGTAATCTCCAAATATGTCAAAGTGATGGTTCTTATGAATCTGGCACGCTGGATTCTGAGATTAAATTCATGCCCTGAGGTACAATTCGTTCAGAATAACGTCGCATCGTCCACACAGCTACCGAGATGAAAAATGGGAGTATTATCTCGATTTCACTTGTCAAAATGAACAGAGATACGACTAGTTTTTATAGCGTTAAATGTTTCACGTGGGTTATTTATGGTATGTAGCTGTGGTACTATTAAATTAGACTACAGTCCCTTCGACTTCACATGCAGTCGTAAAAAATTACGGCTCGTAAACAATTTTGCGGGTGGGGAAGCCAGCGCTGTGCTTAAAAACTTCTTTTGTGGCACAGTTACACAATGAAATTAAACAATAAGCTAGGTGGAAACAAAGAAAGTACCTAAGTTGATAAATAAAAAATATACCAAGGGACAAATGGAGGAGAACGCGAATACAGAAACTTTGAAAGGAGGGAAAGTTTTGGTCTTTTTAATGCGGTATATTCTCATTGTGGCGAACCCCATTATTTGTGATCTCGTACGGCAAATGTTTTGAATGTAATGCTCCGAAACAATGAACACAGAAATCTTACTGTTTGTTTATTAAGTAATGTAATTACGTATAATTAAATCGAAGTTATCAGATGGTCCGTTCTCTGATATCGGATCACAGCGCCGGCTAAATATTCATAAACAAAGATATTGTGATAGCCGTTCGCCTCAGCAATTACGCGGTGATATTAAAACTTAATTAAAATTTGTTTATCACGGCTCGAAAGCGATTAAAACTTTAAACGAAGCTGCGCCGATGTAGACCGCCTTCACGAAACGAGTTTATTTGAGTAAATAGTGTTAAACACTTGGCTTTCAGTGACTTTCCTTGCCAGATGTGTTGACATTTAGACACATTTTAATTTTGTTTTAATGGAATATTCTCAACCTAAGGAAAATTAGGCTTCATTATAACAAAATTAAATGCTAAGGTTAGATTAGTACAATATACTCGGAAGACGATGTTAATTAATGGTGTCAATCACATCAACAGATTTCCAGGTGTGAAATTCGAAGGTAAAATAATGGAAAAGATAAATGAATTGAGCACACAGACATGTATATTAAAAACTGATTAATATCTTGTATAATAATAACTTAAAGAATACTCGTAGATACTAATAATGATACCTAACTTTAACTTAGACTATGCCCCGTAATACTTGTATTGGTAAGTCGATAATGCACTTGAAGTCGTTGTTATTCTCTGTGATATAAGCGTTGGAATCTTACTTAAAAATTTACCACTAATGTGTTGTCGAGTGTACGTAATATACGATGGTATATGAAAGTTTGTTAAGTTATTTACCACAGTTTTCAAACGAGTGTCACTTGGGGCGCATTCTAAAGGGCTGTACTTATTTGGACTTCCTCGTTTGTCCAAGTTATCTTGGAATTTATGTTAGGGCCGCACGAAGGCCGCTACGGGACAAACTAGTGAAAATTAATGAGGATGCCGACTCTAGTTCAATACCGAACTTTGTAACCGACCTTACAATATGTGAAAAATGAACATCCCTAAAGTTGGGACTTTTTTCAAGTTTAAGTAACATACACAGGCACCCTATGCCATGCTACGGTAATTGGGAACATCTTGCTTGGTTTTATATAGGTTTAAGTGATGTGTACTGTCTTTAGTTCATTCATTTTATCATCATTGTTACACGTAACTACACTGAAAAAATATCACCTTTATCCTTCCGGCAGTCAGGGAAAAGATAACGAGCTAATACCAATCATCATTTTCATTACTGTTATAGTAAGTACTGTAATAGGTACATTTAGATACCATAGATTGTATTTTAATTACAACCCAATCGGGTTCATCATAACACTTTAAGGAGACTGATAGATGTACCAGAAACGCGACCTAAACATTCTACAGAATTCTACTAAGTTATCCCGAATTGCCCAGAGGCTAAGGTCTGGATGTTGCTTCCTAACTCCCGTGTTTGGACTTAATAAACATTGTGTGGGTTCCGGTATTTGTTAGCTTTGCTGTATCGATTTTATATTAATATCGCTAACTCGCTTAAAACATCAGCTGTAAAGTTCTACCATACTTTGTTGGGTTTGTTTTAAAGTGTAACATCAAACTTAGGTATACATAGGGTAGAGCTTTAAAGAATATGCAGGAAGATACTAAAATGTATGTTTTACTACGAATAATATATAATTATTTATTACAGTTTAGTGTTTTAATCGGATATTGTTCAAAATGTAACCTTTTGTGGCACGTTTTTATAGACAATTTTATTCATTCGTTTCGTTCCCAGTCGTAGAAGTTTTCTATTTCCCTGTGTATACGTAAATTTAGTTTCATTTTTATGTCTCAGGCTCCTTTGTAACAAAACGGATTATGTGAGCATTGAACTAAAAAAACTACAATCTTATCCTCAACAGAATGGCATACTACCTAGCTCTACCTAGGTCCTGGACTGAGAGTGGTTTTAGTTTTGATTCATACGAGGATATTTATGTCATCTATAGGTACTAAAATCATTGTTTCGGTCATACACCTAGGTACTAGTAGCTGCGATTTTCATATAAATATTTTAATTTTTACATGAAAATAGTTGACTGGAAGTAAGTAAGTTAAGTGGAAGTGGACGTAGAACCACTTTCGTAGACTAGTAAAGTCATAGGACATTGTTTCATAATCGGCGTAGCGCGTCAAGTGTTCACGACGTGTGTATAGGCACCAGCGTGATGAGCGATGGTGTCGTGACTCATCTGCTCGCAAATTAACTACTCTGATGAATGCTCCATGACATGACCACTGTATCACGACCCGCTATCATACCTCCTCCTACATCCTATTCCTTGGAACAATGCGAGAGGCAACGGAGGTCACACAAATCTGGTTGGCAATGGTAGGCGCGGTGAGGCTACAGTTGATGTATCGCTTTCATAACGTCCATGGTTAATTAGTGTCAAATTACAACGCTAATGTTTTTTCAAGACCCTCTGCTAAGGGTCGTCTGGTCAAATGTATGAGTTGGTTTATTCTTTAAGTAGATACTGAAATATTTTGGCCAGACGACCCTGTAGCTAAGGATATTAAAAATCAAGATTACATCATGTAAAAGACATTGCCACATTTCAATGGAGCTTTGCCCCACCTACAAAACTACGTGACCATTTAAGCTCGTTATGATTTTGTTGGGGACTTGTTACAGGTTTCATATTATTGCATAATCATAATCAGTATCATTTTTTTCTACTCTCTCTCGCAACTCCTATAGAAGAATAACAAAAACAATGAATAAATCGCTTCGATTTCTTACTATTTTCTGAATTCTTAATTAAGCTGTTTTTTTCGAATCGCAACTTGTACAAAACTTTATTTTAAACCAATAATTTTAATAAAAAACGGAGATATTTTTACATTTATTCGTTATCTTGTACAACTTGCGGTTGATGGTGGGGCAGAATCTGTCATTGTCATTTAGTTTTCAATGTTTCTAAAAATATATACTTAGTGTGAAATAATATATATAATATCCATAACTTCACAAGGAAAGTACTTACTAGATAACCCAAAAAAAGTCAGAAGTCAAATCTCTTTATTGCAAATAAGCACGTGTAAATTTTTGCACGTCAACATATTTTTTGAATTTACATTTACACCACTTTGCAAGGAAAAGGCGCCAACGCTGAGGAGAAAAAGTGGCAAAATACTTTCAGCAGCACATCTTTTTAAATAACATCAATTCAATTGCTTAATAACTAGGTAATTGCATAATTATTTAAAAACTAAGATATAAATAAAATCCCCTCATTAAAAGTTGTGCTAAATCTTGCAGAACAGAAACATTAGGGTTCCTCTAACCACAAGCTAACCCAAGTTAATTCACAAAAATGCCGAGTCAATGCAAGTGGACTCTGGACTTGTAAGTAAGTACAACACAGTTTTAAAGATAGGCGATAGTTTAATGATCTATGAGAAATTAAAGTTTATACGGGTTAATTTATAGAAAACATTTGACTCTCTAAAGAGTTTTTTTAACATTCCCCTCGTAATTCAAGCCAGGATTTAAACCTAAGAAGAAAGTAAGTTTGTCGGGACAACAAAGTGAGGTCCTTTCCCCTCGGAGTAATTTATACGTGACCGCGGATGGCTGGCAACTCCTCGGGGAGCAAACGGCACTCAGGGACTTGCGTGTCCGCCTGTCCGACTCTGGCAGTAGGGACGACCTGAACTACACTACAACCATTTTTAACGTGGCTTTTTAAAATGCATTCTATTTGTTTCTTTGACTTTAAAATGTTTACGAACGTAGAAACTTACTATACTTCGTACTTAACAGAATTCGTACCTACTTAAAAGTTAATTCCACTAATATTTTGTAACCAATATTAAGAATGGTAATAGTTAATTCTGTAGGGGTCACTAAGTCGAATCCAAATCCTAAACGCAACTGTCACTGTCGTTCATATGCTACATCGCGTAAGAGCGAGCGGGATGTCTCACTTAGCGACCAATCTAGAATCTCTAAAATTGTTTTTAATTTGGAGAAAAATAAAATCAACTCTTCGTAGCAACATGTACCACAAGTGGTGCATTTATGAATAAAGATCCGAATTGTATTTTTCTCCAAATAAGAAGGTCCTTCGCTAACTAAGTACTTAGTATCAACCTTTGAAGTCGCAGTGACCCTTAGACTTGAACCAACAACCTGATATGCTACCAAATAAAATAATTATCTCCAAATTACATTACATTTTAATCGGTAATTATAATTGATTTAATTACTTAAGATTTCTTTAAAAATACCGATCTGGGGATTGAACCTTTACCGTAATCGAAAGTCCATTACCACCGAGCTCACTGTATATTTATCATAATAATAATAAATCATTATTCCTTTTATTGGAATTATTACTGACGCCAGTCAATGGGCTAATGAGGTTTCCGCGTTAGCGAGAGCGGATAATAAGTTATTTCCTTAATATGCCTGCGAAAATACACATGGGAAATCGGAAGCAATACGCTCATGTCATATCCTATAGTCAGGTTATTAACGTGCAAAGGGTTGTCTCGGAAAAAATACTCTGACTTCGTGACTTCAGAACCCACTAGACTTTCGTGAACGCTACTAAAATAGAAATAAATATATATGTATTTGCTATAGCGAAAATGCAAATGTCGATCTCATACCTACATATTTCCTTTCCATTTCTACATACTTTCACACATTGATTTATCCTGTTAAATCTTTAAACAAATTAAGCCAAGGTGGTGGACGAGTCATGTCAAATCACTAGATTATTATATATTGTCTTCAGAGTTAAGTAAATATATATAAATTTTAAAGTCGTCAGAATTACTCTTTACTGTAATAGTTACCCTACTCTTGTAAACAATATTACAAAATTACGAGTCGAGGAACGCAAGTCTCCTATATAAACTGAAAGAGGTTCCACGGCTGCCCATCAGTCCATATCTTCATAGACTAGCGTACAAGGTCGATGGACCTGTATTCAAATCATATCTATATGAAGGAATCCGTAGTGAAAAGAATTCATTGCGGATTCCAAGATCCACTAAGTACAAGGTAAAATGGTTGCCTGTAAAGTCGGTATACGGGCGAAAGTTTTACGTGACAACGACGAAGGGAAAGTGGAAGGGACGCGTGCCTCTCACTCGCTCTCATTGTGAGCGCATAACGTGAGCGGAGCGTAACGCAGTTTCTTGAAGTGTCACCCGGCAAACCAATTTATAAGACGTTGTCACGTCAAAAATATTTTATATGCTTTAGTATAACGAAGTTTTTAAACATGTTCATTGTTCATGCTACAACCAAGTGCGTGCGTGTAGGTTGATATGCCTTTTCTAATCTGTAGTACTTGAATGACTACCTGATTTCGATCAATCTAGTGTAACGTGCAACAGTGACGGCATGCTAACCGATACGCCCGGAACAAATAGTTCCTATTTGCTTGCTGTCTGGCTTGTCGCGGCTTGCCGCTTGTTGGCTGCCGCGCCGTGCCGCCCGCCGCCGCCGCGTTCTAACAGATTCTTAATTTCATGGCTCGTTTGTTCGCTCCCCACGTGCCTAGACTCCTATTTAATCGGGAAATTAGTTTTAGTTAAAAACTAGGTTGTGAGTGTGACACGGAACTTTGATGAGAGTGACATGAAATTACATGTAGCGAGTTGCAACATTTGATAATCATAGTGGGGCACATAATCCAAGTGGGGCTGGAGCGACTCACCCACCTGCGACTGTGGCCTAGAGGACCAGACCATGCGGCACATAGTCGAGACGTGCCCGCTGGGCGCATACCAGGGACATCCGTGGGACCTGTGGGACCTCACGCCTGACGCTACCCATTGGCTGCAGCAACTGGATGTCGACGTCTGACAACTGTCCGGATAGACAATGATATTTTATTTTTATTTTCCTATACTGCGTCCTTACGCCATACGCTTAAATAAAATAAATAATCATAGTTACAAGTAATTTCGATTATTTTTTGACTCATACACCTACCAAGGTAGGTGGAAAACAATCAACATGGGTACCGTAAGGTCGGGGTACTTTAGCCCTAGGGTGCAACTTTGGCCCAAAACGACAAAAAGTTGAACTTCCCACCACTCCGCACATCAGGAGTTATCGAAGAATTTCGCACTATCTTTCGATAGATGGCAGTATGGGGCGGTCGGTAAAACAGTTTCACGTCTACAAAGCGCATTGGTCAATCTGTCATTAGTGCAATAAGTTACTACATGTAAAACACGTGAAATTATTATGTGCAAACTTTGTCACGAAACAAAGCTATCAGGTAAGTGTAAGTGTTTTTTTCTTATCAATCGTAACAGATATGTATCTAGGATCCTAATGTGATTTAAATCAAAGAGTTTAAGACTTTATTCTTAGATGTATATGATAATTAAAATCACAGTATACTTTGGCCATCGTTTTCGGGTAACTTTGACCCATGGGGCAAAGTAACCTCACGATGTTTTTTCTGTTTCTAATTTCGTTTTATCAGCTACCTATATACATATTTTTTTAACTTTCAGATCTGCAAAGATGCCTACAGTTTATAAAAGGACACCAGGAAGTCGTCGTTACATTGACTATACAAACGAACAGCTGCAGCAATGTCTAAACGATGTGCGGGATCCAAGATTTTGACTCAGCGAGAAGCTGCGCTAAAATACAAAATTCCTCGCAGCACAATTAAGAATAAGCTAAAGAATAAACACTGCAATAAACCTGGCCATCCGACAATATTTACAACAGAAGAAGAACAGGCATTTGTGGCCCATATTACGGCACTTTCCGAATATGGGTTTCCGATAATGTTGGAGTAGAAGCTGTTATTGACGAGAAACGTCAGGATGTAAATGACTATTGTGTCGGTGACCATGTGTTGGTTAAATGGGATTCACGTGTTTATCTAGGGAAAATTACATCGATATCCGTAGAAGCAGCGCTAGTAAGTTGCATGAAGAGAGGAAAATTCTGGAAATGACCTGCAATTAAAGACGAACAATTATACCATTGGAAAGCAGTGATAAAGAAAATTAATATTCGTAAATTTGTGAAAAAAGGTTTATTTACTGTGCCTGAAATGGATCGTATTTTAAGCTCTTGTTGATTTAATTAATACGTAATATTATTTCTGGTTTAAATTACAAGTCTGATTATTTACTTAAAGATTCTCAACTTTTGAAGACTGATTAGTAACAGTTGACTGTTAAGCTAGGTATTGGTAGGCATCTAGTAAAATAATTTGTTAGTTTATGGATGTTGATTGAAGTTACCCATGTTGAGCTACTTTTAACGAATATAATTTATTAATTTAGAAGATTTGTCTTATAGTTTTGCTAAAGATTTAATTTGTGTTCATTATTTTCTAGTTTTAAGTACAATAAAAATAAATAAATTAAGATAACACGTCTTTGTTTGATATATGAAATTAATCGAAACGGGTTTCTTTGTTCCTTCTTTGAAAACCGTTGTTTTACTACATAAAAAAATGAGGACCAAATAAACCCGCTTCAAAGTACAACTTTGGCCCAAACTTTAACTTTTAAAAAACAAACTTAGTGGTTGTTTTATTAAGTTGTACGTATGTACATGAGTTGATTATATTCACAACTAAACACTCATTTATATGAAAGAGACATGGTGCTACTTTAATTGAAGTACTCAAAGAAGAAGTAAAAAGTATCATAATTTTGGGACAAAGTACCCCGACCTTACGGTACATCGACAGTCAATCAGAATCGACTGAATAGTAATTTGCTTTGTCTTTATTTTGTACAGCTTTTCATTTTCTAAATAAATAAAATAAACCCACTGTAAAAATCCAATGCTTTCTCAAAACAATTTGGATGCAACGCGGCTTACATAGGCCGCTGCATTTGAAGCGTATCGCTCCAGCCACTAGCTTGTTTAATATCCACCCGATCCTCGCAAATCCGTGTGTTAACGCTGACAGATGTTGATGTTCGCTCGTGGAGGAGCGGCCTGTGGTATTTCCAGTTTGACTGTTTAATCCGCCGCCGCGATATGTGTCATCAACTTTATGAACGCGGGTTTTGAATGGTTGTTAATATGAGTAAGTACTTACCCCTTTTTATTTACTTACGTATTATGTGCAATACTACCAA
The DNA here is from genome assembly GCA_963506565.1 of Tachystola acroxantha. Lineage (NCBI taxonomy): Eukaryota > Metazoa > Arthropoda > Insecta > Lepidoptera > Oecophoridae > Tachystola > Tachystola acroxantha. Next base: position 9,084,357 of record OY735874.1, read on the forward strand.
TAAGAACTGCAAGAACTCTCATCAGCATCACATTCGCCAGTAGATAAATTTAGTTCATCGTCTATATATTATTTTTGTACACTGTACCTATTTATACCATAAACGACAATGCCAGATTCTGCCCCACCATCAACCGCAAGTTGTACAAGATAACGAATAAATGTCTCCGTTTTTTATTAAAATTATTGGTTTAAAATAAAGTTGCGATTCGAAAAAAACAGCTTAATTAAGAATTCAAATTAATTAAGAAAATAGTAAGAAATCGAAGCGATTTATTCATTGTTTTTGTTATTCTTCTATAGGAGTTGCGAGAGTAGTAGAAAATGATACCTACTGATTATGATTATGCAATATGAAACCTGTAATAAGTGCCCGACAAAACAAAATGATAGGTACAGCTTAAATGGTCACTTAGTTTTGTAGGTGGGGCAAAGCTCCATTGAAATGTGGCAATGTCTTTTAATGGACTCGACTTCGTCATTAATGGCACATTTTTGTACTTCTCTCTGAGTTAGGACTATAAAAGTATTTTTCTTCGATTTCAAAATCTGTAGCCACATCTAGAATTTCATTCATCATCTTATTTTACTAGGTACATTGGGTTACTTACTGATTGAACCTTAAATTTATTCTTAGGTAAGTAAGTATTCTGTAAAGTTATCAACCATAATATATTTAAACATACCTAATATTTTCTTATTTCTTCGTCAAGAACTCGAGTTATTAACAATATTTTATATCTTTAGAACTTTTCTAAAACGTCAATTCCATAATGTTTGATTTTAAGTGAAATCCTCCGAATAGCTAAATCACGAAGGATAAAATCGGTAAAGTCGACTCGGTAAATATAGCTCTATCACTCCCGTAAGAAGATTAATCCTGATTACGATGTATAGAGAAACATCCCATTTTCTCATCTGGTTTCGGCACACATCAACTCGATTTTACCTCGTTCTTTCGCCGGATCTGCGGATAACTTCTCCCCGAAGCGTCATATAAATAAATTGTTGCCAGTCTTTATTGCTCTCGGTTTACGGTAGCGTTTTTCCCGCCATGTTATCGTCTTTGGGAATTCCCTTTCTTATATCCGAACCTATTGTGATTTCGTTCCTACCTGTGATTATCATAATGTGTATTCTGCGAGCGAACCTCTCGATTGTATACGATTCCGTTGATTACAATCTTTCTTATACATATTTGCCCTGTACTTGAATAAGTAGCTCTGAATTTTTAAGGCATGTTGGCGAAGCATGATCTTAATGTTTGTGTAGGCAAGTTAACTAATTCTTTAAATTCGTAATTAAATACAAATTCCGATCAAGGTCCTACAACCTCGCAGGGTATTTGCATTAGGTATTTATGTTATTTAGCTATTTTATTTTGAATGGAATTTCGAGCCTTTAAATATTAAGTAGGTACCGTTGTTTTCGTAAACATTATTCCAGAGAATGAATTGTTCTTTTAATAATAATTTATGATATGATTTTGTAAACTCCTTCTCGATAAGTCTGTGTCTAAATAATTGTACTGTAATTAAGTAGTGTGCGTACCTACCTAAGTACTTCTCTTTACTTTTTCTGAGCTTCTCTACGGATCGGTCGCGTTTCGTGCGTCGGTGTTTTTGAGTAAACAACAAAGTTGGTCGCGTTTCGTGCGTTTTATGAAATCAATAAAAAACTACCTCCACTGTTGGTCGCGGTTCGTGCGTTTAATAGTTTGGTGATCTTACTACCGACGTTTGCAGGTATTACCATAGAGTTATAAAAACCGTTAAATTGTCAAAGGTTTAAGAGAGTTCTGTTGCGACGACGCCGCTAGTAGCGTTGCTAGTAGCAGAGTTTTCTGTCTCGCTCGCTCTTACGTGTCCTTTGAAGAGGCTTGGTGATTCACGTAACAGTAACAGATGTGTATATCGATAGGATAACTCTTATATAAATAAAAGAATCCAATTTTTGGTTTTGTTTTAAAATACAGGTAATAAAAACGCTCAGCAGTCACAAAATACAGATTTTAACTTTTTATTTATTCCCTTCTTGATATTTTGGTAGGTATAGGAAAATCAACGTATCAGGTAAGTTACTAAAAGTTTAAAAAATATAATTTAGTGTTTAAAATAGAAATAATCAACAATACAAAACAGTAAATTATGATAATCACAGTTATTTTTCCTAATTTTTAATTTTTAGCAGTTACGGTAAATCATGGTAAACACAGATAGCTTTTTAATCTTAACTAATGTAAACAATGGTAGATTTAAATCGCAGTACTTTTTCAGAAATCAGTCTTGCAGTTTCTATCTATTTTCCTCCATAAAACTTAAATACTATACATAACAGTAAATCATCGTAAACACAGCTAGTTTCTTAATCTCAACCAGTGTAAATAGCTGTAGATTTAAATCATGGTTTATTTTTCAGAATTCAGTTTCACAGCTTCTCCCCCCCCCCCCCCCCCCCTCCCCCAACTTAGGATTAATTCGAGACATGAAAGTTACTTTACGAGTAATTCGAGACAGTCCTCAACACTTATGATATTATCCACCAATAAACTTGTCACCATTATTATATGATTATCACGGTCTATGACGCCTTGTATCGATTTTTGTTAGTATGCCTTTGTTGAATTTTTATATACATATCTTTCAATTCGTCATTCAATATATTTAATGTATAAATGAAAAAAATGCATTTCTTTTAAATATTCATGAAAGAACTAAAATCGGTTCGAAAATAAATTAGCAGGTTGTTTAAGTTTAAGACTACTAGTAACTTTCAACTAATTCGTATTAAATCTCACTGATTATAATATAAGACAGAAAAAAATTCAACACTGCACCGTTTATTATTAAATAATATTTTTAAAACAATAAATAAAATAGTCAAGTACACTATTAGTAATTTCTTATTTATTCATGAATTTTCTTATCGATACACACCCCTTTTACTATTACGTGCATCACTATGCCTCTTCAAAGGACACGTAAGTGCGAGCGAGACAGAAAATTTGCGATAGAACTCTACCAAAGTACCCGCTGCGATCCTAAGCAATCATTAAAATCTTTAAACGTTTGACAGTTTCGCGGGTTCATAACTCTATGGTTACACTCGCTAAAGTAGGTAGTAAGACGACCACAGCAAATATTAAATTAGGTAGAACGCACGAACCGCGACCAACAGTGGAGGTAGTTTTTTATTGTTTTCATGAAACGCACGAAACGCGATCAACTAGGTTGTTTACTCAAAAACATCGACGCACGAACCGCGACTATTCCTTCTCTACCAACTGGGGGCGAATTCGGTGTTATGAAAATCTCATGATGAAAATTAAGCTAGCTTTTATGCAAACTGCTTAAAAGTACTTTACATAGAAGAGGATGCAAATTAATTCTATTAGATGAGCGCTATGCGCTTACATAATTACAAAATAAGTCCATAGCGTTGCCTCTGGCACTGCAATAGGGTCCAAAGCTTTGGCCCTAAAGGGAGGAAAGTTCAAAAAAGAATATCATAAATCTGGAAAAGAAAGCATTTCCATTTATCCTCGGCGTACCTTGACGAGGGTCGAAAGTTTAACGGATTATAACAAGTGGCGGCACTAACTGTCACGAGCAGACCTGGCCGCGCCACGCCTCACGGCTTAATCGCCAAACTTTCCCCTACGATTGGAGTTTTTGCGGAATTGCGGCGGTTGTGTGGGAGCGCAGCTAATTTATGCGCCGCCGAGTGAATCGAGAGAGCACTCCACTCGTTCTCCATTGCCATTAGGTATTCAAGACATCGTTTAATCGTCGTGCACCGAGTTCTCGGGATCAACGATTTAGAGAGAATTTTAAGGCAACGCAAATCGTCCCGCAGATATTGGTCGGAAACGTGAAGAAACTCGCAGAGGACTGAATTCAGATTACAGATTAGAGAGAAAGGGTTAAGTAATTACTTACTTTACTTACCTACTTTCAGGGCCGTCTTAAGTCTATTCTGCGCCGGGGTGCGGGACTCAGCCTGCGCCCTCGTTTTTTTTTGCACTGCAGCGTGGCACGCGACCGACGACGACACACTGCAGTATGAAAGGGGTCCTAGTCAACCAAGAAAACACAATACACGTAATTTTGATAATTTATTTATTTATTACTCTAAAATACAAAATTAAACTTAAAACTTTGACTACTAAATATCTATTTATTACATGTACATACACATACATCAAACAAACTCAATTTTTCTTGCCTTTGAGTTGGCAAAGATTTTAATTAAATCATTTATTTTTATATCAATTTTGGATTCTATACTTATAATGGCTAAGTTTGTCAGTCTGTCTTGGGTCATGGTTGAACGAAGATAATTTTTTATTAATTTTAATTTTGAAAAGGATCTTTCACCTTCTGCTACTGTAACAGGCAGTGTTAAATATATACGCAGAGCTGTTGAGATATTAGGAAATGAGGAAATTAAATTATTAGAATATATATAGCTTAAAATATCAGTGGGAGTACTTGTTGATGCATTGGGAAAAAATATTGGCAACAATTCTAATTCATTATATAAATCCTCCCCGTCAATATCAAATCTATTTTTAAATGTTAGTTTTTCTTGAAGCCGAGAACACTGAGATTTTTTTTCATGCATCTCTAATTTATTCCAGCATTCAATGTTTTGGAAGAGTGAAAAAACTGAATTGTGTTCCGCCAGTAAAACGAATCTCTCATTTAATTTCGAGATAGCAGTGTCAAGTAGAAAAAAATAAAAACATACTTTAAATTTGTTGGTTGGGTTTAAAATGGGCTCATCTGCAGCCTCGTAATCAAAATGTCTTTTTCGGGGACGTGGACGAGCAGTTTCTTTAAATTCTTCTAAAAAGACGAGCATTTTAATAGACCTTTCTAACGATACCCCACTCAATAGGGTGGGTGCAATTTTTTTTTCAAGATTGTATTCCCTTGTATGGCAGGGTATCCAAAAAAAAATATTTTTCAAAAAATTACATCACACCTGTTTTTGGGTTATTGATCTACGTCTGCATACCAAATTTCATGTCAATAGGTTCAATAACAAGCGAGTAAATGGGCTGTGACAATTCGGACGGACGGACAGACGGACAGACGGACATGGCGATCCTATAAGGGTTCCGAGTTTGGCTACGGAACCCTAAAAAACATAATCCCCAAAAACAAATCACAAACACACAAGCCATATAAGTATAGATATAAGTACAGACAGTCCAGTCCACTGTTAGACATGAGCCTCCAAAACTATGGGGTTATTTATTGCCATAATCTCCACGATACAAATCACACAATACAAAAATTTAACACAAGGTCTGAGAAGGTATTTATTTAAACAAATATTGCACCGGCCGGGATTCGAACCCGAGACCTTCGGCACAAGAGTCAGTGTTACTAACCATTGCGCCTTCCGGTAACTCATTAGGTAGAGTCACGTGGGGTAACCGTACGCGGCGAGTAAGTATCCGCAGTGAAGTTTGTGGTAATCTCGCTCGCGCTCGCGAGCCGGACCGTAGTGAACTATGCGAGCATTCATTCACCGAGAAAAACTGGCATGACATTCATTTCATTCGCGGTGCAAACAAAAAAATATTGGAAAGATAAGTTTTTTGGTCGATTTCTTATTTTTTTGGCATAAGTTAGTGTGCGTGGCACATGGTCATATTGCTGGCCAAACTGTGATTGTGTGATGTCTTTGAATAAAGAAACTAATTAATATTTCATTTGAATCGAGGCAGTTTGCTGCAGGTACGTCATATTCAAACTTTGTTTGTTTATTCCTTTTTTGTCTATGGGGGTAAGTATACGTGGGTAACTGTCCGCAGTGTAAAAACGCGTACACTTGCCCCGCCCCAATGTTAGTAACTGCCAGTCCATACAAAAACAAGTTTTAAGACAAACAAAAACAGAAAGAAAAGAAAGCAAAGAATGTTCGTAAACCAACATGCAAACACAAAAGAAGAAACAGAAAGATAATATAAGAAAGAACAAGAAAAATACTTCTGGCACACAGGTGTCATTAGGTCACACAGGAAAATAATATTTATGTTCATTATGTAAAGAAAAATATCAAGATCCACCTTCGGAAGAGTGGATAGAAGGCCATGTTTGCAAATCTTGGTGGCATGAGGATTGTACTAACTATGAAAATGGTCAATTTACTTGCGACCTTTGTGTAGAAGACTACGTGTCCGCAGTGCGTACACTTAGCCTGCATCATGCGGACACTTGCCCCTTGGACGGGTAAAGTGTCCGCATTTCCCGACTCTTAAAAAAACCTAATTTAATGCAAAAATTATTAGTTTAGATTAAGTTGAGTAATTGGTTATTGTTCCTTATAGTATAACAGATCAGAATAAAGTCTGAATTGATTCAAATTATAAACCTGTTTTATTCTAGAGATTGTTTTTTCAAAACTGCGTACAGATACCCCACGTGACTCTACACAGTTCCAGGCAACTTATACAAAAAATAAGAACTGTAATAATAATAAGTAAGTAGGAACTTAGGGATCGAACCCAGGCAGGATACACCAGCGACTTCTGTCACTGATTTATGCCACTTCAGATGTTTTATTTATGGTACCAACTGACAGAACAAACTTACCAGGTCGAAAGAAAGAGTCAATCGGAGAAGTTAGCTTTTTAATTGTTTCTTCTTTCTCCAGTTTCCTTTTTCTATTTTGAGCACCCGATGGTTTCTTTTTATCCCCTAATTCGGCCATCTACAATAAAATCAAATTTCAAGTTATTCAAGTTATTTATTCAGTAACATCACAGATTTACAATACGAGATTAAATGGATTTCAATTTGATATTTAATGTTTCTTTCTTTATTCTAAATAAAGTAAGTAGTTTTTTATTAATCACTAACATTAAGAATTTGTATTCTTGCAATTATAAACAAATAAACAAAACAATCATGACTCTCTCTCATAAACAAATGATGTGATGATGGATGATGATGTAATGATAATGATTGTTATGTACCTAACATTTAAAAAATAAAATTGACTTACCTTGATATATTTTCTCTAAGAACTTCCGTGCTAATTCGCCGGTTGTCGCAAATGAAATGAGCTAACGAATTCAATTACTTAAAAAGAAGAAATCAGATCAATCACTGACCGACACTTACATAGGCGCCGCCCGCGCGCCGCGCTGTAAATTCAAATGAACTTACACTCTATTGACTTAGAGATCATTTTGCTTCAAGTGCGGGCGACCGGCCGGCAATGTCAAAGGGCGCAATTACTCGCCTACGGCAGACGCACAGGTGCCGCGCAGCGCGCCCATTTCAAATGAACTTACACTCTATTGACTTAGAGATCATTTTGCTTCAAGTGCGGGCGACCGGGCGGCAATGTGTCAAAGGTACACACACACATACACTCTCTTTGGATTAGAGATTTTGCCGCGCGCGTGTTGTATTAAATAAAATTGTTATTTGTGTAGTGTAGTAATGCGGTATGACAAGCGCCGAAAGTTTAATAAAAGTAAAAAAAAATTATTGTTGATGACTATTTGTTTTGCTTGCGCATACGTATTTGTCGTAAGTAACAAGTATATAAAACTGTGCAATGGCGTTAAGTTCACTGAAATATCTAATAATTCAGCGCTCGGCAGGCGCCCCCGGGCGCTCCGCGCCCGGGTGCACCGCACCCCTTGCACCCCCTGGTAAAGACGGCCCTGCCTACTTTATAGGTTATTTCATTCATTAGGTGATAGATAGAGGCGGCGGCGGCGGACGAGTTCTATGTCCTTCATCTACTCATGTTTACCGACCCACACAACACCACTTCTACTAAGTATAATTTGTAATTAAAATGAAACCCGAATTTCCATCAATGATTTTATTTTCACACCCAAGCCACTTATCGTTCTAATAAAGGTACGTATAGGTACAGTAGAAGACAGAGATAAGTATACAGGGGGTCTCAATATGGTTGATATTTTCTCAAGAACTAATGGACCGATTTTAATAATTATTTTACAGTTACATAGTTTTAACTTTTATCTATCTAACAGTGAAAGAATTCTTACAATCGGTCAAGTAGTTTTTGAGAAAATCACAGCCTTAAAAACTCTCCTGTACACCTTTCTTTGTCTTCGACCGTACCTAAATTGATAAATAAGTAAATTGTATCCAAATAGTAATAATATTAGTGGAAATAAGTGCTCTAAACTTATGATTGTAATGAGATGAGGTACTGCAATAAAAATTTATGATTCAGGCCGCGCGCGTTGTCCGAAAGACTAGTTCGATCCATCGGACTATGATGATGACTATTAGAAGGTTTTAGAAAGGTTTAGATTTAATAATTGCCTATTTATTTTAATCACACAACACATCCAATCTCGACCAGTGTCAGAAAAATTATTAATGTTGTTGATAGTGTTAAATAGTTATCACTGTAACTGCCATCTATTTATAAATAATGAAACTAAGCTATGTGCCTGTAAGCTTTTTTTTTATAAGCTTTAAATTATTATAAGCTGTGAGAGTGCCTAAACGAAAGAAGTAAAGGTAGCGCTGTAGTTACCTTGAAGTTTTACCCACGTACCGGTAGATGGCAGAGCAATATACCGTACCGCGCCATCTATACTAGAACCTCGGTACTACAATGATAGATACTCCAGTGTATATTTTAATCATCATGTTAAAAGTTAGTAGAGCCGAGATTTTGGTAAAGATTTTCGCAGTTTTCATTAGGTGGCAGCACCAGTATTCTTGAATAGATTTTCTTTTCAGCTACTATGACTACTTTAATTTTACTTCAGAAATTCATGAATACTCCCAGTTCATTGATCGTGGATAAGTAGATACTTTCAAGGTAAGTATATTTTTATTATTGCCTACTTTTGAACGATGTCCACAGAATAAAGGCCTGTCCCCAATTCTTCCGTTCATTTAGGCTTGTGAAATATTATTCTCAGCTCCAGGTCATGATTTATGAGTGTAGGTACTTGAGCTTGATAAACAGCTACCTATTAGTTTAATTTAGGTAGGTAAGTACTTGATTTCTCCGCCTGTTAATTTATTTAGATTTTATAATAGGAACAGCAAAACAGGCTATACTATTACATACACCTACAACTCCTGAAACGATCACAATGATAGTTAATCTGCCAGGCCTACCACCAGCGCTTGATTTAGTCTTTTAAGTAGGCACCTACCTACCTAGTTTTTACTGTGTCTGTGTTTGTCCCAAGGACAAGGGATGGGTCAAATACACGGATCATTGCTCGAGGTCTCTCATCCTACGACTAAGTGAAGACCTATATGATATTTAGAAGGTTGTTTCTTATTCTACAACCGAGGAACCTGCAAAGCTTGAAGGAGTGTATTTTCTTAGCAATATTATAATAAGCTCTAAATCTTGCCACTCTTATCTCTAACCCTTGGCCCATCACTCTTTATTATTGAGTGTGTCTAGATGGGTGTGTTTAACAGTCATCGGTCGCCCTCGGCTGGATACGCGATTTCATATGCAAAACTGCTTTGCTCTGATAAATTACCCTATTATTTAAGATTTCACGTGAATGATAGGGATTTTTGTTTCTAACGGAGCTTTTGCAAGATCGAGTGACTGGATATAATTTTTTGATTGTACCTAAATGTAACAGCATTTGTTGAAGTTAGTTTTTTTGGATGTTGATAAAGAAGTTCTCTTTTAAATGTTTAAATTAAATGGATAGTTATAGGTAGATAAGATACTGAGTTAGTACCTAAGTACTTAATTTTCCCGTTTTAGTGTTTCGGCCCAGACGGATTTTTTTTCCATTATTTGCGTAATTAGTTTTATTAACGCACCTACCTACCTAAGTAGACTTTAGTAGTCTTTAAAAAATTAGGTACTATCCTCCTTTCGGTAGTCGAGTAATAACCACGCCATATTGTATTGTTTATAGCATAAAATAATATTCCCAATCTAAGATATATAGTAAGATACCTCAATTATACCTACTCATCAAACTGTTTCGCACGGATATAGAAACACAGAAAAGGCAACGACATAGATACATATATACATCCACACACCATTAAAACATTATCCTTCTCCCGATGCAGTCGGTTAACAAACTATCACACAGGTCCATCGCTTTAAACATCTTTTACTAATGTTTTGATACGGTCCAATTATGAGTTAACACATCTGCCCCGAAAGGCTTGGCTGTATCTATCCGTAACATCGCTGGGACCGTGACGCGCAACCCTCTGGGTGCCGATGCCGGCTAACCGTTAAAATGAGTAATGGGGAGGTAGTGCAGAGGTTGCCTACCCTAGAAAATTGGTCATAAGTAAACTTAAAGTTATCAAAGCCGAAGAAATATTTTCCGCAGCTAACCAACCTGTCTACAGTCGGCACTAAGTAGATGTAGGTAATTCTGTAGCGCCCACTAAGTGGAATTCTTCCTTTTGGTCGACATTGGACTCATTCTCAATTCATATTAGGTCGATGGAGCACGTGAGTCTTATTTTGCCTATTAGGTGTCAGGCTTCATTTAAAGAAATAAAAAACATAGATATTAGTATTAGTATAATGTGAAAAAATACCTGAAGGGGTTTGTATAGGTACAGTCACCCTTGTACAACATTTGCTTGGTGGGGTGTGTACTTTATTTTGATACAATTTAGCGTTTACATAATTATTGGCCACAGTTTAGCATACTTATATTTGCGATTTAAAGTTGTTACATGAATTTGAATTTTAAGGATGTTTCTATGTTATTACTCATGACTGTACAAGGGTAACCTCAAATTCTTGTCTTGTAATTAGTCGTATAGCAGCATTATATAGGTAGGTACTTAGTTCACTTCTGTTATGTAGCAACTTCCCTTTTGTCGATATAAGTTCTTGATTTAATATTTTTCTCGACTCTCCATGCAAAATTAGTAGTAAGCTCGTTAAACTAAAAAAATGTAATCCTGCAGAACACTAGATTTTTTTATGTGAATTAACACATTTAAGGGCCATATCAGAGCTAAAGTGGTGGCCTTACTTTTAGAAAAATCTTACCTTCTAAAATAATAATATCCATTAAAACCGACATATTATTGTCTGGTGAATATATTATGTACCTTGTATGTTTAAAAGTTTATACCTAGACGAATAGGTTTTCAACCCCTGACTTTCAAGACGAAGTGTACTTATTAAACTCTCTGTATAAATATGAAAAAAGTCGTGATTATCATTTAATTTCATAGTTGGGAAACGCTTATTGATTCCGACTGGAAGGCGCGTGCGCAAGGCACCTGCTTCCGCCGTTGATAGGGTTAAATCAATATTTGGACTAATGTATTCAAATCTTTGTCTTTTTGTTTTATATTGGGGATCGGGAGAGTGGTTCCATAAGTTAAGCATTGAATATAATGTCTGGTTTTTAATCCACTTTTTGACGAGGCTCTTGGGTTTACTGGTCATGTATGAATAATTTAGTTATAGGTAGGTAAGTAACATAACTGAATGCCTGCTAATAAAATACTAGTTCGCTGTATGAGTGAAAGCTGGATTTAAAGTTATGGGTAGGTAAACTAACTTCTCCCATAACAAACTATAGGTAAGTTGCCAGAGCTTCTTCTGCTATTGGTTTGTCAATCTCTTCTATTATTATTATGTGTCTGACATTTGTACATTTAAACTGAGCTCTTTGACTAAGTTTTTAACTTACAAATGGTGTGTTTCCGCGATCCAGCCTAAAAACTTATTCAATTGTGGAGAATGTAACGTAATAATCTAAAATTTACTAACATAATTTAATTATAATTCTTATTTTGTGACGTCGTAAATTTTTACTGAAATTTATCTTATTAAAGTGACGCAGTAAAGATTTTTTCTTTAAAAATTAATATTAGGGAATCACTGGTTATACGAAAACATGTTTTAATTGGCTACACAGTTTATTTTAGAGAGGAAACATTTGTATTTGATCAAAAGTCTCACGGATAACAATCACAGTTCAAGCTAACAATACAAGGACGGCACAAAAAAATCAATAAAAGAAGTTTTATCTTAGATTGATTGGTTCAGTCTGACCCTTTACCGATGCGACCGAGTTTTTGTGGACTTTCTCAAAAAACTAAACGTATCAGTGTATGTTTGTGACAATTTGCTTTGTCGGGTTGTGCTGATTTACATTTGAAAGGGTTTTTTGTTGCAACCTGCAACGACATGGTGAATGACACAGGTAGAGTCTACAATATTTTACAAATGATCTGGGAGTTTTGATAGTTTCGACACTCAATTTCTATATACGCTGTACTGTTCAATAAATGCAAAAAGTAATTAAGTATGATGTAGTAAGTACATTTTTTGGCAGTCATATCGTTAATTGCAACTTCTTACCAGACAATTCTTTGATCTAGATCTATAATTAAAAAACATTGTTTTCCACTTTAAGCGAGAAGCGCTTGTGATGAAAACATTCCGTGCTGTTTGTTAAACAGAAGATTAAATATAAAGTCAAAGTCAAATCTCTTTACTGCAAGTAAGCACGTTGTGTACATTTTTGCACGTCAATATATTTTTTTTAATGTACATTTACATCTATTTATTATCTTATCTTACAATTATAATAAATGATTTTACCTACTTAGGTAGTTAGAAGGTTTAACGGCAATGTTTGAATTATATAGTAGGTAGTCTTTAACTCTATTTATTATTTATAATAAAAAACTTAAAAGTTCAAAACTCAGTTTAAACCTTTATAAACGAAGTTTTGTTTTTTGTAAAATATTTTAGCACATTTCCATGGTCCCACAGCCTTACAATAAAATGTATTCAAGCATCAAAAACCCGTGCACACTCGCATTGGGACATGATGGGACAGGAGCACAGGTCCGGGCTATGGGATGAAGACGTAATCATCCATCAATCCGTCCTCGTCACCGGCCGGGCGACCGCACACTGCACTGTGCAACTCTTCGAAATCTTCAGACAAAGGTCGCGTTTGTCAAGGATAATAAGGACTCAATCAGGAAAGTAAAAAATTAGTATTAGATTGTGAAGTAAATTAATCCACGGTCTTTTAGTAAATATAGTATTTTGACCAAAGAGCTTATAACCTCGGGTAATTTAGTTTCCTCTCGAGTAAAGTAATTATTTCTATTTTTTTATACATTTCATTATGATTTCACATTTTGAATTTAAACATTTTGTTAATTAGTAGAGATGTTTAAAGACGTTGTGTTGACTACTAAATAAAAATGTTATTTTCTCGATATTATGACGGTATTTCTACCTTATATTGTGGTAATAAAATTATATCGAGATTCATAGCTATCCGAGCACAAGTAGTGTAATTGCCACTATGGAAATAAATCAATGTTGCTCTCAGACTGGAAGGGAAATAAAATACGAAGGCACAAAGACGACGACGGTCTGTGCGGCAGCGCCGGCGCACACTGCTCTATTTTCTCGATCAAATGACAAAACTTTCGAATATAGGTAATATATAATTAATATGTTTTCTCGTTGTTTACCTCTTAACTACTCTACATAAGAAAAGAGATGTATTATTCTCCCTCCTTTGAAATAGGTATCTATACATTTTTTTTACTATAGACGGAAAAAAGGAAATTGTTTACCTAATTGTAAGTATATTGAGACATCGAAAATTAGAAAAAAAAATCAGAAAAAGTATGTAGCCTTAGATGATGTACGGACAACAACAGATCAATGGTAACACTTGCAGTACGATTTTAAATCTTACGACGCAGATAAGAACGGTCCAAAGTCCAAAGTGTTACACTTGATCTGCTGTTAGCTGTACCTACCTACCTAGCCCATTTGATAATTGTTTATACTCGGGAGTGCGGCTCATATTTATATCTTTATCCCATCTTCCAAAAAAAGTAATTTTCAATTTTATTGTATTTTTACTTTGACATGTATGCCAGTACTTTGTTTCGTCTCCAGAAAAAAAGTTGAAAATATAATCTAAAAGTATTTTTTTTACAAAGAAATTGTATCCCGTTGTATATTAATACCTACCAGTGTGCATATCATAAATATTGCAATCGGCTTACCTCTATTACACGGATCGAATGAAAGCGCATCGGGGGCTACCGCTCTACGCGCGCACTACAATACGCGGCAATCAGCGGAGCCGATATATCTTGTGCGTCGCAGGGAAGCAATATAATATAACGTGCGAATTTATATAATGAAGTCATGCCACGATTTCACCATTTTGACTGAGCTTGAGGTATTAAACACCAAGACACGATAGCTTTTGAGTCTTATGTTTGACTCTTGACCTTTGCTGTGATAGTGATTTTTATTGGTAGGGACAAATGGAAAATATATTCACATATCAGTGGCCTATCCCTTGACACCTAGGTGAAAAAAAATCAACTTCGACTAATCGGAGTAAAAGGTCTCAAAAACTCTCCCAGAAGTGGCCTTTCACTCGCTTATGTAACTATTTTTCATATTGTCTCATACACTTTCTACAGTTATTATAAACTTACACTTTGAAGGCATAATTATTATCATCCACCAGTAAACATTATGAAGTTTGTACCTACTGTTCATATTGTTGTTTGTGCCCCGGCCACGGGGTATATTTTACGATATTTATAGCAAAATCTAGCTTAGTTAATGGCAAAATTCACGCCTAACGCGTTACTCCTACCGCTATTAACACAACACTATTTATCTATATCTTAGTATCTTCATAGTTGAAGAAAATTCTGTAAATACTTCAGACATACAGGTTGCATAGGTAACAACAAACCCAAAATGTGTAATAAAAAACCTTGGTAAGAAACAAAATAAAAGATATAACAATTTTCCAACCAACAAACTTTTAAACATTGCAATGCAGTGAAAAGTATATTTTTCGGATTACTTATAGGAAGATATTGAAATATAATATAAAATGTGAATAATATTACGTTACCGAGAAGTAACCATCAAACTAATTATCATAATTTTCAACGGCGATTTTCTTTTAGGCCAGCAATAATTCCTGTGGTTGAGGTTTAGCAAGAGTGGAACCTCGGACAAATGATCGTTTTTGTACTTACAAACTAATAACGATTTATGTCCAGCTAAACCCGCGTTTGACATCGATGTCATCTAATAACTTATCATGGCATATTATATAGCTAAACACCACTATTAAAACTGTTTACAACGAATAAAAATACAATTTATACATGATATTCCCATACCTACTCCCAATCTCGAGAAGATATTATACAAGATTTGCAAGAGCTTAGATGAGACTGCAGTGGTCTTAATAATTAATTGTATGCGGCTTTAGTTTCGGGGTAAGACGTTTTTACACCCTGTATACACAATAAAAGTGTAATAACTAATAAGACATAACTCTCCCGAGAGCCCAGCGCGCAGGCGCGGAGTGGCGGGATGGCTCGTAAATCCCAATGGCGAAGATAGCACCCACGCCGCGCATTTCAGAAGCAAACTATTGATAAACTGGGCATTATATTTCTAGCTTATAGTTTTATTTTAATAATTCCACGGTGCTCTTACACCGACCTATGTTCACTGTTTATTGGTCATTTGTATGGATGTAATAAGAGAAGCAATCAATGTCTGTGTTATATTCTGAACTATGGAACGGAATGGCACGATTGTTAAATAATTATTTAAGAAGAGAACAAGTGATTTTAATTTCTAAACCCTGATACAGTTAATTTCACTTCTGATCTTTTAAAATCTAAAACTCATAAAAGTATACATACAAACCTAGTTAAGAATTAAAATCATTGTAGTCACGAAATGAAAGTAAATAATACATCTGTCTATTGCCACATTCTCCTTCAATATGAGTAGGGGAGCAAGGGGCTAGATGTAACAGGGGTAAGTAGTAACAGGGCTTTTTCACTAGGAATTTAAACTTTATTAACGTATTTCTTTGACTCAATCTTATCGTTATAACGCGCCACGCCACGTCATCACAGTCAGAGTTCCTCCAGGTGGCGTATTGAGTGGGTGTGTGCAAGCCCTCCGTTGTCGCCAGGTTATGTATTATTTTGCTTTCGTAAACTTTCGATTGGCTTTATTATAATCGACTAATTGGAGCTTTCTGTGTTATATTTGATGTTAAATTTATCTATGTACGATGTGGTGTAACAGTTTTCGAGATTACTAAGTTGATTTAATAGTTATCGTTATAAATATTAAAAATTATGCCTTGGGGCTAGTTGTAACAAAATCTTGGGGTATGTTGTAACATGTTACAACTTGCCCCCATATTGCTGTATGTATGTGATTGAAAATGCAATACCTATACCTTATTTTTTTTTTAATGAGACTGTATAAGAGAAAGACAGAGCGGGGAACACAAAGCCAGGAGGTATACGAGTTAGCTGCAGCTGAAGTTTTAGAAAACAAGTGTTGATTACTCATAGAAAAAGTATGTTTCAGTTGATTATTTGATAGATGATTCATTTTATAGAAGTACCTCAATATTTTTGTTAAATACCTAATGACATGTTGAAATCAAAGCTAAATGTGAAGAGAATAAATGATTGAAGGTGTCACATTCTCGTTTTTTATTGTTGTTACTACATGCCCCAATAGATGTTACAACAAGCCCCAAGCACGGGGTAAGATGTAACACTTCCCTCTTTTTACAAAAAAATTATTTCTGAAGAAATTAGACATAGATTTGATATTTTTTCAATTAGAATTAATTAAAGAATGGTTAGATTACCGATCAAAGTTTAGTTAGTGGTAATTTAGCCAATATATCTCAAGATATATGATTGTTTTTAAAAAATGTTACAACAAGCCCCTCGCTCCCCTACCATAATAAAGGGTATGTATAAAAAATCGAAACCGAAAGTTTCATCTGTTTTGACATGGTAAAAAATCCGTAAAAAGTAAATTTAATAAACCATCAACCTTAGTAATTACAGTACCAAATACTACTATTATTAGAAATCAGGAGCACACCTGTTATACGCATTGGGCCTGGATTTTTTGTGGTGAAACCTTTCACGAATTTACATATCTCCCGAGTCTTTGTTGAAGCTAACGAGGGTTATTATTTCAACCACAAAACTTGGACTTAACCGCTTCTGATTGACAAACGTACGTCAAAGTTACAATAAAGGATTATTGAAAACAACTTTTGAGTAAAACGTTTATACCAATATTCTTTTCACCTCGTTAACGATTGTTAGCATCTAATTTATTGGCCAATCAGCTAATGCGCCCGTTTCGCATTGAAAAGACTACCTAAATTACACTTTGCACCGCTTTAGCATAAATACTCGTCCTCATTACCTATTTTACTCATAAAAGGTAGCATTATGTTTTATTATCTTCCCCCATCAAAAGAAAAGCTTCTTAGTTGAATTATGACCGTGTAGATGGATGGATGCCTGTCAATATATTCTTCTAGCCGAGCAGAAAGTAATTAACGGCTATGGCCAATGAAAGATAGGCGAGGTAAATGATGGCTCTCCTATCGGATTCCTTAGTCATCCTTTATTAAGGCAATGAAATGGATTTATAACATCCAAAGCGATTTTATGTCAAAGTGCAGTTCATTGCCATCCGACAATGTCGAAGAGACAATGTAATTTTATGCTTAAATGAATCTCACTTGAAGTGGAACTCTATCGGAAAATTTTGAATGGCGATCTCGGCGTAACTCTGTGTCCCGCCTCTTTGTCTTGGTTTAAATTTCAGTTATGCTTTATATAACAACAGGGCCGTAGCAAACAACTTTCCTCAGTCAATTGCTCTTGTGAATAAAAAAAACCGTTTCGGACATATTCTTAAAAACTTACTCACAAATTGGCAAAATTCCTGACTAATTTGGTGCCACTTATTCCGTAAGTAATAAAAATAATATCAATTAAGATGTGTAGTTTTATGAAATTTATTGGTAAAATCAATTTTACCGTTGGTCGAGTTTGTGAACGATACATTCACGCCTCTGCTAATTGGATGAAGAAATTAAGTGTTGCGAGGTGTTATCGATTCATTAGAACTGCGCGCCTGATTCCGTGGCTGCGTCGCTGATAGTCCACACAAAGTACTCGTTAATTCATTTCGTAATGTGCCACAATAAGTATACAAAAGTGTGTTTAATTTAGCCAAAAGATGAGTAAAATTTAAAAATAAAAAAGACATCAAATGTTGTTTTTCAGATACATTTTCTTGCTACCCATCATGCATAAGCATACAAACAGTGTATGAAGAGATCCAGACAAAAACTCAATAAACTGTTTATGTTCTCTATAAAACCTTCCCGAGGCAAGACCTCATATTTTATGTGGAGCCGCTGAACCCAATTACACATGAATGGTTCGTCATGATCAGAGATTTTTTGGAGTCCAATAAAAACTTATGTTGAGATTTATGCCCTTGCTAGGAGGCGACCGTCAACATTCTAATTTACCTTATTATTAGTAGATATCGCAACTTGTTAATAAATAACTAATTAATAAACGTGAGAAGGTGGAGAATCTAAATCATATTTCTAATTAAATTATGATTGGTTATAAGCACAACGCGTGAGTAGATAATTTGAAAATCGGAGACAATATAAAATTAACACTTACAATTTAAGATAATCGCCTACCTGTTTGTATTTTAAATTTACTTGCTACATTAAACCTGTATATGGGAAAAGGCGTGCAATTTGAGAGAAATAATATCTTTTAGACTCCATGTAAAGCTAATGCGAGTCGCGAGAATTTAATCGAACTCTGAGCTTGTCAATCAATAAACTTCGAGCTGGGCCACTTTGATGCCATGGCGATCTTAATGTGGATACCCCGCATGTGTAATGATATTCATTTATCAACAATATTTTTTGCCATTAAAGACGGCCTTTAATCAAGTTGAAGAGAACCCGCTAATGATCATCACTGAACTTACGTTTTAAACGTGTAATTTTAAGTAACTTGTTTGACATGAAAGAATCGTTTTGTTTTAGATGCTATCACACCGGAAAATATGTACGAAAATAGAATGCGCATTCATTGTATATTTTTAGTTACGGTTAATGTCTGCCGCCGCGCCGGTTTATGTCGTCGGTCTGAATCCACATTTACTCACTTCCTCGGAAAATCGCTCGAATAATCAACTATGTATATTCCATTTTAGCATAATATTGAAACACTTAGTGTTGATATCGACTCAATCCATACATCTATTACCGTTCGGTAAATGTTACCATGGGCCCGTGATAAAAGTGACCAAGAGAATAATTTATTGGACGTACCAAGCAGAAACTTCGTAAAAATAAACATGAATGGCTGCCTTATTGAGGCTTGATTTAATGCGGCCAATAAAACAGTAACTAACCTTATATAAATTACTAAACAAATAAATAACATCGTGCCCATCAAACTTTAGTATCTCAGGCGGAGTGCGTTGTATCAACAACTCTACTTTGTCTTGTCTATTGGGTTTGAGTATTGGCCATCAAATCATCTAGCCTAGCCTAGGTTGGTGACTACGGACAGTGACACTACTAATATAATACTACTCAAAGATTTTTATTGTGATAAGCTAAGTAGTTGCATAGTATTAATGATTCATTAATCTTAAGTGCTTCATTTATGTTTTAATATAAATATAATAAATCTTCTGTAATAAATAAAAGCTATCAAACATACTACAATAACATAAAATCTAAAAACAATGTAAGGTACTGTAACAATGATTATAATCATCAAAAGTAAATAAAGAACATGATCAATGTTACGTTACCTAGTCGATAAGTCGCATAGCTCGGAATATCTACATGATAAACTTATGGGAAAAATTCTAAGCTCTGTTCAACCGGTTTACGCTACAAAGGAATTGACATAGGTACCTCATATTCAGTCCCAAAAAATAATTAGTTAAATATTACTCGTTTATTCAATTTACCCATCGCAAGTGGCTATCCGTAACTTATGTGGCATTGGTGGAAGCATTTCTAAGACAAGTATTTTACTGATCACCAGTAGCCCAGAATAAGGCAGCAGGTTTTGCCGTCGAATATATTTGTTGTGACGTCATCGGGCCCTTCAAAGGCAATAAATCATGAGGTACGAGTATGTATATTCTGTTGGTGATTGACTTAATTGGTTCCTAAATAAAATAAAAATTAAACCTATTTTAATTTGATGCACTACTTGAGTCTAATCTCAATGGTTCAATTTTGAGTTCCATTGAATTTCGAATATAAGCTGCATTTACGTAATAATTATTAAATAAACTTTTCTTTTCGCCCTTAGATTAGAATTCTTCTTTTAACAACAAAATAATAAAAATGTTTTAATGAACACTAAATGACCCTTTAAGATTTCGTCGTTATAGCCTCGGCCATATTCTCTAAAGATTTATGTAATAAAGCTATAGAGCAACAGAGAGGTAATGTCTAATCACGGCGTGGTCATTAAATTGAAGTAATAACTCTCCTACATAGTAGCAGCCGTACATAAAGACCCATAATTCTTTGTTAGGGTCCTTTGTAACTGGCCAACGAGATTGATGAAACGGCTCCTTAGGTGGGCCTTTAATAAGCTCACTGTAATTCTTATTAGAGTTGAATAATAACAATTGAATCACTAACTTTTGTTCTCAGGTCAATGGTTAATTGAAACCTAAGTAGCTAATTGATTTGAAGTCTGTCTATGGGAGACGTGCGTGAGTTTATGTATTATGGATAATTTGATGACTGCTATTTTTTGTATATTTGGAAGCAAAGTACTTATACAGGGTGTAATGTAAAGGGTATAAGAAGCCGAAGGGAGGGTGTTCAGTATCGATACCCGAACAACTTTTGTTCTACGACTTTTTGATTTTCGCGAATTAATTTTTGACTTTTCATACATTTCGTACCGGGCAGCTTATCGATTTGTATGAGACATTAATTTATTTTTATTTTTTATTCGAAAAGTCGTAGAACAAAAGTTGTTCAGTTACCGCTCCTGAACACCCTCCATTCGGCTTCATATACCCTTTACGTTACACCCTGTATAATTTCTTTACTGATCAGTCTAAAAAGACTTTAAAAACTTTTACAGTGAAGATGTCCTTGCCTAGATGGTAGGTAGTACAGGACTTCTGTGCGATGGTTCTAGGTTCGATTTCCGAGAAGGTATTATACCCAACTTGTACTTACCTAAGGTATAATCAAGTTTTCTTTTTCGAATACAGCTCGCAATTATTTATGTTGCATGGGATCTATGGCATAGGGAAATACCCACTAGTTGGACCACATATGAGTGAGATTAATAAAAATAAGAACTTAAGTCATTCCATATTATGAAGATAGAAATACTGAAAATATACCGCTTACCTTGCAAAATTAGTTGTGGTGTCAATTATGTATGTGGAGTAGAACGAATGCTGGTAAATAACATGAATATATATTACCCAAATTCACGGGTAGGTCCAATAAAGCTGTATTTGTTTTAATGAACCGACTCTATAATATTTTGTATTTGTCTATATCACCGACATGCAAGCAAAGTATATATGATGCAAATGACAATACCGTACCATAACAATAATTGTGGAAGTTATGGAATGGAACAGATATTGTGGAAACACCTGCAAAAACAAGGTGTGTCTTCAATCATTGTTGAGAGGATGTATCGACGCCATTTCCATCTCAGCTTGCTAATTGTTTCCGACCTAAAAGCGAAAAATTACTGGGCGGTAATATTTTCGCCCGAATATTATCTTTATTATTTAAACTTGTACTGCAGCTTGTTAAGCTACTTCTTGTACGGTGGAACACAGAGAAAGGTGTACAGGAGAGTTATTAAGATTGACATTTTCTCAAAAACTACTTGATCTATTGCAAAAATTCTTGCATTGTTTGATAGATAAAAGTTTAAACTATGTAACTGTAAAAGAATTATTAAATTCGGTCCAGTACTTTTTGAGAAAATCTCAGGCTTATTGAGGCCCCCGATATACTTATCTCTGTCTTTGACTGTACCAATAGGGTTTACCCTCGTTCAGGTTTCAATGTCCTGTGCGATAACAAGTGTATGGGGGACAATTATCGGTCACACTTACACAAATTATTGAAGATTTCATGATAAAATTTAAAAACCATTTTCTTGACATACCGTATCTTATACTATGGTACTTGTAATCGCTATCATACATTATTGTAAGAAAAAAATGAATTCTAAAGAAACATTATTTTATAATCACTGGGAATGATACTAATAAGTAGCAAGGTACAATACCACTCAACAATACATTTCACATAATAATCTTAATTGTAATTATCTATTTGAATTAGAAATGATTATAAAAGGAAAATACGTACAATGGTCGAAATAACAATGTGTTCTACACCAAAAGTATCATGAGACGTGAGAAAGAATCGAAGAGCCGTATCGTTAATTAGGGTCCATAATTTGACATGCTCTGACAGCTAATATTAAGTTCAAAATTGATTTGTGTTCAAAGTTGAATTAATTTTGACAGAGTCAATAAGCCACCGCTCTCTCATCTCATAGGTGAGAATATTATGCTTACTCTTCACTATAATTAGAGCGCGATTGATCAAAGAAACAATATCATATTTTTTACTGTTACGAATATACTTACAGAGCCTACTGTTTTAGTAGAATCAAAGGAACATACCAAGGAGTACTAAAAAAAAATCGGAGCAGCCAAAGAAGTTTATAAACGTGGAGAACGCCCCGACTTCGCTCGAGGTGTCGAGCTGTCGAATAATAGCTTCTCATCAGTGATTGATTAATGATAGACTCGAAAACTGACTGACTACCTACCTAATTAAATACTCCTGATGGTTGAGTTCTGAGCGATATGAATATAAATGGATTTGCTGCTCCTTTGACTGGAAATTTATTCCTGTTGTTATTTTACTTTTACATTATATAATTTCATACTAAACCCGTAACGAGAAATTGAACGGAGTCCTGCTTACTCATATTAACATATATTTTGTACCTTATACTCATCCACGACCATATCCACACCACTAACCATACCTACACCAACAACATCTTCGTTTTCCATCATTCTGCCAAAGTTATGCCAGTATACACCACAGATTAAGAGATATGTGTTCGTATACAAATACGTTCCCAGGTTCGATCCAGATCAGCTATGAGTTTTTTTTTTTACCAATGAGTTTTCTTGAAAAAACATGTACGTATTACATACGTACGTTTACCGAATGATCTCAAAAAGATGAAAGAAAACATCGTGACGAAACCTGCATGCCGTAGAAATAAAACTATGTCATGTGTAATCCGCCAAACTGCACTGGGTTCGCGTGGTTGACCCTGGACCGATCTCCTTCAATGTAAGCCTTACATTGTAAGGGAATGTCTGTGCCCTAACAGAGTAGGGGCATAAATATAGACTGACGACCTCTGGCATAGACTGATTCTTCTCTATCTACGACCTCTGGTGACGATACATTACGTAGATTAAGATAATTTTTAGTTTTCTTACCTACCTATTATAACATTATATCATACAATCTCCTTTTCTCATATTACGGCTATGTAAATCAAGTATCTGCCATCTGTCAACAAAATTATTTTACGTGTTCATGTTTTGTGTCATGTTTTCAATAATTCATCTCTTATTTATTTTCACTTTTATTACACGTTATCGTTTTAAAAATATATAACATGGGTTTCTATCACACGTCGGGAAACGTAAGAATGTTTAGAAATATTATAATTGACTATGGATCCACCAGTGAGGTCTCGCCCTATGAATATATGAAAACTTATATTGAAAAATGTCCGGAAGCCACTGTTGATTCAAAATTGTCTTGGATAGCGGAAACCTTCCTGGGATATCAGAAACACGAACAATTCCTGAAAGATATAGCTTCCCATTTGTCGGAAGAACTATCAGAAGACGATCAAGGTAATTTCATGATTATTCTTCATGCTGTAACTTTTCAAATACCTATAAAATCTATGCAGCTTCTTTACAAGTGCCTATTTAATTTAAGTAAGCAATTATTGGACACATTTACAAAGTTCTTAAGTAACAATGAAGTGTTACCCTTTATATCCGAAGTTGCTCAAGCTTATTATGATACAGATTATATAACCGAGAAGATAATTGGTCCCCTATTTGAGTGGCAGCCCTATATTAGTGAAATGGCGCATAATTATGCTGAATATATGCAAAAGGTAGAGAGCCGCAAAATTAAGCCACTCACAGTACCTATACAGCCGAATGTACTGAATCGAAAGCGAAACGAACCGGTTGTATTACCAGCACAACCCTCGTTTCCAGTAACACCCCCCAATTCCTTACGTACTAAAACCAAAATGCTCACAAAAAGTGTTATAGACAGAAGATTAAAAAACATTCACGACAAGAATAAACAAAATGCTACCAATTTATTGAATAGTGTCAAAACTCTTGATGTACATTACGCTCAAACGAAATCTAAAAGAATTTCCTACGTAGATGATAAAAATGAAATTTATGTACCGAAACCTTGTCCAAAACAAAAGTTTGTTATGAAGCCTCCGACAGCACCCGTGAAAGAAAACGCAGTGACTATGAAGAGAATGAATAAACGTATTCAGCTATCAGAGCAGGAAGAGGTCAAGTGGCTAGAGAATATTATGTACGATTGCAGAAACAAGGCTAAAATTGAAGAGTTGGAAGAGTACGATCGCCAAGAAAAAGAAAGAGAACGGTTACAAGATATAGAGAAGAAACACCTAATGGGTCAGATATCACACGAAGAAGCGGTCATCGCGAAAAAGAAACTTCAAGACGAAAATAAAAAGAAATATGAGGATTTTTTAAAAGAAAAACAAGTTTGGAATGATGAAATTGAAAACTGGAAAAAAGCTGAAATAGAAAAAAGTCGTAAACAAGTCGAAAAGCTTTCTATGTTCGAGCTTGCTGCAGTTGAAGCTAAAAATGCTAACCTTTTAAAAAAGAAAGAAAATGCATACAAGGTGAAGAAAGAGTCTGATGAGATAATCGCGAAAGCCATGACATTAAAGCGAGAAGAATTAGATCGCAGGATTAGTATGATAAGAGAAATAAATATAATGACAATGATTGCTAAGAAGGCCAGGGTTCCTAGAATAATTGATTTAACAGAGACAGCTGGATTCGGCTTTCTAAGTGAAATGTCTATAGCAGAGTTACAAGAGAGACTGAGTGCTGTGAAGATCGGTATAAATGAAGAGTTGGAAAGGAAAAAAGCTCTTATTAGAGAAGAAAACGATGCGGCTAAGCGACAGCTGGAAGATGTTAGGAATTCTATTAAAAAATACATAGATGAACGATCGACAATTAGAAAGATCAAGAAAACTTTCAGTAATTTGGAAGCTCCTCCTACAAAAGAGATATATGATTTAAAAAAGATTCTTGAAGAGAAAAAAAGACTGCGAATTAAGTTAACTACGTAATAAAATATGTTTTAATTTTAATGTTCTTATTTTTCTGGAATGGTATTGTATTTTTAATTTGTTAATGAAATATTGATATCATTAAATGTCATCTAAACCGTTATAACCCTAAGTGTTATTTACTTTTCTATAGAGTACTTTTCTATACCTATTATGACACTTTGAAATAATATTTATTATAATGTATTTGCAATAAGGAGAAAGATACAACTAAATAGAGTAATCAGATGGAAGTGAAATATCGCAAAATTCATAACCGTACAGATTGGTACTTGTATAGTTTTGATTTGGAGCCACACTGTTGTGTAAAGCACTAGACAATATATTTTATTGGAGTTATACACTATATAACTTTTCGATCCTTGTAAAACATTATGTTCAATCTAAATTAAACTGCAATTTACACCTGAAGCTATCGCCTTAATAGAGTTGATTGCTACATTCATATTAGCATTCAGGCATTGGGATGGAGATGTCTTTTAATAAATTTACACGATTATAGTAGACCTACATCGATTCAGACATGTAGGTCTAGTTATATACCAATCATAAAAAGATAGGGTGAGAATTGTGTTCCAAAAATTATGCATATTGTAAATTGAATTGATTATCTACTGATTTTTTTGTTTGTTTGTTACGAATGTCGAATATTTATGGAATTATTATCAATGCTAAATATAATTAATAATATGATGGTATGACCTCGTAGATGACAGTTTGATAAAATTTTCAAATTATGAAATATATGCTTTGGCAACTTTAGAACTTATTGTAGTCTGCGTATGAGCAGAAGGTATAGTAGCAAGACTAATGGTGTCTCCAGGCGGGTCCCGATCGATGCGCATGCGTGAATTGGTTGCCGCAGTTAATTAGTGCCTGCGAAGAGAAATATTAGTAATTGGAATTTATTGTGAGGACTTGACGTATCGCTTGATATATGCAAGTGCATCGACTTCATTCAGAACCCTCGTGGTCATAAAGTTTCATGATAATCAACAGTATATCAATGAAAACACATGAAGTAGGTTTCTATCTCTTTAGGCGCAGTTATTAGGACAGTCTAAATTACAAAACGAAATCCAAAATGTTAGGTATTATATGTGTTCCTCCACAGCCTTCATATTAAACTTAAATAATACCACAATCCAAGTATTGCCTACTTATCTGTAATGACGTAATAACCTAGCTTATAATAATCCAATAACATGCCGCTATCAATACAACAGCACAAATCACGTGACAATGGGACGATTCCCAAAAAGCCTAGTCGATATAATTTGGATTAAGGCAATAAATAAGGCGGGGTCGCCCGTTCATTTGTATCGGCATATAATTTAAATTCTTTAACGCCAATGTTCAAGATTACGCGGCGCGATAGTGGCCGGGCGCCCGTGTCGGGCACCGAGCACTGAGCGAGCGCAACGCCGCCGCCCGCTACAACGAACCACCAAATAAATTTATATTTCCGACGACACCGGCAGACTCCTCTCTTTGTAGATAATTCGGCCGGTAACGTTGAATGACTCTATTAACAGCTTCCCTTTTTCGGATAAATGTCGACTTAGTCGCTAAGGCACTGTATGTATAGTGTGGCCACAAACACGGAGCACAGCGTTGCTTGGTCAGATTCAGAGACGTATTTTAGATAATATATTATATTATTATACGTATTGTAGGTTATAGACTAATGATTTTTTTTCAAAGGTTGTTTGATCCACACGTGTCGAGGACGGAAATTATTAATACATTAACCATAAAGCAACGATGGTCCGGCCCTGGCGGCCCCCGCAGCCTGGCCAGGACATCATTGCTTCATGAACATAACAGGATTGTGGCATTTTTCAAAAAATATTTTATATTTCTATGAATGAGAGCTCGTTGATGTCTTTTGTACTGCATAAAATCGTTTCAAAAATTATTGAAACCGCCTCATATTTTTCATTATTTCTACTGCCTTACGAAAATCTTGAATCCACTGAGCATACATAATAAAACATTATTTATCAATTATTCGGAAGGTTTAATTAAAATTTTATTTCATTGTGCAACTTTTATTAACAATTGTTTTTTCATGTCTAAATAAAATACGCATCAGCGTAAAAAAATTTACATAGTTCTGGACTTGAATTCTCAAACAGTAGTTATTTAGCATTTAAGTACAGACGCACCCAATAATGAAGTCCGCCGTTCGTTCAGATTTACGTCAAAAATCATAAAACACTAGCAATTTTGTTGTCGTTGTTTATAAAATTCGAGTCATCACTATGAATACGGATAAATCCTCCAAGATTAAGCTGATAACAGTAAAACGTCAATAACCACCTAATTGGGAGAGAACACTCTGCCCACAGTCACCGGGTCGCTCGTGACTGAGAAACGTATAAATATTGTCGCCCGCAACCAGATAATTTGGGCGATAACTTAATGTGCTTACATTTCGAATCTGCTCATGATTTTATGGGAAACCACGATAGTATCTACCTTTTTTTCTATGATTTGTTTCAAAAAATCAAGGGCTTTTGAGCATTTTGTTAATTGGAAAGTTAATTACGATTTCCGGGAGACGAAAATACTAATAAACTTGTCTACTTAACTATACCAAACTTACGCTTATGATAATCGTAAATTATTCGGAATACTCATGCGGTGGACAGCGCAACATCCTATAGAAACCCATCGCAATTTAGCCCGTATTACCGTCGCGTAAAATGTCCGTGTGAACTTTATGTGATCTACATCAGTAGTCTTGTAGTATTTTACTACAGTTAACTTTCTCAATATCGAACATCGAATGCCACTCGAGTTTAAAGAGATTATTTGCATCCCTGTACAAATCTAAAATCTGTGTAAATCTAGTTTTCTCGAGAAATAAATAAATGATTGTATAATCAAGAAGTAACATAGCACGTAACGTAATCCATCCATATCACATTTGTTTTTACGTACTGTAACTAGGTAGATGCTTTACAATATTTTTACAGATCATTCCAACATTTGATACGATAACAATCCTTGTGACGTCACCAGTCATTCTACAGCTTTAAATATTCCATATTCGGAGTACATTTATTAAACACATAAAAAGAGTGGTTTCGACACGAATCTTTTGAAAGGGCTAATTTGGAATGTCAACTGAGAACGTCGATACATTTCTTATGAGGATATTGTGGCCTCCGTTCGAGCGGGGCATATTAAAGAATTTATGTTATGATTGCTCAGTCAATTTGCATATGAATAATATGCGAATTTTATGTGCGAATGATATCATATCCTCTGCCCATTTGCGCCAAAGAAATGTGTGAAAATTTAAAATAAGCCGCGATAGCTTAATTTACTGTGGAATTATCACAATATGTATTTTGAATGTAATTAAATAGAATCTCCGTTTGCACCAATAATTCCAATAATGTTCAAAAACTTTTGCCTGGTCCAGAAAATGGTAAGTGATCTTTATGGTAAACTTACGAAAGAGATAGTAGCTACTTTTAGCCACAGGTATACTACATTTTTTATATTTGTGATGTAAGAAATCCAAATAGAAAATTGACCATTTAGAATAATGTCCAAAGCAAAAGTTTTATCATTTTAATAATTGCATTTTTATGTTTGTATTTCGTACATCTTACTAATAAGACATTAGTCGTGTGTTATTGATAGCAATTCTGCAAATGCTCAGGAATAGTACGACTACGTGCAAAGAGAGGCAAAATATTAATTAATACCTATGCTTCATCGCCGTAATTAATAATCAAACGAATAACACAACAAATTCTTTGATTCTTAATGCTACCTAATGTATTCCCATTAGACGATTATGTATCTCATCTCGTCACCAATCGAAATGAAAAGTGTTCATAATAACGCGCAGTGTCCACTCGGCGCCTCAAACGACGCACAAAATTTATTGTTATTGGGCCGGCGCGCGTACACGCATCCACACTCCGCGGCTATCACGACCCTACAACTTTATCGAGGCGCGACACTATTCTGGATACACACAAATGTTTTATTTTAATCATTTTCATAGGTTTAAAGGGGCATTTAGAATCAGAGCTTTTTTGACATTTTATCGTTTTGTGCAATACTAACGGTATGTTGCATTCACAATCAAAGAAAACACCGCACTTTTCACGCCAGTCAATCAGAAATCCACGTGTGGAAAAATGGGGAGACAAATGGCGGTGTTGCCTGTGATTGCGAAGGTAAGGTTGTGTTAGCAATTCCGCTCTATGATTGGTCAAACGCCAAAATTGCGTCGCCAAAATGGTTGTCTTAGCCATATTTTCATTCGGAGAATTCCGTCTAATCTAACGGAGTAGGCGACAACGTCATGTATAATTGTCGTAAAATGTGTTGAAACCTGATCAATATTGGTAATTAAAGTTATTACACGCTAACAGCAGATCAAGTGTAACACTTTGGACTTCGGATCGTTCTTATTTTCTGCGTAGTAAGAGTTGAAATCGTGCTGTAAGTGTTACCATTGATCTGCTGTTGTCCGTACATTCAGAATAAAACATAATTAAACAACACAAAATATTTGTAGCTATTCCGAAGCCCAAATCAAGTGTCTTATTTTGTAAACAAAAACTACCCTACCCTACTAACATTTTAAGCTGTTCTGTGATTATTGCATAGTTATTTTCACATTATTAGATCGGATCACTTTATTTTCACAATGATGAACAGGTTAGATCAATCAGTTCCTTCAGCTACCACAACAGGTAATTAGACGATCATATTTGTTTACAAAACAAGACACTTGATTTGGGCTGCGGTATATAACTTGAAGTTACAAAATATAAATTTTTCACAATACACAGAATTTTGCAAGAATTCAACTTCTGTAACTTCTTAATAAATTCTGTAACATTTTTCTATGTATATGTATTATTTTAATTTTACGCGAATTACCACAATTACAATTTATGGCATTGTGCTTTCACCATTGTTCTTCACATCTTGCCGCAGAGTTTCATTGATTCCAGAATAGGTCTATTCTCGGCTCGCTTGGGACCATAAACCTTCCTCAGCATCGGCAATTTGTTAATGATAGGCTCGCATCTCCACAGTATGAACATTCACTACCATAATCTATAAAATAAACTTCCCTTGCTAACAATTACTAAGTATACTTAGTAATATTATGCTGATTTCAATAATAATGCTGTTATAATATTTTATTCGTTGTTATTTCACAATTTTTTTGTTTTTAAAAGATGATTAGCATGATTTTCACATGATTCAACAGTTGTTTCGATTTAACCTCTCGCTCTATTTTACAGAATCTATAGCATGTGTCTGGCGTGGCCGCTAAATCTAATCCTAAAAACTGTCTCATTCACTCATATGTTACATATCGCAAGAGTGAGCAGGCCGTTTCGTGTGGCGATATTTAGATTTAACACGACACCCCGAAGATGGCACAAGAACATCGACAGTTTCATTAGGTTTGTTTTTATAGATTTTTTGTGTCCACAGTATAATCTTAGCATCTGTTATATTTAATCCCTTCAACTATGTACAAGTATGTAGGTAAGTACCTGAAAGAACTCACTCACCGCGGCCTTTCGATTTTTTTTCTTCTCTTCATAACTAGAAAGAGTTGCATGTACTGAAATACAAATAATATCTACTTACCACCATTGGTCTCCTATAAACAACTAGATACACAGTCTGCCTTCTAAAAATGTTCGAGCGCAAAGAAGGTCCAAACGGATGAATGGACATTATTTGAACGTTAACAATGGAGCCTTATTTGGACGTTTTTTAAATTGTTTTAGTAAGAACTTTGTGTATCTAGTTGTTTATAGGAGATCAATGCTTACCACCGAGTTTTCTTTAACTGTTGTGTTACGTCTACACTTTCATTTGTTATTTTTTACACTAAATTCTTTTAATTCATCCACAGATTATCAATTTGTATTTGCTTTCTTCGATTCGAACAATGTTAAAAGATCTGTTAATGACGCTTTGTTCCCGAATCTGGTTTTTGTGCCGCAATCGGCTTTCACCAGCAATGATTGTCGATATCCGGGAAGGACTGAATCGGAACTTCATTTAATAACAATGGAAAAAAGGATAATTGTCTCGCATGATATGCTTGTAAAAGAGTCGAGAGTTATGATTGCGGGTGTTTTTTCAAGTAATACAACCTTATTATAAGTTAAAGGGTTGATTGCAGGATCCGATATCATTTATACGGATGTTACATGTTAAAGTTATATTCTGTAATTTATTTATTAGTTATCAACTCAAAATGCATTTGCAACTGTTTGTGGAATAAATTACATTATTATTAAAGTTCAGCGGCGTTGTGGTTAAGATCTGGACTTCAGTTGTGTAGGCCCAGGTTCGATCCTCGGTTTTTTAAAAAGAACTTACCGATGGAAAAATATGCACACATGAACTCATGCATGCATGTTTGAAATAGAGAATCTATCAAAATTACCTACCAATACCCTCAAATAACGACATCCTATGTTATTTTATACAGGAGGACTTTGAGATTGGCACAATGTGGATCCTATTAGAATCTTAAAAGATAATAATTTAATAATATACAGATATAATTTTTTGCTACCCCGTCAGGGATACATTCACATCATACACATTTCCTACCTTTTGATTAGTAAATTATACAAGTGATATGATATCTATAAAGCACTTTCAGTATTCTGTATCTTTATCAGTAGTACTTTCACACATCACTAAGTTACCTACTATCTTGATAACCACTATTCAGCCTACTATAGATATTCAGTATTACCTGCCGTTTACATTAAATATTGAAAAAGGTAGTATTTTCTCGATAATATTAGATTTTCAGTAGCAACGCAATCTTCTGGAGAAATCGTAGATACACACCGTAGCACACAAGTACTAACTCTACAAATACTATTTGAGCTCTTATGACACCGACAATAAGAACTCTCGGTACAAAGTCCAAAGTGTTACATTTTCGACTGCACTTTTGCTACTTGTCAATGTTTCTAGTCGTCTTACATTACTCATTCACCCTACAGTACCGCTTGTATTATATTTAATTAATTTCATTGCGGATAATTTTATGCCATTTGTATATGGTAGTATAATCGATTCCTATGAAAATATTCGGTAATTTTCTCTATCTAATCTAGTATCTGTCGTGATATAAACGTACTGATATTAGTAGTACCACACTTCTAATAAATCTACTTCCCGTGGTTTCTTGGGTGAACCACGGGCAATAACCTCAATGCAACTAACGTATGAGTGAGTACAAGTACTTCATGACATTTCTACCTCTATTATTGTTTTGATTAGCGCTATACATACACATACAGGTTGATTGGAAATGCGATACATTCCTTGAAAGGGGTGATACTAGAGGTGGTTTGCAACAAATTAGACCCTATTAACGAGGGGTCGAAAATGACATTTTTTAAGAGTAGTCCTAGTAGTAGTCTATTTAAACATAACATTGATAAAAAAAAATCAATCTTCGTGATTTATGACCTTTTATTTTTGAGTTAATGGTAATCTGTACTTTATCAGCTTTCAGAAAAGTATTATTTCAATGCTCAGAGTAGAGCAGTTTTTGAACATTTTTTTTTGTGAACAAGTCAGAAAATTCCTAAATCAAATTAAAACTACCGTATCTCAGAAACCACTCATTTTCGACCCCTCTTTATAGGGGTACCCTCAATATTTTCACGAGTAGGTAACACGTGGGGAATGTTATGGAGAGGATTAAAAAACAAAGCTATAAATATTTCTATTCCTTTTAATTCGATTTTGAAATAGGTACGTATGTAATTTTTCTATTATATTTACAATAAAATTACATTTGTCTAGGCAATAAATAATAATACACAGTGCTCAAGAAGTTTAACAATATTTACACAACAATCTTATTATTTATAATGATGTCAAGTTCTCGTAATACTTAGGTGTGACAATGCAAGTTTAATTATTATAGATAAATAAATAAAAGGTAGGCGCTATTTTTGTGTTAGAATCTAAGTATCGTAGTAGTAGTACAATTTGTTATAGGATTGGAAATATTTAGGAACTTTTGTGTTACTAAAAACCTTGCCCTTTATGTGAAGCTTTGGTATTATAATTAAAGAGATGTATTTTTACTGATCAGCTGTAAGAAACTTGAAAGAACGAAAAAACAAAACAATATTAAAAACGCAATATAAGTAATAACAGTGATATAATTTTAAATGTTGTATGTATTTCCTACAAGTATATAAGTATACAGCAGTCTTTTCAAATGATAAGAACAAACCAGATTTGCAAACATTACAATAATAAATAGATGGATACATTTACAATTTAAAAAAAAGTGTTATTCGATTCAAGTGAAGATTTTTATTATATTCTGTTAGCTGATCTGTTTTTGCTTTCATATAATGTATTACATGGGCACTCTTAACAAGATTATTGAAAACAAATTAATTGTGCAATTTAAATTACTTAGTCATCATTCGTCTTCTACCTACATTAATTAGATAACAACTTATGTTAAGTATTTACATATTTACATTAATTTACAAACAAACTGCGGTATTAGCACTCTAGGATTTGAATTTACATATTTATTCAGAACATGGGCATTCAATAGGAATGAAAATAATACTTCGTTATATCGACTTAGTTGAAACACTATCAACGATCGTGTTTAGTGAGTTGTAAGGGTAGGTCGCTAATGGCCGGCGGCCGCTGCCTGCAAGGGCTTGGAGATCTAGATCTTGCCTTATTTCTCCGCCTCTCACCTTCATCTTCGCTTTCATCGTGAACGTTTATTTCTTCATCGGAGTCCGAATGAGAGTCGTATCCACGAGCTAACTGTATCGACTGGGCTGCCAGCAGCGCCGCAGCGGCCGAGTGCGGCACTAGCGCCTTGAAAGCACTGTTCTCTAACGCTGGATGTGGTTTAAACGATCCTTCGAACGCCGTTTGTTGAGACAACGCTTTCAGAGCATTACTGTCGAATTGCGCTTGGTGCGATAGAGCCTTCAGGGCATTCGTGTCTTGGTGCGCGAGCGTTTTGAATGCACTATTCTCGCCGCCCATCTGAGGGGGGTGGTAGGGTACGCGCGCGGGGGACAAAGAACGCGAACGGGAGCGAGAGGGGGAGTGGGGTATGCGGTGCGGGGGCGAGCCGCCACCGCGCTTGAGGAGGTTCATGCGCTGGTGGCGTCTCCACTTGGCTCGTCTGTTGGAAAACCAAACCTGTCAGTAACGGTAAATAAACGTGATTAGTATTCAGTTCTCACTGTGTTAACAAATATTCATGAATGTAAATGGGTGTCAAATTATATCTCTTGATTTGATTAAGTCGTTTCTGGTTGTCTAGACATATGTTTATTATTAATTGGCTTATTGGTTTACGAATGGGCAATTTATTAATAGGGTTTATGGGGTCGTTACCTGGACGCGCGCTTCCGACAGCGATGTTTTTGACGCGAGTCGCTCTCGCGTTGAGACACACGGGTAATGGGATTTCTCGAATTCTTTCTCTAACTCTTCCAGCTGGTCTGGACTGAATGTGGTACGGTTTCGCCTGAACTTCGGCTGCTCTCCGTCCAAAGATCCAGAATCGTCACCATCCACATCTGTTAAAGGAAATAAAGCAAATGTTATGCCAGAAAGATCACAATCTTAAGCAAGTTTGTGTTATATCCCGAATTCTTATCGCAATATGTTTCTGAATCCCGCTTATGTTACAACGCTTAATATTAGTAACCTTACGGTTTTAAAAGTGAGCTAAATAAGTTTATGATTCTATCACGACCCCAGATCCATATATAAACGAAACTATCACAATCTCTCACAACATAGTGTAAGACGCCTCGCTCAGCGACAATTTTTAACATGCAACACCCTTAAATCGTTACACTAATTGTTCTCTCTAGCTCTAAGTAATGTCGTTGGACTAACTAGATATAAGTGTCGATTTATAGAAATTTAGGTCAAAATCAAATTACTTATTAGTCTTATTGTATTTAGGCTAGATCGTAATGTGAATAAAGTGTCATATTATGGCACTTTATTTAATAATAATTGTTCTCACCGATAAGTCCACGTCCGGAGGACAGGAATCCCTGTTGCATTGCATCTGGATGTGGCACCCCAGTCGGTGGTCCGGCCACTCCTGGCGGCAGAGGCAGTGCTCCGTGCGGCCACACGCCCCCGCCGGCCCAGGGGAAGGCCCCGTACGGCGATGGTGCCGCATACAGGCCGTAGCCCGCAGCCCTGGCAAACTCAGCCGCAGCGCGCTCCGCCGCTCTATTCCTAAGTATTCTATTTATCGACGACACGCTTGGTGCTGTTGCATTAGTGCAAACACCTGTGGACAAAGAACATAATCAATTGTTAGACTTCTAAGATTTAGGTCCCAAAACAAGGGATTTATTATTAAAAGTGCTCACAAATATATATGTCATAATCATTACTATACATATTTGTAAGTGCTATAAGTATTAAATGGAATAATTATATTTATGATTACAAGCTAAAAATACGAACAATAACAACATTTTTTTTAAAGTTATATGCCAGGATAGGTCTAGAACCAGATAATGCTTCATTCCGTTCCATAAAGAAGTGTAGGTACACCTACACACAAAGAAGTGTAGGTGTATGATTATGTCTGTGTAAGTTGGGAAGTACGCTTCGGCCGCCTAATTAAACGTTTTTAAATTTCAATCACATTATTGTCTATCTAAAATAAAAACGTTGATCGGATATAATATTTCTTTTAATGTGACCTACAGAAAGAAATTGAATATAATAAAACGAAATAGACATTGACAGAAACATTAATCCACATTCAATAAATTGGCCATCGCAAAATATTCACTTCAGTATCTATTATATTGTATGTACCTACTGAAATGTATATTTTGCGATGGGTGGATAAGAAGTTATTACAAGTAGGTATTCATGACAGACAGAAACATAACAACAAATTATCTAGACGTAATTTTCTTACAACGATTCTCGTACTTCTTGAGTTATTCAGTTTAATTGCAATGTGCATGAAAAGAGTGACCAGCAGCGCGTTAAAACCAATGCGTCATTGGTCGCATTTTAAAATCGCTGGCAATTATTATTTACGTACAGGGTGCTTTAAATTATGTAAATATCAACTTTACTTCGATTTATTTAAAATAATTGCAATATCAACTTACTGGTAAACCATGACAACACGACATGAAGTCTTAAATTATACGTTACTCATTAATAATTTCATAATTCAAGGAGCAACTGCAATCTTAGGCATTAATTACTCGTACAGTCAACAAAATTCAAAAAGCCTATGTTTTAAACGGGACAGAGAATAACATCTAAGATCTACAAAACTCGATAATATTAAAGACTGTTAATACTGGATTTTGACAAATGTTTATATCGCAAATCGCTAACTGCGACAACTACATTGCTTCGACAGAGAACATATTCGACAAGACAGTAGTTCGATAGAACAATACTTAATTTATAATTATTACCGATTACTTTATTAGCGAGCGTGTACCGAGTGTACCTATCTCCCGCGTAATTTAAAGACCTAGATATCGAAAAGGCAAGAGAAATGGAAACGTTATGCTTGGTTTTGGATTGAATAATTCGATGTATTTATAGGTACCTATGTCTATTTTGTGACAGCCTGTATGTCGGTGTAGGCTAATGCGTGCACGGATCGCGTGCGGGCGCAGCCTTGCGAGAGCCATCCCATGTAATTTTCAGGAAACACTCCAGTAAGTGCCATAATTTAATCATAGCCTGTCCGCCGGCCGCTGTAATTGTCGTAAAATTCGTTATTCAGCTACTGAGCCGGATGATCTTGCTACTATTATTCTATAACTCGTTTATGATTACTCTTTCATTGGCATTGCGCAATGGGGCTCTCTATGTAGAGCAGCATACGGTTTCCTGGCTGAAATAGACAAGATTAGAGGTTATTTTTATTAAACATTTTTATTTTTTATTTTGATGTTTTAACTACATGAAGCGAGCGTGCATGAAGAGATTGATGAATGTAGAGGAGGCAAGGGTTGTGTTCCAGTATTGCGACAGATGAAAGTCCATCGTCTCTGCCTACCTACGGGAATCACTGAGTTAATAAATAATATAAAATAAATGTTTAACTGGACCGATATTTTGTTTTATATGGAAGATAACACATTTGTTTAAGTACATACCCATTACACATGTATTTAAGTACATACCTATTAATATACACGTAATGGATAACGTATAACAGATTTTAAATATATTAATATATATTTACACGTGTAAGGAAGGTAGGTATTCATCGCCTGGTGGCTAGCATAGGTAGGTAAAACTAATTAACCTGTAATAGCAGCTACGCTGGTTATATCCAACACTTTAACATTGCAATGTTCAAATGCAATTTGCCCTTATTTACTTAAAGTGGGTCCACCACTTCACTCGTTATTATTAATGAGACCTGTCGATGTCGTGTAAATACGAGTTGTTATATACCTACTTGGGTCAATTATATCCAGGAACAATAATTCAATGTAATTGCTTAATGGACGCTCTTTACGTGTACAGTGGAAGAGACGTTTTCCTAGATACGGCTTGTTAAAGAAAATTACGCCTTAGCGTAGAAAAATACTCGTAAACGGCCACTCAATTGTTTGTCCTTTAAAATATGGAAACAATTTGACTTGAGCAATAATTATAATAATGGATAGGTGCTTAAAACCATAGCGATTATTTTTAAAGATAGATTTAATATGGTCACCGTTGGTAATGAAGCGCTATTGTGGGCAGCTTCGGCGGCTGTCGAGGCAGCACTGGGCATCAAATAACAAAACGACCTGTTATAATTTACTCAAAACACAAAGCCTTATATAGCATAATGGTAATGATCAGTTGCGCGGCTTCACTCATTGTTAGCACGTCGAAAGCACAAAAAGGTGCCCTCCACACAATTTGTTTGCTTCGTAATCGGCGCGCTGAGACGATCCTCCATTGAACTCCTTCTGTGCCAGACGCGACGTCAAGAGCTCGATATGGCTGAGAACACGTCTAATGGTGACCAGTCATCATTTACCGGCCGACATCTTTAATTATATCGGGAGCAGCGTTTTGTAGAAAGAAAACAAACCGTTGAAAATCTGTTAACGTTTTGTGGGAGCTCAACGACGATCGTAATTTTCGATCTTATTATTCTTTTAAGAGGCAAAAAACGTCTATGATCTTTAACAATACGGTTAAATTGGTTTTTGTTTAGTACCTAACAAGCAAGTAACCTATCGAGTTTTGATCGACATTCAATTTGCTCATTTTGATAACGAAAATAAAAGATAGGTAGGCTACTCTGCGCCGAACGATATCGAAAGATACCGTGTCAGCGTATAATATTTAAAATTGGAATTGAAATTGGATAATCCATCCAGCTCTCTCGAAATCGTATCAATTGCGGTCTAACACATAACTACGTATTCAATGTTATGTACTTGTGTTATGTACAGTCGAAGACAGAGATAAGTATACAGGGGACCTTAATAAGGTTGAGATTTTCTCAAAAACTACTGGACCGAATTTAATAATTCTTTTACAGTTACATAGTATTCACTTTTATCTATCAAACAGTGAAAGAATTTTTGTAATAGGTCAAGTAGTTACCGAGAAAATCTCAACCTTAAAAACTCTCCTGTACACCTTTCTCTGTGTTCCACCGTACTAAGTGTTCAAGATGGCTAACTTTTGCGTTATTCGTTTAAATGTTTCGCACTCGACGTAGGTATCAATGGCGATATAATTTGAATCGTCAACCATACAATGAACAACGATCAGTGGTTAGTTTGTTTAGAAAGAGATCATTATCTGTCAACAGGTTGCAGGTGGGGAATGCGATATCGATAATTGTTCTTTTAATGATTTGGGATCGAACCCACGTCCCTACATGCCTAGTCACGGTCATGCAATTTGTCTAAAGTCGTTTAATCATGATTAGTCACAATAGGGTCCGGTTCTATTAAAAGGTTTAAATGCTTTCAATGGAAGGAGCTTGTTATGCTTCACTATCTAGATTCTTAACTCGCGCTTTGAGCTCACAGTAAGCGGTTGTACATTAAATTACATTTCTTTTAAGTGCATTAATAGGTAGGTACTTATGGTACTTACATGACCATCACCGGTAGGTATATGTCGGTTTTAGAAACATCGAACCAAAAAAACTAAAAGCTACGCTTACCTGCTCATACGCAAGGGTAGGTTTTACTTATTCGTCTTCTCAATTTTGATATAGCGTGTTTGGTCCCTCTAAATTGTACGCTACGTAGGCAATATCGTAAGGTGTGGACATTTTCTGAGGCAGGAAAACTTTGAGATAAATCACTGTGTATTTTAAACTAGGTACCTATGACATAATTATTACAAAACATACAGATTATACCTACATACAAAGTGTTCGATTCGGTTTTTACTTTTTACTCAAAGCTAAATTTAATGTAGATACCTT
The DNA here is from genome assembly GCA_963506565.1 of Tachystola acroxantha. Classification (NCBI taxonomy): domain Eukaryota; kingdom Metazoa; phylum Arthropoda; class Insecta; order Lepidoptera; family Oecophoridae; genus Tachystola; species Tachystola acroxantha. The sequence continues at coordinate 9,124,214 of OY735874.1, forward strand.
AAATATTTTTTTTAAATAAAGGATAGCAATATTTTAGATCCTGTCCAATTTAGAAAACACAAGTCAGACAGAATCGAGTATTTCGTATTAATTTTTTTTTTTACAATTTAGTTGAAAGTTTCTTTTACAAGGTAGGTACCAAATTTCCCATGGGATCCTAATAAAAAGCAAATTGGTTTAAAGTTCTTCAGCGCCGGAGTGTTGTAAGTTGGGTACCTGCCTAAAAGCGTGGCATGTCCAGAGATAAGCCATTCCGGCGCCGTCTGCTGTGGACTGCTTAATCGGGTTAATTTATCGATAATTGACGGAAAACCTTTTTGTTTGTATTGCCGGGAAGTAACAGTAATTGTCACGCCTTTGAAGATTTACGTCCGTTTCTAAATTGAGACATTAACAGTCGGATCTCGTGCCTAATGGTTCGGAATGAATTTGTTTGTTTGTTTTACTTAAACCGGTTCTTCGATAGATTTGGTTGGGCCATTAACTGGGAACGACGGATATTGACTTGATTGAGTTGAGCTAATTAGTTTCAGGTAGTCTTCGAGCACAGAAAATCGATTTCGATTGATATTTCGAAGAGACGCTTTACCTTTTAGTTGTTGGATTACAAATTATATCCAAATGGGGATGCAGAATAATGACTCAACTAAACACTTCCAATAAAATATCGTGGCCACTAATTCTGAAGCCTACATAAATAAAACTGTTACAGTTACTCATTTACCTATATTGTATAGAGTGAGCGGGACGGGATCTTTTAGCGACGATGAAATTTCGGAACGATTCTAGTTAAAGACAAATGCTGAGAATACATTGAATATTGATTAATTCAACATAAGATGTAATTAGGCACTTGTAAATATTTTGATTACCATGCCCTATCCACGTGTAGTGTACAACAAACACTACTTATTATGTTATTTATAAACCTAGTTAAACCTCACTCCTCTTAAATCGTGTTGCTATCCCTTTCACACTTTATTAAAAAAGGTTAGAAAGGGACAGGGGGCCTAAACGGTGGCGTAACTTTAAATCACGCTTATGAATACGCGCCTACTACTTCATTTTCAGTACTGTAGTGAGCCAAAATGCTCCAAAATCACGTCCACGCTACAAGTGGAACCAGTTAACGAGTGAGTGGCGTCACGTCGTCTAAATGAATTATTGTTGGCTTTATGGGGAACATAAAACGATGAGATCGGAGGCAATCAAGCGGCACCCGCGGCGTGGACCAAGTAAAAAGGTGTCCGGGCCCACAGGGGGCCACGCAGCAACCGTTCGACTAAACGCCTACTCTACGCACCCGCTTTTCTACCCATTTCAATTAGCAATGAATAGAAGTTACAAAAGCTGTGTCAGCTGATAATAAATGACCGCTAGGAAAAGCCGTTTCATAGTTGGCACGTTTCTGCTTTTTGCGTGTTTGCTTTAAACTGCAAACGGTTTATTAAATAAGTAGATACTACTTCAAAGTGAATCAACAATTTTAGGACGATTCTTTAGTAAAGGGACGAATAAAACTTATTTTCATTTCCCAACCTGTATGGAGTCTATTCCAAAGATAGCTTTTAACTTAGCGTCTAAATAAATAAATAAAGATCCCTTGTTTTTCATTTACCTAATTGCCAAGGGATGACTAGGCCAACTCAAAAGTCGCTTTCAATAAAAACATTGCACTCGCAACATACTATAAATATTATTATAGCTATACTAAGCACTGAAATATTTTTTCTTAGCCGACCATACCTATATTTTTCAGATTTACTTAGTTCTAAACAGTTTGAATTAAGAGCCATTAAAGTTTAACAAGTCACACGTATAATTTCGAATTAGCGACCAAAATAACAAAAATTATCAAAACCTTATCGAAGATGAACATTTCTTGAATCGTGACCGTGACCCTTGTAACGTCAAGCAACAGTGTTGGAAGATACACTGCTGGGAACCAATTTAATGCTGTAACAAATCAATAAATGTATCGGTTTATTGGAAGCTGTGTGGAGATCGATTTGATTTATTTCGTCCGTACAATGTCGGCGAACGAGGTGAGACCTTGTTAGTAAATGTCAAAAAACTTTTGAAAAGCTCTTCTCTACGCTTTAACAAGGTTTTGTAAATCAGTGTAGGTGGCAAGTGATGTTGAAATTATTGATTAGAAATATTGTAGGTAAACCGAAGCCCAAATCAAGTGTCTTATTTTGTAAACAAAAACTACCCTACCCTACTAACATTTTAAGCTGTTCTGTGATTATTGCATAGTTATTTTGACATTATTAGATCGGATTACTTTATTTTCACAATAGTGAACAGGTTCGATCAATCAGTTCCTTCAGTGTTAGGTACCTACATCACAACAGGTAATTAGATGATCATATTTGTTTACAAAATAAGATACTTGATTTGGGTTGCGGTAAACCTACGTGTATTATGTAAGTAATTAAACAATGCTTACCTTATGAGATAATACATGTCTTAATCGATAAAATACTTTTACAAAAGCCATTATTACCAATATTAAAAGAGTATTTCTCAAAAGCGTTTTTATAACCACTCAAAACTGTTTAACACCCTGGCCGTAAAGCATATCGTCATCGGTTTCACTAATTAATCGGCGCCAGTCAATAATTTCGGCCTCACCAGCCCATCATGCGCGGGCTAAGAATGCAATTAATCAAAATGTGGTCAGTAGCTAGAGCCGCCCGTAACGCCTCGTAAACCGATATCGATTTAGTCGATAAGTTGCGCAAGCCATTGTCCAAAACTGCTAAGTCACCGCTAACAAAGGCGGTAGTGGGCACCTTATTAAAATTTGGACGGTTCCGATGAGCCGCTCTGTTTTGATAACTTGAGCCTCCGAAGGCTGTCGACAAAATAGTAAAGCGGGTGCCGCGATTTTGACGGATTTCGATTGTGTTCCCAGCGTTTGTAAATATTGGGTTGAAGTAAATTGGATCTTTCGAAATACTACGGCATTAGTTTTTTTCTGATTTGATATGATTTTAATAGATTGGAAGAACTCGTAAATAACAAATAGATTGGAATTAATTCAAGTATTTCAATTACTTCAGAAGTCCAGCCCCTTTTTACTATGATTTAGGAAACTTACTTTGTTCAATAAATTTTATACGCCACTTAGGTAGGTTAGATAATTGATCAAAAAAGCAAACGTAGATATTGAAAGTGTGCGGCTATTATGGCTGTAAGTTATGAAATTTAATCAATTTGGCTGTTTCATAAGCACCGTTAGTGGCTCTGGCATTCGGGCACGCGTTCATATCAAAGGCTGGCATTGTGCGCGCGATCATTTTGTTACAAATTTGATTAAAATTCAATTACTTATGCCCCTTTGACGTGCCACAGACTTCACAATCAAATTGAAAAGAATTGCTACCTAGGTTTCAAGATTATTTTATTGTAAGTCTATCTAATTCTGTAGGTATGTATATAAAAATAGAACTGCTTTTCAAAGTGGGAATAAATTAGGTGTGTATTGAACTAGGAAAAAATAAATATACAACTGCATGAGAACAGAAACTTAGACTTGATTTTTTACGATTGAGTTGGAGCAATTTGTAAAGTAAAATAGATTTCTGATATTAGTGTAAATTTTAAGTAAGTAAGTAATGTGTAAATAATACAAAAATTAATAACCACTTTATCGCTGGTTGCAATTTTCTCTACATATGATATTAATACGACTTTGCCAACATAAGGTGATAATTGAAAATTAAATTAGTTTTGTTTCTGCTACTATTATTTTTACTTATTTTCAATCACTTCTAACAATTCGAACTCCTTTATTTTATATGCTTCCTCATCAGCAGGTGGTCCGGTCCGGTCAACACGCTTTGATACACCGAAACCATCGTCAGAGGTAATGGAATCAATCATAACTACATCTCAGCGCAGTCAACATTTGAATGCCGAAGATGAACAAAGCCTTTGCAGCCAATGTTATATTGAAATGTAATAAAAAGCCAACCACAAAAGTTAACTGTAAAAGTGAGCAGTTATTTAAATATCCCTGTATTTACGACAAATATGTGAGCATTTACGCAAAACAGCCGACGTGGGATCGCGTGCAATTTTCGCATACAACGCAGCCATGGGCGCGCACTGCGCTCGAGCAATTATTTTAAACACATTTCAACAAATGACGATAATGTCAGCTGAGCAAGGAGATAAGAATAAAAAACATAAAAATAAATGCGTTCACTGAACAATTGTTCAGTTCTTTGTTCGTCGGAACTCGTTCAACATTTTCTTCTGCGAGGTATGTATTTAATTTGTCAGTATCGCAATTCATATAACTATGTAATTTCAATTTATTGAATAATCATAGTAGGTAGGTACATATTTTTCGAATTCTGCAGCTTTAACTGCTAGGAATTCGGGAAATGAATTGCCTTCAGAGGAATTGCGCAATGACGACTTTTTAGACCCGCAGAACCTACAATTGAGTACCACAATTGTGATATTTTCCTTAACGCTTCTTAAATTGATCAACGCGAACTTGCACATCACCAATCTGTACACGATATGGGGCCAATGATATTAAACGAAGTAAACCGACATTTTCCAGATGAGGCAGTTTTCCAGATGTCGTTGTACGGACCGACATAAACCGAGGGCACATATTTACCGTAACATAAGCATATATTGTAGTCTAGATGTAGTCAAAATTGCGGATTCAGAAAATGAGATTGAACTATAAAGGTGTCTCAGCAAATGTTATAAACTGTGTTTTTATGTCGATGTTTACCTGATCATGTGCTCCGAAATTACGGCGCCCCCTGTGGATTTAATGACTGTGAACCAATTTAACAACTCAGTTTAGCACAGTGTTTCTCATCAAGAATGTTATCGTCTCCTAATCCGGTCCTCGGTGATATCGTAAACCTGAAGTGGTCTTGTAAGCGAAACCAGTTTCACAGGCGATCGCACGCACCCTACCGCTCTACACCACTCAATAGAGAAAATACGAAGGCGAAACCGCTCGTGTCCCCTCAAGAGGAACGCTTTAGGTACTGGTATTCACTTGGAATTTTAAACCTTAACTTGACAACTTAAGAATAAAGCCGGTGTAATAAGTAGTGGGTATTTAAGACGTTTTTGAGTGCATGATTGGTGTTTAACGTCACGCATGGGCACGAGAGGTGTCGTTGGAGCAATTATCGCAATTGGCTCGTTGGCCTCACAACTAAAGACGCCCATCGTGTTCTTCGATACAGTACATTGTGTCGTCATGGCGTCTTTTTTTAGAAAACAGATAATTATATGTATATATCTGTAATAGGATAAATTATCTAACTTAAAATCCACACTAGATTTTCCGAGAAAAAATGGGCTAACATATTTTGTGATTTGTAATAGATTGAGGATCTCCTGCGACTACTTGTCTATCCGACACATAAGAAATTGTATCCGATGTTTGGTTTGCTCGCACATAATCCAATACATCTTCTCAAGTTACGACACATCCGTCGTCAGTAAGTCGACAGCCATTAAACTATTAGACCATAATTCGGGGTTGCACTTCAATGGCTTTATCGATGACCCCCAATGCCTAGAGTTCACTACGCAAATTCAATCCAATAAGTGGATGTTTTTGAAGCTTCGTAAGCAAAGTACCTAGTAGAAATGCTGATGGTATCTTGTATGAGTATTTGCTTTGTATAATTATGTGAAATACTTATTAAATTGAAATTCTAAAACGCTCATACGGCACATCAACCTACTTGTACTCATTGCCATCTAGAGGCCATATTATAGTATCATATTGTGATTATTTACACTTGATGTGCTTCGATTAAGTATACTAATATTTTGTAGGTAGGGGAGAGGGGGGCAAGACGGGGTGGCGGGCAAGACGGGGTACGTGTCTTATATCAGAAACCAATTGAGCAATCACGATCGCTTTTGCTCATCACACAGCGCCATCATGACAACTTTTAGTCGGCGAAGTGACAGGGTGACCACTCCACTATTTTATTTTTAAAATACAAAAAAACTGTTTTTGGCGATTTTCTTAGTGTTTTTTCACTTTGATTGGACCATGATTGTTCTGTAAATAACCTCATTTTAAAATACAAATAATATTATTCACATGTGTCATGGATTACACTTGCAGGTAAGCACTTGTTTATTGGTGTGCGAGAACATTGCTTTTAGACGTCAATTTATTAAACAATTTGGACATGGGAGGGCAAGACGGGGTACATCTTGCCCGTACTAAAATGGTTTTAAACTTTATTTTGCTATATCACTAAAAGTGTAATGATTTGTAAGATATCTAAATATTGATGTTTTTTATCATTGTAGAATGGTGAAAACTTATAAAAGAAACCCCAATAGAGGAGATTGGGCAGAAGAGACCATGAGAAATGTGGTGGACTCTGTGATACGAGGCAAAATGGGTTACCATCGAACAGCGAATACTTTTAATGTCCATTTTGAACCGAAAAGTGAAGATGGTTCGTGAAAGCCCTAACGAAAATGCTTCAGCTGCAATAAAAAATAAGATTTAGTTAGGGTCTAAAGAAACAGTGTTTTCTTCTGATGAAGAAAAAGAGTTGTGCAATTATATAATAAAGCAGGCTTTACGGACTAACTACTAAAGACCTTAGAGGCCTAGTCTTACAGGCTAACAATTAAAAATAATAAATTACATCCACAAAATAAATTGATTTTTGAAAATCCCGTCTTGCACCAATAGGGTACCCCATCTTACCCGAGGGACGGGCAAGATGGGGAGATCTGACCTTTTCTACTTTTTGTCAATTCTATATTTAATTACGTAACATATGTTCATAAATCGACTTAATCATGGTAGACTGATAACCAAAGATGATTATTAAAATAATAAAGAAAATATAGAGACGGGCATGTCAGTTTTATAGAGATTCAAACGTTAAGTACCCCATCTTGCCCCCCTCTCCCCTACTACCAGTAAGGCCTGGGTTGCTGTATGAAATAGGTAAATCTAAACCCAATTTGCATACATTACTTATTTTATTACTTGTATATTTGTCAGTGCCAATATACAGGGTGTGGGTTTGGTCAACGACGAGCGACTCAGGGGTGATAATATACATGATACTGATGCCAAAACAATATAAAAAGTATACCTTAATTTTTCATGTACAAATCCACAAATAATAAAATTCATTGTTTCATACACTCGTGGCCTATTATAATTTCGAGAGAATTAGAACTTCAAAGATTTTTTAAATAGTAAGTACTCGTAATACCACCCCTAAGTCGCTCGTCGTTGATCAAAACAACACCCTGTATATAAAAATACATAGAATCCCGTAACTCATTTTGCAATTTAGATTCACATTCATATACGATTAAATCTGTTTATTATCGTTTGTATAATTGTTGAGGATGTGATTTCAATAAAAGATTGTATCACTTTCAACTATGGTTTTAATGGATTGTAAAATAAGCTTGATACATGTTAGTAAGTAAAATGGTCGGTGCCGAGGAACGAGTGCAAAGTTAACACGTTTTGTCCGCAGCGGCGCGGGAGTCGCCGCAACTTCACAGGTGAGTAGTTTGTAGATAGTTTCGTGTAAGTTGCGTAGACATATTCGGCCCCCTTGAAGACTGTGGTCTTCAAGAACTGAGCTCTTCAGGAGTTGGCAGCAGGCAGATGCGAGTCAGTGCTCTTCTAATGTGGCCTCGTGCTGTGAGTATTTCTGCGACTCTTGATATTCCGTCTGGTCCAGTAAATAAATGCGTGACTCGACCCAGACGCCAATTGAGTGGATGGACATGGTCTTCTTGGATTAGCACCATGTCTCCGATGCGTAGCTTGACTGTGTTTGTGCGCCACTTGGTGCGCTGTTGAAGCTCGGAGATGTACTCTCGTTGCCAGCGGTTGCAAAAATGCTGTCGAATTTGTTCCAGTCTGGCGTAGCGATTTAGGCTGCTAGGGCTGTAGTCCTCGAGGTCGGGCGACGGTAGCGACGTCAGCGGCCGACCCACCAGAAAGTGTCCTGGGGTAAGAGATAGGAGGTCGTGAGGGGAGGAAGACATAGGGCACAATGGACGACTATTCAAAATAGCCTCAATCTGCGCAAACAAAGTGGACAACTCTTCGTAAGTAAGGTTGGTATTGCCCATAACTCGTTTAATATGGTGCTTGGCAGATTTTATGCCGGCCTCCGCTAGCCCTGAGAAGTGAGGAGCATAGGCAGGAACGAAATTGAATTTAATTTTCTCATTTGCTGCAAAATCAGATATAGGTTCCGTGTTTGATTGTAAAAATTGTCCTATATCCTTGGCAGCTGCTACAAAATTTCGACCATTGTCTGAAAAGATCTCCGCGGGCTTTCCCCGGCGAGATATAAATCTACGTAATGATAAAATAAAAGCTTCCTTGGATAGTTCTGTAACTGCTTCTAAATGCACACACTTGTAACGAAAACATATAAATAAACATAAATAGCATTTAGAAGTTCGAGCACCTCGTCCTTTTTTGTTTAATATTGAAAATGGTCCCGCGAAATCCATACCTACAGTTTGAAATGGGAAGGCTGGCGTGATGCGCTGGGGAGGCAGGTTGCCCATCATAGGGTGCAAAGTTTGACCTTTGTGGCGTCTGCACGTAACACAGTTACGTACAGTACGTCTGGCGAGAGTTCTACCTGAAACTGGCCATACATATTCCCTGATAGTACATAGTAATAGCTGAGGGCCTGCATGCATGTGACGGATGTGCTCGTACTGAAAAATTAACTTTGTGAAATGGTTGTTAGAGTGTAGGATGATGGGGTGTCGTTTGTTATAATTGTAGTATGATACGTCTAGTCTACCACCCACTCTCATCACTCCGTTTTTATCTAGAATTGGATTGAGTGATAAAATGTTGCTCTTGTTAGCAATTGATTGTTTCTTAGTTAGCTCGTTAAACTCTTTTGGAAATGATTGTTGCTGTGATAACTTAGCTAACTCTAAAAATGAATCGTCTAATTCCTCAACCGATAAATGGCCGGTGTGTTTGGAGTTAGGAAACCTACAATTGTGTAAAAAACGTAGGACATACGCGAAGGTACGCTTTAATTTGGTTAACTTGGAGTAGCTCTCGAATTTAATTATAGGGTCCTCTATACCTATTGTATTTGACTTAGACTCGGGTAAGACGACATTGATCTGTGGTTTTAGACTGGGCCATGCAGATTCGTCTTTGTATAGAAATTGTGGACCCGACCACCATAGCTCTAGACCCTGCAGCTGGCTAGCTTTGATGCCCCTCGAAATATAGTCTGCAGGATTAGCTTCAGTAGGCACGTGACGCCATGATGACTGATCGGTGATCTCCGAGATCTCGACTACTCTATTTGCTACGAAAGCCTTTAGTTTGCTAGGGCTAGTGTTTAGCCATCCAATGACCACACTAGAATCGCACCAGTGGACACACCGAGATATAGTACAACGTAGAGACTCTAGAACAACTTTGCACAAGCGTGCGGCCAGCAGCGCGCCGCAGAGCTCGAGGCGCGGGATGGTTTGAGGCTTGACTGGCGCCACCTTGGACTTGGCACAAAGAAGCTTGACGACAACATCGCCATCATCGTTAATGGATCTCAAATAGACGCATGCTCCATAGGCATGAATGGAGGCGTCGCAAAATGAATGTAACTCTATCGTTGTCGGAGTGTCACAAATAGCATGTCTGGGCAACTGTATGGATGAAAGCGACGGGAAATTAGACTGGATTAGGTCCCACTCCTTTCTAAGATCATTGGGTATGGATTCATCCCATTCTAGTTTGCGAATCCATAATTGTTGAATGAGTATCTTGGGTTGAACTGTGCATGGAGACAACAGCCCCAAAGGATCGAATATCCTAAAAGATGTGGATAAAATACTTCGTTTTGTTACATTGTTGTTATCGTAGGTGGGAACTTGTATTGTAAAATGTAAATTGTCTGATTTAGGATCCCATCCTAGACCTAGAGCGCTGGCTGCGTCACTTAGGCTTAATTCTTGTTGTAGATTGACATTGCTTGCTTGAAATATAGCAGGTAAATTGGACCTGTATTTCCGTAGATTAAAACAACCCGATTGTAGTATGGATGAAACAGAGTTCAAAATATAGAGAAGTTGAGCTTCAGTATCTGCCCCAGTAAGCAGATCATCGCAATAGAAATCTTTTTGTATTATGGTTCTTATCGTAGCATCGGGACATTCCTCACCTAATTGATATAGACACCTAGTAGTTAAATAACTAGCGCTTGCGAAACCGTATGTCACTGTATTTAGTCTAAGTGTTATGATAGGCTCAGACTCGTCTCCTCTCCACAAGATCAATTGCAAGTTCCTGTCATCAGGGTGCAGTGACACTTGACGAAACATCTTTTCAATGTCGCCACTGATAACGAATTTGTGTTGACGAAACCTGAGAAGTATAGAGAGAAGGGAGTCTTGTATAGGTGGTCCTACCATCTGTATGTCGTTTATAGAGACACCGGAGGAAGTAGGCCCCGAGCCGTTGAACACTACTCGGAGTTTGGTTGACTCGCTCTGTTCTTTGAGTACGGCGTGATGGCACAGAAAATAGCTAGGCTCCGGCCTGTGCACGGGGGACGCGGAGCAGTGGCCGAGCGCTGCGTACTCTGCAATAAAATCGCTGTATGCTTGTTTGAGTTGTGGTTGTTTTCTGAATCGCTTTTCTAAGCTTAAAAATTGCATTCTGGCACGATTGTATGAATCGCCTAAACATTGTGGTGAATCTCTTAGAGGAAGTTTAACACAGAAACGACCTGATTCTAAACGAGTTGTGTGAGTCTTAAAATGCTGCTCACATGCCTTCTCGCCGTCACTAAGAAGTGACCTTTGTGGAAGCTCTTCAAGCTCCCAAAATCGAGATATTTGTTGCTCGATATTCTTGAATTGATTGCTTGTGGGTTCTGTAAGGTAACCTTCAGAAAAATTGCATTGTATGTTATTAGTTTCACAGTTCGAAATAGGACCTGATATGATATAGCCAAACTGAGAACTTCTTAGAAATGGTTTGTCAGTACCTAGTGACCTCTGCTCGTTGCCTATGATCTGCCAAAAGAGATCGGCACCTATTAGTATATCGATAGGAGCAGAAACATTGAAATTAGGATCAGCTAGTTGAATACTGGACGGAAGCTCAAAAAGCTTCAAATCGATTGTGGTTTTGGGAATATTCCCTGTCAGCTGTGGGAGGACGGAACACGCTGCATTAACATTGAAATTGCTATGTAAAGAATAGAGCTGAACGACACAACGTTCAGTTACATAGTTGCATGCAGTGTTACCTATACCAACTATTTTTATTGTGTTTGTAGGGATGGACTTTAGGCCTAATTGATCTTTGAGTTGTTGAGTTATGAAGCTAGCTTGACTACCACAGTCGAGGAGACCACGCACTGTCGTAGCCTTTCGTGTGATAGGGTTCATAACCTTGATTAGTGCTGTGGATAGCATGACATGACTTACAGGTTGGATGGAAAAGTTTACAGCTACGTCTTGCTGCGCAACAGAGGTAGAACTAGTGTTTGAAGTATGTGTATAACAATAGTTATGAAGTAAAGTATTGTGACGTTTATTACACACACGACAATGTCCTTTATTACGGCAAGCTTTCATCCTGTGACCCGTACGTAAACAATTTAGGCAAAGCTTTAATTTAGCAGCTTCTTCTATTCGTTGCGCTGGTGATTTATCCAAAAATGTAGGACAATTATAGATGCTGTGATCCCCATTACAAAATGTACATGACCAGTGCAGCTGACCTTTGATTGCGTTGCTTGTATCTTGATGAGTAGTGAATGAAAAGGATTTAGTTAGTACCTTGTCATACTTGTGAGAATTGTTGTTACTACTAGGCATTGATGTAGCTATGGAATGTCGTTTATGTTTCTCGGATTTTGTTTGATAATAAGTCTCTAAAACATTGGCACGATCACTTAAAAACTTGAGAAATTGATCGAGTGTAGGCATCTTAGTGCTATTGGTATCTAAAGTGTTGCGATGCTCTTCCCATTTCATACTGGTGCTGCCATCTAGTTTCGATGCGGCCATATGAATAATAAGGGTGTCCCAATGGTCAGTAGGCTGACCCAAACTGGATAGGGCACGTAGATCCTTATTGATATTGTCGATTAATGCTCTAATTGATTTTTCAGACTCACGATAGATTGGTTCAATATTAAACAAGGAATTGAGATGATGGTAAATCAGTTGTCTCGTGTTATCATATCGCTCACATAATAAATCCCAAGCTTTGTTATAGTTATTAGCAGATACTTCGAGATTACTAGTGACACGAGCTGCTTCTCCCACCAAATATGAGTTCAAATAATGGAATTTTTGTATAGGCATTAACTTATCGTTTGTGTGAATGAGATGTTTATAGGTATCTCGAAATTCGAGCCAACGAGAATACGTACCATCGTATTTTGAAATATTAATTTGTGGCAAATTTAGACCAACGACAGACTGAGATACATGATGAACACATTGAGATCGAGAGGATGAACTGCTTCTAGAACTATTACCTTTAGAATAACGAGCGGTAATTGATTGTGCAATAGCGATACAATTCGCAAAATCTTGCTCGACCTTGTCTCTTTCATTTATCTCACTGTCTATATTTGCAGAATTTATAACTTCTATCTGATCTTGCAGCAAGTCAAACTCACTGGATAACGATAAAATTTTGTTGAGTTTGATAGTTAACTCGTTTAGTTGAATATCGTCGAGATTAGTCACTTTCTGTACCAAATCTATATAGTTTCGGAATATAGTTATTCGACCTTTCATCGACTTGCGTTTATTTAAAAGACTTTGTAACTCTGTCATATTGAAATCGTAAAATAAAATGTAAATTAAGTAAAGTTAAATAGTATAATTGTAGCTAATGCTATTCGACTAAACGTGTTGTACGCGTGAAATAGTATAAAATGAATTGGCTTACGCTCCTCCTTTGTTTATCAGGGCTATAGGTAGTTACCGACAGGCCACCTGCACCAGCGACCGGCGAAGATAGGTAAGTATGCAGCGGTCAGTGACTCGAACGCACTTGATGCACGCAACAGCTGATTCCCGCTCGCCTGGAATTGTTCGGTGATACAAGTTAACAAAGGCTTAGGCAATAGATATGCGTAGGCAGAATAGAATAGCGTATAAAATAGAATGAAAACAGAGTTATTTGGGCGAAACTATAGTATAGATAGGTAGATAAATAAATTGCAATGGAAAGTGCGAAATATTGTTAGCGTAGATAGAAGTTTGCTATAGCTAGGTAGATATATAGGCTATAGGCGTTTAGGCTATGATTTAGCGATTTAAAATCGATTGATATTGTATGAATAACTGAAATGGGAAGCTAGAATGATTGTATGCGTATTTGTAGCATTGATTGTGATGATTAGCGTGCGGCAATGACGTAATCTTAGCTATAAGTATGGAAAGTGAGATTGCACTTTTATAGCTAATTAGCGAGAATATTCCATAGAATTTCGACTTAATTGCGTCTGATTGGCATAGAATAGCGTGATTAGCAATGAAATATATCTTGTAGGCTTGGTTTCCAATGAAAAATATGCTAACACGGTGACGCAATGACCCTTTGACCTTGACACTTACTTACAAAAATTGCGAGTTGTAAATTGGAAAGTGCACACTGTAGACTATTTTAAATAGCTGGAAAATGGATGTAGATTGGTGATGGATGGAGAATAGATCGGAAATAGGACACTTAGCTGGATAAAGTCTGGCTGCGGCGCGAGTCGTTTGACCGGCTTGACCTTCCTCCGTGCTCCGATATTCTTCCAGCCCGAAGATTGCTTGAACGTAGTTAGACGGTCGCCAAATATGTTGAGGATGTGATTTCAATAAAAGATTGTATCACTTTCAACTATGGTTTTAATGGATTGTAAAATAAGCTTGATACATGTTAGTAAGTAAAATGGTCGGTGCCGAGGAACGAGTGCAAAGTTAACACGTTTTGTCCGCAGCGGCGCGGGAGTCGCCGCAACTTCACAGGTGAGTAGTTTGTAGATAGTTTCGTGTAAGTTGCGTAGACAATAATAATTATAGGTATTTGGACGAACTTAAACCCTAGTAGCCACCCTTTGAGAATATAGATCGTGATTCATCGATTATTATAATAACGTAATGGTCTACAATCCGATGATCACTGTCTCGAGTTCCATAAAATGTGCGCGCACGCAACACGGCCCTGTAACGTGAGTCGTGCACCGGTATTACGCAGAGCGCCCACCGACATTTTATAATAAAAGCTATAGGTATAACATAATTATTATGTTGCTATTATGGGTAAGCTTCGCTGTGAGGTTCTCAGGTTGTGTTAGAATGCTTCGCTGACAACTGAACCGATTTTGTGTTTTTAGTTTATTTTATTGGGGTATTCGTTTTCATTCTTAGTGATATTTTTATTTAATGGACTCTCTGTCTTTTGCCTGTTGATTTCATTTATTACCTTAAAAATCAGTACTCTATGTAAAGCAACCTGAATCCCTGAGCTAATGGTTTTGCGCTCAACTATCACAGAAGAACTGTGTACATTTTTAAATAAAAAAATATTTTCAAAGAATTTTATTTTGATAAGCTTATATATTTTGCATGAAACGTCGATTGAAATGTATTAGAGCAAAATATGTTCAGTTCGAATACTTTCTATTATGCTTACAATACAACTTACTAGAGTGTACGTACAATAATCCCTTTAGATTATATAATATAATTTGAAGTATTATTTAAAAGTACCTACTGACTTAATATTATTAGAAAATACTTAAAAACCTTTCGGCTCTATTTATACGGACCACACGAAAGAAGACAAAATTGTCGCCGGCCTAGAATTTGTATGAAAACGTATCATACAAAAACGTTCCATTCACACGAACCTATTTACGTTTTTAACCCGGTGTCAAATTTGCACTATCGTGTATTTGTCGCTGCATAGATGATTGTCAAATGTGCTCAATGGTTTATGTCCATTGAGCACATTTGATTTTGAGGCAAATCTCGATTCTGACCTGAGACATATACCGTAGACAGACATTAACTGTAACATACTCGTACAGTACCTAAGTGATTCTTTATAAACGTTAACATTGCGCATATTTCTGGTATGTCAGTCAGTTCAGTATGAGCTGAATGCACACGCGGTAATCAGTCGCGATCGTGACCGCTGCCGGCATTCGTGGAGTGCGCACTGCGGGAAATACTTTGTTCAGCTTGTTGTAGTGTCACCGCTCGCTATGATCATCACATCAGTTGCGAAAACTACATACAATATACACTTCATACAAACTACATGCAATATACATTTCATAAGTATCGAAAAATAATTCAATAATGAGACTACAATAAGAAAACGACTGTTTGGCAAAAAATATATTCGTCAGTCTCGTGTTACAGATGAATATATAGATACTTACAGACCGGCAAGGGTGTTTTGGCACGCGGCAAAAATCGGAACTAACGCCGCCATCTCGTAAAATGTCACATTTCGTTGCGTACAGCGCCCTCCTTTCAATGTCATCCGCGTACTGAAAGATCCTTGTCGTGCTGTATATCAAAATCCATCAAGGCTATAGACAGAAGGTTACAAAGAAACCGTCATACGTAGTGTAACGTTCACTATGTACACATAGTGCCCATTCCATATATTTATTTATATATATTAACTATCTATATATTTGTATCTATCATTACATTTGTTTGTCTATAAATAGAGTGCCTACATGGTTCATCATTTCATAGCATTGATTCAAAGAGTCAAGCGCAACACAGCATTCGCTGTGCCTGTTCTATTTTTAGAACGTCATCGATAAGCGATTGGAATGTGGGCCGAAGCTTTACCGGAGTCACATAAGGAGTATAATGTCTTTACAGCATCTGGCGTTGGGTGCCACCCACAACATCTATTTCTCTCAGACACGGGGCTTACAATATCCAAAGCTTGCATGCTTTCTCTGTCTAACATTTTACTCAAAAAACAGTGGAATATTTTGAACCTCTTGAAAGCGTGCGACTGACGCCGAGCTGACCACGTTAAAAATTAATTATTTGCATTAATCTTTAGCTTTTGTTTATAGTGCAAACCTTAGCTGACTATACATAAAGTCCACAATTATAATATTGTTAGTTTAGCGGATGAAGACTGCCACCTTAATTTTGTAAAATCGTTATCGACGCTAGAGAAACAAAACCCAAACAATTCTCAAGAGTGTGTCGCCTAAAGTATACTGGTGTTGATGTTTGGCACTGAGCTAAAGCACCTTGGGACCACATCACACCGTAGCGGGGTTTTATTGCAATTATTTTGTATGGAAATTTCAAAATCTTATTGGAAGAAGATTATGTCAAGTTTATCCTCAGGATAGATTGCAAATAATGTTGTTGCAACTTATAACTAAAAATATTCACAGTATGATTACAACTGAGGCAGTGAATGCCTAAATAGCTAATTACTATGTGTATGATGGTACTTCTCCGAACAAATATGACTGCAAGAGATGGTCAATCAATATCATATGTAAATACCATAATGTTTGGGAACAAATTACAGACAAACTGTACCTGTTCGGAGCGAATTCGGAGGTCCGAGTCGTAAGGATTACACGACAGTGTGATGGGAGGCCAAGTTATTATAAAAAAAAACAATTCTTTCGAATTGGGTCACTTACAAAGAAATACTGTGTTCAAGGGCTGAGAATTCTTAGAGTTGTAGGGCGTTGCCAACCAAAACTAGAGAGTAGGGATTTGAATTAGGGACAGTCACCCGCGGGCCGCCGACGCAACTGGTAAAATCTGGAACTAGACTTCCGGAAACTTCAGTTAGGAAAGTCAGTGGAATTAACTTAGAGTAGGGGCGCGATTGGACATGCAAATAAATGTGCGATAAAGTGACAGTGAGAGCTCGTCATAGCTCTAAATATAATCAGTGTCAGTGAAATACAAGTGCTAACTGAATGTTATCTCATTTCAGTTAAGTCGGAGTGAGATGCGGTCTCTGCGGTTCCGGACAGCGGCAGCTTCGTGTCCGGCGTAGCCTACGTTGTTTCTCTCACGGTATTTGACTGATAAGAAAATGGGTAGACTCCATGGTTCCTTTCAGTGTACGAGCTTCGCCCACCCCACATTTCGTTGGGTAGAATTTCATATTAATCAATTATCTATTAGGCTAATATAGGAGTGAGAGTGAATGGCTATAAATTAGATGACACTGGACTACTTGACCATCATTCTTCTCTACATTTAATTTTCATCCCCACAACCAACTTTAACCACTCTACACTTCATAATATACCTACGCAAAACTATGCGCAGTGCGCTTTATATTGGATGTAATCATCCGTCAATTATTTATCTCAACTACTGTTATCCTACAAAGGATTTACTTCGATATTCATCACAATCTCATCGACAATGTGCGATATTGCACTGCACCTATCACTATGGATTTAATTACTATGTTATGAAGTGGCCGACCGATACTAACTAGGTCGTGAAAATTATCTACCATTATTGGTTTTATTTACTATGACTGAATGTCTGAATGTTTACGTGGCCGACCGACACTAATAGGTCGATAATCTTTACTACAATTTAATTTCTATATTATTATAGTGGCAGACCGACACTAATAGGTCGATAATCTTTACTACAATTTAATTTCTATATTATTATAGTGGCAGACCGACACTAATAGGTCAAGAATCATTACTACAATACCTTTAATACTACGATACGAAGTGGCCGACCGACACTAACTAGGTCGATGAAAGTTATAGTGGCCGACCGACACTAATAGGTCGATAATCATTACTACAATACCTTTAATACTACGATATGAAGTGGCCGACCGACACTAACTAGGTCGATGGAAGTTATAGTGGCCGACCGACACGAATAGGTCGAGAAACATTACTACAATACCTTTAATACTACGAAATGAAGTGGCCGACCGAAACTCATAGGTCGCGAAAACATATTTTCAATCGCTGAAATAATAGCGCACCGATGGATAGTGGCCGACCGAAACTAATAGGTCGCGAAAACTTATTTTTAATCGCCGAAATAATAGCGCACCGATGGATGGTCTCTATCACAAGGCCAAAACTACCTTCTAACTATAACAAAACTTATATACCTTTTATATATATTGATAAAACGTCGTTACGCCGTCGTAATAACGTTGTATGTACCTTTTGTTCAGTACAGGATATTGCAACATTTGTGTTGGGATTATACACGAGCTTCACGCACTAGATGACACACGCGACGGGCCTAGACTAGCGGCAGAACAGAGTTCGGTTACCTAGGTCTCTTGCCAGCAGGGCGGGGGTGAACACCAGGGTCTCCGGATAGGCCTGTTGATGCGCTAGGAACTCACCACTACCGGGGGGACAGTACAGCTCCCTTACGGCTGACCGGGTCAAACTGGAGCTGGACTGACAACCGCGTCGCGATGTAGGGGTAGCCGCGCCGTAATCGTTAATGCTCTCCCACAAGTACGTAGGCATCCGCGTCGCGCGTTCGAATATTAATCGGAACAGAAAACAAAGACTAGGACTATTAGGGCACGGGGGTTTTATGAGAGACGTATGTTATTGTGTAGATCGGTATGTAGTCGAAGGTTTGATAGTTAGCTAGAGTAGGATCGTTGTTAGGTCGTAAACACTAAAGGATTTGTTGGCATATGAGACTGGGGCGGGGGACCCCAACATAGTCCATATGGTGGCTCGGGTGTTAGGTGTGCTGGGAGCCCGAGATGTCACGTCGATTAGGTTCCCAATTCTAAGATCTTATGATCTTAAATCCAATGGTTCCTTGTGTCGAGTCATGTCTAGGAGGTTGTCAAAGTCGTACGAGAGATTGAAGCTGTATCAACAAGAGTTGTGATCATGTATAGTTTATGTATTTGTGTATGTATCATGTGTTATATTAATATAAGAAGTGATAGTGTTGTGTGCGTATTATGTGGCCATGAAGAGGGAAAAACGAGCCGCTGGCACGAGGCGCTGCTGAGCCGCACATCGTGCAACACTCCGCGGGACTTTTACTCAGCTAAGTAGCATGTGACGCTTAATATCGAACTCTATTATTTTGTGACTGTCATTTCATTCCTTATTTGATTTTGTGTGTGTGTATTTACGTTTCTCTGCAGGTTTTCGTTCTTTTTAACCATTTCTGATAACTACAGTCTTAACAATAAGCATTCTTATCTACGGAATTAATTAACACAACGTAATGGGTCCTTTAGGATAGCTAGAACTAGACGATCACGCCAGGCTAATTTATATATTTATGTTAGGGTAGGTTAGTTAGGTAGGACGTAGATGCTTTACATATATACATTTATTGGTATATAAGTACAAGTGTTACAGTTGGTGCCGTGACCATGAATCTGCGTCATTAAAAACTGAATCAATTTTGATTCAGTTACGCATATAAAAGAACCTGAGTTACTACAAATCAAGTCATGTTAATTTAAAAATCTTAGTATTCTTCAAAACACAGCGTAGGAAGCACTATTAAGAATATTAGTCTCAACTCTAGGAAGTTACAATTTTTTAATCCGCACTTGACCTCGCGGTGGATCTTCAGTCGAGCCTCCCGCCATAGTGCGACGCGTACGTAAATAAAGATCCGGCCAATACACAAAAAAGGGTCGCGCCATGAACTGCTCGGGCACGCTTGCTTGCGTGCCTCTCTACCTGGTTTTTTGTACACAATCGGGTCAATTTTTTGTGACATCTGTTTCTTTAAACGGATCGTTTCACATGACGAGTGGATCACAGACGTGTTCCGCGTTGTGTCGTTTTTGCTCAAAATTTTAAGCGTCGCAGCGCCCTAAGTTGGCGAAATCTATTTTTTTTATATCATCAATTTCTTTTAATGGCTTTTGGGGGATGTATTTGCCCAGCAGTGGGACATTGCAGGCTATTAAATAAATTATTTTAAAGCCCAGACAAACTGATTTCGCATAAAAACCAGTTGACCATCATACGTCAGAAATGGCAAAAGTTTCGTATGATGTAACTTGCTAATAAAATTATATAATGGTACTTATGTGCAATTATCTTCTTCTATCTTCTTCACGAAAATGGTTCACTTTACGATTTGTTGTGCGATTGTATTATCCCCTAGTTATTTTCGATAGGTAACTAATTAATCTAATTTTGATATTATTTTGTTGTGTTATTTTTCAGTTTTGTTCTGCGAGTGTTTCACACTTTCGTCCGTAATGAAATTATTAGCTCGAAGAAGAAAATTGCACACATTATCGCGTGGATCGATATCGAGTTTTGTTAACCAAATCAAACTGTTGGTGTCGTATAGATACTTGTAACTTAAATAAACAAATACTATTGAATTTAGATTCGACAAAATTGCTAATAACCAAACAGCTGATAGATATCGTTGAAACACATGGCAAGAAAAAAAAAATGTGAGTCAACGTGTCAAGTGTCTAGGGGCGTTCAATGAACTCACAGAGAAAAAGGGATTCCCTCATTTTTTTGTTAACACCATCAGCTGAATGCAACTGCTGATTAAGTGCTTGCGAGCGGTTCATTGACCTCATAGGAATGCGATGATAACAGATATTGTATCTTCGTGTTTCGTAGTATTTAACTTAAAGCTCATTTAAGTTATTTAACAACAAAATAATATCAAAAATTTGCAAAATAAATATTTATGTAGAAATAGGTAAAGGTTTTCAGTTTTAATTTTATTTGAGGACAAATTAAAGCATGTTTGAGTGAACGTCTAGTAAGTCTACAGCAGTGAATATGGTTAGTCAAATAGATATTATCTAACGACTGACCTAGGTTATTTTAGAGTAGGGGTGACCTATAATTGCCAATCATCTGTTAAGCTGTAAGGAATTGCAGAATCACTAATAATAATATCTTGAGATTAAGCTTGGGATTTCCCAATGTTTTCCTAAAATAGTTTTGAACTGATATTATATTTGGAGAACTTGATCCTGAGGACAATCCAGTACCTACTTTTATT
The DNA here is from genome assembly GCA_963506565.1 of Tachystola acroxantha. Taxonomy (NCBI): domain Eukaryota; kingdom Metazoa; phylum Arthropoda; class Insecta; order Lepidoptera; family Oecophoridae; genus Tachystola; species Tachystola acroxantha. Next base: position 9,145,250 of record OY735874.1, read on the forward strand.
CTACGCTAGAAGCCTTATTTTACAACAAATTATTTTGATGTTAATTTGACTGCAATAAGGATTGCAGATTTCTTATAAGGTTACAACACTGCTAAAGGATTAGGGGCGTGGTAGTTGGCTTGAGTGAGGTTCCATTGGGCAGAAACCGCCTATCGGATATTTATTGGAAAATGGTATACAAGCCACTGCATTCAAATCAGATTCCAATTGGAACTCGATATTATAATTTAAATGAATCTCACTTTTGTTTGTGATTTCTTCAATTTTCGTCTTCCCTTCGGTCAAACAAAAATTTCTAAAATCAAGGGGCGTTCTGTAACGTTCACTATGTACACATAGTGCCCATTCCATATATTTATTTATATATATTAACTATCTATATATTTGTATCTATCATTACATTTGTTTGTCTATAAATAGAGTGCCTACATGGTTCATCATTTCATAGCATTGATTCAAAGAGTCAAGCGCAACACAGCATTCGCTGTGCCTGTTCTATTTTTAGAACGTCATCGATAAGCGATTGGAATGTGGGCCGAAGCTTTACCGGAGTCACATAAGGAGTATAATGTCTTTACAGCATCTGGCGTTGGGTGCCACCCACAACATCTATTTCTCTCAGACACGGGGCTTACAATATCCAAAGCTTGCATGCTTTCTCTGTCTAACATTTTACTCAAAAAACAGTGGAATATTTTGAACCTCTTGAAAGCGTGCGACTGACGCCGAGCTGACCACGTTAAAAATTAATTATTTGCATTAATCTTTAGCTTTTGTTTATAGTGCAAACCTTAGCTGACTATACATAAAGTCCACAATTATAATATTGTTAGTTTAGCGGATGAAGACTGCCACCTTAATTTTGTAAAATCGTTATCGACGCTAGAGAAACAAAACCCAAACAATTCTCAAGAGTGTGTCGCCTAAAGTATACTGGTGTTGATGTTTGGCACTGAGCTAAAGCACCTTGGGACCACATCACACCGTAGCGGGGTTTTATTGCAATTATTTTGTATGGAAATTTCAAAATCTTATTGGAAGAAGATTATGTCAAGTTTATCCTCAGGATAGATTGCAAATAATGTTGTTGCAACTTATAACTAAAAATATTCACAGTATGATTACAACTGAGGCAGTGAATGCCTAAATAGCTAATTACTATGTGTATGATGGTACTTCTCCGAACAAATATGACTGCAAGAGATGGTCAATCAATATCATATGTAAATACCATAATGTTTGGGAACAAATTACAGACAAACTGTACCTGTTCGGAGCGAATTCGGAGGTCCGAGTCGTAAGGATTACACGACAGTGTGATGGGAGGCCAAGTTATTATAAAAAAAAACAATTCTTTCGAATTGGGTCACTTACAAAGAAATACTGTGTTCAAGGGCTGAGAATTCTTAGAGTTGTAGGGCGTTGCCAACCAAAACTAGAGAGTAGGGATTTGAATTAGGGACAGTCACCCGCGGGCCGCCGACGCAACTGGTAAAATCTGGAACTAGACTTCCGGAAACTTCAGTTAGGAAAGTCAGTGGAATTAACTTAGAGTAGGGGCGCGATTGGACATGCAAATAAATGTGCGATAAAGTGACAGTGAGAGCTCGTCATAGCTCTAAATATAATCAGTGTCAGTGAAATACAAGTGCTAACTGAATGTTATCTCATTTCAGTTAAGTCGGAGTGAGATGCGGTCTCTGCGGTTCCGGACAGCGGCAGCTTCGTGTCCGGCGTAGCCTACGTTGTTTCTCTCACGGTATTTGACTGATAAGAAAATGGGTAGACTCCATGGTTCCTTTCAGTGTACGAGCTTCGCCCACCCCACATTTCGTTGGGTAGAATTTCATATTAATCAATTATCTATTAGGCTAATATAGGAGTGAGAGTGAATGGCTATAAATTAGATGACACTGGACTACTTGACCATCATTCTTCTCTACATTTAATTTTCATCCCCACAACCAACTTTAACCACTCTACACTTCATAATATACCTACGCAAAACTATGCGCAGTGCGCTTTATATTGGATGTAATCATCCGTCAATTATTTATCTCAACTACTGTTATCCTACAAAGGATTTACTTCGATATTCATCACAATCTCATCGACAATGTGCGATATTGCACTGCACCTATCACTATGGATTTAATTACTATGTTATGAAGTGGCCGACCGATACTAACTAGGTCGTGAAAATTATCTACCATTATTGGTTTTATTTACTATGACTGAATGTCTGAATGTTTACGTGGCCGACCGACACTAATAGGTCGATAATCTTTACTACAATTTAATTTCTATATTATTATAGTGGCAGACCGACACTAATAGGTCGATAATCTTTACTACAATTTAATTTCTATATTATTATAGTGGCAGACCGACACTAATAGGTCAAGAATCATTACTACAATACCTTTAATACTACGATACGAAGTGGCCGACCGACACTAACTAGGTCGATGAAAGTTATAGTGGCCGACCGACACTAATAGGTCGATAATCATTACTACAATACCTTTAATACTACGATATGAAGTGGCCGACCGACACTAACTAGGTCGATGGAAGTTATAGTGGCCGACCGACACGAATAGGTCGAGAAACATTACTACAATACCTTTAATACTACGAAATGAAGTGGCCGACCGAAACTCATAGGTCGCGAAAACATATTTTCAATCGCTGAAATAATAGCGCACCGATGGATAGTGGCCGACCGAAACTAATAGGTCGCGAAAACTTATTTTTAATCGCCGAAATAATAGCGCACCGATGGATGGTCTCTATCACAAGGCCAAAACTACCTTCTAACTATAACAAAACTTATATACCTTTTATATATATTGATAAAACGTCGTTACGCCGTCGTAATAACGTTGTATGTACCTTTTGTTCAGTACAGGATATTGCAACATTTGTGTTGGGATTATACACGAGCTTCACGCACTAGATGACACACGCGACGGGCCTAGACTAGCGGCAGAACAGAGTTCGGTTACCTAGGTCTCTTGCCAGCAGGGCGGGGGTGAACACCAGGGTCTCCGGATAGGCCTGTTGATGCGCTAGGAACTCACCACTACCGGGGGGACAGTACAGCTCCCTTACGGCTGACCGGGTCAAACTGGAGCTGGACTGACAACCGCGTCGCGATGTAGGGGTAGCCGCGCCGTAATCGTTAATGCTCTCCCACAAGTACGTAGGCATCCGCGTCGCGCGTTCGAATATTAATCGGAACAGAAAACAAAGACTAGGACTATTAGGGCACGGGGGTTTTATGAGAGACGTATGTTATTGTGTAGATCGGTATGTAGTCGAAGGTTTGATAGTTAGCTAGAGTAGGATCGTTGTTAGGTCGTAAACACTAAAGGATTTGTTGGCATATGAGACTGGGGCGGGGGACCCCAACATAGTCCATATGGTGGCTCGGGTGTTAGGTGTGCTGGGAGCCCGAGATGTCACGTCGATTAGGTTCCCAATTCTAAGATCTTATGATCTTAAATCCAATGGTTCCTTGTGTCGAGTCATGTCTAGGAGGTTGTCAAAGTCGTACGAGAGATTGAAGCTGTATCAACAAGAGTTGTGATCATGTATAGTTTATGTATTTGTGTATGTATCATGTGTTATATTAATATAAGAAGTGATAGTGTTGTGTGCGTATTATGTGGCCATGAAGAGGGAAAAACGAGCCGCTGGCACGAGGCGCTGCTGAGCCGCACATCGTGCAACACTCCGCGGGACTTTTACTCAGCTAAGTAGCATGTGACGCTTAATATCGAACTCTATTATTTTGTGACTGTCATTTCATTCCTTATTTGATTTTGTGTGTGTGTATTTACGTTTCTCTGCAGGTTTTCGTTCTTTTTAACCATTTCTGATAACTACAGTCTTAACAATAAGCATTCTTATCTACGGAATTAATTAACACAACGTAATGGGTCCTTTAGGATAGCTAGAACTAGACGATCACGCCAGGCTAATTTATATATTTATGTTAGGGTAGGTTAGTTAGGTAGGACGTAGATGCTTTACATATATACATTTATTGGTATATAAGTACAAGTGTTACAGTAGGTACATGCTCCCCAAAAGCATCCTCTTCTTTTCAACATTTTTGATACTAAATTGAGTTAACTGTGATAAAGAATCGTAAAGACGTTCAGAAACTAGCTGTTGATGCCAACGTTCTCCAATCTGTAAGCTTCAGCAGTAGACACAAGTTATAAATACCTTCCGAGATGAGTCGTTCCCGAATCTCCCACGCGAAGATCGTCGGGTTTTCTCTCTTGTATTGCTCTATCTTGGACACGACTGCCGGAGTCGCCACTTTAGGTTTACTCCCGCCGATGAGGCCCGGCGGTCGTAGAGTTCCTAGAAAATAAGATAAAACTGTGAGATTTAGGAGCGGCCTTTACTCAGCAGCTGAGCATCGCAAGCTATAAGTAATAATAATGATGAAATTTTAGGAATGAGATGAGTTACTCGGTAACATCTATAACTAGTTTAGCTCAAGTCTTAGTTTCCTTCATTACTAATAATATAATTTTGTGCACAATATAATATTCACTATCTCTCAATCATTGCTTGGAATAGTTATGTGGCGTCGCAAGTTTCTCTAAGTACTAAACTTCGATAAACAACATAAAATATTTCGGTAAATTGAAAAAAAAAATCACACCAAGTACATTTCAATGAAGCTACACACACAATCATTCTTAAATGCCCTTTGAAATATCCTGTCTCTCTGCAGCATGCAGGAACTCTAAACTGTACGATAACCTGGTCACCTGCTGCCTTTGCACGTATAAAATAAAAATTTAAATCAAATTAAAGCCTCAAATAAAAATGCCAATAATAGCCACACGATATCGATTGATGCAATTTCATTGAGTGCTAAACGTGAGTAAACGCGACTCACTTGTCGTGAATCAATTCTTAGCCAGTACAAGCTTAACGCATTCGTATTTTCAATTGTGTATCCCTATGTCATATAGGTGGATATCATTTACAGAACAGCATGTGTAAGTTTGCACATGAACAACAGAAAGAAGGTGGTCGTACGCTCCGAAAAAATCGATAATCGGACACTACGCTGTAAGAATTACAATGTAAACTTCAAATTAGTATTAATTACAGAATCATTGACATCGACTAAATGAAGTCTGCTACGAGACTTGCATTGTTAAGTTAGTGTATTTCATAAACATCAGAGATAAACTTTATTTATATTTAATTGCGACCTGATCACGTTTATTGGACACTTTGTATTGTTGAATTTGGTAGCAGACAAGTTAAACTAAATTCTATTATTAAAATCACGTTGGTGCCGGTAAATCGTAATTATTAACTTTTGCTTGTAGGTCGATAAAATGATTGATTTATCTGCTGGTAAACCTAAATTTTCCTCGTGTACCTACACTCGACAAAATAATTTGGTATTAGTAGCCCAAATCGGATCAAGGTTCAGAGTGTATATTAAGCAAACAGATCACACAGAGAATACAAAAGAGCTTGGTAACTGTATTAAGATAAATAAATGTTTAAAAATTCTGCTATCATCCAATGTCCACAAATGGCTGTGACTATTTCTTGTTCCATCGCCATCCATAACTCAAAATGCAAGCAGCATTATTATTCAAAAAACATAAATTGGATTATGAAGCCGAAGCCTATGCAAAAAGTAATGGATGCTGCAATGCCTAAATCAGTTAGATAATGGATGAGTGCGTGTTCCAGGACAATTCCGTAAAAACGCATCGGGCGCAGCATTCCGGCGGGCGGGCGGCGCGGCGGCGGCGCGGGTGTTTTTACCAGCACTGCGCGCGCGCAAACGCTGTCTCCATACCGATAACACGCTGAATTATTCATCACAATATTTATATTCGCATTTTTGTCAACGCCATTCACAGACAATTCATACGGGTCTTTATGTCTTGATAAAATTAAAGCTCAAGTCGCCTAAAATGGCACAGGAGCGCAAAAAGTAATGCGCGTCAGTACGCGCTTTCTTTTCTCCTCTGCTCTGAAACATAATCTCATGGATTCGTATACTGTCTGCCTGTTAGCTTATAACTCTAACCGACAGAGTTTCATGTAGTTTCAAATGATATTCAATAAATGGTTCCACTGAGAACTGTATAAGTAGGTAAATTATTGATATTTTGATGGCCACAATTATTGAAGTAAAAATGGCGTCAGTGAAATAATTATGTCCGCCCTTTTAATTTACCGATAGCAAGTGGTAATCATTTTTGCTCTTTTCACGAACTAAAATAACCACTATTTGTGTTCGGTAAATAGAGAATGCAATAATTTTTTACGATACTTTACAGATAACGCCTGAAACCGAATAAGGCGGCTGATATATTGATTTAAGTATGGAGTTATATTGGCTAAAAATGGTAACTACTGTTTCGAACTAAACAGGCATTTGATATCCAGAACTGAGGATTAAAATCCAGCAGTTCTAGCTTGACATAGATTGTGTTAATGTAAATACAATAGTACACTGCAAAATAAAAACATTACAACTCCACTACGTACCCATTTATTACAGGCAATTAGGGTTGGTACAGTAAAGTAACGTGAAAAGGTCGCGTGCTAAGAAACGGTAAGCAGCGAACACATATTTGTTGTAATTATTTCAGCATAGATTTAGAACATTGCGATAATATTCATAAGTTTATTAGCATGCTAATGAAAATGATGAAAAATGTAATTGAAACACGCTCGGCTGAAACTATAGTCACATTCTATAGGTAAGTTACATACTCACCATAGGAACTTTTTTCACGCATAAGTGTAATTTGCTTAAAATAGAATGTGTAAACGGGCGTGACAAGTCCACCTCATAAATAGAAATACGAGTAACCTACTCACTAGAGACACATATCATATATTGTAATAGTTCTCAAATAGTTGGTAAGTAGGTATCTATACATATAATAAGACTGTATAAAAGTTGTGTCTGTACATTGGATATTTTTTGAAAAGAATAATTGTAATGTGTTTTAGGATCCTAAAACACATTACAATTATTCTTTTCAAAAAATATTCATGAAACGAACAGACAAAAATTCTGAAAATATTTCTTTTTATTTATTCCAAAAAACTCAATTCATTATTGGCTGCTGTGTGAGTAGGTATTGATATCAGTAGCCTCTTCGAATGATTGGTGCGATTATATGCTTGTAAGAAATTCTGTAAGCCTTTCACCTCCCTCTACGCTTTGCTAGAGCGATTGAAAATCCATACCACGGTATCAGCTCGGAGTTAGAACGCCAATAACCGCTCTCGTCTTGATTGATAGGTAAATTGCGGGAGGCCGGCACACTGATCATTTTGCGATAATTAAATCGGCTCGCAACGTAATCGCATGACCGGGGCCAATTACTCCGTTGCCTAGGCAGAGGCGGATCGTGTGAGGTACCACTGAAATTGTTGCTAAATGTCTATTATTTGCGTGAAACCTACCTATACGCGCGTGCTCCCGGCGCGCACTTGCTACCTACTTACAATACGAAAGTAGGTGTGTAATATGTGATACTAAACCTTTACCCCGACTTTACTCGTTGAAACATTAATTCTGCCCTCTGTTCATAAAAACAAGCATTTCATAATTATCTACACTAAATACACTCTTGAATGCATTTAGGTCATTGGAGACAGCATCATTCCCCTGATTTATAAAATACGGACAGACATACAGATCGACTTTTAATATAGACCGGCTTTAACATGTTGCAATTGAACTTTAAGTACATAAACGGTGAGTTGCACCTCATATTTTATTATGTTCGCATGACACGGTTTCAGTCATAACTTCCAATTGAGTAGGTTCTAATTTCAATTGGAGGCTAAAGTGGAGCCACTTATTAATTTCTTAATAGCGCTAACAAGGTGTTGAAATATCTCATAAAGTTTTTTGTTGTTTTCAATTTAAAAGGACAGTTGCAAAATAAAGACGAACCATTAATCATCACCGGTACCCCTAAGGAAGTGAAAGCACCTATAAAGGGCACAATACACACCCAAAACGACGCTTAATGAATTTCCACACAAGAGTCATTTATGGGCGCTTAAAGTCATTACACGGTGCGTCTACAAAGAAGGACAAGATCTTTGTAAGCGACACTGAAGGGGCTCGAATTCAGTTAATTAAATTTGTATTAAAAGTGGCTCTTTATATCAATGGTGTTAGTGGCGCTAACCGACTGGAATAGTGCACCGTCACGCAACTAATAGATCAAAATCTTTAGCGGCGAACTTGGCTCTGGATGGGCCTGATTTATTGAACCTAATGCAACCCCGTGCGTTAACGACGCCTGATTTGGTGATTGATCGATTTTTTTCACAAAATATAAAACTAGACCACGCCCGCTTCTTCAGAAGCCATTATATTTTGAATTATACTTTATTTTTCTTCAATCTTACGTAAACTGGTCATTATCGTAGAGACTAGTGCGTATCGAGTAAGCCGCAACTTCTATATTCCATGTCACTGTGTTATTATAAGCAATTGTTACACAAATAAGTAAATTTCCATTAATAGCGATGGCGAATGGCAGCATAGCGTTGGCGATGTTCCTAACGGGTTATTACGGCGCCTTTACGAGTAGGTGCTTTGTACAGTCTATCAAAGACTGTATCGTATTTTTAAACAAATGCCAACCGTATTGCTACAACATAAGGTACACACATTTATCCACGTTGTACAAGCGCCTTTCGCGGCGGCACTATTGTGATGCAAATGCTCTAACGCCCGCCAATGAGTATTTAGCGTACGCGCAGTCGCGCAGTTTTCAAAAACAATTGTATCGTAAAAGAACGTTAGCATATACGAGTACATTGTACAATACAAAACTATTTGGTAAACTAAATTTTACTACAGCGCATTACTATTAAACTTCAATAGATATAAATAAACATTTATATATGTAATTGTACTACCTAGCACGATATATTGAATAGGTATAAGAAATATTAACAATCACATTGACAACTCTGAAACTCTTTGCTATAATCATCATCATCAGTGGCGATGTAATGTCCCATACAGTGAAACAGGTTGATATTGTTTAAGGTGGCCTCATCATCATCATCGGCCTTGCCTTAAATCGAAGGAGCTTGGGCCATGATCCACAATGCGGGCCGAGTGCGGATTGATGGATTAGAATTTTTTATACAGGGTGGAATAATATGAGGTACATAAGTAGGTACTCTTTAGTATAATATCACATCATTCGTATAACACAACTACAAACCTTTTCATATTTTCGAACATAACATATCTTTAGTAATTGATGCACGGTCGTTCTGATTCAAAATATAGTATTTCATATACAGTAAAGACCATTAAAAATTCAAACTACGAGAACTGGAGCACAAAAAGAAAAAGCGTTGCTCGTGAAGCAAGAATGTCAACCCCGGTAATTCAATTTTGATTATAGGACCAAAGCCTAAATACGGCTTCATTACACGCCGCCGCGATCCGCGGACAATCATCTTGAGTAGGTATCATTAGCTACCTACCAAATTTACATCGAAATAAAATGACCGGTTTAATATGAAATTACCCGCTCTGTGATTTCGGTTGCTTTATTCACTACAATTGTTCTACTCGCAAACAATCATTCACAAAACAAACGAAGCCTGAGTCAGTGAGGCAATTATTTTTAACCAAAGTATTGAAGAATAGTCTGAGAAACAAAAAGTCACACGGAGTTGTAGGATATATAACAAATCGACATTCATTTGTCTTTATCAATTCAAATTGTGCATATATAATATAGTTGATAAAAATGTCTTCAGGTTCGGATCTGGAGAATTGTGCGTTTATTAGCGTATATGAAAATATTTAACCAATGCACTCAAATAACTGTTAGCCAACAATTTAATATTGCCCGTCCATGGATGTTGTTTATGCGTGCCCATTTCCAAGCCGTCAACTAAGGAACCGTTTGGGCTAGATAATAAGTTTTAAGCTAAGCTATACCTATGTTAACTACGTAAGTGGTTGGACATGACAGCCTTGGGCGGAACGTAGCCAGGCTTCCGTGGGAACCGAGCACGTGACGTTACAAAATCACCCACGGGCGAAAATTGATTGACACTACATAAGTACATTTGTATGGACTATTATCCTTGTTTGACGTTTGTATTCCACAATTGGCCCATTAGACAATAATTAGTTCGTACTCTAGTTTTGTTTGATTAACTTCAACGTATAAATACGATAGCTTGCAAATAAGGAATCTTTGTTATTAATTGAAGGCGGTGTTCATTGAAAAATATCCAACGGCATAAAATGATAAGTATAGAGTTTGTTATATACGCTTCAGTGAATTTAAAAGCGTTCGTTCACGACTCCTGGGTAAACACAAAGTGAGCAATGTGACCAAATGACAGCGCTCGCAAATCTAATTCCTCAAATTAACTGAGCAGTGTCCAAGTGTCTGCCGATGTCGTGGCCGGCCGACTCACGCTTCGCTTGCAGCCTACCCTGACATTATATTCAACTAATTGTCTCCTCTACTTTGTTCCATAGTAATGAATGAACATTCAAATTACTAGGAGCGTTTCGCAATGCCGGACGTAAATTCTTTGTTTGCTGTGGCGATTTTTTACCTCCAAGGTATTGATAATTTGTCCTCCCGTATAATTAAATGAGATTATAAAAGAAAATGTAACGCTTTGTTGGCTGTAGCTTCATTTGTTTCAAAACTAACAATTAAATAAATATCGCGTATAAACGCAACCGTGATAATTGTAAAGGAAACAGACAAATAGAGGGTTGTGGATGTGAAGAATCGCCGATGGTAAGATAGTTCACTCATCAGCATCGGATTGGGAGCGCATGCTCGCGGCGAGGCGGCGTGGTGCGATTCAATGTATTCCGGCGCAGGCGCATTCGTCCGCCGCCCGGTGGCTTATAATTAACACGCTGCAAGTTTTATGAATCGATTAGGATCTAAGCTTTCGTCAATAGCAGCTTTCGTCGCGGCAGGCTCCGGCGATGGCTTATCGTTGATTAATAGCGATTGAGATTTTTGCTGCAACTGTGTTATTATAACAAGAGTTAACCACAGTCTCCGGCCCCGTCGCTTTCGACAAATTGCCGAGTTGTCAATGAACGCTTTGATATCATTTATACACGCTTAATAATCGGTTACACTTCTGCGGCTCAGAAGAGTTTGTATTTATTTCCACTTTATAAATCAAATGATTATCGAAAATGTACAACGAGTCATCTTGCTCCTGTAAACAGGCAATTAACTAGAGTGACTAAGAGCAGATTGTGTGTGAGTTTTTGGAGATATTTTATTAAGATACGGATAAATCTTATTACAAACGGTTTATTAAAAAAAAGTAATAGGCTACCGGTATGACGATAGCATCTTTTCAGGTCAGCTACGCTGCGCATAAGTTACGTATTGGACGGACGTATTGATCATTCTAGGCGGGCGGTGAAGTAATTATGGCAAATAACTTAGTTACACACAGTAACGGGCCGCAAGGCAATTCTCTAAAGAACGGTTGTATAAATCAATATAAAGCTGAAGAGACTCGACCTCTCTATAAATAATACAAACACTAATTGTAGTGGAAGCGATGTCCAGTAGGCAGTATAAGTTCGCTGTATTAATTTATTCTATGTTCGAATTATCAAGTTTATTAATTTGAGCTCAATCGTAATACAATAGATAAGGTAGACTAATATGAATGAGTGATGTAAAAATATGTATCCCGACAACGGACAGTTTTGTTGATTTAGATCACACGATCGATATAAAACTAAGTTTAGTTCCTTCAACATCGATTAAATTAAGTCATTCGACAGACCTACGTAACTTTTTACAACAGACCATTAAATTATATCTTTAAAAGTATTTCAGTAACCTTTGTCATGCATCAATCATACATAATCGATCAAGAATTTACAAGCACATTAATACAGGCAGTTAGTCGTGGTTTCGGTAATCTTAAAATGACACCCAAACATATAATGGTCGCTAGCTAGAGTAAAGCCCCTAGCGAAGGTTAGTAGCCTCATCAGATTTATTTGAATATTTAGATATTTAAAATACTGTAGTCTGGCTGCTGGGGATGTAAAGTTCTTCAAGTTTATTTTAAGATTCCGTATGATGAATTCTTACAGGAATTAGTTCATTTTGGCCTGAACAAAGGTGAACTCTATGATAGAGTTCATCCCTCTACAGGTGAGGAGTTAATACCTATTGCTTACCAAGCAATTTGGTAACAGCACCTTGCTGGGACAGCACGTGATGAGCGATGTCGTAGTGGCGCAGCCCGAAGCGTGATAGCTCCAGCAGCCTCTGCTGTGACAGCAGGGATGAGAGGGGGTGCGACGCCGCGCCTGGGTATAGGGGGGTGCCGGACCCGCCGCCAGCGCCTCCGCCCCCAGACGATGATGGTGACAGTGGTACTGAAATGGTAAACACAATATTAATAAATGGGTAAATGGACCATACGAAGAAAGAGAAAAGTATACAGGGGGCCTCAATAAGGTTGAGTTTTTCTCAAAAACTACTGGACCAAATTTAATAATTATCTTACAGTTACATGGTTTTTGGTTAGATCTATCTGACAGTGTAAGAATTCTTGCAATAGGTCAAGCAGTTTTGCAGATAACCTCAACCTTTAAAACTCTGTATTATTATTTTTCACGCATGGAATTTAGTCTGGCATAAGTATAATAATAAAATAAATCAGAAGACGTAAATTAACAGTTTGAGATAAAAATGAATTCGGTTATTCTAAACTACAAAGTCACGAACTTCTGGAACGAAAATTGTTACCCAATTTAGTCACCGGTTTACGATCTCATAAAACCATAGGCAGAAAGAATGAAGTGAGTGAGCCATCAAAAGGAAAACAAATTACCGCAGTCATTTGACGTGACTAAAGTCTCGTTGAAATAGCATTAATTTTTTACTTACGCCTCTGGCGAAACATTCTGTGATTATATATTACCGAGGGCTGGTCAATGGGTGCTCACTCATTATCTCATTATTTTGTGTCAAAGGCACTGAAACTTGCCTTATTACAAGTCAGCGGAATAGTCACATGCTGCCTATAAAAAGTGCAATTGTTATGGCAAAAATCCGTGATGACAGACTTTGCATACGTATGCCCTGTAATATCGGCACGCTAATAGTTTTAAATTATTGGCTTGTTGAAATAAAATTATAAACGCCTTTGTGTTTTAATATGATGAGGTCATATTACAGTTCTTACAAATGGAATAACAAATTATAGAGACAAACTGGTTCATTCTAATAAACTTTATGAATGTTTGTGCAATATAATGTTTGCTCTCTAAATATTCTTATCCCCTCAATTTGTCGTTAAGAATACGAAATATGCACCATAACAACGTGTTCTTAATCATCCACATGTATCCACATATACCTCTACGTCGTAAATAATTTCAATTATAAATTAAGCTATTAACTTAATATACTATAATTTGTTTATCAGGTTAAGCATCGAAATTAATGCAAGTGGCATAACTTGTCCATAACTTAACACTTTTTATTAGCGAGTCCACAAGGCGATTTCGTCAAGGAAAGTATTATTGAGCTTTGATGTTACGTTCACGCAAAAATCACTCTCTCGCCAAGTTACTAGAGTGCATATTGGAACGGCAGCGTCGGTTTAATCGAGCACTCAGGACTGGACTTCGACGTATAATTTCTGGTGTAATCGCTTTAATAATGGGAGAAAAAAAGTGATATTATCTGCCCACGGTCAATAAATTAACACCGTTTAGAGCAAAATGTAGATTCTTAGTGTCGCTACTATTATAAATAAAGTGAAGTCGAACGGGTCGATGTTTTAAAGGAGTCCGTGTTGGTGAGTACGTGTGTGTGTTTTTATTTGGGTGCGTGAGCAGTGAGGCCTTATTAAAATATTTCGAGTGGAAACTGGAAGGACCACTTAGTGGTGCGCGGGAGTTTCACGCCTGAGCTGATACTACATTAAGTCGACAAGATAGCTTATTTGTGCTGAGCTGTGGATTAGTGGCAATAAATCACTGATTAGAATGTATTGACTGGCGTTGACTTTGTCGCTGTTGTATATTGATCGCTCGCGTTTTACACTTTTATGACTTCAATTTCCTATTCGTTAACATGTTATCAACATTAGACAGTTTGTTTATAAAATTGCCCTCTATTTAATACTAATGCAAATTTCAATTTTGTGCCTATCTTCTAACTAGCGATAACATGAACCAATCCACTTCTCAATTATATATGGTAATATAAAACGACCGGTTACTCGACATTAATTAACGCATTACTAATTATAACACCTCAGTGTGCGTAGGCGGATGATCTTGAAATAAAGATATTGATTGCAAAAACCCATCAAAATTAATATTGTGTGGATAATTAAAGGACATTCGAGATGTAAATGCGAGCTTGAAAGACTTAATCAATATAATGGTGTTTGTTTAATTGTTTAACACAACGACAGAGTTCAGTAAAATTGCATATACAACACCTGCGCAAGCGTCATTTTAACATGCAAAGTAATGCGAAGGGGAGCAGCGTGCTACTGCGAGCTCGTCCAAATGTGAAACAGTCTTATGCAAAAAAAATATTGTTTTACCCACAGTCTCGTGGCTATTAATGTCATCACCGGCCGGAAAATTACCACCTTTCGTGTTTTCAATACAAGATCGAAAGTATCATATAATATCTACCACGGTGGATGCTCATTCTGACAAGTGACAGTGGCTAGTAACAAGTGTGGTCATAGTTACTTTTTACGACTAATATTTACTGGATATAAAATTGTAACTTATCACTTTAATAAAATTCCAAAAAAGGTAAAAGCAAAGGTATATATATATATTTATTTATACGGTAATTAATTTTACGAATATTAAAGAATTAGGAAGGAAGATTCGTGAGACCAATTCGAGATAATCCCAAACAAACGAGTGTAGAAATTATAAAGTCCGCTAGACAAATAAACAAAGTAGAATCTCTTCCTTTTTATAACGCGACAAACCGACAAGAGCAATGTGATAATTGTTGCATTAAACCGTTTCATTAATTTCATACAAAAGTCATCACGAACTCAGTATCTAACAACAGTTGTTACAATAACAAGACGAAAATGTAATACAACGGTAGTAGAAGTATGTACAGTATGACCCTTCACGGTGCAAGGAATTGCATTCAAGAACAACAGAACTTACGTTGTTTTAAAAATACTCATGAATTATGGAGATGAGCAGGGTTAAAGACCGTCTTTCTTGGTTCGGCATTAAAATTGTGAGTTTCAGCGATTTGTGTTAAATTGACTATGAAATTGTTTTAAGCTCTGTTTGTTGGGTGGCGATTCTGTGTAAATCATCATACAAATTTTATGTCGATCTCCATAAAAAATCTCCGGCCACTCTCTTATACTTATACGCATTGGAGAGAAAATTAAAATATAAAATAAGTTGTACAATAAACGTAACTTTAATTTCAGAATTTATTTTCTGAATGATATAAGTACTTAGTTAATATTTTACGTAACATTCTACAACAATTATTAAATCTAAAAGATAGTCTACTAGATTAAATAACTATTTGAGTCACCACGAGTATAGCTAAGGGTAGACCCTACTCTAGCTTAGAAGCTAGAGTCTATAATATTAATATACCATATAACATTGTATTTCTTAAAGCTGCGAAGGTCAAACTAGGATCTCATTCATGCAAATAGAATAGTCATTTTCCCTTACCACATTTCCATTCGTAACCTCAATAAAATCCGCGTAGCGTGGAATGTCATAGACAAGCTATGGCTAAAATATGCCAATATTTTCAATAATCTTGCTAAATTCATTGCTTGCTCTATTTATGCCTACAGTATTCGAAATAAAACCTGCTTCTTATAGGCTAAACTAATAATTGTTCGTTATGTACCAAACTTAAGCCTAAGATAATATATTTCTGCCAGGTCTACCTACACTCAATACTTAAATTATAATAAAAAGAATAATAGATTGACAGGACTACAACTTCTATATTGCTTTTATTTACTATATAGGTATGCTAGATTTTTGCAAGTTGTAAAATTCATACCGAGCATGGCAATCATAAAATACAAAATATGACATCCATAATACAGAGAGTATTAGGGATGTATTTTGAACTACTACTGATGAGACCAATCAGGGACAATGAGTATTGTAGTTCATCCCGATATCTGATAAATTGGTCGGGTGGAACCAACAGGATTATTTTGTTTCATAATGCATGTTGTCTCCACTGATGGGATTAAAAGAAACGAACGCTTTTGAACTTGAAGGTGAAAAGTAACATGTTCGACATCGTGTAAGTGTCCTCAATTTCCACTTCGTTGCATATTCAATGTAGAGGATCAACCAAGATTTAATAGTCGGTTCGGACGACTGCGACGGAAGTGAGCTTTTAATAAATAAACCGAATGGTTTGCCTACCGCGCTGCGCTGTTTTTGCCATCGGTATGGTAATGAACTGCCTCTGTGCACTTTGAGTACTGGCTGTGAGACAGTTTGTGGGATTTTCAACTGACTCTGTTTTTTTAATAAAAATAAATCAAACAAAATCAAAATCTTAATTAAGAGGCGTCCTTCACATTAATTTATGTTTATCTTTTATAGATTATATTTATTTATCACAAATTATAATGTCATTTACATATGTACTTATTTACTATTATCTAAAAGTCATCCATAATTTGATAGTCAGTTTGGTTAAAAATTAAATTAACATAATTAAAAAATATCCATTAATAACAATATGTCATTGTTGCTATCTAATGTGAATATTCAATATTAAAAATTATAATATTGTCAAACTGAGAATTATATTATAGGTAATTTCTACAAAGTTATATACAATATATACTTAGGTACCTAAGTATTTATTTACGAGTCGAATTCCGTAATGGAGTATAATTCATTATCCCATAAGAGGTTTTTCAGTCGGCGACCAAACGTGAAAGTCTATATTGTCGGCATTCAAATCCTCATCTGACTAATATTTGCTTTTAAAAATGTAGTATTTTCTTACTTTAAAATGTGAAATGTTTACATTTTGTGTGGTCCAAAATGAAGAAATATTCGAATCCCTATTCGATAATCCCCTGATAATATTTACTTTATGTTTTGATTTGGTGGTAGAATTGTGTGTATAGGAGTTCAGTATTAAAAGTTATGCACAATTTTTTATTTGAAAGTCGAATTTGCTGTGCCGAAACAAGGTCCATAAAGAACATTGTAACATTTTAATGTTAATTATATGAACATCTGTATTATAACTTATGGAATGCAATAAATATATTGAGCATCTATTGAATTCGGAAGATCCCCGTTAAATCCAACAAATGAGAAATGAGGATTATATTTGAAATAAAATTCCGCTAAAGATTTTAATGGCATTACCTTTTTATATACAATGAAATTAGCTCCTCTAAAAAGTGTCCAATTCCGAAAAATCTACGATATCACGTAGTAGAGTCGGCTTTCGATCCGACGCCGCTTGCGTCACACGACTGCCGCACAGTATAAACAAGTGTGCCTCGGGTATTCATTGACAATCTTCAAGAATGTTTTAGCCGACTTTACGCCCCATTAAAACATTGTTGCTATTGTCTACTAATTAAGGAGCATCGTTTCAGTTTACAAAGCCAGCTGATTATTATGCGTGATCACCATTTAAATGTTAATTAGATTTATTAGCGCACCTGAGCAAACGAGACACGATATAAACGTTGGGTTGAAAAACAGTCTCAATGAATAGGTGCGACAGAAAACAAGAAATATGTGAGTCATGCGAAATATGTATCCATCATACATTTATTACCTGAACTACATTAGCCCATATCTATACTGTTTATGCCTATAAAGTAATTACAAGAATTACCAGTCATTATAATTACCATATTCACATCCTTTTTTTGTCACATTACAACTGCACTTAATGGCATAACATGTGCTGAATTCGCATTAGGTTGCATCGGTTGAGGTGCAGAAAGAAGGCTTAGTTCTTAAAATGGTAACAGAGTTGCAAAAGGTGTAGTTCTCAAAAGGACTAATTCTTTATATGCCTGATTCTATGAATAGCTAATTCACTGAAGACATAAATCCCTAATTGCCTAATTCTTTAAAAAAAAAATAAGGTGTTCATTGATTTAGTCGGTAATAGGTATATTTGGGTTATATTTTAGTGCAAGACAGGGTTAATATTCTAATATAGGTATTATAATAAATAAATAATCCTAATTATGAAATCAGTAGCAGTATAAAGTCACAAGTAACACTTATGACAAAATGCGCCGCCAATACCGTCTGTTGATTTGTTGATATCGTTAATCAAAACGTTTCAAATGCTATGCTGTGTATAAATCGTTCGGGTGAATATTGAGCAACCTTCACCGGAAACGCTACCGGGCAATCTAGCCGCCGATCTACCGATTAATTAGTTCGATCGGCAATACAATGCAGACAATGTCCTGTGATAGTCGCTACTACTAGTGTCCGACCGACCCAACTTCTGGCCGAAGCCAAAGCCAAACTTCATGGGACCCGTGCGCCCATACATAGTACGAGGGACAATATGGAGCTGTATGTAATGAGTGCTGAAGATATACTCGCAGCGGTCCCATCAGCAAGAGAGGAACTGAATAACTTTCTTTATTCATATTTAAAAATTTGATAACTTGTAAAAAATGTGAACTCAAAAATTATCAATCAGTCAAGTACACATTAATGGTAATATACAACACGCTATGCTACGGTAATAAGTCTTGAATTTCAATAGTTTTGTGCAGGTTGATGTACTGTACATTAAAAAACACAAACTGTTACACAATGAAAAACGGTAAATAACAATTTTGGCAACTTATAGAGAGTATACCGGTGTACCGAACAAGAAATGTAGTCGCTTCTACGAGTGTCGTAGATGGACTACGAAATACATAATTCAGCATTATACAACAAGTAAGATTACACCAGAGTTATTCAGGTGATGTAAATATATTTTTGTTTGTTTGACTTAATAATGTTGAAGAATGTCCTCTGCTACCTAAATGTAAAATTATTTATTAACTCAAATATTTTAGATATAACTGAACCTATACTAATTGTAGATTTAGTGTGGTTTATGTAAATCCAATTTGACATTTAGGTACTGTAAGAGTAGAGCCTCCACGGTGCCGAATGAAAAAGAAAACATTTTTGAAAAGTCTGAGATTCTATTGTCAATGTCATAGTGTAAAAATGAGTTGTCAGGAAATGTTTGTGTGAAATAACTTTAAAAAAATATTTATTGGATTTTTAAATAACAGTGAACACGTTTTAATTCTATTTCTCTTAAGTTTTAACGCCTAAAGTCTACCATCTTCCCCGCAAAATGTCGGTTCGCTGCAGTAATAAGGCTTAATAAATTATAATATTGTTAACCCTCACCTAACCTATAAAATCGTAGGTTAGGTTTTATAATGGATCGGGTTGACACTTCCTGAAAATATTTTTAGATAAATGTCGATTTCAGGGCGGTAAACGATAACAAACTGGATAGGATATTCATGCCTATAACCAACAGGATACAATTTTTATTTTTTGAGACCAATAATTTAATTGGGTAGCCGAAATTACGACGTTTATCAGGCTCTAGCGGCTACTTTTCGCTCACTCATCGCGGCAGCTGGTTTAGCGACCGCGATGACAAATGACGGTCACCGTAACCAGCTCACATTATGACAGGTACAATTATGACAGTTGAATCGGTCGGATCTCGATCAAAGATGCCGCCGATCCTAGGGTTATTTTAGTAACAACCTCTGAGTTACGCGCGTTTATTTCTAATAAGTGACTAATAAAAACTATCAACCAGAAAACAAAAGTAGTTGGCACAGCGGATAAAGTCATCACAGTAGGTACTATCTTATTCGGATGAGTCTACCATCACTGATTTAAAAAGTGGTAAAGTCATCCGCGGATTCTATTTTATTGAAATGAGTTGCCACCTAAAGCCGCTCATAGGATCAGCAGGCTGAATTGGCAGTGAACCGGTCACATCTGTCGTTGAACCGATAACCGGTGAGGTAGAGGATTAATGATTATGACACAAAACCTATATCAAATTATCAATGCATAATATTAATATTATTCACGTGTCTTAACTTTCCAGTCGTAATTTTTAGGCTAAAATGTTTCAGACGTCTCGTTGATGTCTTTTCATTTCAATTGATTATAAAAGACATCAACGAGATCTATTTTTTGAGTAAATTCCGAGATAGCGGATCGAAAATCCCTTAGGTATATAATTAATTACATCCCTCGTTATATATAATTAAACTCGTTTGAGTATATCGGTTTGATCAGTTTCGGGGGAGATAATATGTATTAACAAAACCTCTAATCTCCTAACATATAAAAATCCCCTTTCCCAATAATATACAAATAATTTTGAATTTTGTAGGGGAGGGTTGTTACACAAAAAAAGTTATAGTTACTAGCTTGTTTATCCTTGTTAAACCTCAAAAACCTATGAGTGTTTAATTACGAGATTTAATACAGGATTAGTCACTAACTCTCGGTTCATAATTATCTTGGCGCAATTGGATATTAAGGAATAACATAAGGGTCGTACTGCCACCACTGCCTTCGTAGCGCGCTCCGCCGCCCGTTGCGTTGCCGCGTGCGCCGTCGCTGAAATAGCGGTGGTACTAAGGGACACTTTATTATTACTTTACAAGGGACAGGTCATTACATAAATATACATAAATAATATGTTTGTTAATTTATCGTTTTGTTTTTTGCACAAATATGTAAGAGTACGTCATCTAGTTTATCTTAAATTAAAATCATCTGCAGACTGTTATCTGGAATTAATCTGATTTAATGTCAATGTCGTTGACATAACATGTGCGTGTAATGCAATAATAACAATATAGGTAATTAGGACCGTAATTGTCGTGTAACCTAAGTGTAAGTATCTACTTATTTTAAAATGAATCTTTTTTGGGTCATAGTTATATTCTAACTACTTACCATTGGGCGAAATATTGAGTGATTGTGTCATAGCCGCGGCTGGGGGTGCCGGTTCCATCTTCCAGGGGGCGCAGCACGACACAGGGGAGAACTCAGGAGTGGGGCCGCCGCCCGCCGATATCAACATGGTCGCGCCACCTTCCGATTGCGAGCTCTCTGCGACTTGAACATACGGCACCAACCAAGAGTTCACTCAAATTCACAGTTCTATATAGAAGTCAGTTCTCTTGTTTGGTTTGTGTTTGTATTTGTGATAAGCAGCACCTAGTGACGGAGGCACTGGGCTCGCACGCGCTCGCTCGAAGCTCAGCCAGAACACTGAAGAGCGCGCTTGCCGCGCGGCGCGCCCACTCGCGCGCCTACTCCCATTCGCACGCCTCGGAAAAAATCACCGCCACCAAACAATAACAAAAAACTGCCTCCGCTGAACCAAACCTCCATGCACCTCTCACTCTAACGTTCCTAATTCGATTTCCGAGCGCGTCAAAATTACAGCAACGTTCGATTCGATTGCAGCCTTCCGTCCCGATGTTTGAATTACGAACTCTACGTAACTCTTTATAAAAATGCTATAGAGACCATTTTTATTCATGGATAATATTGATGTTACGACCTTTTCAATACTGGCTCGAATGAAACTACTCCTACTCGCACTCGTTCGGTTCAGCTTAAGCATGAACCGCATGAAAGGGACAGGTGCTCTACCGCGCCGGTAGAATTACGGTAGTGAGCATAGGTGATCTTTTACCATTTCTTCGCAGTGGAGGTGTTAATGTATACCTCTCTCTGTCTGTCTGCCACAACGTTGTGAACAAATTTAGAGACAACGCTAATGTAATGAATTTCTCCTTAATTAAACACGGTTTTAGTTAACCATGCTTACCATGCGTTCTAATATCGAGTGCCTACCATTCTAATTAAATAGAGAGTATATTCATCATTCGAAGCCTCTAACGATCTAAGCTTGAATGTTTGTTCAGAACTTTCAGGTTGTACTTTTGAATATTTAATTTGATTATGCCGGAGGTAGTAATTTGAAACAGAAAATGGTAAGAAAAAAGAATTACATCGATAAATTAAATATCTACATTCCAATTGGGCACCGGTTACGTATTGTAGTTATGCATGAAAAGTTGCTCGTTTATTATTTGTGTACATTTTAGAACGCTCTAACGCTTTTGGGCTCTAATATCCAAATTTTCCTTAGTTTGAGATTTGAGATGAAATAAAGTAGTACGCAGTTCGAGTCTTGTTCAACTTATCAAAAGTTGTTTTAGAGACAGAATCGGCCAATGTTTAATATGCTTCACAACATAAGAACCTATGCAGCGAATTATTTGTAGTAAGCTGTTAGTAAATTCACTTGAGATGCCATTTAAAAAAAATGATAATTTTATTAGTAGTTTATCATAGCTTAGGCTGTGTTTGTAGGGTTCCGTACCAAAAAAGAAAAAAGGAACCCTTAAGGATCACTTCGTTGCCCGACTGTCTGTCTGTCTGTACCTATACACGGAAGTTAAGTTAGTTGCACTCACGGAACCCTCGGGCTCGCACTTGGCCAGATTTTTATATTAATTACAATAATATATTGGAAGATCTATATTCCACCAATCGTTAAAAAAATACGTGTACTTACAATACGTTTTAAGTGAATTAAGTACACCTCCAGGCCTGGTCTGTCTAATTTTTTATCCATTACTTACCTATATCTGTAGACTATATCCAAATAAAAGCAATGTAATTGGCGTCGCAGTAGCCAGTAATTATTGGACTAGCATAAAAGGAATCCACATCTTTAGATCGGAGCCTATTAGACTGTATCAGTGCCGGTTTTTATTTATAATTACATGCAGGCAAAGGCAATGCCCGGAAGGTTCTGAACGCAGTGCAACTGGCGCGAGGGTGCTTTGTAACCCGTCCTTTTGAACGCTAAATGCACTTTCTTTAAGCTAGGTCTTTAATTTGAATCAATCTCGATCGACGTTGCGGTTTTCCGTTTTTGTGCAGCAGAGTTCTTGAAATTACTTAGGTTGTAAACACAAAGGTAATTGCTACCGGGGTATTTTCACATTGATTGCAGATGCTATTACAATGACAAAGACAATTTCCTTTTAATAATTTTCTAGAAATAAGTACGTTAGTAAGTAAAAGAGCTCGGTAGTGCTGTGGACACACGGAGGCGCGGGTTCGAGTCTCAGAGAGGTCATGTAACTTACCATTGAGTTTTGCTCGATTTTTTCTTAAACCCGTAAAAGAAAACTAATACTGTTAAACCTGCTAACACGGATATTCTTGTGTGTGTGTGTGTGTGTAAAATAAGATATAATCTATTACAAATTGCCTTACAAAAGCTAGCATCTAATCTAAGGTTGTTCCACCTATACAGGGTGTTGGTTTGGTCAACGACAAGCGACTCAGTGGTGATATACACGATACTGATGCCAAAAATATAAAAAATTCCTATACCTTAATTTTTTATGTAAAAATCCACAAATAATAAAATTCGTTGTTGCGTCGTGCATGGCCGGGCCACTGACAGCGTGCGTCTTCAAGGGTATTTTGTACCGTACAATAACAGCGCCCAAGGGCTACGATAATTTCAAGAGAACTTGAACAGATATTTTTTTAATAGTGGGTAATTATGTTAAAAATAATAAAGACAAAATTTTAGGAACTTAGATTATTTAGACTACCACCCCTGAGTCGCGCGTCGTTGATCAAAACAACACCATGTATATACAAAGAGGATCCTATTAGAATCGTAATTAATCTAATCAAATCTCTCACGGTATAAGTACTTACTACATGTAATTAAGTTCTAAGTACTTATAACCTAATGTGTCTTGACTATAGCTCCGTGCCTTCGTCTATCTACGAGTAGGTACTGTATGACATACTTACCTAATATAAATTATATTGCGTAATTCTAAATAACACTAGATGATTAACTGCTTCCAAATCATTTAGGCGTGCGTGCGCAAGAGTGGAATTGCCGACGGCCATATTAATAACTGGAAGCTACCTACTTCTTAGTATCAAATCACAATTATACACCTATCTATGACTAGGTATATTTTGTTATTTGTGAGTAGTGTTGTCTCAAAATCAAACTATTTATTGTACCTACTGAAACGATATATGCTGAAAATACGTATGGGGCCACTAGTTGCTTATTTTAAAAGTAGATAAAGCACTAAAATATATACTCGTACCTAACACAACAAAATGAGAACATGTAAAATACATTCCTACGTATACTTTAGATATTGAGAAATCATCATAAGTAAGTATTAGGTATAAGTCTGATTAGTTTTCGCTTTATATAAATTAAGAAATGTAGAGTTCTTGCAGAGTACCTACCTACTCTTAGATTTCTATTATATTCTATCTTATCAATAATAGAAAACCTACTAAGTGACACGAGATAATTAATATTATACCTATTTACTATGTACGTAGGTATAATATATCTCGTGTCACTTAGTACCTACTATTGATAGGATAGAAAATAATAGAAATATAGTAACTTTCAGTAACTCTACATTTGTTACTTATGTGTTAAAATGAAGAGATTATAATCAATATTATATAAGAACTCAAATCAAATCAAGACTATTAAATCACAGTTTTAGCTAATAATAATAAATAACAAATTTCTCCTACAAATAATAAACCAATAGGTACTTATTTAGGGAAAATATCTACTTACCTACCATTTTTATCCGCCACAAAAGAGCCGGTGTTCCACCGACAGCCTCCTTGGACAGGGGCCGACACCGCAGGATTTAGTGTTGAGATAGCGCGTGGGTGTCACCTAATGAATATATTTATTTACGTGCTCCGGCGCCCGCGCAGCGACGCGACGACGCGATGGCGATGCCTTTATCGGCACCGGCAGGACATGTCCCTATCGGACTTGCCTATAAGTGAGCGCCGATTAAATGAACAGGTAGTGGGTAGGTATATCAGCGTAAGTATAGTTCCTCTGATTTATAGAAAATGCGAAGAATAAAGAGACGTAGTACCTATATTTAATACGATTTTTGCAGATAAGAATTATGTACACATCAAAGCACATCAAGTGTAACACTTTGGACCGTTTTTTTATCTGCGTCGTAAGAGTTGAAATCGTACCGCAAGTGTTACCATTGATCTGCTGTTGTCTGTACTTAAATACATAAGATGTATTTAGGTAGGATTTACTAATAGGGTACTTACTTAGGTAGGTACTAAACTCTATCCTAGAATTTGTGGCAGCATTTTAATGCAGAAATACTATTATTGTAAGAAAATTGTTGTTGCGATACCTGAAATAGAGGTTTTTAAACTAATATTATTAATAGTTGTAATAATAAATTCCCTGTCGGTCAGAATTGGAAATGAAATTTACAGATGGCGTTCCCTTCCTTTTTACTAGCTACACCAAGGCAATCGGTAAGGTATTTTTCCGTAAAACGACAGAGGAATTCTCATTGTAATTTTTTCTGGTTGATGTTAAAGCTTCCATATTAGCACCCAACCTAAGCTCTTCACCAATACAACAAAAAAGTAAGGTGTCACCCAACTCACAATGGTCCAAGCCTCACCCACAGTCGCACACCCACAACAAACACTGCAATCAGGATTCTACACAACGCGCGCTAACTACGCCCGTCTATCATTACTTGATACTTGTAATATTCCCCTCTCGAATCACTACAACGGAAAACTGGAGATAATTTTCCCATAGCAGCTTTTCTTGAAGGTCTCTTTAGACTGGTCCAGTAACTCGAACAAGTGGCATTAGTCGTGCTTGAAACTGACAATAGCGCGGCGGCCGTTCAGGCAGCGCCCATTTCCATTATAATGTGCTCAAAATATTTGTGCTATCTATCCGAGACCACCCAGGCCGCGTGGCGATGTGACACATGATCTGACAGCTACCTGATAGAACAAAGCGCTCAATTTATTCTTATACAGCTCCCGGCTCCTTTATAGTCGATTGACTTCGTGATACGTTGATATAATTTTTAATAGTGGTTCTATTTATGTTTTTTGCGGTATTTTATTTGAACATGTTACTAGATGTTACACTGATTACTTTGTTTCACTTATCAATGCCAATAACTTTCGTTCAGTGACATTGTCCTTAATTTTCATATGTCTCATAGGAATCCGTCATTTTCCTGAAGTAAATGTATTTCTATTGTGTGCAAAATTTGGCAACAATACGTTAGAGCGTAATTGAGTAATAAACAACCAAATACCCAAACTAAGTCCATTTTTATTTTATTCAGTTTCTTTTTGTCATTCTGATACACTAGTTAGGTACTAAGTTATTAGCCACAATTAGGTAATTGTAAATAACACAAATCTACATAATAAAACAAGCTATATAAAACTCTACGTTAGTTTTCATTTATCAATTTTCCGTTATCTCATCTGCTTTGTAGGATAATCAATAAGTTATCTATCAATTTATCATAGCTATAGAACTTTAATTTAAAGTGTAAGTAGTTTCCGTTGATAACTTAGAAACTATTATTGTATACGAGAAGTTCAGTACAAGTTATCATAGTTTTCCCAATCAGTTGGCAAGTAGAACTCGCTTCGAGCAAGTGCCTAGCATTAGCATGCAAGTAGATGAACAATCGAGCGCATCCGCCCAATGGGCGCGCTTTGAGTGGGGGCGGCGCCTGCGAGGCCCCACCCGCTCGCGACCGACCGTGCGACATCAACGAACCATGCGCTTTACAGCAATTCGCATGGTCCCATAATTTGACATTTTAATTGTATATAATCGTTAGAAATGAGGAATTTCTTTACCTATAATTTAGGTATGTTTATTATAAAATTCATCCATTCACATTTAAATTGCTTTTAATCGATACAAATATCTATACGAGACTTCTATTGTTTAAGGTATTGGATGGTATACCTATATATGACCTATACATGTAATTTAATAATATTCTATAATATTATATTATGAACTAATTTAAAAATCAAAAGTATAAGCCGTTCTTACATGTCCGCCTGTGTCTGTACTAAGCAGGTAGAAGTTGTATTCATACTCCAATTTAACTACCTACATTATCTAAGTAGGTTACTTAGGTTTTTATCGGTCCTTTCTACGGTAAGGCATGTTCTGGTTCAAAGAGCTGGTATAGATAGGTAAGCTCCAACTGCGTCACAAGCATCTAAAATTTGATTCCGAAAACATGGCTATTTTGTGCCATGTTTGTTTAGTTTCAAATTTAATACATACCTATTGGTATATAATTAGTCATCATATTGCTTAGCTTATACTACCCATAAAACCAGTAAAATAAACAAAAAAATGTTGATCACGCTATACCTACGTGCCTCCACACCAGCGCCCTACGCCGCCCGCCCACTAACATATGGCGTCTGGACGGAAGGGGCGCGAGGCGCACTTGCCTAGACTGCCTACCCCGTGTTTTAACTCGCCTAATTGCTTCCCATTTACATACATTAACAGAAAAACCCACGCAACTGACGGTGCCGACCTCATATTTAAATACAAACTTATATACCCCACACAAGGGGAGGGAGCCGTCCATCCGCTACGCCAATTTCGAAATTACTAAATTTATTAACGGAAATCAATTGTCCTATAATACTCGTAATTACTAGGTTTACCTAACAATGCCTATCGAATAAGTATGGGAATGTAGATTCAGTATTTGAGAATAATAAAGCAAGCTGAATAGTTCCATGCCTCACGATTCTGTCGCAATAACTATATTAGGTATATCTATTATAAATAGATTAGTTCATTATTATTCAGAAAACGCGACAGACAGTCCATCATTATATCCTTCCAATTCGTTTATGAACCGCTAATTACGAAACGGTAGTTAATTAAATAACGATGAGAACCGAATACTAACAATAGTTAGAGGTAACAGCTCGGATTAAAGTCAAAGAATAGATAATGTAGTTAGTACCTACCTATAACTATTCTTTCGATGTTATATTAAAGTCAAATAAGAAATTATCAAAACCCTAACGTTACATCGTATCATTGAGATTATTCTAAGTAAGAACCTATGAAAAATTGTGGGTGAAAAATTATTACCGCAAACCATTATATCTATCAGACCAAGTTTAGAATATAGGTTTAGTTTCGTTTAGCCTTCAAATTCAAATCAGTCCTCATAGCCAAGTGTCTTTCGTTTATGCTAGTAGAATAGAAAGAAAAATGTAAACTTCTGCTAACGAATTAGCAATCCCCTACATTTCTTTTCTATAGGTACCACTGGGCTAGGGGCAGGGCAGTTCAGGGACGAGCCATCAACAATAAGTACGTCATCATCATAGCCTATACCTAAGAGCAATTTACATGTTCTTTGGTAATCAAACTATCCACTCTTGCTCCCATGCATGTTCTATAAAGGATAGGTGCAGGTTATTTGAATGTGTCTACTGTTGGGCCGAGACAATGGCCGGCTTATCTGAGCCGCGATCGAACAAAGGCTACTTACAACTGTTCTTAATCGTCATTTCACATACGGTTTCTACTGACGTGCGTTTGTCTTGACGTGTCTCTAGCTGAAAGTATAGATGTGTTTTACAGGGTACATAGGCAGCAGGTAGAGTGTGCAAAAATATGTATTGATATTCCACCATTATCATTTCAAAGAACAAGATAACTTTTAATACTAAGCTTTTACTAACATTCTTTGGATTTTCTCTATAAATGTAGAGTTTGATGAAAATATATTTGAAAAATTATAGTTTTATACTTTAAAATACACTCGATATTCATATACGAGTACAAATATTAAATTGCAGCAATAGAATTACATATATTATGGTAAGGTTATATTTGTAAATTAGCACGGTGTCTGTTAATTTAAACTTGTGCTCACAGCACCAAAGAAGTGAAGGCGGCATTATTCGAATGTTCAATTGTCGAATGTTCATGATACGTATTCGTACTAGAAGATCTAATAAATAAATTATTTATTACACAGAAAAGCAAATCAAAATCATAGTGCCTTGACTAAACTTTAGGTCCTTCACTAGGCATCGATGTATCAGTGTTCTTTTGTAATTTAGTGATTGCTAGTTATTACACAGGAGGTACACTTTCTTTTCCAAAGAATATCTTCATTAGCTTTCAACTCAAGCACTAAAGCTTTTGGTCTATCGCTCCTCGATTTCGCAAATAAAGGAGGCGATTTTGCTCGCTTCGCGGTCTGCGCTACACACAATGGGCTCGGAACGGCGATATGCATTAGATATGCGCTAAGCGATGCAGGCCATGCAAATCTGTATCACGCTCACACACTCAAATCATACTGCTTTCCAATCGCTAGCTGCTTAAATAATGAACCTACTTTAAACATTTAAAATACTTCTTCTTTCTACCGTCTTCCTAATTGGCAATCTGCACTTTTGAGAACGCCTTTTAACAGTAAGTACTAAGTTTATTGCAAGAGTTCCGTATCTTGCACTACTGTAATATTCTTCTTCTTTCTGGCCTACTAAAATAAATTAAAGAATTTTAATTCTTCAAGAAGGTTAGGCATACTAAGCTAACAAATAAAATAACTATTATTTGAATGGCTTCTACTCTTATTCAAGAGATAATTTCGCCAATGTCAAGTTATTTATAAAGTTCAATTTCATATAAATAGAAAATCAAACAAACAAAAAATCATTCCGCCATTCCAAAATGATGGCGAATATTCCAATAAAATATCGGTGGAATCCCACCTCTGGACATTATTTGTAGATCTCTCCTACTACAGTCTCTCAGAGTTAAAGCCCTAGTTATATATAAAAATATATATACCTATTATAATATATTATTTATAGCTAAGTATCCTTTTTTTTTTAATGCGGCCTAAAAATTAATATAATTATTTCGGTGTGCTGAGCAGTATCAAAGTCAATGCATAATAATTATAAAATGCGGCGTATAGATTAGAGTACGTAGCCCAAATTATAAAGTTTATGTATGATTTTCGTTCATCCGTTGATTAAAAAGTTTCCCTCTAATTACACGCAACCGTATTGTAACTGGTGCATGTAGGCGTACCAAGGCAAATCTCTTCCGGGCGCTTTCGTGAATATTCACGAACCATCTTAGAGGCAGTTTATTTTTTAATTAGTGGCCGCTTTTTCATAGGCCAGCTTCAATCAAGATAGGCGGCCGTGTTCGTGTGAATGGCCTACGGAGCACGGTTGCCTCGTTGTGTGTTGCCTCACGCATCGGGGACTGCCTCACCGATTATATGCAAATGAGATGTCATAACACGTGAATAATTACAGCCAGCCACGGGTCGCCCTTTCGGACGAGCCGCACAAATTGGATTTACGTGAAAAGCAAGTTTTACGCGCGACATACGGCTGATGTATGTTTGCGGGGTGACTGTGCTCTAAGGGGGGAGGAATATATAAAATATTTTCTTCGTAAATTCTTAACGTAAAAATAAATAAATTAGCATTTCTTATCGATTTCCTTGGTGACTATGTTTTATTAAATGAAAGCGATATTTGTGACTAATTCTTTTGAAGCAAGGGAGTGATTCATTCATAGAAATAACCTACTTATTTCATCTGTAGTTGTAAGTACTTACATAATAATATACTGACCGGTGATATTCGATCATATAAATTAAGATTTAAAAGCATTAAAATAAATAGGTAAGTACTAGTTTTCGCGGAATTTGTATTTTTCTTCTTATAATTTATATTAGCTTTTGCCTTTATCAATGTCGATCAGGTTAATCCCTTTTACTAATATTAACATAGCAGCGATAGTGCTATTTGTTATGCCTGAGAGAGAGTTGAGCTTGGCAGAAAATAAATCCTATTAGAATCGTAAAAATCCGCAAGCGACATGTGTATGTAGGTAGGTATACATACATACATACATACATACATACATACATACATACATACATACATACATACATACATACATACATACATACATACATACATACATACATACATACATACATACATACATACATACATACATACATAAGTACATATTAGGTATACTTTATTGCTAAGATTATATAGGGTGTAACGAAAGGAGTATATAGGAGGCTAAAATGGGGGTATTCTGTATCGATAACTGAGCAACTTATGTTCTACGACTTTTCGATTTCCACGATTTTTTTTTAATTTTCGTACATCTTGGTCAGCTGATTGATTTGTATGAGACATTAATTTAGGTATTTATATTTTTTTATACGAAAAGTCGTAGAACCAAAGCTGTTCAGTTTGTTTCTGTTTGTCTGAACACCCTCCCTTCGGCTTACTACCCTTTCCATTACACCCTCTAAGATTGTATACCTACTTGAAACAAATCAAACTCAAAAGCATACAATGTCCATTTTTCCACCATCGCATTTTTCACGGAAAGCACCGCGGTGGAAATTGTAACCAACTTCGTGGGGCAGCGTGACCAAGCATGCTGCGTTAAGGGGCGAGCGGGTCGTTATTGTTAATGCCCTTCTATCTAAACGAGCTTCCTAAATCCCGGTACCAAGCCATTTGAATATCAAATCTAATCATTTAAGTTACAAGTGGAAATATTTGGGAACTTGGGGGTTTATAAGACGTTTTAACGTAAAACGTTTGGACGGTCTGCGTGTCTGCTGGCTGTAGTGCGATAGCGGGAAAATGGACGGTTGACTACATTTATGGTTTGCCCGCTTGCCGACTGGGGCTCGGATTTAAGGCATATATACACATTCTCATAAATCCTGTACAAGTAACCTAAGGGGCGATAACGCGCCTTAATAAGGTTTACTGTTTAAACAACCGGGGCGCAAGACGAATTTCAGAATCTAGATGCCACAGTAGCCCAATGGCTAGGCGTAAGACTACTGCAGAAGTGGTAGCAGTTCCTTGGCCTTATGTAGGTCTAATACAATTACAAATCTCCACCATATAGGTATTTCACAAAACCTATAAGTGTGAAAATACTGTTTATCTACTTTATTAAATACCTTCCTAAATATTTATAGGGGCATAGTCTTTTTTGTTAAAATACAAAGCTTCCATATAAGGTCTGCGTAATTAAAATCCTTTCAATTATAGCCAAGGTATCAAGTAATATTTCAGTAGAATAATAAATATATTCACTGTCTCAGGCTCATTGTCAGTCAGAGAGCAGTCGTTTCCTTCCTTGACCTCGTACAACGTTCTCACCCATTACGCAGAGAATAAGCGATGTTTTAAACTCACAATGAAATTAATGAATACTATAGAAGCGCCAGTCGGTGCCGTTTTATTATCCCCGCTAAATATTAAAGCAACGGTTTTAAATCACAACAAAAATCCGGAACTGTTTGCGGTCTTGCGGTTATATTTGTAACAGAAGTAAATACGGTTGCAGTTACGAGTAAAATGGGATAAATATTCCCAGTGTAAAAGTATTATATTCCGGCAAGGTCAGCTTTTGTTGGTAAATGAAAGGCGATGGATAATGACATCAGACAACGATGCAGACAGTGAAAATTTTGAAAGAATTATTCTTGTTGATTTATAAGAAGTAATGATTGACATATACAATAATAATATATTTTATGGTTGTATGATTTACTTTCAACATTTGATTATTTAAGATTGTCTATAAGTAGGTATAGCTAGGTATATACCTATATAAATTGTTTGCGCACCTAGAGTGCCTACCCACTCACCCTCATGCGTGCAGGGGTGCAGGCGGCGGCAGCTCTGGCTTTCGATGCAGTGGAGTAGTAGAAGCGGAAATTGTATAAACACAGCGACCACAGTTCACGACACACACAGTTATTACACTTTAGACACCGAACCGAGTATTAATATTTGGTTTTATATTGTCCGACCGATACCGCCGAATAGCCGAGAAAAGTGAGTCGAATGACAGTAATGTTAGTCATTGTAATAATAATTTATGGCATCGACGTCCGCCCTGAAGGTGCATGAGAAATGAGGTGGCATGCACCCAGATGCGCCTGAACATAAATAAATCGTTATACTCTAGCCGATATTTCTTAATTGTGTTGATGTACTACCTACTACACTTAGTTGAACTTGGGAAGATCAAATGTAATTTTGAATTCTGAAGAAATATCTGCACTTGATGAATACTGTTGAGTTCAATAGTCAATAAATTCAATATGATAAGTTATCAACACATAAGTTTATTAAAATCAAGACAATCAAAAGCCATTTTCTGCAAGAAACTAGAAATAAGTGGTACACCCTGTACAATACTAAGTAATTATAGGCGTGGCACGGTGTAAATTGGCCAAATTAAAATTGATATCACTCCGTAACGTAGACAATAGGGCATCCCCATTGTTCCTTATTATATCACCGACGTGAAGAGCGGAACCCAAAAGTAATTTAAAAACCGCTAACTGCCGTTCTCATGCCGTGAATTTTACGACACAAAAGTCAGAAAAGCGATGCGAGATGAAGCCTTTGTGGTTACAACGTTTGATCTGTAATTAGGGTGTTTAATAGCCTTAATAGCTCTGTGTAACGGTCTCAATGGTATACAGAAGCACATAAGTCTACAAAATCAATGGAATCTAGTCCTTATACAGTTGTATAAAGAGCCTGCGACGTTTAAAATCAATGTGCTGTCGATAATACCATTGTGTTTTTGTGCCGCATGTAAAAGCGATTCAGCATCCTATTGAAAGTGTGGAGGAAACTTTATGGAGTGTTACTTGTTACACCTACTTGCTTGTATGCACAAGTAAATATATCCTTTCACCATCATCTAATTTTAAATAAAACATTCATGATTCCTGGATTCGTTAGTCTTCTCCAGCAAAAACAATACTTAGATCAGTTGGAAAAGATGGGGTGTTGGGATCCAAATAGAATCTTGGGAAACAATTAAAAGTCGAGTCCATTCTGCATATCAACTCAACAGTAACGCTTGAAAAAATAATCGTATAAAGTCCATAGTGTACAATAGTAGTGTCATAGAAATGTAATTCATTAAAACCAGTAGCGTCGCCTGCTGTTGTTGTCTGCGGTCGGATATGCACTTGTATACTTAACTCTTGATAATGTTTACAAATAAACCCAATCATACAGGAGCCAATCAACGACCGCACTTACTTAATCCGCTAGCTCAATAACCCAAACTCTAACCTTCCCTCCGACATCAAACGCCTGATGGACAATCAAACCAAAATCAACTTATGCCTAAATGGTTAAGAGTGCCTCAGCAGCGAGTTTGTTGCGGAATACCGGACATATTCCCAGGGCAGGTGTGGTCGACATCCCCAACGACGCTAATGAACACAATGAAGACGTATCCCCCGCGCATATCCGGCGTTGATCGATTGATTTACTCGCTGCCACCGCGCTCGAGCTTTTTGTATTCGAATGTCGCCCCGCATTTGCATATCAGAATCGCGGTGGGACGAATTTTAAACACGTGGTGGTACCGATAGCACTACTGTGCGGTATCATTATTATTAAAGAATGCCTCATAAGCGACTCTTCTACCCATTGGAACGTTGTGGACTCTAAATTTTCCTTTCCTCTCCCTACAATGCATTGCATTAGGATTTCTATACAGTTAGGATAGGAGTCTTAGTAGAGGGTTCCGGATATGCCAACCCCAGGAATCACATAGTCTATGAATACTTGTTGTGGAGTCTTACAATTTGGCTAATTGCAAGACACCAAAACAAGACGTGTCTCATAGACTCATTTTTATTTGTACATGATCATTAGTGGTGTGTATGGGTATGCTCCGTCGTATTGGGTATGAGACGCCTACCACTTCTAAAGTTCAAGATTGTCCTGCGTCAATTTACGTTGACATCGCCTATAAAGATTTTCAATATTAAAACCAAAATGTATCGAATGGGAAACAAGTTATTACAATTACAATACTAGGTGTATTGTAATTTTTGCAAAAGGCAATTGCAAAAAGTTTAGCCTAGGAATCGGTCTGCATTATACTATTAATACGCCACTTGACCAGATGGAGGTATGACCTACGTAGACGGGGCGCCACATTTACTGATCTAAGGGAGAGGCCTATGTCCATCAATGGACTGATACTGGTTTATAATGATGAACTTATCAATCTGTCAATGTAGAGAAAAATTAAAATGTAGAACCCTAATATTAATACGTAAAATATAACTAATAATAAGGATCGTAGAAATAAAACACAATCTACTTTGCTGCTGACTCTCCTGAGGGAGCCGTGATGTGCTAGATACTCGTACGCTTATCGAGGGGGTATGACAATTTGCATATGACGGAGCTTTTGAGCTATTTAATTTAGTACAAAAAGGCCTTGTCGATGTGTAATGCGATAAAAATATGAATGTCTCGATTGTATCGCCGACGCATGTGTTCTGACAGGCTACTGCTGAAAACCTAAATATCTTCAACTGATGTAGATTTATTTATTTATTATGTAGGTAAAGGTATTATTAAATATATTTCCAGTGAAAAACAGACTTATGTTAATGTGCTGTCGATTATACCCTTCATATATGGGTATGATAATTCGTATCCTACTCAAAGAAATATGTTAGAAAAAGAATCATGAATAAGACTTATACCCAATACTAACTGTTTTTAAATAGGGACGAAATCAGCACGCTCCACTTTCGTTGTGGACATCGCCTGTCTAATTGGTATCACGTGAACCAATATGAACAACAAAGTGCACTTCGAACAATTGACTGTCGCTGCTATCTTGATGACTAGACACGAACTTTCATAACTTTCGTGATTTGTCAACGCAAAGGCTGTAATTATAGTAATTACTAGAGAGCGAGCTCTGTAACGCTACCTTTCGACATGAGTTTTTCGATTTTTCGAGAGAACTTACCGATTAATCTAAAATCTGTAAAGAAACAACATGATCGAACATGAATGCAAACACAAGTTACCTAATTATTCTAGTGTGTACTGCGAAATATACCTATTAATCAATGTGCCACCTTGTCATATACGACTGTTATTCATAAACGTGATTTAAAGTTACGCCACCGTTTAGGCCCCCTGTCCCTTTCTATCTTAACCTTTTTAACGAAGTGTGAAAGGGATAGTAACACGATTTAAGGGAAGTGAGGTTTAACTAGGTTTATGAATAACGGCATGTGTGAGTATTATGGTTAATCTTGGCATAAAGTGGATCCTATTAGAATGAAAAATACTAGGTCTATGCCTAAATAAAGGAAATTCAGTGCCCTAACATATTATCAGGGTTATATATAAGAAGGTTCCCCTGAAGAGAGATCGTATTACGTTGTTGGTACTCTGCTAAGCCACAGATTTGTACCTATAGCGATTCTGATGCTTTTGTAAAATGATGACAGTAATTATGTAACTACCAGATACTCGTATAGTTTAAATTAGAGACCACAAATCAGATTTGTTACCATTTAGGTGTGTTTAAAAATGTTATCGTTGCTTTTTATTCGATAAATTCTTACTAACAGAAAAGATTTCCAATTTCCAACATCGTTTGTAAAGTAATGCGTTTTGACAGCCGGCTACTTATGTAAAACAATGTAAAACTGATATGTTAATACGTTCGGGACGATTTAGCACCCCGACATATCGCAGACATTTGTACTCGGTTAGCGGAGGGTTGCTATCGTCGATCTGAGGGTTATTATCGGAACTTCTTTCATCGACGATACGCTATACCCTTAACTACGCCATAACTTATGTAAAGTAGTGTTAATTAATTTGTAATTATTTGTTTTCTGCCAATTAAATAGATAAGACGACGATGTAATTTAACTGCCTCGTAAACATAATTGAAGTGATAGTCAACAAATTAATAGTAACACTAAGGTATTGTTAGAAAGATAAATTATTAGGCGATGTTACGTAAATGGTATGTAGATTTTTACATGACCTACGTTTTTTTTTCAATTTTCAAAAAATCTGGCTTTCCACACAGTTCACGCCAATCACCTATTTGATTTGTATGATATCTTCATTTATTTTTATTTATTTAATTAAAATTGTTAAACATAAGTTGTTCCTAAGCGGATCCTTTCGGCTTAAGTATACTGTTTCATCCGTAGCCTAGTAGCTGTACCTACTTATACCCTACTGATTAGATATCAAAAACTAGAGTGACTTTCCTATTTCAAAATGTGCATCCTCAACCCTTCACCGACAAAAATTTGAATAATATCAAGTCCCTAACTCACTTTTGACAAGCTGCTAATCATATTCAAGCGCACACCTTGCGCTACTTTGATCGAACAGTTAGAATTTTAAATCATTAGGACCCTGGGCACATTATAATTTGAAGGGTCCGGTTAGACTAAAAAGAATCTGACCAAAACAATACAGACAGGTGTATTTAAGCCATTATCGAAAGAATAAATAAAATTAACAGAGTAAACACTGAGTATAGCTCAGCTACGAAAAAGTGTAAGCATACACTTACTAAGAAGATAGAATTGATTTCCTCATACTAAAGAAATATATAGTAGGTTTTTGTATACAATTCGGGTCATACCAACAAACGCATTGAAATTAATAACGAGTTGAAAATGTACACATTTTCAGTTCGTTATTACGTGTTTGCAATTTGTATTTTAGTGGTATGTTACTGTCAAATGTATAGGGATTTATTTGATAGCAGCGTGCCGTCAAATCGTTTAATTGATGAAGATTTAATATTGTGGGTGGTATTATAGGTATACCTATCTATACTTACTTTCGTTTTCTTTATATTAATTAATTAGTCGTTCTCATGTAAATTACGACTAAAAATGACACCCTTTTATGGTGAAATAGTAAATTAAGATTCATTACCAGTAGGTATAGTATAACCAAAACCAGCATAATGATTATTCATGAATTTACAGTTAGGTTTAAGATATTCGTAAAAAATTGGTAATTATTGTACAGAAGGGCGGAGTATTTGCTCTGATGCAATTAAAACCCCATTACCACAGCTCTTCCTCGTGGCTACCCCGTGACGATCGCCACCCATATCTAATACTTTTAACCCACAAACATTCAGCATACATAATTCGAAAACTTTAAAAACCAATATAACTTTACCCTCGCTTCCACAACTGAAATAGCCTTCATAGACCTTTTTGTATTGGTTGGCTGTTAAATTAAAATTTTATATAACGTACTCGGATGTTTTAAAGAAAGGCATTTATTGATGTGTGAGATAAGCAGACGTACCAACTGCCAGTAGCCATTGTTTTAATAAACGATGTGAAAATACGTTTCATTCCGGTGGAGATATTAAAAGTCGACCGTTTGTTTAATTTGCTTTTAATTAGTAGGTGTTAGTTAGCATTATTAGGTATTCTGTACTACTCTCACATGAAATAAACAATAAATATTCGTGGAAAGTTGATTTCGTGCCTATACGCATGCAAGGCCTAGAGGCCTCTGTGTAATCTGCTCAATTTTAAAATGATCAAGACATCATCATGACCTTTACCAAAGATGTTTTAATACTTAGTCTACAGCATGTCAGTCTTCATAAATCCATTGCATTAACTATTCCATATTCTTATTACACAGAGTGCCCATCCATATGTTACCTACATTTGATGTACTGTCGACTGAACTACCATAACAAATTACAAAAATCGGTTTCAGCAGATCAATCAATAGTCTGTAACTTTTTATTACATGATACTCTGCTCTATAAATTCAGCTCTAAGACGACCATAATAGGAATTGTTTTGATGTAAGAATACATTAATTTATAATTCATCTACTTATGCACAACACCTTGTTGTATAATACATACCGTCTTTTGTTAAACAACGTTCTAAATAAGGCATTGTGCAGACGAGCCAATGGGCACGGCAATAAACGGCTAATTGCTTAGCGGTAGGGGCATGCTCGCCAATGAGTGAGCATTAGGGGCCCGGTATAGCTAGCACATGGTGAGTACATAACAACGTGCACCCACTGGCAAGCATTCGATGCATATTATTACCATGCCATATTAAATACAGAGTACAATGAACAAAAAACTTTTTCCAATTTAGGTTATCATTAGGTATATAGAAAATAGGGATTGTGTTGATATATATATACAGCGCAGTATATATAATATTATTTATTTAGGAATGCGTAATTTATTATTTAACTAAGTAAATGTAGTTATCCTTATAATTAGAAGCATGGGATTGTCTTATAAGACATAGTTATTTATGTGGATATGTTTTATTAGTTTTAAAATAAGCAAATTATATATATTTTACTGCAATAAACTTACTGTAAAATATCTGTTGAATTGAGTATAACAATAAAACTAGCTATCCTAAAGGATACATGCAACACGTTACGTATGTAAGTACCTACTTCATAAATGAAGTTATTTACATGTATGAGCAAGATATGTTTCTTTAGAGATTCGGTAAGTAATTTATTTAAAACGACATTGATCTGAAACCAAGAATAACCAGTTAAAAGCGGTTTCTGTTAAGTCGGCTTGTCGGTGTGTTTCAAAGGATAAAATTATTTTCAAATTATGTTAATTGTTTACCGTGGCTTATGTGTAGCTCGCCACAAGTCATTGTGTCGAAATAACAGCGGAGCAGACCATAGATCTTGTACTTATCGATATTTATTCTAAGATGAGAGGTAGGATAGCAGCGACATCAGTTGGAATACTTTCGATATCTCTAAATATTGACAAATAATTAGCCTATTATTTGTCAATATTAAAGTATTCCAACTGATGTCGCTGCTATGTTACCTCTACCTATAACAGCAAGTTTGATTTTTTTAAGTGGAAAGTATTGGCAATTCAGTGTACATTTTCAGGGGCTCGTTTTAATCACAATTTTGTGTACTTACCTACCTAAATGAAGCCTATAACAGCCACCAGTCCTCTCGGTCCTTCACCGACTGTCACGCGTATGCCTTTGTAGGTGTAGGCCCTTTTAGACCGAACCGGTGCCGACAATATATTAAGTAGTATTTCTCATAATTCAAGTTCTTATTTACACCAAAAAATACGGAATCTGAGTAGGTAGGTTTGAACATGTTCCCATCCCACACCAGTTGTTTATAAGTTGGAAGCAAGTCAAACAGATTTATTTTACTATTTATTCCTCCAACGCCAGATATTTTTAAATTGTTCTTGAAGGATGGATTTTATCCAGTTTATTTAACTCATTAGATTTTCCTTGCTACATGGGGTAAATGTAAATTTAAAAAATGTTGACGTGCAAAAATCCTGTATTACGAACTGTATATAGGTACTTGTAATAAAGAGACATAATTCTGATTCTTAGCCCATTCTAATAGCTCTTAATTCTGGAACTAGGCGCGACACGGAAGCCTGCTACTGTGTGACTCCATTGTCCGGCGACACTCCTCAATTGGCCACCATTACCACACTCGTTGGTCGCGCCGTCCCACAAACGCGCCGCGGCCATTGTCTCCTGTCTACACTACGCATTACAATACGACACCGATTGGATAAATCCTTCGTTTCATACCCAGCTACTGAAATCACACTATGACTTACATTACGGCCGATAGTCATAGTCGTTTTGGGTATGATTGGAGTTGGAGTTCGGCCCTACAACTGTCAGTTTTCATACAACTTTGACAGTCGTAAGTTCGAGCTTACGCTGAGTTCGTGCTCAAAATACTTAAAAACTCTCCTGTACACTTTTCTCTGTGTTAGACCGTACCTATCACTAACATAGTTGTAAATAAATTGTTACTAACAAATTATGGACTTGTGTCTGAAATAAAAGATATTCATTCAATACTGTGTGTAATATATTCTAATGGCATGTGTTATACACAAATCCGTACGGGTTCTTCTGGCTTCGTAATTACATGGGATATGACCCGAGTATCCTCGATGTGTAGAAAGACCAGTAAAAGACCCTTAACAGTTGGTGCATAAATGGGCTGCTGATTTACCCTTCTACTACGTGTTGAATTCGAATCCGGGTCGAGAAAATGCTGGTATATCTAATTATCCACTTATACCGAACCTTGATGATATTTTTGTGATCGAATTTGTGTAAATGTCTCTGAAACCATAGTACCTATAGTATACGGAATACAGTTTGGGCCATAATGTGTGTGATGTCTTACTCTAAATTATGTGTCTGTCTATGTAAAATACGTTTATGTCGAAGGCTTAAATATTAAATTAATATATAATGAACTTTAGTCGACCACGTTACAGTATAACACATAAGAGAATACAGAAAAAGGGCAACCCATTCCATAAACCGTCAACAATTTATAAGCTCTACATTACAATGAAATATTCTCATAAATCATAGCGAAAGATTTAATTCTGTCGTACAATCGAATCCTCGTCAAATACGTGCACGCCAAAGTTCAAATATAATTTACGACCCCGAAAAATCATAAACAATACTCGGCAATGTGTCAAAATACTCTCACAATGTGATCACCGCTCTAAAGGACGGTCGAAGAGTGCATAATAAGAAACCCACTAATAACTCACACTGACAATGGATGTCGCCGTCGAGAGCACATAAAAAATACTATGAACTTCTGAAGCAGTTAATAAGAACTCAACACAATAGGACACAGCGGTGGTAAGCTCTTGAATGAAGTCGCCCTACTAATTCATATTTATACGGTGTTCGCGGTCAAAGGGTTCGGTCTATCAAAATTCTTTTTCTCGTATTTCATAATTTCGTCGTCATAGAAACGATGATTGCTGTGAATAATGTGATGAAGGTCCACGACGAAATATGTCACAAAGGTTACATTCTTAGGTTTGTTTCATTTGTGTAGTATACAAGGAATTCAATACGGAAAATCGTATAGGTCATCAAAATTACTACACTAGCACTTCGCGAGCTACTGAACATAAATTACCCATTGTAACTTATGTAATTTCTAAAGACCATTTTCATAAAATGAAACATACAATCTGCATGTGTAATAGGTATAGGTACCTACCTATACAGGAATATTACCTATACATTTGGTGTGATACTCAAAAGAAGATAATAATAATAATATAACTTACGTATAGAGAAGTAAGATAATGTGATTCTCCATTTTATATTTGTTTTTTGTGCCTTATCTCTATTGAACTAAGGTTGAAAATATACTCATACATACACTGTGTATTACGAATAGATAGTAGGTGCCTTTTTTATTACCACTAACCACCACCATAGACGATATTTTCATTGCCCTCACATATTTTTAAGATCATTAACATGCATATTTTAGCCTGTCAAGAGTTTGAATATCCGTTGAATGATTACAACTACGCAATTGGACTGTTGTGGCCAAACAAACTCAGCCGCCGATCGAGTAGAGGCGAGTGCTCCAACAAAAGCTCAATCGTATTTACATTTAGTCATCGGCTATTAATCAACACCTTGTGTGAATACCACCTCGAGACAATCAGTGATAAACTGATAAAGAAATGGTACTAATGTAAATAAATTGTGAGCGATATGTTAGTGTCTGCGTCTCGTCAAATAAATGTAGAGACGGCTTTCGTCAGCCTATGACTTACTATATAGATTTATTATTTATTGTTGAACTAATGCACCGAAGATATTGGTAACCCATTCATCATGCACATTCGTCGTTCAATTACTTCTAACTACAAAATGTACCTATCTATTACATCTAAATTAATTAACATTTTATAATAATGCCCTATCTCAAGAGAAATAGTTTAGAATAGAAAAAAAGGAAATGATCAAAACTCTAATACCAAAATTATTGACGAATGTTTGAAAAGATTATACAAATTTAGATAGATTATACAAAAGATCTATATGTTTATCTTTATTAACATAATATGTTAACCATAAACCTATTAGTTTAAATTAGAAAGGGACCCATAGCTTTAAACCGTGGAATAACTTTAAAGTCACTTCTATGGCTCCCGCTATTATAATTTTGTAACGTCAATGCTCATTCCATGCTACTGAGCCGATAATCTGTTCTGATGTGAGCGCGCGCGCATAACAAGTGAGCCTAACAAGCGGTCGATACAAACCGTCTCACTGACGCTAAGCCTAAATTATAACGGCCAAGTAACTAATCACTCGTCATACCAAAGCGCTACATTTTACACTCGGACAGACAGACTGGCTATATTTCAAATCTAACTGCAACAAGGGAATTGTACTACTTATACATAGGTATCAATAGATACATAAATGTAAACCGCAAAAAGTCAGATATACTACCCAATAATATAACTACGTACTCGTATCATTAGCTAATAATTTAATCTAATAATTTAATCTTGGTAAATAGGTATGTAGTAAAATTAGTAGGTAGTCGTGCATGATACAGTCGTAGACAAAGATACAGAGGGCCTCAATAGGGTTGAGATTTTCTCAAAAACTACTGGGCGAATTTTATAATTATTTTACAATTACATAGTTTTAACTTTTATCTATCAAACAGTGAAAGAATTTTTGGAATAGGTGAAGTAGTTTTTGAGAAAATCTCAACCTTAAAAACTCTCCTGTACACCTTTCTCTGTGTTCCACCGTACCTATGCTTCTGAAAACATCGAAAAGTTACAAATTCTTTACGAAAATTAACTGTATACCTATCGCAATTGAAATATTTCAACTCGTGGGTTTCGTGTAAGAAAGGAAACAACTGCTTTTCAGCTATTAATGTCAATTCACCCTATAAACAATGAGTAGCACCATCAGCAATAGTGTCGATTCCAGAGTAGGTAGGTACGCACGTTAAAAACCTTACCCAAGCGAGGCGTCCCGCTCCCGCATACTCTTACGAGATGTAGCATATGAGTGACAACAGTTGCGTTTAGGATTAGGGGGGGGGCCGCGACCGATTCATACCGTTTACCAAATTATTTTTATGTCAGCGTTTACATGAATAGTAGCGTAAGATATGTGCGATTTCCTAAGCGGCTATGAACTTTCGAACGACACGAATGAGAAATTAAGTTTGACAGCGAGCAGAGGTGTAATTCAGCGATGTTCGTGCGCACGAATCGGAGTATCGACAGGATAATGGGCGGCGGAGTCGATCGCGCACTCGATTCTGTGCGGGGTCTCGCCGTCTATCGCCGTTTGCCTACAACATCATTAATCGTATCATTATTCAATAGAGTCGCTGCTTGCAGATTTTATCGATTTTGTATGCGGACGCACCATAAACCTTCTTACTGTCTTACACAGAGAAAAGTGAACAGGAGAGTTTTTAAGGTTAAGATTATCTCAAGAACTCTTGGCCTATTGCAAGAATTCTTTAATTCATAGATAGATAAAAGTTAAAACTATGTAACTGTTAAAGAATTATTAAATTCGGTCTAATAGTTTTTGTAAAAATCTCAACCTTACTGAGCCCCCCTGTATACTTTTATCTGGCTTTGTATGTATGTATACGTAGCATTTTGTAATAACAAAACAGGAAAATTGTGATAGTTGGCAGTGACAAAACAAAAATATTATTTTTGTTAGGACTTTTAGCTTGTAAAATTGTCAATGTTCCGTTACCAATCACCTTTCACATTCTAATAGAATTAAAATAATTACCCTAATTAATTTTATTTCATCTTTCCAATTAAAACCATCATATGAAAGATAAAGCAATGTTAATATTTTTCCCCATAACT
This sequence comes from Tachystola acroxantha, assembly GCA_963506565.1. Classification (NCBI taxonomy): domain Eukaryota; kingdom Metazoa; phylum Arthropoda; class Insecta; order Lepidoptera; family Oecophoridae; genus Tachystola; species Tachystola acroxantha. The sequence goes on from OY735874.1 coordinate 9,189,889, forward strand.
ATTAACACCACTTTCAAATTATCAAGGCATTCATAAACCATGAGATATTTATAAGCCCCATTCTAGAATTTTCCTTGTCGACAACATCCAAGCTCTAGTTCGGGAAGTCAGGCGGAAAGTGGCGCCCGATGAAGGCTCACTCATCGGGTTCAAAAGCCAACTGCGCCTATCTGTTATCCGCTGTAATGTCGGGGTTACACAACCGAATACTACAATTTCCGAGGAAAAACTGTTCTTACGGGACCGATGGTCATTACAAATAACTTTAGACATTTTTCTTTTTAGACACTATGATACATTTCAAGTAAATTAGTCACCGTTGTCGTGTGATGGCGATTTCAGAATGGTCTATGATCAATCAGACATCTGCGCAGATTTCTTGGTTTGGTTCGTGTTATCAGTGAATCTAAATCAACTGCTGTCTACACCAAAAAGTAATGGACAGTCACTCGTAAACTGTGATGTGTGGCGTTACACCTCGCTCTGACCTTTGCAATAATGATAAGAAGATAGATTGACTCATAAACCGTTAGTATTGTATCATATAGGATTGTGGGATTTGTACCCACTAAAACCCCATCGTTGGTCGACCTCGTGCTGCTCTGAGAGCTCCGGGTTTTCTTACGGAACGCACCCGGTGCCCCTAGCACTTGCCTGAGACCCGTCCCAGCTTTGGCCGCCCAAGGTGGCAGCGACCGGAGGATAAGAGCCACCTTGGGTAGCTAGTGAAGTACTATAGTGCAAATTATGAGTGTACCGTTTACAAACTCACGTGAAAATTACAGCTAGATAGGCATCATCATCAGACATGGTACGCTATTCGCCACGCATCCCTCACGGAGGAGCATTATAATCATGTGCTCGCGTCCACAATTCACAATGATAAACAACGGTAGGTAAACGATCCAGGGTTAGGGCCGCGGGCTCTCGCCGCCAAAGAGCCTCTAATAACTGCCTGTAGGACAAAATAACAAACACATTTAGGACCATAAGGTAACTCCTTCACTGTTTATGCACTTCATAGCACTCTAAAATCTATAGACAGCACAATGTTTCATGTGTATTATATTTATCAAACAACACAGTAGTAGTAATATTTTTTCTATCATAAATCTAAACTTGCTCATTCTTCATACAAACATAGCTGTACATAGCTGAACAAAAGGGAATAAACGCAAACAAACTTGACCGGAAAATAGATACGTTTGGTCAACTTATGTTAAGAGGATAGTAAAATCCTTTATCGTCAGAGAATACCAGAAAATTCTAAAACCAGGAAGTACGATGTACGATTTTACACGAATGAATAAATAAGAATAGGTACACGTACACGTCACTCCAAATAGTGTAATATCTTCACTTCCAGCCAAATTAAATAGAGACGAGTAGATAGCTAAATACTTTATGACACAAAGCATACAATACAGGAAATATTGTGTTACTTAGGTTAGATTAGTAACCTAGCTGTTTGGTTACTATTTTCTGTCAATTCTAAGATTCGTGAAGTCTATGGAAGCAAATGCATAGCTTCCACACCCTAATCGCTGGCTCGCGGCTAGCCATCCAGCCCTGTGCAGATTTCACACTCACCTGACGTTCATGTCGCCATTCATCGTCTTGATCTCAACCTTATGCTCCAATGCACAGAGATGATATTGTAATAGACATCAGTTTAATTAATTAACAATCTTTGTTATAAAGTAAAGTGAACTTACGCATAATGTGATAGAGCATAAAGTTGATATGGATTCTAAAGGTCCTAGTAGATGTCCCGTGGGTGTGCATTATCCAGAGATCAATCAAAAGCACACCAAATGTGCCGTTTTGCGGCGCGAGCTTACAAATCGCGCTCCTTAGTGTTTCCCTTGGCCGTAATGAGTTTTGTATTACGTTTTGTTCCGTGAGAATGATTAATTGAAACCACAATACAATTAATAGAGATATAATGGAGGTTAGAAATACCATGTGGACAGTGCAGTGTAAACGCTCTTACTTGAACATACCTTCAAGTATGAGCAGCTGCACTGCCCACATGACATTTCTAACCAAATTGAGGCCTTGCAAAATGTCATAACAGTAGGGCATCAGTGCATAGGATGGATTGTGTCGTATGCTAAATTTCATATTTGCTAAAACATACTTACATTTCCCTCACTCAATAAGTAACGCGATCATGACATAGGTATTACCATAATCAAATACCGTAAATAAATAACGTTCAACATTTACTAAAACTAATAACAAATAACTGAGAAAGTTCAAATAGGCAATTTTATTGATGAGATGATTATTAAATTACAACTTGCAATACCTACACTTAAACCTGAATAAGTTGTTTTCTCTCTCATTTCCATAACAAATTGTATTACCATTTATCATCCAAGTAACAGCGAGAATTGAATAACGTTTATACACCCTAATAAGACGGTATTACGCCAATTTGGTCGGGTAAGTGAAATTAAGCGAATTACGGCGGCGAGTGCAAGCAACCTGATTTAATGTGACTTCGCCTCTAGTTATCATGTACCACAGATTGTGTCTGACATCCTCTGCAGCGGTTAGCTTTTAATAAGGAGTCGTTAGAATATTACGCAGAGTAATGTAGAGGCCAGAGAGTTTGTTTTTTTAAAAGATTATTAGAAATTTTTATACATTACTTACCTAACTCTGTAGCAGCCACTAAGTCCAATATTAATTCTGAACGCAACTGTCACTGTCGTCCATGTGCTACATCGCGTAAGAGCGAGCGGGCAGTCTTGCTTAGCGGCGACTAATATTAGCGTAGGTACGCAGTCTGGAATCGCTACAAATATTCTCCTCAACTACTCCAACTATTCTAAAACCTTGAACTGGAGCGGCCCACCCAGTAGTCCACTTATCGGGTTCGAATCTGCGACGTTACGCTTTAATCTCATACACCGGAGTGCCTAATTATTGAGAACAATTTTGTTGAGGACAAATTACAAAAACATCCCTTACGTCCCATTCCTAATAAATACAAGTAGGTAAGTACATTATGCTTTGTTTACAGAAGCTTTTTCTATCTACTTCTATCTTGGCTTCTAAATTCGAAGCAATCTCTCTCATTATGTTATGTTACTCTACGTCACGAAACCTCCAGCGACGTCGCTCCTCCACGCAATGATTGATGGCTCCCGAAACCTGCGCCGGCGGCGAACTTCGGATTTATCGCCGCGACTCCCTGCACAGACGTCTACATCCGTTTCGCGCTTTCTGACGTGGGAGGCACAACCTGAACATGGAAAAGGCACAACTTATTCATACCTCCCTTACTTTAAAACACCAGATCCAAATTGTCCACTTTTAAATGCTCATTTTAAAAGTTGTTTAAGTGACTTACACATAAGTAAGTCATTACAAAAATACTACTACACTTACGATACTTTAAGTGCATACAATCCTCAATGCGTTGAGTGCAAGAGTAACTTCTTGAAGATATCAATCCCATAAATCACAGACGTTAAATCTGTAGCCATATATTAAGGCGATAATCTAAGGCTCTGCAAGTGCAGTTATTACCGACGTAATTTATTGCATTGACGGCTATTATCTCCCCAAAACTGTGATGTTTGAACCCTTTTGTTTGTAACAGCCGCCAGCCAAACAATGAACAGGTGAAACAGTGACCGGCGGAACGGAGGTACAAATCTACCTTTCTTCACGGTTTTTGTTCGTTATTTTTTGTCGGCCGCCATAGGTAAATGGTGTCCAGATAAAGGTCGAACTAACACCAGCAGTAATTAGTGGCGATTAATAAATCGGTTATCTTGATCTGACTAGCTTGTGTAATAATTGCCTAACGTGTTAGCTACAAAAAAACGCTAGAAAAGAAGAATGTAATAAAGGAACCGTACAACTAAAATGTATATTATAAACCTACCCAAATACTTATATATTTTTATTTCATTTTATCAGTACAATCATGTCATGAGTGTAGGTAGCCGCTACTCATAAAATAATAAACACTCGTATAGGCAAGGTTTACCCACTTATTTTAATGCGCGAGACTCTTAGACTTCGAATAGGCGGGTAGGTACTTTTTAATTGTATATTTATTAATCGATCCGTACATCGATCAATGTATTCACTGTGATATACCAGTTCAAAGTTACGTGTCAATTTATAAACGATAACACTCTTTGTTCGTCCGACAGTGAACGAAGATCGGAGTCGTCGATACGAGTCCAGTGTTCGAAATCAATTTGTTGGAATAAAGGCATGGTTCATGTCATAAGTGGTCTTTATCTACGATCGAGTGGTGTCGGCGGCGTTTCGCGCATGCGCGGAGGATATGTGATGGCCGGCTTCCCCGAAGTGCACCTCAGTCATCCTCATCCTCCAGTGTCGCTCAAAATCTTGAAGGGATGGGATAAGCGGCTGCGATTTTATCGATTAAAACATCGACATTTATCTAAATATCATAAAAAAGCTAAATAGTAAATCATTAAAATTAAAACCTAATACAAAGTTTGAATTGAAATTGACCTTGGCTTTGAAATTGTAAAACACCAGGAGCCCCCAGAAGTCCGGGTCTTAAGTCCCTACCTGCATGTTAATTGATTATATTATTAACTATTAGTTGTTTAGATCTCTTATTGAATTTTAATAATGTCGAGAAATTCTAGTTTCTAATGACTGTCTAATTGACTATCAGTTGGTGCTAGTAGGTCGCGACTTTTGCCTTTGGTTTATTTTATTTATCGACAATTTGATCACCATCGCGCCCATCACTAGAAGCTGAAGCATGCGCGTGCGCCTGTGGCGACCCCTTGCAGCGCACGATTGATGGCCTATTCCAGTTCGCCCCACCAAAAACGCCCCACTGGTGGGGCAAAGTGGAATCGCATTAAAATCCGTCCATTTTGCCCCACCAGCGCCCCACTGACAGTTCAGTGGGGCAAATTGGAATATTCTAATGGTTATTCCACAATGCCCCACTCGTTCTTGTTGTCAAGTACAGTCACGACGCAAAGTGTTTGGAATAAATAATTATTATTGTGTTTACTTAAACTTTCGTAACATAACTGTACAATTGCATAAATTAAAACAAAATTATGTTATTTTTAATAGGTAATTATTTTATTGTGCTGTAAGTAATCATAGTTTTGGTGCCTGTCACATATTATCCGTTATCATAAAATACATGTGGGTTTTTTTTCACATTTGGCGGGTTCGATTCCCAGCTGAGACAGGCGATTTAAGTAAAATATCCTATCTTCAATATTTAAAGTCCTCCGTGTGACGTGGGACGCCCTGTATGCAAAAATGGGATAGGACAAACATACCTACTTTACTTTTTAAATTACCTACTAAAATAGTTGCTCGAAATTAAATAATGCCGACACTCTATTCACCTTCTCTTACTAATTAATTATTATAATTTTAAATCTTCTCAAAACCGATAAGTAGGTAATTCAGTACACCCTTTCGTCCCACGGCGCCATTTTGGAAACAGTGCTTTGTGATTGGTTGCTCTACGCCGCTCTGTTTATGGCAGTTTATTGTTGGACTAATTCTAAGAAATTTTTGCACTTTATCAGTCAGTTCGTTTCGTCCTTATTTAGGCGACAAACGTAAATCGTTTTTTTTTATGTAATTTCAATATAATGGCTGGAAGTTCAAGTGGTGCATGTGACTTAGTACGTATAAAGAAGTTAAATGGCAAAGAAAAACTGCTACGTGCTGGACATCAATATTGTCAGAAAAAAGTGTATAAGAACGGTGCAACTATCTGGGAATGTGTGCAGAGAAGAAGAGAAAAGTGTTCTGGATCCATTACATTACAAGTAAGTTTATTTTTTGGAAAACTGCTTTTCTATACAAATTACACCAGTGTTTTTTCACGATGTAGGTGTAGGTAAAGACTCCGCAGAAAGTGTGATTTTTTGCTCTTGAATAATGCAATTAGGTACCTACACCGCTGAGTATCGATAAAAATATTATTATCTATGTTCAGCGGTGTCGGTACCTACTTAATTGTGTGAAGATTTTTACAATAAAAGACCTCGTCTTTTATGAATATCTTTATTTATATTCCACTTGGAAGATGCAAAATTGGGCAAGCTTTTTTGCTACTCATCCTATATAACTTGTCTTTGAAGCTATTGTCAAAGAGCATCAAAACTTGTCGGTACACCCACCGTCCGCCATTTTGAAAAAAATATATTTTTTGCCTGCCACTGATGAAACGTATGTCAATCGGTAGATTGGGTGATTACGAACAAAATGTAATCAGCGATAAAATCTCGTAACTAATATACTTTCTGAGATATTTGAATTTTGAATTACAAGATACCAAATATGATTATTACTTATTTTTGAACTCAAAAATCTCCAAAAGTGTAGCACTTACAAGATTTCATCATCGAATATTTTTTGTTTGTAATCACTTACTCTGTCGATTGACACATGTTTCATCACTGGCCGTTGAAATTTTAATACACTTTATTTCTTTTCAGAATAACACTGTTCTATCAGAAAAAAAACACGACTGCACACCGAACTTTGCGAGAAATGAGATTGAGGAAAAGCTTTATAAGCTGAAGCAAACAATCATAAAACCAAATGCACCAGGAGTTCCTACAGCGTTCAATGCAACGATAGCATCTCTAAAAAACTGTGGGCTGGACTTAGTTACGCAGTTCCCGGAACTAACAAACGTTAAGTCTGGCATATACAATTATAGAAACGCGTCAGCCGGTGTAACAAAACTAAAGACCACAGCCAAGGAAGAAATCGAAATTCCCCCACAATTTTTACCATTTCTATTAGCTAAATATATAGATGACAGTACTTATATATATGTGTTCTGCTCCGAAATAGGACGCGAACGAATGCAAGAATTAAAAGCTTTTTTTGGAGATGGCACGTTCAAAAGCTGCCCTACCCCATTTCATCAGCTGTACACTATCCACGGGGATTTAGGCAGCACTGCAGAATCCCTCGGAATTGTGCCATTAATATACGCACTAACTACCAATAGAACTGAAGGAATGTACGTTGCTCTATTTTCTATGATAAAAAGTCGGTTGCCCGGATGGAATCCCCAGAGTTTCAAGAGTGATTATGAGAAAGCTGCTGTAAATGGCATAAAAAAAGTATTTGAAAATGTCGTCACCAGTGGATGCTATTTCCACTATAGGCAAGCTGTCGCTAGGAGAGCCAAATCTCTAAAACTAACCACGTCAAAGGTCTTAAAAAGGCAAGCTGATCTGAGCAGAGTTCTGCCATTGCTGCCAGCCGATAAAATTATGAGTGGGTGGTTTTATGTTGCCTCCCAAAGCCCAGACGATGAGAAGAGCAAGAAATTTAGACAATATATGTTCAAACAATGGATAAAAGAAGGCTTCATTGAGCAGTGGTGCGTTTTTGGCCATGAGCACCGCACGACTAATTTTTTAGAAGGATGGCACTACAAACTCAACCAAAGAGTGTCTCAAAAGCAACCAAACATCCTCAAGCTCCTCGATGCTTTAAAAGAAGACGCTGATTACTACGAAGTCAAGCCTACAAGGAAACGTAATATAAATAGTATTGAAAGAAGTGAATTCATACAACACGTTCAAATGGAACTAAGTAACGGAGAGATTACCGTTGGTCATTTTTTGGAAAAGGTGAAATGATTTTTAAATTGCTTTTATGAGAAGATTTTGTGATTTATATTCATTATTAGACGTTACATTTTATTATTATTCACTTAAGTAAGCTTTAGAGCTTAATCAGTAATTGGAAAATTCTGTGATATAAAAAATCATTTACTTGTACGAAAAAAAATTACTATTAAAAACTGAAATGATTTCTAAATCGCTTTTATGGGATTCGTGACTTATTTTCATTATTAGACGTTAGGTATATATTTTCTTATTATTCCTTTCACAATAAAGCTTTAAATCAGTAATTGACAATTCTATGATACAGATAAAAATAGAAAATAAGTACATTTATTTTTCACTTTGTCAACTTTATTTATTTATTTATTTATTTATATTTATTGGTAAACTTCACAGCCATATACATAATATTACAAATAAATACAAAATCAACACATAATAAGCCAATAAAGAAGTTCATCTGTTTAAGAATATAGTGAGGAGAACGGAACACAGTAATAATAAATAAATAAAACATCATGATTAAAAATAAACTAGGTGCTTAACATAACATATTGAAAAAGAGAGAGAGAAAAAAAAAATACTAAAATACTTGCATACTAACTTAACTACAAAAATAGAATATTACGTATAACAAATAAATAACGTTCCAATGGGTGAGTAAGGCTGCGTTGTGAGTATGATAGATAGTGTAATGTAATGACGTGGAGATGTATGTGTTTATATGAATGTGCATATATGTATAGAGTTTATGTGGTGTTTATAGCGGTGTGTGATAATTTGATAATTTGACCAATAAGTTGAGGTCGACGAAGGTGGAAGATGTCGACTTCGGAGAAATGATTCTCTTTGCAAAATTGTTTTTTTTTAGAATTTTAATATCTATTATATTATAATATTATATTGATAATTGCCATTGGTTCATGTACAGTCAAAAGCATATCAAGCGTATCACTCACAGTATGATTCCAATGCATTCCGAACGTTGCAAAGTAGGTACGGGTTAGGCTTGATGTGCCGTTAACTGTAGGTACACTCGTTGACTTTCTCGTAGCCAAATTGATATTGTGTTAATTGTTCTCAAATTATGTTTATATATTATTAAGAAAATAGAACTGCACTATAAGTTCTGCTGGGTTTCTAACGGAAAAATCTTTTTGAAAAAAGATACTGCTAGCAGTGCATTATGGATTAAAGATGAGGAAACTTTGAATGATATTGACATCTGACTGTATAGCGCTAATAGGTACTTTCTTACGCTGCATATTCAACAACACACACTTATTATATTCAAACGCACACTGCCGCAAGCTCTTACTATAAGACAAAGTCTATGTTTAGTTTATACAGTATTACGGTGTATTTGTTATATTTTATTTGTATTTATATTACATTATTTTCGTATAATCATCATAAACATCACATCAGTGATCAGAATAGACTTATTATATCCACTAAAATGGCATTACTATAATATATTTATCCACAATTACGTTATTACTTTTACACTGAACCTTTGTAACACTATTTTTTGCCCGACGATTGCAAAATTTCGAGTGGTTATCACAACTGATCAAAATTGCAACTGTTGCATATTAATGTTGGTGAAAAATACGCTCTTTGGCAGAATACTACGCTACATGCAGGGGCTTCTTAGGTATGAAACAATTCTAAGGGCCTAGATGAAATTTCAGGTAGATTTATTAAAACTTTTCGTAAGCAGGTCACACCATGTCTAACGTATATAATTAATCTTAGCCTTAAAACTGGTGTCTTCCCCGAAGCGTTAAAAACCGCTGTCGTAATTCCACTGCATAAGAAGGGGCCAGCTACAAAAATTTCTAACTACAGGCCTATTTCGCTCCTTTCTACTATATCAAAAATATTGGAGAAGGTGGTCAAGTCTAGACTATGCCGATACTTAGAGGACAATGCACTGCTATCGGCTTCACAGTATGGTTTCCGTCGTGACTGTAGCACTGCTGATGCTCTTGCTGAATTGACCAAATTCGTAACAGAAGCCATGGATAGTAAAATGAAAGTTATTTCAATCTTTGTCGATTTAGCAAAGGCATTTGACACAATCTCTCATAAAATTCTCATAGAAAAACTCAAACGGTATGGCATTGTCGGAAAGTCATTGTGCTGGTTTGCAAACTATCTCTCTAACCGCCAACAACTAGTGCGTATAGAAAACACAACCAGTAACTCTCAAAATATTAGTTTCGGGGTGCCGCAAGGAAGTGTATTAGGCCCAATATTATTCATCATGTATATAAACGACCTATGCAGTTTGCTTCCTTTGGCACGAACACTATGTTTTGCGGATGACACAGTTATCAGCTTCTGTGGCGAGACCTGGGACAGTGTTCTGAGGTATGCAACCGAAGGTCTAAGACGAGCTAAGCAATGGTTTGATGGCAATCTTCTGTCATTAAATAAAGATAAAACTACTTTTATGTGTTTTGGACTTACTAAGATTGGTTTGCCGACGAGAGATATGTGTCTAAAAATCCATACCTGTGACAATGAAAACGGATGTGACTGTGCAGAGATCAGTAGATCTTCCTCAGTCAGATACTTGGGAGTGGAGATTGATGAACATTTTCGTTGGGAAACGCATATCCAATCAATCTCAGCTAAGGTGAAGCGTTTGGGATACATATATTCTGACCTGAGAAATATGTTAGATGAACCAACGATGATGTCGCTCTATTTCGCACTAACTCAGTCACTTCTTCTCTATGGAATTATAGGATGGGGTGGCTGTGGGACTACTATATTAGAGACATTGGAGAGAGCGCAGAAGCTGAATTTAAAAATAATTAAACGTAAACCTAGACTATTCCCGACAGATTCGCTGTACAAAATTTCTAAAGTATTAACTCCTAGGCAATTATATGTGTGGCAAGGCATAAATCACTATGCGAAGCGTACTCCGATAATACCCAATCTTAGTACTGATAATCAGCGAGTGTTTAGAGACATAGCGTGCAGAACCTACGAGGCTCCTCGCACACACACTGCTGTAGCGAGGAAGCACTACACGCGGGTGGCTCCGCGCATGTGTGCTCACTTGCCGCCCGATATAAGACAGGCTATAGATAAGATCAGAGAGGGCACTACTTGCAATAATAAAACTGTCTACAATTCATTAAATTTCAAAGTTAAAAAATATATGCTGCAAACAGGTTATAATGAATTTAAAAAATTATATAAGAGTTTAGTGGAAAAAATTGTATAAGTAAATAATTGTATATACTATTGTTTGATAAATTTAATAAATATACACACTTATTCATATATTTTGTAACTGGCATATCTATTTATATAATATTTTTCCTTATATATTCACATATTTATTAATTATATTTTATAGTACGTATCTAATAAACTATTTTAGTAAATACACAATTAAGTAAGTACAATTAAGTTATAGATGGGTTACATGTTTTATATACACTGAGTATTATACATAAAACAATTAACGTAAAAAAATACTCGTCACAACCCTGAATTTAACCAAATTCTATATGCTTCGACTCGTGTACGGTCGTTCTCGACACTTGTATTGTGAACCGTAGCTAGCCCTGACGCAGACTTCGGTCTTTTTGGGTTGCTACTGCAACACCGCAGCATACCACTGTGAAACGCTTACCTGGCTCATTTGTTCATATAGACTGGTGTAAAATTTGGTTTTATTATATAAGAAATAAACAAATAAATAAATAAATAAAATAAAAATAAAATAAATGTGATTTATTATTTGTAATAAAAAAGTAAAGTATGTAGGGTTGTCTTTGTAAATTTTTGTGAATATGGCCAAAATATTTTGTGATTATAATTTTATGCAAGAAATATTGCAGTAGGTCATTAGAAATAGCTCTTTATCTCTATCATAATACATGCCAATTGTTCCTTTTATATCAGAGAGATAGTACTAATATCTAAAATTGTTAATTGTAATAATTTTAAGATGGCCAAATCGATATTCTGTGATTTTGTCTGTGTATGACTATATATAGTTTTATTTAATAAAAAAAACAGCGTAGGTATACCTACTCTGGTTTTTCGACATATCTAAGATAATATGTGATATCAAAATCTGTGATTACGTATAGTACAATAAAAGAATTATAAAAAACAACATATTGTTTTAATTTATGCAATTGTACAGTTATGTTACGAAAGTTTAAGTAAACACAATAATAATTATTTATTCCAAACACTTTGCGTCGTGACTGTACTTGACAACAAGAACGAGTGGGGCATTGTGGAATAACCATTAGAATATTCCAATTTGCCCCACTGAACTGTCAGTGGGGCGCTGGTGGGGCAAAATGGACGGATTTTAATGCGATTCCACTTTGCCCCACCAGTGGGGCGTTTTTGGTGGGGCGAACTGGAATAGGCCCGATTGATGCATCGTCTGCTCAAGTAAGTACCTAATCATACTACCAGCAGAAGGTGGGTAAAGTCAAAAACTACCCGTGACACTTGATTTCATTCGATTTAAATAAGTTTAATTATACCTATATTTATGTAATAAAGCTATTTATTTCATTCCAAGATTAAATTAATTTATTTAATTCATCTTTACTTCTACTCTCTAACCAAAGCACGGCTGCTGCTTTAAAGAATAAATCTAGTAGTATTTTTTCTAGCTCTATAACGAGATATGTGAACAAAACATGTAATTTGTTAGATTGGGATAATATAAAAACCCACAAAGATACCTCATTATAGGATAAGAGGCGACAACTATATTGACTGTTATAAAGTTATAAAACGGGCACTTGGGCAGTTGATTTACGATCACTTTGTCATTTGAACGCATTTTGACGAACCCGTGTTCTACTACCACACGATATATTTATTGGAGCGGTAAAATGTGAGAAATTTGGTAAGTTTAATAAATAAGTAAGGAAATTGAATAGTCCAAATCAGAGAAAAATACAAAGGGAACCTCATTAAAGTAAAAACTTGATCGATTATAAAAGTTTTTTCACTAGTAGAAGTAGAAGTAAGTACTATTTTTGAGAAAATCTTAACTTTAATCTCAACCATGTAAACTTTCCTCTAAGTTAGTCTGTGCCTGCCTGTTGGGTTGTCATCAATCTAGGTATTTAATTTAATCATTAAATTATGGTCCTACCCTATTTTCATGTCGTTTAAGTCAGCTAACCATCTGTGCTAAATGTTTTGAATGGAACGTAATTTGGTATTAAAAGGTTTTTGGTAAAAGTTTTTAAGCAGTTGAATGCCACGCGACACCACTTAAAGGTATGCGGTTTTATTGTGGTTTCCGAAACTTCGCAAAAAAGATGCCATACGTTTTTTTTTCACTTTTTAATGTCAACGTAACCAATCTATTAGGCATTGTTCCACCGCCATCACCTGCTACAGTTCTGCAGGGTGTTTATCATGTGAAACGAAAAAAAGAAAGTTATGCGTTCCGTTTCTGTAACCATAACAACTTGCCCAAAAGTCTGCAATTAGGCAACGAAAAAGAAATCCTAAAACGGTAAAGATACCGTTTGAATGATTGCAGATAATTAAATGGTGCAATATAGCGGTGGTTATTTGGGTAATGATGAACATATAGTGGTTTAGGTATTGGCTCCATAAAGGGTCGACTTCGTGAATATTCGCGGTTGTACTTGACACGCGATCTGCGCTTCACGGAAACCTCAGGTAGGTAGGCGCCGCCGCTGGGCACATTCTTTGGGATCTTTTGGCGGATGACTAAACACAGGAACTTTACCGCATTACTAAATACCTATCGTGCACTATATAAGAACTACTTCTGTTTAATTGCCGAAAATACTAACCCCTGTATGATTTACTATTTATAATAACAACTCGTAATTGAAGATTCAAAAGTTTTGAAATTGTGTCTCCATACCTATTAGTTTTTGTGAATAAAAATAAGAGATACCAAACTTATAGGATTCTTACGTCGCAAATAAGAGTTTTTATTATCTAATTTAAACAACACAACGTGAATGGGGCGTAACCTCACTGGTTTGATCAGTGGACTCTCTACTAACTCTATAAAACTTCAAATACTATTTAATTTTTGTTATTTCAATTATGAATTATTTAAATTTTACTCTATTGCACATACCTAATTAGTCTAAATTGCATAGCACAATACAATCATAAACTTACAAGTCGATAGAATACTAGAATATCTAAATATTAGGTAGAATAAGTTTTTTATAGACAAATGAAAAACTTACCTACTCTACTATTTCTCCTCACCGCATTATCACCACGACCTTTTTAACTCTCGCCGAATTAAATAACTCGTTACGTGCGATTACACACACGTATTTGCCTCAAAGGAATTTGGATGCCTTAAAACAGATCTACAAGTTTTTTCTGTGGTCGATAGCCGCGGTAGGTAAGCCAGCAAACCATCGGTAGCTGCCTCCGACCGATATTTCATGCGCAAGTTAGTTCAAACAAATCGTACGGTGTCTCATCTAATTACGTCAATGTTTTTACATCAACGATCACAAAATTAACAAAAAAAATTGTTATTAAAATACAGAATGTTAGATTGTTTATGATATACCTATCCGTTGCTACAATGCAAACAAACCCATCTTTTCAATCCCTATAATTGGTCAAATAGGTATACTATTTGCATAATTATTTTAATTACACAAAATAATCGAAGTACCGAGTAGCTTCCGATGATTAAAACAATTTCGTTCGGATTTCGCTTCTTTTTGTGAGAAGCCAACACGATATCATGTTTCCATAAAATCATCGGAGCGACTATTATTCTGTGCTCATGCTTTGTTTTATATCGACGGGCGCTTACACTGTACTATGAACCTTCGTAAAGCACTTATAAAGTCGTTGGTAGAATGATCTAGAAGTACGTTAGCACATTTTACAACGTCTAGCTCTGATGCCCAGTAGCCTAGGTAACTCGATAAGGTGGATATCGCTCTGCCTCCGCTCGAGTATTCGGTACGATTAAGATGAAATTGTTTTTGTTTTAATAATTTTTTTTTCAATATTGGGCCTGTAGTCGTTGTGTAGCATACAATGAACCCTGCAGGCATTGCTCTCCTTATTATAAGTAATACGACGATAGATGTACTATTGTACTCAAATAATAGCCTACTATAGCTTGATAGAGAGGAATCTCTAGCAAGAGCCGATGTATGAGGGAATCTAATCCTACTGTAATCCATTGTTTCTCTCTAGATAGCTATTATACAGCCAGTGCTCATAATATTTACTTATACTTTGCCGCCGAATTCCCAATTTTCGTTGAAGCATGTATATATCATACGTGTCAACCATAATTATTATGGATCTGTTGAAACAAAAAACCGGCCAAGTGCAATTCGGACTTGTGCACCGAGGCTTCCGTGCAACGCAACTTAACCTCGTAACTTTGCGCTATCGAAAAGATAAATTAGATTTACAGACTAACTTATCTTTGCCATTATCAAAATATTATGTCCATACATCGTCATACTACTGATTAGTTCATAATCTGCAAAGACCTAGCTTCTTGCCAAATTTCATGATTCTAGGTCAATGGAAAGTACCCTATAGGTTTTGGTTTTCTTGCATTTTCATACAAATATGCGAATAAACGGCCATATCTTTAGATTGGGTTGACATAGAAATTTGATTTTTTTACGGCTGCATGAGGTTGCAGACCTGAGATTTTATTATTACTTTTTAACTTGATCCGTCCACGCGTTTATAGAATATAAGTCTTGACAGACAGATAGACAGACGGACGGACGGACAACAAAGTGATCCTATAAGGGTTCCTTTTTGTTCCTTTTGAGGCACGGAACCCTAAAAATAGACCATCTGTCAATTTGTAACGGTTTGCCAGGGAAGAGGCAAACCTTCCGTTGAATTCAGTAGCTGTCACGCTTGACTGGATTTGTTTTGTCTTAGACACTCATCGATAAATTAATTATGTAGGTAACTATTAATTTAAAAAAATATATATTTCATGGTTTTATTGGGCAGTCAACACCGCATCAGGTTTTAGATAACAAAGATAGTTTTACATAAAGTAAGGCAAATAACAGACTACCACGTAAATAATTATCATATTTGTATTTAATAGGCAACAAAAAGCATATAAACTAATTAATCTAACTACTTGATGCAAATTCGACAAGTTTATATTTTTGGTATTTATTTATTTATTTATTTATTTATTATTTATTTATTTCATAACAACACTTACAGTTAAACCAAACAAGAAATTTTATATAAGTACTTACACATCTATTATCGCTGCATATTACATATAATAATATAATAATAATAATGGTCGTATTAGAAACATCTAAAGCAAGCGGAATTATTTGAAACCCTTTTATATCGTTCTAATATGAATTATTATTAAAAAAAAATAGGAGAGCGTAAAAACCAATGATTCCCACCTACTGCGTTCCCACTGCACGTCACTCGCTCACGTAACCAAATACAGGATGATAATATTATAGGACGCTTTATCGGAGCGTTTATTTTAATTCGATCTGTCAGAAAAGAGACAAAAAACGGCTGACTTGGGCATCGCTACTGGGCGCATCGGACGCGGGCGCCTCCACCTCGTAACGTGATCACATGAGCGGTTTGAGAGAATTCCGTCATTACGAGACTGTAGCGGAACATTTTAACTAATAAACGTTACAAAACTGGATAATTCCGGTATTCACCAATAAGTTGCTGTTATAGATGTTTGTTGAGAAGTGGAATGAAGCTCTTACAAATATCAACCGAAAATAGCATAATAGCGCTCTACCAAAGTTAGCGAAGACTTCAAGATAAACGTAATATAATTTATCATATATTGGACAGATATCGGTGCAGGGCGGAACCGACACGAAAATGTACGCAAAAAATGCAGTTATCTGCGACGCTAAGCCAATAAAATTATGATAAACAGCTACCAAATAAACTATGATAAATGTCTTTTAAAGATTATCCTAAGCTTAGTTTAATTTTAGATGTACCCTTATCCTAATAGAAGAGCCGCGAAGCCTGGGCGCGTCAGGTTTCGCGGTATGAGCGAGGCGCGCAACCACGCAATTTCCGCGAGCTGCGCCCGCGCAGCCGCAGCCGCGCGCTCCGCGCCGATTACGAGGTGTCGCTTTCCACCCGCTCTGCCTCTATAATGTTATTATAAATCTGAGTGAGTAGTCTAAAGTTAGGCTGATATTCATAAACGGTTTTGAGCACGAACTCAGAGTGACCCTTACTACTATAAATAGGGAAATAAGAGAATATACGTGTTGTCACGATAAATGTAATAAAGTCAATAATTCAAAAGTATTCCAAAAATAAAACTAAGTATAAAACTGCCAGGGTGTGCCTATTAAATAACCATGAAGTTTCTACACTTACAATGTCATAATTCTATGAAAACTGACAGTTGTAAGACTGAACTCAAACTCAGCTCGCACTCTAAACTGTCTGTGAGTATCGGCCTTATATTCGTACATAATCTTAGTCATCCTTTCTATTAAGTATACCTATGTAATATTATTATTAAGATTGTTGTTTTGTACTACTACATATTAAGTTTGTACTACTTTGATTGTAAGTACAAATAATTAATTTACTGCGATTAGTTAATTACCTACACATTTATGTTTATTTGTTGAAAATACTTAGGTACCCACAATGACTAAATACCTACCTTAGTCATTGGGTACCCAACTGATCGTTTTTGTTTTGTTTATTTAAATCAGTGGCTGTTTGAAAGTTATTTAATTTACTTAAAAACAATAGGTAGGTATAGGTACTTAGGTACTACAACAATGCGTGATTGTTAGAAAGCTTATAGGTAAGTATGTATTATAAAATTGATACTAAATTAATGTTCGCTACTGTACCTACCTACATTTTAAACCCCCATTTAAATACAACAATAGCTCTACTAGTCAATTATCGGACAACAATAAAACATACCCAGTATCTACCCATTATTAACTGATAGGCCGTATAATTTATAAAATTGTCAAAAATTATATTCCGGTAGTCAGTGGCCAGTTATGATATTTTTTGTGTTATACCCTCAAAACAGACACCGAAAAAAGACGTCAGAAGCACGCGACACGCGATCCCCTGGCGTCTCTGCCGACAAAAAATATTACATCAATAATCAAATCTCCGCGGGTTCCGCCGATATTAAACGGCTATAAATTATCCTAATAGGTAAACTATTAAATCGTGAACGATCACTCACAAGAATACTTTGAGTCCTTGTCCAGTTCAAAAACATTTTTTGTGGTCTCCCCGGACTAACCGAAGATGGTTCAAATATTAGCAGCTACCTATTTGTATGTAATGATATGGTAGACGAACCGCTTAAATACACCGTAACCATAATTTTGGGTATGAACATAATACCTACCTATTATATTATTATTAAAAATATACTCATATTTCTTAAAATAGAGCTGCCGTGAATTCTTCCACGTCCTTGACATTATTAAAAACATAATTGCACGCACACTTCGCGTTATAAGTAGTTACTCGTCATTGATCTCCTATAAACATACTCGTACCTACATACAGCAAAGCAAGGGTAGATGCAATATTATAATTACCTGTATATGCTTTCCATATTTATAAACTTATAATTTAATTAGTTGAAAAATGTTAATTAGTTTTTTAATTCGATTAATTTTAATTTAATATTTATTTAACATTTTTTAATTTAATTTAGACTTCCTGAAACATGACACAAGTCTCCTGAACTACACTTGAATAATAATTGAAATTTTAAATAGATATTTTCAAATTATTATCTTATATTTTGTGTTAAATACCTTTACAGTCTGACAAAGAATTAAATTAAAATTAAAAATAATAAATTAAATCAAGAGAGTTGTAGGTATGTACAGCTAACAGCAGATCAAGTGAAACACTTTGGACTTTGGATCGTTCTTATTATCTGCGTCATAGAGTTGAATTCGTACTGCAAGTGCTACATTGCATTGATCTGTTGTTGTCCGTACGTACCTCATACCAAGTCTCCGCTAGCGACATCTATCTAAGGAGGAGTTCAAACTTCAAATCATTATCCTTCTTTTCTTAGAGCAAGAACCAAACGTTCATTCCTTAGATAAATAAATAATATACCTACGAGCGCGCCATCTTTACCTACTTGTTGTTAAAAACTCAATGGTTGTGTGATGGCATTACTAATACTGCCATCTATGTTCTTGTCAATAAAGTTCCACTTTTACTGATATACTACTTGCTAAAATATGCTAGTGATATTTTCATTCAAAGATAGATGGCAGGCACATCGCGTAAAGACTATCGTGTGTCGTAAAGACAGTCTGCAGGACCGAGTGGACAGAGTGGATATGGTTACCGTAGCTAGAGGGCGGGCGCAACGCACTGCATACCGTATTATGGTAAAAATATAGGGAAAACCTGGGACTGGGAAGCGAAGGGCTGAGATTTAGGGTACTTACGAGTAACTTTAACTTTATATGGCCTATACTATACCTGACTAACCCCTGAGGCCCTGACTGATATCGATACTATGAATTAAGAGTTAAATTAACTTAGTTGAGTTATAATTGATAATCCCGTACATTCCTAAAGGGATAGGCCTGTGGATTTCCGTAACTTTTCTTTTAATCATAATATTACTCAGTCCTCCTACAATAAATATCTTATGCACTCAAGGCTCACTCTTATACAAAGTAAAGTAGGTTTTGATATTGGTTCCCTAGAATTGGAATTTACACCTACTTAGCGACCTTACTAATTAATTAATGATGTTGTTCAAGTAGGAACAATTTATAAATTTCCGTTCGTAAAAAATCAGAATAGGTAGATACTTAATAATAAAGACTATTTTGAATTCCAATGTACCTCAATTTTTACTTCATTCTGTAAGGTAAGACTTATATATGTAGATAAATAATCTATACTCGATATTTTTTTTAATTAAACCATTATTCAAGTTAATAGCTTTCCTGACCTTTCATGCTATTTTAGGAAGCGAGGGGTTTCCACAGCAAGCCGTGTTATTTAAAAATTAATCGCCCTTAACGAAAGTGGGGTGAACAAAGTATTTGGTGATTATGTTCAAACTTCGTGGTAAGAACATTTAAGGAAATATAACAGGAAGTAGGAAATATAAAAGTTAAATACTTTATGTAAGTTCTATTGAAGTGACGTTCGGCTAGAAGCTATAATGTTTAGTTAAGGGCCTTCCACGACTCAACTAGCGCCGCACATCTTGAAGAAATAATGTGTATCTTCCAATTTAATCAATTTTATTAAAAAAGCTATTTACAAAATGTTTATTAGGATGAATACTATTTTTTAAATGCTTATTTATAACGTGATTCAATTTCGGCCTACATTCTACCTTCATTAGTTTTGTAATAGCGTAACGGTATGTAGCAGTAACAAAAGTTTTGGTCTATCTACATACTTACTTAAGTCAAGTAGACTATTGATGCTCTGCTTTGGGTTCTGCCCCCTTACCATGAACTCTTATAGCAGGATTACTTCAATAATACTTTATTATTTCGTCCCATGAAGTCCTTAATAAGCTTACTTTAAGGTCGTCATGGTACGAAATAACAAAGTATTATTGAAGTAATCCTGCTATAAGAGTTCATGGTAAGGGGGCTGAACTGACGACTTAAGTATCTAGACCGGATTGAACTGGATAAAAAGGAAACTAAAAGATGATGGTGGAGCCTAAAAATGCGAGACCAAACTAAATTATGGGAAAGACGATGTCGCATTCACTGAATACTATGTTAGTTGGTAGCAGTTAGTCATGAGAGTATTCTACGAATACAAAATATCATTCTCGAATAAGTATTTTATACCTACTAAATCATAATAAACCTACATAAGTACTTACCTATATATCTTTCCCGAATAAGTAGAGCAGAAGAGATAGCATTTTCTTATCAAAGTCTTTACGTAAAAACATTTTTCCAATAAAGTTAACAAAGAATATAAACGTTGACAAAGAAATCCGCACTCGTTAAAGGTACTTTAATATAATTGTAGGCGGGCTAAACGAGCCTATACGTGCCCGGCTTTAATGCCGAAGGCTTTGTGCGACGAGGCATTTTATTAAATAATTTGTTAGGCCAAAATCGGTGAAATATATAATAAATATATAAATACATAGTAAATATTACATTCTAAAACCAAGAATCAAGAAATGAAAGTAATGATAGAAAAAAAACATCACCATTAATAATATCACATTTTAATGGACAATAATTTGAAAATACAGTAGTCTCTACATTCGTCATTAATAGTAAAATGTCGTAGAATATTACTTTATCGAAGAATTTCGTCTTTGAATTGGACACATTTTCATGAATATAGAATATATAAGTAGTAAGAAATCTTAAAGATTATTAACCTTAATATAGGTATATAGATTGAAGTAGCATATGAGGCATTGAAGTTATTTTTATACCTACTTCTACGCGGACAAAATCGCGGGCACAGCTAGTTGTAATATAATTCTGATAGAGATACTTAGGAAATGGAATGCTTTATTATAAGTATTTAATTGAATTCAAAGATATGTATGCGATGCGGAGTCAAAAGTACTACTATAATAAATGTATAAATGACTAGAAACACGACTAAGCTATGAAAAGACACAATCTTTAAAATGCAGTAAGTTTTACACACCCGCCTGTACAGCAAACGACTCTTTCAACAGATTTTGTTAGACCGTTATAACTAGCTAGTTATAACGCTACGTACAATTTTCAAACTTTGTAGAGCATAATCCTTTCCGGTTGATAAGTAAGAAAAGTCGAATATTGTGACTATTCAAAATGATTCAATCAAAAAATATTTGGCTGAGAATATTTCGTAATCATATACAAATCTAACTAGGCATAGACACATGAATATTTGTATAGATAGTTTGCTACGAGACCTACGTATATTATAATAGTTACATTTATGTTTAGGTAGGTACCTACCTAATTGTTAGTTATGTTATGAATAAGTATTCAATGGATTAAAAATACTATAAGGTTTGCATCTTACTTTGCAATACGTATTGATAAGTATAAGGCATCGCAATAATGCATATTAGGTACAAGCAAAGAATATATACCTATGTAATTTTGTACAAAACAAATGTGGATACAAAAATACAAATATTAAATACTTGTAGAGTACGATGTGAAATATCATTGTTCCCATTCGTTAATTAGTTATTTATGAGTTTAGTCCAAATTTTAGCAAATCAATGTAGGTACTAATTAATAAAGATTCTCCATTTTACTATAATACATGTAAATAGGTAGAACGTTTTTTTAATGTTGGCACCAATTCATATAAAGTAAGTAATTCAAATATTCTTTATAAGCTAAATACCTATGATTGACTATCGTTATATTGGTAGCACAATATCTAAAAAAATATTTAGCTTAAACTCGAGTAAGTATAATTATCTTTTAAATTCTAAAATAGCAAACATATAGTAGTCGGTACAATATTACCCGAAAATTTAGTTACACGAGTACGAGTGGATTACCTAAAATATCTACATATTATAGTTACTAAATAGATAAATAAATTAGGCTCAATTTAAAATACAGTACTTAAGTCACATCAAACACTTTAAGACAAAGAATTGAAATAATATTCAAACACACGTGTAGATATATTCAAAATATACACAAAGTAGGTATCTAAATCCTAAAGATACGAGTAGTAAGGTGATTAGTAGTAAATCTCATATTTCCACCACAAAGTCGCCAGTAAACTTTCGGCAGTATCGTGCAACGTGATTTAAATATCACTCTCCAACAGGCCGGGTCGTTTTGGCGTATCTTCGGAATCTATTAATTTTATTTCGTCCGCGTCTTTAAAAATGCTAGGGACGCACTCACCCATCAAGTGAGGCTGTCCATTCTTATTATTCCTGACGCTAGATTTTTTTCCGCCTTCATCTAACTTAAGCATCTCGATTTCAACGCCGATC
The DNA here is from genome assembly GCA_963506565.1 of Tachystola acroxantha. NCBI lineage: Eukaryota > Metazoa > Arthropoda > Insecta > Lepidoptera > Oecophoridae > Tachystola > Tachystola acroxantha. Next base: position 9,212,521 of record OY735874.1, read on the forward strand.
TCATCTCTATCGACCGCCGTCCTGCTGGGGCGGCGGTCTAGTTCCTGTCAAGTAGCTTGAAAGTTAGCAAATTCACTGTCCTCATCTTGCAAACTCTTCTCGGCGAGTCGAAAGCTCTCTAAGAACTCGTTTAAATCGACTAGTCCGTCTTTATTGATGTCAATCAACCGGCAAATATCAACCAACTGCTCCTGTGTCATCGGATTCGGCATATACCTTCCTATAAGCTGACAAGCTTCTGAAAACTCTTCGAGTGTGATGTAGCCTGCAAATTAAATCGTAATTATATTATATGCTAGCTGCTGCCCGCGACTTCGTCTGCGCAGGATTATAAAATATAGCGTATGTGTTATTCTGATGTATGAGCTATATAGTTTCATTAAAATCCCTTCAGTTGTTTTTGCGTGAAAGAGCAACAAACATCCATCTATCCATCCAAACAAACTTTCGCGTCTATAATATTAGTAGGATAGTTTTGTATACACATTTCCTATGTTATTATGTGTGTCATTTCCCCACCTGAATTATCCTTGTCTAGAATTTTAAATATGGCTTCTAAGCTCCTTTTATTTTTGTAGAGAGTTTCGACAACAGTTTGTGATTCAGCCTTCCGTCCGTTTCTCTGTAAAAATTGTAAAAATAACTTTTGTCATTCAATTTTACAATACAAATCAATGAATAGGAGGAACTAATTATCAGCATAATATGTCTTACATTAGAAGTGAGATCAAATGTGTCCATGTATCGAACTTTACGAGTTTCGGGATCGGTGCGCACGAGTTTATCCTTGAGCATCCTCCAAGGGAGACCGAGGTGCGTCGTCTCTTCCATCGCTTGGCACCAATCACTGATGGATATGTAGCCTGCGAATAAAGTTATTATTTTACAATGGAATAATGAAAGAGACAAGCAAGAGAGGATGCTAGTTACGGAGGTCCAGGCTTGACCCCCAGGTCGAGGTTACAAGTACAGTCGAAGACAGAGATAAGTATACAGGGGGCCTCAATAAGGTTGAGAATTTCTCAAAAACTACTGGACCGAATTTAATAATTATTTTACAGTTAGGTAAGTATAGGTTTAACTTTTATCTATCAAACAGTGAAAGAATTTTTGCAATTGTTCAAATAGTTTTTAAGAAAATATCTCAACCTTAAAAACTCTCCTGTACACCTTTCTTTGTGTTCCACCGTACATAGGTACCTACTCACATACCAATGAGTTGTATTTTCAGCTTTTTTTTAGATTAAAATATCATAGGGAAACCTGTGTGACGGCATGTGAACTTTGGCACAAAGGTATCCTATTAGAATCGTAAAATTCTATAAGTAATAGTATTTTTGTCTAGTTTGCAATTCCATGTTCATCTGAACAAAACCATGACACGTTACATTTAAGTGTATCTTGTGGCCTATTTCGGGGTATCAAAGGAAAATCACGCTTTTCTTCCCTACAAACATTATAAACTGACTTTTGATTAATGGTGCTATAATGGCCCAGCATAAAAGATCATAATGACAAATGAGCTGAAATTCGCGTTAAGAAAACCTTCAGTGGTTACTCTTTGTTCCTCAAACTGAATGGATGTGACTGCTTTAAAGTTGGCAAAAATTAATGGTTTGTAGCCTCTACTACAAAAACTTTTGCCAGCCTTATTAGGTCTAATTAATAACAAAAAAGCGTGTCCAAGAATTTATATTTTTAGCTTCGATAACGAAATTAAGTAATATTGATGCAAACGCTAGAAGACTGATCAACAACTCTTCGTTACTTTATTTAAATAATTTAGCACGTATTCATAAACGTGATTTAAAGTTACTCCACCGTTTAGGCCCCTTATCACTTTCTATCTTATCCTTTTTTAACGAAGTGTGAAAGGGATAGCAACACGATTTAAGGAAAGTGAGGTTTAACTAGGTTTATGAATAACATAATAAAGAGTTCAAAAACTTTATCAATACCTACCACTCTGATCCAAATCCATGCTCCTGAAGGTAGCTTCCAAATGTCTCCGTGCCATTAAGATCTGATTGTGTAGTTCCCGCATAGCCGAGGACTCCACAAGGCCAACTCTTTGCCGGAAGGTCAGACGGCGAGTCCGGGAGACAGCAGCTGTATACTGGACGAACTGACGTTCTAGAGAATTCCCACACAACTTCAGATAGGCGCCTTTATTGGATCCCAACTCATAATAGTTGGAGGCTGAGAATATTGTTATTACCTGCAAAAAATCGAAAAGATTTTCTTAAGTTTTTCTTTCGTCTGCCACTTTAGTCAACCCTAAAATATAAATGACTCGAAAAAGGAAAATCCTTTTCTGAGGCCCCATTCATCTAGAGATTTAGTTTTTGTACGAGATGTGACCTTGTGAAAAGTATTTAGGATTAGCCGAGTGAAAATTAATGTGAAAAGGAGAGGTACGGACAAAAACAGATCAATGGTAACACTTGCAGTACGATTTTAACTCTTACGACGCACATAATAAGAACGGTCCAAAGTCCAAAGTGTTACGCTTGATGTGCTGTACATCACTGTTACATTTTCAGAGCTGATGCCGCGTTTCTATCCGCCAGTAAACTCGTGCAAGTCTTCCATGAGTTACAAGCTGTCGCGACAGAGAAGCTCTTGCTACAGATAAGAGTTTACACTTCCAAGCTGCTGTCAGGCAGACTGTCGGACATTTCTTGTAGAGGTTTTCTTGCATGTGAAAACGCGCCCTAAGACCTGTCGTTACGAGTAGGTACCACAACTTCAATAAACCTCATTATGAGAGCTTTATCGACCAATGTTTTCACTGTGACAAATGAGAGTATCAATTACCTAATGGAAACTGTGCCCACAGGTTCTACAGGTCACAGAATTCACTCTACTTACAAGCGGGTATAGTTTCGTAACGGCTAATGAAGATAGGTGCTCCTAAAAAGAACATAATTATTGTCTAAACTCTAGAGTAAAATGCTTACGTTTCCGTTATGCAGTATCTCGTACCCGCCGGGCTTGCACTCGTGGCTCCTGACCAAGAAACTGAGCTTATTTTTTTGCAGGAAGGACGCCGTCACGTCTGGCCCGAAGTATGTCCCAGCACCGCGCAGCGCATTGGCCACGCATCCACCATTGCATTGGGGATCCGACCAGAGGATATCGAACACCTAAAGTACATAAAATAGTGGATTAGTTGGTGTATTATAAAGGAAATAAATCGTAGCTTTAAAGCCCGACACATACACGAGCGGTCTGCACGCGGTCTGCGGCTTGCGGCCAGTTAATACACTGCTAGTTTTCGGTAGTGATCTGCAGCCTAGGCCGGAGCTCGCTAACTACTGGACGTTAACGACGGGTGAAAATGGGGCGGGGCATGCGACTCAACTGGCCGCAGGCCGCAAGCCGCGTGCACATCGCGCCTGTGTGGGAAAGACTTAATACAGACTGGGAATTTTAAAACTACTTCGTAAGGAGATTTTTTCGCAAACCAAATTATACCTACAAAATTGTGTAGGAGTAAAATGATATTTACGAAAATCCAAAGATTACCTACACCAAATGTATGCTCTGCTCGTCGTACAATACCACAGTTGCCTAAATTCATAAATCTTTGCACCTGTCGCGAGAACAAAATTTACTGGTATAATTTCCATTCAGAAAATATTCCATGGATATTATTCTAACTCATCGTACGTCACGGCATTCTATTGCGGTGACATTCGCATCGCAATGGGCGTGAAGTAAAGAATTTTCAATTTCGCAAGCTACGAGAGCATTCATCGTGACACAGCAGTTTCCAGTAGTAAGATTTTTTTTACTAATCTCCTGGTGGACCCAGCCTGGCGTTATTTATATTAACCGACTGCCGGAAGAAGTAGGGAAATGTATATCGACTGTATGTATGTTGGTTCTTTCGTGATCTCCTAAACGGCTTGATGGACTCTGATATATGGTGTCGTTAGATTCGTATATATTAATCCCGAGACAGACATAAGATTTTCCAATAAGCGGTTGGTTTTTTATAGGTATAAACTCTTTTTAATGTGTTAAAAACGCATCACTTTTACTTGCGCAACACCTTACCAAACATGGGCATGGCACGACTTGGCATAACCTTGGCATAACACATGCTTGACATATTATATTCACCACACTACGTAAGCTTTAACTGTCTCTACCTCAAACTATAATGGGTACCTTTTAGAGACAAAGCAATACTAAAAAGTTACAAACAAATAGGAGATAGTACCAAGGGCTCGTATTAGAAAATTTAGCAAAGGTATATAAACGTCTGTGTAGGTGTTATTTCAATTCCATTCAGTGATGATTTATGGTTGAAAGAGTCCCAATACTCCCGCAACCCACATATTCTTTCTTTGAGATGAATGAGAATGGAATTGGAAATGGATGAGATACAACATATGCATACAATTACAACGGGATCCCTTTTTTTCGCATAATTTTTTTGTCCTAATTTAATTTAGCATAATGAGTTAGGCATAATGTTTTTTGTCATAATCATATTTTGTCATAATTGTTTTTGGGCATACAATCTAACTAAGCATAATTCTAGTTTGGGCTAATCGTTTTTGCCCTAATTTTGATTTCCATATTGTTTTATGGCATATTGTTTATTCGTCTAATAGATATTATACATAAATAATGTTTGTTTGTGTATTTCTTCTTTTTTGTTGGTATTGGTGTTGTATGTATGGTGTATTAGGTAATAGTAGGTTACGGTGCGGCGGGGGTGGCCCTTGGGCCACCCGTAAGCCGCCAACATGATTATTTTATATACAATCAAAAAGTAGGTATTAGGTAGGTATATCAGATATAACTTAGGTACCATAGTGTAATAGTAGGTTACGGTGCGGCGGGGGTGGCCCTTGGGCCACCCGTAAGCCGCCAACATGTTTATTTTATATACCTACAATCAAAAAGTAGGTATTATAGTGTAATAGTTGGTTAAGGTGCCGCGGGGGTGGCCCTTGGTTTAATTTTTGTTTTTAAAACTTCAGGAATATATTTTTCGGCGAGTAATTAATATGATTATTACAATTATGTTTTAATATCATTATGCCAAAGTTTATTTAGGCTTTATAATATTATTCTTAACAATCTTTATGCTGTTTGTAGTTATGCTTAATAATATTATGCCTATAAAATTATGCAGTATGCGTAGTTATTACTAGGACAATTTAAGGTATGCCATGTTATATTATGACATAAAAATTTATACACAAAAATAGGGAACCAATTACAACAACATATAATTTGCACTAGAATAGTAAGACGAAATCTGATAATATACAATATTAGGTAAGTAGTATATATTATTTCGATCACATTACCCTTAAATTGGATCATGTGAAACGACCGGCAAAATTAGATAGTTACGAGTATAGCTTTTGGTAAGATTTAATCAATTCCTAATTGAAATAATTTGTAGTAGGTAAGAGAGGGACAAATGCAGGGTGCGCAGTCATCGTTTCACTTACAAGGACCCCTTGTCAATGAGTGGAATATAAAACATGTAAGTACTAATAACGTCTACCTCATCCATCACTTAGTGACCGAAACCTCAATACGACGCCTATCGTTTCTCTAATTAGAACCACATCAACCGGCCACGCGTGGGACGCGAAATGACATGACAAGGGTGCGTGCCGAAAACAATTGCGATCAACCACAAACCACTAGGTACATGACGTCAGCAGCCATCAGGAGAAGTAACAAGTAAGTAGGTACCGACGACAGCACATCAACGTACACAATACAATTGCAATCTAGGACAATGTGTTGCAATTGATGTGCTTATAGTATGTACCTTTAACCACTTAATATGACGATGATTATATTTACTTAACATCCAGTAGCGGTCCAATTCCGATTGAAACAAGTCAAAATCCAATTAGAATGACAGGAAAATGTAAAACAACATTATTAAAGGCCTCTTTTGAGTCAATCTTGCGAGGAGTCTGAATAATAAACCGATTTGCATAATGACAATACATCTAAAAGCTTTTGTTAGATTCAGATAATTCGAAATTATTGTACGAGTATTTTGTAACCACAGTCAAACAAGGCAGCGATTTGTTAATTGACTAATTAATTAATTGCTGTTGGTAAACCTGAATTGTCTCATGAATATAGCTAAATTTGTTTCATGGGTAGAGCGTAGGTAAAAATATATATTCTTTGTAGGTATTTGCACTGTAAAAGCAATACTATTACATTAATTTATTAATATGTAGCACACCAGACAACCCAATATCATAAGATACTTCGATACGTTCAGCCGTCTTAGGAATTACTTTAAAAATACTGTGAAGCACTGAACATTTTTGAAAGAGTTATATTATGTCATTGATGACAAAATTGTGAAAAAGTATATACTTACCGAATTACATAATAAAAAAAATATCTTTCAGAAGATAGAAAGAAGTCGTGGCTATTGAGATAATCGCGTCTCGCACCACAGGGGTCCGGCAAGCCCAACGAAATTGTATTACGCCAAGGACGGCAGTTGATAAAATAGCTTTCAGCGAAGGATATAAGATTGATGATGGCTGATCTAATAATAGAGACAAAGCGAGTAATCTCTAGAGAAACTGTAAAATCCTAACGAATTCTGATATTTCGAATGGTAAATTTACCATTCGATTCAATGGTAGATTACTAATCTAGAATTTTACACTTTCTCTAGAGATTACTCGCTTTGTCTCTATTATTAGATCAGCCATCATCAATCAACAACAACGTGCTTATAATCAGCAATCAACAACAACAAAATGCCAATGGTAGAAGACTCTTTGGCAGCCCGGACAGCATCATAGAGGTGAACATGGTATCTACTATCTTTAGAATTGAAGTGAAAAATAAAAACGTTTTTTTTTAAACTAATGATACATTTCAGTCACATAAGGATAACTGATTTTATCTAGAATCATTAATTTCTTTTTTAACCTAATATTTTTTTATTCACTCTATTATCTGTAAATACTGACAAATTAAATTAATTTCTTTACATATACTTATACCTATCCTATACATAAAGTAGAAACACATTCTTCCAAACGTTTCTTTCCCAAGAATTATATAAAATTGCTTGTTTTTCGGAAACAGCAATACACGATCTAGTTAGATTCATCAAACAAGTAAACAAGCCCATTTCATCGCCCGATTGCGTCGCAAGTCGCAATATATTTCGTGCCCGAAGATCCTCACAGCTGGAGATGCTCGCCGAAACCGAGGGGATAATACTATTAGTGTAGGATATTGCTCAACTTAATGCCAACGAGGGACTAACGAACTCCAAGACAGCAATCAAGTTGGGCTGATTGGGCCTTCTGAATCGCGCTCAATTTCTATGAAATATTTACAAAATCTAAAGGATAGACAGGGTAATCAGACGAAATTGCGTTGATTTTCCAGCAAATTCAGAGATAGAACACGACGACATCGCGTGCAATGGAAATTAAATAATAGGTAAGTACTTAAGTAATAAAAATCTGTTCTTGTTTTTAAATAACAATAATAGTTTTTCAAATGTTTTCGTCAATTAATTAAACTGTGTAAGTATTATTCTTCAAAAAACTTCACAAAAACTCGCAGTTGGTGGGGTTAGCAAAGAACCGGCATCGCAATCGACGGCAGCAGCGGTAGACAAATCGATATCGGTTCCGAAAAGTGACTCGTTCTGAATGATTAATCGCGAATGAGTAACATAGCCTACTTAGACTTATTTCCGGAATGAAAAGTTCCCGTTCCTTGTTCACGTCGTGACTTGACGTCGGGGATTTGAAAATTAACACCGGACGAGCAATCTGGTCCTCGATTGACATCCTGGAAATATGTGACGCTGATGCTCAAAGTGTCGGTAGGCTCATTATAACCTATGTTATAACGGTTGAGGTCACAGGCGCATCACGAGGAAAGATATTTTATTTAAATTTTTGGCCTTACACATGTCATTCATAAATCATAATGAACCCGCATTTATGCCCAAACCTTAATTGATATCACATTTTTTTTAAACATTCGCATAAAATCGACACATATAGGGGAATATCAAAATTACATAACTGAAGTGCAGTCAGCTGCTATCAGCCTTGACATGAATTCGGGTTCACCCTTTCTAAAATTGTACCTACTGACGTAAGTATTTATATTTTTAACACATAGCCCTCAGCTAGATATCGGCTCTCTTTTAGGTGGTACATATTAATTAGTACTAGTACTATGGTAGTATATAAATATAGGTAAGTACATATATGTGGCTCACCTGTTTCCATTCCACTTTGTCAATCATTTCAGCTCCGGGAGCTGCGCTTTCAGTCACCGGAGGCCGGAGTAGAGACACATACTGAAAAATGCAATCTCGTCAATTTCTAGGAAAGTATAAATTCAATGATCAGGAAAATTGCTATAAAACATAGTACTACCCCCTATGGGTATATACATATAGATAATACGAGCAGTTAAAAACAATCTTGAATTAACTAAATATTGAACAAACTGAAAAATTATAAGAATGGATATGAAGGAAGGGCTCCTTCACCCCTTCACTATAATTTCACTTGAATTTTAAATAGATTCCTGTATATTACGAAACCGCCGTATTCATCACCAAAGCTTTTTAGAACCTAAATACGTGCCAGAATTTTCGTAGCATTTTCGAACCAAACAATCGAAAATCTATAAAAGATCCATTACTACGTCATTTTCAAAATGCTACGAAAACTCCGGATATGCAATAATAGGCAAGGTGTGTACCTAATAGGTACATTTACCTACTGGATAATAATGAAATTGAAGTGGAAATCAAATCATGGTTAAAGTTTAATGCTTAAAGTTTAATCTTCACCCTTTACGCAAAAACCGGGGTTCAAACTGAGATCCATAAATCTTAAACATCTGCCCCGTTCTAAATCGAGCAGGTTATTAGATTACTTTGGCCCTTCAGCGGCCGGGCCTTGCCACCTTTATCAGTTGGTTGCTAGAGTTTCCAGTTGAGTGATAAACATGCCTTATCTCGTTTAAGGCTGTGGATTACGTCGCGTGGTAGTCGGCAGTATCGGAAATGCCTTCACGATAACCACTCGCTTTTTAAGGATACTTAGGGGCAAGTAAAAACAAAATAGGATTCAGAAAATTTTTAACAGTTTAGACCAGATTTTCTCCTTCAAGTGGTTGGGTGTACTACGCAGTTATTTCCGTCTACGGAAGGTACGGTACGGAGCTTAGATAAAGCCGCACTGTAATTGGTTATTTATATTTATTATTGGTGTACATCTAACTAGAATGACGAGAAGTCCACGGCGACCTTCATTGATGCAAATTGGACTCTGAATAATAGCCAATACCTTTAATGCAAAGACAAAAGCCATATAATACGGCTCCACTATTCAGGTAATAGTTCCGTAGTTATCGCTTGCAATAAATAACTTTCATCGCCCTCAAGTGTTCAAGGTAGGTACTACGAGTTCCTAATAGTAGTTTATTTTATTACCATCATAAAGTTAAGTCATTATTAATACCTTATCCCGTTCTAGACTGCGGATCATGTCAAGGTCTGTGGTGTCTGAGATGCCTCCATGTACGATGAAGACGCGATTGTTGATGATGGTGCCGAGCGGCAGCCAGCGATACACGCCTTCAATCAGCTTCAAGAGTCGCTCTGCGTTGTGCTGTTATACATATGTTTTTATGACGTTTTAACTTAGTATGGGATAATGAAATGGAACATTACAAAAGAAATTGTGTGTCTGGATGGAACTGTTTATTCTGGGCCAGCCGTGTAGTTCGGTAAAATACCGTAAGCTTGCTCTGTGTAAATAGGCAACCGCAAATACGAGTATAAGTATTTTACCAATTACCGCCCATAATAAGTCTGCTGAGTTTAGAATTCGATAGGTACTTTATTTTGATTTTTGCATATTATGAAGATTATCTCAACTAGTGCAACATATATAACAAATTAATAAGAAATCTTACCCGATATTTTTGTTGAACTTCTTTTATGAATCCGTACCTGAATGAGAAAATACATGTGTTTACTGTTTTATGAAACAACTCTAGAAATGAAACAAATTTTCGTAGTAATACCATGTAAGTACCTATTTATTTACAAATGTATTACCTACTGTTACTTACCTAGAATTCATTATGAGATCCTCGTGATTACCGCGATTTAGATAGACTCCTCCAGGGAAGGCCAGCATGCAAGCCAGGAGAAGTAAGAGCACCTCTAGTCCCTTCTTGCCTCTATCCACAAAGTCGCCGTTGAATATGTATGGATTTTCTGGCGAAGGCAGCCCGTTCTGTGTAATACAACGCATTAACAATTCAATCAAACGACGAATTAATGCAATGAAAACTGGAGAAGTGGAGATACGTCGAATAAATGCTGTCGAGCACATTTTTATTCCTTCTTTATTATTTTCAATAAATACCAAGGTATTATTATATCAACGTCAATAAAACCCATCTCACTCAATCCCATATCATAAGTTATAACAAGATGTCATGTTCGAGACGACAACGTGTTCTAATGGATAGAACGTGTCACGAGCTTCGATTTTGGGTAACAATTGCTTATTTATCTCAATATTTCTGTCATCTATATATTTCAAATCGAGGAAAAATCTAAGTAAGTAGGTACTTACCTATATTTTCTTCTTGATTTGTGATTATTATATTAGTTAAGCCAAAGAATATAATACATATTTTACCTACGGTAAAAGTTAAGATAAATTAAAAAATTCTATGAAACGTTCGTGAAAAATAACGACATTGATTTATACTATGATATTATGTTTATATCAAATAAACAAATCAAAACTATCTCAACTACCTGCAGGAGGTAGGTAATTCAAAACACATAGATACAAATAAAACTCGAATATGTTCAATTTAACATTTTCTGTAGAATTTATTAGCCCAACAAAAGTGGTCTACTTGTCCACTCTGATTATCAGCCAGTGCAAACTAGCAAAAGGCACGACGAGTCGGGAAAGTTAATTAAACTAGCTACGCACACATGCGACATCAGTAAACTTGCAAGCTAATCAACCCTTACTGGCTTTATGAAGATTACCAATACCATTAATTCTTTTGTCGGCGGGCCCAGCCCTAAAAACCATTACTTGCCTACATAACATGCGTATTACTTAGTATTAGGTGTTATGTAGATTGTAGATAGATAGAAATAAATACTATTAGGTATAATGAAAAAATAACATTATCCATTTTTATTTATTAACATTTTACTCGCCCAAAAAGTCGACGTTATATCTGTCATCATCGACAGCCTTTTTTACTAAGGGACACAGGTCTTCCCTTAGACCAAGTTAGAACCATGGTCCATCTAAAGATTGATGGATTTCACATGTCCTAAATATACTTTTTAATTCTGTAGATTTTCGTATTTCTATTTCTATGTTTTCCTTCATCGTTTTGAGAGCATTCAGTAACGTACGAGTACGTAAGTTTTCTAATAATTGTGAAAACCTCATGGGTATACAATACGTAGTCCGTATCGGATGTGTTTTAATCACGGCTACACCTAGCTCTCAAACATAGTATGATTTTTTATGGAGTTTAATTGACGGTGCCTATATTCGAATAGTAAAATATCGTCATAGAATATCTAGCCTCCACAGGGGATGAATGTCGCGATCTCGTGAGTCCTATCAAATAGTCAAATGTTGTTATTCATAAACCTAGTTAAACCACACTTCCTTTAAATCGTGTTGCTATCCCTTTCACATTTCGTTAAAAAGGTTAAGATAGAAAGGGGCAGGGCTTTAAATCACGTTTATGAATAACAGCCAAAGAGTATTGATATGATACTCGTATAATCCTAATGTAATTCTGAATTTCTCAGAGGCAAGACATTTTCGTTTTATGTGACGTGATACTGACTTGAAGGGTGGCATAACGTCTTTATGTGTGACACCCGCTGAACAGCAATCAGGGCGCATTTCGCGAATCCTTACATCTGCAACGACGTCCGCAGCCAAGGCCGCTTACGCAACGTCGGTTGGGAATCGATACCCAACGTTATATAAGCATTATCCTTTGACGTACGCGGGCACGTAGGCGAGAGCTGTGCCCCTAAACAAAAGGAAATTTATGTGGGTAAGGATTAATTGCACAATTTTTCCGCGTTACCCAAATCTGGCAATTTATTACCTCCGGCCAAGAATTTAGCTGCCCTTAATATGCCACTTTACCTGCACTTTCTTACATTTTGGTCCTGCTTAATAACGCTATAGGCACGTTAGATCATCATCAATACGGACGCGCTTGAGAACAAACAAATAGGATAGTTTTTTAATTAGTTAGTTCGGCCCAGATTCACAGCACTACCTACTAGGCCGAACTAAATCAAATGTTAGACAATAGACATCATGTAGTATATCTGTAATATTTACAAAATGCAATAACACGCTATGTTTCATTAAAAAATATGAGCAAAATGACTTTTTGACGGTTTTACGGTTGAAAAACGCGCTACTAAATCAGGTCGGTAGGTAGGTAAACCGAAGCCCAAATCAAGTGTCAATTTTGTAAGCAAAAGCTACCCTACCTAACATTTTAAGCTATTCTATGGTTATGCATAGTTATTTTCACATTATTAGATCGGATTACTTTATTTTCACTATGATGAACAGGTTCGATCAATCAGTTCCTTCAATGTTACATCACAACAGGTAATTAGACGATCATATTTGTTTACAAAATAAGACACTTGATTTGGTGGCCCAAATCAAGTCTATGGTATAGGTACCTACATTCTGTTTCCTGCCTGCTAAGCAATGCATATTATAACACTTAGTTTTACTTATGATAGAGGTAAACTTCTGTACAACCGCGCTTATAAAGATTGATGTGTCATCATATTATGACATGTGATAGACACTATTTTAAGCGTTCCTGAAAGGAATTTTACGAACATTTTCTCACTATAACAGCATTTTCAGGGGTGTCGACAGAGGGTGTCGATGCGGACAGGCCGGTGGACAGTTTAGATACTGTAGAGGCGAATGCACGTCAAGTACGGTTGTACAGTTCGTAATGTCTGGCGCTATAAGAAATGAAATCGTACTTCATTTGTTGCGATTGATGCAAATACTACATAACATCGATTGTAAACTGAAGTAAAATACTTACTTATATTATTATAAAGTGACTGAAACTTATAAGCGGCATATTCTTGAAATTATAAAAACAAAACGGTAAAATAAAACCCGAGCCTTTGACAAATTATTGAAAATAAAATTGTTTGCTTTAATTATGTAAGTACCTTATAGTTTTTAAATTTATATATACACATACCTATATATAATTATCATATTTATATTTTGTTAATTCTACGACTGAATAACCTATATTATCTTTAGCTGATCATACAAATATGTAGGAATGTTTATAGTAAAAAACAAAAATGTCCTCAAAAACTATACGTGCGTTTTATGACCGTTAAAAATGCAAGGGTTTTCTGAAAAAAGAGCGAGGAAGTCTTTAGTGACAACCTTATCGCTTTATTACCCGAAGCTACGTCCGAAATGGCTCCGCTGATTATACCTTCTGTTCTCTCGATAAGCTTGTTCAACTATTTTAATTCTGGTATCCATTTTTTTTATTTCTACGCTAATTGAGTTTTCCAGACACTATTATAACTTACTTACATATAGAAAAATTACAATAACACAAAGACGAAGATTTAAATATTTTACTCTACAATACTTAAATATACATATAAAACGAAAAAACCACGGTAGATAATAATTATACTGAGAGTAGTGGAATGGAAATCGACATTCGTCAAGTAACACCTTTTATGGAACAAATAACAAAGATTCGAGATAAGATCAATTGTCAACATCATGTCACAAGTTTGTAGGGTGAAAACAATAACAGGAAAGAAAACTTGTACAAATTAACGAGGTCGTCCGGCGTAACAGGCGGTCTATCAATCAAACAGTGGCCGGTCAGCCGGCCAACACAATTAGATGACGCGTGCGCCGGCCGGCACTCCCGTTGGATTCAATGTTTGCCGAGGCCCGCCTGACGCCTCCCAAGTCCAACGCCCTCTTGACGTCAAGACGTTTTTAATGAGCGTCCGCGAAAATAACCTGTAGGAAAACTTACACTACACTACACAGGTATAAAATTTACCTCTGAAAAGGCATTTCAACTTTTGTATTCCGGTCACAGAAACCGAAGGAAGAGCGAGTTTTACTTTTCATCCGAGCTTTGCAACTAAACTTTTATAATACAAGTTGTCAGTAGGTACCCGTATATTCTACTTGTATCTACAACAATATGAATAGTAATACAAGTAAAAATGATCGTACACGTTTGGTTTTATTGTTGTTCTATACAAAGACATTTCATACTAAACAAAACTCTTTTGACAAAAGGAAGGAAACAATAAGCAAAGCTCTTACATACGCAACTCCCGCAAGCAAATACGCGCTCTTAGCATTATTGCTTTCCTGAGTTACGTCACGCACGATTGAGATACTACCTAAATCAAATTCAAATCACACAGTAACATCTACATAATACAGGGAATATTCAAGACATCTCTTGAATATTAAACACACCTAAAACCTTAACTATTTGTTCAGCAGTTATTCTCAGTGAATGGTCATGTAAATCCTTAGTAGAAAGAATTTGTTGCATTTGCTATGTGGATATAGGTAATGTGTAACTAAGACTTCCACATTGTATTACAGTCGATCGACAGCTCATCAAACTACACAGAACCGTTGCATCCCCGACCGTATGCCCGTGTGTTACACTTGATTTGATTTCGACTGCACAACTTATATTCCATTTTCAGATAGCTCCATGGAGCAAAAGAAAAAGCCTAAAAGGTCTGAATTGCCGTGATTGGTCGTGATCAATCAATTTCACCGGATAGATTTCGGGTAACTTGAGCTTTTCTGTCGGCGAAACTGCGTCAGTGCCTTTACCTTACGTAAAATTGTAGCAGCAAAGTAAAGTCTTAGCTAGAAATATTTCCTTTCACAATTGCCTAATAAGAATATTTTCTTTATGTCGCTGTTCCAAAATTACTGAACCGTTAGAAATTGGCTTTGTGACGTCGCATAGGCAACCGTAAAATCTCGCTTCTGACATGCATTATTAGTAGCGTGTCTTTCGGGATAAGAGACGAGAAAAGGAAAGAATTCCACCAATATCTTTTCCGTCTTACTTAACCCCAATGATAAAGGGTATGAAAGCAATTGACGGATTTCAATTTATTACGTACCGCGCTAGGGGTTCGCAATGTTCGCATCATGATGACGTCAAATGGTGTGAGTGTGACAATGGCGTATATACTCACTCATGTATCCATTATTTATTTGCTATCATCACGATGATATCGACATATCTTCACATAAACGTAGTGCATATATGCTCTTTGGCCTCACAGTAATTTTATTTGACTAAAATTTTTCGACTCCTGACACTATTGCATGTCACCATGATCACGAGACATGCAGTTATATGGGAGAAATTGAATTTATTTTCTGCAAATAAGAGAAGTTGTCACTGTGGAAGTTGCTGGAAAAAAAGTGGCTGTTTTACAAATTGTCTGAACGCGGCGGCGGTCGAGTTCTTACCTTTACTTCATCAGTCTATAGGCATCTATAGATAAGTAACCTATCTAATCTAGGTTAATTACACACGTCAGGTCACATGCACTGCGATGTGTCACTTCAAAAGTCTACTATGACCAAAGTGGAATAAGCCCATTAAAATCAGTGCTACCACCATAGATCGTGTATTTTACAAGCTTTTTTTATAAAGTGATTCGTATTTCCACGAACTTTTTATCATCAAATCAATTAACACGACATGCTAGGCAGACAGCGTATAAAATATAATGCTTTTATTTATATCCATGTATGACAATCGGTAATACCTGACTTTACATTACGTAATACTTATTACAGGTTGATGTGCTGATTATGTGGTATCATGTATTCCTAACCCTATACCTACACGATCAATTCACATATCTACTTTAGTTCATCATAATCATCATCATCAGCCCGTATCAGTCCACTGCTGGACGTAGGCATCTCCCAAAGCGCGCCACTCAACCCAACTCTCGGCCCTCTGCATCCAGTCCCTGCCAGCCATCTTGCGAAGGTCATCCCTCCATATGGTCGGAGGGCATCCCACACTACTATCTACTTTAGTTAAGTGATAATAACATCTAAATGTAAACAGATATATGCATGCACGTCAAGTAGGTGATTCACCACTTCTATTGAAAGTCTTTTGCCGGTTTTTCTAGTCACCATAGTACCTACCTTACCTAATTACACAAATTAAAAAATATGACATGATAAAATGTAGACAATGCTACTTGCAATAAACGATATAATTCTGATGCTTACCTTATGGAATATGACCAGCAAATCGTCAAGCTTTCCATGCAGGTCTCCGCACACAGTGATCTGGCTGGAGATAGATGTGGTCGCCACGTTGATGTTGGGCAACCTCTTCAGCATCTGAGTGGCTTCTTTCAGGATATGCGCCACGTGCTTCGGATGCAGGCGGTGCTGAAATATGAACTTCAATCATTCTCGGAGTTTTTTTACGGGCATCTGCAACCCCTTGTATTTTACCGAGTTACCTATATCCTGGGAGATGTATGTCCGACCTCCCAGAACGTCTTCTCAGTATGTATCTAGTACCTACCTAAACTATGTATGCACATGTTTCTGAAATAATATTAATAATAATAAATTATTAAGAAAACAATAAACCCGACTGCATCATTATTTTGATTAATTTTTTAAAGCCTATGTCACTCCTACAATCAAGACGAATCTAACGACACTCCTGATAATATGTTAAAATCCATGAAACAGTTTAGGCTACAGGGCGTGTCAAAAAATTAGACACATAGTACCTACACTCGAAAAACATAACCCTCCTTCTTGCGCAGTCGGGTAAAAATGTTTCCTACTGGTTTTAAAGTACAAAACAAACCATTACGACAAAATCAAATCTCATTTTTTTTCCCTTACACTGCAAATTTCTTGAAATTTAATTCACCGAGGGACTGAAAAGCTGATTATGTATTCGGAAGAGACCGAAAAGGCGAAGTCAATCCAATGTAAAAAGTTTTCGTAGGCGTACAATCGTCCGTCGTTCATAAGCTGCCTTTTCAGTTAGGTCAAAGTTTGACACTTTGAAATCTTTTAATCAAAGTGCCCCTTGCTTCGACAATTTAACCTTTTGATCCGAAAACTCAAGGGACTACAAAGAATTATCTATACATATACTTAGACAAAGTATTCCATGGGGTTCATTGAATCGTGACCCTTGCAAAGAAGGTTGTTCAACATACACTTTTATATATTAAATATAAGATCATTACAACTTAACAAGATCACCGAGCAATGGTCTAAGATCTGAAACTGCGACTCAAATGGGTTGGACATCGCAGATTTGAGTTCAAACGTTACATGTGTGATGTTGCAGTGGAAAAGTACCTAATATACAACCTTTTAGCTTAGTTGCAGTAGTTCCTCAACTACTGCAACTATGCTAACTTAGTTTCGTTAGTTGAGGGCAAAATCAGTTACATTATTTTATCCTACAGCTTTGAGCACACTGCACTGAGGCTCTGTAGCCTTATGCTAGCATAAAATTCGTACCTGCATGAATTATAGCTAGTTATGATATAAAAAATTATTTTGTAAACATGTACAAAGTTACCTTTTTCTTCCTAAAGGCTTCAATCAATAGGTCGATATCCTTCCTCTGCAGTGGGAACTCTATGTCAGGGCCTCGGGCAGGCTTCGCGGGAGCCGTCTCATCCACACCCCCGCCTTCATCAGACTCTTCGGAAAACACCTGTTCCACTAAAATGTTTGGTGAATTTTAGTGTTAATCAATTATTAAATTTTTAAGCATTATTGTTATTTAAAATTTTATTATAGTTACAATAAAAAGTTCTTTAACACTCAGTAATTAAACATTAACTTCATTATTTTAGTGTTACATACATATAAAAACTTATTTTCAATACAAAACACAGTCATTATACGTACAGTTTTCTCATGTATGATATAAACACGTGTCTAGGTACCTACATAAATGGAAAAGGGTACTAATTTCCCAGGTGGTTAGAACCAATTCAGAAATCAACAGTGCTTATCTAGACTGGGTGATTTTATTTTATGTACTTCAAGTAGCATTTTCTTATCTAATATTAATTTTATGATAATCAAATTAAATACCAAAATAAAGTCTTATTTAGTAAGATCGCGCTTATTAATATTTCACTTACATAATTAATTGTACTTGATTATATAGATTGACTATAAAAAAATACCTATGTATTTTCAAATTTCGAAAACTATTTCTACTTGTTCCAGTAGGTAACCCATTTCTATAAATTGCAGAAGCCTGAGCGATACATATCTACCTAACAAGAATTTAAACAGATTATGAAATTGTTAGAATAGGATTCCGTTCGACCCACGTCAACTAGGTCAAAAGCTAAAATTTGAATAGGATCGGAGATTGAGCTGAACCGTTTCCCCGAGTTCCAAAAGGGTATCATAGATTAAATAGTTAAAGCTGGTTAGAGTATGCGACAGGGCAGTTTGAGCTTGAATTTTGTGTCACCTTTCCAAGAATAACTCAACTTTATCTGCATTGATGCACGGCAAAGGTCATTGCAGTTGGATTATTCATTATATACACTCAACATGTGTAAACATAGTGCTGTATCGCGTGTTCGTTAGTAGTAAAGTGAATAAAACACTGAAGAAACCTTCTAGAGCGACATTAACAAATAGGGACATACCAGACAGCCCCGCACTATATAATTAGATTTCCCCAGCGTAATTGCGAAATGTGAAAAATGCGCGTAATATTTTTAATGCGAATAGAAAATGACGCAGCCATACCGAGGTCGTAGCAGTGAGATTTGCATGCAATGTTGCTTGTAAATTACATTACTGTCGCGAGCTTTTATCTAAATTGTGCGACAAAAGTATTATCTGGTTTTCTTTCCGACTCGGGCAAAAAAGTTGTTTTGTTTACAATTAATGCAAAATTGACTTTCGACATTTTCATTTCATGCCCCCAAACAATCACTCCTCATATGTACAAAAAAATCTTTGATTGCGATTAATTATAACAGTATATATCTACAACGCTGTTGTTGTGATTCATAACATATACGCTGCACTATAAAATACCTATTTGAGTAACTTTGAATTAATAGAGGTATTAAATGGTATCTACTAAATCAGCATTGGGTGTAGGTATATGTGTTATAACATAACGTCAATATCATTCATGTCATAAAATGGAACTACAGGAAGCTCTTCACGAATATCTTTGTGCGCCTTATTATGTAAAGGACTTTGTGTGTAAACCACTTCCTCTGTGAGGTCGAGGTGAACTTACGAACGGAAGCAGTCCTCGAGGTTCGCTCCGAAGAAGGCCGTCCGCTCGTGTCCCTCATGTGACTCAGCAATGCGTTGAAGAAGTTATAGAGCTGCAACAAAAGATATACTTGTACTTGTTTTTCTGTGCACAAGATACTGGAACTAGGTCGTTCATTACACTTTCAGAAAATATATCTTGTTAAACTTTCGTGGCATGATAAGTGTGCTTCTGAGGAACAGGAAATATACAGGTGTAACGTAAAGCGGAAATAACAATAAAATTATAATGTAACACACAAATCGATCAACTGATCGGTACAAAATGTATGAGAAATAAAAAAATCGAAACGTCGTCAGTTCAGTTAGATACCGATACTGAATATCTAATAACGGCTTAAATACCTACTATGGCTTTCTAGTTACACCCATATTTCTTAGTTCGATTAGGTATGTAGCTACGAGTAAGTTTGTTTGTATTCATCGTATTATCGGTTGCGCATTCAGTGTACATACATGTTTTTATACTATTGTAGGTACTGTCCACTAAATATAAACAGTATTCTCGATATTAACATTATTCGGGTAAATCATCCCCCATCAATGTGGCTAAACTAGGTCTGAGAAGAGCATAGGTCGTGTTCACTCGTCAATAATGTGAAGCCCGCTCTGTTTTCTCAGTTTCTCTAGATTAAAGTGTCGAACACTCTCAATATCGTGCTCTTGTGCTCTCGGTTGGCTGATCAATGTTTACACTGACTGGAGACAATGACTAACGACCACATCTCCATAATATACTGTAGCACCGTATCACATATACATCTCCAACAATACGAGCAGCGGAATATCCTGGTGGCCATTTAGTTAAAGATCCATACAATATGAACATTCGTCTTCAATCACAAAAGGTTTGGTCCTAAACCACACCAGAAGAAAATCTTTCATCCTTAATTTATCGGTACGGTCGACAGCACATAAATTTCAATACATAGGAGCTCTACTTGCACGTAATACTTAACTGGCTTTGTGAAGGTTCATGTAATTGACTGTATGTTCTCCCTGAATACTAGACAACACTACTACTAACTTGTGACTAATTTACCGCGTATACATATAACCAATATCATAGAATAAAATTATATGCCTATATAATATTATGTTCCCAATCTCGTTAACAATATTATTTAATAAAATGGGCACGACGCTATAGAACGGTGCTATCTATAATTGTCAAAACTATGAATTAGTATAAATTGTGATCATAGAAATGGTAAAGGAGTGACAAATTCAAATTATGTCGAATTGCGAATTGGACTAATTGAGAATGTGTCCAATGTCGACCAATCCATAAAGTAGCAGAAGGCCAGTTAGGCTGATTACCAGCGGTTACCGTTTAACTAAATTACGTGTATGCATATTAACAGTAATTTTATATTAAGATTGCCCACGATATACCCGCCAATTTAAATAGAATTTCCATAAATATTAGGCACCACAGAGATAGGTGAGTTCATTAATTTTACATAGACAGTAAACCTTTATCTTGTTTGGACAAATTAAACGTTATACCTTTGTAGACAGTCTAATATAACCCAGAAAGAGTAATTGCTCAAGGTTCAAGGCAATTGCCTCTAACCACTTTAATCGCACGTCGCGTCGTAGCTTTATGATGATAATTATCTAAGTTCTACCTAGGGAGTGATGAAACACGCTAGGTGTTTTATTTATCTTACACATACCTAAATATTTGCTTGTAAACACGTTACAATACAGCATCATGCAGCATTTTGGTAACACTTTCAGTAACTATAACTGCTTATAAAGTAGCTATCGGTTTAAATGAAAATGAAAAACTTTCCTATACATGATCTATTACTACAATTTGTTGGAGCATGCTCATTATATTGTTTTAATATAGTATAGATATATCGGTTTCAAAACATAAATTACCACGTGAGTGTTGAGACTTAAAATAGAAAACAAAGTTGTTTTGTTACTAATTGTAGCTGTTGATAAAATGTCACGCAAGCAACGATCGTTTGCACGAAACTTTCTAACAACGCTTAATATGATGCAAATGAAACAAAATGCTTGGATATATAATTTAAATTCAACTTTCAGACAACTCCATTGCATGAAATTCACATTGTTCGGTGAATTTGATGATAATGCGCTGTGGCCTTTGTTCAGTGGAACCGAATGAACGCACTGAAATGCCCACTGAACTTCGTGATTCAGCGAAACCGACACTTCCCTAGAGGCGTCTCGACTAGTTTGCTTCATTCTTCCTATTACCAACCAGGACGTGTAAAATATTATGTGGCTAAAGGGTTGTTTACACTTCAACCAGTTTAAAATGATAATATCGCTAAGATCGAGTTTGTGGATTTAACTTGTTTGTGAGATTATTGTGTAGTTTCGCCATTTAAACATAGATAGGTACAGTCGAAGACAGAGATATGTATACAGGGGGCGTCAATAAGGTTAAGATTTTCTCAAAAACTACTGGACCGAATTTAATAATTATTTTACAGTTAAATAGTTTTAATTGTTATCTATCAAACAGTGAAAAAAAAATTGCAATAGGTCTTGGTTTTTGAGAAAATCTCAACCTTAAAAACTCTCCTGTACACCTTTCTCTGTGTTCCACCGTACGAATCACTACCGATCGGAGCTATCAAACGCTTGTCATAGCCTAGCGTCTGTATGTACCCCGCAGGAAAGTCGCGCAAGTTGACCGACTATACACCTACGGTTCTGCCGAAGAAACTTATTTATATCTATTATTACCAGTAACCTTCTTGGATTATGCCACTAGTAAGGGCATATTCCAATACACATTCATGTGGACTAACTGCAAAATCACGGTAAGATACGTATGCAGTTCTGATGCACTTGTTCCAACTACACGACAGTGGGATTTCAATTGCACATGTAAGCTGATTGGTACCCGAGCACTTTACGCGACGGTAATATGGCTCAGATTGCAATGGTTTTATGTAGGTTGATGTGCTGTTAAGTGTACAACGACTGCACCCTGACTGCGCAGTTGCCGCGTATTAGGATTGACTGCAGTAACCGCAGCTTTTCAATTGGCTTGCAAGTCGTCGTGTAGTCCGTCTGTATAGACCCTTTATCTCTATTAATTGTATATGAACTTGTGGAAATTCAAACTAACATCTTAAGACATTAATAATTCACCAAACACCTACCCGATAGTCCCAGGTGCTAGTTAACACTATTTGTGTAGAAAGTTTGTATTAGGAACGATTCATACTGGATACTCTACATGACGCGTACATTTGAAATGTCTTAACAATGAAATACACACATTCAAAGTTGGATGTAGTTCTAAGGTTACTATTTTATCGACTTTTTTAATCGTCGTCGCTTGTGTTATTGAACCCTTGCTCTATTTTTTTCAATAACTGTATGTAACCGTCCTAAGTTTGAAAAGTGCGGTGACTCGCGAACGAACGAAAGATTCAATTGATGGAAGCAAATTGCTGTTGGCTGGGGGAATATTGACATACTTTGACACTTTGGCTTAACCAAAGAATTACATGTATTTTTTTTCTCGCAAAAGCACAACTTATGGAATAATTGGCATAACTTATAGCACTGAACGTTGCTTAGAAGCATTTTTATTCTGCAAATGCCAAAAGTTTCGTAAGTAAGTACCTGTAGGTACTTAAAATAAAAATGTCTTTATCTCTTGACCTGTAATATCGGGTATTACCGATAGACTTTATCTTAAAATACCAAGTCTCCATATATTATTTTAATGGATAGGTATCTATATTATGAAAATCTTTCTAATTTTCTATTAAGATCGTTTCGACCCAATTTTAACTTAAAATGAAATGTAAATCTCATCTTAACAAAACAGCGTTTCGAGTAATTTACATTTTAGAATATCTGCGAGGACGGGATGCGACGCGCAGCGTTAAAATTAATTTGATTTATTGCGTCAATCAACTACCGACAGTATAATTCGTCCTTCCTCACTGAATCAACTAAAGAATCTGGATCGTTACTATAATATCGTTTAAAGGAGACCGAAAATTGTTGCCCCATAGTGTTGCCGACTGCCGTGCTGATGAAAAATGAAGCTGTAATCGACATTTGCGTGAATTTATAATTTAAAAAAAAACTGAGGTTTCTAGGCATGCATATGCAATTATGTCAATTTGAAAAATTTCATTAGCGACTGCTTTTCATTCATATGCTACATCGCGTAAGAGCGAGCGGGACGTCTCGCTTAGAGGCGACTAATTGTAGTGTAAGTTTACTTTAACTTGATCCTGTTCGCCGGCGTACTCGATGCTCTGGAAGATGGTCCAGGTGTAGCGCCTGCGCACCTCCATTCGCGCCAAGTATCGCCGGTACCACTGCTGGATCAAGATGGCGGCCTTCATAGCTGCAACAATAATTAACGAATTTTCGCACACAAACTTAGGAAACGGGGATTGTGTTGTTAAAAATTATTTAATTACCTATTTTATTGCTAAAAGTAGCATAACGTATCTGTTAAACAACTGTATGAATATTTGTTGTATCATCATTGTCAAACAGTAGTTGTAGTCATTATTCATAATAAATTATAGGAAGTATTCATTAATTTGCGAGGCTGGTATTTCCTATCAATTAACTGTTTATAAAACCAATGATGGTTTCATTTGGTTCAATTTTATTGCAATGGCTAGGAAATTCAATAAAGTTAATGTACCATTCGTTAATGTACCATTCGTTAATGTACCTACCACAAGAGTATATTTGTGGTCCTCAAATAAAACAACATATTAAACTGATAAATTCATGTTTCCGTTTCACAAAATATAACAGTTGGACGAACAGAATGATGTAGGCTATGTAGGTATTAATAAATTGATATTAATTGCTTTTGCGTGAACATGTGTTCCGGTTCGAACGCTTTGCTCTCATTTTGTATTGATTACTGTTGTGAAATTAAATTAGGAGCTAAAATTTATTTATTTATACGCCAATAGAGTGTGAACAGCTTGTGGCCATCGAAATCGGTCGAAATACCGACAGCTTCCCAAAAAGTTTGCTTCAACAAAGCTCATATTTATTTCTATTGTTTTACGGATTAGGTTAGGCAACTAGAAAAATTTTCTTAGCAGGCACGTCGTAAGTAGCTAATATTTGTACAATTTATTTATTATTGTACTTAGACATTGGTTAGTTCATCACATCTAAAATAATTATATTATTATTATGTACAACACATGCGAACAATCTAAAGCGTTACCATCTACTGGAATTTCTCTTAATCAAGTTGATTCAAGTTCTAATAGAGGGTCGACCCGGAATCCTACCATACCTTCGGACAGAACATCTTAGATAGATAACATAATTTACCTTTCTCCGAAGTTCCGCCCGTTTCTGTACCCATACGAGCTTGGGTCTCATTTCACAAAACGGATATTCTCCATATGATAATCAGTCAATAAAAATGCAATTATATGACTAGATAATGGGAATAAGTAAATCAGGAACTCATCTACATTAGCAATATATCTCACGCAATGCTAGTTCGTCTACAAAAACAGTGGATCAGCTTTGTATTGATCCACCAACTATCTACCTTACCTAGACGTTTATAGTTATCTAACTAAAATCCCTGTTCCCGTCCCTTATGTTTATTTATCCGGTTAGGGCTGATTCAATTTACACACCTACATTGTTTAACCTTGAGTAAAACTCGTAGTTGCGATAAATGGAATTCAATTCAGTGCTCCGAGTAAACACAAACAATCGGCTTTGGAAATTGGAATTTAATCTGTGTAGATACTATAATTATGCCATCTCAATAGTTCAGTCCTAAATTGCTTCGCGTCGGTCTCTAGGTTACTCTCAAAAGTATTCATTAGTCATGCAACTTTCTTATCAAATGAGTATTTCTACTTACTTCTTTCAGCCTTAGTCATGCTGACGTCGTCTCTCCTCCAGAACTTCAGGAAAGGAGCGAGGGCCTTCATGGTACATTCGCCGTTTAGCACCCTCTTTCCCAATCTCTTGGGCACCTCCTGCTCTATCTCCGAGCTTCGGCATGAGGAGGAGTCGTCTCCCTGCGAGCGCGCCCGGCGCCCGCTGCGGAAACTCACGCAGCCACATCCCTCGGCCAAAGAGAACATCGTGGGACTCTTGTCCTTCTTATATTTCTTATCTCTTCGCTTTCGGGCACATCTTGGTTTGTTTTGTCGCGATTTAGGAATTTTGGGCGGCGTGATGACGGTGTAGTAGAATTTCAAGCATTACCAGTCTCTGTGACTGGTAGAGATCTGTAACAAGATAGTTCAAATTGGAATGCAGTCCATTTTATAACAAGAAAATGAAACTTCTCAAGGTAAAATGTAAAGTGCGCCTTATTAATGTATGACAAGTATGCAGGAAGTTTCTTGGGGATCTGCTATTAAATTAAAACTGTTGGTACAGGATAAGTTTAAGATTGAATTATTAATGTAAATCCAAGGCTTCAGTTCCACGACGACGACATCCGCTAAGTTACTTTAAGCCTGGATTGTAAATAATTTTTAAAGGAAATATTGTTCAGAAAAGTACAGAAGTAGGTTGTGTGTGTGTCAAGTCCACGGTCAGCGGCAGAAGAGGTATTTTGAATATCTGAGTATGTATTTTTATTTCAAATTTCCCAAAGCACACGCAATACAACCACCTATATAATATTATGTAATTAATTTTGATGCTGTATAGCTGCCAGCCTAGTCTAATAATAATTAATGGGTATGTTAGGCAAATTGAGTAATTTGTCTGCCTGTCTGTAATTACAGACACGTGCCTGGCTGGTGGCATAATCAATTAACGCTCTACTTTGGCGAATTTTATTTATTATAGCTACGTAATATTATAGCGAGAGTTCACTGCACCCCGGGGTGTCTTTATTTACTTAATTAATATATTCCTAATGCACATAAATACTAATAAGTTCTGAACTATTAATGAAACGAGTAACGGTGTCTGATGTAAATGTTGTTAAGTATTAAGCAACAACTATTTCTATTATCTACTAAATTTCCGCCCTTCGTCGTCGTCAGCGATTTTGGAGTAAGTACCTATCCCGTGGGAACCCGATATTTCCCTCGGTAAATGGTGCCCTCAATATATAATATGTGAAAATAAAAGTAATATGTTAGGCATTTTAGGACTTTTGTTACTCAATTTATATTGACCTAAGTCTGAGTAGGTGATGTACAGATGTAGATATATATATTTTAAATATTCGCTGCTATACAAAAGCGGGAAAATAGCTATTGCTTCCACCACATTTCCTATTTTCAACATCGGCATTTATATCTCTACGGATTACTAAAACTGCTCTGAGGTCGTCTTCTTTTAAGATTCGTCGTATTTACAGTATTTGTGACCGACATAAACCTTTTACCTTTCCTTGTGGATACATCCACTCCGTCAAATAAAAATAAATAACGCCCACGTGGGAAATAACAACCGAACTCTCATACAATCTTTTCCCTTTACGGATTCCCCAGAAAGGATTGAATAATGTTAAGCTTCTCGTAGATTTTCCTTTGTAAGCAAGCAAGAGGGAGCAACTAATGCAGTAAACCACAATCGATCGAGTTCTTATACATTGCTCGCTTGATTCCTCTGTCATGAATGGAGTTTAGTTTTCGGCCGGTAATGAATAGTGGAGCTTTAGTTTCGGTTGAACTACGACAAGTCGTTCCACTGACCCAGGTCGTTTCTGGACGCGTGCGTTGCGGTCACAGTGCGGTCAATATCTAGATAAGTCATAAAAGTCCCGGCCAATCACGAAAGCCTGCCTACCCTACTCTGTTTATCGGCGACAGCTCCAGTTTAAATGTCGCTCGTGAACCCGATTTGCTTTATTTCCCTGGGGTTTTATGTGTTGGAGAACCACTCGTTTTCCCTCAAGCGACTCGCGTCAGTTAGCAGCAATCAAATAGAGAATATTTAAACGTATTGTGATTTTTAGCTCCATTGCATTATTTAGGTACCTAACCTACCTATACTTTAATTGCTTCGTATAGTGTTAATTATTATTCACATAGATATATACTCGTGCCTGTCGATTTTTGATATATATTAACACTTATATATTATTATACCGTTTGGTATTTTTAATACGTCGTATTGGAAAATAAAATGTACAATAATAAAAAATGTCGAAAAGTTCAAAGCCGCTATAACTACACTCAGAACTCGGAACTACCTGAAGACAAGGTAAATGGAAAAGAAAAATGTTTCCTTTTCCATGCTATATTGATTCGTACCGACAATAGCGTACACTTAGGGTACGATCAAATCAAATTAAGGGACGTACAGTCGTACAAGTGCTTTTAATATATCTTCAAGAAAATTACCTAGAAAATGTTAGTGAGGGATAAGTGGATTTTACAAAGTGAATCTTTTCCATTCAGAGAGCTCAATGAAATCGATTAGGAAAGAAAGTAATCTAATTATTTGAAAAGTGCAGATTGTCTTTACAGCATCTCAGAGCAGGGAAATATTTAAAAAATTCTAGATTGCTTTGTTAATCCCATAACCAAAACGTGGTAAGCAATTCAATTTCCGTTACTGAACACCATTTTCGGTGCACTCTCTTACTATCCACCCTGTAATAACTAAAACATAGGCTGGATTTCAGAATGGCACAGATTAAACGATAAAAATGTATGAGGCGTTGCCCCAGTTCCGCTTTTATATATTTTGTTTTAATTATTATAGTAACTATATATGTGGTAAAGGTACCTAGTAAGTAACAGAATTATAAGTATTGTTTTTACCCGACTGCGCAAGAAGGAGGGTTATGTTTTTCGAGTGTATGTATGTATGTCTAATTCTTTGGCACGCCCTACCTACATCCTAAACGGCTTGATGGATTTTAACATATGAGGTGTCGTTAGATTCGTCTTGATTGTAGAAGTAACATAGGCTATAAAAAAAATCATCAAAGCAGCAAAAAACGTCTATATATAATATTGTCAAACGGATTTTTGTTTTTTAAAGTTAATTTCTGCTTGTTAATAGATATAACTGTTTTTTGCCAATTTTTCTCCCCAGCGCGTTGGCATCAGTTCGTTCGCAAAGTGGTTTTGTAAATTCTTTGTTGACGTGAAAAAAAAAATACATAAGTAATATTTATTTGCAATAAACGATCTGAATTTGGTAAAATACTGAGTAAAACTGGCCATACCTCACAAATTACCACTAATCAAATAAATGTTCTCGTTTCGCGTTATTTTATCGAGTATCATCTCATTCATAAATAAATGTATTCATAAATAAATAAATGTTCTCGTTTCGCGTTATTTTATCGAGTATCATCTCATTCATAAATAAATGTATTCATAAATAAATAAATGTTCTCGTTTCGCGTTATTTTATCGAGTATCATCTCATTCATAAATAAATGTATTCATAAATAAATAAATGTTCTCGTTTCGCGTTATTTTATCGAGTATCATCTCATTAAACCACCTCACGCAGCTCGTAGCAAATAGAGCCGCTTGTATGAGACATAAAACGAATCAAACGTTTCGGACGTGATCCGCAAATCAAAG
Organism: Tachystola acroxantha; assembly: GCA_963506565.1. Taxonomy (NCBI): domain Eukaryota; kingdom Metazoa; phylum Arthropoda; class Insecta; order Lepidoptera; family Oecophoridae; genus Tachystola; species Tachystola acroxantha. The sequence continues at coordinate 9,241,520 of OY735874.1, forward strand.
GGTTACGTATAATATAACAGTTGCCTTTTGTTTACCTACTCATAAAAAGATTTAGTAGCGAAAGCTTAATAAATTAACTTTGTTTTAGTACCTAAAGAAATTAAAATATAAATAGATTAAATATTAAGTTTTACATTATGACAGACATTTACAATAGGTAAATATGTACCTATACGAAGAAAGATATGGGTTATTCACATTATTTCAAGCTCTTGGTGTTATCACAGCAACATCTCATTAATCTCGCAACGAACGGGGAAGTTAGGTTTGACAATACATTTCTGCCCATGCTTATATTAAGAAAAACCGGAGTTAAGAAATTGTTCCTACAAAATTACAGCAAGGAACTGCGTAGGTACCTATAATTCGTCACGAGGCTATCTCAAAACCTCCGGTTATCTTAACTGGGAGCATTTTGTCAGACAAATCCGAGTTGCTCCCGAGACATAAATGAAGTGGGTTACGTTAATCTTATAACATTTTCAGGCCAATTTCATTCGTAGTCAGGGATTAACCTAAATCTCTTATTAAGTATAAGACTGCACATTACGGGTAAATGATTCTCAATAATACTAAGATATCAACCCTCATGGCTCAACCAAAGATTCTCTATTGATGTATTCCTTGTAGAGCACCAATTTACCAAAGTAACAATCACTAAAAACTGATCCGCATAGAGCAGCAATCGTATTTTCGTATTTGGTGCAAATAGGTACTATATTCGCATACTGCCGACTGGGCTAAAAGGTCAACGTGTAGTCATTATAAATGGGTAGGAAATTATATTCTTTATCGTAAATCACTACCTTTTAAGATATGAACTCAAACTATTCACTACAAATAGGGTAAAAGTGACCGCAACGAGGGTCCGGTAGACACTAATAGGATTGTTCCAACTTCCTTTGATATTTTATTTGTGGAGCCGAGGTACAGTTGCCGCGTCTATTAAGCAGCTATATTCAACTAGTATATATGCAAGGGTAAAGGTATACCTCGGGTCAGCAGAGTCATAAAGAACACACGAGCGGATCAAAAGGAGCGTGGTCCTTTCTCACGGTCCGTTTCATGGTCGTGTAGTACTACAGTCTGTACATAATTACGGTTCCTTTTTAAAGTACCACATAAAATCAATTAGATACCATTGACAAGAATGGAAAACATTATTGATAATAATATATGAATCATTTACAGTAATTGTCTGAATTCCACCATCAATATCAGAATGGACAATCCACACTCATTTTTAGTTAGGTTCGAATTAAATGTGTGGAATGGCGAGGTCCCTGGTTCGAATCCCGGTCGTTTAATTTTTTTTCTCCATTTATCATTTAGTTAGGTTCGGCTACTGTTGGAAACTGAATGCATGCAAGTAAGTAGGTACTAATGTAGCGCATAATTATTAGGCACTTCACTTAGCTATTCGTATTTGCGTATTTGTCATAATTGCCATGTGCGGTTGGTATGCTTGACAAAATATTCGTTTTATTTGTATGTACGTCAAGTATTTGACAAATACTACAAATGTCCAATAGCCAATTGAAGTAGGAGTGAACCTAATGAACTTTGGACATATATTAAAGAACTTTATCGCAGTTATGATGTGAGAAATAAATCAATGAATCCATATCGACCGTTTGTGGAGTAGGTAGGTATAAACAATTTCATCGCATTTGTATATTCTCAATAGGTATTGGATTCTCGAAAATATGGATCGTATGCACTAACCGCACAATATAAATTACACGAATATTCCGTTCCAACGAAATATCGATGGAAATTACCTTACCCTACTGGCATACATTGCTTCGCAAACTCGTTAGGGGTTTACGGACGGCGAAAATGAGTTTGTGGATCATGCTATGTTACTTGTTCACTCGTATTTGTAGCGGTTAAATACGTTGTGTATAAATGTAATTAAAACTAATGGCCGCAATGACGTCGTAATAACATTTTGATTTAATAAACATCTGTTTACAGAGTGCGGTGGTAAGGATGAAAAAAATATCCTATGGTCCATGCAGGTACGGCCATCTAGCACTAATAATTATAATTATGCTTAGTTTTTCGAAATAACTTCCGTTCAAGAATCTTAAAATTGAGTAGGAACAAAACTTTATAGTAAGTAGGTACTTGGTTATGCGAAATACCATTTTAAAATTTGTCCAACAAAAGTTAGAGCCCTCAAAGATTAACAACAGACATGTGCTCTCAATCCTGAATGAAGGATGTGAGAGACATAAAGTGGACCAAATTAGAATCATAGAATATTCTAATTGTTACTGACCGACCCCAAAATAAAAACATTATATTGTTCACAGTTCCTGCCGCGTGGGCGCTGAAACGCCGGTGATGAAAGAAACGATCAGTAAATAACGTAACAGCGCCAAAGAGACCGTTTTTAAGGTACACATATAAACGCTCGTTAAGCGTTGAGCACTCTGGAACGAAACGATGCCAAGTGCCGGAAGTTAAACATTAGGGAAAACTAAAGTTCATATCTACGTAGCAAAAGATCGATAAAATTCAGTTGCTTAACTGAAAAAAAATCGCATCATCATTTTTATGTAGTAAGTATACAAAGCACATCAAGTATAACACTAAACTTGATCTGCTTTGATATCCTACAATATATACAAAAATACATTTACATTTATATTTATTTTTTATACACTCGACAGCACATCGAAAACAAAAACACATGAATTGCGCTTTCAAGTCTTGCAGTGCAAACCTCAGATTAGATCTAAGGTGCAAACAATAAGAACAGTATGAAATTCACTTGATGTGTATCGACTGTATAGTGTATAGTGTAGTTTGGCAAACTTATTGGTCTCTAGAGAAGAAACTTGTCCACTTGAGGTCGCGGTCCCAGTGAAACTTTTTATCTCACGTGTCACGCGGCACGTGCGACCCTGCCGTTTTTCGCAAGCAGCAGTGGGCATATAGAACGGTAGCACGAATAATTTGGTTATACCATGTTATAGGTACGTCTTCGACTATACTTACCTTTCGCATTACCAAAGGCGTAGTTATAATATTGATATGACTTCGTGTCAATCGTTCGAAAGTTTTAAAATTAATGTGAATATGGGTACAACAATGACCAAACGTGTTATATACAAAACAAAACATGAATAACGAATACTTCAGTTCAGTACCTAGCCACTGGAATCAGTTTTATACCTACATTTCAGTTCAAAAGTAAATCAACAGCGTGTTACTCGTAGTTAGTTAGTTATTTCCCCGTCCAACATGACAAAATGTTTCTCCAACAACAGTCGGCGTGCTTCTGCTCGTTTTGTCACAGTAACAATGTTTGAGGTCGTTGTTTACGTGCAACAAATACTGCACGAAAAATATTAAAAACTGGTAGGAAGTAAGGAGTGAAATGAAATGCTTGGTGAAATATAATTAATGAATATCTACATACTTACTGCATAATAGTCACAAAATATGTACCTTTAGCAAAATCAATTCACATCAGCTTGAATTCCGAAAACTTGATTACTGATCAATTTTCAGCAAGTTTTCGAAAACGAAAGCTCATCCTTATTGAGTCAAAAAAAATTAGGCAAAATAAATATTAATTTTCCATTCCCAGGGTACAACTTAAACAAAGCGATTAAAGATTTATAATAACGTTGATAAGAAAGAAAGTAATAAGGTAAGATAAATAGAGAGAGAAACGTCGTTATATGTAAGTACTCGTACCTATAACGTATTATAACTATAATCTACAGATCACGTCACGCTCTATATCAGCACCCCCATGGGCTTTACGATAAGATAGAAAGACATGTACACGAGAAGTGCATCACACTACTCAAATTCCGTATTATGTCACTTCACTAATGGATGTTACCGGAAAACGAAAATAAATCCACAGTGGAATGGTACAAACGAGTAAGTATGTGCTTACACTCGACAGCACATCAATTTGAAGTACGTTGAATCTTATAGCACAGGTAATATAAACGTCACAATATATACATTATTAATAAAATAACACTTGTATCACAACTTCAATTCTTCTGGTGTAGGGAATAAAAACGAGTGCAAGTTACAAATGATGTTTTCGACTATACTATAACCAGTGACCGACGACAGTCTACACAGGTGTCCTTGAATTCATTCGGCAAATTGAAGTTGTAGGTACTCATGATAAATATTAACCCTCTTACTTATAAAAAAACACTAATCAACCACTGAACAACATGTTAACTAATCATTATTTAAACTCTTATTCAGTGATTAAACTTTTTTTTACTTATAAACGTTATTTAAGCAGTGATTAGCTAATCGTCATTTTGAACACCAAAAAATATTTTAGTACGGTAACACTGCTGAATGAATTCAAAAAAAGAACGAAAATTTTGCCTAAATTGGGGTAATGCCTACTCCAAAGTCCTTAAAAAGAGTCATAGAAAAATAAAGTGTCGAATTCAATTTGTCAACAACTTGAAGCAAGGAACTGCCGATGGAGTTAGTCATATTTACCTACATCGCAGACTTCTGCATGACAATTTTTCATTTACTCATTTGTTTTTCTATTGTTTGAATTTTCACGACGTCGAATCGAATAATAAACAGATGTCTCTTTCTATGTATACGAGTGAAAGTGACGACAAAAGAGGAGAACTGTCTCCATACAAAATATACTTTAGGCTCTCTCCTATCGCGCGCGTCGAAATTTTTTCTTCATGGATTTAGCAGTATCAAATGTAATCAGTTGTTCCGAATTCGGTCCGCCATTTTACTAATTAAGCATTTAAACAACCCAACGACGTTCATTAAACTGACAGCTACTTATTCGGTTCTTCAGGAGTTGATTAACTTTAAATAGCGTTTATAAGTAAACATTTTTTTAAACAATTGTTGAACAAGGTATTAGTTTTAATCATCGATTATAAGTAAGGCTGTAAATTGGTAAGGGTTTTTAGTAAATCAAAACTGCCAAAAAAATTGAACTAGTTACGTCACAAGTCACACAATGATATTACAAATGATAATAATTACCATTGGATCAAATTCCAGTGAAATAAATCATTGCAAAAAATTAAAACTAACTCCAAAGCACAGTAACGATGCACATAAAATTATTACTTTTTTTGACAGTTGAATTTATTGTTAATATTTCTTTTTATTGTTTAATTTACTTGAACGCGCCTAAACATCCACTTAATTTTGTCGAATGAAATCAAGGTCAGCCAGTATATCCACAAAAAATATTATTCCTTTTGTATAGGTAAGGTATTACATTCAGAATATTCACTCAGGGATAGATTTTTTAACAGCTCTTATGCTCAAAATTCACTCAGGCAAAATTGTCTGTGATTGGGCGCCAACGACGCCATTACTAACAAAAGATCCTCGAACTGAAAGTGTATGTTCATTTTCTGCAAACAATTTATTCGATAGTATTTTCTGCTAAAGTTTCTTAGAAGGATTGGGTATGCTATTATGTAGGGCATACAGGATGATTGTAGTAGATTGTAAAGTGGAATGGAAAGGTCAAATGTCATGGACATAAAGAGAACGCCTGCCCCCAATAGACATGCGGACGATAAAGGCAGTACCTAGTCTAGCCACACGTCAACAGGGTTTTAATTAAGTATCCTGCCTGATATTAATGGTGATGATATCGAGATGCAATCGACCATGACATCGAGTAATTCGTTGGATAGTACAGTCGACAGCAGATCAATAGTAACACTTGCAGTACGATTTCAAGTCTTACGACGCAAATAATAAGAACTGTCAAAAGTAAAAAGTGTTACCATTGATATGCTGTCGACTGTACGTACCCAGTCAGTACTTCATGGTTGGAATCCAACTAACTTTACCCCTTAATTAATGTTTGGTGTCCGTATAGGTACAAAGTTACACTTATAGTGAAGCATAATATAAATTAATTCCATTGAGATGAGAAAAAATCCCATTTATTTAATAGATATATAACAAAAATAGAGCAACATTTCTAAGATTTATTACACTATTTATATTGGAAATATGACCATACAGCTTCAACGGAAATCCATTGACGATTCACTTTCATTACTCAGTCTTTCCAAAGAAATTCAATGTGTAAAATGGATGTGGCAACATGCCAAGCGGGACGGGATGTCTAATTATTTGTATGCCTAATATTAGCTCCAATAAAAGTGTTTTAAAAATAGATACAATTTATAAGGAAATATAACCCAATGTTATTATTGATATGCAAGAAAAGTAAATGAACTTTCATTTCTTCTAAAGGAAAACGCGAAATGTAATTTGCATATAAATGTGTTCGCATTGAGAAGTTCATGGATGAAGAAGCGACCTCGTTGTGAAGATATATCTGTCGCACGGAGCATGTCATGTGGATTTCGCAGATAAAAGGGTTCAATCCTCGGGGCGTCGTGGAATTTACGGCACCCTAGTCTGCAATAGAAGTGATTATACTTACTACCCACACTTGAGTACAACACAGCCTTCAAACGAGTCGCTGCGGCCACGGTCCACATCACCATACCTTCATGTTTAAATACAGTTTGAAACTTGAGCCTAACTAACCTAAACAGGGTTACCTATAACCAGGTAAATACAATAAAATTATAAACTATTGTTAGAAACTTAAAGTGAAAGGAAAAAGAAACTATGTAGTAACAATAAAATAGCAAAATAATGCTAAAAGTGCATTCCCGCTTCTTTTGGGGCGAAAACCTAATTTCAAAGACGGGGAGATAAAAATAATAGGTAAGGTAAATTATTTTATGGCCGCATGCACCTAAAATATAGCAGTTGATATCACGTCAATCGACACATAACCACAATCACTGTAATTTAACCCAAATTACTTCGGTGGCGAAAGTCCAATACTTATTACCTGCTGTAATAAGTATTGGACATTTTATCTGCTGTAATAGACGTGAAAACGTAACCATATTTGTTCGAAGACGCTTTTAGCTTACGAGTACGTATGTCCAACCTAGTAAGGATCTGGAGGGTACAACAAATAACCAAACAAGTAAACATCAACAATTCAACGCACCAACGGTAATGTTAGGTCGATAAGAATTAAGGCTCAAAGGCCTGAACAAACAGCCTGTCACAATTTATCAACTGTAAGCCTGAAATGTAGGCGTTTTTGTAATGAATGCCATATTGTATGTTACAAGCTGATAATAGGTATCATCAAAGCTTTTTCACGGTTATTGGGAAAATTATCTTGATAACGGGTAACGGTAGAAGGAAACCCAAATTCATTATTCCATTGGCTTTCACGCATTCGAGCCTTCATTCATTCCATTTAATCTGATATAAGGTTTAGTGATTGTAAAACTGTGTAAGTCTTCTTTAACTAACAGTGTAATTAAAAGTTTACTGTTGTATAAAATTATACGTATTCTTTGATTTCTTAATAATACTAACCTTTATTGCTAGGAGAATGGAACCCTTATGACGAGACTACTAAACTTAATGTGGGATACATTTGTCTGTCCGATTATTTGAACTTGTCCTTTATTTGCAGTACGTGCAGGCCTGGTGCACTCCGCGCTTTAGGTATAAATCTACAGGTACATCGGGCGGGCGGCCTTGGGCCGCGCCGGCGCGGCTATTCAGTGGGCTGCTGCGCGCCAGATTGATTGCACGTAGCCCGCTATTTTGCGCCCGCGCTGCGACGTATTTAGCCGTCTTTCATTGTATCGGAAGAAAAAAATCGTGACAAGAATTTGGTCTAAATTATTAAAATATTCTTTCATACAATTTAGTACCTACCATAATAATTTATTTTATTTAGGGTGGATTCGACCAAACTTCAATTTATACTGGAGTAACTATCCCAGGGTTATTTTTATTCCCCGATTTTATTCTCCATTAACTTACGAGTAGTTTTACCATGCAATCTAGAGAATAGTTGCAGATAATTGAATGAAATTGAATGAATAATGAACGAATAATTAGATTAGATTTATATAATAAATCGCGAGGCTAGTTCTTGCATCTTAAATATGTAAATATGGGTTTCGGCTCCCGGACTAGATTGTACCTAGCTAAAACCTAAAAGAGTTATGTTTAGTATTGTAGACACCCATTAAAGTGTAAGAAGATAGCATGCCTATGGTCTTTTGTGATCTAATACCGTAGGTATATTTGAAATATCAGTTTGTTTACAAAAGTAGAATAATAGAGTGGTATAATAATATATGTTCATTAAATATTCAGATTATTTATCTTTCACAAGCCGGCAGCCCTAATCGTGTCAGAAGAGTAAAGAGCTACCCGATAGAAAGAGACGCACGTTGTAGGTGAATATAATTGTAGGCACTTCGCGCTGCGCGAGCTGAATTGTACTTTATTGCGTCGCTGCGAGACTCGCGATTTATTTTAACGGTTTTTAGGAGAGACTCTTCTGTACTTGTACTATTATATATTCTGTGGTACGTGGTACATTTTGCCACATGAACGCCAATAGGTATTTATGTGACTTATGTGTAATCTGAAGTAGGCATAGGTATCCTTACTCGACACTTTACAAGCTATGGCCATCAAATTCGGTCAACAATTACTTATTTCAAGGTTAGAACCCTTCCCCATCCTTTCCGCACCTTTCTGCGGATCGCTAAAATTTATGGAACACTTTACAAAATTATGGGACGAAATGGCCTCGGAAATAAAATGCCGCTTTTGCACTTTATGCTCTTAAACATAAACGTTCCTATTGAACAACATTGTCATCAGTCGCCTATGCAATTTTGTAGAGCTAAGAGAAGTCGGTAATTTTGAAGCCGACAGGTGTATCCGCAATCTATCTTCTGGAAGGGTTCCGTTACTGAAATGTATATTTTCTATAGAACCAACCAATATAATTTAACCTTTAATACCTTTAGTGAAAGCAATGGGTAAACTAATTCAAAGTGAATACAAAACATCGTAGCGTATGCTAAGTCATTGTCACCAATTAATCAACATTTGAATACAAAGCCACACACACATGAATTCACAAACATAGGTAAGTAATTATCTGCGCCGACATAGGCTGTTATTCATAAACGTGATTTAAAGTTACGCCACCGTTTAGGCCCCCTGTCCCTTTCTATCTTAACCTTTTTTAACGAAGTGTGAAAGGGAAGCTACACGATTTAAGGGAAGTGAGGTTTAACTAGGTTGATGAATAACAGCATATGGGATTAGTAGAGTCCGATCACGACATTTACTCCTTATGGGCTAGCCAGTGATTCTTATGTGATCTTCTACGATTCTTGCGTCTTATTATATGAGTGTGATGTCTTATTCTAATAATATTGACTATGTGACAATAACTATTGTACAGATGGTCCGGTCTTTTCATTTTGACAAAAATATGTATCATCAGATCTGACAGAAAACTGCACCCAATCAGGTTTCCTCATGTTGTTTACTTTCATAGTTTTTTGAAGACAATCGGTAAATGTACGTAAGAATACTCCCTGATATAAGCCTGACATTGGAATTAGTAGAAATATTTTCGAGAATCCTTTCATGTCAGGCTGCAGAACATTAATGATGCTACGCCTGAATAATAGAATCCCCCGCATCGATCGTGTGACATTCACGAGAGTGGCCAATGGATTTCAAAATTAATTAGCTACGTCAGCGGACACAAAAGGTCCTCGAGTGATGTTTGTTCACATGCAAGCTGAAACTGAAAGGTCGAGAAACGTGTGATGATGACGCACAAGTTCACAATAGGGTAGACACAAATAGGTATTGAAAATTAACATATTTCCATTGGTTTTACAAATTAGATTCCCTATCTAAGGAAAGAAAAAGGAAAAAGGTCAACCAAATATACTTAATTAAAATAAGTTAAAAATTAAATAATTTGAAATAATATTTGAAAATCAGCCATCAGCGTGGCGTCACGTCTTGTATATATAGTTCCATTCAAACTCCATACTTTTGTTTTGCCAAAAAAGTTAGGGAGCCCGAGTAGCACGACTCATCAATAACATCTCGAAAAACTAATTTCATCATGATTGTATGAGTTAATTTATGCAATAAAAATGACGTTTACCATAATGTTGAAAAATCCTTGCCTATTACAACAAACTTGCGTGTGGAGCCTTGCCTATAATTCAGTAGGGGTTCACATAATAGCCTGTAGACAATAGCACTTCATTGCGTGTGTTACGTGCTCGGTCGCCTCCCCCCAGGGATAGCCGGGAAGATAACCAGCTGACCGATAGCTACGTTATAACTATAATTTATCAGTATAATAAATAACGTACTATTTATTTGAAATAACGTAGTCTCCTCCAGATTTATGACGGCTATTTCGATCCATTTACGTATAATGATGGCTCTTCCATCCTGTAAATCGGCTTGCACACGTTTGGGGATCGATTAATCGAACTTAAAATTTGAATAAATATTAAATAGCGAAAAAATTTCGTCACGACCGGAATTCGAACGATTCCGTGTCGCGTTTTTTACAACGGAGCTACCGTGACTCGGATCAAATCCGCGAATAAAAATATTAATTCAGTATTTAGTTTTTTGATTCGTATAGCGTACCTTGTGTAAGAATGAATCAAACATTATTAATGTTTCGTTTTTTGATATAAATATATCTTCAAAATCAAACAAATTGTGTATTTGCATTTCGTTAATTCATATTTATATCAGTAACTTTCCTAACGTAACAGTATAAATATTTTGGCATCTGTAAATATCGCTACGCTAACATATCAAAACAAAACAATAAGACTGTGGCAAAGTTTGAAAGACAACGTGATAACTGGCGAGAAATACGAGTACGACGTCCTCTAAAGCCCTTTTCCGAGCACTAGGATTAGTCTAGACAAATGTCTCTTGATAACATCTAACATTAGTTTACAAGGTCTCTTTGGTATCCCGCCTAAAACTAAACGCCAAAGTAGGTTTAAAAGTGAAAAAAAAACATCTGTCAATACGAATTGTTTAATTATTATGTTTGCTTCTACCAGTAACCTAGTAATTAGTAACTTTTTTATTTGTATGAAGATACAAAATATATAAATAGTTGAACATTAAAATGTCTTCCGCAAAGCCAGCATGAACCGAACTTCAAAAACTATAAGGACAACTATGTATTATATGATGTATTATCTCTATTTTATTACGTGGTTGTAGTCTTGTCTAAGAAATCGAAATAAAAAGGATAGATTTTGCATAGGAATTAAAAGTTATATTGTAAAGGTATGAAAGAGAAGAATAAATGAAGCCCCGTAAACTCCTCTTTAAAGTATCTTGACTTGACTTAATTTCAGTTAATTTCCATTTTGTCCGTTTGTTTACATGTGTGAATATGATTTGGCTACCTATGTGTTTGCGCGTTTCCAGATAATTTTCTCTAAGAAACTGGCATAAATCTGATGAATTATTTTAAGTGAAGAAGTTGAAAACACAACTTTTGTTATGAGTGCATTATGGGTGCATTATTATTATTATTATGGGTGCATTTAATTTAAAATGCAAAAATTCGTTGTTTCGAAATAATAATAAAAAACCTTTTCAAAAACAAGATTCTCCTAGCTCGAGAGACCATTTTAATATTTTTAAGTGTTCGCAAAGTTTTCGGAGAAAAGTGAACGAACTTACGCCGGCCATAAAGGTGGTATAACTCTTAAAAGTATTTATTTCCATATTACGCCGGAAAGTTACGCGGGTCAATGTAATAAAATATAACTCCAGTACCGGTACAAATATTACTTGAAGGTATTGCAATACACTTTACTGCCAAACATTTATAGAACATAGATAGGTACCTATAAACTTCTGAAAACTGATATTATTTATTACACAGATGAAGTATAAGTCGTTGACAATAAATTGAACATTATTATTGTACTCATATCAACGTATAATTTAATTAAAGTAAACTGAAATGAGAATGACCCAGAAAATATCATCAAATAAAACTATGCGCTTACGCTAGACGAGTGACGGACGAACGCATTGCGATGTTTTGAGAGATGAACATTTATTTTTATGTTGAGCATTTATTATTATTATGTATTTATTATTATTTTTTACTCTTACAAAAAGTTATTCATTGTTAAATAAGTAGGTACCTAAGTATAATATTTCTATCCTATTCTAATCTAATACTTACATATTACAATCTATTACAATAAAACTAAAAAAATATATATAAAAAGTATTTTTATTATTTTAGTGTGTATTTGCAATACTAATTGTAAGTACTTATTACAAAATATACTGAATATGAAATAGGTATACTTTTTGACATTTAATCCTTTAAGTACACAAATATTCCGTACAACAGGTAGAATCATAGTAAAATATTGCAAATAATTTCAGTGCTTACATATGTATCCTTATAGTATTATTTTCGAGCTAATGAAGAGTAAAAGCGAAGAAAAATAGATTTGTGATTCAAATTCGAAAAAACCTAGATTGGTTTTACGTCGTAAATTAGCTTCGTTCAATATAGTTCTCACGTTGATTTACGATGTTACGTTACGTCAATACTCGCAGTGTTATTTATTGACCGACGAGGTTTAGTCTAGCGGATGTCAGTCTGCCTGCCATCCTATCCTACGGTATAATGTTGTTGTGCAAATGTCAAATGTTCCATTCTCAAAATACGAATAGAAAACCCGTTAGATCATCACTCTATAAATACACGTGACTGTTACATTTTTATGATCTCAGGAGTAGCGTGCTATTGGTAGATGTGCTACAAAACACACTGAAAGCTATACGAGTTATAATCTCATAAACGTGGACCTACTTTATGTTCAGGTGTTTACTGTTTACGGGTTAAGGCAATTCGTAATTTTTCACGTTAATTTCGTTAGTAAGGACAACTTATTTATATTTTGAGAACTTCTTTGGACCGGTTAATTCCCTTTCTAGGACAATCGGTAAATGTGTACAGGAATTCTATCAAAATACGTGGGCGATAAGGCGACCAAAAAGAGGTTAGGACTAACCACAGCGCTACTTAGCTCTCTATATTTTAATTAAATTAGACATTTTAATTGTGTACTTACTTACGTAAATAACAAATTAAACAGTTTTTATATATAATGCCTTTTGTACAAATGTGTAAAAGCTTAAATAAATAAATATACACAATATCATCATCATAGAAATAATGAAAGAGAGGAATAGAGGAAACTGATGTTAGATATTGTTTGACGCGGAAGGAAAACGTTGAATACCAGTCGCCAAATTATTTCCCTAACAACGAGCAGCCCATAATATTTTTGAAGTTACATTTATTCTGCATAAGTAACCATAATTACCTACTTAAGTATAAAAATATATTATTATTACAGACATAGATACATATTTGTAATAATCGTTAATGCAAACTAAGTTAACGTTAAAGTTAGCCTAAACTTTGTGGTTAGAAAACCATCAATTTTAATCAAACTTCGCCGTAAGTTTCAATCTCTACCTATACCATAATTTGGTAACTCTCAGAATAATCCACTCCATGACGTTCCAAGTTGTAAGTTTTGCTGTTGGCATAATTAATTAAATAATCCCTTCTAAATCGTTGTGGATGCCCTTTGGATGCCTTACAAAATATCGTGTTGCAAAACTTAATTAAGTCTATTAGGTAGGTATTTAGCTATTTTTATCCATGCTATAGGTACGGTCTGTCCTAGAGAAAAGTAGATAAGTATAGTATACGAATAAAGACATACTTTTGTCTGTTTTCGACTGTACATGTTTTTATAATGATACAATTTGTGGGTTTTCTTTTTCGTTTCCTTTGTACTTATTATACAAAACTGTAAGTAACACATTTGTAGATACATTTAGAGTTTAATATCGTACCTATATCTTTACATCTTTAGAAGTTATTTACACATAATGAATTCTATTCCGATGGTGAGACCATAGGAAAGTGAACTCATTATGAGCGAAAATCTCATTAATCACTTGTTAAGCCATTATTAAAGGAAACTGAGTTTCTTATTACCTTTCATTAAAATGGTTATAATCCTTCTAAGCTACACAAAAGAAATGTCTTTTGTACTAAATAAAATATAATCACAGAAAATATAACTTCAGGTCCAAAACTAACGCTAATTTCCCGTAGCAGCTCCAGTCTCGCTTTTCTTATCACACACTTCGCATATCTGATAAAAGTTCGCAATGGACTGATCGCAGATAAACAAAGAAAAAATAAACTTTCAGATTTCATAAAAAAACAATCATTCTCTGAACTCTCCATTTAAAACCGATATTAAATTCCATTTATACTAGTATCTTGTAAAAATATTACTAATCTTTTTATCCCAAAAAAATCTTTAACAATCTAGATATCATAACAACTCAATTTCACGATAAACCATTTACTTATTCAGGACAAGAGAGAAAAGCAGTAGAGTGTAAGACAATCTCAAATTATACAACAAAAATCTCTCGCGATTTCTAGGGTTCCGTGCCTCAAAAGGAAAAAAGAAACCCTTATAGGATCACTTTGTTTCTGAAATAGCGAAAATTAAATAAGTAAATACAACTAACTTATACCACAGAATATATAATAGTGCTTATACCTAGCTAGTCTAGGGTTTTATTACGAAAGCATTTGAAATAAATGTTGGCAATTTTAATTTCGTTTTCCTGTCAAATATTGCAGTAAGCTTCATTAAACAAATGCATATATTATGGACGATTGTTATTTTATTACGTTACCTTTGTGTGTCCCATATATATTGTTGTATTCAGTCTTAGACCATACAAAATGCGGCTTACTATATATACTTACTTATGTGTGACTGTGTGTATACGAATTCAGGCCTATATTTTAGTAACTTAGAGATAAAAACTTAGAATAAATTTCTTAATCCGGTTGAGGATTCTTCTCTAAATCCATCCGAGCCCTTTAATTTGCATATTTATTTCTTTGGGTAAGCGTATAATATAAAGTAAAATAACCGTCCCAACTTCGGCTTCTTCTTAGGGCAAAGAATCCGGATTTTCATATTTTTATTTAATTTAGAAAATAGAAGCAGCAGGCTTGAACCAGCTGGGCCCTGTCATCGAGATTTAATAAAGGGACCTACGTAAGCAGCTTCTAAGTTAATGTACTTACGCGTATTGTTGATTCTGTCTAGCACTTATGTACCCTTTACAAATTCAAAAACACGTTAAACATAACTAATGTGCTCTTTATACTTAGTACCTACGTATTGCATATTATGTAGATATACCTACCTGAGATAGGTTTATTATTCATTGGTATGTGTTAATTAGGAACGTGATACCAAGTTTTTTATGGCTTCTGCCATGTAATGCAATGATACCAAGTTAAACATAGGTAGGTTATAGGTACATTCGATATTCAAAATGTTCACAATATTTTTTTTTTCAGCCAGTATCCGTGTAATTTCTGTAAGTACCTATTTGAATTTGTTACCTATAGCAAGGAAATTTTATCGCTGACCAATACTCGTACATACATAATAATACTATAGAATATGTTGATCGCCTTTTAATTAAACAAATGTGAACTAGGTAGGTAAGCTCATAGTTAAATTACCTGCCCAAACCACAGAATATATAATAGTTACCCAAACTTTGAAGTCAACTTGAACATTAGGCAATTTGTCGTCGCAATCTGTTCACTACTCTAGTCGGTCCTCAAGGGTAGTTCACCTACCGGGAAGTTCACTTGAGATTGTGATGTAAACTTGAAGTGTCCATTATTGTTAAAGTACCCTATCCGTCTTCAGTACGATACATGTAGGGCTAGCGTATATACGAACTGCTATTTGCTTTGTATCTCTATTTTTGCCTAATAAGCGCAAGTAAGACCTCGTAGTAGGTAATTTTTTGAAAGCGAGATGTCGAGAAAACGTAAGGTGATGACGTCATTGCATTAGATAGGTAGGAGACCTAAATAAGACACGATGTGTGTAGATTGGTATGTAAATAAGTTAGAGTTTGGACTGAGTAAACATTTTTTTGAAGCCTACGTGGCCTCACGGATCTACCCACGCGATGAGAATGCGTATTTTTTATTCAAAGGTTTCCCTTGTAAAATATAGCGGCTCTGGTAGGTTACTTTTTTTAAGTCTGCTCACACAAATTGAACATCCTTAGTATCTACTCCGAAATTAAGCCAAGTAGATGTACCATAAAGTAAATGACGATAATGAATAAAAAAATATATTGACGTGCAAAAATGTACTCAACGTGCTTACTTGCAATAAAGAAATTTGACTTTGACTTTGAATGAAAATTTTGTGTTTAAATATCAGCAACGATATATTTATGCCGCCTTTCCAACTGCGCTACATAATAACTAATAGCATGAAACCTCCAACCCTGGCTACCCCACCAAGAAAAGAAAAACAAAATGGCCATCACTTCCTCTCTAGCGCTTCCATAGTTAAAACAAAGAGTAATATAACTAAGTATAAGGAAATAATAGAAGCCAACAGAAAGACAAACTCTTAGCGTTATAAATCTAAAGAAGACGTAAGTAGGTATACATATAATACTTTCACTGAATTGAGCATTGGCAAAATTTATTAATATAACAATATTCATTCAAGTTCATTTGATAATACAGTACTAGCACATTAAAAGTGCGATTTTTATTCTTATTTGATAATAGTAAGTACAAAGTCGACTTGAAGAACCTTCCACACTGTTAAAACTTCCCTCTAACTTGTAGAACAAACTCTTCCTAATGGTTAAGTCTCAATCAGGCCATACATTTTTATGATTTAACTCGGGATTAAATTTGGCCCGCGGTTGGTGCAATTGTCCACAAAATTGTTTTTGCGGAAACTAGATTTTTAGTTCTTTTGATTTGGTATCTATCAATCACGATAAAGTTTCAACGCGTATGCGATAAGAACTCCCCTAAGCAAGATAAGTTATGTAGCTACTCCTACGCACAACTTAGCACTCGTGATAATTTGATATTGTTGATCGTGACATGAAAAAGAAAGTTATCGAATGGAAGGAAAACTCGTCGACAAAAAAAGTGACGGGAATTGTAGCGCCACGACGCGAAACGAAAGAGGAAATTGTTGCGGATTATCAGGCAGATTAAAATTCCGAGAGGAATTTCAGACCACAATAAAAAAGGCTTAATACAAAGCCACGGAAGGCTACTAGAAAGTTACGGAAACACTTCGAATTTATATTTTCCAATTAAAACTTCAATTTGCATGACATTAACCATTGAACCTTTCTGGAGCTGGCACAGACAGTTTGCTTTCAATGAGCGGATTACTTGTAGTTTTTAGTATTAAAACTATTTTTGGGAATGTAGATACACTTTTATAATTATTTCGGTACCACTAATGCTAATGGAGATCGAATCAGATATAAAAATTCTGCCGTCCTTTTGCTAGGAGAGATATCCTTTCTACTTTTAATCACGTCATACGTGTAGGTACGTGTAATATAATGCGATCCGATAAAATACACGTATAAATATTATGTAAAATAATGACAAAATATTTGTTTCGCGTAAACAAAGCGTTCATAATTCAAAAAAGGTCAATACGCACAATAGCACGCATACCCCCATGGGAATCTTGTCGGAGCCACTTTAGGCAGCTGGGCATACTCACGGTACCCAGCCTCTACATTTTGGTTCTCCTAACTGATCTGATTAAAAACCGCCATATCTTTGAATCAGAGGAGGAGATGCGGCTCCGGGAGGCTACCAGGAGGATGGACCTGCAGCACGTGATCCAGCCAACATTGCGTGTTGTCCAACATTGCCCTAGGAATCAGGCAGTCACCTTGTTCAATAGATTGCCTAAGGATTTAAAATCCATACACAGCTTAAACACATTTAAGACAAAATTGAGAGATTTTTTGTTGGAAAAGTGCTGCTACTCCATTGACGACTTTTGAGACTTTTGTAGATTGAATTGACTAAATTATCGTAAGCAATGTTGACTAAATTATTATTATTTATATGTTTCTTTTTTCTTTTTAATTGAATTTGTGTAGTAATCGATGGTTAATTTAAATTATTATTATTATTAATATATTATGTAAGTCATTCGAATACAATGTTAAATTGTTTATGAATAAATGAAATGAACAGAATGAGAGCCTTTGTGATTATGCATAGAGAAACATAATATCCAATATTGTGCTACGTTTATGTAAACAAAGCTCGAACTATGAGAGTAGCAATACAAAGGTGGATAAGCGATTACGCCTTTCTCCAGCAGGTTTCCCGTTTATTGCATTGAGACGGTCCCCTATTCAAATTCATATTGTGAGAAGGAAATTGTTGTGTAATACAATATCCTCTCATAAATATTTACACTCTTCAATGTCTACACAGAAAATTGTTTTCTAGGTTCAAACGGTTGCGGTGACAATTATGAATGGAAATAAGATATCTTAGGTATTTCCAGGGTGTTTCATTTGTTTATTATTATTTATCTGACAAGAATATTTTAATAGTTAGATTACTAATTTATAATAAAAATATGTGAAATATTAATATTGGATTTTTACGTGGGTTTCTGGAACCAGCAAAGTGTAAGTAAGATCCATAAACGCCGAAAGAGAAAGATAAGAATAGTAGTAGTATTTCAAATAATCCCTAATAAATAAATCTTCAATGTTCAAAATGAAATTTTCTAATAATGCAAGGTAGAAAATTAAGGAATTGTTACAGAGATTACGATGTAAAAGCAATAGACTGCCGCCGTTACCCCGTTCGACGAGTGTAAGTAATTAAGCATCGTGAAACAGTAAAAGCCAGTAAACATGATAAGTATTGTTTTAAATTGCCCCTCAACCCTGTCTGTGCTTCTGTTTAAGCTCGTCGATGCATATTAAACCCGTTCACCGCGCGCTGAAACGCTTAAACGCTCTAAATGAGACTCTTAATGAGCAGCTGCCTAGTAAATTTAACTTCCCATATATCAGAAGAGGTAATATAAAAGTTATATCCCAGTTGTGCGCGAAACAATCGGGGATTCAAGCTGCTCGAAGCATGCCGACCGAACATTTCCCCAATGATTTGGCAACTCGCCCCCGCCTATATTTAAATCGTAATCTCACTGAGTCAACGCTCTCGCCGCTGTAACACCCAAAATAAATGGTGCTACGAAGACGACAATATCGGACCGGGTTATTTGGTCACAGAAACACGTAGTAACCCATGAACTAACTAGTAACAATATCGGACCGGGTTATTTGGTCACAGAAACACGTAGTAACCCATGAACTAACTAGTAACTAGTCCGTCTGCAAAGTTCATTTTATTTGGCATCAGCCTCAATTCAACTAATCCGAAACAATGAGTTAGGTTGATAGCCATACTATGTATACGTCGTAACTGGTTAATATAGAAGTTTGATTGAACAGCCAGATGTTTAATTGAACGACGCCATTCAATTCACACACCTAGTTTTGTAGTTAATAAGCAATGGTCGGAATGATTGGGATTATGTATACCCTATTAGCCATAAACATTTTTACCGAAGTGGAAAGTGACAAGACCGGTTTAAGGGTAGTGAGATTAAACTAGGTACTTATATGCTAACAGCACAAAAGCATACATTGCAGTCCCAAAAAAATTAATATCACGAAAATCAGAAATTACTAGCTATTTATTCACTGGATTACAATTTACAATCAATCTACCAGTTGTCTTCATAGTCCTTCGAGCCGGATAGAAACCAGCGACATGCAATGATGGTTGCTATGCTAGATACTCGATATTTTATCCCTTCTATAAATACCATTTGTACGCTACTGATAAATCCAACTATTTCAGGTAGGTATGTCCTCTATTTAACTATCTACTTGAAGGGATATGTTTGAATTTCCGTTCCGGAACAAACCGACCCGCGCCACAGCCCTCACCGCATTCTATATGCACTGCACCACATCCTGATGTAGGTTAAGGTAGACGCAATACACACACATATTTATGAACTTATTCGTATAGTACCTATCATATTATTTTTCCGACAGTATTAAGATAGTAGAAAAAAGAAACAATCATGCCGAAGCCCCAAAAAAACAGAGTGATGACCAGAGAAAACAAAACGACTCATCAGTTGTTTCTTTTCTTCTACTGTTAATACTCGTGCTTGACCATTGTGTTTATGTATTTCTAACGAGCGAACATTTCAGTGCTACACAAACACTAAGTAAGGTTTCATTACGTTGCGCTAATTTTATTAGTAAGTCGACTCGTCGTGGTCTATTCCTAAAAGGCAGCTTTTACCGTTTCCACTTTGATCCACTTAGCTTAATTAAGCATGAAAATTCTCCAAATCCCCTGTGCTGAATTTGTAGATAAAATGCTGACAATTTATTAAACGCTTGAAAACAAGCTCTTTATAAGCTTTAGGAAAGGTATCACCATTACATAATATTTCGCCTTTTTAGGGTTCCGTACCTCAAGTGGAAAAAAGGAACCCTTATAGGATCACTTTGTTGTCCGTCTGTCTGTCTGTCGGTATGTCAAGACCTTTTTCTCAAAAACGTGTGGACGTTATACGTTACGGTAAGTTGAAATTAATACCAAATATTTAGGTCTGTAATCTCGTGCAGCCGTGAAAAAATCCACCTTCTATACGCAATCAAAAGATATGACCGTTTGTCGCATTTTCCCGCAAATTTGTATGAAAGCGCTTGGGAGTCAAAACCTATAGGGTACTTCGTTATTAGTTTATCTTTTCGTTAGAGCAGAATTTGAGGATAAGTGGGGGTTGCACGGAAGACACGGAACCCTCGGTGCGCGAGTCCGACAGCCGACTCGCACTTGGCCGGTTTTATTTAAAAATAGAGTCACTCATTCTCATTATAATCGTTCAAGAGGGATATAGAGTCACATGAATAAATTATTAGGTCGCCTCCTAAACCGTTTAAACACAATTCATTACTTCTTTAGTGTAGGTAGGTACATTATATACCTACTTACATATTGTACGTATATCATTACAACTTTACATTATATTTTCCTATAAGACAATATCCAAAGCCTTTGGGTGTTGTCTAATAAAAGTAACATTAACAGCTGTGACGAGTCAATCAAATCACATAATTCGGTAAATCTATAAATCACTCCCCTTCAATCAAGGTAATTTCGGAGTAAGGACTAGCTTTATTTATATTTTATGTTATGACAGTGGGATATAACGGCCAAAATGTTTACGATCTCATATTTTATTGCCGTGGCCGTGGAATGGATAGACTGCTAGGTTTCACCAAACTAATCCAATTTTTAGGGTTCCGTGCCACAATTCACTTTGTTGTCTGTCTGTCCGTCCGTCCGTCTGTCTGTCCGTCAAGGCCTATATCTCAGAAACGCGTGGACGTATCAAGTTGAAATTAATACCCAATACTCAGGTCTGCAACTTTATGCAGCCGTTAAAAAATCAAACTTTTACGTCAACCCAATCAAACGATATGGCCGTTTATGTCCAATTTTGGCGCATATTTGTATGAAAATGCAAAAAACTCAAAACCTATAGGGTACTTCCCGTTGACCTAGAATCCTGAAATTAGGCAATAAGCTTGGTCTTCCAGAACTAGTAAAGGAAAAATCCTAAAACTGTAAATTTGAAATTACATCCCTCCAAAAATATTTTTTTGTTATTACAAACTTAGGTATATTTGCAGATGATCAACTAATCAGGAGTAGGTATGTCGATGTATGGACATACCTACATATGTACTATAGGTAATTAAAATTGGAGTTGAAAGGGGTACCTACCAAACTTCGCCTAGGTTTATTACAGAGTCGTGTAGCTATTTCCCTGGTGAGAAAAATGTTTCTTCCAAAAGTTAAACTTTACCAATATACTTACCTACATTTTGTTATTTCATAGTTTCCTACATTTTCCCTGACTATTGAGTAACAGCTTAATATTAAATTAATGCTGTTGAAGACATTTTAATTAAGTTTCTTCCTTTACTACTGCACCAAAATCGCAAACAAAGCTCGCATACTTGGCTCTGGCCCAATAAGCGAAAGCTCTCGTAATATGTGGTGGGACTGTGGAAACATATGTTTGCATCAAAAAGCAAATTCGTTCTGAGACACAAGATATTTCACTAACCTTTCGTAATTCCTCCCATATTTCCTAGAAAAATAAGACGAGAAAATAGAGTGTCCAAAGTAAATATCACAGCCCGCCAACGTTACATGAAACAAAATATCCTGTGCTTGCCGATGTTTTTGGTCAATTTATATTATGTTCCCCGTGCCACCCACTCCTTGACTGAAAGTGGGAAACCGTCCCCAAAAGTTTATCTTTTAAGTAAGTACCTACTTATACTTACCTATATCTATGTCTATGTATTCCGCTTTTGTTATAAATGCTGTACATTTATCCTTGTGGTGGCAGCTGCGAAGAGGCTTGCTATGAATTTATAAAAGGAAGTTAAAAGCTTGAATAAACGGGGAGGTTTCGATTTTTCAGAATGTCTTGCAAAACCGAGCTTATAAAAAATTAAAGAGCTTTTATGTAGTCAAAAAAATTGCTGGTGCTATAATCTAGCAAATATGCAATTGCACCAACCAACCAACCGCGAGCTAAAGTAAACCAACATCATTTAACACGGGGTAGGTATGTAGTACCTACATAACGCGGTTTTATCTCTTAGCACGTTGTGCAAGCTTCTTGATAGAGTCCTTCATCTAAATGCTAAACGTAAGAAGGAGTTGGAAAATTCGTACGTATTCGTAAATGTTAGATAAGTATTTCTTTATATTTACTTGTATATTTATTTATTTATTTACTTCGTTCAATAAATAGTTAAAAATACGTATGACCTAAGAGCAAGGTAAACCATAAATGCTTAGCCTACTAAACTACTTATATAATAAGTTTAACCTACTTTAAACATCTACGATGATCATACGTACGATACGCACTGAAATAAGGATTTAACGATGACAAGTGAATGATCTTGATTTCACTATTGCTTTTGGGGTTCTGCATACTACCGGAGTATTTAAGTCTGCTCATATTCAAAGTCACGGAAATATAACTTCACAATTAATAAGTAATGCATCTGGTTTAAAATAGTTAAGAACTAACGTGTTTTTCTAGAGTTTATGCCGATTTATATGCGGAACTCCCGCTAGCGTTTCACCTTTAAAAACAATGTTCTGAACATAACACCCGTGTCCCAGAGGTCCTAGTTAAAGCCGAACCCTATTCATCTCGCTTGTTTGCATAATCTGTCCACCGCAGTACCTATACGCCTGTCTGAGCACAGCTCTTTCAGGGAAAGCGCGTTCCAGTTGACTGAATAATTTTATTATTACTATACCTACCATATTGACTATTTTATGACCTCATGCCAATGTTTATCTCCTAATAACACACATTCTTGTTGTTCTTGTCTTGATTAACTTCTACTTAATTTTTTGTAAGTAATAATTAACGTTACTTTTACGTTCCCACTATTAGAGCACAAACCTTTTCTTACATCGAGAACTCTGGAGCTATGATCTACCAAGCAGGCCCGTCGCGGATTGGTGTGGATTACACTGTGTAGAGATTACACATGGCTTATAGATATGTTCTCATGCATGTAGATCTTCTCCCGAATTTTCTTCACCGTTTTGAGAGCATTCGGTAAATGTACGTTAATATTTCCTTAAACTTATTGGTACAAGGTCGACCTGGGGATCGAATCCTCGGGCATCCATAACAGCTGAAGTCCAGTATCCTACCTAATTGAATAAGCTCTTAAGTCCTAACTAAGCTGTTACAAATACACCACCAAATAGATATTCATTTAGGTACTTCTTACATCGAGGTACTTCTACATATTTTTATACCTTAACGATTAAATAAGTTTAAAATAAAATTCTATAAAGTGAGTGCTATCCGTGTGTAGGTACGTATACTACAATTTTAAGTAGTGGCTCAATATTCTAAAGTTTAATATAGTTTTAATACTTACTTTTGTCGCAGTGCAGGCGACGTCAAAACAAAATAAAATCACCAACTAAATAAACAAATAAAAAGAAAGTATGAACAAAAAATCTCACATAGTCATGAAACTGAAAAAAAGTTAACACAGATCACAAAGTTGATCGGAAAATCGAGCCGGCTGAAAACTGAACGAGGAGCCTCGCGTGCAGGCAGCCTTCGTGGGGGATCGCGACCGACTGCCTATGCCACTGCCATGCGACAAGCGACCAGCCGGACTGACTATAGATACTTACACATGTATTTATTTGCTATACCTTTCAGCTTTCATGTATGTACACTCAACATAACATTAGCAGCAGTACTCCACCCGCAGACAACGTGAGTAAGAACAAATTATTATGCCGTGTCCGATGTTACGTCGATCCTACATCAATTTTTACGCGACGACGAACGGTAATACCATACGATAAGGACCTTATCATAAGGTTGCAATGGTTTAGTGCTGATGTGCTGTCAACTGTATCTGGGTTGTAGAAAACAACGTGGGTTTCTTCCTTGTAACTTTGTTGCCCTGAACAAGTTGTACCGCTATATCGAATTACCTAAAATGGACAGAAGAAATCAAGAAATCACATCCAAGAAAGAGTTAAAAATAGTGAGAAAATTAACAAGGACTGTTACCCCAACCCCATACAAGTTGTTATCGTACTTAATATTCGCAATGCGCACTGAAACCTGCTAATATTCGTAATTTATCGACCTCTTGATTCCTGTTGAATGAATAAGCTATGTAGAGTAAATAGAGCATAGCCCATTTTGCGTGACTAATTACGATATTATTTTGTGTAGTGTTTTAATTGAACCTATTTTGACAGGCTCGTTAGTTTCAAAATACCGATTAGCTCCAGAGATAAATCAGCAGCAAAGGATATTGCTTTAGAGTTAGATAGAGGCCGACGTTCCATTTAACCTCAAATCGAATTTTGGTCTTCGTGACGTAATGAACATTTAAATTGGAATTCGATGCACGCCTGTAGGTACACAGTGTGGGTATGTAGACTCCCTTCATAGGTACCTACTTAATTACCTACTTATTTATGAGTTCGATGTTATCTTCTTATTGCTTGGATGTACGGACAACAGCAGATATCTGTTTTGATGTGTACATACCTACATCTCAATGATTGACTGTATGAAATACCTGTAATTATTAACCTTAGAGACGATTAAATTTACCGTGCGATTCTCTGGAATCTTCGTCACAAATTAATGTAATACCTACTAGGGTAGATCATGGGCTTTTGTTTTTTGATTGACGTCACATCAAGTCGTACCTTCAGAATAGATACCTACTCATAAAATTACTTAGGTATTTAGTAGATACATACTTAGACAAAAACCGGCCAAGTGCGAGTCGAACTCGCGCACCGAGGGTTCCGTGCAACGCAACTTAACCCTGTAATTTTGCTCTAACGAAATGATAAACTGGATTTAAGGACCCGACCTAAGGATTTGGTATTATTTTCAACTTGATCCGTCCATCCGTTTCTCATCCATCCGAGTATAGGTCTTGACAGACAGACAGCCGGACGGACGGACAGACGGACAACAAAGTGAATCTATAAGATAAGGGTTCGTTTTTTCCTCTTGAGGTACGGAACCCTAAAAATCAAAACGCGTGTGATATCTCGAACCGTTGCATTGGTGGTAGTGACAAAAACTTGATGATGCTAATTTCAAACTGCGCCCTGTCTTTTTGTGGTCTCCCCAAATATGATCCTAATCTGCCTAGAGTCATTTAAAATTGTTAAACTTACTCATTCCATATTATCAACACAGTTCTATCGGCAACACCTAGCCACCATACTAATAATTGTTAGGTAATATAGTAAAGTAAACTGTTTAAAGTGTTCGTGTGTGCTGTCGGTCGACTATACCATACAAAACGATGATGATGAACGATGCTGTCCACCATGTCAGCCGTATGTACAGTCGACAGCACTTCAAGTGTACCGTTCTTATTGTCTGGGTCATAAGAGTAATTGAAATCATACTGCAAATCGACTGTACGAACCATTGATCTGCTATCGACTATACGAACCACAGCAGATATTATGTGATATTATGTGATTGTACCTAACAGCAGATCAAGTGTAATACTTTGTACTTTGGAGCGTTCTTATTATCTGCGTCGTAAAATTTAAAATCTTACTGCAAGTGTTACCATTGACTTGCTCGTTATCCGTACAAAAGAAATAAGTGAGAAATGGCTGTATGGGCTATAGATCGTCTTGCCTCACCCTACCTACATGCGATAAATAGAATCATCATCATCGATCCATCGTCATGTCATTGTCATCGCATAAAATCGCATTTCTTTCAAAAATCCAAATAATGAACAACGTATTTAATTATGTATCCCTCTTTGCGATAATTCTTATACCCGCTATTTAAATTTAACGATTTCGCCAAGACAGTTTATAGTGCAGTGTATTTGTGAAATATTTGAACGTACGTGAATACTGCATCGTTCGCCAACTAACCTAAGAAACAATGTATTTTGCATGTACTCTTAGGTCTAAAGCGCTGGCTTTTCGATAAATTTAGATTCCGCAAAGCAAATCACAAACCACGGCGTCGAAAAAAACTGACGAATCTGCCCATTCGGAAGCAGACAACAGATTCAAAGTGAGTATCAATAAGATACAATACACGTTTACCTATTTAATTTGTGTGATGTTTATACAATCGTCCTGTCAGCAATGTTTATGATTTTCTTGGTAGTCATATTCTGCTCTTTAGAATGGGCTATTTTAGTATGTATATTGACTCCTTTTATTTAGGTCATCAGATTTGTATATCTTATTTTACCTTGCTTGTTGTAAACACAAGCTGTACATAACCTTTAACCTAGTTAATACAAACTAATGCTTGCAGATGCCCGCAGCCAGTTTCGGATCTGTGTCCAAACTGCCAGGAAATGACTGTGGCATAAAAGATGTCTGGAATCATAATCTTCATGAAGAATTCCAAATAATCAGACAGGTTTGTTGTTATATTTATGTACGTAGTTATTAAGCTTACTTTTATGTTATTCAGAGTCAAATTATTACTTCATGTTAGTAGGCATTAGTTTTATTTTTCAAACAATGATGGATGTTGTCTGATCTAGGATAGGTGAAAGAAAAACTGCTAAAAGCATATTAAAAAGCTGGTAATTGTCCCACAACTATGACAATATTTTTGGCTAAATACCCACACAACAAAAAGATAGTGATTTTTTATGAATAATTTTGGGATCAAAGTACATAAGTATTAAATGAATTAATGGTCGAAATTTAAATACTTTATTTATTTATATACATATATGTATTTATGGCATAACAGTATTACTAACCAAAGCACCACAAATGTAAAAGAGTACTCATGTACTTAATTAAATTATTATAATAAATAGCTAAACAATCAGATTTGCTTGCAGACTTAAGACTTAAATACACTGGAGACCCTGTTGGTGACAATGATTGGTTGTACTCCAAAGCTGGTTCCAAAATAATACTCAACTTATATTCTACTACATTACATACACTAATTTGACATAATGTTAATGTTGTACTCACCCTTTTTATTAACAGGTTGTACAGAAGTACCACTGGGTGGCGATGGATACAGAGTTCCCCGGAGTAGTTGCTCGTCCCATTGGGGAGTTCAGATCTACTGCTGACTACCAATACCAACTTTTGAGGTAACTCGTCTGTCTCACCATACTCTGCAATCCGCATTGTTGATCATCACATATAACAAATTTATTTACCAATAATTCTACTAATATTTGTATACTACAAAAAAATAATGTAATTCTGTATGTTACATAGTCATAAAAGAGCAGTAGAGTTACTTTTATTTTACCACATAAAAATCTTTACTTGTTCATTTACAAAGGTATACATTTTTCCAGGTGCAATGTGGACCTTTTGAGGATAATACAGCTGGGTCTGACATTCATGGATGAAAATGGCAAGACTCCTCCAGGCTACACCACTTGGCAATTTAACTTCAAGTTTAATTTGCAGTTAGTATTATTTATCCTTTGTTAAAAACCTAATGTTTTATTATATTATACACACAGGAGTAGGTATTAACCATAATTATGTATAAATATTTATATTTATTAAACCAGCCAATTTATTGTAACCAGCATATTCAATAATAAATAATATAATAGTTACAGACTAAACAAGTCTTTTGATACAGCATTCAAGCCTAGCTATTTTTAAATAATCCAAAAATTCAATTTCAGAGAGGATATGTATGCACAAGACTCCATAGATTTGCTACAGAATTCTGGCCTACAATTCAGGAAACATGAAGAGGATGGCATAGAACCTTTAGAGTTTGCAGAGTTGCTCATGTCTTCAGGTAAAGTACTGTGTTCTTATTATGTGAAAGCAAAAAGGTCCATTGTCACATACATTATCGCAACAATCTTTCCAATGACCAAAACTCCTTACTTTCTTAATTAGTAACTATATTTATTATTTTAATTTGCAATAACTTTTGGTTATTAATATCTATTATATTATGGCCTTCTTCTCCTCATGTCAAGTTAAGTATTTAGATAAGGTAATGAAGGAAATTTATAATTAAACAACTAGTGAAAGTTCCATCCACCATTCCAAAAATCAGGTTCCAACATTAATGATTTATACATATTAAGTAGCCCTTTCCACCACAATATGGTTCCTATGTTTCGTTATGTCTTGTTCAAACTACTAATAATGTTTACAGGACTTGTTCTAATGGACAACATCAAGTGGCTAAGTTTTCACTCTGGATATGATTTTGGATATTTACTAAAATTACTAACAGATCAAAACCTACCACAGGATGAGAATGACTTCTTTGAGAGTCTACGGCTATACTTCC
The DNA here is from genome assembly GCA_963506565.1 of Tachystola acroxantha. NCBI lineage: Eukaryota > Metazoa > Arthropoda > Insecta > Lepidoptera > Oecophoridae > Tachystola > Tachystola acroxantha. The sequence continues at coordinate 9,270,328 of OY735874.1, forward strand.
CAACTGTATACGATGTCAAAGTGAGTACTTATATTTTATAGTAAGTTACGATACTGATGTGATTTACTCTGGCTAGATAACTACACATATAGCATAGTTAGCATATCAGAGATTTAGTTGGAATTTTTTCCACAGAAACAAATGACAAAAGTTATATTTTTTTATAGGTGTATCCGTTTGTGTACAATTGTACATACAATGTATGTATCTATGTCAAATTCAAAAAGTTATAATCGCAATATCAAGCCACCAAATTAACAGTTTATTTTTATTAGTACCTTAAACTTATTGTCACATTTTTTGTCACCCTAATTAATTAGATGTATAGTGATAAGATAACACATAAAGATGTTTCAGTAATGCAACTTAGATGGCAATGGTTTTGTGGAGTGGAGGCTGCCTGTCAGTCATGCTTTTGACTGTACATACAATAAAAAAAAATATTATATTGTCAACAGTACTTGATGAAACTGTGCAAAAATCTGAAAGGTGGTCTGCAAGAGGTCGCCGACCAGCTGGAGCTGCGGCGCGTGGGGCCGCAGCACCAGGCCGGCTCCGACTCTCACCTCACAGGCATGGCATTCTTCAAAATCAAGGAGGTAGGCACATATTATGAAACATACTTTATTCCGTCTAATTTTATTATACCTACTATGTTGTACAATATAACAAATGATGAAAAAATGAATTTAGCAATAATTCTGTTCAATTGAATCGATTCGATTGGAATCTAAAGAACTTGACTGAGATCAAATAAATCGACTAAGCTTCTTGACTTGGGCTTAAAGGTGTATCCTTACTTCTGGACTTCACTTGAATAATGGAAAATACACTATAATTATTTGGGTACCTTCGTAATAATCGACTAGACTAGAGGAAAACGAGGGTTGGTTGCGGGTATATTTCAGTTGTAAATTTTGTCGTTATTACAATTCAGATATTCTTCGACGACAACATCGAGAGCTCGAGCGGTCATCTGTACGGACTCGGGGCGCCATTCCCCGTCAACGTGAACAACTTCCAAGACAACGGCGAGAACGGGAACTCCTCCTGATCGGGGGAATCTGTGTGTGTGACCAGCCTCTCGCCACAACCAAGAGTGTTCCACCTCACAGAGTGAGCCTCACACATGACAACATCTAGCTTTTGCATTTCATTGCAACAATAATTACAATTCCATAAAAGTCTTTAAAGTTAATCCAACATTAAATACACGCCTACTTCTAAGTTACAATTGCGACTTTATGCAGATGTGAATATGAATTTGCTACAACCTTTGCAGGCCAGCCAGAAATTCTAATAGGATGCACTTTGTGCCAAGTATACAGTATACCCTCCCATACATGATAGTCAGATGGGTAAATGTACACGCGAGAGCACATCAATATTGAAATTGTTACACACATTAATGGCATAATCAATAAGTACGGTACAAAATCCAAATTGTTACATTTGACGTGTTTTCGATAAGTTCTAAATACAGATAAAAAAATCTATTGATAGGCTAACCTGGTTTTCGAAACTGCACCTCCGTATCACTAGTCCAGTGGCCTAATCACAGTCCTAATACAAATTTGTATGTCACCAATATATGGGCCTATGCGCACGGCGCCCTTTAAACGTGCAGAGGTCGCGTTTTGAACGCAACTAAGAAGCGCAGTAAACGCATTGTTATCGACAATTTTTGTACAAATATTTGTAAAGGATTGCGTAAAATCGCGACCTCCGCGCGTTTATATTAACTTTAAAGACTGCTTATGCAACTACATAAGTACCTAATTAAAATTAGATGTCAATGTTCCCTCGATAAGCTATTTTTTTATGAGACCCCCGTAGTTATAATTACATAATAAAAAATTATATTTACACTGCGTACTCGGCCCGTACATATTGAAAGCAACAAAATCGGCGATTATCTAATAACGTATTGAATAATGTGTGAAGTTGAAAAAATAATGAGAAAGCTATTGTAGCAACCACAGAAAGGTATTTTAGCAAATTTTTTAAATAAAAATGTTTCGACAACTATGAATCTTCATATTAGGTTAGGTATTGTATTGAATTTCAATTTGCGAAATATATTGTAATTATGTACCTTATTTACAAAACAATGACGTAGACCTACTGGTAAGTAGATAGGTCATGAGAGATTTGTCATCATGTTGGATGATTTAAGTCACCTAGGGTTAGTTTATTATTTTGACTTATATAATGATTTTATCGATTAATTATTCAATTATGTATTTCGCAGTATCCTTTACATCCTTTAGTTTTAAGGAATTATTTCTTTTGTGAACATTTTATGAATTTATTTTATATCTTTCATATTGGATAAGAATAGTTTGATACCTATTGTTTTATACTATTCAGTGGAAAAAGGTCTAATAAATATTTTTTAAATCTAAGTTACGTCTTTACAACTTCCTTCAATCACGATGCTAAGAGTTAACCCATGACATACTGGTGTCTGCCTTCATCAGCCAGACTATTTTTATGTTCCCACTGTTGGGGCACATACCTTCCCTCACATCGAGGGACCTGTGGCAGGGCTATGGTCCACCAGCGGACCCAGTGCCGATTGGTGGATTACATTACACATGTAAGTTTTACTTTCAAAAAGAAGAGATAACTAAACTCATTGGTACATAGCCCAAACTATAACGACACCGACCGAGCTTTTCAATGCCATCCTGTATTACAGATAATTTCATTTTGTCGTATCTACAAAAGTTATACTTAAGTATACCTCGATGCCAAACATTTCGCAATGTAAAAATAATGTTTGTGTAATCGCACAACTTGGTTTTGAGTTTCATATGGTTCATCCTCAATATCATAATAATCCATGATTATTCTTTCGACACGGGTTTTTCTTCACCGGCCGAAGGTTACATGTGGGTTACATAACACCCAGGCCAAGAAACATTTAATAAAAGATCGAGAAATTCGTAAAAAGATCGAAATCGCGAAATGAAACGATTCGATTGATGAGGGAGGACATCACTTTGAAGTATTGCCGATTTGACGAATTTCCTGTTAGATCTAGCGGATTGTGATGAGTTTGAAACGGAAAATTCCTCTTCTGTTTTCTGATTTTGTAAAGGGAAGACATAAATCCTTTATATTTTCGGAAAATGCTTATAGAACATTGTGGCTCTTACAGATTTTATGACGGGCGGTTTAAATCTAGTCAATCAAGTTTGATATATATATTATGATTCTGTCGGAAATAGGAATTTAAGTGCTGTTATAGCTGGCAACATTGACATCGACTAAATGTCAAATTTTGAAATTTTCATTTCATAGCGAAAATCGAAATACATTTTCAGCGAATATTCTATTTTCTCATAGCTTAAAATGTTGTTTTGTTTGGCTTATCTAATCCATTATATGTATTAACAATATTATAATCACTTTATTTATATCTGATTAGTAGAAGCCGTAAGATATTGTGCTCATAAGTCATAGCCACCAAAACACAGCAATATCTGCAATCCAGCTGAAAGGAACCGGCGCAAGGTAGGTACATTCCAAAGAGGTATTTGTGCAGAATCGTCAAGAATACTCAATTTTTCAAAGAAAACATTGTGCCCCCTTAGCGGCACTCTGACCCAGGTCTTTAAGACTAATATTGTCTAATTCGTATCAATTTGGCTCCATTCAATAGGGTTCAAGACACCACACCCCTTCCTGGCTCAAAGTAGGATTCTCGATACTGTCCAGTCTACAGAAATTGCAGTGCCCAATGAACTCTTAATTTCCCTGTAAAGAAAATTTTGGTTGAAACAATATTTTCACTGGTGCACTTCAATTAAATACTTTTTGCATGTAATTTTTCTGTTGCATATTTTACATTTTATATGATTGATTTTATAGGTGTGATCCTGTCGTGGCCACCAAATCTAATTATAAACCTAAATGCAACAGGCATAAATAGTGCATCAGATAAGAGTAAGCGGAACACCTCACTTAGTGAGCGTGCACACTCTGGAAACTATATAATTGTGTAATTATTTTTACAGATGCCAGCAGCTAGCTTCGGTTTAACAATGAGCTCTATCAAAGATGACTGTGCCATCAAAAATGTATGGAATCACAATTTACATGAAGAATTCCATGTAATTCGACGGGTATGACTTTATACATTACCATTGCTGTTGTGTTATCAACTTATTGTCATTAACTTATTAGTTTGTGGTATGAGAAACCTGAACTTCCAGCATCTTCTTTATCTCAATGGTTTCCTATCCTTTCACTCTCATGACTGACTTGACATTGAATTCTTCAAAATTCTTTCAACTACATAATACATCTACATCAAATATGAATCCGTTTGTAAACAGGTTGTACAGAAGTACCACTGGGTGGCAATGGATACAGAGTTCCCCGGAGTCGTTGCTCGTCCCATTGGGGAGTTCAGATCTACTGCTGACTACCAGTACCAACTGCTCAGGTGACTAAATACCTACATAATTAGCTTTTATGTTTGATTATTATGTGATTCTGATTGTTATCAATGATTATTCACTTTATTTTGTTATTTCTAGATGCAATGTAGACCTTCTGAGGATCATACAATTAGGTCTAACTTTCATGGATGAAAATGGCAAGACTCCACCTGGATGTACCACATGGCAGTTCAATTTTAAATTCAATTTACAGTAAGTAATTAGTACTATCATATTACTGATTGTAGTTACACGTTGTATTTGCTACATCATTATGTATTGCTTTCAGGGAAGACATGTATGCCCAAGATTCCATTGATTTGCTACAGAATTCAGGGCTTCAATTCAGGGAACATGAGGAACATGGTATAGAACCATTAGAATTTGCTGAACTCTTGATGTCTTCAGGTAAATAAATATCGACAATGCAATAGCCTGGCTAGGGTGTGGTCTAATGAGATGGTGGTCCATCTCATTAGACCACACCCTAGCAACTTAGCATCACTCTGGTGAGTGATGCTAAGTTTCTTTGGAATGCTTGAGGAGACAATAATTAATGTAAAGACTAGCTATGTCTATGTATTGCTATCCTTCTATTTTAAAATAACTACCTTTGTTCAATAATAAAATATGTATAATGTACAGAATTCTATTCTGCAATTTTATTTATTATGTATTTCAGGTATTGTACTCATGGACGATATCAACTGGCTGAGTTTTCATTCAGGCTATGATTTTGGTTACTTACTAAAGTTGCTAACAGACCAAAATTTGCCCCAAGAAGAAAATGATTTCTTTGAAAGCTTGCGGATATATTTTCCTACGGTTTATGATGTCAAAGTGAGTAAATATCATCTCTCATTTACACAATGCGCCAGTCCTAGGAAATGTCAACATGTTGCGATATTGTTTATTACCTACGATTGCGATAATTTGCGATTGTAATTTGGAAAAATGGCGAATTTCGGCCAAGAAGACATTTTCATTGCAGTGTACCGACATTTTCCGAGGGCATAGATAAATGTAGAATCTGACTGTTTCATAATAATAATAAAACACACACCTACTCTGAAATATATCGTGTTTTACAGTATTTAATGAAATTATGCAAGAACCTAAAAGGCGGTCTTCAAGAAGTGGCAGACCAATTGGAACTGAGGCGGGTTGGGCCTCAACACCAAGCTGGCTCAGATTCTCATCTCACTGGAATGGCATTCTTCAAAATTAAAGAAGTGAGTCTTCTGTCATTGTAAATATGTAGGTACTGCCAAGGCCGCACTGCGAAAAAAATCCTTCGAGTTTTCTTTTCTTTTTCCAATTAATGAAACTTGCGTTGCGAGTGTGTTGGTATATTATGATAGGCTATAGTATTAAAAAGTGACGGGAAATCGCTTCGCACGGTGATAAACCAACAGTGCGGCTACTCGAGCCCAATACTTTTTACAGCTTTTAAACGAAAAATAAATGTTCCTTGTAGATATTCTTCGACGGCAATATCGAGAGCACGAGTGGACACCTCTATGGTTTAGGGGCTCCATTTGCAACCAACGCTAACAACTTCCAAGACAATGGCGAGAACGGGAACTCCTCCTGATCGGGGGAGTCTGTGTGTGTGAGCCTCACGCCACAGCCAAGAGTGTTCCACCTCACGGAGTGAGCGGAGCAGTGAGCATACGCCGCTGCTGTATCGATAACTGTCTCTGATATACGTAGAACGTATATAGGTTACCTATTTAAAAATAGTGATTTGTGTATAGAATTTTAATGGGAAATAATTTTATTGTGTATTGTAAATAATATTGTCCAGAGATATGGTAGTGTATCTCTTGGGATATGTATTCTCTCAATAACCTTCATTGCATAATTATTTTGATGGATACGTATAAATAATCGTAATCTGCTCAATAAGACATTAAAAGTTAATTCATAATAAAGTAGGCTATTGTAGTTAGGTGTACGTAAATTGAATTATACCGAATAAGGCTCAGCGCAGACCGACGGAGTGGAGTGAAGTAGCGGCGGCGAAGCGACTAATTTAGTAACAATTTGAATTCAACTTTATTTACTTAAGCTTACGACTGTAATCGGTATAGCGAAGTAAAATACCACTGAGAGCTGCCCGCGACGGCGCTCGGAGTCACGCGGAGGATCTCAATTCGCTAGGCGGCCGTAGAAGTCCGCGCGCCGGTCGGTGTGCCTTGCGACCGGGCGGCGAATGCTCTTCGCCACCACTCCACTCCATCGGTCTGCGCTGACCCTAAGGGTCAATTCATGCTAGCGCAGAGTCGGAGCTCATCGAAGCGTCATATTCTTCACAAATTAAAGCGAAGTTGTAAGTATCAGCGCTGGTCGCTCGTAGACGCGCGTATTCCGTCGAGTTGGTCTTTTTTTATATTAGAAGAAATATGTGAATTAGGGTGTGGAGATAAGTGTTAACTTCAATGCGCTTCGTTTCTGCGCTAGCATGAGTTGACCCTAAGAGGCGCAGTTACACACGGCGCCGCGGCGGCACGCGGTGCGTTTTTTGCCAAAATGTATCAAAATTCGCCCGCCCTCGACGGCGTCATGTGTAGGGGCTCAATACAAATCCAAGGGCTACTAAACTAAATACCGCGGCGCTGTGTGTAAACGCTCTTAGTAGTCAACTGCAAAGATAGTTGAATACTCCAAAATATTCAACCACATGTTGTTACCTATACTTCATGTGATGACATGTTTATATCGAATCTGTTCTAGTATAAACTATTGTTGCAGCTGACTGTACTGTTGTAAATTGGGAGTTCAGCTATAAAAATAAAATCGAGTAGACCTCTCACTTTTCCCATTGCTTGCGAATAAATAAAATGCTCTTGAAATGCGTAGTACTTACATCGGCATGTCTCGATGAACATTGTCGCAAAAAGTATTTCGATTGACAATTTTAATGGGGACAGTGAGATGTAACCAGGTTGAAAGTAATATTGATATTATGATGTAATAACTAAGTATAAGTGTAGTAAGTGTTTTTCAATAAAACTGTTCAATAGTAATAATGACTAATGACTTTTATATTTCGTTATTAGCGAAAGTCCTAGAAACAGTGCGAGTAGATATTGGTTTGTGAACACCGAAACTGCTAATCTGTCTTCCCTTGTGTCAACAAAATTAAAGTATAATAAATTAAAACCAGTTTATTTAAACGCCACTTTATTCAAATATAAAATGACTTACACAATCTCCATTAACTTACGGTTACGCGTCACAATACCACTTGTTTAATGATTTCATATAATGCAAATCAGCTTGAAAAAAATTAAGAATTTAATCAGATCGTTAGTCAAAAAACAAGCATACGAGGGGAATGTAAAAAATAGATGTACAATTTATCGAACCTAACAATCAGTGGTAAATAAATACGAGTATTAGAGCAAACTCACTTGATACACAAATCAGACTAAATATTCAATTCAATACTGTTGGAAACATGCTTCACATTCTAGGTTTGTATTTAGGACCAGTTATAAATTGGATCTTACACTATCGTTAACCTTTATTCATTATTCTGTAATTGTAGGTAATCTGGCGGTCGGGTCCAAGAGGTCCCTTTTGGCCGTTCCTCATTTCTTCTTCTTCTTCTGTTTCTGCGCGGTGTCGGGTGTGTTGTCTGCCTTGCGCTTGCCGGCGCTGGCTCCCTTACCGGTCACGTTGCCCGGAGTGTTCTGGTTCACGTTGCCACTCTTCTTCTTCTTTTCAGCGCGTTCCTTCTCTTCCAACTCTTGATTTTCTCTCTCGATCAACGTGATAAGCGTGTTGCATCTGTAAGGTAAATTGATATCAATTGAGGTACTTATAGAGAAACATAAACTGCAGATAAATTTTCTACCCAGAGAGAGAGCAACCTTGCCAAGTTAACTATTTTTTGCATTAACATGCAAAAAATATAAACAATGTTATTACTTATACAATAAACAGTATGAATACTGGATATAGTATGTATATTACAGAAGCGATTGTAATTACAGTGAATGCTCTGAACTCCTTGTAAAAGTTCCATTCAAAAGCATTATCAAGTGTAACACTTGGGACCAGGCGTTGACGGCTAAAGCCAGTTTTGAATGCGAGCTGATTTTGATCGTGGTATTACAACTGTCCAAGTTCATACAGTTTCGACAGTCGTAAGAGCAAGCTAACACTAAGGAGCTTCCGCTCAAAACTCCACCTTGGGAGTCTAAGGCCGAACGATAGTCATACAGTATTGAGCACTAACTCAGCATGAGCTCGCACTTATGACTGTCAAGACCGAACTCAAACTCTACTCATACTAAAAACTGTCTATAAATTTCTGCCCTTAGAGTCTACCTCAAGTGTATTGCATTAATGTGGTGTCTGCTGTGTATCCACTGTCACTCACCGTCGCTGCAACTCGACTGCGGTGCGCGACTTGAGGAACCAGTCGAAGCGGAACTGCGGTGCGGCGTGCACGGACGCGCGCAACTCCTCGTACACGTTCTCTTTGTCGAAGCCCAGCTTGTGCAGCATGCACACCAGGAACCTGCGCAAAGACACCATTGTCATCAATCTATTTTTTATCTCCCCACTGTTCGGGCACCTTTTATTACATTGACGGAACTTAGGCCGTGTTCCACGTAGGCCTAGTGCGGGATACCAATCTCTCAATCAAGTAACCAGTGGTTACGCATGTCTGAGATTATTTTTATTGCTCTCAGTCATACAGGTTTCCTCACAATGTTTTCTTTTGCCGTTTTGAGAGCATTCGGTAAATGTACGAACCTCGATCGTCAGGTAAAGGATCCTATCCACAGTGCCACCGAGCGCAAAGACACCACATCACAATTAATTGGGCCGACGACGTAAATAAATATTGGGACCTCATTCCTCAATGTATATTAAGCTGTATGTATAGCACAAACCTAATTATATTTGCATGAACAAGGAAGAAGAAGGAGTATAAAGGAAATGGGTGTGCAAAAGATCTACAACTGTTGTAACTGAAATTCTTAATTGCGGACAAAGCTAGTAAACTAACGAATGGTGACTTGAACCAAAAGATAACCTGAGTTTAACCCGAACCCCGCGCTTAACCCTCCTAAAAGAGTCAAGACTTTACCTGTCCTCCTCTTCCACGTAATTCTTTCCCTTGTTGGTCCCATAAGAAATTCTCAGCTGGTGGAATGGCGCCCTGTAGCGCGCCATCTTCGCATCTAAAGCTTTCTTGATAGAGGCTCGTCTCTGTATCTTCGCCTCGCCTCTTTCGATTTGTCCCATGATCCTATCGACATCTTGCAGTTCGTGACAGCGTTCCCAGAACACTGCTGAGTACTCCATAACCTGAAGTAATGTGTAATCATGTTATGATAGCATATATACCTTTAACACTTTGACAGTCCCTGGTACCAAATGTGGGTCCCGGTAGAGCCGCCTTTGTATGGGAACTGTCAAAGTGTTCCATCCTTGCGCAGTCGGTTAAAAATACATTTAAATTTTTATATGGATCATCAATCAAACAAACCAAACCTATGTTACATCAATGAAGCCGAGTCATCGATATACCACACAGGCCTAGTGTGGATTGGGTTATACATACCTGCCTCTTAAGGCATGTATGTATAACACTAGGCCATTGATCTCCTATAAACAACTAGATACACAAAGGTCTTACTGAAACAATTAAAAAAAACGTCCAAATAAGGGTCCATTGTTAACGTCCAAATAATGTCCAATAAAGCAAATGAGGGTCCATTCATCCGTTTGGACCTTCTTTGCGCACGGACATTTTTAGAAGGCAGACTGTGTATCTAGTTGTTTATAGGAGATCAATGCCTCTTACTTAATAAAATTATCTTTCTTGCAAGCAGATTTCATCACGATATTTCGTACGCCGTTTTGAGAGCAAACGGTAAGTATTTGGCGTATTTTTTTTAAAAATTTCATTGAATACATATCGCTGTCCTGAGGATTGAACCTGGAATCAACTGGTCGCAGATTCCGCTGCGACACTGATCTCTCTATATACAGTATATTTAAAGTGTTTATTACCTCTTCAGGCGTTTTGCCTTCAACATCTTTTGCAATGTTATCGATGTCATCTCTGCCATATTTCTCATTTGCCTTGATGAACTGATTGAAGTCACGTTTCGTCCAATTTGTAAATCCTGAAAAATAATTTTACTTCTCAAAAAATATACAAAAATTAGGACGAGTATTCCACGCTAATTTTAATCGTCACTAAGGGAGTCATCGCGCTCAGTCATATGCTACGTCGCATTTGAGTGACAATTAGGTTTAGGATTCGACTTAGTAATTACGTTAAGAATCACACCTACCCTTGAGTTGAAAGACTTAAAAAAATTAGAATGTCGACATTTCATAAGTTGCGTTTGCGTAAGTTGTTCACTCACTGATAATACACACCTCTGCAAACGATCAATCATCATTCACTGTGGTTGCAAGTTCCATAGCAATGTCAATGCTTACCTTGAGTCAATAGTTGTTCTTTCTCCTGAACTTCCTCCTCAGAGAGCGCCTCTGCGTCGTCTATTTTGCGTTGCTCTTCCCGCTGTATCTTCGCGGCGTCCGGACCCAACTCCGGATTACGAGGCACTTTATACCTGGCCACAATATTGGCTAAATTAGCTTATACTATCATCATCAGCCTACTTTTATGGACCAGTGGGTCAAATGGTGTTTGCCTCAACAGTGGTTGAGGCAAAGATCTTACCTCACTTCGAGGGAGCTCGGGCCATGATCCAACACGCGAGTCTTATCCCGATAGTCATATTCTGTTTTGCTCATGAACTCAGCGTGGGCTCGCACTTACGACTGACAATTGTAAGACCGAACTCATACACAAAACTGTCTATGACTATCGACCTTAGCCTTAGATAGTTTATTGTTGTAAGGCATGCATGTTTTCATGATGTTTTCCTTCTTAGCTTATACCTATTTATTTGTACCAAATGAATCTGCGGTATCCTTATAACAGTCTACAGCACGTCAACCGACACGAAACCATTGCAATAAATACCGTATTAACACGTTCACAGTCAAGTGACCCATATATGGAGCACCACGAACTAACTTCACAAACCCGTGCCCCACATATGTGATACGATGAAAAAAATATGTGCCTACCAGATCCGCACTAACGGTATTTTTTTCTGAAGGTAAGTAAATACGATGTCCTTGGTGGATGCTGCAGTCCATTCCAGTCCTATTGTCTTCAGTGCTCCACCCAGTGTTGAAGTGCTCACATAACAAATTTGATGTATGTCGACTTGTATAGAGATTGAAATAATAGGCGGGACTTACAAGGAAAATAAAAATAAAATTGTATGGGGACTGTGAACATGTTAAAGTACTCGTGCGTTTCACTTGATATGCTGTCGACTGCACTACACTTTCTCTCATTTTCTCCTTCTATTCGAAGATAAAGAGATGAGGTGCATCTTGCGGCATGAAGAGAGAAGCGAAACCCCTCCGCCTCTCCCCTTAACTAAAGAAGGTAAGTAGTATAGTCTTCCGTGGACTTACCCAAGCGTCTTTCTGTAATGGTAGATCTCTTGGTCCAGTAGCTCAAACAGTCGCGGCGGGAAGAACTGGAAGTCCTGCACGATGGGTTGCTTAGGCGGTCTTGGAGCCTGTGCATGGAGGTACAGGGTGAATGGTAGGTATATATTGCAACAGAGTGTCAAGGTTTTATGTTAGCAACCGTTTAGTCATAAATTGTAAATGGCAGTATGTTTTATCTTAAATTGAAATGTAACTTAACAGGTTCACAGTCCAGAGCCCCATATATGGAGCACGACGAACTAACTTCACAAACCCGTGCCCCACATATGTGTCACGATGAAAAAGTATGTGCCTACCAGATCCGCACTAAGGGTATTTTTTAAGGTAAGTAAATACAATGTCCTTGGTGGATGCTGCTGTCCATTCCGTCCTATTGTCTTCAGAAGAGTGCTCCACCCAGTGTTGAAGTGCTCACATAACAAATTTGATGTATTTCGACTTGTGTAGAGATTGAAATAATAGGCGTGACTTACAAGGAAATCAAAACATTTTTTGTATGTACGGGGACCGTGAACCGTGTGTGTTAAATCAAGTGCTGTGGCTTTAAGTTATGACGAATAAAAAATATTTACCTGAACCTTGGGTGCCTTGGGCTCACTAACTCGCAGCGCCTCACGGAAGTAAGCGTCCACTGCGTAGTTAGCCTTACGCTCACGTTTGGGGGGCTCTATCCAACTCCCCAATGGAATGATCTTCTGTTTCTCTCTGTAATCCTCGCCTGTGCGTATAATCATATTAGTAAGAAATAACTCACGTATGAATAAAACTTATATCAAATACATTCGTGTGAACCACCGAAGTTTAAATTAGTTGATAGGCAGATTCAAAATGGGTAATTAATACATTAGAATTCGAAACGTGTAGCTTCCCCACAATTTCCAAAAATCCATAACAGGAGTTCACATCATGGATAATATAAAGTATCGAATTTGAATCAATCAGGAATTATTTATAAAAAAAAAAATTTAAATAAATTTTTAGTTTATAGCTTGCAGCACGTGCCAAAGAATTAGACATACATACTCGTATACCGCAGCCCAAATCATGTGTCTTATTTTGTAAACAAATATGATCGTCTAATTACCTGTTGTGATGTAACACTGAAGGAACTGATTGATCGAACCTGTTCATCACTGTGAAAATAAAGTGATCCGATCTAATAATAGGAAAATATCTATCCTACTGTGATTATTACACAGAACAGCTTAGAATGTTAGTAGGGTATGGTAGTTTTTGTTTACAAAATAAGACACTTGATTTGGGCTTCGGTTTACATACATACACTCGAAAAACATAACCCTCCTTCTTGCGTAGTCGGATAAAATAAATAAAATTATATTTGGTCAGGTTAAGTTTAAATTATCTATGCTTTTATACCCTTTCATCTGGTACAGATGAAGACACTAATCGACATTTGCGCTGTAGTTGGTTTTTGGACTAAGGCGAAAAAAAAATCCTTAGTAGGAAACGATAGAAAAAAATCTTTCGAAACTGCTGATTTCGCAAATAAAACTCAGTTGTGATAACGGCTGGAACCTACATTCCTATCGCAGCTGGTAATCCCCTTTGTCAGGTATTCTATGGGCAAAATAGCCCATATTTATTTCAGCGCTCAATCTGTGCCCATATTAGTTGTATCAATGATAAAATTAAATATTGTCACAATTCCTTTACAATACCTTCAAATTGGTACACTGAATCTGTAGCACCAGGCGTGTCCATCGAGAAAGCTCTCAGAGACGATTCTTCCAGATTCTCAAGCTTCTGTTTGAGTTCTTCAGTCTGTAAAAAATAATTAAGCATGTAAAAATAATCTAGCAGTAATTTCACTGGCGAAATTTTAAATAGTGGTGGATCGGTCGAAATATAGAGTGCCACCGAATGGCGAGTTCGTGGGTTCGAATCCGACACATGATACAACAGACCTTTCCTTACATCGAGGGGGTTCGGGCCATGATCCACCCAGGTCAAGTGCGGGTGGGCGGATTTCATACGACTTAAAAAAAATCTATGGCATGCAGGTTTCAACACGATGTTTTCCTTCACCGTTTTGAGAGCATTCGGTAAATGTACGTAAGTTTTCCTTCGAAATGGAGGAAAACTCATTGATACATGTACAGGTTTTGGTTGTTAAGTTTTCGTACCTTTGTTTCTCCTTTAGCCAGAATGCTATCAATATCATCTTCCGTAATCTCAGAGTCTTTCGACGAGAACACGTGGTTGGCCCCGTGTCTGATCATGTTGAGCATCTCGTCCTTGTTCAGCTGGTTCTTGCTATCAACAAGCCGGCCTGACTGGATCACCAGTTTGTCTAACTGGAGCTTCACCTCGGCACGTTCCACTATTTTCTCTTCCACTGTGTTGTCTGTTATTAGTCTGAATACTCGAACCTGAAAATAAAGTGTCGGTTCAGTCTTGCTTGATAAAAATATAGTTCTTTTGATTTGCTACCAATTTTGACCTATTTTTACATATTTACGTGTATTATCGATACATAAAACATTTATTCGTTTCTGCAACACACTACGATACATACACTGAAGAAAGGTACAACATGGTAGACAAATAGGTATATACAATACACATACTTTAGGTTTTAGGTGGCGTCCCGTAAAGTAATGTTACCTGTTTCATCTGGCCAATCCGATGTGCTCTGTCCATGGCCTGTAGGTCCATCTGAGGGTTCCAATCGGAGTCGTATATGATGACGACGTCGGCGGACGTCAAGTTGATGCCGAGCCCGCCGGCGCGCGTAGACAACATGAACACGAACTTCTCGCTGCCCTCCGCGTTGTATTCCTCAATCTGTCGGTTCCGGTCCTCGTGGGGTGTTTGACCGTCCAGACGACAATACTGAAATATTACAAAGATTTTAGGAAAAAACGCGTATTTTATTTGTGTGACCACCTACGGCTACTTAAAGAACAAAATGGGTGTAGTTGTAAGCGCGCGTTATCAAAAAACGCGCTTAAGCTTTAGCGGCCGATTTCACGCGTAGAGGAAATCGTAACACCACACCAAATACGTTATATTATGCTAACGCTTCGACGGAATCCAATATGAAATGCTTTCAAGAAAAAAAATACTGCCAAAATTAATCAGTAATCGAAATTACAGTTGTTTTATGGGCTTACATTACATTTGTTTTATATAGTTATTTGCTTATAAGTAATAAAAACAAAAACATACTTTAAACTGTCTCCACAGACAATAATCCTCCAAGATGTCCAACATCCTGGTCATCTGCGAGAAGATGAGCACTCTGGAGTCCTGTTCTTGAAGTTTCGGCAGCAACTTGTCAAGGATGGCCAGTTTGCCGCAGTTGTACACCAAGTGTTCGTCGGTGGTGTACGGGGGGCCTGGCTCGGCGCCGTCGAATAGGTACGGGTGATTGCAGCACTTTCGTAGCTGCATGAGAATGTTTTGGAGACGCATCTTTTCGACTTTACCGGCACCATTTACTGCGAACATTTAATGTGAATAAATTACTGTATTGTGTCAGACTCCAGAGTATTCACATATTCCCCCACGTGAGGGATGACGGGATTATTTTTCCGTCCTACCCAACGTGAGGGATAACGCTTGGGCGAGGATGGGAATATTCGATTGGGCCAACATATTCTATCTTCGAGTGTAATTTTTTTTAAGCTTTTTTTCTTGCCGCAATCTGTCACAGGGACATTCTGCTGCACTTTATGAATTTATCCATTGGCTTGCGCGGTACGAGTCCAGTGACTAGTCCGCTGTTGAGTGTAATTAAATATATTTTAATGAAAGAAAATTCTTAAATCTTAAGTATAAAATATAGACCCCATAGACTTATCAAGCCAACATTCACGTTATTAATAGTTCAAAGCATGCATTATATGTTTATAAAAATATGTCAGTATAAGCATTAAAACAATGAATGCTAATTTGAGTAGCCATCCTAGTAACTTTTTGACACAAAATCCATATTATAGTTAATTAGATCGACAAAAATTACATTTACATACCTATATCAATATCCTTCATTAGGACTTTAGTGTACCATTCCCTCTGCATTTTGCTCAACCCAACATAAACTTTGAGCTCCTTTTTGGGCTTCAGTTTCTTTTCTACTTCGGATTTGAGACGTCGCAGCAGAAAGGGTCGGAGCACAGCGTGCAAACGCGACACCAACTGGTTATCACCCAGAGCTGCATTGGTGTTGAACCAGGAATCAAAGTCCTAGAAACACATTAAATAAAATTACGAAAACTAGACTTTTAGTTCTAAAATGAATTCTAGCATCCCAGTGAAACATCATAAATATGAAAATCCATCGAGCTGTTTAGGCCTTTAAGGAACCGACATACTACAACTACATACACCCGAAAAACACTACCTTCCTCTCTTCGCCAGTCGGTTAATTAAATAGGTGGTCATTATATCAGCAGTTCATTGCTGTGTATGTGCGTCACTGCCAAAGGCTATAGAAGAAATCACTCCTCGGTTATTTTCATGATGTGGATGAAAATCATAAAGTTAGGTAGGTACCTACTTTTTCTTTACGTGCTTTTATTTTATTGTTCTTTATTATTTTTACAGTCATTAAGTTGTCATGTTTATTTATTTAGTTTAGGTATAACTTAAATCAAAACCTTTAGCCACATAAAATGCAACTGTTGTGCATGATAGCAAACTTATGTACCAATAGAACACTTACATCAGAGCTATTAAAAACATCAGGCAACAAGAAGTTGAGGAGTGCCCACAGCTCGTGTAGATTATTCTGCAGCGGTGTGCCAGTCAGCAGCAACCTGTTCATGCTCTTGAACTCGCGGAGCAATTCGGAGAGCTTGGATTTTTCATTCTTAATACGGTGAGCTTCGTCAATCACCATGTAACGCCAGTTGAACTTCTTGAACACAGACCTCTCTCTGATGATCATTTCGTAAGATGTGATGCACACATCCCAGTTTCCAGGCATAAGTGTTTCCCGTATGAATATGTTCTGTTAAAATATAAAATGTATGTGTTAATAAACTTATTCATACATATATGTATAAATAAACTTTTCAAATAATGTTAGGCCACCTCAAGAGAGAGGAGTGCTTGACTCAGAGTTAAATAAGAAAAATGCATGGAGTTTTCATGGGTTAAGTCACTAACTCTTGTGTTATCTTTCATTACAATTGGGCCTAAGTGGATTTAGCTGATTCAAAATTCAAATGTTATTTATTTCCTTCCACATTCCACATTCGGTACATTTTACAAAGCATTATACACAGTTTGGTGTATAACTCAAACTATTAAGAAACTTGTCTTGTTGCTTTGAGTTATGCTTATGCCATGATGTAGAATGGCAGTTTTATTAATTTATCTGTCCAATTTCTAGTTATCAACACAGGTTCCATACAGGCCATAAGCCTACTTACTCCAACCAACAACCTTACTTATACTAAAGCTTACCCTGGTCTCCTGGTCACCAATTAGACATACAGCCCTCACAGAAGGACACCATTTCTTAAATTCATTCATCCAATTTGTAAGAGTCGATTTTGGTACAATAACAATGTGTGGTCCAGGGACATTCCTATGAAAACAAAGATGTAAGTTCATTTATTGAAAATGCTTTGATCTTAGTCCATAGAGCAAATCCCTCTGTAAGAACTAGAGTTGTGATACCATACTTTTATTTTATCTAAAATAAAGGTTTGTTTGAATTTGAAGACACGAGTCAATGGTGAAATTATTGGCACAGGAGGTTGTGATCTCACATCCAGATGGCTACAGCAACTGCAGTCATAGCTACCTACATATAGGTAGATTGTACTATCTAATTATCCAGCACCTATAAATGCTTTTTTTTTCGTAAAAACTCCTGCTCTGTGAAAACTTGTAAATTGATGGCATTCAAGAGTGATTACAATCTACAGTCATGCTCATGATAGACTGACTAGATATAACATAAAAAAACTTACTTGAAATTTTTCATGTATCCAAGAAGCGAAATAGTTTGAAGGGTTTTCCCAAGACCCATCTCATCAGCCAATATTCCATTGATCCCATTCTCATACAGAGATATCATCCAATTGAGTCCTCGCACTTGGTAGTCCCTCATTTCACCATTCTTGATGTAAAGAGGGGAGGCTTCGAAGCGGAATATATTTTTAACTTTAGTATTGGTTTCTGCCAGAAGCTCTTCATCCTCCTCTTGTTCCGTTTTCCGGTGACGGTGACTAATGGGATAATAAGTGAGTGGTTACTCTTAACAATTATTATTAAACCAATAAAATTTGCTTGAAGTAACATTCTGAGCAATTAATTAGTAGCCTTTTAGCAATCAAATAAAAACAGAAATGAATGTGAGTGGCAGAAAAAGCCAGGGAACATCTAGACAGATGGATGTGGTAAGTACTTACTCTCCTGCTCCACCCGGAGTATCCGGTTCTTTGATCTTTTTAGGTCTCCCAGCTTTCGGTTTAGGTGGGCTTGTGCCCGACTTGGGTGCATTTGACATAAAATGAGAGAAAATCTCTGTTTGCTTCAACAAAAAATCGAATCTTTTGGAGCGGTCTGTCTCAATTTTGCTCTCAAAGTCTCCTTCTTTGCCCCTCGATGACGTGGTGTCGCTTGAAGAACCGTTCTGCAAATACATCCCAATATTATACATTATCTTAATGTAATCTCTTGCAAACTAGAACAGATAAACGCGCCTGATTTCCTCACGATGTTTTCATTCCTGTTGAGCAATCGGTAAAATGTTTTTTTTCTTCATTTTCCAGCTCTTTCTTTCGCTTTTCTGGTCTGGGGTATAGAAACTAGATCTACGTAACCGGAATACGATAATGTGGCATTCCACTCAGGAGTCGCAACGCTAAGATATGATAAGAGAAATGGGTATCCATACAATGAAAATGAAAAGCGTACTCACAGAATTCTCGCCAACGTCTGCGACGTCCATAGCTTCCTCTGTTTGTGACATTGCGACGAATATCTTTGCGTATATCTCTGAGGATTTTAATAACGCAGCACTACACAGTCATTGTTAACAAACAGAACCCGCGAACAAACATACCGGTGGCGTGAAGCAGAGAAAGAACCGCTAAACATTGATTGATTCAGGGTTACCAGATTGGATTTTTCAAATTTCCCCAGATTGAAATTTTTTTTTCCCCAAAATGATACGTTTTGCCAAAAAATTCCCCAAATTTGTTTGAGAAATAAATTATTTAATATTTTTGATTTTTTAAGGTTTTTTAATAAACGGCGATAAGCAAGGCCGTCATTACAAAAACTCGTGTATAATTTATTTATTTATATTAGTGGCCTCGACAGTTGGTCATTTGCCAATGTCATGTTATGTAATTTTTCATACACAATTTTATCAATTCTTATTTATAGTGTAATTGTACGACAATTTTGACGTGACAACGTCTTGTAAATTGGTTTGCCGGGTGACACTTCAAGAAACTGCGTTACGCTCCGCTCACGTTATGCGCTCACAATGAGAGCGAGTGAGAGGCACGCGTCCCTTCCACTTTCCCTTCGTCGTTGTCACGTAAAACTTTCGCCCGTATACCGACTTTACAGGCAACCATTTTTTTTTTACATAATTTAAGTTCAATAAGTACATCTTTTTTCTACGTCCAGACGAGTCGTCGAAGCGTCTTCAACCCTGGACAAAGCAGCTCGGCAGTCCCGTTCACTCTTGAGCTCAATAATTTAACTCTTAAATCTAGCTCGAAACGCAATTATTGCATATATTTTTTATTATTTATAAACTCACGCCTGATTGGGAGTAAGGGTAGGCATAGACGATGGACTTCCATCTGCTGCGACCCTAGCACACAACCCTCGCATATTTTATATTTGTATGCCTTTAAGACAGGTCGTGGTGAGACGTTCTTAATATCAACATCTTATAATTTTGTACCTACAACTGGCGCAATAAATGAATTTTGAATTTGAATTTGTATTCCTCCACATTCATCAATCTCTTCATGCATGCTTGTAGACCGCACTTGGCTCTTTTTCAAGACATCGCCAATTTGGTCGACGTACGTTCTCCAATCAATTGCATATAAATATTCAAAAATTCCAACTTAACTTGTGACATTTAAACACAAAACTATATACAATACAATCAAAATTATCGAATAATTTTGTAACCGTATAGCGTTCCCACCATTTTCAAAAGTCCAGAGACATAAATAATTAGGTATTTAACAAAACATATTCAGAATTTCGGCGTCTTCTTCGGTGGAGTATGTTGAGTGCTGTATAAGTTTTCTGAGCGGAATTTTTATATCATTTTAACAGTAGGCTGAAAGTTTGAGCATCCACTACGGTCTGCTAAGTCAAATCTCACCCTTAAATAGTGATGTAAATATTCGGGTAGGCAAATATATGAGCCATGTCAGCCATGATCTTATAGAATATTCGCCCCCAAAATTCCCCACCCTGAATTTTTTTCCCCAAACTTTTCCCCAGCAATGTCATTTCCCCAAAATTTCCCCAACAGCCAAATTTTTCCCCAAAATTGCGAGAAAAACCCCCAATCTGGTAACCCTGGATTGATTGAATTGAAATATATATATATGGCGAGCGAGCGAGCGAGCGAGGCGAAGAACAGTGTTGCCATATCCGTTTTTAAAATTCTGTAGGGCGAGGCTGAAAACAGGGTTGCCGGTAGGATTTTTCAAATTTTAAAATTTTGTTTCCCCAAAATGATAAGATTTACAAAAAAATCGCCAAAATTTATTTTACTAAAAAATTTACTTAATTACCATTTTTCAGGTGTTTTTTTTTTAAAAAAACGACGTGAGACAATACCACTTGTGTAGAAGACACGTGATTACATTTTGACGTGACAACGTCTTATAAATTGGTTTGCCGGGTGACACTTCAAGAAACTGCGTTACGCTCCGCTCACGTTATGCGCTCACAATGAGAGCGAGTGAGAGGCACGCGTCCCTTCCACTTTCCCTTCGTCGTTGTCACGTAAAACTTTCGCCCGTATACCGACTTTACAGGCAACCATTTTATATTTAACGTTTTCTGAATTGAATTTTAGCAGTCGGTATAAACTTTGAGCATCCACCACGGGATTTTAAGCCATATCCCACGCTAATTATGTATCCCAAAACTTCCCCAACAGCCAAATTTCTCACCAAAATTGCGAGAAAACCCCTCATTCTGGCAACCCTGGCTGAAAAATCCGTAGCGTAGATCTCCGTCGATATCAGATTTCTCTGAGACTCTAGCTAAAAATTCTAGTTCTACGGACTTTTTAGGGTTCCGTACCTCAAGAGGAAAAAAGGAACCCTTATAGGATATTAGGCTCACTTTGTTGTATGGAATAGGCCGTCCGTCTGTATGTTGTCTGTCTGTCAACGAATATCTATTACCTTTAAACTTTTTCTCAGAAACGCGTGGACGTATCAAGTATAAATTAATACCAATACTTAATTAGTTACGTCTGTAATCTCATGCAGCCATGAGAAAATCATACTTCTACGTCTACCCCCGTGCGTGATCTACCTTGGGTATACCCAATCAAAAGATGTCCGTTTATGCCATTTTTCAATGGAGCTTTGCCCCACCTACAAAACTACGTGACCATTTAATCTGTACCTATTATTTTGTTAGGGACTTATTACAGGTATATATACTTATTGCATAATCATAATCAGTATCATTTTCTACTACTCTCTCAGCTCCTATAAAAGAATAACAAAAACAATGAATAAATCGCTTCGATTTCTTACTATTTTTTGAATTCTTAGTTAAGCTGTTTTTTTCGAATCGCAACTTGTACAAAACATTATTTAAAACCAATAATTAGATATTATTGGCGGGGCAGACCTCGGCGTAGGTGGAGAGACGATATCGTTAGATACAGGGATGGGTGGCTGGAAAAGGCTCAGGACAGGGATGGATGGAAGAGGAGGGGGAGACCTTTGCCCAGCAGTGGGACAATTTATAGGTTCACAAAAAAAAATTAGATATTTTTACTAATTTATATTAATATTGATTGTTTTTAAGTCGATAATTTATTTTTTACTGCATCTTTGATCAAAATATTTAAATAATTAATTTTATCTTCTTTTGTCTTAATGGTTGTATAAATACTCCAGGGTACCTGAAACAAGAAATATAGGTGATTTAATTTCTTGTCATTCCTTCGCTTTCTAGGCTTAATTCAGCCTAGTTTGTAAAAGAGTGTAGGTACTTCTGGTCGGGGCCGATTCCATAAATACAGATTAATAAACACAATTAAAAGTAGGTATTTATAACAAAATATACATACCAATGCCGCATGAAATCCTAATGCATTTAGTTCTCTAACTTTTGCATGAAAATGTCCAGATGGTGTATTTGAGTTATGAATTATGGCATTCCTTCCAGCTATAATTAATACTATCCAATGGTGACCATTAGGTGGTCGCCGAAGAAGACCAAAATTTTCATTACTAAATGAACCTTGAACCGGCTGTGGAACACCTTCATTATCATTGCATATAATTATATCTGCAAAATTAAATAATTACTCATTACATAATGTGTAATACGTTAAATACGCGAGATGATTTTGGTATAAATGTTACCTCCCCTCTGGTGGTGCGTTAGAATGTGATCTGCTACCACAAAATCATTGCCCCCTCTGCAGTCTTTCAAAGTATTACAAACATCAATAAACATTCTCTCTGATACATTATACTTTTTGTTGTGGTCTTCATCTGGCACATAATCTGTATATTTTTTTGCCAGTATCCTTGCCACTTTGGTAGTGAGGCGGTTAATTTCGGGTCCCTCACAAAATATTTCAGCTGTATTGTGCACAGCTAAAACTGATCTGCCATACAGGTAGCAGTATTTTCCAAACGTGTGTTCCAAATATTCTGGATTTAAAGCTTTATTCATCAGATCAACGGGATAAAACTCTACAATACCAAGATATTCTAAGCAACTAATAAAACTTCTTCCATGTTTTTCGATTTCAGATTGTTTCTCTGGACTTCTTAATTCCTCTATTACCGTTTGAAAAAAGCATTCTTTTGTTTGAGGTTTGAAATTAAATGTTGCATATGTGAGTACTAATCTTTCCAAATCTTTCAATCTAGCATTATGCATAGTTGTCATTATTCGTTCTGCAATTCTAACGAGACACTCTTGGTGAAAGGTGAGTGTTGCAGTGCCCAATAAAGCTATGTGTACATTACACATAACAGACAGTCTAGGTACTTCATGCAGCAAAACATCAAGCAACTTATATATTTGATCATCTCTTGTTATCTTCATTGAGTATCGAATCACTTTAACCAATGCAGCGAGTGATATCTCATGAATGTATTTGGGATTGTCTATCACCTTATTTATTATTTTGGTTACCAGCTCCATACTTCTAATAGGTGTTTTGCTTTTGAAGAATCCCATCGACATGATAGCCAAGTCATCAACAGTGAATTCTTCAAAAATGTTATTCATGTGGAGTTCCATATTGTGCATGTCAAATGGCTGCCTCCGTTGTACTCCAATAAAGAACATAGTTTGTACAATCTGAGCAGATGTCAACTGTTTTGCTTTGCTAGTTAATTTTTGCAGTGCCTTTTTAGAAAAATCACTGACTCTAGTCACATTCAGCATGAAAAATAAAGAAATGAAATCTAATATTTCATCAAATGACCATGATTGGAGTCTATGCATGCATTGATCATCTAATGCAGCCCACACTTCTATATAATTTCTAGTTCTGACAGACTCCACTTCTGGCCATATTGTTAGAGAATAAAAAATTGACTCCAAGTCCTTATCTGAAGCATGTCGGAGATTATCTGTGAGGCAGTCTATGAAATTATCAAATACTTTGTTTGAGATGCATAACTTGTGTTCTGTACAATACTGACCAAACAAAGAAAAATATTTAAACAGTTCCTCGGGAGGTCTCTTACTCCAATCTTCAGTTGTAGCTTGACTGAATTGTTTTTCTGTCAGAGGTGAAGCTGGCTCAACTTTATCTAATTCCAAACTAATTGCATATCCTTTAGTTTCCATAATATTGTACGCATATTTGTTCTCGTGTTCCATAAACATTTTAACACATTTTATAGCACTGCTTTGAATATGTCTAGATGTCTTTTCTAACCTAAGTGCAGAATTAACTATAGACTTCGAATAAGTAAATCCCCGCAAAAGCTTTATGCTAATCATTTTTTAGATTCGGTATTATTTTCTGAATATTTTCATTAATTATTCTTCCTTAAACAAACAAAATATTCAATATTATACGCGAAAGCAAGAGAAAACGAGGTTGAGGTTATTTTTTTATTTACATTGTTTTTGTTGTTTCCGTCCTATCAATAATTAAGGCAACGCTATCTATAGCCAAACAGCCATATCTAATACAATAATCAATTTTTTTTATATACTTATAAGAAACCACTCGCTATGTCTTGGACGTGTATGTATAGTGTATACCTACGCGGTAAAAATCCCATATCTTAAAAATAATATTATAATATATGAATAAGTAAATTGACTTTCTTGATTTAGGAAACATAATTGTTGTTGGTGGGTTATTCTCTTATGTGAGCAGGTAACTCACAATATTCCCACACTGAACCCAGTGCTCCGACTGGTCCCAGCACCCAAAGTAAACCGGCTTCTGGTACAGCAGCTTGATGTCTTCTGTAGGGCCCAGTCCAGGTATCGGGATTGGCCGCTGCTGGTTGTCTTCAGCTTCTCTTTTTGAGCCCAAGTACAAATATTTATCATGCCACTTCAAACGTTTATTCTGTAAGAATTAAGTAATTCGTATCCATCCATCATTAGACCTAGTTTAGGTCCCTGCTGGTCAATATCTATATGTAGGTAAGTACTTAAAGTTAATTAACTCAACGGATTTACTTGTTTATTACTTTGTGACCACTCAGATCCTGTACTGCAAGGCAGTCCTGTTTATTTCCAATGTGTTGTGAACGCATGCAAATTGCACTTGGCATAATTACAAAAGGCCACCGCTTTGGATCGCAATTTAATTCTACAACATGATTGCACCACAGCTTCCAAAATATCTGTGGAAAGAATAAAATATTCCTTTTCTACGTAACCACCAGGTATCCATGACAGGTCTAGGTTAGCGGTCATAGAATTCGTAGAGGTAGCGGCGCTGATAGTACCTATACTAAGTTTTATACCGGTCCCCGCTCCGGCCGTACATCCTCGCCTAATCACTGATACCTAAGTAATTAATTTAATTAACTCAAAAGTATGTAAGTATACGTATTAAAGTCACTTGTTTTGTTTGGTTGTATACAATAATTTGAAGTAGATCTATCTGAAATATTACAGGTACTAGACTAGTCTAACGAATATTATGGAAGTACATTACTTAATACTACAGTGTATGTACGTACATACACACATACATCAATTACACACACACGCCGTTCAGCTAGATTGCAGTGAATTTGAATAGGTTGATGATAATATGTTGCTGCTTGCTAAGACTATTTACTAGGGAGCAACCGTAAAATAGCTAGGTACTTACTAGGTATTTACTATTTAATTACCTTACCTTTCTTTTATCAAACATGTCCAATCTGAAATATTTTTTATTATTGTCGGGGAAAGAAGCCTTCAGCATCTGTCTGCGACTATTTTTGAACACCGTTAAATGCACAGTTTCCAGAGGATGTACAGAACTAATTTTGAACATTTTGCGACCAATACTAGGAATATTTTGAATCTCTGTCGATTTCTCTTTGTGTTTTATATCTAAACGTTGGCAGGCAATCAATAACATGACTGGAGTCAGAGCTATAAAATAAAACATAAACGTAGTCTATCTACTTGTAAAGTGAAATATTTTGTGTAAAGTGGTCCAGTACTTTTTGAGAACACCTCAGCCACCATAAGCGGTTCACGGTGTCTCTGTCATTTTATAAGTAGATGAGTATATTAACTACCTACCTAGAGTTGAAAAGGTTTATGTATATGACCTAGTCATATACATAAGTACCTATAGTTCTGAAAAGGGAATTGGATGAAGTAGGAAGGCAAATATAATTACCTAGTATTACTGAACGTAGAGCCGTGCCGATTCTCGTAGTTTCTTCAAAGGGACTCTCAATAAGAACTAAATCCCCATAAACGTTATATTTATCGTTAATAGCTAGCAACTTATTAATTATCCCATACGACATAATATTGAATACTTGTTCAGCTGATTTTGTATTATGTAGACTGATATCTAACTATCAAAATAGTAAGGTAAGTAACTAACACAGAAGTAAGGTATTGAAATAATGCGCCAAATTGCGCCATCTCACAAAAATGGCGGAAATCATACATTTTTCAATGACAATGACAGTCAACAAATACTTCATCTCAAATCAATCGAAGACAAATCAAAGAGATTTTTGTACCTACTTATTGTTCATCCTTTGCCTGCCAGCGAGGAGGCGATTTTCATCGTACGGTACGATGAAAAATTCGAACTCTAACAAAACAAGAACAAGAAAAGGACATACCTAATAAATTATACAGAGTACCCTGTATAAAACAGTTTTCGCGTGTACACTAACAGCAGATCAAGTGTAACACTTTGGACCGTTCTTATTATCTGCGTCATAACAGTTGAATTCGTACTGCAAGTGTTACCATTGATCTGCTGTTGTCCGTACATTAATATCTACTTTTCTATTGTACGGACAACAGCAGATCAATGGTAACACTTGCATTAAATCTTATGATGCACGCTCCGCAACCGATCGCTATAACTATAATGTTAAAACTAATGTTAACTAATATTTCTAATGTAATGTAAAAATCTAAATGGTAATAATGTTATTGGTAAAAAATAAAAACAATTATACTGTGGGTCTGAAAGTTTATTCAAATATTTACACATTTGTTTATTATAATGACTTAGGCAATTCGTGTATTCAACGTTTAAATTACACTACATTTACCTATACCGCAGCCCAAATCAAGTGTCTTATTTTGTAAACAAATATGATCGTCTAATTACCCTGTTGTGATGTAAAACTGAAGGAACTGATTGATCGAACTTGTTCATCATTGTTAAAATAAAGTAATCCAATCTAATAATGTGGAAATAACTATGCAATAATCACAGATAAAATATTAGTAGGGTAGGGTAGTTTTTGTTTACAAAATAAGACAAATGGATTTGGGCTTCGGTTTAGATGCATACCTCGTCCATACTAGCGAGCCAGCGACGCAACGAACGCAGCGCGTATATAATTTGTATTTAAACATCGCTTCGCGGCGGCGGCGGCGGCGCTTCTTATACACCTATGCCTTTTAATAATAAATACGTTATGTGTGCAGTAACGTTAAGTCCTACATTTGATTGATATTTTTCTTATAAATTATGAGCGCCGCGATGTCAATGTGGACTAAGCCAAACACTTTGAATGCGTCTTACAAATACACATTATAATACAATATAAATAATACCTAATTATAACGAACTCAACCAAACTTTAAAAGAGCTGTGGCACTTATTTAATGTCCTGTATTTAATTTTATTATATGAACCTAACTTTGGTTGAATGTTTATCGGACCAATACATTACACACGATTATATTCATCTTAAAATATTGTTCATAATCTTCTTTCCATTATCGGCTAGCGTCAGCCTGCGAACAAAAAAATGTAATTAATTAACAGGTCTAAATAACGACACGACAAAATAATACTATTAGTTGTTATTCCAAGTACCTAGTTGGTGCTTTAGCAATAGGCTACTAACCCCCACAATTGCAATAAAAGATAACTCTGAGGTAACTTGACCGTGAAAACTCCATACATTTTTCTGGGGTTAAGTCGTAAACAAAGTTAACTAGAGTTATCTTTCTTTGCGTTATGTAGGTAATGTGGTTACTTAGGCAGTTGTCCCACCGCACCGTCGGCGATAAGCGAGTAGCGAGTAAAGCTGAGATGAACCATTAATATATGCGTCTCTTTTGTTTACACGGATTGTACTATCTTTTGTACGTTTCTTGAGTGAGAAAATAGCCGAGAGTTACTCGCTTGCTCGCTGGCGGTGGGACAACTGCCTTTGTAGGTAGAGTGCAGGGTGGTTGAAAAATGCACATGGTGCCATTGGTGGTGTTATTAGATTTTAATATCTGGGATCAGCCCAAGGTCACTGCGACCTCAAAGGTCGCTCGCTCTTAAGACCAACTATCTTCAGGAATCGTCTAAAGGGCGGGTAAGAACTTGCACATAAAAAAAAGTTTTTCTGTGCTTCGAGTAGAGTCACAAGTATAGTGCAGATAACAATACAACAATGGAACGATTAAATAAAATAAACCGTGAGTATTG
This sequence comes from Tachystola acroxantha, assembly GCA_963506565.1. NCBI lineage: Eukaryota > Metazoa > Arthropoda > Insecta > Lepidoptera > Oecophoridae > Tachystola > Tachystola acroxantha. The sequence continues at coordinate 9,298,666 of OY735874.1, forward strand.
TTTTATCGGATTATTTTACTTTTATTGTACATGTTGCTTTTATCTACCTATAATTTATGTTGAAAAATAGTCCAACCCTATTATTTTATACAATATTAAGAAAGGAAAACTTGACTGATGCGAAGAACTGAAAATCGGATGACGGTCTTGAAGGAACTTAGGTCTACGTCCAAGAGTGGACATTTTAACAGGCTCATGATAGTTACTTGTGTTTAACATATAACAGTCTAGTTTTTCTAAACGACATAAATCGTTCCGCCACCAAATGCCGTTTCCAGAGTTAAAATATCAGTTAGGTGTAGTTAGTAGGTCGATCGAAATAGTGAAGTTAGTTTCATGCATGGCAAAGTGATTCGTTGTGCTTTCGTTATGGTGCCCGATTTACCACCAAATGCCTAAAGTATTTCTTACAGTTTGCAGTTCAGATGTTTAGATTACGCTATGTAGATATTGGCCAAATTGCACATCTCTTACGTCTACTTAATGTTTTAGTTTCGAGACTTTGGGTATTGTTATGGATGGTGGCAACGGCAAAAGATTATTTCCGTATCGAGCGTGAAAATTTCTGTCTAAAGACGAATCACTGTCCTCATGACTATTTCTGTCTTTAATTACAGACGCCTTAGTAACATGGTCCTGAAAAAGATGAGCTGGTACATGTAGGTCATTATTTACAATATGATACACATTTTTGGTATTGTTTAATGGAGTTACTTACCAGAGTTTCAGTCTTCTTTCGTAAATTGGATCTAGATAGGGTCATTACCAATTCAGATTGTAGTCTATTGGAGATGGGCACGTCGTCAGGGGCGTTGGGGCCGTCAGGTTGGTCCCCGTTAAGGAATTCCAGCTTTGAAGGTTCCCGCCTGCCGCCCCCGCCACTGGCGTACTCGCCTATCGTCACCGACACCGGTCGCAAGTGCTTCTTCATAGTGGCGGTGCCGTTGGGCGCCTTCACGAAGTAATTCGAAGGTGGTCTGGGCTGAATATTCGAGGGATTTTTTAACTTAAAAGATTCTAATGAATCCATCTCAGCTTTTTCATCTTTAATATTTTTCAATTTTATCGGCACCGAAGAATCCTTTTTATGAAGTGAATTATTATAATCCGGTGTCGGAGTTCGTAATAATGAACCATTTTTCTTAATATTCGAATTATTGTTCAGATTTTTATTTGTGTTCTTTAGTGTTGAAATATCATTATTTCCATTTTTATGTTCCCCATTTTGATGACCATTTGTAGCAGGCATCTGAAACGGCATTTCGTAAATAATAGTGTGGCACCTTCCTCACAAGCAGGTATTAGTTAGTATCTATCATTCAGTATGAATGATTTCAAAATGACAAGGTATATGCAAAAAGTCTAGATCACGAAAAGACTATCCGGGTCACTCTGTTTATATATACCTCCTATAATACTCAATACGATCCGTGATGCTGGATATTATACTATTAGATACTGTATGCACGTTAGTACCTACCGGTGGAGGCGGAGGTGGATTGTCGGTAGCTTCTCGCTTTGGCTGGTGGTTGCTGGCTGCAAACTGATGCGGCATGTGCTCGGGCTTCCTTAGCGGCAGAGTTTGCTGACGGTCCTGCCGAATAAATACGGATGTTGATCACGATAAATCGGTGTGGTGTGTAGCCACCATTACAGTCAATGAGGCAATTAAAAACATTTTAGATGACCGATTACTTCTATAATTTGGTATTAAAATAAGTACTACCATGCTACATTCGATATAGCAGATAAAGGTTTACGTCATAAACGTGGTTTAAGTAGTCCATGGTTTAAGCCTTCGGTCCCTATAAAACTTTACGTTTATAACGAAGTGTGAAAGGGCCAAAAACACGGTTTAAGTGAAGTGAGGTTAAACTAGCTAGTTAAACTAAATTATGATGTAAGTGCATCTTATTAGACTTTTATTTGTTAAACAATTCGACATGTAGATTGTAGATACAAGATCCAGGCGACCAGAAATCGAGTGTTTCTTTAAAAACAAATCCAAATTCCGTACTTATAATCAAATGCTGCGTTTGATTAGGAGTCTCAATTACCTATTCAATCGTGCGTAGGTTTCGTTTCGGTATTCGTGTATGTAGGTAAGTAATTTAATGTTCAAGGTTTTAATGGACACCGTATACACGTGCCTATAGGCATAATTATACTCGTATTATTGGCTAAAATTGAACTTTGGCACTTCGTCGTAGGTTCATATAAGTAGCGAATGATGCAAAATGAAGGCAAAGATAACAATTAAGAAGTTATAAGCATGTCTCTCTAGCTTAATATACCAATTAAGAAATTGAAGTAGTCAAGTTAATCAATCACACTAAACTCATTAAAACAGGATTCAGTTTTAGACGTTAGAAGATGATTCGATAATATGATAAGATACCTACTACTAGGTATTTACAAATCAATATAAAGTCTACTGATGTTTAATTACACCTAGGTACTTTAAATAATTAAAGAAACTTTTTCAAATGTAATATTAGGTAGGTACCTACTTCTACCTAATCCGCGATTCGTAATGATGTCATCTTTGAATTTGAAGAGATCTACCTATAACTGTTTTTTCTACTCCTAGCCAGGTAGAGACTCTACTCGACTTCCGCAACGCTCTAATGGTTCTGCAAATGTAGTGAATCATTTTCCTGTAACACAATTTCCTTTATATATAAATTTAAAGGAAACGGGAGACCCCACTTGTGTTTGATATGCACGGACAACAGCAGATCAATGGTAACACTTGCAGTACGAATTCAACTCTTATGATGCAGATAATAAAAACGGTCCACAGTCCAAAGTGTTACACTTGATCTGCTATTAATTAGCTGTACCTATTAATTAAAATTTCCCTGTGCACAAAAATAATTTCCTAAGTAAGTACCCCTGGGTCACTGGATTTTTTTTGATAGTATGCAGATGATGATATTTTTTTATCATTAATGCCCAGATTGCAAAATTTAAGACAACTTAGTCTTCTTTACCTTGACGTTAGTTTTTAGGCACCTACGCCGTTGTTCCGTAACGTCATATCTACCATGGTATATAGGTAGTATTTAGTGAACTGCACGTAAAAACCGGTGCTTTATATGAGGCTAAATCATTAGAGCGGCTTTATCTAAGTACTATAACTAGCCCATGAATGTAGTCAATAGTGAGAGTAGTTGAGTATCGTACTATCTGTGGCTATCTATCATGATATAGATTAGTTCAATTATGTCTTCCTTAAGTATGTTATTATGATTCAGAATTCAATTATTTACAATTACAAACTACTTAAATATACATAGGTAGATGCATTGCATGCAAGTGTTTCGAGGCACTTGTACAATTTTTGGTTGCTGTGGTGCGTATTTCAAATGCTTAAGCACTTAAGGCATATTTAACCATCTTTATGATCGTATCTGTGTATGTAGTTATTTGATCAAATAAAACAGGGAATCTTAGTTTGAGCATGAGCGCGTTCTCTTATTTATTATTCATATATTTCAGGGCAATCATGCACCTACTTACTACAACATGTATGTAAATTGTAGTATAATTACTACGTAGAACACTATTTGCCTCAAGCTCCAGGCTAGCTTAGTTTTATCTAGGCGTATTGCTTCGCTCCAATAAGAATGGAACACTATCATGTACGTCTCACTTACTTCATAGCATTGGACGATGACTAACGGCTTTGATTTATTACTTTTGTTCATTTTGCACGACTGATTGTTCGAGTTATCAGTATCACACTTCAATGTCAATATCCCACAAACACAATTCTGGGCGCATCACATAACATTTCCACATACGACTATGTAGTTATGGTTACGTACGTACTCGTATAATATTGCAGTATGAAAATCACTATAGTATAACCTACTCTTAGAAAATCACAAATAACGCAAGAGCGCTTGAAGGTCGGTGATAATGAATAATATTTCCGAGTCGCGGAAAATCGGCGTGATTACTGCGACGCGATTTACTTTCGATAGAGTCTGTAGAGTGCAGTTGCGCGAGCGACTGAGCGTGGACTGAGCGATCTAACTGGCGGTACACACAGCCGGCACGCCGTTATCAGTGCAAGGCGGCAAGCGGAAAAATCATGCTGTGCCTTCAAGCGATTAATATCACTGTACTAGGGTGTGCTTGCGGAAAACTGGATTAGGTACATACTCGTATGTAGAGTCTATCTAAAAAGTTTGAACATGAAATGTTAACATATTACGTTAAGTTATTATTTAAGAGATGAGAATAGGATCTGAAAAATTTAATTTTAAGGACTTTAGGTATATCTTTCAGCTCCATCAATCCACAGTTAACACTGGAAAATAGTATAATCTACATATCTATTTAAATTGTATTTTATAAGTTGTAGTTATCTCACAGTTACGCTATAAGTATATAAATTATATTAGATAAAGAAAGTAATAAATTGATCTTGAATAAATATAAAATCCATCATTAACAAGTATTCTATCGGTGTAGGTAATCTTAATCACTAAATCCATTATCAAACAAAATTCCTTCGCAAAATTATTAATCACTCATTAAAGTCATTAATCATTATCAATTTCGTAGAAAGCAAATGTCGATGAAAAATTTGAATAGATAACGTCTTATTTAAGCACGCTTATGTAATCGATGTTAATTAAGTAGGTGCCCAAATTATACCTAACACCTATCTAAAAGGCGAAAGAATTCATGATAATATATTTACGTAACTAGAGACGATTTAAGTTATTTAAATTGAACATTAAGATCTCGTTTATCTAATTTCTTTTTAAAATTCCCAGCAGAACACATTCATAAAGATAAAATTAAGCATTTCCAACGTTTTACTATGATGCCTACATAACAAGACTAACGCCAGAATTTATTAAAATGTAGTGTAGTAGTAGAAATATACTTCACCCTGAGAAAGGAGGTAACTTTGCAAATGAAATCGTTCCAGCACATATTTGCAGTATTTTATTTGTAGGTATCTAAATATAAACATTAATTATACTTTCGCATGAAACAAAGTGAGTTATTGCGTTATAATTATTATTTTTATCTAATTTTATATCTAAATTGACCTCATAATATTCCTATTACCTTTCAAATTAAGATAGAGGTAATATAATTATAAATGTTGTAATATAAACTTGCTAGACAGGTAAGTTTGTGTCAAATTAACCGGTCATAATAACATTAATTAACGGTACGTTCGTTTCGTAGTAATATGTTGGTTACCCAGTGAATTGGCACTAAGCCGTTAGCATAGCTTGGGTGAGTTGTTATAATTTGTTGCAATTATGAGATAAACCATCTTGTTCAAGCAATAATTTATAAAGTAAACAAGAAACAAAGTTGAGTTAGGTACCTATATTATTTGGCATGTCCTAACTCTACCTCGATTTTAATGGGAAAAGTTAATTTCACCGCTATCCAATTATGAATAAATAAAAAGGCTGACCTATACGAATCAAATTGCAAACTATTATAAGTAGTTCTATTGCAATTTATATTATTGATGCATATGAATGTGCTAATAATAAATATGTATTATATTAATACGTTTTCAGTTCTTTATCTTAAAATACTACATAAAGTATCACTTATACAAAACCGCTCCAATAAATTCCGTTTATGTAATCATGCAGTACCAATCGTGTTGAAGCGACCGTATTAATTTCGTAAGATTAATTATCTCGATACGAACCAACGACGTGTTATATAATTTTGTAAATATTCATTAGATATATTGCATAAAATCGTTTAGAGCTGAATGGTTATGTTATGACACGATCAAATTAATGTTTGAAAATACACCACCCAAGGTTATGTTTTTGTGGCTCTGTTTATCTCATGAAAGCGGAATATCAAGATAAGTATGTATATGAGCATAATGTAGGCATATATCTACGAGATGGGATACGTACGAGTCGTACGACTTGAATTAGAAAATATGTTAATTGTTACGTAATTTTATTATAATTTAGGTATATATTCTCGCCTCCTAGATTACACGGAAAAATATTTGATGCTTACTTTTATGAGACATAGATTGTCTTCATTTAAGAATAAAAAAAATTGTTTAAGAATTTATTCTCGATTTACGAAATCGTGATATAAGGTAAGAACTATTCTTAATTAAACAATATTATCCTTCAACCAAAACAAAACAGTCTTCCATAGTAAACTTATAGGGTGATATGAAAATACATTTTGAAGTAGCTTTAATAAAAAAATATGTAGAAGTCAAACTCGTTAAATTAAAATCGATTTCGACTCGACACCTACCTACATTCGATTTTTCAAGGAAGTACAAGGTATAGGTACCTACATACCTAACTCTGTTAATGTTTTCTGTGCATGCATCGCAAAAGTGATTGTGAATTTCATACCACATAAACATCATTGTACGCGAGTGAACAGAGTAGTTTCCGATAATGCTGGTATTACGAGTACCTTACCTACTTTTATTACAATATACAACCATGAGCCAACATTCTCACAGCAAGTAAAACACGTTTTGTTTTAAATTAAAAACATCTAGATAACTCCCAACAGTTTCGATCGAGTGTGGTCTTTACGTACCTGATGCAATTAATTTACTATACCTAGCATAATCTATTATTTTTACCCGACTGGCCAAAGAACGAGGTTATTGTTTGTCGAATGTACGAGTATCTAAATAGTGCCTTTGTAGACTCGTGCAGCCACAACGACTTGATGGATTTTGATAATATATGAGACGTTAGATTCATCTTGATCACAAAATTTATACATTTAAAGCCAAAAAGCGCTTATTTTTAGGGTTCCGTGCCTCAAAAGGAAAAAAAGGAACCCTTATAGGATTACTTTGTTGTCCGTCTGTCTGTCCTTCTGTCTGTCTGTCAAGACCTATATCTCAGAAACGCGGGGACGGACCAAGTTGAAATTAATACCAAATACTCAGGTCTGAAACCAAATGCAGCCGTGACAAAATCAATCTACGTTAACACAATCAAAAGATATGGCTCTTTATGTCGAATTTTGGCGCATATTTGTATGAAAAAGCAAAAAAAACTCAAAATCTATAGGGTACTTCCAGTTGACCTAGAATCATGAAATTTGACAAGAAGCTAGGTCTTACAGCACAAGTAAAGGGAAAAAATCCGAAAACTGTAAATTTGAAATTACATCCCTCCAAAACTATTTTTTTATCTTTTCGTTAGAGCAAAGTTACGGGGTTAGTAGGTAAGTTGCGTTGCACGGAAGCCTCGGTGCGCGAGTCCGACTCGCACTTGGCCGGTTTTTATTGTAAATAATAATTGTTTCCGAATGTATTTTCTTTTTTTAGATAATACCTATTGCTCGATTGAAAATATTGTTGCTAATGTTTTTAACATTGTACATGCAAGTACCTACGCCTTGCGTTACGTTTTTATCTCCTCATATCAAATAATATGCCTCATACTCGATACAGTAATTAATAACCTACTTACTCGTACTAAACTAATATTTATCTATTTTCCATGCCTACTCCGGCAGAGATGATAGTGGTCTTCAAAAACGACCTACAAGAATACAACACAGTAGCGCACATAAAACCAAGTATGTTAATTACTTGTCAACATGGAACACGTATAGATAGATACTTTACTACTGAGACAAGACGACAAAACAAATCGCAATAATTTGTCATGCATAATAATGAATGACAGTCGAGTAATTTGCAGCCACCACGTCACGACTCAAGGCCACCATACTCGGCAATTGGCAACCGTCGCTGCCGTGTCTAAGGCGCAGACTACACAGAAGAGATGAAGGAAAGAAAGGCCCTAGGACTTTGCTTCGATGGACGGGGTGAGGACGCCGTGCGCTGGTGTACCTACACAGTAGGTGCCATTTTATTCTAACCGCCAAGTTTAATCCTACGCCTAAACGCAACTGTCACTCATATGATAAATCACGTAAGAGAAGAGGTACGCCTGGTTTAGCGACGTTTAAAAGGCACAATTGGGCTCAATTAACCTAATTGAAAAGTCAACTTTTAGATAAAAAAAAATTGTGTAGAAGTCCCGTCTCTTGAAACGAAGTGATTATAGGTAATGAATGTGGTCTATTTTTTTAAACCCGGGGTTGACTTTATTGGATTGAGCGAGTCTTTGTACAAATTCTATCATTTATACTATTTATGAATGTTGATGATTTTTTAAACAATAAGGTGTTTATCTACTAATGCTCATATAGCGTCCTCGTCCAGTTTTAGTCCTACAGTCTCTTCTGTGTGGTCTGCGCCTAATGTTTTGCACCATTTCAGACAACTACCGTTGCGAAACCGTTTGAACTCAATGGTAAAGTCATTACAGCAATCACTTGGTTGCACATTTGACTAAAATCGTTCAACAATACAAAAACATTTTTTCTCATCTAGTCGTAGCAAAAAAAAAAATATTATTTTCATAGTCACATGAGAAAGTGACAAAGGCTTGTGAGAAACTTTACGATCTAGTCTTATATTCGTAGCAATCGCTCTGACATCAGAGACGTAGCTCATTGTTCTTGCATTTAATCTTTTCACTTTATACACAGCAAGTGTACCGGTTCAATATTCGCAAAGAACAAATATTTTTAGATACATGACTAAAAATTCTGAGCAACTGAATTTGTATACTTAATCCCAAATTAAGATAGAATCGCGGAAAATGTTTAGTTTTCATATTTAAAATTTTCTACAAAAAATACAAATACAAAACAAATAAAACTTAAGTACTTCCTGGAATTCTATACTGAACTATAGAATAAAATTTAAATTGGTTGATTAATTATTATTCAAGTTTTTGACTCATTTTAGTTTTCTAGGGCTTTTAAATTAACGGAAAAAATAAGTTATTATTATATTTCAGTTAAGAGCGATAAAGACTCGCAGAAGACTCGATAACACATCATGACAACGCTTAAATTACGATTTCATTTTTTTAATGCCTGCGCAATAAGAGTTAAAACAACCAATATAAAGCCCGAAGTACATATTGTGTGTTTTCGACTGCACTTACACGCCGATGCATAATAAATAATTCATGAAATCCTGTACGCTCCTCTATCTTTATTCAAATCGATTTGATCACTATTATTCATAGAATAAACACTGAGTACGTATAATTTGCGAGCAGGAAAAAAAATAACATGAACACAAATTATTTCATCATTGTAATCAGCGCCAAAATGGTATTTTCATGTAGATCGATACCTACTCGGAACTTAGATAACTGATTGATAACATTCCTTTTATGCATCATAAGTTTCGATATCAAACTGCTACATAAAATTAGTAAGTATACCAAACATACAAAAAAGTACCATTAGGTACGGTCTAACACAGAGAAAAAGGTGTACACGAGAGTTTATAAGGTTGAGATTATCTCAAAAAGTAAGACCTATTGCAAGAATTCTTTCACCGTTAGGTAGATAAAAGTATAAACTATGTAACTGTAAAAGAATTATTAAATTCGGTACATTAGTCATTGAGAAAATATCAACCTTATTGAGACCCTCTGTATACTTTTCTCTGTCTTTGCGTGTACCTAATGATAAATGTCATAAAACATCAATAATTCCCTGACTTATAATAATTTATTCTTAAAAATTCAGTATATTATTTTTTTTCATACAAAAGACATCAACGCGCTACACTCTACTTGACTCAATAAGAAAGCTTCGACCAACACCAAATTATTTTCTTGGCACAACCGCGACGTACAGTTTCGTATAACTAATAATAATTTCGTATAAATCACCAAAATATACGTAAGTTTTAATAGCGTCGCCTGTCAGATACAAGCAACTTTCTGATAACGTAGGGCAAAAAATATTGATAGCCCCAAAGAGAACAGCCTAGGAAACATCCGCAATAGCTATATTCGATACTCGTAATGAATAACAGAAGACATAGTCTATGCCTAAGTACTAAAGAAGGAGATTAGTATTACAAATAAACTAAAACCAAGAAAACCCAAGTATTTCGGCCTATATTCTACCAGTTTTATGATTGTTGTATTATCGACTACACCTTTACCTTATCGTTATCAGCTATATTATAATCATATCAATCACTGTCTTTTGATAGTTAGACACTCCTAGAGATACTCTGATAAGTAGACATCTGGGTTCACTAGCAACCCTTTGAATGTCAAATACTTAAGATAAGATAAATATTGTTGCACACAAAAATGGATACATATTATACTTAGCTGAGAGCGATCTCTTACTGACAATCTTCATGTATACATCTGATGTATATAGAGCTACCTATTTCCATTTTAAAAGCCGAAAGAAGAGTCGCTTTTAAAGGGTAAATGTGTACGCACAAAATCATGTGCTATAGGTATGTTATAAGCGGTAAAATTCAAAAACATACGAGGATTTGTTATTTCTTTTTTCAAAATCACCTCCATAATGGATATAGTCATAGAATCTGCTGATTAATCTACCCAAAGGTTGTTGGAAATAGATCGCTTTCAGTGTTAGAATAGAAAACATTTATTTGACATATGCACAGTACACAAAAGATCTACGTACTTACAAAGAGAAGATACTCCAATTGTGATACTAAAATTGTATGTACTACTATTCAAAGGGTTAGCAGTAACCTACGAGTATCATGCATAATATCGTCGAAATTCAGGACACCTTGTAAAATAAAAGATGAAGAATCACTTACCAAACTATCAGCATCATTTTCATTCGCTTCATTGTCATTTATCTTTCCTTCTTCGGACTTCACATCCTGATTGAGAAACATTTTCCTGTGGACTTTCTTGAACTCGTCAATCAACGCGTCGTGTTGCTTCTTCTGGGGATTGTCCACTGGTTTTGGTACATTTGCCTTCTTCACTGGGATTACTGTATTAGCCTCCGGATTGGAAGTCTTCTTATTCTGAAAATACGATATCTCGTTACTATTCTTATATGATAGATATTTTCCCGAAATAAATAGTGTACTTATTTATCATTTTTCAAAAAACTTCTCACAACGGTTTCTTTTTACATGAAAAACAAATAGGTTTGTGTATGTAATTAGGATAAAATTAAGACCATGGAATGATGAGGTTCCAGGTTAGAATCCCGTTGTGACGAAAAAGTTGTATCCCTGTTTAATATTTAAATCGGATAGGCAGGTAGATCAGCGACAAAATGATTCGTATGAATGAGGAATAAGCTCGGCATAAAACGGATCCTATAAGAATCATAAACGATTTGTTAAATAGTAGTTGTCATGAATTATTATCATGTCCAATATACATTTCCGAAACAAGGAACCCAGCGAATTTTTTCCCTTGATGCAGAACTGTTACGTCACATCTCATCGATTACCATTAGACCATTCTGATGTGATAATTGATAAAAGCTAAACTTTCATTACAAAGAGTCTATTACGATATTTATTATTCTAAGACGACTTATAGAATTTACTGGAACGGACTGTGGCAGATATATGAACATATATATATATATATGTACACACGAAGATAGAGATAAGTATACAGGGGGCCTCAATAAGGTTGAGACTTTCTCAAAAACTACTGGACCGAATTTAATAATTATTTTACAGTTACATAGTTTTCACTTTTATCTATCTAAAAGTGAAATATTTATTACGATATGTCACGTAGTTTTTGAGATAATCTCAACCTTAAAAACTCTACTGTACACCTTTCTTTGGATTCGACCGTACCAAAAATAAATTCGAATGCAATTTCCGTTCAAAGTATCTCATTATTACATACCAATTTCCGCCTCTGTATCTCTTCTGCAATGGCATTCGATAATGTGGTCGAGCTTGATATACTCGACGTGTCCGGGCTGTACTCCTTTTTCATCGGCGGAGGGTAGTTGCAGTGAGTCTTCCCGCAGGCAGTGTTGCTAGTGTGATGAACCTCCACCACTATCGTCTTCTTATCGCTATCTCTACTCGTTTGGTTCGCTGTGAACGTTTTCCTTGGCGATTGATTATCGTAACTACATTGTATGGTGGCACCGTCTTCAGTCAAATTTATTATGGTTCTATTCGATGGGGTCGTTATGTATTCTTTGCTATTTCTTATGCTGTGCTTATTGTCGTATGTGTGTGGATTGTTTGGTATGCTGGGACAGTCGTAGTCGGGCTCGATGTCGGAGGGAGCGTCGAAGTTGTGGATGTCGCCCGTCTTCCAGTCGAACTCCAAACTGTCCCACGTTCTTCGCTTCAGCCTGTTCATTGTCAATCTGTAACAATAGATAATATTCCCCATATTATAATATTACCACAAAGAGGAGGGTAATAAGGTGTTTGTAAGCATTTTATTAAATTAAGGATATAACGTTAATCCCTATCTATTACATAGGTACGGAAAAGCAAAAGTTTCGTTCCTGTTTGTAATTGAATAACATTTTTATTATATTTAAGAATCTATTTTATTATTTTGTACCGAAGAGTTCCAGACGAATTGATTTGCATGAGGCGTCAATTTATTTTTTGGCGATAATGGCAGAGTTGTTCAGTCATAGACGACTCTAACGTTTTAAAGTATAGGTATATCAACGATTTTATATTACGGTACCCTCGATGTATCGGTTTACAGAGCACGTTGTAGAGTATAATGATTTTGTGTAGGTTGATGTCGATAGCACATTAATGGCAACACTTAAAATGCGATTTCAGTTCACAATATCATCGATCTATCTGTACGGTAGCACATACACAAAATCACTCTTCTATTACACTCGATGTATCGACTATACCTTTACCGAATACTGACCTATCGGCTCGGTCAGCCGCCTCCTCAGCCACGCTGGCGAGGCGCCGCCTCAGCGCCGCAGGGGGCGCCAGGGGGGCGAGGGGCGCGGCGGGCGCAGGGCTCCGCTCCCCCGCAGCTGATGACGCGGAGCTGTTGTACCCAGAGCTCTCAGGAGACACTAGCTCAGTGCCCGCGCCCTCGCGGATGACCAGCTCCAGGCGCCCGCACACCTTCATTGCTGATATGGCCTGAATGATAAACACATTGACCCTTTTAAAAGTGTGCCGATTCAATACTGTATTTTATGATAATATTACCTATGGTTAAACAGGGTGTAACGAAAAGGGGTGTCCAGTATCAATAACTGAACAACTCTACGACTTTTCGAATAAAAAAAACAAATGACTCATGTGAGTCGAGCAGCTGATCGGTACAAAATTGTTATTTTTATCACGAAAATCGAGAAGTCGTAGAACAAAAATTGATCAGCTACGTACAGTTAAAGATGTAGTATTCGTTTACTGGAATCCATGGGACCCTTAAAACGTAACCACGTGTCTATGTGACATGATTGACTATGTTGATGTTACATTGTGAGGTATTGTTAGAAATTCGATATTGATAGATGTTTGAATTACCTCATTGAATGTAATATTGGCAAAATCCTGGCCGTTACAGGAGAGGATTTGGTCGCCAGGCCTTAGTCCAGCCTCCCTCGCGATGCCACCCTCACGGACGAACTGCACGAAGATGCCTGGCTTCCACTCTGGACCTTTGCAGATCCTGCAACAAGTCAGTATAGGGAACGTATATAAAATATGGTCTACATATAAGTCTGTTTAACCCTTTATAGCTAAAAATTGCATATGACGCATGAACTGAATAAGTGATTGATGTATCGACTATACCTTTACCAAATACTGACCTTAGTGGTATCTAATAATTAGGTAATATCGTATATCAATAAAATATATGTTAAAAAATAAGTTTTTCAATAAAGTCTGCGTAGGTTCTGAAGTCGGTAGTTGATGGGAATTTCAATGACAAAGAACAACTCAGAGGCATTGTAGAACCTCACCCGCAGCCGAGCTTCGCCCTCGGCGGCACCAGTATGGAGAGCCTCAGGTCCGCCAGCCGGTCGGTTTCGTGGCACAGCGTCGGGGACGACGACACGTCCGACCCGAGCGACGACCGCTCAGACACAAACTGCCACGACAGCGACTCGTGAGCTTTACTGGAACAACAAATAACACAAAATCCTTTGAAAATATGAAAGGTAAGCGACCCTATCCGACAAGTATTTTCTAAAACTAAACTTAATTTGACCTAGAAATATTGCCATCCCGTGCTAATACCAAAGTTATGAGAAGGACAGTACTAGTTATTGACCTGTTTCAAATTATATTTACTTTTAGAAAATGCATGGTAGAATAGGTCTAAATGCATGTGCATGTGTAGTCAGAATTCGCTTCCATCGTGGTGGCTGTGCCAAGGTAAGCCATACATGTCCTTATTGGAAGTTATAAAAATTCAGTTTTCATATTTATATTTGTAACATATAAGACACATAATTTAAAATGTTGTGTCATTATTTTAATTCAAGTACATTTAAATTAAAATAAAATTGATTTAAAAACTTAAAAAACCATTCCGATGTCATGTCGGCGACACATCATGTAAATTCATATTATTAAGGCTGACACATACACAGGCGGTCTGCGCTCGCTAGTCACACCGACACGACATTATTGCTTCTGACATCAGAATCGTAGGTAGGTACCGAATTAAATGTAAAGTAGGTACATACGAGTACGGCAATGAACTAGATAGTCCTAATGTCTTTGAAAAACAAAGAATACACGCAATTATGTTTAATGGTGATAGCCGTTGATAAAACAAAACTGAGTGTCATAGCAATTGACATCAGAATCTGATGTTTACTTATCTATGACTAATTTATTAGACCGATATGAGCAATGCAATAAAGTAGGTATCTATACTGTGTTGTTCGGGTACTTACTCTTTGACCGGTATCATTCCAACATCTGAAATAAAGAGAAGATTATTAAATATAGAGCATTTAATTAGCGCTAATAATGAAATAAATCAAAAGTGCATATCAACCAGTACGGACAATAGCAGATCAATGGTAACACTTGCAGTACGATTTTAACTCTTATCAGATACTAAGAACGGTACAGATAATAAGAACGGTCCAAAGTCCCAAAAGTGTTACACTTGATCTGCTGTTAGCTGTACGTCCCTACTTAACATTTTATTGCACAACACAGACAAACACATAAATAACATCCAGAAGAAACAAATTGGTACAAAGGGCAAGCTTATCTCAAAAGAGATTTCTACCAGCAGTATTTCAATTTGTCATCAGTTCATTTATAAAAAAATCTAGTTCGCATTATTATAACCTTTACCTATAATCATATCTCCGCAAATAAAATGATACAATTCGCGGTCGTTATCTGCCTAAACAAATAGCGCGCACTCGTTATTAATTTCCATTTCGTTTGTCGCGCACTGGCTATTTGCGCAACTGGTGATAGCTTCAGAGGCTGCCCACGCGCTTTCACGATTATCACACAAACGAAAATCGGTGCTACAATCGCACCGCCCGCGCCTGCGCGATGCCGTAACACCTGACTGAAGCTTTGATTCATTAGCATTATGTTAAGAGCTACCAACAATGTCGAAAATAGATAAATAAAGAGTTGGGCGTCTAATTGTTGTGTAATGATTTGCTTAGGCCCGATGCCGCAATTACGCTGTAAATAATTTATCTGCGTTTTTGAAACTTTGTCGAAACTTATGAACGCGCGACTGCAATACTCTTCATTGGGTGCTGCGGTTGGAGTTATATTTGAATTGCAATAAATGTGTATCGAGTTTATTACTTCATGCCAGTATTTATTATCATAATTCATTCATAGTGGGTATTTCTTATTATTTTATCTCAGGTAGGTATCATGAGCATAGGTTATCTATTAACGTGGCACCTACCTATATCGAATAACTTTGAATTCCCCCATAACTAGTTCCAATTTTTGTAATAGGTATAATGTAGGTAGGTATAACCTACCTATTAGATGTACATGGCTATACTTATTATGACATCGATATCTATCAGGTAATATGCCGATTGAAATGCCAATGAGCTGACCAGCTAATGATACCGAGTGAAGAATTAATGAGTGGCGGCCTTGTATTGGCATTTGGGACCCAGGTAGATATAGAAGGAAGGATCGGCAGATTGTGACTACGCAAGACCACATATCAAGTTGAAGAGCATGTCATCTTGACATGTTCTTCCGCTCGGTATCATTACGGGTTAGCTCATTGGCATTTCAATCGACATACTTTCAACTGATGAAAATGAGGAACGCATTGGATAACAGGGATCTGGACCAACTGCAAGAGGCACACACGCAGCGTGAGTCGGTACAGGACCTGCCTGGCGTTTTCTCGTTTCAGAGGCTCTTCTGGCTCAGAGACCCACTTCGGGTCACTGAGCCAGCGGAGTAAGTATTTATTGTATAAATAACTCACGTCTGACTTTAATCTTCAATCTGGACTGCGAGGCGAGGTAGTGAATAAGCTCCCCATGAACTGCATCGTCCACCCTGTACCCGTTCACGCTCTCAAGTTGGTCGCCGACCTGGAAGAAACAACATAAAAATTACGTAAACAATAAAAACATGCCAAAACAGTTCCACATTGACACTTCAATGAGATAATCTTAAAATACACAGTATAGTGAGTGATTCAATGCGATACGATTGAGTTTATCGATACAGATGATCTGATTAGATATTATCTTGATTGATAGAGTCGGTCTTATGTTTACCTGTGTAAAGGCGTAAATGATAAATTATAGGCGCCATTGATTAAGTAATGATCCTAAAAGCCCGATTCATTTTAAAAAACAGTCCCCTGATACCTATAAATGATAACTCTCGGTGGTGTTGTATCCTGTACTAAGTAGGTATTAAGTTTCAAAGATATTTAGTTCGTCTAATAGGTTAGACGTAATTAATAACATCACTTTTGATTGAACCTAATTTGAATGACCCGTACATTTGACAGTGTAGCAAAAATTGCATATTATAAAGAGGACTTATAATATACCATTAATAAAATGATTAAGTTAAAGACTTCAAACAAATTCACATTAATGCAATCCTTATCTACTAAGAACATCAACATTTTGCATAATGTTACATAATCTTACTCAGAAATAAGTATAGACAATAAACGAAAGGCGGATATTTTATTATGCTGTAGATGTAGATGACTGCTACAAACCAGATATATAAATATTGAATATTTCTCAAGTGTCGAAATAACAATGGACAATAAAGTTATTAGTTCAGTGGGTATTGCGCCACGGTGGCAGTTAGTACGTCCAAAACTGTCGCAATCTCAGATCAGTAAATACTAATAACGCAATACTATGGATTAAGTTGTTTTATTAGATTTTACTTTATTTCATTTTCTTTTTTCATTTGTTTAACCATTAATTGTACCCCCGTGCTGCCAATAGTCGATATCATTAAAATCAGGAATTAATATTACCAACTTAAGTAGGTGACACCTGACGCTGCACCAATTATTTTTTTCATCAGCGATTGCTATTTATTTGGTCCAATTCATTGGTAATATCGTAGTTCAAATACTACCTTTATTGCTGATACTAAAGTTCCATAATATTTTTGTAAACTGTTAGTTACACAGCTTCCGCGATTTAATGTACCATTCATCACCCTGACCCACTTTTCTCGGTCGTCAGTTATTGGCAATTTGAGGTTTGCTCCAAGGGACTGTGGTACCCGCAAAGGCATTAATTTCGCTCTACAAACTGATCTGTTTCACTTCAGTAACAACTGTTTTGCGACATCACAATGCTTGTTACAATGAAATCTCAAACAGAAGGTTTCGTGGACGGTGAGTGGCGGTGAGGTGGCACACTCACGAAGATAGATAAATGTTTACAGGGAGCCTCAATAAGGTTGCGATTTTCTCAAAAACTACTGGACCGTATTTAGTAATTATATTACAGTGATTTTATCATTTATCTAACTAAAGTTAAAATTATCCGAGTAACAGTTTTTGTAACTTAACTCGGGTGGAGACATTTAACTTGTTGGTGCAAATAGCCCTATCAAAATTATGTACCAAGGTCGGTACCGAGAGATGACTATAATTTTGATTTTGACGGTATTGCGTATAGGAAGAGTTATAACATAACCGATTTCTTCGATAACCTTTGTGAATGATGTGGTATGTAATGTGACGTCACATTCACGCGTGAGTGTCGACGCGAGCCGCCTTCTGTGACGAGAAGCACTTTCTTCACGTTCGTCTCGGCGGCGGCGGCGGCAAAAGAAGCCGGACAGGTCGCCTCGCGCCCCACATATCGGGCAACTTTCGATCAGACTTTCGTTCCAAGTTGTCTTTTTTGAATGACGCAGGAGAACGCCAGACTGGTCGACGCCCGACCCCCTGTAATTCACTTTCGTTACGAAATTCGCGTGATTAATGCCATTTAAGGTACCGACAAAGCGGTCTTGGAGTGGACAAGTGGGTACTGAAAGCATAAACTCAAAAAATCACTTCACACATGACTTTTTTGCCGTTCTCATTGACTGCGCGTTCTTATTGACAGAGTTGAAATCGTACTTTAAAGTGATATCATTGATGTGCTGTCGAGTATACACATAGGACGATAACGCACATTTAAGTCTCTTACGTTATCAAGTCCTGTTAAAGTTAAATCATTTGTTTGAGTTACCTCTAAAGGTTAATACTCGGAGAGCCTATTATCATCTCAACCTCAAGGAAAAGACAAGAAATCAACAAACAGCTATATATCTGCCTAAAGTACCTATATACCTAAAACAATAGGTAAGTACATCATATGGTTTGCACCTGAGTATACCAAAGTCGTTGTGTTGCGTTTCATATTTGCGTTTATCAGTGACTCATTCTGCGATAACCGCTTATTTTAACTAGGTATGTAAAACCAGGTAGGTAAAACCAAGTCTTACCTACCTGGTTATATACAAGTAGGTAAGACTTGGTTTTATTGGAGTTACTAAACCTTGTCAAATCTTCAAACACTTTCATTTACCTAAAGTACCCAACACAACATCATTCGTATATACCTAATTAGAAAACAAAAGAATACAACCAAGTAAAAGCGTCAGCAAAATAGTTAAAACAAGGTAAATGGTTACATAAATAATTGTTAAGGAATAGCAAGAGAAACGTTTCGAAGGTGATGGACGTATTGGGCGTGTTATTTGTTGTTGGTCGAACAAACTATTGTAACTTAAATGGAATAGCAAACGGAAGATTGTCCGTTCAAATAGTACCAAATGGGTAAACTTTAAGTAGAAGAAACGTCAGCGATCGTTGGCGAGTCGCGGTCGTCGAACCAAACTTCAAAGGATCGCAAGTCTGGCAGATTTGACTTTGACGCTTTTTTCGCTATCCATATTGAAATCTGATCAATATGATATCAAAAGTTATTGTAAAGTACGTCACGGGTTCTCTTGAAAATGGCGGGAAACGACGGATGCAAAATTATTTGGTAATTTTTGTTTTATTGTCTACAGTGATTATTTTGAGATTATTATCACGTTAAATTAATCAGAAAATGTTCGCGAGTGACAGTATGGTGAATTTGTTGGATAATTTGAGCAAGATCTGGGGTTTCAAGCGTTCCCGCTACAAGCTCGGGAGTGAACGTGACTGTCGAGCTGCTTCGTCCAGAGTGATGACGCTACGGCGTCTCCTCTGGATGAAGACAAGAAGACGCGGCTACCCAGGGTGAAGACGCTGCTGCGACTCCCCTGGAGGAAGATAGAAGACTATTATAAATTGAATTTTCTGAAACATGACATTGGCAAATGACGAACTGTCGAGTCCATTAATAAAATAAATAAATAAATAAGTACGTCACGAGCAAAATTTGAGATTTTTGCAAGAGAAACAAAGGAAGTAAAACTGTTGTTTAATTATGAAGTTACAGACCTTTGAAGCCCATGAATTATTCAGGATTAACTGTAACTTCTTAATTATACAAAAATAAATCTCTTGAAAGGTAGCCATGAAACTCGTATGGCGTTTTGGAATAAGAATTGCATATTTAATAAAATCCAATATTCGTAGTTCTATGTAGGTATATCTAAAACTACTACCTAGATGTATAACTAAAGGTATGATTAAATGGAACAATTTTTTTTTACTTTACTTATCAATGTCGATCAGGTTTCAACGTTCACTGCGTTGTAATGGGCGCTCTTAGTCCCCCTTAACGCTTTTCTATTTTAGCAAATGTTACACAAGATGTCTTAACTCAAAAGAGCACGCGAGCGAAGAGCGCTAGAAAGTCACCACCGACGGCCGAAGTACAGAGGTAATTGAGTGACTCACGCACTGGACACGTACGGGCCTCAAAGGAGCATTGGCTATTTCTAAATTGTCATATAATTGCACCGCTTACACCTCTTCCTGCAGTTAGCATGCCACACTCCAGAATATAGGCTTCAGACGTTTTCTCGGAGATAGGTATAATTTCAAAAGTTTCACTTCCTGTCACAGGTTTCACTCAACCATTCGTTCCCTAGCTAGTGTATTAGAAAAGTGCTATTACTAAATAGGTACTTTAATACGATGCAGACATCAGATCTGGCGAGGGCATCAATCAACCAAATTGTAGAGTATTTTACATTCGCACACTGTATGACTTTTAATTACATGAGCCAATAGTGCAATGAAAGTCAATTTAGTAGGATTTAGTTAGTTCACCCCTCAAATCAGTACAAACAGATCAGAATATTGTAAAATAAAATAAGGTCTAAAACATGATTGACTACCTATCTATAAATGTAAAACTCTATTGTCTGAATTTATATAACTCATCCTATCATTCATTACATTGTAATCGTATTGGTTACAAGCAAATTCTTAGTGGTTGCGAATACTATCACACGATCTTACATTTTGTGATTTAAGTACACTCAGCAGCGAACGACTTGAAGTAGGATTTCAACTCTTATGGCGCAGGCGGTACAAAGTATCCAAAGTGTACTTGATGTGCTTTCGACTGTACAATGCTCAATTCAATTCTTACCGGCCAACACCTGTCTAAACTGCGAGCAAACAATGAACTCTGCACGATCGCCGCCAATGGCACACTTTGATAAGCATTTTGCTGACTCAGAAGTATCAGTGTATAACAGTTTTATTACACGTTTCTTCTTTTATTATTCTCATTTTTATAAATGGTCACCAGTTATATTCAAGCGAGTCATTGACACCAGATACCGTTTATGTCTCAGATACTCTACTTCGAGTTAACGCATGTCCATTTCCCAGGACTCTCTGCAATTGTCTCAAAACACGCTATTGTGATGTTTGAATAACAACGGATGTACTAGTGAATTTTTCGTAACTTCTTTGTTAAGGAAGTAATCGTGTGAAATATTCCGAAACGTTTGCAGAATAATGTGTGCATTTTCGTAGTTAACCGTCTAATTTAATTATGACAATCCGCGATTATACATGTACTGCCTAGTATACGCTTTTACGGTCAAAATTTTAATTAACAATTCTCTCTCAAACAAAACCCTCCAAACATAATTTCTCGCGTAGAAAGTTGTTTCATACCTACGCATTCTAGAGAACAGAGGTGAGAGATGAATTAATTTATTTACTTACATTATATCTTGGCCATTCGTAAATAGAAGAGTTATTAAATTAATAACCATGAAGCAAAATGATCGCTACAAATCGTACGTGTGTATCATGTTGCGATGCTCTATTACCTGCTATTATTTAACAATGGAGCGGTGAATCGCGAGGCAACTAGGCAATCAGTAATGAAGTATTTGACCTAGATGATTGTGAAAACAGTGATCATCCACTGGTGCTTGAGTTAGAGTGGCGGTTAAAGGAAACAGCGTGGTTACGTGAGCACGCGAAAAGAATGGAATGCGTCTTGCGACAATTCAACCTCGGATGTGGGTAATTGTACAGAACGCCAACAAGCGGGCCAGTGAGCTAATTGTAAACCATTTGTAAGCAAAGGTGTTCGCACGCGCCCAGCGGTGGGACCCGCGCAGGGCCCGTGGGAAACTGTGCAATGCGTTACATACACGGCAACACGTCTCAACAAATGAAAATTCACCTATGGTCATACAATGATTGAATGAAACAAACGGACAAACCTAACAATAAGGTAATTCAAAAATACATGGAAAAAAGCATGCAGTAAGCGCAAGAAACTCGTAACAATGCAACAAAAGTAGTTTCAGGTATTATAACCATCGGACACTAAACTTAAGAACTTTACGCGAAGAAGAAATTTCTACGAGCCCACGATGTATAAAAGAGAAGGCCGAATGATAGGAAGGGGAATTTCAAACCCTGAAATCGAAGAAGTCCTAACAGGTAGCAGGCAATAGCACGCACTAGGAAGCAATACGAGCCGACATCCTTCCTACTAATGTTATAAATCCGAAAGTGTGTCGGTTTGTTACACAATCACGCTGCAATAATTTTTAAATCGGCACCTTTAACACACAGCTAGGTTCCCGGAGACGTATACCACCTTTTTGAAAACATCAATATGGACACACGAATACAGAGATAAGTATACAGGGAGCCTCAATAAGATTGTCATTTTCTCCAAAACAACTAAGCCGGTTTTAAAATTATCTACAGTTACATGCGTAGTTTAAGCTTTTATCTATCTAACAGTGAAATAATTTTTAAAATCGGTTTAGTAGTTTTTGAGAAACTCTCAACAACTCTCCTATACACATTTCTCTGTGGTAGACCGTACAATGAACTAACCTTTAACCCTTGTAGATGTGCTTCCGAGTTGAACTCCACCTTGGTGACAAAGAAACCCGTGGCGTACTCGCGGCCGCCCCGCAGCGAGAACCCGAAGGCTGGCGCGGACCTGCGCGGACGCAACAGGCGCACGACGCGCACGCGACGCTCGCCTAGCTTCGGGAGCGACGCGCGGCCCGAGCCCGACGTCGTCGAAGCCGTTGACGCGGCGTACATGACGGCACTGCACTGCAAAAAAGAAATACGGTTGAGGACTTTTGGAAAATGGCGGAAACGTCTAATTATTTGATAATTCCATGAAGCAAGGAACGACCGGCACTGGTCGGTCCTGGTCAGGGCTAGTCGTTCTTTTCTTCAGACATGAATAATTCAATATTAATCGTGTACAAATGCTGTTTTGTCGTTAGATATTGTATCGTATATCTTCCTTTCTTCCTGCCTGAGGAGGCGCCTGAAGCGACTGTAACCCTGGACAAAGGAGCTGATAATTTAAGTTCACTTGAGCTTTGTAGTGGAACTATTGAATCTAACTTCCTGTCGAAGGAAGATAGAAGATGGTCGCGTCGCGACGTTTGCCAAATAATCATCAACTGCGAAGTAGGTTTTCTCGATCGATCTTTTTCGGCCTTGTGGCGTAATTTTACCTAATACATATTTTATTTTATTTATTTTTATTTGATAGGAAAACTTGCAGCTATGTAATATGGGTTATAAACTTAAGTTAAAAACTAAACCATTTACAAGTTTTCGACAATAATTTAAATGTGTGGGTTAGTTTTAGTAAATTATTAATGAATTAGAGTGTTTACAACTATAGATAGATACCCTTATGCTTAAACAGAGTGTACATATCACGATTTATTTATTTTATTACCTACTTATAAGCCAATTGTACCTACAACAACTCATTCCGTTAAGGGCGTACCTAACTGAGAAGCGATCTTCGCTATTTCCCTTGACATTTATCATAAAGTAAATGTCAAACTTGTTGCTATTACTGGTGGCGGAGTAGTTGATTTCAACACCTTGGAAATCCAATAGTATTTTTACCCGATCACAATCTTTAGTACTTAGTTCTTGTAAAAAAGCTAATGACAAGTATTTTCTTGTCATTACCTTTTTGATTAGGATGTCCCAAAAATGAATAGGTAAGTATTATTATTTGTGCATAACCTTACCCCTCAACCCTACTATTATTTATGCATTTTTTAAAATTATATATTTTAGTAATATACTTTACCTATTTGATTAATTAAGTACCTACCTACTGATTTAATATGAAATGGCACATATATTTTATCACAAATCCTCTCTGATATTTGGATTTGGGTATTCATAATGCCAACCCATTTCATTGGACCGGTATTGCAATATTTGCAATCCCAATTAGCACTATTGCTATTTTGTTCATTTGTCATGTCAATACCGCTCAAAGATTGCGGGGGGTCACGGCCCGAGGGGCGAGGGGCGAGGGCTAGAGTGCAAGCCTCCTCAGGCGAAGTGCAACGACCTGTGCGCCCGCGCAGCCTCCCATCTATAACCCGCTTCGCCGCTAATGTTCGACACACTCATTGACACACTACATTACCACAGTCTACTACATTACACCGTGCAGTGCATAGCAGCGCGTTTGCAGCGAGTTCGACCCTAATTCACTTACCCATAGATCTGCAACTGTTTTACAAACAAATAAAGTAACTAATAACAATATCCTTTGGAGGTATGCATTTATAAATGATATTGCATAACGCAGAAACATCTTTCGGCGAAGTAAAGAATATATATTTTTACTAGAGTCGGACGGACGATTCGTTGAAAGCAAATTTTATCTCCAATTCTCCACATACGTTTCAATTTGGCATCGGATTAGTCACCCATCTTTATTCGGACCATTTAAAAGTTTATTACAATAGCTTAAACGATCTATCTCTAGGCATATATGTTAATACATCATTATACGATCAGTCTCAGCTATCTAAAGAGTCAGCGACTGATGCCAGATTGAATTCTGGTGTAGGTACTTATTTGCACCTCATATGTCCTAAATTCCATCAAAACAATAAACGAAATAAAATTGTGGCAGATCCAACAAACTGTTCAACATGACAAAATTGTGAAAGTGAAAGTTT
The DNA here is from genome assembly GCA_963506565.1 of Tachystola acroxantha. Lineage (NCBI taxonomy): Eukaryota > Metazoa > Arthropoda > Insecta > Lepidoptera > Oecophoridae > Tachystola > Tachystola acroxantha. The sequence goes on from OY735874.1 coordinate 9,323,408, forward strand.
GATAGACTGGCTTTTCAAAGATACACTTGCCGCAAAATGTTTCAACCGCGTAACGTAACGAATACATCACGGAACTGTTGAGCACTCCTGAACACATGCGAATACATTCGATTGTCATTGCCCCGCAATCTCCACTTCATGATAGAGCAACGTTATTGCGTACGATGACTTTGCGTAACTTTACTTATGCATCTTCAAAGTTATCAAATACTACTAAGTAGGTAGGTATGTACTTATTGCTCAGATGTGTATTCGATCACCATCTGTGAACTCAATTACAGGTTTGATGTACCAATCTTTATTTCCATTGCCAGAGTTGAATAGGCAGAAATGAAGTACCTGTTAGCGAATTCTTCAATCGACTTAAGACTTAAATGGTTTTTGAACAATGGAATATATATATATGATGGTAGATTCAGTACGACGGTATATGGTAGCATAACGTAGAGCACCGTAAAACACAGTGGTGCGATATCGGATCCATTGTGCGGGCACTCTGGCGCAGGTGGCGATGGCAAGGGCGCTCAACCGTGAATCCCCCACCGCCCCTGTAGCCCCCCAGTCGACAACTGTTCCCCGTTTTTTCACTCAGACTAGCAGAGAGCAACGGCCTCGAAAAATCGCGAGCTGCTATACCAAAAACTAATGTTTCGGCAATTGCACTAACCCTGAGACTTATGAGCGGCAGATAACTAAACAAAACCTGTTTCCGCGATTCAAGGAAACTCTCGTATTGTTTTGTCGGATGTCTAGAGATGGCTTCAAAATAAACTGCGGTCGTTATAATGGTGTCATCATTGGGCTAATATTTGGTAACCACGCCGCCACCGCACCGGCCACAATGACGCGCTTACACGGTCATAGGACTTCACAATCATACTGCGATATAACTGCGATACATAATCTTGACACTTTATAACCCCATAGGAGGTCTTTTCCTGATAGTTCTACTTACTAGTAGAATTAATTGCAAGTTATTTTTCGAATTTGATTGGCATTGAATGCATAATGACTAATTCAGAGCCAGATTTAATGGACTTTATTTACACCTGGATCACCTAGGCACTCTTTCGCTTCTACACATTCATCAACCTCTCCGTGAATTTTCGTCGGTTTGTAATAGACCATATACCTAAACCTATGCCTAACCAATACATATAACTAACAATAAGACATAGAGGTGTCAATAGTTTTATCGTATCGCATTCTCGGTAAGTAACATTCAAGATGGACAATATTTTCCGAACTCAATGCATTACGTATTACCGCACCTGATATAACTATGGATCAATATTGCTAGGATACAAAACATAAAACTTTTGGGGCGAAGCGGTTACAAGCGAGGGGATTCCTAATTTCCGGCTAACGTGGAAGCCGGTGCCATGCGTTTGCTTGAACGATCGATAGTATTGCATTACAGTACTCTACCCTATACAAAAAGAACTAAGTATTTGAAGTGACAAGGAAAAGGCTTTGTACGGTATTCGATTCGATCAATTACCTACTTACATACATTACCATATTTTTATAGTTCTGAGACATATTTATTATATCCATCTGGAATGATAACTAGAGCAAGTTATCTTCATAATTTCCTCTGTCTGTGACTTGAATGTATAAAATAAACCCTCCGGTTGATGGATTGTGAATTTATTTGTATGAGGTATCTATCGTACGATTCGTCTTAATCACTGATCATCACATATTTAATTGACAAGTTGTACAATTAGCGATGTAGGTTACCTATATTATATATATTATATTGATTATTTCACCCTACTACTTAGTATTCTATTACCTACCCATGCCCTTTAAGAATCGAATAGCAATACTCCATGAATGTTATATTTTCTAGATCCAAAATTTATTTTTATTCCGTGTAAGATCTGCATAAAAGAACTAAAGGTCAACGAAGTTGTAACTAGTTGTAGAGTAGTTATACATCTTTAGAGAGAAGTCAGTGCTATCTAGCGAGTAGGAATGGATGCCGTGAAATAATGACCGCCGGTCAAACCGGGCGCGACGGGTCCTCGCCAATTAACCGCATCCGACCTGGCCGCGCCGCCGCCCGCCGCGTGCCTTCTCGATACTATTCATAGATAACTGACTGCATGCCCTAGACTAGTACAGGGCCAGGTGGGACTTGTCAGCCTTAGCTTAAGGAATGCAACTAACTCCTTCACTGGAATTTTCTTTGTTCTTAAAACGCGTACTTAGCTACGTTCATAACTTTCAAATTCCGACTTTAAGATTAAGTTTTTCGACTAAAGGTAACCAACATTCATACACTCGAAAAATGTCCTCCTTGCTTTGGTAGTCGGGTAATAAAAGACAAGGAAGACAAGAAATCGTAACATCATATAGCTACGCAATAACAAATAGATTTAAACTGTAAAGCTTTTGTAATAGGCAATGGGAAAGATCAGAGTATAGAGCGCACACAGCCTTGCGCAATCTGACACATCTTGATACACCTGCGGCACTGGCTTTGCGCTCCTCCGTTTGTACAGTCAACAATAGGTAAGAAGAACGATTTCTAGTCTTATTGGGCAGACAATAAGGGCGGTGCAACGTGTCACATTTGATATGCTTTTGTCTGTGCAGGTACACCCCGCATCAACCATGCACAAAACCATTGCAATCTAGGTCGTATTTCGGTCACGTAAAGAGTCCGTACTTGTGCTATCGACTTTACTCCTATCTATCGTGTCTAATGTGGTATAGTAGCACAAAATAAATGTCTGCAACCTCAATCCTTCGCACGGACAAAATAATCTAATGGAATTTATTCAAAATTTTATCGAAAGTAGGCGTAAAAGCAACATAATTTAAATAGAAAATGCGACCTTTGTATAGGCATTCCATTCAATTTGAATTTATAGAAAAGCATTTAGGTATTTTTACTTTTTTGGTAACTTCCATACCTTTATTGTCTATCTACAAACTTCGATTGCCGATGGGGCATCACATAGGTAATCGAAAACACATCAAGTGTACCGTTCCTATTCTCTGCTCCATAATAATTGAAATTGCACTCCAAGTGTTGTTAAGTGATATCTAGTATACGAGGATACTCGGTACTCATAGTACTTGGTACAGGACCTATTTATCTACCTACTTCGAAGCTTAGCTTAAAGCTGGCTGTGCGTGGATTTTCAGTTTTTCTATGAAGGCTACGGCACTAACTAATAAAATTAAACGTCTGAAAATCTTGAGGTGTCTATTTAGAGACTGATGAAAACACGATTGGACAAACTTCGCTCCATAGAAAAAAAATCGCAAACATGGGCATGTCTTTTAAAATGAAAATTATGTCTAAACCGAAATAGTTATTCATACAAAATAAATATAAAAATGTAGGGTATTGTAAATACGAGAGCTTGTTTAAAGAAATATGATTTTGGATGGCATATTTTTATTTGCCGCCGCTGCGGGACATCTTCTGTCTCGAGATAGTTTGACAGCTGGCAGCCTCTTTATCCAAATAAAATTCAAAGATCTTTTATAGTGATACGGTAGATACAGAAAAATATCTTATAGGTAATGGACATGGATTGGACCAATAATAAAATATGAGAAACGGATATCGAATGCGTTATTGTTTTTATTAATTAAACGATTGATGATTTCACTTAACTTTCAAGTGAAAGATGGATATAAACAAAGAAGAAAGCTTACGATAATTAAACACGGGTAACAAGTATAAGCAAGAGGAAATCGTAAGAAAAAGCTGGAGACGCCATGAATGGATGGAAAGTGAGCTGATGAACGAGTCAACTGCAGTTTCTGTTCACACGCTACCATACAACCGAACGGTGTGTTTTATTTTCTACACTAATGTACGTTTTAGACCATTATTAGACCATACAACTACTTGTTTAATACCAATTTAATGCTGACATGGCAGTAATTCATTTCATTGAAAAGAACTGTCGTTTTCAATCTCCATTACTATTTAATTAACAATACGTGGTAACGAGTACGTACGTGTACCTATATTCGACAAATCCATTGGTATTACTAACATATTACCTACTTATATAGTTTCTAAGAATTTTCCATGTCATTATTATCTTTAGTACGAATCATCCGCTCCAAAATAATAATTATCAATTTAAATCACTTTGATACATTTTCATGTCACACAGAATTTCCTTACATCGAGAGTGTTGGAATCATGATCCACCACACGTGCTCAGTGCGGATTGGTAGATTACACCCACACACGGGCCCAGTGCGGATTGGTGGACAATTGTGACTGGACAATTGTTGTACAGTCACAATTTGCACATCAAGGAGACCCATATCACTCTGTGCGCTAGAAATATAGGTAATTAATAATTTTGTAATAATGGTTTTTTAAAGAGCCTTCCATAAGCCAACTAGCGCCGCCAATCTTAAAAAAATAATATCTTCCAATATAATCAGTTTTATTAAAAAATCTATTTACGAAATGTTTATTACGATAAATACTATTTTTAAAGGCTTATTTATAACGTGATTCAATGTCGGTAAGTTATAGTTCGCATAATTGCGAAAAATGGCCGTTTTTGGCACATTTGAGAACTACAACTTAGCTTGTCGCAATTATGCCATGTATTGTATATTGAAAAATAGTATTCATCCTATGTTGATGTCATCCGATCGTACGAATTCAGAGATTGCCTTACAACAGTTATTATGAGAGTTTTTTATTCAATACTAAATACTACTTACTACTGGTAATTGATATCTTCTCTGAAGAAACTGGAATTACAACATTAATTAAAAAGGATCGACTGAGACAGGAAATCAAACTGGTTCTCATCTTCCGTCTTGTAAATCTGTAGCACAGCACCATAACTGTCTTTATCCTGTGTATAGTCGACAGCACATCAAGTGTAACACGGACACTCTGTACGACAGTTTTGCGTAGTATGATTTGCTGTCCACTGTACATGAGAGCGAAGCGACATGTCCGACTTGCATCAATGTGAGTTAAAGTTGAACATGGTTTAATTTGAGACTTTGACAATTCAAATGAGTAGACAACTACAGCAAAAGGTGTAATTCTGTCTCAGATCGGTAAATAATGTAAGGTAGACAGATAAGTAAATAATCGACATAATTAAATCATCAACACAATATGCAATATACTACAGCCTACCTTGTACTATTATATATTCTGTGTCTTAACTGTAATGCCGTTAGCCATATAATACCTAGTTTTAGCTCACTTCCCTTAAATCGTGTTTTGTCCCATTCACACTTCATTAGAAAACGTTATGTTAGGGATGGTAGGCATAAACCGACTATGGACTAATTTTACAAGAGAACACGCTACCTACGTGTAGTGTAGGTAAGATATGTATTATTTATTATTCTTTGTTTTATACGCGTATCTATACTTCAGAGAGACTGAAGAATACGCGCATTGGCAACAAATAAACATATTGATAAGAAATTGTGGCGTATACAATAAGAATGATGCAAAGTCTAAAACGTATCAATCTGCAACTGTGAGACGAGAAGAATGATAAATGTTTTTGTTATCTAACTTTATCGACAAAACTACAAGGTAACGATAAAAAATATATATTCGGTATTACCAACAAGGGCCTTCTGCACCTACAAGATAACCTGGGTTAAATGCCTTAAACAGACTTAAATCACAAAATAACTGAAAGATGCGTTTTAACCCGGGTTAAGCTTGACACACACACAGCCGCGACCTAGCCGCGATCTGCGATTAGTTGAAACGCATGCCCCGCCGCATTTTCTGCCGTCGTTACCGACGTAGATCGCAGGCCTCAGATCGCTACCCACCGGACGTTAAAATGTCTAGAAAATGAGGCGGGGCATGCGTTTCAACTGATCGCAGATCGCGGCTAGGTCGCGGCTGTGTGTATATACTTAATCCGGGTATCCTGTTGGTGCAAGTAGCCCTTAGCATAGGTACCTACTGAGTAGGAAACTCCTAGCAGTTATCTAGGTATATAATCCTACCAGTAAATATATATGCTAACGACTAGATAATAGTTATTTACCACCACCTAAAAGTTGCCTGGAATTCGCTTAGGTACCTACTATTTTGGACGGACATAATAGTTTTAGTATAAATAATTAGTTAGAAATTATTCGGGTAAGTAAATTTTGATTTTGAAGTTAGGTACTCATTCAACAACATCAAACTTTAAGTTCTAAGTGAAGTGTTAGTTAATTAGGCACTAGTCATTACGGGACTACATTAAATAGTTCTTCAATGTTTTTGAAGAATTATTTAATCAGCATTAATTTACGAAGTAACATTTCGCTTACTTCGTCAGTACCTACTTATTACTTCAAATATTCATTCATGGTGCTCCAGTCTCTTTTAATACGATACAAAATAATATTTATGCATAATAGATACTATTAATTCTATATAAAATCCGTTATACTAGCTTCAAAATAAAATCGACTAACCTTTCTATTCCACTCAAAATATGCGTTGTTCACTGGTGAATTCCACAATCAGTTAAATTAAAATAACTGGACATTATCGCTGCTGATCAACGCTCATTTCACTTGAATATGCGGAAAAGTCGGTGTATCATCTCACTGGTTCACTGTTCAACAATATGGATATTATTATAATACAGGTAGGATTGTTTATAAAAGCGATGACTTTACGAATTTTAAAACAAATTCACGGTTGGATTGCGGCACCGCAATGTCTGCGTTCGCGGTACGGCAGTTGTTGACTGGGACGGTAGTGCTCGCGTGCACTCGCGCCCGACTACCGACGCGAATGGTAAAATAAAAGCAACCAAAGAAAGTTCGACGTCACCACGATAGAAGCCTTCGCATGGCGATTCGAAGGCAACATAAGTTATGTTGCGCGTGTAACAGCACCTAACTGTACGTTCCCAATGGATGGTATACCTTCCAACAAAGGCTGTTCGATATAGAATTTGTTGTCAAAGATATTAACTTATTTACTATCTGTAAATTGTTTACTCTGTTTTCTATGTGTATGCTTCTTGTGCAATAAAGTGTTTATCTATCTATCTATTTATTATTCAATGTGTAGTTCAGTTTCCTGACACGTTCCTTTAATAAGTTGTGAGAGTCAACCATATATATTCCACATAAGCAAATAATGACTACCTAATGCTTTCGGTTCTTCGTCTGTTTCTTTCCCCGAAGAAGCTCTTTTAATTGTATAATTGTCTCTGGAGTCTGGCTGGACTGGATAAGTATCCAGTCCAGTGCCTATAGGTACTTAGAAAGTCGTGGTTTGATTGTGAGGTCTTGTTTTATAATTATAAATATTGTATAAGTAGTTTTCGTCAAATAAAAACAACAAATAACCACATTTGAACATATTTTATTAATAGCACAACAACACTAAAACTAATTCTCATAGCGTTTATCACATCATTACCGTTTCTAGACCTTCCTCTCCGACACAATTCCTGTTTTATAATGTTATCAAAGATATGCAGCCCTCCGCGTCTATAATAAGTACTTATCACACAAAAATACAGCCTTCTCTATCAATCTAACATGTCATACATATCTTACCTTTCTGTGGTTTCGATTTATCATCTAATATTTACAATAAACATCTATATAACATCGATTTAATCAATAATCTTCTAAAATACATCAAGTTTAACAACAATATCGCTAATCATCAATTAGGCTTTTTAATTGTCTCGTAGAAACATACGTATTTCAATGATAGGTTTATCTATCAAAACGTACAATCCATATTGCCCTGTATCGGTGCTTTACGTCCACTACCTTCGCCTGCGCTCCTCGCAATCATTTATCTTAACATGGTACACTTATTAGTACATGTATTATCTACCACTAATGCCAGCATCATGCGCCTAGGCACCTAGTCAAACCCATTAAACATCATTCTCGTATTTGTATGGGTAAGTAAGAAAATAATTAGGACCTATTCAAAAACAAATAGGTTGACTACGTACATCTCATACAAAAGGTAAGTTTTACTTTATAATAGTATAAATAATTCATCACAGGATAAATCATGATAGGTAGATAATCTTATCAAAATAAACTTTTCTAAAAATTAACAACAAATTAAGTTTTTTTGGTTATCATAAGTAGTAGTATTATCCTCTAAGCAAGTACTTATTATTAATCTAAAATTTGAGTTCAAACTCTAAACGACAAGTCTAATTTGCTAAATTTGATATCTAAGTTACACGTTAGGTGTGTCTATTTACGAAACTTCGTATATAAAATCAATCGTTCAATTCGTTTTAATTGAATTTTAATTTGTTCACTTGATAGTTCAAGGACTGATAATTGATAATGCTTAAAAGCTTCTACTATAATAAATTAAATTTCTTAATCTACGAACAGTTACTAAGTTAAATAAAATAAACTAAAGCTTACGTACAATCAGTAAATACATAATACCTATGATTTATTTTCAAATTCGACAAGAATTCCTAGATTCTACTAACTGAACATTGATTTCGGTCATTTCCATCATATTTCCATAGAAAGATCAATTGAAATTGGTTTGTTCTTGTAGATAGTTAATTAAGTACCTATTCACTTACCTACTAAGATTGAAGTTAATGTGAAAATACTTTTGGATATCTTAACTAAAGGATGTAGACCAGCCAAAGTATTTTATATAACATACATATGACGAATAGGTATATATTGCTTTTAAAGTAGTTTTATTTGAGCTTCATGAAATAACTCTATCTAACAAAGAACAGGTAGGTTTGTGCAACCAATAGACGGATTAGGTAGGTAAGTTTATGTATGCGAGTGTATTTTACCATTTCATAATGATTGTATGTGCACATTGGACGTTAATTTAGGATAAATTTATTGATAATTTTGTGTCTCTCTAACTAAGTTCTCTAAAATATTCAGTCGATTGAAATGAAGAATCCAATAGGTTAGTACAATTTGTTTTGCAACTTTTATTTACTTTCATAAATAGTTGTAGACTCATTTCATATACTTACTAGATACTTAGGTACATTTTAATTTTTATATGATCTTTCCATAAACAAACAAGATAAGCGTGGATCGAGCCCATCGCTTAGATCTAAATACATTTCTATTTGATATAGAGTATCTGGTATTATCTGATGCTACCCTGCGTGGTTCAATATTCTCTCATCTTTGTTTCGAATAAAGTATAAATAGATTGATATATATATATTTTAAATGTTTGATTCGATATCCTCATAGAATAAATAATTATTAAAATTGACAAAATGTGAGACGAAACGTATCATCTCTAAATGGTATATCGAAAATATAATATTGTCTATGAAAAATATTGTTGTTTTTCTTAGCACCACTAACCTACTCCTACTACCACATCTAAGCATTCCATCCCATACATATTCATATTTATTTAAAGGTATTTCGCATACCTTAACGGTTTAGTTATTGGTTAATAATATGTCCAACAGGATATTCAAAATTATTACATGTCTAATTATTATTAGGTATTTACGAGTTTGGTAACGATTTCAATTCCTCTCATTCATTTTCTGAGCAAACAACATTTTACATAGAATCGAATCAATGATTCAATCTGATATCTATGCTCTTCCAAACAAACTAAAAAACATAATATTACAAATATTTTGTTTCTAATTTGGCCTTATTTGGCAAATGGACAAGCAACTTGAAGATTAACTGTAAAGACGTTAATCGTCAACGTTACGCGTTCAGTTCATACATAATTCGCTAAAATTAAATACTTAGTCTAATTTACAGCTAGTTCAATGGCCAACTACCTACATTTTCTTTTACGAGTGGCGATAAGATATTACGAAAGTCCAGCGCGTATTTTTTTACTAAAGGTGTGACATATCTTCGCAACACAGAGAAGTATTATAATTCCTCACACACAGTGAATGAAAGCTTCACAAACATGAAGAATCTAAGTAGTAGCTCTACTTATTTAATAACCGACAAGTATACAGGTACTCGAATGGAAAACATTTTAAAACAATTATCTACAAACAGCACTTTGCATTGAGCGGTTTCAATTCTAAAATATTGCGTTAATAAATTTAAACTTTATCTTTTCCATTTTTTATATTTTCGTTAGTTTTAGCTTCATTTTGTTTATTGCCTAAAGATGGCTTTGCCGTATTTATAGCAGTTGTGACAGATTTTGAAGTGGTATTTTTAGCTGCACTTTGTGTTACTTTAGTTGTCGACGGTTTCATTGTCGTCACTGTTGACAGTTTGGTGGTAATTGCAGCAGAAGAATTTTGTTTAGTCGATGCTCTGCCAACAGGTGTCTGAGGTATTTTTACAGAAGAAGGTTTTACAGTCGCAGAAGGCACTGCAGCATTGGTGGTTGATACCTTCGCAGTACTCGTAGAGATAGTGGGTTTACTTACAGATGCTGCAGGTTTTCCCGCAGAAGACAGTGTAGTATTAACTTTTGCAGTGTGTGTAGACGTATTTGAACTACTTACAGAACTTGCCACTTTTCCTGTAGACGAATTTGTAGTTACGCCTTTTGCAGTGGAAACTGGCGTCGATTTTATAGTTGTAGCCGTTGATGTTTTTGTAACATCGGTCGATGGCTGAGAGCCAGAAATAGTTTTTGCATTTTGTGTTGATTTAGCACTACCTAAAATATTCGATGTAGTACCTGTGGTCACCAATTTTGATGAATTTACCGGTTGTTTAGACACCAATGTCGAACTCGTAAAATTTGATGACGGTTTTACTACAGATGTTGCGAATGACTTAGAACTGGTTGATGTCGCACCACTTGTAGCAGAAGGTTTTGTTATAATTGAGTTTGTTGGTAGAGTCGTTACTACACATACCGGAGATTTTACTGCCGGCATAGAATTTTGTACAGAAGTTGTAGTCATAGTATTTGTAACAGAATTTGTCGTATTGCATACAGTTGCATTTTTGGAACTAGGATTTGGCGAGGCTATGTCTTCTACACCTTTAGATGTATCTAAATGTGATGTTTGAATCTTACCTCTTGAAGAATAATTCAATTTTTCACTTGTATCTTTGGATGTTGATGTCTCATGAGACTGATTAAAACTGGACTTAATTGAACCAGCAGTTTCCTTCAGGTTTGAAGAATTAAGATCTGTAGTTACCACATGTTTTTTAAAGGGCATCTCTTTACTGCTAGCGGTACTACTTGCAGTATTGGTATTTTTATTGAGTTCATCAGAAACATTTTTATTAGCATTTGTAGCTTTAGAAGTTTCTGGTTTTTGTAAAATTAAACTAGTATCGATATTTTTATCAACATCCATTTTAATTTGTTTAGGAACGGGCGTTTCAATTTTTTTGTGTACGACCACAGCGGCATTTGGTGTAATTTTGTCAATGATATCGTCTGTCTTGGAATTACTTGTAGATGGGAAACTTTTTTCTGAAGCTGCGGGTACAGTTTGTGTTGTAGAATAATTTGTAGTTTGTGATAGTGACATCTTTGTTGATAGTCCATCATTTATTTGTTTGTTTTCATTTTCCTTTAACGTAACTCCTACCAGAGCATCTTTGGAAGTACTTACACAAGAAGTCACTGTTGACGTAATTGTTTCTGCTGTAGTTACCGGTTGTGATAAAACACTAGTCAAAGTACTACTTATCGTAATAGGTTTATTGGAACCGCCTTGTACTTCGTTTGTATCAGAAGTATTAGTAGAAGGTACATTTATTATCATTGTTCCTGAATATGGAGCAATGATAGTGGTGTTTGAAGCAGTGGGGAACTGATCCATAACCGATGATTTTGTAGTGTTATCTATTTTGGGTCCAATTATATTTTTGTCATAGTTTGGAATAGAGCCTACTTTTACAACGTTACCTTCAATAGTAGACACAATTGGTATTGGAGTCACGTGAACTGGTTCCATGTGTTTAGCCTGCCCATCGGTATGGATTTTTGCTGTCGTAAATATTAAAGGACTTGGACTGTAACTTGATGACCTGCTTGTCTCAATTTCAACAAGAATTTGACTTTTAGAAGCGGCAATGGCTCTTGTCCCCTCTATCCCACCAAAAACATTGCTATTCATGTGATTATGAATAGGTGCTGTAGTCTTAGGTCCTGAAGTATCCTTTATACCGTTAACGAGCGACGAATTACCAGATAAACTGGGAATATTCGTTATAGAGGGTTTGTTGACTTTGCTGTCAGCAAGCAATTTATCCGTATCATTGCCTTTGTCACTTGTAGAGTCAGTCTTTGTTTTCGTCAACAAATATTTGGCACTTTGGTTTCCAACATCAGTTTTCTCCTTGCCCTTTTGCAAGAGTGGTTCGATAACAGAATCATCAGATTCGATACTGAAATTTTGGACCTTCTTTTTGATAGAGTTTCTTTTCGTTTTTAAAATACCCGTTCCAGATTTCCTGATTTCGTTTTCTACGCCACTTGTGATTGACGTCGAGTCCCCGCCGTCTTGTGATGCCTGGAAGTATTGCATGTATTATAATTCAATACAAACTGATTGTCGTCACGTCATCATTTGTAAATATATACATACATAAACTTACGTCTGATTGTAGGCAGACGATGGACTTCTGCTGGGACCCTGGCATACAATAGCAACCATACCTCATCCAATTTATCTAACATCCTTCCTCGTACATTCCATGCAGCAAAACGGCTTTCCACCCGCTTATCGCCAGGGCAATGGCGTGATGGGTGGCGAACTGGCGAACCTCTTCGCTGTCTTCGAGCAAATTTACGTTATTTATAAAGTATCATTGTGGTCCTACGAGTATGGGTCGATCTAAAAGGTCGTCTGGGGTATACGACTACGCTACGCCCATCACCCCAGAAAGGAAAATAGGAGTTTGCCAGGTTCACCGAAGTTGTTTTCTTATTTGTAAAGATAATCAATACTACCTGGAACGGGACAACTTGGAAAAAATTTAAAGAAAGAAAGAATGTCAGTGATATTTCGCTTTGTGTTGAAATAGTGACGTACAGCCCAAAGCACATTAAGTATAACACTTTGGACTTTGGACCGTTCTTATTATCTGCGTCGTAAGAGTTACAATAATACTGCAAGTATAACCATTGGTCTGCTGTTGTTCGTACCTTCCGCATAGCGACCAGCGGGTGTGTGTGCGGGGGTCATGCGCCGCGCTCGCGCAGCACCGGGCGGCCGTGCAGCAGCAGCACCGGCGGCGACAGCTCGGGCTCGCGCGGCGCCAGGCACAGACCAGCAGAGCCAGACTTGCCCCACTCCTCCGTCGGGCGAGCCAGCACACGGGCTTTCTACAATGGCATCGACGTATTCATTACAATCAATTTATTATTCTTAACAGTTGAACTGTTGCAGATCGAATGCAGTTAGTACGACTGCAAACCAACCGTGCATCCTGATTGTAGTCGATAAGAGAGAGCGGAATATGCCTCGCTTAAAAAGTGTGCAAATTCTAGAATCTCTCTTATGTAATCCGCACTTATGTAATTTTAAAGAATTTTCAAAAACCAGTCAAGTATTTTTACGAAAATCGCACCCTTAATAACTTTCATGTTAGACCTTTCTGTGTTAGACCGTACCTCCATAATAGTGAGATCATCTGGTCCGCTGCAGATCTGGTCGACGGCCATGAGTATGACGACGACGACAGGCAGCACGCCCAGCGTCCAGCCGACCGCGTCCGCCCACATCGGGTACACGTAGTGGCCGTACGAGGCGGGCTTGTACTCGATCCAATTGAAGACCAGAATGAACTGGAGACAACGTAATTTTTTTTAAAGTTTTATTAGCACTTTGACAGTCCCCATACAAAGGCTAAAATTTATATTTTTTGATATTTTCTTGCATAATATGCGCCATGCGAAACGAAAATCTAAATGGAGAAAAAACCCGGTCGTGATGAAATTTTTTCTCCGTTTATCATTTCAAGGCTAAAATTGTTTCGTGGAGTCCCAATGAGAAATTACAAATTTTTAAAAATACACAAATGCATCCGGTGTAATACGTTATTTTTCCCAATAACGTGAGTGAGGTGTGCGGCCTATACCATATGTGGTACCAGGACTTGTGCGGCCTGTCTACCGGGACCCACATGTGGTACCCAGGACTGTCAAAGTGTTAATAGACTCGATGGTTTGTCATTTGCTAATTTCATGTTACAGTGTATTTCATATCTTAATCTCTCGTATTTCATTAGAGGAGTCGCTTCTCCGTCTCAAATCAAACCCTGGACGAAGCAGCTTAGCTTTTTACTTTCCCTATCGAGCTCTGTAATGGGTCGACTCTTGCTTGAATCTAGCTCAAAACGCAGATCTTGGATATAATTATGATATTCCCGAGCACTCTCTGAATAATTTAACGTGATATTAAATACAAAACAACCCCCTTACACAATAAAATCAAAAATATTAAATGCACCTTCTTGTGAATTCCATTACCATATTCGCAAGTGACGATTTCCATCAACACACTAGTACATTAATATATTCGCAAGTCATTGCAAAACCCATACCACTTATTCACTATTGATGTTATTCATAAACCTAGTTAAACCTCACTTCTCTTAAATCGTGTTTCACACTTCGTTAAAAAAAAGGTTAAGATAGAAAGGGACAGGGTGGCTAAACGGCGGCGTAACTTTAAATCACGTTTATGAATAACAGCCTAAGATTCGAACTCGGCATCTCTCATTTTCATAGACTCCATAGTAGACCTAGTATGAACTCTTGCAAGTCCGCGTTCCCCTTAAATGCATTCGACATTATATTTACTAACCACAAGAGCGGCTGGTGTGATGATCCTCCACATGGCGCTCCAGAAGAATACCCATAGCTTGGACTGGCGGCCGATCATGCGCTGTATGTCGCGACAGAACTTCTCTGCGCCGTATATCCACGCGATCAGAATGCACTCCCCGATCGCTATGATCAGCACGGACCAGTTCGCCGCGTACTTGTCCATCAGTTGCAGCCAGTACATGCCGCTCTTAAGACAAATTTATTTATTTTATTCGGAGACAAACAGTAGTTTTTAATATCTTAATACTAATTACATAATTACTTATAAACCTATAGCCTCCCAAATGAACTCTAAGGTTTCATCATCACCAGTCTGATGTCAACAGTCAGCTACACAGTTTATAGGTTGACGTAGCTTTTGCGTAGCTTAGAAAGCTCGTTGATGTCTTTTGTACTGCCCAAATTTTGATTACGACAAAAGTTATTTAAGAGCTATTCTTATTGAGTTAGATATTTTAGGCAATAATATTATTTATTATATTATTAATATGTATTTTGAGCAGTAGACGACATTCAAGTATAACATAAAGTCAGCCATATAAATCTATATCTCGTAAATCTAATCGAGTAAGATGATTTAGTACAAGTCACTCGTATTAAAACACGCACGAAAAATAAACAATTATAGAGTTATGTATATCATAGGATCATAATATTATGCTCTTATTGTTCCTTTATTTTTTTGTACACAATATTTGTCGTTAAAAGCCGAGGCAGAATTATAGATATGTAGAAAAACATATTATAAAGATTACTTACATTAGTGGTGAAGATAAGACCACCCAAATAGCCGAATACGGCAACCATCAACACCACCCACACTTTCTTCTGCCTGAAGTTAGGGAATCTGTCCAGTATTGCAGTTGTGACTGTCTCCATCAGAGCAAACTAAAAGAAGGGGCGAGATGAACAATAGTAGCTTTTTAGGTAAGTATTCATCAACATATTCAGAAGTAGTAGAAGTATAATTTCGTAAGTAAATGAGACACCAAAGCCGCCGTCACCTGCCGACACAGCCTCTGTCTATTAAATACTAAGGCTCTTAGCTATAAACGTGACTTCAAGTTAAGCGGTGGTTTATAGCCACGATATTTAAAGATTTTCGCTGGTTTTCGCCATATAAAATCGGTGGTGTAGCAATTCTGTCAAAATAAGCCACCGTTTAGCAATCTTTATCAGCATTCCTGCTCGTAGCATGAGACGCCACAGGCTGTGTCGGCGGGTGTCGTGCGGCTTTAGGACTCCATTATAAGAGAAAATGTGTGAATAATGTCAATGTCATACCTGCGAGTCAAGTCCAAGAGTCAACAGCATGACAAAGAAGAGTATAGACCACAGCGGCGATATCGGTAACCTGGTAACCACTTCAGGGTATACAATGAAGGCCAGGCCAGCGCCCTGGTCCACCACTCCGTCCACTTCCACATCCAGCTCGTGAGCCAAGAAACCGATCACGGAGAATATCACCAGTCCAGCAAAGAAGGACGTAGCTATGTTCGAAACTGCGACGATTAACGAGTCTCTGGAAAATATTGGCGGTTTTAATTGTTTTCTTGGCATCACTAAAGACATTGGCTGTTAATAATAATAAAAATAAAGGTACCTAGTCTTTAAATTCTTTAGGTACGGTAACATAAGTTTTTTTATATACCCCTTTTCATATATTTTATACAGTCAGGTAGGGACTATATATTTTATAGTCCATACCTGACTGATTTTAGAAAATTCTTTACAATTACAAAGTGTGTTATCTAAACTATCTATTAATAAAAGAATTTTTACAATCGGTCAAGTAGTTCTTGAGAAAATCTCAACCTTATTATGTTACAATTTAAAACTTCGTTTAATAACATTTATTTATAACTTCTCTGCCTGGGTAAAAAATAGTAAGGCTAAATCTGATTTCTAGATACTTCTCTAGATATTGAGTAGAGAATACTAACATGTAACAGTTGTTTGAGAATTTGTTGTACGAAGACAATGTTATGAGACCACCCCACGCTGGACTTAGGGCAAAAAATATCTGGACCGCAGCATCACCCCACACCTGTAAACAACATTAAGACGTTACTACATAGAGCGAGCTGTGATATACACAGTATTTGGTTACTTAAAACTTAACTAATAAAAAAACAGGAGATAATCTCGCTTTTAATTGTGTCTCGTCGCTGTTCAAACGAAGTCAGAGTCCGATTGAAGAAAAACTGTTAAAGAAACTCTTGAATCAATGAATGAAGGAAAGGTAACGAATGAAATTAGGGATCCAGGCGCGCTTCAAATAAGTCGGACGGACGTAGATTAGATACCACAGATACCTATCGCTAGTGTGATCTGATCCAAAACGAAATCACTCCTAGAATTAAATTTTCTATCACTTACCTGAGCATTAGCAAGTTGGCTGAAGTCTGGAGTTAGATAGAATAGAATTCCAGTCGACGCTCCAGGTAAAGTCACCCCACGGAAGAACAGAATCACCAAAACCACGTATGGGAACAAAGCCGTGAAGTAAACAACCTGGAAAATTATTAAATATTTCATACACGCACATTGGAATCTATTCGGTGCCTATCGTAATCAAAAGCTGCTGTAAATTGATAACAAAAGCGTAGTTTCCACAGACAAAATTTAAAAAATTGCTATCGACCGACAGCAACCTACAAAAATCCATTGCAATCTAAACTAGTCACACAGAGTAATATCTGGTAGAGTGCTCGTATATATTACACTTAATATGTTGCCGACTGTACCCATAATTAAAAAGTTAAACCACTCGGAATTTACCTACCTTACCTTATTGCAAAATTAATCTTCGGAAACTAGATGTTTTATTTTCAATTTACTTATACAGTAACTCGTGATTATTAATATCGATAGGGTTCCCAAAGTTTGAAAGCGTTACCCTACTTTCGGCCTTGGTTAATACAAACCTTCCCCGAAGACTGCACTCCTTTGCACAGGCAAAGAAACACAATGAGCCAAGCAGCGAATAAGCATGCGGCCATGCCCCACCGTATTTGGCCAGTTTCTTCTATACCGGAAGATAATCCGAGGACTTGATTACTGTAAGGAAATTATGACGTTTATTAACATCCCAGAGTTTCACTCAATGTATGGTATAATATGTTATTGATGACCAGCAACTCCATCAGCTGGTGTGAAGTAAATAAATTTATTTACTTTTAATTTATTCTCTATGCAATAATCCCAGTCAGCGATTTTTATACAAAAATGATAATTTTAGCCTCGTAGGCATTATTTGGACGGCAACAGCACCTACAATTCTTCAGGAAACTTAAGATATAGATGGATAGATATAGGTGGTACAATTGCAATCTTCATGTTTATTATAGTAATAAAAACATTGACAAAGCGGAACTGTAACACATACCTAACAGAAGTGTATTGAATTCGATGTCACCATGTGGTATGTATAAAATCTAGTATGATATTGGATCACATAGAATACTAACGTGAAATATTCTTCTGCGGGTGGTCTTCGTATGGCAACAGCTGCTAACGAAGCAATGTTGTGAGTTGCAGAATAAGTCTGGTTGTAACATTTTCTCAAGTAGTAGGTCCCGTTGGTGGCTTCGCATTCATCAGCTTCCTCATAAGAATAGCAATCTACAGTAAAAAAATCCGTATTAAGAGCGTCGTCTATGCTATGTATGACAATAACAGAGAATTTCTCAAAAAATTTAAACAAAAAATATCGCAAGTTTCCTAAAATTACTTTAGTCAAGTCATTACTGCAGGCTCCATGTGATCTGCATCAGTGATCACGTCTGCAGGCAATCCATAGATACAGCTTAATATACCAATAGGTACCATCAGAATTAATAGTACCATTTCATTACCTATCCATTATCAGTCATCTTTAACAATGAAACATCACCTTGCCTGATCAATACAATTTTATGAGCAATACAAACCACAAAGTAACTAAGGTAGGTACTTATTTGCATGAACTTACATTGAGTGCTCCAATCGGCGTTACAATTCTGCCACGGCAGTTGATAGAAAATGCTGCCGAAAGACACGACCATATAGTAGATGGTCCAGGCTATGATGAGATTGTAGTACAGCATGACGATACAGGAGACTATGACCATGCCGTAGCCGAGACCCCGGAAGAGGGGACAGAACTTGTTGTAGACAGCCACAGGGCCCAGCGCCGCGTATTGGCCAAAGGACAGTTCCATGAACATGAGCGGTAGACCCGCTATAATCAGCATTACCGTGAACGGTATAAGAAAGGCACCTGAAAACGAAAGAAACTTATAATTATGTAGGTAAGTAAGTTGTATAAAGATATTTCAGCGCGTCTCATCGAGACTTCTGGTGACCACACTAGAGATCTGGCGGCTACTTTGGCCAGAACATAGCTTGGCCATAGAAGAAGGAAATGAGGGCGCTGATTGCACATCGACGCAACATGCCCAGAAAACTGACAACATTTCCATTGATAACTCGGACTGTAGTCGAAGTGAAAAGCGGAATGTTCACATCTGATGACTTTCTGGTAGTAATCATTTGTATGGATTAAGGAGCTGACTTAACCCGTGAAAACCACATTTTTTTATATACTTACATCGGGTTAAGCGCTAACCCTAATTGCTGTAAGCGAGCCTTAGTACTTAGACTCTACTGCATGTCTACTTACATCAAGAGCCTATTATTGAACCCAGCAGCTCACTAAATATCATTAATTTCAAAACAAAAGATTTACAATTTTACATAATTAACAGCTTGAAATTCGCATCACTTTTTGTTTAGAATAGAAACTACTTATGCAGTAATCTATCCCACAATGCGACGTAAACTTTAACATATATTTAGATGCACCTGAAGACCTAGAACACTTGAACTAATTACTCTGTACAAGCAAGCGTTAATTAAGTCTAATAGAAACGGAACCCTATCTGTGAAACTCTCTAACTACGCTAATTTTCCGTGTAACTAACTTTGAATAGGTAGATAATAAAATAAATGTAGGATCCTACGTAAACTTCTGTACATTTATTTTTCACATTGAACTTATTGGCTATTCCGTACGGGAAATATTATATGTAGGTAGTGCTGCTCCAGACGAACGTTGCAACCCTCGGTTTAAGAATTTGGGTCATTTCGATCGTATGTACTCATGTTTATCATAACAAAGGATACACCCAACTGAAAAGATTATGACTCTAGAGGTTGAAAGGAAGACTTTAATTAAAATTAAGTATAAGACTTACACACTCATGGCCCAAGCTAGTATTCCCTGTGCTCTGAGACATACAGAGAAACGATCACAAATTATAAACAGACTCCGAAAATGTGAATGGTTTCATAACATTTTAGGAGTCTGGGTGTAATTACAACCTTCCCAACTGAGAATCGAATCGAAGACTACATCGTCAATTATTGTTTTTCTATGTCAGATCGAGTGAGGATGTATGAAGTGCATACCTCCTCCATTATTATAGCACAAGTAGGGGAACCGCCACACGTTTCCCAGCCCCACGCTGTAGCCCAGCAGTGACAGTAGGAAGTCGAAGCGGCCCGTCCAGTTGCCTCGCTCGGGCTGCGCCTCCTCGGGCGTCGGTTCCACTCCGGCCTCCTCGTCACACTGTTCATGTCATAGAATTAAGTCGAGACAAAAGTGACTGCTGCTATACCTACATTATTAACCTATAGGTACCCTTACCATGAGTTGCCAATGTAAGATCCCTCGCTAGCGACTGCGTAAACTACAGTTGCAACGTACGGAATTGGTCAGAGTTGTGTTCTAAAGTTCCACCAATCCCGTGAGTAGTATTTACTAGCGAGCGTACCTACGTTGGCAACTCATGATAATGGTGGATACTGATCGATATTTATAAAGTAGGTATCTACTGCAGATTAAGAACAAATTCCGCAATGAATTTACAAAGCATGGAATTTACAAATAAAATTGGGGGTGGTAAAATTACGAAGCAGTTAGGTAAAATTCATAGTTTTAGAAATCGACAAGCTATGTGAAAATAAGCGGTCATAATCGATCTCGTACCATTCGAGTAAACGTTTTCGAAGAAATGGCATTATTTCGAGTACATAGGGAATCCTAGAGACAGCTGTGCGACGCCCGAGGAAAACGGAACAGAACATTGATTATGTACCAATATCAGTCAAGCTACAATGCGTGTTGCGATAATAACTTTAATGTGGCCCTTTCTGCAACGGTGACCTGACAAATCTCTCAAGGGATGTAAAAAAACACATAAAACTTAGAGAACAATGTCTGGCTGTCAGTTAACTAACGACGTCGTATAAAACATATAAGCATACACATGACGCAAAAACACATCATTGCGTAGATACTTGACAAATCAGTACAAGTAGAGTGACAAATGAAATGAGTTTAAGACGAGTACCTAGTACATACAGGCTCTTCTCTAGGCCAATGTTATAGTACAACCTACATATTTTAGTTAGGTCCCTCTGTAAATACTTTTTGGTACTTAATAAATATGGAATCCACAAGTCGAAATGAAAGAAGAAAATCATTCGTCACTTGCATGTATGTACGAGAATTATTAAGTATTTAGGTGTATACCTAATATAATAGAGACAGGCGGATAAAGGAAAGCGTTGTGTAATAATCGTGACCTTTCATTAGGTACTTATGTTATATAGGTATACCTACATACTTAGGTAACCACTAGAAAACCATTTGCGAAGCAGCAAAATGAAATATACTCATTATGAATATACTAATAACTAAACTACGGAGATACATCTCTATGAATCTGTGTGAACACCTGAAAATCACCTGATACGAAGTACCAATATGGCTTCAGCTGTTAAGTAGGTCCTGTCTAAATACTCACATCCGTATATTTTAAATCCATTGGAGTAATATTTTTTGCCACTGCCGGAATTTGAGTCTTAGTTGATCTCTCCATTTTAAAGTGTAAATTAAATAAACTATTTGAGCACCAATTCCTTTCTAAGCATTATATCGGTGAGCACTGGGATGGCACAGGCCCCAATGAGCATGGCACAACACATCACTCGCGAATAAAGACAAGACAGAAAGCACCGCCAACTACGCACGAGTAATCTCTCGTGTTATATAGAGGCTGTGCTCTTGTAAGTAGTATAATTTAACGAATAAACCCAGTAGAAACAAATCAAGAAGCACACGAGTTAAATATGCACTAAATCGCAAAAGTACGAAACGCAGGAGCGCGCAGATGTCAAGTTTCGCATCGACCGAACTCTGAATGAACATCTAGGTCAATATCAAGCCTCCGCCTCCCTCACTCTCCGCCCTTCGCTCGCCTGAAAATTTCTCCACTTCACCCAATATCATATGGAAATCGTCCTCATCCTTGCCGCATCTATATTAGATCGGGAACACTAACATTATTTTGTGCGATAAATCTATAACGTTTTTATTAAGCTCTTTTTGCAATATTGGAAATGGTAATGGTGTATTATACTTAAGTAGATATAATCAAACTGGTGGACGATCCTTAGTAAAGCGATTTTATCAATGAACGTTTTTGACGTAGGTGTACTAATAACGATCGTCTAATTGTTAAGACGATCGTTGTTATAAACTCTAAGATTTTTTCGTAAACCATTTATTTGAAGTATCATCTCAATATTTTGTTACTAGGTACTCACTCACATAATGAATTTACTCATATCATAGAAGTCCATCTATTGGAAAACCCGCCAATGCTTACGTACAGCTAACAGCAGATCAAGTGTAACACTTTGGACTTGGGACCGTTCTTATTACCTGCGTCATAAGGGTTGAATTCGTACTGCAAGTGTCACCATTGATCTGCTGTTGTCCTTACTAGTGGTCCGTAGTGTGGATAATGAGTTTTGTAAAAATTACGTGATATAAGAGTACCTACGTTGGTATTCCATATTCCCCCATCTAAGTACGAAAGTACTTAGGAAAAGCCAGAAAGCTTTCAACTGCTGCAACAATTTCAATTGGGTACCAATTATTTTTATTTAGAGCTAATCATCGATGATGGACAAGTGTAGGTAGGTTTTTAATAAGTGCGTGTAGAGTCGTTGGGCTTGGGATATTAATAAAAACTATAACGGGCTACGTAAGAGGTGTTTAGGCGGGAAGCTGTGCGGTGGAGCGGCTCAGAAGGTCGCTGAAAGTAGAGCAGCGTATTGATTCCAGGAGTGAGCCGTGCGCGGCTGTCGGCCCACTCTCACGGCAACGGCCCGCGACCACCTAACAGCCTTGCGAATACCGAAACACTAATATGTAGGTACTTATATTATCAGGGACACTGCTGCCTGAACCCGGACTACCGCACAATTCAATATCGGCTGTAGGAAAAGCGTTAATATTTAAAAAAATATATACGTAATCACATATCTAACGAATAAAAAACTTTACAAAAAACAATCGTAAGTATAGAAATAGAATGCAATGCGAAATGAATCCGGAGCACAAGTCCGGCACGTAACGAGAAATGTTTCCATCCGCTAATTGTAATTTTTGAAATAGGTACAATTTTTTGAGTAAGCTGTGGGGCAGACGATTTATCTGTTGGTAAGCGGTCATCGTCGCCTAGAGACACCTTCAACGTCCCGGAAGTAGTTGAAGGATCGCTACCAACCTTGAAGATATCTGTTCACGTTTCTCTTGAATAATCCCATATCATTATTCTGTGCAAAGACATCATCGGGGGCAGATCATTCCACGCGGGAAGAAAGTTGACGGAAAAGCGTTCTGTGGTAGCCAACCATGGGTTCATAACATGTGAATGGAATCTCTCCCACCGACCGACGACTGATGGTGCGATAGTTAAATTAAAAGGGGACGGTGGCACTAGGAGCAATGCCCGTTGTAGAGATGTTTCAGGTTCGACATAATAGCACGCTAAACGCATATATTGCAATGTTTTTGTATGTGATGTCGAGGGTAACACGAATTGGGACATTCATTAAAAAAAATCTTGTAAGTTAAGTAACTTTTATTGCGTTTCAACAATAACACCATTAAATGTACCATTTCCCGTCAATACAAAATTTTAGTAACAAAAATAGGAATGTCTTAATAATTTTAATACACTTTTATTCGATCAATCGCTCACACAAACCCAGCAATTGGCCCGATTTTAGTTTAAAAAAAAAATATAACAGTTTCTTAGACTAAGATGTTGTAGTTAAGGAAAAGTTGTAATAATCATCATATCCAATTAAATTTAGTGTTCAAACGTAAACCAAAATGGGGCCCATTGTATCTAAAATTCTAAAACAATCATACTTTGTACTCTAAACGACGATAATGAGAAAACTTACAACTGTAGAACGATTCAAATATCAATTAATAACTCTGAATAGGACAACGAATAACCAACTAAACACCACCAGCGGTTGTTTAGTTAATCTGAAACATAACCGTTAAATAAGTATTATCTTACGTTTCTTGCACTCAACCCCCAAAACCTATATTTTTATTTCATATACCATATGCAGTAGCGATTGCCTGATATAGAATTAAATATTCAACTTAATGATTTTCTGTTAACAACTAACCATATTCTGTGGTTTACCACCAAAGTTGCGGTATGCTACAAAATAAGCACATGCATTAATTAATTAATTAATAATATATATAGCTGCAATACCACTGACTGACTGACTCACTGATTGACCGTCCCGTTTAGTCTGAAGGAGTTCCCGGAGGTGAAAGTCATGTAGGGGGGAGTTGTATAGTTTAGTGATTGGACCAGAGGAAAACTATAGGGAAGTGAAAAAAACAAAATGGCGGCGGGTCACGTGATGCCATCTCCGCCATTTTCCAACCGATTTCGTTCAAATTTGGAACACGCGTCACATGGTCGAACTACTTTGTGATGAAATTGAAAAACAAAAGAAAAACAAAATGGCGGCGGAAATATAGCCGATTGAAAATTTGGACATTTCAGACCAAACTTTGACGAATTAGCTGGCCTAGCACGAGCGCATGAGGAATATCCAACCAATTCCACTTCGTAGCACATATGATGCAGTATACCAGAAAATTGTCATTTTTGGGAAAAACAAAATGGCGGACGAGCAGTAAACCATAATATTTTTTACATATATTTTCCTATACGAAATGAAAGGATTACTGGCGCGCGGTAAATATCTATCAGTAACTATAGCGAGGCCGAAGGCCGAGCACCCTCGCGCGAGGCCGAAGGCCGAGCTCCGCGTAGGGCGAAGCCCGAAGCGATAGAACACCGCGAGGCCGTAGGCCGAGCTCCGCGTAGGGCGAAGCCCGAAGCGTCCCCTTGCAAAGCAGAAACAACTCCCCATCCTCCAAGTAACTTTTGCGAGGCCGAAGGCCGAGCCGTGCTGCGAGGCCATAGGCCGAGCTCCGCGTAGGGCGAAGCCCGAAGCGTCCCCTTGCCAAGCAGAAAAAATTCCCCATATTCCAAGTAACTTTTGCGAGGCCGAAGGCCGAGCCGGGCTGCGAGGCCGTAGGCCGAGCTCCGCGTAGGGCGAAGCCCGAAGCGTCCCATTGCCAAGCAGAAAAAAACTCCCTACCCTTCAAGTAACTTTTGCGAGGCCGAAGGCCGAGCCGCGCTGCGAGGCCATAGGCCGAGCTCCGCGTAGGGCGAAGCCCGGAGCGTCCCCACGCTACCAAAGGCTGAAAGCCCTTGCCTTTCGAATTATGAACAAAGTTATGGAAATTGTGTACAGCTAGCAACGTTTGGGTTTCGAAAAACTTTCTTTAAGTTTCTGGCATACGGGCATTTCGAGCGTTGCTTGCTTTAAAAATCACAACAAAAAAAACCTACTTTAAATGAGAAAATTCTTATCGAAATAATTTTTTTTCACTGAGTTTTGAACTTGCAACTTTCGGGCGGTGCTTGATATAATTATTGGATGGACTTGCACGAATTATTTGCACAGCGAACAATCCGGATAATATTTATTTAGTTGCGGCGCCTACAACACGAAAACAAAGCAGTCTCGCGGGCCGCGCGCGGCCCGCGCACCATGCAACACCTAGTTCCTTTATATCACCGCATAAAATCAAAGACCCGCAAGAAATTACGATTGTGGTTATTCATATAAATATTTATATGGATATGGCCGGATTTCAAGTAAATTACTGACGGCTAATGCTTGATGATTCTAGACTATATTTTATACTTTAGCTATTTATTGACAATACGTTTACCTTAAATTACAACAACTTTTGATCTATGTATAAAGATCTACTGCTAATCGCTACTGAATGGGTTTTCTGCTGACGACGGGAGCGACGAATGACGTCACAGTCTCACATTGTTCTTATCAAAATTGAAGGTTCAAAAAAGTTCGTTACCGCGGCTAAACGCCGCAAGTGTTTCCCATAATGTAACCACCTCCTATCTGAAAATCGACATATCTCTAATATACGTAGATAGAAAGGTTACCCACAAGAAACTCCAAACTTAACAGTTCGTTCACTTCTTAGCAAGTAGGGTCTTGATCAAGGATTCTAGTTTCCTGGTGTCGGCTGCGAACTTCCTGATGCCGTCAGAGAGCTTGTCTGTGGCCATCTGATCCTCGTTCAAGTGCCAACGGAACTGCGCTTCCGTTAAAGATATCTTTTCGATGTCACAGTCGGCAGCGATTTTAGGGTCGAGCACCTGTGAATTTAAGACATGAATGCTGTTAGCCACATACCTAGTTTAACCTCAATTCTCTTAAACCGGGTTTGTCATTGTCACACTTCCTTAAAAAACTTTAAGTTAGGAAGGGACAGAAGGCCTAAAGCGAGGAATAACTTTAATAACCTAACCGGCTAACCACCTCCGTCTTAACTTGTCATGATCATTAACTTATTCATATCTCGACCACTGAATATTATATGGATCAAATAAATGTTCAATAAAACTGTGTCAATCGTTTAGAGTACATTGTAACGGACTTACAATATTATCGCATTGACCATTACCATGAGTTGCTAATATAAATACGCTCGCTAACGACTACGTAAATACCTTCGCTGGGTCGTATAGGATTGGCGCGACTTTAGTTCCGTTACTGGCCGTTAGCTAACCACGTCTCGCAGCTGTGGTTTTCGTAGTCACTTACGTTATCAACTCATGGTAAGGTACACATCAATGCACATCAAGTGTAACACTTTGGACCGTTCTTATTATCTGCGTCGTAAGAGTTGAAATCACACTGCAAGTCTTACCATTGATCTGCTGTTGTCCGTACTGTAGGATCAGACCGCGTGTGTAGACACACTAATCTTAAAAAATATATTAATTAAGTAACTTTTACTCACCCTCTTTAGCGGCTGATCACTCTTGGCCAACTCGTCCAGGAGCTTGGGACTGATGGTGAGCAAGTCGCAGCCGGCTAACTCGCGGATTTCGCCGGTGTTACGGAATGACGCACCCATCACCTACAACAATAGTAGAAAATTGGTATTGTGAAAATGTTGCTAAGCCTTAATAATTTAGTGAAACTGCGATAAATAATAATGCCTTTCGATGCTTTGTTGGATCAGATTGGTGTATAGTGAATATCCATCGGTATTGGAAGTTCGACTGTTTGTATGGTGTTATGCTGGGATAAGGGATGTTTCAAGAGAAACGTAAACTTCAATGGAAACGTAAACTTCAAGAGCTCCTTTCTCTTGATGTTTACGTTTGCCCGGTGTTACAGGTATCCCTAGGCGACGATGACCGCTTACCATTAGGTGATTCGTCTGCTTGTCTCCCCACCTTTCGCATAAAAATGGATGTTTGCGTTCACTTGCTTGCCATCGGAGTAAGTAAAAGTATTTATTTGTAATCAAAATCTTGGACTTACCTGCGTATTGTAGCCGAACTTCTTATAGTAATTGTATACACGAGTCACGGACAATACACCTGGATCGTCTTTACCCTCGTAAGTCTTCTTTGTATGTTCTACGTACCTATGGGAAATAAAATTAGGCATAAAATCATTTAAATACGCATAGCACAGGGCCAACGGGGATTGGTTGTGTTCTTTTGTAAATTGGATGTCCCTTTCGGAATAACTAAATTAGAATAGTAGAGATAGATTCAGATTCAGGTCCGTTCTCCTTTGCACCTTTCAAATGTTTTTGTTGTCATACTGTATGGATGCAAGTACTTTATGGTCTTGAAACTAGAGTACTCTAGTACGTATACGATTTAAAGTGATTACACCTTTAGGCCCCTTTCTACCTTAACGTTTTTAAGTAAAGTGTGAAAGGAAAGGGATAACAACACGGTTTAAGGAAAGTGAGATTTAACTAGGTTTATGAATAACAGCATATATCTGATTGGTTTAACGAAGTTTATCTAGCTGTATCATGAAGGGTGAAGTCATAGTCAAAGTCACAGCGCTTAACCAGTAAAAAAATGGTACGGAGTTTTCGTCGCTAACTCTCGAGTTATCTTTGCAAGCGGGCCTTAGTGTTATTCAGCATATTAATTATGACCCTCATACCATATAGCAACAGTCTTGTAAGCATGACTCTTGTAAACTAAAAAATATATGATGTAATGTGAAAAAATATGCAGGCATTGTTTAGTATACCTGTGTGAAAAATATTTACCTACTTTTGTTATTATCAATCTTATCTCTATGACTAACAAGTTTGAAGCAGAGAATAAATATTTGGAAGAGATATACAGTAGTTTTATGTACGAGTAATACCAGCTGCGCGATCCGAGTTTCAAGGGAATGTCTCAATATAAATAAGATTTATAGTAACAAAACCGTGTACTTCAATCTTGCATCACTATAATAAGTTATTATAAACCAGCTCAATATATTTATTACAACCCATCGTTGGGTATTTATAGGTAGGCCTCCTAAGTCACCTAAGGCGCCCATTAAAATTAACGTGCCACGCTCTGGAATCATTACAAATATTTAGTCTTACCAGTCCAAAATACGTCCGACGAACGGCGAAATGAGCGTCACGTTAGCCTCAGCGCACGCGATGGCCTGGTACAACGAAAACAGTAGAGTCAAATTACAGTGGATGCCGTGCTTCTTCTCCAATTCCCTGGGAAAAGTAATAAATAGTATTTTCACTTGGATAAAGATGAGAGTGGAAACGAATTTTATTGGGAAAATAATACAGTTTAAGTAGGGTACAGCAATAACGGCAACACTTGAAGTACGATTTCACTTATTATAGCACTGCTACCAATTCTTTCGTACGTACATTTGAAGAGTGCTCTCAAAACGGTAAAGGAAAACGTTATAGATCGTGATAGATACATAGAAGAAGAAAAAATTCTAAGGCATGTGAAATCCGCCAATCTGCACTGTTCCCGCGTGGTGGATCATGGCCCCAGCTCCCTCGGATGATCTGTGCACGAGCAGTGGGGCAATATAAATAGACTGATGATGATCAATTTTTTCATATAAATTAGCAATTTCAAAGGGAAATAACTTACTTTGCACCCTGAATTCCTTCCCAAGTGGAAGCCAGCTTGATTAGTATTCTCTCCTTCTTGATTCCAAATTCGGCAAACATGTTGATTAGCTTCATAGCCTTGGCTATGCTTGCGTCCTTGTCAAAGGAGAGTCTGGAAATTTTATGAACAAAATTGCTGTGTTATTATGGTATAAAACAAAAAAATAAGCCCTTGATAAAAGCTCTCTCAGTGAGATTCCTTGAGAAGCGCGCGAAACGCCATTAACTACTTTTTGTGAAAATTCTAATTAAATAGTTTCCGTGGTATTTAGTGATTAATGATAGCGTTAAGTTAATCAGGAGATGTCCCCGAGCGTTTCTATTAATTGGAGTGCTAGAAAGAAGTCGTGTTTGTGAAGTTTTGTGTTCTTGTCAAGGATTCCTTGCAGACTCAAAGGTGGCGCGGATCGTTGAGTTTTTTCGTTTAGGGATTTGGGAGGGTTGTGCGTAGGTTTAGGTTAGGTTATCTTCGTATATGTGTATGTATTTATAAGAATTCAGACATTATTCACATCAGACCAGGCTGTATGCCCTAGTTGGCCTTGCCTTTCCCTCTGGGAAGAATTTAAAAACAACAACAACAATCTCTCAGTGAATTTGTTCAAAAACATTGACTTTTTAATAACTAGTGGGTACATGTAAACTTTTCAGCAATCTGCATGTTCATGATCAAAAACTAATAACAAGTGACGACCTCCTAATATAGTCAGTATAGTACGGCCGTTTTAATAGGCCCGATATGACACATGACAATATGACGTTAATAGTGATGTACCCATAGGTAACGTGTTAGTATTGACTAGCTTTTGTCGGCGGCTTTCCTTACTAAAGATTTATTTTTAACTGTTTTGTATTTAATTTGATACAAAGATATCCATCACACCAGTTTCATTCTGAAATTAAGGCTGAACGAAAGTGACGAAAAAGAATTTTCCTGTGATGATATAATAGCGATATTACTAACTGATACCAAATATCGTCACTTAGTATTTTAATCTCTTCTCTACGATTTAATTCGAACGACATAACATTGTAACTGTGCTTCATTGAAAACTAAATCAATTTTTTTCATAAGAAAGAATGTGAATTTACTCTGTTGCATGTTTGAAATTATTACGAAATTCTTAAATTTTATTATTTTTGTACAAAATGGATTACGTAAATGAGAGTTCAAGACAATAATTATTTATTCGTAACTTGTGCACCGTTTCAAAGTTATGTCGGCCGCACCTTCCCCAAACGTCATATCGGGCTTTTCTCGGCGGCTCCACTATAGTACATTTGCATTTCTGTGAAAGGTATGCCTGGTTGAACTTAAATATGTCTACCCATAACATAACCCAGAATGTTATTTTGGGCAATGAGTGAGTGTGAGCATGATCATTTATTTAATTAAAAAATAAAGTTATACCTTGCATCAACCTCCACTGAGACTCTTCCAGGCACGATTTTAAGAATTTCACAACCAAACAGTACACTCAACATGTCCAAAGTCTCAGCTAGTTGCTCTTCAACTGTGCTGCAATGAGAAAAAATATAAAAAGTGCATTATTTATTTCTCATAAATAATGAGTCTATAAATAAAAATAATGACTATAATAATACAGTTGTTTAAAGTAGCAATCCCATAATGATATAGGGGTCCATACATAAATTTTGTCACAGTGCTTTAATAAATAGATGTGATGTCACAAAGCGTATGAGGTCCCGTTGTTGCTGTAACATAGTTTATGGATAGCCCTTTGTGGATCGACTTTGACTAGATATTATTGTAGACTTTTTTTATGATTCTAATAAGATTGTTGAAATGATTGTTGATTATTTTCACCCATAGTGTAGTTAAACACATTTTTTATGTTTTACCTGCCAGCATCTTTGCCATACTTGATGGCTTTGTCCAGCAAATGCTGATATTGCTCCATGCCGGCGGCCGACAGTATGAGGCTTGGGTTTGTAGTGGCATCTGTGGGCTTGTATGCTTTCATCACTGGAAATAGAAATATAAAAAGTAAAAAAACCTAGAGTCTGTGCTTTGTAATACAATAGCTTTTTTTTCTTTTCAACATGATTGTTCTCTTGTGGCAAATATGTAGTAAATTTTGTTATGTATTGACTATGTGAAGATAAAATATGATATTAACCTTTGATACATGGTCATTAGCTAATATCCGTTTTATATACACTATGCAGGCAGTTTGTTATTATTATCTATTGATACTTACACTTATTGGGCTTACTATCATAGCCTATTGCCGTAATCTCAGTAACCTAATCTTTTGCTGTGATTTCTAGATATTCATTATCATGCATGAATAAATCTTTAAATTGGGTCTACGGTTGTACTTATGAAAGCTAGTCAGTCTCAGTAACTATATCAAATAAGGCCAAGGTAAATAAGAAATTCTTCGAAAGGTCAGCTAACCTTCAAAGTCCCCGGTGTCTGCCACCACCGTGGAATGTTGCTTCAGCTGGTCCAAAACACTCATTTTCGTACGTTTCGCTTGAGGCTCACCACTCATACTGAATACTTTTGTATGCCTGTAATATATACTGAATCATTGAATGTTAACAGGTAATTAAGTAGAGCGTGAATACAATACACTCAGAACACAACCAGTCACGAAACAAACGTCTTGAAGGTGACCCCGCGGCAAGTGTGTAGTCATTCACTCGCTACAAGATAACCTCTTGAACGATGACGAGAACCATGGATTAGTCTCCTTGTTTTCCATTCTAATAGATATTCGCGGTAGATTTTATCAAAGAAATACATTTTTACCTTGGATCACAACACAAAATGTAATCTAAGCACTTCTAAATAGAATTTACAATATAAAACTTGAATCGAAGCGCACTAAATAACCAAACAAACAAAAGAGAATGAAAATGACACAAAGTACAAACACAAACCACAAACGAAAGGAGCGTTTCGTTTCCCTTGATGGGATATTTTGAATAAACAGCGTAGCTTATTACGATATCCATAAGCGTGAAAAGGATAGCATCTACTATAATACGACTATAATTCATGAATTCTGCATGAAATGGAACTGAGGATAGGATAGTGTTAGTGTTGTGCAATATGCTTTTCGTTTATTAGAATATACTTTTCGATTTCCACAAAAGGATTCAGAAACTCCATAAACGCTGAAT
This sequence comes from Tachystola acroxantha, assembly GCA_963506565.1. Lineage (NCBI taxonomy): Eukaryota > Metazoa > Arthropoda > Insecta > Lepidoptera > Oecophoridae > Tachystola > Tachystola acroxantha. The sequence continues at coordinate 9,355,756 of OY735874.1, forward strand.
ACGTCACAATTTTGGCGTAACACGTTGGTAATGCCATCCTCTAATTGGCTGGCATTAAAATTGTGACGCGTTGGCTGATACAACGTTACACATAAGCACACACGATACATTCGACAAATAGTTTGTCAAAACGTTCGACGAAACATTCATAGGTGTGAGTTTTTTTGTGGCTTTCTCTTTTTGACCACTTTGTCACCACTCGTCGCGCGCAAGACGAGTGGCGAGGCGAATAGTGAGAGGACTATGCACAGCCTTTGTAGAACGCACGCACGTCGCACATGCCCAATTGCCCATTAACAATCGACGCAAAGCCACGGATGGAGCTGTCAAACACATTATTACAAAGGGTTTGTTTGACATAATTAGTTTGAAAGCGCGTACGTTGCGCGTGCTAGCACCCCAGTATGCCACACATGCATACAATATGCTTGTGGTACGGTTCGCTCGCCATTCGCGCGAATGTGTAAATACGGCATGACATACATTATAAAAAAAATGTTCTATAGTCCAAGGCTGTGTTGCCAGACGCAGTGTGATGCAACTTCGATACAACGGCAATAACGGGGGATTCAGGGGGAATTTGTATGGGTTTAGGCTGAGGGGTTTAGGCTTCACATGGCCTTTTTTTGGGAAAATGGAAGGGTGCAATTTTTATATAAAAAAGACCATAAAACCATTGTTAAATCACCGGTTTGCGGAAGCGAAAATGAAGAAAATAACAATTTCATTTCATTTCATTTATTCAGATATTACAATTTCATTACAGAATAAATTCCAATGCGAAATTGCATCCATAAAATATTATATATTACATTAACAAAATATTTTAGTCAAAAACTAATCAAACATAATCAATTATTAAATTGCATAAATGTAAAAAAAAATTAAATTAAAATATTAAACATGTCAATAAAAAATCATATACAAATCATATGAAGTACCTATATAAAATATAATAAAATTATCACAATTACAAATAATGTCAGTCAGTCAGTAATGTCAATTTATGCATTAATGACAAAAACAAGTAAGATAGGCTAGGTGGTAAGTCAACAAGTAATATTTTATGCTTTAACATACGCTACAATGAATTTTGGATTATTTAAGACCTATATGTAGTATTTTATTTTGAATTATATTGAAATGCCTTCGAATTTTGTGAAGAAGTTAATCACGAAAATCTTTACGATAAAAGACCCTACTCGAGGGGGTGACCGCGACTTCAAGGATGGGTCGTGGTGGGGGGGGGGGGGGGGGGGGGACCCAATGTACGTACATACATTTAAGAAAAAGATTGGTTGCTTATTTTTTAAGTTATGACGTTGCATGCAGCTCGCGCAGTAATTTTAGAAGTAATGCAATTAATGAAATATTTTTATTCTGCGAGTTGCAAAGTTTATTCTAATTTTAATTTCTTTACTGGCTATCAATCAACCATATTAATCATTTTTATGGTTTTATTCAGTGTTAAAAAAAAGTCCGTAGAACTACGGATTTTTCTAGTCAATCTACGGAAATCTACGGATTTTTATTATGTCGACGCTACGTCATCATAATCGACGCGATGTAGCGGGAACGCGCTGTTACGGGAGTTGCGGTAATGGGAACGCGACGTTGCAATAGTTGCGGTAATGGGAACGCGATGCTACGGGAATTATTCGATTTTTCGGAATTTTCAGTCTCGCGCTACGGGATTTTGATAAACGGATCTGGCAACACTGGTCTATGGTTTGACGCATTTCTAGAAAATTCGGGTACAGTCGGATGGATGACTGTCGAACCGCAGCGAAAACCGGCGTTCATTTGACTTGACGATTGATTTGCCGATTGTCAGATTCTGTGAAGCAACGTGTTTCTCTTTTCGTGTAATTTGTAATAAAAACTGTCCAGTGCAAAAATCCAAGTTTTTTGACCACAATGGCTGCTATGTCCGTCATAGGTATTGATTTTGGCAATGAATCCTGTTATATTGCTGTGGCAAAAGCAGGTGGCATTGAGACAATAGCCAACGATTACAGTCTGCGAGGAACTCCGTAAGTATTGCTACCCTGGAGCGTTATTTCTGAACTTACTGAATATATTTTAAGCCATTTTCCTTATTCCATCGTTATTGACCGAGACTTCCGTTTTCTGAACCTTCATTAGACTGCTTGTCATGCTGCCATAGGCACCGTGAAGTTCAAGCAGGGGTGCTGTCAATTTTTCCACAATCAAAACTTGACACATATGTATACATACATAGGTAGTTTATTGAGGAAATGGAATCAATTGATTTGAGACTGTTTCAAGGTTACCTTTTCTATATTTCTATAGGGCTCCCAATACTAGACAAGTATTGATTTTTTAGTGTTAGACACTGTTCCAACAGTTTACTATAGGAATAGGAATCAGTTTCTTATTATCATGCAGGTTTCTGTGTTTCCAATTTGAATGTCTTGAAATTTCAGAGCATGTGTGGCCTTTTCTCCGAAAAATCGAATATTGGGTGTAGCAGCAAAAAATCAGATGGTGACCAATATGAAAAACACTGTTTTTGGCTGCAAAAGACTCCTTGGAAGGAAATTCTCTGACCCACATGTGCAGAAGGAGCTGAAGCATTTCCCATTCAAAGTTGAACAGCGGGCTGATGGCGGAATAGGCATAAGAGTCAACTATTTGGGTGAAGATAATGTTTTCAGTCCTGAGCAGGTATATTCCTTTCTAATGTACACACAAGTGGTCCTTATATATTTTTTTCAAATACCTGGAATATTTTCATTTTTCAGACATGTTGTCTTACAATGTAAGAACAATAAATAATGTAAAATAACATAACCATGATCTATTACTTTTTAGATTACTGCAATGCTGTTCACGAAACTGAAGGAGAGTGCTGCCATTGCACTACAGACTCAGGTCAATGACTGTGTCATTTCTGTACCCAGTTACTTCACCAATGCTGAAAGAAATTCACTGCTTGATGCTGCTGCTATTTCTGGTGAGATATTTCCAAATGGATGTAGTTCAACCCTATTGTCAGTGATGATTAAATTGGATGTGATTATTAGCAGGCTAATGTGCAAAGATTAGGATGTTGTGCTCTGTTGTCTGTCTTTTTGTTGTTGTGATGATGTGGGGATGTCTGTTATCTATGTCTACTTGTGCACCTATGTATGTAGTACCAATATAACCAATAGAGGTAAATAACCTCTGTCTACTTGAAGGGACAACAGACATGAATATCCAAAGATGACCCACCAAAAAATCTTATAGGAGAAGAATTATTCTGCTAATGGCCATTATACTAATTGTATCTAATCGTTTTTGTTTTGTTTCTGTTATTTTATATCGAAAAAAAATCTAGTTTAATTTAAAACAAGTTGTTTTAATGGTTCTTATACATAATTTGGTTTCAGAAGCACCATATTTGATTTTAGCCATGGCAAAATTTTATTGTGATTAAATGAAGCTTTATTATCAATGGCCTGACTTAATGAACCCCTAATGTTAGTGACCTGTCCTAACAAAGAATCAATACCTACCTACACTGCATAGCATTGGGTATTCACATTAAGAATATTGGGATCAATACGCAATGGGCACTATCTCACTCACACTATATTTTATAATCAGACTACATGATATTATACTTTGCACTAATGACGAAATTATGTTGTTCCAGGTCTCAATGTGTTGCGCCTTATGAATGAAACCACCGCAACTGCCCTTGCTTACGGCATATATAAACAAGACCTTCCTGCTCCTGAAGAGAAGCCTAGGAATGTCATTTTTGTTGATTTGGGTCATAGCTCCCTTCAGGTAACTATTCTACATATGTCGACGATTTAATGACATATAACTTTTTGACATTCGGCCATGTATTGCGTAAAATAATCATGAAATCTGTGACGTTATATGTATTTACAAGGCGGTATATTTAAATCTGAGGACCTAACAACAGTACTTGCAGCTCTTCTGGATTTGTGGGTCTTTAGACGACGCGACGATGATTACATACCAAGGGATGAACGACAAACAAGCATTATTCAATTAATATTAATTGTTGTGTGTATTTCAAGTAAATTAAATAATAATTTGTTTCCATGCTAGGTGGCAGCGTGTGCTTTCAACAGGGGTAAGTTGCGTGTGCTAGCCACCGCAACGGACGCGCACTGCGGCGGAAGAGACATCGATTTGGCCCTAGCTGAATACTTTTGTCAAGACTTCATGACCCGATACAAGCTTGATCCTAGAAAAAATCAAAGGTAATTTGAACATTTTATGAATGCTATGAACCTACATATTTTGCCTGGTTACTTAGTTACTAGCTGAAGTTATGACTGGCTTGAAAGAAAATACTGTGCCATCGATAAGATACAATGCCCTTTCTTTTTTGTGCATGACAAACGTAAGTAAGTGGCTCCATTGAGTGAGATGATACTTTGAGGAAATAATACTTATTGATAGAATAAGCCAATTATCTTTGACACAGTGAGCACCAAGCAAACATACATGCTGTTATTCATAAACCTAGTTAACTTCCCTTAAACTGTGTTGTTGTCCTGTTCACACTTCGTTAAAAACGTTAAGGTAGAAAGGGACAGATGGCCTAAACGGTGGAATTTCTTTCAATTACGATTATGGATACGCGCTAATGACAGCAAGCATTCATGATTGCAGAACATCATACATATGGACTCACAGCTTTTATCCCTTGTGTAGCCAGAGAACGAGAAAATCAGTCAAATATCTGAGATGTCTATGTTCAAAACCTGCTAAATCGTCTTTTGGTCCAAAATGAGTAAGTAAATATGCCAAATGAAAGTTCTCTTAATTGCCTACCAGGGTAGACAATCATTTTGTAACTCACCAAAATCCACTAAAACACTGTGAAATCAGCCTTCAAACACACACACCAAACAAACACCACTAAATGTAGTTAAAGTTAGTTGTGAAAACTTCACTGACTTCTGTATCGCTCAGTTGTTTAATCTATATGTGTTGTCTTAGCTGTATGTTTTCCTAATAAAATAAAAAAATAAAATAAATGACCCGCTAATATTATTTTTGTTAATTTTTTTTTCATTTGTTCGTTATTTTACTAAAAATGTTTAGCAGGTTTTGAAACTAGACGCCTCAGCTCTTTTTCACCTATGAATTATCATCAAGACTCAAGACATTAATTTATTTTCTAGAGCCTTCCTCCGCCTGCTACAAGAGGTGGAAAAGCTCAAGAAGCAGATGTCAGCCAACAGCACCCGTCTGCCTCTCAACATCGAGTGCTTCATGGAGGAGCGCGACGTCTCAGGCGACCTGCAGCGCACGCAGATGGAGCAGATATGCGGCAGCACATTCAACCAGGTCGAGAGGACCTTGAGAGCTATCCTTCATAATGCGAGTAAGTACAGTCTAGAACAATTATTATAGGCTTGACATGTAGGTCTTCATTATCATTTTAAATAGTTATTAAGGCTGAAATACATTTAAAAAGCAGCAGAAAGGCAGCGGAACGGCATCGGCAGTGACTGTAATATGTATGACTTTTTCTAACAACTAATTTATAAATGCCTGTATTTTAATTTCCAACATATGCAGATGTTGTTTTCATATTTGAATATCAATGAAACTCTATGAAAGATGGCAAACTAAACGCCGCGCTTTTGCCGCTGACGTTCCGTAGCTGCGTTGATATTAAAATATGAAAACAACAGCTGCATAATTAAGTTGGAAATTAAAATACAGGCATTTATAAATTAGTTGTTAGAAAAAGTCTGCAAAAGGTGTCATACTACATACTAAGATATCATTACGTCACTTACGTTAAGCACAATATCTCTAGGATTAAATTATGGAAAAAACTAATTAAAATGTACAGTACAGTACCAAAAATATCGAGTCGAATTTATTGAACCATGACAGTGAGCGATTTTCATGCAGTCTCTTAGAAGTGTTTTTGATGGAAGTTGTTAGCTTACTCTTATTAAATAATTAATTAAATATTCCAGAATTGAGACCCGAGGATATCAACTCTGTGGAGATCGTGGGTGGATCTACAAGAATTCCTGCAGTCAAGAGTTTGATCGAGCAAGTTTTCGGGAAACATGGGTCAACTACCCTGAATCAGGTAAAGTGTTTCATCCATCAGTCACTTACGGCACCAGCAACTTTTGCAATTACACAAGTGACGTGACTATTTACCATTTCAATTTATTTATCCTTTGGTACACTTCGACATGCCATAGCAATACAAACTATCAGGCCCGTCTTGTCTGATGGCCGTCTCTTATTATAAAAAAGGTCTTGCCAGACAGGGGGCCGAGCCGCGTCGATTTTTTGTAAACGTCAAAATAGGCGTGGAGAACTTCTAGGATTGGTAGCACGGTGGATTTTAGGAAAGCGCCTAATATGTTGCTAGTGTAAGAAATAATTAGTCACAAATTGTCAAGACGTTTTCAACAAAAACAGAGAAATCAAACAAACTCGTATTAAAATCTAGTGTACAAATATTTGTAGTGCACCGTAATGATATATTTGAGTATAAATGCCGTAGAAACAGATTGAAAAACATTAAATTAGAAATTCGCCATTATTTTTACTGTCAACACTCCGATGTTTCAAATCTTTTTGTTACGGTTTACGCAGCAATATACCAAATAAAACTATGATATATGACAATCGAAAGATGTAACGTGAAATGAAACGTATGAATACTATCTATGGATTCGACCAAAGATAATATGACAGGGAGTCGACACTTCAAAAGAAACAATTTTTTCTATAATCTTACGTTCTACCATAATAACAACCATGAATTCGCTGTTATTATGTTGGCCCTCCCCTTGTAAAACGACATATAATTCTAATTTATAATCTATATGGACTATGTCATTTTGTTTTGGTTGTCTTATTTGTGATTGTCTCCATGACAACTAGTAGTACGCTGCTTTAACGTAGTTGGTATATCCTCTTTGGCAGCACTTGAGCGCCTATTTTTGGGCGACGCGGCTACCAATTTTGAAAACGCTAACGCTAGCAAAACGTCAAAAAAACTCCACCCGGCTAGCTTTGACAGGACTTGAGCGCCTAAAAAAGACGACGCGGCTCGGGCCCCAGACGGACAACAAAGTGATCCTACATGGGTTCCTTTTTCCTGAAAAACTAAAATGTTGTCTATGATTGCAGGACGAGGCTGTGTCCCGCGGGTGTGCGCTACAATGCGCCATGCTGAGCCCGGCGGTGCGCGTGCGCGAGTTTAGCGTCACCGATGCTCAGCCCTACGCGGTGCGCCTCGCGTGGGACGCGGCGCGCGGCGAGGACGGAGACATGGAGGTAATGATGATTTATACCACGAAGCGAAAGGCAAAAGTACCTCTAGCCCCTACAGCCAAGCCTGTATATTTTTACTTGTAGAGTTATGCATTTTAGCTTCATCAGCATCGGCCCGTATTAGTTCAGTGCTGTACGTATGTATCTCCCAAGACGCGGCACTCAATCTGATTCTAGACTTTTTTCATCCAGCCGCTACCGCTTACGTAGGACGTAGGTCATCCCTACATCTGGTCATGCATTTCAGCTTACACAATAATTACTTTTATGCAGGTGTTCCCGGCTTTCCATGCGGCACCATTTTCGAAGATGTTGACGTTCTACAGAAAGGAGCCTTTCTCCGTCAGCGCTTACTATTCCGATCAAGTCCCCTACCCCGACACATTCATTGGTGAGTGCCCATTATCTTTACAATGTCATGCTTCATTCATTATGTTTGCCAACTGATAAGTGCTGATAGCGGCGTGTAGTGTATAACACTATCCATATGGGTCATATCATGTTTGAAGTGTGGTTAGATGACCTTCACGTATTGTTATCTTACTTAGTTACTATGAGGTGCTAAGTAATTATGAGTATTACAAGTAGTTTTCAGACACTCTAACAAAGTTTATTTTTATAATATTTCTGCACTTACATTTTACAATATTAAAAACTAAAGAGTTTCTGGTTATATTCCCAGTCGGCAATGTCTGTGTACCTATTCGTTAGATAGATTATGGCGATATGTAGAAATGAACCTATAATTTACACAGCGACTCGGTACCCGACTAGGCAATACAAGATTCTATTAATGTACGATTAATCAAGTCATACGACTAATTGTCAAACATTAACATTAGAGACAGGGTGTCATTCATACCATTATTATAACAGGAATTTAAAAAGATAATGTTGAATGACGATATGACTTATAATTTGAACAGGTCAATGGAATATCAAAGACGTGCAACCCACAGCGGAGGGCGAGTCTCAGAAAGTGAAACTCAAAGTTAGAGTAAACATTCACGGCATCATAACTGTCGCTTCGGCGTCCCTCGTTGAGAAAAAGCCAGACGCGGCCCAAAACGATAGCATAGAGATGGACAATTCTAGTGAGAATACGCAGAACAGCCAGGAAGCGCCCATGGAGACCAATGGGGGTAGCCAAGAACAAGCAAACGGGCCCGACAACCAAGAGGTGAGGGAAGATGACATGGAGGGGGAGCCGCAAAAACAGTCGTGGACACAGAGAGTAGGCCAGTGGTTCAGCGGGGTACGTGTCCGTAGGAGCGCGTGTCGAGTGGTGTTTGTTGCCAGCTCCCGTCCCTTCGCGGTCCAACAGTTGTCGTAATATTATGGAGAAGTTTCTTAAAAATGTAGTTGTTTTTTTAAAAGTTGCGGGAATTAACAGATTTGGCATTTTAGAAATGAATGGGGTCTGTCGATTGCAATGCGAATGATATTATTTTGTACATACGACTCCGATTATTTGAGTAATGTCGCGACATTTCTCGGCCCACGATGCAGTGCCGTCGCCAAATGTTAAAATCTAGTGCATAATAAAGTTTTTTTTGTAAATTAAGAATAAAACATTTAATTCCCCCCCAAAACATATTGTCTTATCTATGTCTATTGTTAAAAAAATAAATGTCTAGGTATACAAACATTTATTTTTTCAGGATTCCTGACTCTGTTACTATTTATTGATCCTACGAATTTTCTCTTTACGATATTGATTACGTAGAGCTAAGATGACGTCTATGAAACAACATCCCTAATATTTAATTTAAACTGTTTTTCATTATTTCGTTTAAGAAAGGAAACTTCTCCATTGCTTTACCTACTTAGTAATTTCTCAACATTTGAAGTCTCCCGGGCAGCAGGCATCACACAGTTTGCAACTTCCCCATCCTCATTCTGAGGTCCCATTTGCACAAAATTTGTTTTCCTAATGTTTCGGAATTAACTGTCCTTTCGAGATGTTTTTCTTGCGTTCTTGAATACATTCTTTTGTGTCTCTGTGTCCACGCATGTTTTTGTTAACCCAGTTTTCTGATTTATTTATTCCTTGTTTTATTATAGCAGCTTCCTATATCGGACGGAAGACATTTGAAGTTTTGTTTCTTTTAGAATAGTGACATGCATTTTGTGGTGCAAATGGGTCACCGCGCCGCTTGGAAGTGTGACATTCCTCTCTGCACCTAACTTTGTTATTGTAGGTGCCTGTTTTCCAAGCAGCGGCGGTGATGGGGCTCTAGTTGTCTTAAAAGTTGTGAACTTTTTGCTCTTATTTCAGGAGAATGATGACAAAAAGGATAAGTCGAAAGATAAATCCAAAAAGGTTCTCGTTAAAACTGTGGAACTGCCAATAGAGGCCCGAACTCATGGATACTCACAACATGACCTCAATACCTATATGGAACAGGAGGTACGTTATTCATGTCGTCAGTCTTAATCACAATTTACATTTTATTGAACCTAGATAAAATTATCTAGGTCTCATTGGGTATTAATTTTATTTATTTGGTGCTGTTGCTGTAATTATATCTCATTGCTATAAAAAATACTTAATTGGTGTATGAAAAATACTTAACTGTATAACTGGAAGGAACTGACCCTCTAAACACAGGTTTATCCCAGGCTCTCAAACTTTGTTAATTTGAGTGTCTGGGACACTATCGACTGTATCCACGTACAGTCGACAACAGATCAATGGTAACGCTTTTTACTTTTGACAGTTCTTATTATTTGCGTCGTAAGACTTGAAATCGTACTGCAAGTGTTATGCTGTCGACTGTACTCATTATTTATTTAGTTTCTTAATTGACTCTACAGTTCGTCATTTGCCAATGTCATATTACAGAGTAAAATTATAATGCATCTTAGTCTTCTTTCTTCCTCCTAAGGAGTCGCTGTAGCGTCGTCACCCTGGACGAAACAGCTCACCTCGAAACTGCAGATCCTGCATATACTTATTCGAAAACCCTGCTACTTTACCTAACCCTGTTGCTTTACATGACTAAACGCATAACAATTATTACACACGCTAATATTAGTCGCCTCTAAGCGAGGCGTCCCGCTCGCTCTTACGCGACGTAGCATATGAACAACATCATCAGTCCACTGCTGGACGTAGGCCTCTCCCAAAGTGCGCCACTCAACCCTACTCTCGGCCCTCTGTATCTAGTCCCTGCCAGCCATCTTGCGAACCGCTACAGAATTGAGGCCGCTACAGAATTATTAATTATTATGTAATCCAGGGCAAGATGCAAGCTCAAGACCGACAGGAGAAGGAGCGCGCGGACGCCCGCAACGCCTTAGAGGAGTACGTGTACGAGCTGCGGGGCAAGCTGTCCGAGGGCGACGCGCTGCACGACTTCGTGGCGGACGAGCAGCGCGGCCGGCTCGTCGCCAGTCTGGACGCGCTCGAGCAGTGGCTGTACGACGAGGGAGAGGACCAGAATAGACAGGTCGGTGCACAGATACTGCCAGCCCCGGATCTACGATTTTTTGGAACGGGGCAGGACTTGATAGCGCCCTCTCTCTTGTTGAAAAACTCGCAATTATATGAATATCATTTTTTTGTGACCGTAATGATAAATAGCCTCAAGTTTATGGCTAAATTAGGAAACATATAGGTAACCGGAAAGACAACAAACAAGAAATACATTTCTTCACACACACACACACACACACTAGGACAGATAAAAGTATACAGGGGGCCTCAATAAGGTTGCGATTTTCACAAAAACTACTGGGTTGAATTTTATAACTATTTTACTGTTACATAGTTTTAATTTTTATATATCTAACAGTGAAAGAATTCTTGCAGTAGATCACGTAGTTTTAGAGAATCTCTTTCACTACACTTTTCTCTGTTATACCCACTGAGATAAAATACCGTACCAACCCGGCATCGTATCAGCACCGCACCGCCTCGTCACCTCGCCGTTAACCGGGCGTCAACCTAACGCAAGCACGTAAACGGAACTGCTTACCTTCGAGGTGTCGGCTCGGGTTACATTTTGATGCAAGTGGCCCTAGCTATGTCATCGTTCCTACATCATACATCAGCGCTGTTAACTATAAACGTGATTTAACGTTATTACACAGGTTATGATATCAGTCCCTTTCTAACTTAACGTATTTTAAACACTTTCATACTTCGTTAAGATGGGACGTAAGGATAAACTAGGTTTATGGCTAACAGCATATATCTGTAAATATAATTGTGTTGTATAATTACAGGTGTACAGCGATAAGTTGGCTGAACTGAAAACGGAAGGGGAGCCAATTAAACAGCGACGCCTCGAGTTCGAACTCCGCCCCGGCGCGCTAGACGATTTTGCATTAGCAATTCAATTAGCTAATAAAGCGGTCGACCAATACAAGTAAGTAGTGTACAGGTAACAGCATATCAAGTGTAACACTTTGGACCGTTCTTATTATCTGCGTCATAAGATTTAAAATCGTACTGCAAGTGTTACCATTGCTGTTGTCCGTACTTATATTTTATTGTTTTTATCGTATGAAAATTACACTATTCTCAAATTAATGTAGTCGTCAGCAGACCAGCCTATACAAAACCATTGCTTAACAACATACTACATAACACATTGTTGTTTGTAATAAAATAATGCCAATGATTCTAGCGTAAACAAAATCTTGACAGATCTAAAAATGACGCATCCCTTTTCTACACGAAAATTAACTGTCAAAGTTAGTTTAATATAAAATTAAAATACGCAGACCAGAATTGCTACATTTGATATTTATACCTGTTACTTGAATGTGCAAGCATGCTACATTGTTGTGCTTATATCCCAATTGCACGAACATCAGAAGATCAATGGTAACACTTGCAGTGCGATTTCAACTCTTACGACGCAGATAATAATAACAGTCCAAAGTGTTACATTTGATGTGCTTTGGGCTGTACCATAAAAATAATACCTCCTCATACTCCTTTCGGATGATATGCACGGATGATAGAATATTCCAAACAAATTCGATCCTTTCTCATTTCGATCCTCGAAAGGTCGATATGTTGTCCACAATAGCAGGCATGTATGTAACAGTCCACTTGTTTGTCAGGTCCGGCGACGTTAAGTTCGCCCACCTAGCGGAGGCGGACGTGCAGAAGGTGTCTGACACGAGCAAGAGCGCGCTGCAGTGGCTGGAGGGCGCGCGGCAGGCGCTCGCGCACGCGCCGCGCCACCAGCCGCCGCCGCACACCACGCACCAGATACGCCAGGAGCGACAGGTGGGCACAATGCGACACTACTGCTGCTACCCATATACATGGGCGTCGCCAAGGGCAACTGCCTCCCCTCTGACCTCTAGATTCATAAAAAAATACTTATTAACTGAAGATTGTGTTTTAGTTGACTGATTTTACTTTTAGATTCTATATTTCTAATAAATGTGGCCTGTACTCACATTCCATACTTTACCCGGCCTCCATTTATATATCTAGTACAAGTAGACTAATGATCTATGTGAGTGAATTGTTTTGTAACCTCGTTAGAGTGCTATATTTAAGCTATATGTGGCGGCTTGTAATTGGCTTTGTGTAAATTTTTAAGATATTACATATTTGTAGCCTAAGCCTCCCAAATCAAATTATCAATTTGCTCCTTGCTTGACCCCGCTCTGGCGACGCCCTTGCCCATATACCTTTTACCACCACCGTTTATTTTAATTATTATTATACAGGGTGTAAATTACAACCACATATCTATACATAATAACAAGCCATTCCGCTTTCGATTGTTAATAAAATAATTATCTAAACGAAAATCTAAATATTGAATGGAGAAAAATGTTCCGAAAAAATTACGTCTCGCACGACCGAGATTTGAACCACCTCGCCATTATGTGGCAATGTTATGTTATTTTAAAAGATGTGCTGCAGAAAGATTTTTGTCACTTGTTCTCCTCCGTCTTTTCCTTGCAAACAGGTGTAGATGTACTTACTTGCAATAAGAGATAGGATTCTGGTAAAGTAGTTCCATTTCTCCTAACACCACGGGACGGAGGCGCCGCGTGTCACTTCCTAGCGAAAGCGCCGAGAAGCACGCAGTGCGGTCGGTTGAGAAGATTTTAGAACGTTCGTTTCCCTTCGTTATCTAGACGCTAAGAAAGGCGCCTGTCAGTACGTGGCCTATAGCTGTTAACAAGGACAGCTGATAGATGATAGAAAGCGAAGCGTGAATGATACGGTGTGAGCGAAAAGCGCGCCTGAGGAGAGTGTTTGGACGTGTGTATTGCTTTCCGTGTATTATTGTTTAGTGCTAAGTTTATGTAATGTAGTTTATAGTGTTTTGGTGTCATGTACTGTTAGGCTATAAATGAAAATAAATAAATTGAATTGAATCTGTTAATGACTCAAAGTTCTATTTCAGAACTTTGAGACCACCGTGAACCCCATCCTCAACAAGCCTAAGCCTAAGGAGAAGACTCCGCCCCCGAGCGCCCCGCCCACCGCGGGCGACGGACAGCCCGGTGCCGGCGCCGCCCCCGCGGACCCGCCGCAGCCGCAGGAACAGATGGACGTCGAGTGAACACCGGCGCTGCGCTAGCTCACACTCGCTCGGAACATTAACACAATAGTCACCGCGTAGACACGACACTACTAACAGGCCCAATATATATTACACCAGTATTCACACTTCGCCGGTTTCGACGCAGACAAACTGGATTATCGCTGGTAGAGTTACCAAATAGTTTTTTTACACTCAAATTTTGTATCAAATGTCAAACTTGACGCATACGTACGTACGTACGTACGTACTTGACTTGTACGTTGAATAGAATATCGGAAATTCGGTTGCAAATTCGTGTTCCTTTTCTAAACGAACGGTACTCACCAGGAGCAAGTTCTAAGTTTTCAAAACGAATGTTTGTTTCGCGAACGTCGTTAATCATATTCGGAAACAAGCAAATTTTTGCGCAATAAATGCTCGTCCGTGAAACGAATGCTCCTGGTGAGTACCGTCCTAAACCGATTAACCGACGTCTTTGAAATCGTAATTTGTAAGAACTATTTGTTGAGGATTTTTCGCTGAACAAAATTATATTCTGTCATTGGAGTTTTCTCGTTTCCACTTCATCGCAATACCCGTAGTAATGTGTGAATACTTTTGTACCATGTCTTGTGCCACCGGGACTCGTGTCAGGATTAACATAGGTTATCCTCACACCGGTGTATATGGGCTTGAACACGGTCCCGCAAATTATACACTAAACGGACACATATTTTTCTTACAAACTTTCCCATTTTTTCGTGTGAGGCTCTATATGTATTGCAAGCGCACTTTATACAGTCAACTTTAGTAGTTGGCTATTTATATGTTCTAGTATGATAAATGTAATTTTATTCGTTTTATGTTGTGAAAGTTTAAGAACATGTATTTATTAGTGTCGTGTCTACGTAGTTTTGATTAATTTTGTACCAACGCGCGCTGGCTCACCATTTACAAACAAATGCCCGCTCGGATAAATTTATAGTTAATATTTATATTGTTGTCACGACAAATTGCCGGTTACGTTTCGTGTGTCACGCCTACTTTGCTGCCTCTTTGTATCTGCGATGACTTTGAATGAAATAACTCCAATAACACTTTAATATAGTAGCATATTTCTAATTTTGACGTAACCCTATATAGTATTAATTTGAGTAATATTTTGGTTTATGATTTTATGCGGCTTGGTGAATACTGGTACTGCAAGATATATATGATGTGATAAAATTAAATTAATTAAGTCTGAATGAGTAAGTGTAAATAATTTCAATTCTTAGAGCACACTCGAAATTGCTCGCTCATTCAATTTACTTTAGAATAATGAATATTATAATGATTTATTTAAAATTCATTCAATTAGTTAATTTACCTATGCAAATCGCCGCAACGTTTCATTTAATGGGATCACGTCATATGGTATGCATTTAACTTTTGCGATATCCATTCACTATACAGAATGTGTGAATTGCAAATGAATTCCTGTAATACTCCATCGAATGAAGCTATGTCGGTATTGGCAACTTGTTTTTGTTTATTAACAACATTATAGAGCCGCGGACGTTTAAACAACTTGAAATACAAAGTGATCATCGTTGTGAACCTGTCGACAAAAAGTATATTATGTTCCGTTTAATAACTATCAATCGAACCATGAAACTTGCACAATGCAATGATAGAATTTAAATTAATACAGCATTTTTGTAACTAGTTTCTTACAAATATTTACTGATTTATTGATTATCCATTTTTGATTGACTTGTTGAACCAACATTATCTTTGCAGCAGGCCTATCGACAACGCATATAAATTTAGCAAATGTAATCGAAGGTGATATAGGTTCTCAACTACATATTCTTGGTTTGTTTTATTATATAATCATTCCGAAAATTCTCTTTGATTTAGATGTCAGTTAATATTTTTAAAGATGATTGTAATGTAACTAACAATTCGACATCCTGTCTGCCTTTCTTGTTTATAAAGTAAAGCAATTTATGGAATTGTATTACTTAGATGATAACTATTTCACAACGCCCTATTAGATAAATAATGCCTACTATTATCTTTAAAAATATTCCAACCCAAGCCCGCACATAGTTTTTTAGTTTTTCGTACCTATTGTTTAATCGATTTCGTAATAACTAGATAGGCAACTTTTGTACCTACTTAAATACAATTGAGTCAATAAACCCTAAATTACATAAAGTGAAAACATTTGTGAAATTGATGAAATGTGACGGGCATGCATTTACATGGGTACTTAATATACACCCTGTACAAGCAACACTGAACAACACCGCTTAGCGCATAAGATGATGATTATAATGTGTACCCTGTACGTTTATTTGTAAACATGCACTAATACTTACCTATCTGAATTTATTTTGTTATAATATTCCACAATAAAATCTGAAGATGTCATAGGTTCATTTGGCCTATTTGTACATTTACAAATAAATGGTTCGACCATTTTAATGTTATTTGTGCATTTTTAATGTTACAAGCTTAGTAAATGATTTTAACAACAATTTATCTTTTATTTAGCGTACAGTGACTGCCATGAAAGGAGAGATGTTCTGTTTAGCCCCCGGAATTATGTACGTATGTACAGTCGACAGCAGATTCGACAGCAGCGTTGCCGAACTATCGATAAAAACTATCGATAGTTCGGCAACGCTAGTACAGTCGACAGCATCTGAAAAGGCCAATACTATCGATAGGCATATCGATACTATCGAAGTTCTTGGTAGCAATACTATCGATAGTTTTGGACTATCGATAGCCAATTTGCAATAGTATTGGCCAATACTATTTGGGCTATCGATAGTACCTATTTAGTCATTGATCTCCATTGACTTAATTTGATCTCCAATGATCATTTGTTGTGATTCCTTGTTTAAGCGCGCGAAACGCCATTAGCTACTTTTTTGTGAAAATTATAATTAAATAGTTTCTGTAGCATTTAGTGATCGCGTTAAGTTAATCAGGAGATGTCCGCGAACGTTACTATTAATTGGAGTGCTTGAAAGAAGTCGTGTTTGTGAAGTTTTGTGCTCTTAGCAAGGTTTCCTTGCATAATTCAATGATTGCGTGGATCGTTGAGTTATTTCGTTTAGTAGTTTGGGAGGGTTGTCTCTCTCTACGTGCGTAGGTTTAGGTTAGGTTATCTTCGTATTGTACGTATTTATAAGAATTCAGACATTCTATTCACATCAGACCAGGCTGTATGCCCTAGTTGGCCTTGCCTGTCCCTATGGGAAATTTTATATATATAAAAAAATATAATTAGACAGGCTGTATGCCCTAGTTGGCTTTGCCTTTCCCTCTGGGAAGAATTTTACAAACAAAAAAAGCCGCCGCCGCCGCCGCTCTGTTGTAAACAAATACAAACATTATTTTTTATATACTTAAATTTGTCTGTTGTGCTTGTGCGTTACAAGATTGCAATGTCGTTGGTGTGCCTACCTGCCGGTGATATCTTTATACCTGTTACGATAGAGGAAAGCGATGTCAATAATGGAATCATCAAAGTATTGGAGGTCATAAGACCTAATTGGCCTCCTGGAAACGTTGAGTTCAAGGTGCGTATACGCTTACAAACCTATTATTTTGTATTCCGAAGTTGATATCTAAAACTTGGTCAAGTGTAATTTTTAATTGTGAGGCTCCGAGCAGTAACCAGTCTATTTGCCTCCCATTCTTGGTATTATTTGCTCTATACGTACTTAACCTCTTAACCTACTTATTTACCCTCCTGATTGTGTTACTGAAACTTACCACTACTAACGTGTGTTAAGCCCAAAGTGTCAATAAATAATCTAAAGAAGTTTTTTGTTGTATCTCCTAGTCTACTACTATGAAGTATGGACCCAGTGCCCCATTATTTAAACCCTAAATTGGCACTCTGTTATGCAATAACAGTCTTAATAAAAAAATTGATGGTCACTAAAAATCAAGCAGTATAAATTCTCTAGTTAGCTGATAATATAATGATATGAATAACATCTGTCTATCAAATCATTCCGACATAGTTAAATAACTATGATATGATAAGATAAAACTTATCACCGCAATGCTACACAAGACTTACTGGACCATGTGCCAATTGAGAAGATCAAAGTCTAATAATATTTTTAACTTTTATATTCATGTCAGGCAGTATTTAGTATGTAGGTGCTACATTTAACAACGCAGCTCCTCTCATGTGTTACTGCTCGGTGGGACAAGCGATAAATTCTTTCCGTTTTCGTTTTTTGGACATCTTGAAATGTCTAGCAATTCAACAGCAAGTTGGTTTGGGTGTTTTCCGAGCCGTTCCTTGTATCACACTATTTTCCTGACTGTTGGAAAGTTCAGATATTCATGTATTTCTGGATTACTAGCGAATCACAGGGCTGACGCCAGGGTTCTCAATATGCCATTCTGGGCTCTTTGGAGAATTTCCACATTAGAGGTGCTTGCTGTCCCTCACAGCTCAATGCCGTAGGTCCACACTGGTTTTATAACTGCTTTGTAGGTCCAGAAGCTTGTTTTGCAGAGAAAGGGAAGATGGTCTTCCAAGAAGCCATAGCAAATTTTTAAACTTCAGATTCACCTCATGTTATTTTGCCACTAGGTATATGGTTCTTCCATGTTGATCTCCTGTCCAAGTGAAAGCCGAGGTATTTGACATCGGATAAAAGTCCATATGGACTGATGGATGGCAGATAAGCAAGGAAACTAGAAAATAATTTATATTCATTCCCTTAATTACCTACTACAAAATCAATTGAAACATAGTAATACTTATTTTATGAATACTCAAATTTTACTGTTCAGTTTGATTATTATATTATTTTAAATTACAAGGCAGTTTGATTCTTATATTATCTTAAATTACAAGGCACATGCTTTAGATTGTATACACTCAACAGCATCCTTATAACACACAATGGTTATGGATGGTCCATAGTTTTAATAATATTGTGTGATCATAGGTTCATGTGGTGATGTTGACTGTACCAATCATAATGTCTGCTACATTAAAGTTAAAATCGTACTTCAAGCGTTACAATTGATGTGATGCTCAATGTACATAATTGTATTAAATAAAGAGTCAGCTTTTACCAATTTTGTATTATTTTGGCTGCCTACGAAATTTCGAACAACCTTTTACAGACCTTCACGGATGGTATCACCAATAAATTAGTAGCTTGTCAACTAAACCAGACAACTAAGAATGATGACGACAGTATTGTGCTTGTACGTATTTATGGAAATAAGACAGACTTGCTCATAGACAGAAATGCGGAAATACGGTGAGATAACAACTTTATTGATTTTGTACAAAAGTCCCTCACAGCTAATGGTTTGCAGCAAAGATCATCTTTTTTTACTTAACCAAGTACTTATTTATAATACTTTACGAACTAACCTTTAACAGCACTATGCTCTATCAATTAAATACTAAATAATATTAATAACTTGATGATCAACTGACTGCCACATTTTTTTTTGTTCAGTTGGTCACATTGTAGTACCTAGTCAATTCTTTTGACTACTTCGACGTGTTATACGAAGGGCAATGTAGTTTTAATTGAAACCTTACCATTTCAGGAATATCAAAAGACTGAACTTGTTTGGATTAGCTCCCAAAATTTATGGTGTGTTTGAAAATGGTTTGGCATATCAATATTATCCTGGCGTGACTTTGACTGTGGAAACTGTTGTGGATACCAAAATATGGCCGCTTGTGGCAAAACAAATGGCCAGAATGCACAAAGTGGAACTTGGAAAGGAAGTATGTCTCTGTCCTACACAAAGTTCTAAAATACAGTTGACAGCGCATATATATTATATGCTTATATATAATGATATATAAATATATATCACATATATATTATATATATATTTATAAGTACCTACTGTGCACATTATTGTTATGGCTAATGAAGAGCGGAGCCTCCTGGCACAGGCATAAAAGCCTAAAAGGAGACTCCGATTACAGAAAAATGTAAACAATCTTATTGATGTCAAATAAATTTATTTTATTTATTTTTATTTATCAATATCACACCCCTCATATAGGTTGATGTGTTGTCGACTTAGTTATAGAACCAATAAATCGGACATTTGTTTTTAGACTAATTTCAGGTAAAAATAAACCTTAAATGGCATTGCTTATCTAATATTGTTTTATATTACAGATAAACAAGGAACCAATAGTGTGGAACAAAATAGAGCAGTTCCTAAACTTACTGCCTGAGCCATTTTCGGTCGCAAGTAAACAAGAAAGGTCTGTTTATGTGTATATATCGTTTAAATTTATTATGTGGATGTATTTACGCAAATTTGATTAAATTATAATAAAGTGGGAATGGGAATACTGTGAGTGCAGTATGTCTTCCCATTTTATATTAATTTATTATTATTTACTTTGTGTTGTGTAACATGTTAAATATGTTGGAGAATAAACGGCATTAATATAGAGGATTATTATAATACTCGAGTTAGCATTCTTCGTGCAGCAAACCAGATGAAAGTCACATGGTACAGTCAACAACAGATATAAGTGTACAGGAGGTCGTTGGCTCTTGCACGTGCTTCACCGCATGGTTCGATCCATCGGACTATGTGAACTTTTTTATTTGTTTTCGTGCACTTTTCTCTGTGTTAGACCGTACTAAAGTTATCATCAATATATTCATGTCAGTGAATACCTACATAATATTACATGCAGGTAAAAAATGCGTCATAAAACCATTATACTATATTATATTTGTTGAGATTTCTCAATGAAGATATCAGCGCAGTAACAGCTATTATCTTGCAGGATGATAAAATAGAGTGTTTACTTTGTTGTATTACACGTACTCGTACATAACTGTAAACAAGTCAATATCGTACCGACGATATTTCATCGTTTTACTTACACCAACTGTTCTTATTTTCTGCGTCATAAATAATTCTTGAAGTTGTCATTTCTTCCATTGCATGTACTTATCTTATACTTAGGTATAACCATTCTATTTATTAATGCCACCATAAATGTATAAATAGGTACTTAGTAAGTAGTTGGTAGTATATCTTTGACTAACTTAATTTATTGGTTTAATAAGTATTATGTGTAGACGATCACAAATAACTAATACAGATTGTTTTAGATGTAGTTTATTATTTAATTACTTACCTACTACTTTGTTTAAAATGCAATGTTAACATGGATACTTTTTGTCTATCTCTGTTGTAGATTTGCCAATAGCTTTGGGTCAGTAACAAGACTAAGGATAGAATTTGAGCGCCTAAAATCACACTTAACAAAAACTGAGAGCCCAATTGTGTTTGCTCACAATGATTTGCTTCTAGGAAACGTGATCTACAACCAAGCTGAAGGGACCGTATCTTTCATTGACTATGAATATGCTGCGTATAATTACCAAGCATTCGATATAGCAAATCATTTCAATGAATTTGTTGGTGAGTATTATTACTACCTAGTTACTAATAAATAATATTATGTATGTATGTATGTATGTGCCTATTTATGTGTGTTATTTTATTATAAGTACTTTAATTGTAATGTAAACTAATATTTTTCGTGTTAAGTACTTAAAAAGCATGCACTTACTAGATGATATCCACCAGCACAGCGATTGGAAGTTAATGAGACCATTTGGTTCTATATGTAGGTATATAATACTGTTATTGTTCCAAATTGTAACATGAATAACATATAAGTTCTCAGTCATATTAATAAGTGAATGTACTAATTTGAACCTACCTAAATTATGAAACTATAATAGAACCTGGGATGAGACTTCCTTGGCGGTAACCGTAACGTAAAAAGCTACTTCTGGAAGATCAGCGACAGACTGCCGCCTGTCATGACATGCATTTGCGAGGTGATCTTGACACAAGAGATTCCCGTGGATTGAGTCCATACTATACTATTTTTATATTCTCTGTAATAAATAGAGCTTGATCATTCCACATTATGTGGAACTTCATCCTTATTTTTTTCAGGCTTATCTATTGACGATATTGACTACAACAAATACCCAAGCAAAACATTCCAGACGTTTTGGATTCGGGCCTACCTATCAGAGTATCTAAATGTCTCCACGCCGTCCGAAGAGCATATCGAAAATGTCTACAGAGTAGTTCAACATTTTGTTCTGGCATCTCACTTCTTATGGGGCATTTGGTCTTTTGTTCAATACGAACTTTCCGATATTGACTTCGATTTTGGACGGTAAGTTTTGTAATTTCGACGGCCACGATTTTACGACCTTGCTAAACTGGACCATGCAATACACATAACATCAATGCTATGATTTGTAGTTCTATAAGGGCGCCTTTTTATAATTATGTATGTATAAAGCAGCGCTGCAGACGCGCCGCCTCCGCGCGGTACTTTGCGGCAAAGAAGGCGCCCTGAATGTTTCCATGATGGTACGGTCAGCAAAGTAGTCTAATAATAACACTACCGGGGTACATAGTTACTTTTGTTACTGTACTCGCTGATTCAACCAAACCCGCCGACACTATAAGTAAATATTTTCCGGCATCCTTGTTAATCTTGTAGGGCAGTAAATATATATTTTTTCTGATTTTATTTCTATGAAAATATATACCAACCTAGTTTACCTACATATAAACCTTTTCCTAGATCTTTGGATCTGCAGAATATACTTTAAATGTGCAGTATATATTTCAATACAAACTGTATTTGAAATAAAAGTTGAGGAACTGAAATGTACATTAATTGAACCCGAGACCTTCGTATGGGTAATCCTGTTTTGAACAATCATTTGCATTTCCAGATATGCGGAAATTCGATTAAACAAATATTACCAATTGAAGGACAAGGTATTCAAGGAGTTATGTTGATCGACATATATGGACGAAATGCAAGAAACTTTCTTATGATTGTTGTCTGGTTTAAGGAATATTACCTAAGTACATAATAATAATTTAAGTATTAATAAAACGTTTATTATGAAAATATTGTTAAATATAGTTTATTTATATAAAAAATACCATATTATAAGAAATAAAAGCAATTTATAATGCGGGCATTTCATTTATATTTTATTTAAGACTAAACCTGTGTTTATTTCATTTATATAACAATTTATTTACCTACCTTTTGCGAGACTATTCAGTATTGATAGCCTCGACTTAGCTTGGTTACATTTTTAGAAGTACAAATCCTACAATTATTAGTTTAGGAATTATGACATAGTTTATGGGAAAATAATTAAACTTCATAAATAATTACAAAATGAAATTGTCATTTTTATGTACAATTACAAAAGAAACTTAAATTATTATATTATAACCCATAATAATGGAGAAAAGTAAAAGTTAGTACCCAAATTACGAAGGAAAAAAATACCTATATGTATAGTTGTCTATAAAAGGTACCCTTTCACAGCCGACTGCAACAATAGTTGATGTGGATGCTACAGGTCAGACAGCAGACGACATAAAGCCCAATCGCATGTCGCGGCTACACAGTGTCTGTGGTCGGCTGCAGAATAGTACCTTTATTCTCATCCTTTTTTATATAGGTAAGTAAACAAATGTCAATAAAACATGATGCTATTCAATATTGCCCTGTGGCATTTAGACTCAAACTCATGTAGTAATTCATCAATATCATTATCCAAATCCTCACTTTGTACCATATTTGTGACCATATCACTAATCAAAAAAGCACCAATTGTGGCCTCTTCATGGTTGTCTTGTATGTCTATATTAATAATATGGACTGGCTGATTATGAACACACTTTCTTGCGCCAAACCATTCTATGACTTGGTCATAAACCCTCTCTTCACATGTGATGACTACGTCGAAATGTTCCCCAGACGCCTGGAACTTTTCTGGAAATGGTTTTATCCTGCGGTTTCTATCCAACATGTGCAACAATCCATTCTGCGTATAATAAGCTTTATCCTTCTCTAGCAAATCGTTATAAATATCTTCATAAGGAACTCCAAATTCGTAACAATTAGGTCGGTCAGCGGACGCCCCAGGGAGCTTCACCTTTTCGCCGGTGCCATAAGATTTAACCTTGAAGCCCTTTTTAGCCAGAAAAGCATGAGCCTCCATACTGCGGTTCATATTAGACGAGCAGACGACTGCGATATATAATTCATCCATTGTTTATGTTCAATTGAATGTGAAAGCTCAACTCCACACTGGCACTAAACTTGTCAAAATGTACACGTTATCACAAAAGCAATAAACAAATATGCTTTCATATTGTACTCTCTCCAATTATAAGTTTCAGACGCTATTTGACGTATTATTAATTAAAAATTTAAAATATAACCAAATAAACTCCAGCAGAAGAACAATTTGGCTGGTACTATTTTCACTTTAGTACTTATAACTACCTACGTTCACGTTCATTCGCTTACGACATGAAGAAATGTCATGTATCCGCCAATGGGATCACGGAGTCTCTTTTGATTGGTTAAAAAGTGACAGTAGTCTATAGAAACGTACATATACATCTACGAACAGCTGCGAAAGTGGCCGGAGCCACGTAGATTTGTTTACATTCAATGTAAACATTAAACATGTTGATTGAAAATGGATTGAAATCAATTTTCCAAACACCATTATTTTTGCAAATTGCTATGATATGATGTTCTAATCTAAAGTAATATATCTACGATGACCTAATCTCTTATCTAAACATAAATTATATATTAATATTATGAAGAATGTTTTATGAAATTAAACAAGTGATCATGATGGATGACAGATGTGATGGGTCGCGGAGTGCCTGGAAGATTTGTTCAATCAAGGGAATTATGCAAGAAGGTGGATCACAGTAAACACTATCATATTGAAGACCCTGATATGATTTAAACAATAGTATTAAGTATGAATATGGTGAAAATTATTTGAATAATCTATAATACTTAATTAAATTAAAATGGTGATGTAAGTTAATACAAATACACTTTATACATTAATTAATGATGCCCGGCATAGTCCAGTGGAGCGGTAAGAAGTTGTGACACGAACACCACAGTTTCATGGAGTAGAGCGGCAAAGACATGCCACAGTATGTACACACAACTATGCAGTATGCTCAGCTAATTCCATCTTCTTGCTATCAATTATGTTCGAATGAGTTGCACAGTACACACAGGGGAATCCGAGAGCACATGAATCTGCTGCTGACTGTGGTGGCCAAATTTGATATCTCGCATCGATTATCGATACAGCATTTGAGAGTTCTGTAAACAGAAAACAAAGAAATATCTTACGCGGAACATTACATCGCTGGTGGGTCAGGGGCTGCTTAATTTATACTTACACAAAACGTAACAGTGATGTTTCTCTCAAAATTATTAACATTTTAGTAGATTATGGCCAAAAGGTCCCTGGATGAGACGCTCCGTTCGTCGCCGCTGGCAGCGCCCTGTTGGCCTCCATGAGGTGCAATAGCTCCCCCAGCTGGAAGGATGGGGCCTTAGTCCGGGGCACTCCAAAATGGGTGTGAGAATAAGTAAACCTTAACTTTACACAGTCTCGTTACTCTTATGAAGTCGTTTTTCAGCGATTTTTTTTTAATTTTGTTTGTACCCCCTTAGCGACACTCTGCTGACCAATGATCCTTAATTTCTTATATAGAATTAAATAATTAATGTAGTCCTCACGTTACTTTATTATTTACAATAAAATAAACATATTCATATCATAATAACCTCTAACAAACACCGTTTTGAGCGAAACTTGTTGAAGGGAACACTGCGAACGAAAGAGTCAATATATCATAAATTGTATAGCGCTATCTCTTCTTTTCTGTAACATTTCTCTTAAATATCAAGAATTTCCTTCACAAACAAATAAACCGATTTTGTTTGGAGAAGTGAAAAGCGAAACACTACAATACAATGAATAAATCATCGACCGCCTAGTTAAAGGCGCCTAACCCTCGTTTTCATTTCATCTGACCAGGCTGTATGCTTTAGTAAGCTTTGCCTCTCTCTGTTAAAATAGCTCCTTCGGAACAATTTCGTATTCATTCTTGATAGTTGATTCTTTCTTTTATTGTCTTGGTTTGATAATAAAAAATCACCCAGTGGAAAAGGCAAGGCTAACTTGAGCATACAGCCAGGGGAGTGACCGCGACTTTCATAGTCTTGAGCAAAGATAATGTAATGTATGGTCTTGCTCGAGTCTTCGTAATCGCTTTCTATTTGACACATGGACGCTATAGACTGATTATCCATCTATACATTAGTCGTAGACTGATTATCCCTGTCTACGACTGTAGTATTTTTGCAGGTTTTAACAAACGACAAGGAAACGCAGCTGCGCAGCAATGGAGATTGTATAACTTTCAAGTCATTGACTTATAGAGTCTGGCTAACGAAAGAGTGTCCTGGAGTTTCCTTAAAAGTTTTGATCTGGCAACAATATTAAGCTGTCAGTCAAGTGTCAAAGGTACATCTCAAAGTCTGTTGTGGAGATTTATTTTTCAATAATAATTGCTTTAATATGGGTAAAACAATAAAAAGTAACGTACGAAAGCTGCTACATACTATGATAAGTAAGTTTAAACAAAAACGAGAAGAGAAAACAGTTGTTTTCCATGAAAATAAACAATGTTTAGGTGCCATCTCGGACTTTTTAGGTTAGTATGACTTTGTAATCTTGATCCTTGTTGACTGAATATTAGATATATTTACGATATGTTTATACTTTTTCTTATGTTTATAGATAATCTTGGAGATATTGAAGGACTCTGCTAAATTAAAAACATTGTTGGAACGCTAAGAAATTTACAGAGGTTGGTGTCACGACATTAAAAAAATTTAAAGGAAGGATCTGCGAATGAAAGGATGTGGAGCACTCCAGAAAAAAACGCCCCCACAAAAGCTCGGTATCTAATTAAGACAGTTAATCTGCCCGCAAAAGAAAAAGAAAAAATGATAAAAACCTCGTTTGGCCGAATAACTGCAGAAAATTGGAAAAAAATGGCGGACCATGTAATAAATGTGGAAAATAAATACAAACAAAGAGATCACATAACAGAAGAAGTATTGGAAGAATTCATAATAAGTGCAAGTGATGACGACTCCACTGATACAGGAGAATCCTTAAAGGTTGAATTTTTTGAGTACTATGATTAAACATCATCAGCCTATTAAACATGTTGTTAAAGAAATTTAATGAACTGAATGTTAAGTAGGTGAATATTATGTATATACTAATAAAAAATATCTACACACTCGTTTTTTTACTCACATCCATAACAGTCGAGGCTCCGACGCACCAAACACAGCCTTTATAAACAAACGACATTTTGAAATGTGGTGTTAACCATGTAGGTTATGCACATTTAAAGAATTGGTGTGTTTCTTAAATTAGGAATTAATTTCGTAAGCAACTATTATACAAATTGATAGTCGTAAATACAAAAAAAAATACTCAAGTATCAAAACATTTTTCTCCTACTATAGTCAGTAATACCACATGTAGATTTTTTGAATTTGCCGCGTTTTCTCAGGTCACTCTTTCGTTAGCCAGACTCTACCTAGGTATAAGTCAATGTTTCAAGTGGAAGGAGTTTCAATCCTGTCGCATTTATTTATTCTATGCGCAGCAAAGGAATCTACTCATTCAGCCTATTTTTTGTTAATAATTTTGTACTTATTTTGTAAAATATCAATAAAGACAACTACTGCTTAGAAACAAAGATATTGAAAATTGTGTAAGATAGCTCGAAGATTCAAAATAAAGTATGAAATAAATAACTCAGTTTATTACATACCGAAAAGTTATCGAACGACATGTATGGAATGGAACGTGCGCCCCACCAACCAACCACACGTAGACTTAGTCTTAGTAATTTGTGTTTGTGACACGGACCACCGACCGGTGTGGGTGGTGTACGTATATCGCACGTCATCAAATCAAAGTTTTATTGCACATTTGGTGAAAGCTTATCACGAATTATATGGTATTTCAACATTTTGGTTGGTACAGATAGGGAGCCAAATTGAGTATCTAGTAAGTAAGCTACAAATTTATTTATTACATGAAATTGATTGTCAGTCTGTGTACTTACAACTTATAGTATAAATGTAGCTCATTAATTATTAGCAATAGCATTCATTACTTATCAATTTTTTATGCTTTGGTAGGTATATCTTGCGACAATTTTTATTTAATTAGTATGCAGTACTTAGATCCTTATTTATACGGTACTATAAGATTTAATAGTTATGTGTACATACACACACATGTCATACATAGTTATTATACTTATTCCCTTTTAGTTCACTTTAACTTATTTTATTTCCTACTTATTATGTTTTTTATTCACATTAGCATAATATTTGTGTACCTATATCAGATACCCAAAGTTTTGTCTGGTTGTAATATATTTGTGATCATCTCTAGACCAACCGTGAATTTTATATGGGCCTCATTTATTTATTTTTTATATTCATATTTATTTTGTGTTAATTTATTTCATTTCGTCTTTGTGCTGGTAGAATCACAATCATCAGGGTATTTCAACTTAGCTCCTATGAAGTCTACAGATGATACAACTCAACCAACCGAGCCATTAAACAGTGGAAAGGAGGCTACACATGAGTCAACTCAACCGACCGAGCCAGTAAATGGTGGAAAGGAGTCTACACATGAGTCAACTCAACCAACTGAGCAAGTAACCAGTGGAGAGGAACTCGAGCCAGTGACAGCTGAAACTAGACTTACAACAGAAAATATGGATGGAGATGAGAAGAAATCTCAAACATATTCACCAAATAGAAGACTGAAACACGGTAACTTGCTATTTATTATTAGATTATTCGTCCGTCCTTGACCATTATTTTTTAATTCCTATCCAAACCAATGTTTTCTATGACAAATGAAGCCTTTATGTTATAAAGCAAGATATACATTTCCACATTAATATCAGTTGCGTTGCATTGTGGATTTTTTTTAGTTTAACTGAGGTACCTTCCATTTATCTTGTATTAATTAGATAAAATTTAAAGATAATTAATAACCAAAAATTTAAGTGATAGATAGTAACCAAATTATAACTATAAACACTAATAAGTTATTATTTTCAGCGGGGTATGTTAAATACATAAGTTTAGTAGTACTTACAGTACAAAATGCTGTACTGGGACTCAGCATGCGATATGCTGTAAAAAGAGATGTGGAACAATTTTCTCCTCCAGCAGGTAAGCATTATACCTAATTACCTCCAAATATTCACATTTGTTGCATTATGAAAAAAGATTGGTGGTGCAGTGTTTGGGTCAATGGACTTGCGATATGAAGGTCCCAGGTTAGATCCTCAGCCAGCTCAGCCATATACACGTACAGCTAACAGCAGATCATGTGTAACGCTTTGGACCGTTCTTATTATCTGCGTCGTAACATTTAAAATCATACTGCAAGTGTTAACATTGATATGCTGTTGTCCGTACCAATGAGTTTGCCTCGGTTTTTACAAAGGATAAACATACGTTCATTTACCTAATGGTCTCAAAACGGTGAAGGAAAACATGGGGTGATGAAAGCTGCATGGCATGTCGCAGAAAATTTCTAAGGCATGTGTAATCCGCACTAGGCCCGCGTAGGGGATCATGCCCCGAGCTCCCTTGATGTAAGGGAAGGTCTGTGCCTGAGCAGTGGGGACATAAATAGACTGATGATTCACATTTGTGGATAAGTCAACATTTTGATTTTCCAGTACATCAATAGATGGATGAAATAGTTCTAATTTTATATAAATAGGTATGTATGTTTCATGTGTATACATAGAAGAATGAATAATGAGGAAGGACTGGCTGCTGTTTAGGGATTTAGGTGAAATTATGTACACATCTATATGATATACACATCATGGGTAACACTCACTTTCACCCAAAAAAAGTGAGTGATATCCGTACTTATTTGAAGTGAGCTCGGCGCTATTCACTATAGTTTAGAATCTATAGGGGTTATGTATCTATATTTTAAAAAATGTTTTCAAAAAAAATCTATAACAAATCATATTAAGTATGTAAGCACCTTCATGTTACAGAAAAATCAATATATTCAATAGTCTTCTATCTTCCTCCAGGGGAGTCGCAGTAGCGTCTTCACCCTGGGTAGCCGCGTCTTCATCCAGAGGAGACGCCGTAGCGTCATCACTCTGGACGGAGCAGGTCGACAGTCACGTTCACTCCCGAGCTTGTAGCGGGAACTCTTGATAAAAGCTTGAAACTTCAGATCTTGCACAAATAATCCAATAACTTCACCGTACTGTCACTCGCGAATATTTTCTGACTAATTTAACGTATTAAACATTTAAAAACACAAAATAGTCCCTGTAGACATTAAAAGGAAAATTATCAAATAATTTCGCAACTGTCGTTTCCCGCCATTTTCAAGAGAACCTATGTAAGTACCTACTTCTCTGAAGTACATTCACAGAATAACTTATAACATCACCTTTTTATTACAGCTGTTGTTATGGCAGAAGTAATCAAATTGGCTATTTGCCTTTGCCTAGTTATGCAAGAATCAGGAAGTGTGAAAAGAGGTGTACATTCTCTTTATGCCACAGTCGTGTTAAATATAAAAGACACATTACGTGTTTGTGTGCCATCATTTCTGTATATTGTACAGAATAATTTACTGTATATTTCGTCATCTAATTTGGATGCGGCAACTTATCAGGTAACACCATGATTATTAAGTATTCAAATTATATTGTAGGTGCAGTCCACAGTACATTAAACTACACAAAACCATGGCAGTTTATGTCGTATTAAATACCGTCGCGTCGTAGTGCCCATGTGTTTTGGTCGCTTTATGTGCTGTCGACTGTACAACTGCAACTTGAGCCTGTTGAGAAGGTCCATCTGTCAAATAAATTGTTATCGCGACACATTAATTTAATCTTAGATTTTATGGAAAGCATTGACTTTTATATGTAGGATATGTAGGTATAAATATCTATGAAGTTCAGTAACTTCTAGATTACTTAACTATATATTTTTATCAAATATATCCTTTTTTGCTAAATATAAAGAGCTCGGTGGCGCAGTGGTTGGGTCAATGGACTTGCAATACGGAGGTCCCAGGTTCGATTCCCAGCCAGGGCACCATGTACCAATGAGTTATCCTCGGTTTTTTCGAGGGAAAAACTTACGTACATTTACTGAGTGCTCTCAAAACGGTGAAGGAAAACATCGTGATGAAACCTACATGCCACAGGAAAAAAATCTAAGGCATGTGAAATCCACCAATCCGCAGTGGGCCCGCGTGGTGGATCATGGCCCCAGCTCCTTCGAAGTAAGGGAAGGTCTGTGCCCGAGCAGTGGGGTAATATAAATAGACTGATGATGATAATGATCCTTTTTGCACATTTTAATATTTTTATTTGCCTCGACCTTTTGTTAAGTATTAATTTACAAAATTGATTTCCAGTATTAATCATGTTTAAAGGCCAAAGCGATAACAACAAATGTATTAGGGGTCTAGACTCTGCATCAACCATTACAATGCAGTACTTTTTACAGGCTTGTATTTTTGTATTTTGTTTCAGGTCACATATCAATTGAAAATACTCACAACTGCATTTTTTGCCGTGGTTGTATTAAAGAGGACACTCAAAAAGTGGCAATGGTGTGCACTGGCCATATTAGCAGGTGGCATAGCTTTAGTGCAACTATCTACTAAGACTGATAAACCTACAGACTCTACAAAACCTACGGAATCCAGAATTCTAGGTTTCTGTGCAGCATTAGGCGCATGTTTTATATCAGGCTTTGCTGGAATTTATTTTGAAAAAGTGCTCAAAGAATCTGACATATCTGTAAGTTGTTTATCTTACCTTGTGTAGTATAAAGTCTAGATTTAGTGAAAATCCTATGATTTTCACTAAAGCTACTTTTGTTTTTGTTCTAGGTGTGGATGCGAAATGTTCAGTTAAGTTTGCTGTCGCTACCATTTGGAGCAGCTACATATCTCATCAAGGAAGGCTCTATGACAAATTTACTGAAAGGCTTTGATGGTTTCGTGTGGTACCTAGTGGTCTTGCAGGCAGCCGGCGGACTGATAGTAGCAGTTGTCGTCAAATACGCAGATAACATATTAAAGGGCTTTGCGACTTCCGTAGCGATTATAATATCGTGTGTGGCCTCGATCTACATATTCGACTTCCACTTAACATTGCAGTTTGCCATTGGTACAATGCTGGTGATAGGCTCTATTTTCCTATACGGCTATGTACCCAAAAAGCCCGAGACCCGATCTTCATTAAATGTATGATAATTTTTTAGTATGTAGTTAGTGCATAGCGCTCTGCCAGTATTTTATTTTGGAACACATGCATTTCCTGTGCGGAAGGTAAGCTGTATTATAGCTCCACACTAATATTGCTATAGTAATTGCTGTAGCCCTCAAGCTCAATAAAATAAAATAATAATAATTGTAAGTCTAATGCAACTTTTTCTTTTTTACAGTATTTTTTAAATTAGTGTAACAATTTGGATTCAGTGCTAGTCCGCATGATTCTCAATCACTGCAGAACTTACTGTACTTACATCTATTTAAGTACCTATGTATATTGTGTTTGTCTTGCTTGACTATTGTTAATAAAATCTTTTAAAGCAGTAACAGTAATATGTATTGAAACATGCATTTTATTTGTTATTTTATTACACAAAGTGTAAACATTGTTGTTAATGCTAAGTACAGTCCAAAGCACATCAACAACCTTTGGTTTGTTCTTATTATCTGCGTCGTAAGAGTTGAAATTGTACTGCAACTGTTACCACTGATCTGCTGTCGTTCGTACCTACCTACTGCATTTAATTTTGCCGATTCAATTTGTTAGCTGTCCAATTTCTATTCTCTCTGTGTAAGTGTAATTAATGAAGCCTCCTGCTTTTCTCCATGGTCATACATAATGTATTATTTTTGGTGGCTTGTATTGTTACTTTACTAGCGAACAGACAGACAGACATTGAGTGGACAGTTAAAGAATATTTGTCCTGTAACTACTGTATGCAAGTCCATACAATAAGAAAAATGTTGTATGTATAAAGATGATTATGGAGGAATTATACCATAAGTAAATAATAATAAAATGGAATTAAATTCTAGATTTAATATTTTTATATCAATAAATAACAATAATTAATAGGAGTTTATGATTTTTCTCTTCCTCATTCCTTCCAACCACTTATTGAGTTGCTGTTCAGGTGTTAATGGGTTCATCTTGTAGTAATCTTTTGGTGGTTTACCTTCCTCTAGTTTAACAAAGTAATGGCAAAATTGATGGCGGACCTCTCCTAGTCTGCCCCTGGCATGTCTTCTGATGCCTTTGATGACCATTGCTTTTGTTGAAAACGATTCAGCTGAAAATAAATTGAATTAAAAAATATTCATTTAAGAGCGTTCCATGAGCCAACTAGCGCCGCCAATCTTAAAAAAATCATATCTTCCAATATAATCAATTTTATTAAAAAAGCTACGTTCACATTGTTTATTGCTATAAATATTATTTTTTAAATGCTTATTTGTAACGTGATGCAATGTAGGTAAGTTATAGTTCACATAATTGCGAAAAACGGCCGTTTCTGGCACATTTGTGAACTACAACTTACCTACATTGAATCACGTTACAAATAAGCATTTAAAAAATAATATTTATAGCAATAAACAATGTGAACGTAGCTTTTTTAATAAAATTGATTATATTGGAAGATATGATTTTTTTAAGATTGGCGGCGCTAGTTGGCTCATGGAACGCTCTTAATAGATAATAATTTAATTTTTAATATCTAAAAGAAAGTGCACTATGGGACTCCTACACCAGGATACCCTGTATGTAGGAGCCAATGTATTCCAAGTCTCCGGTTCTTCAAATTGATAACAAAACTAGATCATACATGCTGTTATTCATAAACCTAGTTAAACCTCACTTCCCTTAAATCGTGTTGCTATCCCTTTCACACTTCATTAAAAAATGTTAAGATAGAAAGGGACACCTAAATGGTGGTGTAAGTTTAAATCACGTTTATGAATAACAGCCTAGGTCATCAAATGCAACATTGGAATGGTTTCGTGACGATACATGTGGTGATGGCCGAACCGAATAGTTATTTATGCAAAAGGGTAATTTGCACAGAAAGGATCACTGGTATTAGTGCATTATTCCCCATTATTATATATGGTTATAGTGTTGAATGTTCGTCGTAAATTACCTTGTTCACTGTAACTATTTTTGTGACCTATTTCTAAACTGGACTACTATTTACCATAATATGTATAATAATGAGGAAACAAAAACGAGCAGCAATATGGTATTTACGCACCTATCCACAAATTGCTTCTGAATTCTACATTATGTTTGGTCACTGCGAGATTCTGGGCTTCGAGGATGGCTTCTTTAACAAATACAGCACCCTTTTTGTTAATGAAACTCAGTTGCTTAACTGCTTCATCTGCAGTCATTCCACGGACCAGACAAGCAATATACCATAGTTTGTCATGACTATATTTTAAGTTTGTCTTCTGATGGCAAATAAACTGGAAATAAAGAAATATGTAGACTTAATTTAGTACATAAATACATGAGCCTGAACCTGTGTTAAATTTGCAG
Source organism: Tachystola acroxantha (assembly GCA_963506565.1). Taxonomy (NCBI): domain Eukaryota; kingdom Metazoa; phylum Arthropoda; class Insecta; order Lepidoptera; family Oecophoridae; genus Tachystola; species Tachystola acroxantha. Next base: position 9,390,192 of record OY735874.1, read on the forward strand.
CAGTAAGACATTGTGGGCTGACGTTCCACTAATATTTTAAATGCAATTGAGATATAGTTAATGTAATTTTTAACATACAGAGGGATAAGATGCTGGACGGGTTCCCATGGGAACTTCAAAAGCTTAAGCTATAATTGGTTAGAGTGTCGCTAAGGGGGCACTGAGGAAAAAAGACAGAAAAATTTTGATCAAAAATTTCGTCTCTACTCCCTCTTTTTATGATATCATCGGAAGGGGGGTTCTTTGGGGATGATTTTTTGTCAAGGTCATTTTTTTGTCCGATCAACCCCTGTCCTATTAGGGGCTGAAAATGAAAATTAGTACTTAGAATATATAGGTTTTTTTGACACCCAGAATCGTTAGGTTAGGTTTGTTTTATGACTACAAACGCACGAGCCGAGCGAGCGTGCCGCGGCAGCGGCCGGCGAAGTGCCAGAACCGAATTTCTTACGTTTCCGACGGTATCATAATAAGGGGGGGTTATATAGGATCGAAATTTTCGATAAAAAATTTTGTAAGTTTTTTCCTCAGTGCCCCCTTAGCGACACTGACCCTATAATTAAGTGAATACCAAATTAATAAACTTACGGCCGATCTCGGTTCTTCACCTATTTCTTGTGGTGGATAGATTTTATTATTGACAGCTAAGAACTTCCTGGGTGTATTGGATTTTGACCATGCTACCACAGGTGGTGTAGAATGAAAGTAATTATTGATAATGTGTTTTTTTAGCGTTGTGGAGCAAATATTTTTTAAAAGAAGACTCATAGTTTTATTGCACAGAACGTAAATAATCAGATTGTACAAACAAATTATTCTATTTTATGACTTCTACTCTTAACACAAATTAGAACAACAGACTCTCTAAACAAACAACCTACAATTTTTCATTGACAATTAATATCAAATGAAATCACAAATTACTAAGAGTATATTCATAAAACCGAATGAAAATTAAACATCTGATAGTGACAGTAATATTTTTTTTTTGTAAAATTCTTCCCAGAGGGAAAGACAAAGCCGACTAGGGCATACAGCCTGGTCTGCTATCAATAGAACGTCTTAATTCTTATAAATACATACATATATACGAATATAACCTAACCTAAACCTACGCACAAGGAAGGAATCACAAATAGTGACAGTAATAAGCTTTTTTTAGTTTCATTAATGCACTCGTCAGTTTGATATTTGCCAACATTTTAGATTTGTAAAATTCTGTAACTTTTAATTTTTCTATTCTTGTCACACTCAATGTAAGTGATGTCATTTGTTGTGATTCCTTGTTTAAGCGCGCGAAACGCCATTAGCTACTTTTTGGTGAAAATTCTAATTAATTAGTTTCCGTGGTATTTAGTAATTAATGATCACGTTAAGTTAATCAGTAGATGTCCGCAAACGTTTCTATTAGTTGGAGTGCTCCATAGAAGTCGTGTTTGTGAAGTTTTGTGCTCTTAGCTAGGTTTCCTTTTGCATAACTTGATGCTTGCGTGGATCATTGAGTTATTTCGATTAGGAGGGTTGTGCGTAGGTTTAGTTTACGTTATATTCGTATATATGTATGTATTTATAAGAATTCAGACATCATCATTCTAACATCAGACCAGGCTGTATGACCTAGTTGGCTTTGCCTTTCCTACTGGGAACAAATAAGAATTTTACAACAAAAAAAATCTTTGTTGCGACTTGCGTGCATGTTCGTTCATTTTTGTGTATTACATAATTTTTGCAATTTCAAAGGAATATTGAAAAATGGGGAAGCATTTTGGAGAACTTGCAAAGATCCGAGGAATAATTTCATATAAGCTATCACCCCATGAGCAACGTGCGTACGCAGGAGCTATTTCCAATGGACTCCCAAATTTGTTCCGCAGATTCCGTGATAGAGTATTTCGAGTAGCCCCACGTAAGTTTTTTTAAAAGCAATGGTAAAATCGTATATGGGTACTAGATATTATACATTATTATTATGGTACGTGACTTATAATTTTGTGTAGGAAAACTAATGGAAATAAGTACAAGATTTTTTAGAGATATTGCTGGGTACAAATAATAATTGAGACTAATGTAGGGAGACGATGGTATTATCCATAATATGTATTTCTTTATGTTAGCCTCATTCCACATGTCCCACTGCCAAGTGCCCGTCAGGGCAGTCTGCACCAGGTATCTGTTGATGATGAGATGAAATATGAAAGTGATGATCACTACATTTACATTATTATACATTTGATTTGAGTAACAGGACAGGAAAAGGGGCATAGTGCAATTAAAATAACATTCAAACTGATCAGCATATTTCCCAAACACTGCAATTTTGATGTACTTTGCTCTAGAAATAGCAAATGATTTGGGTTTATGATATTTGATACCTTCATCAGCAGCTTGTTTTTATGTTCCTGCTGTTGGGGTACACACCTTTTCATTACATCAAGAGGGACAGGGTCATGATTCACCATGTGGTTTCTGCAACAATGTGGTCACTTCACTGTTTTGTACCTTAGGTGCAAATATTTTCAATTTCATCTTGCTTGTTTCAGCTTTCATTGTTGGATATCTTATCTATGAAGGAGTTGAGAGGGAACATCACAGACTTAGCCGCAAGAATCCTGCTGATTTTGAAAATGATCAATAAATGCTAATACAATATTCACCTTAAATACTTATGATATGTTTAAATTGTAGATGTAAATTAATAAATTATTTCTTTTGAATTATATGTTTTGGTCAGTTACTTTACTAATGTAAATTATAAAGTCTGTGAGTGATAAATGGGAAGGAAAATAGTTATATTTGCTATCAAAAGGGGTGGAGGTAGGGAGAGTATAAGACTAGAAGATGGAATATGCTAACGACACACAGTGTTGCCAGACGTAGCCTGAACCAAATCGCCAAAAATTTGGGTTCAGGTAGCCTAAATCGCCCAATTCAAAAAAATATTAAAAGCCTAAGTAGCACTTTTTTTATACATACCACAGTTAACTTTAATCAGCAGGACACCGTTTTTTAGGCTTGAAATACACCTCAATTTAATTATTTATAAACATGACGTGTTTCCTTTCCTTTCGCAAAAATTTCCTTTTCTCCTTGTATATGTTATGTACTTAATGTGATTTTCAAATAGTATAAAAACTAAAATAAAAATAATTTAGATTTAAAAAAAATAATAAGTAATGTAGTTTGTTTGACGTTGACTGGATCATGATTTACAATTTTAATTGTGGCCTCGATGAAATTGGAGAGCCAAATCTTTGTTTCACAAAAATCTAAAATTTGTAGAACGGACCGATACTGAAAACCCTCTCTTTTGGCTTTACACTCTTTCTGTTTCCTATTCCACAATAATAAATTGCATGAAAAAGTATTTTTTAAATTGAGGCTACAATCAAAATGTGTAAATCACGGTCCAAGTCAACTTCTAAACAAACAACATTGGTTCTTTTTTTTTTAGTTTTTTCTATTTGGAAGCCATATGAAAATACAAGGAGAAAAGGGAGATTTTATCGAAATACATTTTGCAAACTTGCAAAAATTTTTGACGATGGAGGCAATTTATTAGCATTGATGATGAATAATATTAATCATCATGTAGGACTTAATAAAACAATTTCTTCTAAAATACCTCCATCGTCATAATTCGCTGAAGATATGCTGGAGCTGTAGAGGCCAGCTGATAATGTGGAAGGATCTGTGGGTTATGTGGTTTTGCCAGTATATGATTATGTTAGGAAAATAAAACGTTAATTGGAAAATTATGGCAAGATTTATTAGACTTTTCTCTATTTATTATTAAGATTTATTAGATCTGCTAAAAATTTATCTAGCTGTTCGTTTGTAGCCTAAAATCGCCCAATTTTTTTTTCGGGATAGCCTAAATGGCGACCAGTCGCAAATCACTATTTATGGTCGCCCCGACCCCCTTCGAGATAGCCTAAATGGCGATAAGTCGCCTAATCTGGCAGCACTGACGACACAGACCATTTACCCAATTACCCTGGGGTAAGTGGTCTGTGGCTAACGATAACGGTTATTATAACTTATTTTCGCAAGTTATAATAAACGATAAAGAAACGCAGTAATGTACAACATCCATGCGTCAAAATGACAACGAAAGTGGCGGAATCGCGGTCGGACGACCAAAAGAAATGAAAACAGAAAATACATTTCTGATGTGTTTTCTATGCTTTTCTGTAAATCTTATTTTTCAAGAATATTGTGGCCCGCGGGTTTTTCAAGCGACCTTCATTCAAGCTCAAGCATCTGAGAATAAAGCCGGATTCACATTTTTATGGTGTGTACTCGTGCGAGTCGTGCACTGCGTGTGCGTGCGTGTCGCGTTAGGCCGGATTCAGATTTTTGTGGTATCGTGCGTGGCGTCGATGTCGACGCAAACATATCAAAATGGGCTTAAAACAAGAACCGGGTGTTTATTTATTTAAACTCATGGCCAGCCAGCAAACATGTTGTTGCGGTGACTAAAAAGGTTCAATAATTTGGCTGTGTGGACAAGAAACATTACGGTCCTTTGCCATTTCCATTGCCGAAAACCTACAACAACATAACCTCGAAACTTGAAAAAAATCAACTGGAAGCGAAAAAAGCAAATTCTAAATAGATTCGCTCATTGTTTTTCTTCAAAATGCTTCGAAGTGTTCGCAAGATTACTATGAAAAATTATATTTACCGGGTCGTGTACATTCAAAAAAATACGTTTCTAACAAACGATTATCGGTGTACTGAAGCTTGGCATTCTCAAACTTCGTCGCCGTTACTAACTAAAGTGAATCTTAATGATTTTTACAATGCATTGGATCAAAACTATTCGTCAAAAGGAGTTATTAGTGCAATAGATGTCGATATATTTGCAAATGCAATAAAGGAGTCTGTATATCTAGAGGAGCTCAAGGATCTCTTACAGAAATTGAGACTTTCTGCACAAACGGGAAACACATTGGAATCCACACACCATGCGACGGTAAGGAATTTTATTGAATTCGATCATATTGAAGAATTACTAGAGATCTTGAAAGATCCTTTAAATTTTGGGTTATTCCTTGACGATTACACAGCTAACATATTATTAGACAAGTTAATTACTTCAGATAATTTTAAGTTGGCTGCCAAAGTCGCATCATTGGTAATGCTGCAAGAGAACTACACTAACGACATTACCTGCGCATTGTGCCAATATGCTTGTTACAAGTACATCATGGAATATATACCACCGGAACCTGTCCAGCCCGACTCTAAACAAAAGAAGCCTGAAGAAATTAAGATAAGAATAAAATTTCTAAGGAATCCTTATTTTGATGACCATTTTGATATCAAAGACACACTTACATCGTCTGGGAAGACATTGGCATGGGTCTCTCAACTAGCGACTGATAATCTAAATAATAACCTCCAGATAATTGGATGGCTATATTTTAAAAAATATGACAAGTTATTATCAGTTTGTGAAGAAATCATCAAAACAGCAGCACCAAAAATATATGTGGAAGTAATTGATTTGTTAAAGAAGGAGTGTGATAATATGGAAACAGAACCTAGAAAAATATTGGAAAACTGCATTTCATTATTGAATCAAGGCAGTCCATCAGATGTGTCCCTGGAGGAGTCCTTGAAAAACTCAATAGAAAATGCTATTAATAAAACTCAAAACAAGGATATATCACAGCAACAGCAGGTTTGTTATTTAATCAACTCTGTGTGTACTTATCTAACTTTCAGTGTTTCAAATTCCAATAAGATAATAGAACATCAACCAGCAAAGACCTTACAACTTTGCTGCATCAAATTCCCACATACTATGGGTCCATAACTAATTGCAACCAGACTCATTAAAAGTGGTTATACCATGTACAGGAACAGCTCGGTGGCGCAGTGGTTGGGACAATGGAGTTGCGATACGGAGGTCCCTGGTTCGATTCTCAGCCAGGGCAGCCATGTGCCAATGTGTTGTTCTAGGTTTTTCGACGGAAAAACTTACGTACATTTACCGAGTGTTCTCAAACCAGTGAAGGAAAACATCATGATGAAACCTGCATGCCGTAGTAGATGAAAAAATCTTAGGTATGTGAAATCCGCCAATCCGCAGTGGGCCCGCGTGGTAGATCATGGCCCCAGCTCCCTCGATGTAAGGGAAGGTCTGTGTCCGAGCAGTGGGGCAATATAAATAGACATGATGATACCAGGTATAGGCATGTTCCAAACTGGGAATCGCACCCCAGCCCTTGCACAGAAGGAATGTACAATATCAACTGAGCTAGGAGATCATCTGACCTGTGATCGATCATGTCATCGATCTTACTTGTGGCATGTGGAAAAGGGATGATATACTCAGTCATGAGGTCTCACATCTATTAGAGGTTCACTCAAAAGTGTAACAATACTTTTATACACTATTTTTATTATCGGCACCATAGTCATTAAAATATAATGTATATTAAAATGTATATGACAACTTCAATCTTTACAGTTATTCCACTTATGGACAAAGATACGGGAAGGAAAACTTGAAGAACAAACAAAACGCCTAGACAGAGCAAAAAGAATACAATTGATTGAGGAGAAACAAAAGCAACTTGAAGAAGAGGAACAGAAATTGTGGTTCTTTGAGAATGAAGAGAAAATTGATTTGCTTATTGAAGAGAAGGAAAAAATTGTGGAAAAGTCTGTAGGGAAGAAGAGTGTTACAGAGAAATCTGATGACAACTATATTCCACCTGAAATTCTTCCTAAACGAAGATAAATTTAACTTAATTAAAAGTAACAAAAGAAAGTAAAATCATTTTTAATTTTTCCTATATTTTTAAATATTGCTATTATAAAATATGTATTTGAAACTCTACAAGGTGAATTTGATAACTTGTGATAGTAAAGTGGTGAGTCTCTATAGTTCACTTAAACAAAACCATAAACTGTGCTTTGTGGGTTTCATTCAAATAACATTTTCAACTCATATTTTCATTATAATAGTTGATCCTTGTTGAGTGTCTTCTATTCCATTATTATACATAATATTTTACCTGACTACCAATAGGAGGATATTTTTCGGGCATGTACCTATGTCCATTTCTTTCTTGCATTCTAAAGCCTAAATGGCTTGATGGATTTTTATATTTATATGAGGTATTGTTAGATTCATCTTGCTGATGGGCCTCGCTGGGATACGTTTTATAACGTCAAAAAGCAGCCGTTTTTGTAATGTTTCATTGACTCTCCTTAGACTCTTCTTGCATCTTTACTAGATCAAATTGTATCTTTTTAAGTGTATCTTCAGTTCTTTTTGCCTTTTCTGATTTGATATTGTCTTCTAGATCCACAATATCTCTTGCCAGAGTGCCAGTGTCATTCACCAGAGATACAATAGTATTGCACTCTGAATGCAATAAAGCTAGTAGTTTGTAAGCCTTTTTTGCTTGATCATCTCTTTTAGCATCCTGTAATTAATTTAATGGCATATGAAAAAATATTTCATTAGTTGAAGGCGTTGAAGGGTTAGGTTAGTACAACAAGGTTTATTACTGAGAGAGAGAGAGAGAGTGTGTGTGTATTCCCGTGGTGTTTCCAAATGTCCTATGATTATCCAATTTTGCCTTAAACCCTAATTCTTACCCTGAAAAGAGTTTCATCAGCAATAGAAAAACATCGATCTAATTGGCCTTCGAGCGTGTTTATTTCTTTTTGCAGCTGTCGTGTGTCCTCTAGAATCTTCTGTATTTCTATATTTTGCTTATCAACATTCGAAATAATTTCTAGAATTCGTTTTGTGTAGATAGATCTGAAAATAAATTAGGTATAATAATATAAATTAATAATAAGACAAACATGTACCTATTGCTATGTCGTTATTTAGGATTTACTTACCTTTTGTTTCCTCCTTTTAATTTTTCATAATTCTTATTGAGTTGGTTCCTTATTTCTTCTTTCTTTGCATATTCATCTTTCATTGTCTTTGCATTATCTTTTAAATTGGTCAAGATTCTTTTATACTTATTTTTTTCTGACTGTAATGTATAAATAAAAGCATTGTACCAGATCAAACAAGATTGATGAACTAATTGAATACAAGATGGAACAGTAACTAGATATAGAAAAATAATACAAACTTCACACAAAGGCTTGCTATTTTTAATTTTGTCGATCTCTACTTTAAGTGATAAATTCTTTGAAGTCAATTCTTCACTCTTTATGTGTAACATACTAATGCTTCTTTGAACTTTTTCCAATATGTTATCTCCCAAATTTTCAGGATCTGTATCAGTTATTCCAATGCTGTTCAAAATATTTTGAACATTTTTATAATCTGCTTCTGCTCTTTCACTAGCTTTTTGAGCCTGAAACCAATTATTTTGTTGTCTGAAAGTTCTGAAATATTACTGATAAAGCTAGCCAGTTTGGCTATAACTTGAGAATTTACTACAGGATTTCCGATGCATGATGCAATATTGTAATGCCAGTCACTATTACTCTTAATTACCTGTGAATACTCAACATCCATAACATTTTTCTCACTTTCAAGCGTGTCCAACTTCTGTCTTAGAACTATAGCCATTTCTTTAAGTTCTTTTAGACTTGTCTCTATCTCACATTTCAGGTGTTGTTTAGTTTCAAATTCCACACTGTTTTTTCTCTCTTCTACGTTATCTTGAGTAAGAGTAGTTGATAATTGTGTTTTATTAATATCCTTTATTTTCAGTAATTTTTGAATAATTTCTTCTTCAGTCATGTTATTCTTCTTTAAAAAATATGGATAAGCCTCTGTAGAGAAGTATTTTTAATATGAAACTATGATATAACAAAACTAATTAAAACATACTGTTCAATAGGTAGTAAAAGCTTGTTACCCTTAGGATTAAAGAAATCTCCTATTGTTTTCTGACTTGGGTGGCAGCAAGGGGGGATCCATATAGAATCCAATTCTTCACTTATCTTGTTACTGATGTTTTGCATAAGCAAAGACTTTTTATTTGAAGGTGCTTTGCTTATTGTTGTTTGCTTACCCTCATTGGGCAGTCTTTCAATAAGGAACATAAAAACTTGTCGCAGGTCTGCTTCATTGTAGTAAAGAAATGTCTGGTACCCAACATCATTTTTATAGCCCAAATCCTGAATAAAATCATAGCTGTATTAGCAACAATACATGCAACCTTAGCAAGGGTGGTCCGACAGAATGAAAAGAATTGCAAGACAAACCAGAGAAATCTTTTTATAAAAACAGTGACAGATTGTTTAATTTTTTTTTCTGTTTCCCAACCCAGTACCATCCATCACATAGATGAGATGTGGGGGGTATCTAACTGCACCACTTAGCCACGGTCACACACCCTTGACTTCGGGCTATTGTGCCTATATTTTTGAAGCCAATAGGACAGAATGACCTATAATTATTCAAAATCAAATTTCTTTATTGCATGTAAGCACGTTGAGTACAATTTTGCACGTCAATATATTTTATGAATTTACATTTACACCATTTTGCAAGGAAAAGGTGCCAACGCTGAGGAGAACAGGAAAAGAGTATTAAAATACTTCCCCACGAATACATTTTGTTTTGTGTGATAAATATCAAGAAAAGATACCTTGCAAATAGAAGCAATCTGTGCAGCGACTTCTATGCGATGTGAAATACCTGATGGTAATTTTGTGGGAATTTTAAGGGAAGCGTTGATTGCAATGAGGCATCTGATAGTCGAAATAATTATTGTTTCCACTGGCAGATCACATAAATTTTTGACTTCATCATCAATCTTTCTGGAATTATAATCATAGCATTTTCATACACACTTTACAACATAGGTAGGTAGGTTGCATGCGATATGAGTACCAAAATGAAAATAATGTAGGCCCTACATAACCCCTGCAATTTAAACATAGTTTTGTCTATTATCTATCATTAAAATGCTTACTTAATTTATATGTTATACAACAAATGCTCTTCCGATTTTTTGATCTTCCGATGTATAAAATATAAAGTTAAATAGGTATTTTAATAATATTTAAATTGCAGAGGGTGTATAGTTAATTATTTTGATTTGGTACTCATGGATATGAGTACCATATCAAAACATCTGATATGGCTAGGAAGAAAGCCGTTTGCAGATAAGCTAAATAAGGAGAAAAATAGGTAGGTACTTAAGTATTTTATACATTTGAAAATGACAATGCCAGATTCTGCCCCACCATCAACCGCAAGTTGTACAAGGACGAATAAATGTAAAAGTATCTCCGTTTTTTATTAAAATTATTGGTTTAAATTAAAGTTATGTACAAGTTGCGAGTCGAAAAAAACCACTTAATTAAGAATTCAGAAAATAGTAAGAAATCGAAGCGAATTGTTCATTGTTTTTGTTAATCTTCTATAGGAGTTGGGGGAGTAGTAGAAAATGATACTGATTATGATTATGCAATATGAAACCTGTAATAAGTCCCCAACAAAATGATAGGTACAGCTTAAATGGTCACGCAGTTTTGTAGGTGGGGCAAAGCTCCATTGAAATGTGGCAATGTCTTATTAGGGACGAAGAAACAAAAGACAGAGCAGTTTAAGTGGCAAGCCACACAGAACAGACGTAAGACGCATCCGCGTCGCAGAGACGGGACGGGGCGAGGATGAGGCGCAGACGGGACGGGGCGAGGATGAGGCGCAGACGGGACTTTTTAAAACAGAGAATACGATGCACAGACGCGATATGTTTTGCAATAGGAGCAGACGAGTTAGCGTTGGTCACCACTTGTCTTTTCTGTATTTTACGTCACGACGCTTGTATACATCTGGCATATAAGGAGCGCCTTGTATTGCTCTTTGCGCCTGCCGCGCCCGCGCCCGCCGCCCGCGCCGGTCCCCGACGCGTCTTATGTCTTTTCTGTCTGGCTTGCGGCTAAGGTGGTAAACAAACACTTTCTGACAATGACTGTAGAATATTACAAACGCTGGCCATTTACAAATGATTGTGATCTGTACTTACATGTCCAGTTGCCGGAGAAAGTGCAAAATAATAGAATCAACTTCTTCCATGATACTTTTTAGTTTTAGACGATGGAAAGATAACTGCAGTCGCGGACTAATAAAAGTGTAATATCTCACACTAATCGGGAGAGAAATAATCTGTGATCAGGGATGCTCACTCTGTAGTCTGTCTGTGGTGATCTATGAATCTCAATCACAACACACAATCCACCCACATCCATCCCAAACAAATCACAATTTGTGATTGTGATCACAAATTAAATGACTAAAGAGGATATTTGTGATAGGATAGATATTTGCTGAGGATATTTGTGATCACACTGGATCACACTTGGTGGATCAAATCAAACATATATCTTTAATCTGTGAGTGATCACAACTAAATTTTTTTGTTTGTTTATATCCTTCCCAGAGGGAAAGACAAAGCCAACTAGGGCATACAGTCTGATCTTATGTTAATATAATGTCTGAATTCTTATAAGTACATACATACAGGGTGGCCGGAAGAGTGACGTCCAACAAAAAAATTTAAGTCCCTCGTGTCGTGGGGTATCCGAATCACCCCCATGTATGTTCCGCGAATATTCGTAGTTTTCGAGTTATGAATTATTTTCTGAATTTTTAACAATTTTTGATGTGACCAATAAAATAATCTCTAGAAAAAAAAATAGAAGCCTCTTCCAAGATTTTTTTTTTCTAAATGAGTCTTCATGAGTTGTACTTTTATGAATAAAATAATCAGCTTCGTAACTTTGATGGAAGTTATAAAATTTTGAGTATAAGATTGAAGAGTTTACGTTCGGTGAAATTGACTTAGAATAGAATAGAATAGAATAATCATTTATTTGACAAACAGCACACCTATGCATACACTTACAATATAATATTTAAAAAGAGAAACTAAATTTAGTTACATTCATGAGTTAAAATAGTAGGTAGCACAAGTAGTACTGCAGCGCCAAAAAGGTCCCAACTCAGCATGTGCTATACCCGAGGGTGTAGCGCTGATATTCTGTTGGGGCCTTGCGGTCGGAAGCGGAACCAAGCACCAGTGAAGTGAAATGGAGCAGTGTTTCACATGTAAACAGTAGACAGGTACTTATAGGAATACATTTACTATTTATACTAAGACTATAATGAATAAATAAATATATGAGTGTATCCATTGAAATATAAGAGTGTGCGAAATAAGCAGTGTGATGGGTGCCGTAGAAGGTGAAATTGAAAAGATATAGGAGTACAAAAAATAAATAAAAACCATGCAATGTGAATCAGAAACAGGAAAGTGACAATAATAACAAGGACACTGAAAGCAACAACAATAGCAATTATCCAGTATTTGCGACTAAACACCAGACTTTTGTTTTTCAAATAGAAGAACTCGTAAATGTTTTATAAAAGTGAATTTGGAAATGGTGATACTTCTAATTGGAGGTGGAAGATTATTCCAACACTTCGTAGCCTGGTGTCGAAAGCAGCCATTAAATGCTACGGTCCTGTGCAGTTTCGTAATAAGCAGATACCGAGAGGCCCTAGTATTGTACTTACTAAAGGAAGACGACCACAAAAGTTTGTTATAGAGATACTCAGGTTTCCGGTACCTCATCACGTCATGCACAAGACCAGCGAGATGTAATTGCCTACGCGATGCCATGTTCAGCATAGAAGCATTGTTTAAATAAGGTGTGATATGAGTACGGGGTGGTATGCTGAAGCAAAAACGACAGCAAGCGTTCTGAACCCGTTGTATGATTCGCTGGCTCTTGTGCAGCAGGCGAGGACCGTATACCAGATCTCCATAGTTGAGCTTGGATAATATTAGCGATTCGCAAAGTTTAATTCGTATTCCTTCCCTTAAAAGATGACGAATTTTGTATAGAAGTTTCAGACGGAAAAAACAGCTTTGGGCTAGATTTAATATATGGTTTTCAAACCGCAATTTACCATCGAATAGTATACCCAGATTCCGTGCCTCATCCACCATTTCTACCTTCTGTCCTAGAATGCTTACGAATGGATTCTTGTTGGATATATCAGCTACCTGTTTTTTTGACCCTAGAATCATGAACTTGGACTTAGTAGGGTTTAGAACTAAAGAGTTTCTGCTGGACCATTGCGCTATGCGATCCAGATCCTCTATCAGTTTGGGCAGTTCAGAAGCAACTTCGGAAGGAGGAAATGAAACATAAATTTGGACATCATCCGCATAAAGATGATAGTTGCTGTGTTTGATTTGTTTGCATATATCTGCACTGTATATTATAAACAACAGCGGACCAAGTATAGAGCCCTGCGGGACACCTCTATTTACAGCCTTTGCTTCAGATGTGACAGACGTTCCATTCTCCCTATTCAACTTTACTATCTGTGTGCGATCGCTAAGATAGCTACCAAACCAAGATACCGAAGAACTATCAAGGCCATAATACGCTAATTTTGATAACAACAGCGGTATATTAAGAGAATCGAATGCACGGGAAAAGTCAAGCAACGCCAAAATAGATCCCCTTCCGTCATCCTGGTTCACTAGAATATTATCTACCACGTCGAGCAGAGCGGTGGTAGTGCTCCTGCCTTTGCGGAAACCTGACTGTACATCAGGCAGGATTCCATTGCTTTCTACAAAACTATTAAGTTGCGCAAACACAACTTTTTCCAATATTTTCGACAGAAATGGGAGAATACTGATTGGTCTGAGATCCTTGGGATCACAGGGATTGGTTATTTTAGGGATAGGACTAACCAGGGCCACCTTCCATTGACTGGGAAAAGTTGAAGTTAAAATTGACTTATTAACTATAGCTGTTATTATGCTCAATGTGCTTGGAAGAGTGAGGGATATCATATCCATAGAGAGGCCGTCATGTCCTAAAGCGTTCGACTTGATGGCAAATATAATTTTAGACACATAAATTTCGTCAACCGTTTTGAGAGCAAATGTGGCAGTACCGCTATGTCTGTGGATGTCAAAATATGTTATTTCTGATAAAGGAACAGTATCTGGGCCCGGAATATTATTATGACTTAATTTTCAACTTTAAATTAAAACTTAACTAGGCAACTCCATGATGCCTAAGTACATCTAAAGAATGCGCCAGACTCGCAGCTTATTTAATAATTTAAAAAAAATACAACTTAATGGGCTACTTTGGTAAATATTGGCCTTCAAAGACAGCGAGGTGGAAAATTCTGAAAATTAACCGTGTGATTAAAAACATATTTGAGCCATTTTACGTTTCCTAATGTTAATTAAAGATTGTTGGAAACTTAGCGTCAGAAGATAAGTAAGAATTTTAAGTAAGAAGTTGTTTTGTTATTAAAACACACATGTGAAGAAATTAATTTTAATGTTGTTTGTAATAATAATTGAGGTCAGGTCAGGTGAAAACATTAAAATTAATTTCTTCACATGTGTGTTTTAATAACAAAACAACTTCTTACTTAAAATTCTTACTTATCTTCTGACGCTAAGTTTCCAACAATCTTTAATTAACATTAGGAAACGTAAAATGGCTCAAATATGTTTTTAATCACACGGTTAATTTTCAGAATTTTCCACCTCGCTGTCTTTGAAGGCCAATATTTACCAAAGTAGCCCATTAAGTTGTATTTTTTTTTAAATTATTAAATAAGCTGCGAGCCTGGCGCATTCTTTAGATGTACTTAGGAATCATGGAGTTGCCTAGTTAAGTTTTAATTTAAAGTTGAAAATTAAGTCAATTTCACCGAACGTAAACTCTTCAATCTTATACTCAAAATTTTATAACTTCCATCAAAGTTACGAAGCTGATTATTACAAATATATATAGCTCGACTACCACTGACTGACTGACTGACTGACTCACTCACTCACTGATTGACCGTCCCGTTTAGTCTGAAGGAGTTCCCGGAGGTGAAAGTGATGTAGGGGGGAATTGTATAGTTTAGTGATTGGACCAGAGGAAAACTATAGGGAAGTGAAAAAAACAAAATGGCGGCGGGTCACGTGATGCCATCTCCGCCATTTTCCAACCGATTTCGTTCAAATTTGGAACACGCGTCACATGGTCGACCTACTTTGTGATGAAATTGAAAAACAGAAGAAAAACAAAATGGCGGCGGAAATATAGCCGATTGAAAATTTTGACATTTCAGACCAAACTTTGACGAATTAGCTGGCCTAGCACGAGCGCATGAGGAATATCCAACCAATTCCACTTCGTAGCATATATGATGTAGTATACCAGAAAATTGACATTTTTGGGAAAAACAAAATGGCGGACGAGCAGTAAACAATAATATTTTCTCCATATATTTTCCTATACGAAACGAAAGGATTACTGGCGTGCGGTAAATATCTATCAGTAACTATAGCGAGGCCGAAGGCCGAGCACCCTCCGGCGAGGCCGCAGGCCGAGCTCCGCGTAGGGCGAAGCCCGAAGCGATAGAACACCGCGAGGCCGTAGGCCGAGCTCCGCGTAGGGCGAAGCCCGAAGCGTCCCCTTGCCAAGCAGAAATAACTCCCCACCCTCCAAGTAACTTTTGCGAGGCCGAAGGCCGAGCCGTGCTGCGAGGCCATAGGCCGAGCTCCGCGTAGGGCGAAGCCCGAAGCGTCCCCTTGCCAAGCAGAAACAACTCCCCACATTCCAAGTAACTTTTGCGAGGCCGAAGGCCGAGCCGGCCTGCGAGGCCAAAGGCCGAGCTCCGCGTAGGGCGAAGCCCGAAGCGTCCCCTTGCCAAGCAGAAAAAAACTACCTACCTTCCAAGTAACTTTTGCGAGGCCGAAGGCCGAGCCGGCCTGCGAGGCCATAGGCCGAGCTCCGCGTAGGGCGAAGCCCGAAGCGTCCCCTTGCCAAGCTGAAAAAAACTACCTACCTTCCAAGTAACTTTTGCGAGGCCGAAGGCCGAGCCGGGCTGCGAGGCCATAGGCCGAGCTCCGCGTAGGGCGAAGCCCGGAGCGTCCCCACGCTACTACTACGATAATGTTTATTTAGTTGCGGCGCCTACAACACGAAAACAAAGCAGTCTCGCGGGCCGCGCGCGGCCCGCGCACCATGCAACACCTAGTTTTATTCATAAAAGTACAACTCATGAAGACTCATTTAGAAAAAAAAAATCTTGGAAGAGGCTTCTATTTTTTTTTCTAGAGATTATTTTATTGGTCACATCAAAAATTGTTAAAAATTCAGAAAATAATTCATAACTCGAAAACTACGAATATTCGCGGAACATACATGGGGGTGATTCGGATACCCCACGACACGAGGGACTTAAATTTTTTTGTTTAACGTCACTCTTCCGGCCACCCTGTATATAATAATAATAATAATAATACGACCATGTTGAGGGCCCATCTAGTGAGGGGCGAGTCACCGCCTGCCAATTTTTTCATAACTTCGAGACAATGTGATCATGGCAGGTGTCCGACGTCTCGCTCTATAGACCAGACTGACTGACCCACCAACACCCCAAACCAATAGCCCCAATTAAGTTGTAATTTCCAATCACTGCAATAGTTTATGCACCTGACGGGGTCTGTCATTGAGTGCAGTCAGATGCGCTCAGAGACGGCTCCCGCTAGATGCATCACATATCTCTTCAAATTAAAGTTCTCTAAGGGGCCTCTACGCGTTGGACCTATGTCTCCGTGCAAGCCTTTCAAAGGACCGGGTTTTCTTAAACCCGTGAAACCTAGAGAGATACATAATAATAATAATCATTATATACGAAGATAACCTAACCTAAACCTACGGGCTACACACAACCCTCCCAAATCCCTAAACGAAATAACTCGACGATCCACGCAATAATCGAGATATCAAGGGAATCCTTGCTAAGGGCTCAAAACTTCACAAACACGACTTTTTTCGACGTTCGCGGACACGTGATTAACTTTTTTTTTTTTTTCTCTAATTGTTTAGGGATTTTTTTGTACACATAAAGTGACGATGCCAATCCCATCGTACCTATTCTAAATTAACTTAAATTTTATAAAAGATCGAGAACAGCATTTTAGCTGGGCCTGAAGTTGGCTCAGCTAAAATGCCGTGGAATATACCTACATCTAATTTGCATAAACCTAAACTATTGATAACATGCTCTCTTTTTGTCTACGCGCGTTAGGCCAGTCATTAAAGGAGTTGACCCTAGCAGTAACTCATCTATCTATGAAATTTGGCACAGTGATAGAGTACCATATGTAGATTGGAATTGACATAGAATCCAATAATTTGTAGAAACGGAAGTTAGGTATTTTCAAGGTCAAACTTAAATTACGTGGTATCAATTACAGGAAAATTGCTCTATCCAAAATTCTTTTTTTACAAGTTCTAGTTACCTATAGGCATGTGTTGACAGAATATCCAACCATATTTCCATATGGAAATATATATATTTTAATAAAATGTGTTTTTTTGCCGTAATTTCCAAGGGATAATTACTCACTCCAATTTCTATTTAATTATGTATTTAAAATATTACTTTCGAAAGTAGTTATGAATATCCAATAAAAAATCCAGACCGAAAAGCGTTATCCAGAAATTGACGAAAAATGGGGGTTTCCAAAAATGCTCAGCCCGATTTTTCTTGTCATTATGAACAGACTATCTTATTAAAACTGCTTTTCAAGTTTTCCAATAAAAAATGCAGGCGAAGCTCAAAATATCAAATAGAGTTGTATTCAAATATTTCTAATCAACGCGGCGGTGCATGCGCCACTGCGCGCGGATCGCTACTGCGGCCGATTAACAACCTTATTCCTATTACACGTACAGAACAGCGGGAACGCGGACGAGAAATTGGACGGAGCAGAGAAGATATTTGGAGATGGGATTCTGTTGTCTACTCATATACAAATAAGGTTAATTGTAGATTAACTCTTTACTAAAGTCCAGTAAAGATCCATGCGGACAAGCGTTTTCTAGAAATCGACGAAAAATTAGAGTTGAGAAAAATGCTAAGTTCGATTTTTCTTATCATTATGAACATACTTACGATCTTAGTCGAACTGTTCTTCAAATTCAAAGTCAATTTATAATAAACCTTATTCCTATACAAGTAGAAAATATCTATCGCATCGGTAACGTCGACTGGAAGTTGAACAAATATTTTGGAGATAGGATTCTGTACTCTACCTACAGTTATACGAATAAGGTTTATTTTAGGTTAACTCGTTACCGAGTGGTGAAAGCTCGACCGACCTACGCCAACATGCACAAAACTTTCTAATCTAGCCCGTATTATCGGCGCATAAGTACGACAACATTTCAAGGTTAGTACGGACATAGCAAAACAAATGGTAACACTTGCAGTACGATTTCAACTCTTACGACGCAGATAATAAGAACGGTTCAAAGTGTTACACTTGATCTGATTTTGGAATGTTTTAAGTAAGCTCGACCGACACAACAGTACCTACGCCAACATACACAAAACCATTGTAATCTAGCCCGTATCATCGGCGCATAAGCGCAACATGTCAAGTCAAGGTTAGTACGGACAAAAGCAGATAAATAGTAACACTTTCAGTACGATTTCAACTCTAACGACGCAGATAGATATATAGATTGGAGCGGTCCAAAGTGTTACAACTTGATGTGTTTTTATGTGTACTTACTAGGTACCTACTACGTGGAATGTTTAAGTAAGCTCGACCGAGACGATAGTACCTACGCCAACAAACACAAAACGTAATCTAGCCCGTATCATCAACGCATAAGTACGACAACATATGTCAAGGTTAGTACGGACAATGGCAAAACACTTTTTTTTCGCCGTGTGATCTCGTTTGGTGTGCGTGTATCAAATTATTTCTTAAAATTATAATTATCTGTTATATAAAACCCTACTGTATTGTGATATTATTAGAATCAAAATAGATTATCAGTCAATAAGTGATTCAGCGGAACGGTGCGCCGTGCTACATGCGATCGGACCCCCCTCACCCCCTCGAGTAACAAAGACAGCTTGTTATTTTTCAACTCGCTCGCACATCGACTAAGGGTATATTTGCGTGCGGCATAGGTCTTATTACTTACGTCATACTGACGACTACAGCTAAGCAAATTTAAATTCTACACTTGTACGATGAGCGTGAGATATTCACCTACTAATAATATGTAATCGCAACTGCAACCACAAAAATCTACAAGTGAGGGTGATCTGCCTAATATACTAACCAAATTCCAAACACAATTAATTTTTCAATTCGACGAATTGATAACCTCCTCCTTTTTTTGGAAGTCGGTTAAAAATACAAAATAAAACACGAAACAAAATACAAAACAAAAAATAAATAAAAAAAAACAATAAAAAAATATATTTAGCTAAGGATCGAACCCGGAACCGCGTGCACGGGAGGCGACCGCTCCAGCCACTAGACCAATTCGTTCGCTGTTTAGCCCGGCGAAATTACCAAGCATATCTCATGCACCAGCGTGAGACATGAACGGACCGCTCCGTCTAGATTTCGACAAAATTGCAAGTAATCTAGTACAGACAGATTCCCAGCTCTCCTAATACACCTACTTCGGTATAAATGAGTTCAGAGTTTATGCTCAAATAAAATTCAAAGATAATTACAACAAAATGTTTGATAAAATACTAACCAAATTCGAAACACGATTAAAATAAAATACAAAATAAAACACGAAACAAAAAAAATGTATATTTAGGCTAAGGATCGAACCCGGAACCGCGTGCACGGGAGGCGACCGCTCCAGCCACTAGACCAATTCGTTCGCTGTTCAGCCCGGCGAAATTACCAAGCATATCTCATGCACCAGCGTGAGACATGAACGGACCGCTCCGTCTAGATTTCGACAAAATTGCAAGTAATCTAGTACAGACAGATTCCCAGCTCTCCTAATACACCTACTTCGGTATAAATGAGTTCAGAGTTTATGCTCAAATAAAATTCAAAGATAATTACAACAAAATGTTTGATAAAATACTAACCAAATTCGAAACACAATTAAAATAAAATACAAAATAAAACACGAAACAAAAAAAACATATATATTTAGCTAAGAATCGAACCCGGAACCGCGTGCACGGGAGGCGACCGCTCCAGCCACTCGACCAATACGCCCGCTGTTTGGCGTGGCGAAATTATCAAACACTATCTCATGCACCAGCGTGAGACATGAACGCGACTAGATTTCGACAAAATTGCAAATAATCTAGTACAGATTCACAACAGGGGCGTTTCTTAAAGCTGGAAGTAACATAAAAAAACACTAAGCGCCCAATTAAGTTAAATACACTCTAAAGGAATCTCTGGGTTAGTTTATCCTAGACCCCCGTGTCGCGAAGAAAACACACACTATATACTCAACTTATACAAAGCAATACGCATATTACATTTACTGCGTTCGTATGTTTCGAAACGATGACGATAATAATAATTAAATTGCGATGTTTAGATCAACCTCCTACATACATACATACATACATACATACATACATACATACATACTTATAGTACGAACAACAGCACATCAATGGTAATACTCGCTCGCATTCGCACGATTTCAACTCTTACGACGCAGATAATAAGAATGGTACTTAGTCCAAAGTGTACATCTTCTGTTAGCTGTACCTATTAACCTACTTTAAGAAACTCGCCCGCCGCGCGACCGGTTTTCGACGCCCCTCGCCCGCCTCGGGCCCCGCGCTGGCCTGCACTTGATAGGTATTTCGAAATAATGGTGTTCCGCCTGGATATTTTGTTGGATTCTTTTGAAATCAGGTTATTTGTGGGTATCTCATTACAATTGTAAAAAATATCTGATAGAGTAATTTTCCAGAGATAGTTAAAAGACAAATTCTGTATAATGAATTGTTTCATTTGGATTTTTTTGTTGGATTTTCGTACTTATACTAGAAATAATAATTTCAAGGCATATTAAAAACAGAAACCCGGCGGAGCAATTATCCTATGGAAACTACGGCCAAAAAAGACATTTTATTAAAATACCTACACTTTCGAATTAAAAAGTAGTTTTACTTATGAATGTACAGAAGCACACTAATAAAATACAATTTATGGAAAAAAAATTATGCCCATAACATTGTTCCAGAAAAAGATACGGTATAATGTTGAATTTCAATTAAAATAAGTAACTTCCGCCTCGAAATATTATTGGATTCTCTGACAATTGTTCTTATAAATATGCTATTAAGTATACAAAAAAGTTTCATCGATAGAGGAGTTATTGTTGGGGTCTCCATACAAACGCTCGCCAGAATGACTGGCCTACGTACCGGACACATTCCATCAAAATATGTTGCAAGTCTTCCTTGGTCCCACAATCTTCGCAGTTGGGAGAATCAACTTTGCGCATTAGGAATGCAAAAGATTTTGATGGAATATGTCCGGACCGCAATCTATGTGCAGTAATTATATTCTGTCTACTTATTTTACTTGCAGAAAACCAGGGTATATGAGGAGATTCAGACTGAATACTTTTATACCATATGCCTTTAGTTTTTGATCTTTCATCATAATACTCCTTCCAAATTTCTTTACATCTAAATTTAAATTTATGTAGAACTTCCGAATAGTTAGGTAGGACGTTTGTGGGTATACCTTCTTCCACTGCCAATTTTGCTAGTCTGTCAACCTCCTCGTTGCCCGGTAAACCAATATGAGATGGTACCCATTATATTACTAAACTTATACCTTTCTTTGTAAATTCGTTGATTTGATTTAAAATACTATATGCTACATGAAAACCACTCTTTCCCGCGACACATTTAGTTATGTGTTGTAAAGCACTCTTACTATCTGTAAAAATCACAATTTTTTTTTTGTTAAGGTTAGAAGCATAAGATAAAGCCATCGATATTGCACGTAGATAGAGATATTGCATATAGTTCGGCTGTCATTATAGAAACATTAGTATTGATTAACTTAACGTGATCGTTAATCAATAAATACCACATTTTCACTAAAAAGTAGCTAATGTCGTTTCGCGCGCTTTTCAAGGAATCCCGTGGAGAGAGAAACCTACTTTTTTTTTGTAAAATTCTTCCCAGAGGGAAAGGCAAAGCCAACTAGAGCATACAGCCTAGTCTGATGTTATAGAATGTTACACAACCCTCCCAAAACCCTAAACGAAATATCTCAACGATCCACGTAATCACTGAATTATGCAAGGAAACCTTGCTAAGAGCATAAAACTTCACAAACACGACTTCTTTCGAGCACTCCAATTAATAGAAACGTTCGCGGACATCTCCTGATTAACTTAACGTGACCATTAATCACTAATTAAATGCAACGGGAACTATTTAATTAGGAAAAAGTAACTACAAATGTCGTTTCGCGCGCTTTTCAAGGAATCCACACACAAGTCAATTGTCCTGTCAATCAGTGTTGCCAGACCTATGGAAAATCCGTAAACCTCACAAATTGTATTCAACTTAAATAAATGAATAATAGTTTAATCCAATTTTGGCAAGCAGTAAATGTAATTTTGATTTCGTATTTACATAGCTTTTCTAATAAAACTATTATTTCAGAAGATATTATTATCTAGTAGCTTAGCTATATGATGTCCAAACGTATGTAAGCTTATTCGTGATGTGGATGTCGCAGTCAACTGGTAGGTGTTGCCTAGGAAAA
This sequence comes from Tachystola acroxantha, assembly GCA_963506565.1. Classification (NCBI taxonomy): domain Eukaryota; kingdom Metazoa; phylum Arthropoda; class Insecta; order Lepidoptera; family Oecophoridae; genus Tachystola; species Tachystola acroxantha. The sequence goes on from OY735874.1 coordinate 9,412,769, forward strand.
ACTATTACCAAATATTAAGGGTATTTTTCACGATAAAATTATAAATTATAGATATAAATATGCCAAAAAAAATGCATTGCATATGTTTTTGGTAAAACTATATTTAGGCATATAAGTAATATAATATAGAATTTTCTAAAAAGTCGTATTTTGAAAACGTGATTTGTTCTTTTCTACCAATCAGTGTATCTGACAGTGACAGCATTTCTATAATCCATTGCTCGGATGCTGTAACAAGAATTATAATATTAGGAACCAATGAATTTCAATTTAATAAGTACGTCCACGCGTTTCGGAGAAAAAGGCCAACGAAGGGCAACAAAGTGTCCCTTCCTATAAGGGTTCCTTTTTTACTTTCGAGGTACGAAACTCTAATCATGTCAATCGAGAGAATCAATCCTTTTGCACAAAGTAATAGACTTAGTAAGTAAGTAATAAATTAAACTAGGTATTTTAAATTAGGACTAGCTAAATACTACTGTAATTCCCATACATACAGGGTATCCCAGAAATCGACGTCAAGCCGGAAACGCGTGATGGGCCAAGTGATAACAGTTATCAGAAAAATATAAAAAAAATCCAAGTCACGTATTTTGATAATTATTAGCATTTAAAAAAATTCGAGAAAAACGACATCCTTTGATGGTTTTTTAAGTACAATTATTACAAATCTTAACTTTAAAAAAAAAAATCTTTGATGTAACCCTTAATAATGCTTCTCTAAATTCTAGTCTAAAACTGAAAGCCAACTGCCCCAGTTCAGAAGAAAATGATAACTTTTTGACCTATCAAGTTTTGAAATTTTTTCTTTGCCATACTTTAATCAACTAAGTATTCTGAAAAAAAATGTACTACGCCTTTATGGCAAGTGATCTCAAAAGTTGGCGCAATCCACGACGATTCCAAAATGGTATGACACTTACCAAAATATTGCTTTAACAAGGCCATTTTGATTTGTTTTTGTAAACTATCCCCAAAACTGGGCAAATTTTTCTTACTTCAAATTTGAGCGAAACAGGTAGTGACGCTATTTTGCTAAGTGTGAGCGGAACAAAAATCATTTCCAGGTAGTCAAAGGCCACCAGGGGGGTGACCGCGACTTCAATCGTTTTCGTTATAGTTTTCATTTTGACACTTGAACGATATACATTGCTGCGCATCGTTGTCGTTTGTTAAAACTTGCAAAAACATAGCAGCAATGTATAGCGTCCATGTGTCAAATTGAAAGCGATTACGATAACGATTGGAAGTCGCGGTCACCCCACAGGAGGCCATTACAGTTGTGACTCATTGCTTTTTAAGATTAGGATTGGTTTCATTTTTAAGATTTTTAAATATAAAGCATCCACTTGCCAGAAAGGCGTAGTACATTTTTTTTCAGGATAGTTGATTAAAGTTGGGCAAAGGAAAAAAATTCAAAACTTGATAGGTCAAAAAGTGATCATTTTCTTCTGAACAGGCAACGTTGGCTTTCCGTTTTAGACTAGAATTTAGAGAAGCATTATTAAGGGTTACATCAAAGAATTTAAAAAAAAAAGTTATGTTTTGTAATAATTGTACTTAAAAAACCATCAAAGGATGTAGTTTTTCTCGAATTTTTTTAAATGCCAATAATTATCAAAATACAAGACTTGGATTTTTATTTTTCTGATAACTGTTATCACTTGGCCCTATCACGCGTTTCCGGCTTGACGTCAATTTCTGGGACACCCTGTATATTGTGGAACAAAATATATTTTTTGGGAATTTTTTACCAACACTGAGTTTTATGTCATACATTATAAAAATACTTTTCGAGGTTATTTTGATATTTAGGCACTGTTTCCAAGCAAAATTACAGCGCGTTGCAACGTGTTGATTATGTATAAACTAAGTACCGTACGTTTTAAAACATAGAACGTTAAGGAATGGAAAATACTGACCTATGAAACGAAATATTTGGATCATTGCATTCTCATCTATTTTTCCACCCCTGTGCACAACAAACCCCCTTAGCAATGATGATATAATAACGACAATATGTTTCGATCTAATATATGACTACAAACACGAGATCTAACACATAAAATGGTGCTAAAACAATAATTTATCATAATTTACAGCAACGTAAAAACGATCTGTCATTTTGGTGCCGGTGACAGTTAGTTTCAATAACGAAAAACTGGCTACGCCGATAAGGACAGAATATATATATGAATCTTTCTCTCTCATGCTTACGATATCCATATTATGTTGTTATTGTCGCTCGAGAGCGAGACAGAAACCACATTCCCTCTATAGGATTCTCTCTCTACGGCATCCAACCAAACATCTAAGTGTCAATTAGCTGAGTGGTTGAACACAATGTTCAACACTACAGCTAAACGACGCTCAGCGGACTGGTTGGAAGTCAATTTGCAAATTTTAGTAACAGGTTCTTACCGCGATTTAGACTGAATTATGAGATATTTCGACACCGTTACAATCATCATGATCACAAGACATACTAACTGTGTTATTATTAATTTTGAAACATTATTCACACACAATAGCATAATATCAACAAATTACGATCAAATTACCGTGATAATTATTTTTATACTTAATCGCTTAATTTATTTCAAAGTTTTCTTTAAACATTATCTCACTGAAATCACTGGTATGTTGCTGCAATATTTGAATTTTAATGCTTGGAAATTATTTTTCACTATAAAACAACTAGCAATGTTCATATAATATCAGCTGTCGACGCCATCTTGTAAACAAAATGAAACTAGCGCCGCCGTGGCGGAGAATCATACTAAGTCAACACAGCGGCTTTTCAGTCAGCTGAGGTGTTGAACGTTTTATGCGCCATAATGATCCAACCACCCAACTAGCTGATTGGATGCCGTCGTTCAATAAACGTGCTAGCTGTTCAATCACACGTCTATTTCAACCATATGACTGCGACATGGACACTCGACTCTCGGCTCACTAATTATTGTACCACAAAGAGGAGGTAGGTAGTGCACTATTTTCAATTTTTCAAAATTATCGTTGTCAACACTGAGAGTGACGTGATTAATGGCACAGATTAAAGAAAGATATAAGTTTTCTATTCATGGCGGTATGCTATGCTAGCTGCTTACATTTTGAATTTAATGTGTATTTAATTTTGTAGGGTTCGTTTGATGAGATTTTCTGTTTTCAATTCACGCGTAAGTACTTCGGTCGATTTTATCTGAAGAAATGAATAGTACCTATTGAACAGTCATTGTATCTTTGTAGTGTAATAAATATTGGCACGAAATAACTGGTTATTATTATCCGATTTACTTTTTCTCGATATTCAATGAATATTATATTATGTTTTGTCTGTTGTAGGAGCGAAATGGCGAACCAGTGGGGACAGAAAGCAGAAGAATTAGAAATTTCAAACAAAGTTGCTGGATTGGGTTTGAATAAGAAGCCGCTTAACCAAACAAGTGATTTCGATGAATCCCCTGACGCGGCGAACCCGGCTGAAGCATCTCTATTGATGAAAATCATTAGACAGGGCCTTGTAGAGTCGAAATTAGATATTGAGATTCAAAGGAAAAACCCAAATTCGCCTCTATATTCTGTGAAGACATTTGAAGCACTACATCTGAAGCCTAACCTTCTTAAAGGTGTTTATGCAATGGGCTTCAATGCACCATCAAAGATTCAAGAAACTGCCTTACCCACACTGTTAGCCGACCCCCCACAAAACATGATTGCACAGTCACAGTCTGGGACAGGTAAGACTGCTGCCTTTGTATTGGCTATGCTGAGTAGAGTTGATTCTACCAAAAACTATCCGCAAGTTCTGTGCCTTAGTCCCACCTATGAGCTTGCAATCCAAACTGGTGAGGTGGCTGCAAAAATGGCCAAGTTCTGTCCTGAGATAAAACTTAAATATGCAGTAAGAGGTGAGGAAGTCCCTAGAGGAACAAAAATTGTTGACCACATAATTATTGGAACTCCTGGCAAAATGCTAGACTGGGGTGTTAAATTTGGAATGTTTGATTTGACCAAAATTAAAGTGTTCGTTTTGGATGAAGCTGATGTAATGATTGATAGACAAGGACATCAAGATCAGTGTATTCGAATTCACAAATGTCTGCCATCAACATGTCAAATGATGTTCTTTTCCGCGACATATGATAGTGCTGTAATGGAATTTGCTGAAATTATTGTTCCCAACCCAATAATTATAAGACTGCTACGGGAAGAAGAATCTTTGGACAATATTAAGCAGTATTATGTGAAATGCAAAGGTTCAGATGAGAAATATAGAGCTATCTGTAATATTTATGGTGTCATTACAATTGGGCAGGCAATTATATTTTGCCATACAAGGAAGACTGCTGGTTGGTTGTCAGAAAAAATGTCCAAGGATGGTCATTCAGTAGCTGTGTTGTCAGGGGAATTGACAGTGGAGCAAAGAATAGCTGTGCTAGATCGTTTCAGAGCTGGTCTCGAAAAGGTCCTGATAACAACCAATGTCTTATCTCGCGGCATTGATGTGGAACAGGTGACTCTAGTTGTCAATTTTGATATGCCAATGGACATGGACAAGAAAGCAGACTGCGAGACATACCTGCACAGAATTGGGCGTACTGGCCGATTTGGAAAGGCGGGCATTGCCATTAACTTGATCGATTCATCATTGTCAATGCAGATATGCTTGGACATTGAAGCTCATTTTGGAAAGAAGATACAACTCCTTGATATTGAAGATGCAGAAGAAATTGAAAAAATTGGGGCATAGATTCCTTTTTTGTATATAAAAGCATAGATTTAATTGAACATTTATTTTTGGTACTTATATTCAAATAAGCTTAACTTATCATTGTTCGGTTCGTATTAAAATACTTATTGCACATGAAACCTAATAAAAATATGATACATTGAAGAGAGTTTATAATGACATAATAAAACATTAAACTAAAATGGTATGGATGGACCCCACTGGTCCACAGAGATTGTCACTGATTGCAATTTTTATCATTTATGTCTTCTTTTTGACAAGAGGATACTATCAGGCTCAGATCCATACTAAGTGTGAATTATAAATGTATTATTGTTAGCACCATCAATGCCAAAGTATGTAAAACACGCGTTTAGTATCAGCAGCTAAGGTTCAGATATGTGGTAGATGCTGATGACAAGTGGGGTCTATCCTGAACTCTAATTATCTATACAATATTTTTTTATTGTATTAACGTGAGCCTTGTGCTGCAGGCTCCGGGTTTGCAGCTCCTGATATCATCACAAAGATTGCTATGGGCACTATGTACATCCACTGAAAAAAGGAAAGTCAAATATAAATAAACTATTCCAATGCCATACAAAAACCCAGAATGTGATTCAATTATATTTTACTTACATATTTAGCTAAAAAGGACCTGTTATCCTTCACCTCCCCTTTTTCCCTCGCGTCCCTCTCTCTCTCTATCTTTTGTATGTAGGAAGTTGTATCTGGTCTGTGGTAAAAATATTAATATAAAAATAAACAGGGTCTTAAAATTTTGTAAATAGCCAGATGTGAATCAAATAAAATATAGAAAATATACGTACACAGGAGCCTGCTCAACATAGTGAAGATAGAACTTTGAATTTATTTCATATTCATTGTTACTGCCCAGTTGTATCGGGTGAGAGTTGTTTGTTGCTTGGAAGCCAATGGCTATAACTGCTCCACTCGGCAGCACCCAGGCATTGATAACATCTGAAAGGCCATTATCCAGGAATGCCTGTGCCTTGATAGACGACAGAAATTCTGTCTCTTTGTTATCAGCGGATGTGACTACAGTTCTGAGGGTGTAAAACCCATTCAATTCTGATACTTTCTGAAATTAAAAAATTAATCTCATATTACTGATACCGGATAAATCTGCCATTTTAAAGCTAACATAACAATGATCAATTTGAATTTAAGGCCTTTTCTTCTTCAGCTAAGTGGTAAGATATCTTACAACTTAAATGATGTAGATTTTACCTTCAAGTCTTCAATATGTTTCTCATTGAAGGATATTTGCTCGATGACAGATGTCCCAGCTCGGATACTTTTCAAGGAAACGCTGCCACGAGAGCAATACTTTTGGTTGTTACAATTTAACGAATGTTCAATTTTTATGTTTAACCAGCCGTCATAATCAATGCAAGTCTGAAACCAATTGTTATCATTTAACAGAACGGCGAAATAAATAATTTAATGTCAGATTCAAAGGATAATGTGTTTAGTAATGTAGGTAAGTAATACTTACCTACATTACTAAGTATATTATAATAATGCTTCTCACAAGACTACAAGTTAAAAACTTACCGCATATTGAAATAACCTAAATACGCAAATAATTGCAAGATATTTCATTTTCCAACGTATAAACTGTGTTATTCTTGTATAAATATCAAACAACTGTAATTTTAAAGTCTGTTTTATCGATTTAAAGAGTTATTTCACTACTGCAAGAAGAAGCAATAAATAAAGAAATATTTATTTTTGATTTTTGTTCGTTCCGTTCCACCAGCTGTCGTTCGCACAGATTACCCCGGTCGTTCGTTCCACAACCACAAATTAATTACTTTGGCGAGTTTGGCGTTGCTTTGGCGTAGCTACCGTATTCCGTAAAGCAACCGTAGAGGGAAACTTTTTTTATAAAGTTGCCAGTTCAAAAAAGAATCTAAAAATCTGTAACTTTCAAAAAGTCTGTACAATTAATGAAATGAAAACTCACTGGGCTCGATGTAAAGATATCGCACGTTGGATCTCTGTGGTGCTGAACCTTGGCTGGCTGAGCGGAGGAGGTTTTGCGAATCGTTGTCGGCCATGTACACGAAAAATTAGAGGTTTCCTAATTGTTTTTCCGAAAGAAAATTTACGTATGTTACTATACTACCATTTCCCGAAGGAATGCTATGAAAAACAGCGAAGAAAGAAATACTTAAAGTAAATTAGCTCGCTGAGTAATAATACTACTGTATGTAATGTAATGTACTATTTATTTATGTTACTCGTAGAGAGATAAAATGTTACACTGTGATAATTTAGGTTAAGTTCCGCTACTGGCCGCTAGGGGTGTAATGTAACATTAATTCCCACCAACCACGAACCTTGTAGGTAATATTAATAACCGGACCTACTCATACTCTCTAGCGGTGGAATTTACTAGGGCAATCGATCGTAGTGTTTAGGCTGCTTTTCCACCATAATATGTGCTATGCAGTTATGCTGTGCTGCGAGAATGCGAAAGCTAAGCTTGGTAAGCTTAGTCTCGTGGTGTGTGTGTGTGTATGTTTAAAACATGAAAATTGGGTACATGTTCATCATTTCAGCGTCACATCCTGTTTTATTAATATTATTTCCCATAATTAATTTGATTTTGATCAGTCACATTTTCAGGTGTCAGGTTGGCGCGGCCCCCTTCAAACAAATTATGACACTCCGTCACTAATTCCAGCATAAGCGGTACATCCGTCCAGGATAGGCCTCGAGGACCTGGGAGTTCGTCCGCGCCATTCTGTCGGTAATCGTCCCCGTCCTATAGATAGAGATCCAAAAATAGTGGTTTAACGAAAACTGAGGATTAGGTACGTTTTAATAACTTATTGTAGACCGTCCTAACTGGTACTCAACCTACTTGTCTAGGGTAGCCCGTGTGGTTTCGTTTTAATATTAACTTAGGTAACCTACATGTAACTTCTATCTAACAACAAGTGTCTCTTTTTGTTGTTGTTAAAATAGTGCTAAGTAGCGCGGATCATTTTCTTCGGATCAGTTGCCACCTCAGAGAAATAATGACGTTGCCACCTAACTAAACCTGTAAACTCATGATTGCTGTTACAATTAACGAACGTTAGTAGTTTACGATAGCAACTTATAGGAAGAAATATTCCTGTTACCTAACCTACCAGAGCAAGCTACATCTCTAATTTTCGATTTGAGTTAATGTAAAGGAAAGTTGGGAAGTGAACAAATTGTGAGCACGCAGGATGAAAGAGTTCGCGCTATTAGTGCCAATGCCGCCCGAACTCCGGGCGCCAATCTAAGTTGTTAATTCCCCGCCGCGCACGCACCCGCGGGATTACAATTGCTCCTAGTATTTACATTGTTGTTACTTGTTTCCGATAAGATTTACCTTTGTTTTGCTATGAATTTGTTGTAATGCTAGGTAGGAATAGGCAGGTAGGTATACTTAAGCTTTATCTAACCGCGATATAGATTTATAAATATTTCTTAACTTTTGAGTAACAGTCATGTACCTAAGTACCTACTTATAGTACGATCTAACACAGAGAAAAGTATGTCTATAGAAGAGTTATTAGTCATAAAGGTTGAGATTTTATTAAAAGGTAGGTTGATGCTCGACTGATCATTAAAATTCTTTACGAATGCGTAGGTACCTACCTACTTACTTATTAATAAAAAAATACTCTGGACTATTATATCTGTCTATACTCTGGACTATATTAATACGTGGTGGCTTCAACCAACAAACCTAGTACCTACCTACTCGTACTTACAAACTTTTAGTTTACCTAATTATGTTAAAAATAATAAAAATAAGTAAGTACTTACCTACTTACTTAAAATAAATGAAAACACACTTATAAATTAAACAACTCTTGCATGAAGTGCTGTACATACTCTCACTACGCAATGAAAATATGGCACAGATTACAATGGGTTTGTGTAGGTTGATGTTCTGTCGACTGTATCGAATATTATACAAATTATGATGTAGGTTCTTACCTACAACTAGATACATAGACTGCTACACTTAAATTTCAACAAATCAACAACAAAAAACTCTAATGATACCTTGATAACGAGTTCAAGTTATGCACCCATGGCTTCTGTTATGTTTTATGTTATAAGCGTTTATCAACTTGACCTCTGGCTAGACGATTGGGTCTCGATTATCAACTACAAACAAGACTCGTACCTACAATTTAAAAGCGAGCAGTAATGGAATAGCAACCAGTAGACGTGTAAATTCAGACGAGGCGAACTATTTCAAGTAAGAATAAATTAATTTTATTTATACGGAGTGTAACGGCATATCTTATTTATCGAATAATAATAAATTAAGTAATATTTCGTATTCTTGTACAATGTCGCTAAGTTAAGTAGCTTTGACTTTCGTTGTCGCTACTATAATAGAAAAAGAAAGACAATTTTATGGGATTGACATAGATTTCATTCTATTCCACTAGCGTTAACAAAAGTCAAAGGCACTCGGCTGAGCCCCCAGCCTAGGCTCCGCAGCCCTAAGGGCCGGCGTATAACGCCACGGCGCGGCGCCGTGTCACGGCGTCTGTCGGCCCCGTCTACCGGTGCACGATGTCGGCCGGCGGCGCCGGTCACAGGCGGACAACATTCGTGCCGGCGGACGGCGCCGTCCACTGGCGCGGTACACGGCGTCGTCCGCCGGCGCCGTTCTGTTGTACGCTAGCCCTAGGCCGATCACTAGCCCTGATCCGTCCTAGCTGATCGGTACGAAATGTATGAAATATCAAAAATAGTGCGCGAAATTAGAAAAATCGTAGAACAAAAGTTATTCAGTTACCGACACTGAGGACCCTCCCTTCGGCTATATCCTTTCCGTTACAACTGTAGGATATATATGACAGATCTACTACGTTTCATATTTAACTCATACACATAAGTATTTCGTACTATGTGACTTAGATAACAGTTAAAGATATATATGGTGTCATTGTGGTTATCTAGTTAGACAGATTAAGTGACCATTGGGTATATAAGTAGGTAGGTAATATAAAGTACCTACATTGCCCCTTTACTAAATACTATGCCAGCTAAGACTAGCACTTTACCATTTACAGAATTTACCAATAATATAAATGGCTACTAAAAAGTTCGCTGGTCCTTCCCCTTACACATTCAAACCATCTTATCCCGAGGAGGACTACCCGCACACAGAGTAAGTAAATTATAATTTTTAGGTTTGTGAACTCTCTAATACTTATAGCTACAGGTTATTATAAAGCCTATATTTTTTATTACGATATTTTTTTTACATTTTACAACAAAAGTTGTCCACGTACTGATACTGAACGCTTCGACTTAGGTACAGTCGACAGCAGATCAATGGTAACACTTGCAGTACGATTTCAAGTCTTACGACGCAAATAATAAGAACTGTCAAAAGTAAAAAGTGCTATCCGTTACACCCTGGACTTGTCGGCTTATTCCACTAATCCCCGTTGACAATCCCCGTCAACGGGGATTAGTGAACTTTTTGTTCATTAATCCCCGTTAACGCCAATTGGAGCTTATAATGGGGATTAATGAACTAAAAAGTTCATTAATCCCCATTACGTTAAAAATAAAATACTAATGTATGAATCAGGTACCTTCTATTTATTATTGGATTAGAACTCACTTATTGATTATTTTTATAATCAAATTAAATTTAAGCCTGATTACAATACTTACTTAAAAAAAATTACTTAAATATTTACAAAAAGAAAAAAATCAGAGTCACAAACGTTGCTATCAACTTTTATATTACCTGTACTATTTTCGGTACCTAATTCCAATGGTTACTCGCCATAGATAATACATATCTACTCACAGCAGCATTGCAGAAAAAACAATGAAAAGCATTAATCGCGACAAATGACAATGCCAGATTCTGCCCCACCATCAACCGCAAGTTGTACAAGATAACGAATAAATGTAAAAATATATCCGTTTTTTATTAAAATTATTGGTTTAAAATATAGTTTTGTACAAGTTGCGATTAGAAAAAAACCAGCTTAATTAAGAATTCAGAAAATAGTAAGAAATCGAAGCGATTTATTGATTGTTTTTGTTACTCTTCTATAGGAGTTGCTAGAGTAGTAGAAAATGATACAGATTATGATTATGCAATATGAAACCTGTAATAAGTCCCCAACAAAATGATAGGTACAGCTTAAATGGTCACGTAGTTTTGTAGGTGGGGCAAAGCTCCATTGAAATGTGGCAATGTCTTTTAACTATTAAACTGTGATTTTAATACCTACTATTAAAATGTAAAATCTGTGATTACTTGAAAGTAACTATCTGTATTTTATTTTATAGTACTTATGTTTTCTTATTAATAGCTCTGTCATTTTACTGAAGAAACGTAACTAATAGTTAAAAATCAGATTTTATTATAAATGGTGATGAATCGGTTGCTCAGGCTCCGAGGAGCTCTGAATGTTTTTAAAATAGTCAAGGTAATATAAAAGTTGATAGCAACGTTTGTGACTCTGATTTCTTTTTTTTTGTAAATTATTTTTAAGTAATTTTTGTTTTAGTATTGTAATCAGGCTTAAATTTAATTTAATTTGATTATAAAAATAATCAATAAGTGAGTTCTAATCCAATAATAAGTAGAAGGTACCTGATTCTTTATTTTTTATTTTATTTTTATTTTCTTTATTAGGGAAAACTACAGCTATTTTTAACGTAATATTATAAGCTCCAATTGGCGTTAACGGGGATTAATGAACAAAAAGTTCACTAATCCCCGTTGACGGGGATTGTCAACGGGGAATAGTGGAATAAGCCGACTTGTCAACCTCATATACTTATCCTATTAGGTGCAATTAGAAGTTAGAGCGTGATTGAGTATAACATTCAAACATACCTACATTTTTGTAATATACTTATTAATGGAATTGCTTCATTATTAATAGGTATGTGAACAATGTGACAGCAAATCACAAGGGAAAGCCCCAAGCACCGGCTGTCTTCGGCGCCTTGTTTGGTCTAGGCAGGGCTGGATCCATCCATCTGTCAAGCATCGTCAACAACCCTCGCGTCGTCCTCAAGTATATCGTCGATGACCAGCCAGAGAAGTTCGAAGATCTCAGAAAATACTGGAACTTGTCTAAAGATGTTGCTTTTATCACGTCAAAGGATGCCGAAAAAGTCTACAAAGACAAGCAGTAAGTCGGGGACTGTAAGGAAAACGTCCGGTTCCGTCTGCGATCTGCGTACATGAAAAGGAGTCGTTTTAGGTCATTTTCTATGAAGCCAGACAGATATGGAATCTCTCGTCTAATAGTTGTGTTTCATACTAGTATAGGTAATGTTCGAGATATGAAATTAGCATTCGCTTTATCTACATATAGCTAATTTTAAAAGGTACTAATAGGTACTATATAGGTAACTTAAATTAAATTGTTAACGTATTAGGTACTGCCCAATAGGTTAATAATTTTTATTTAGTCATTTAGGTAATAAAATACCCGTATTAATTTGGAAGGGGGATGGAGTAAACGTATCCAATAGCAGAAACCCCAACCCTCTCCATACAAATAGTTAATAGATATTCTTATTAGAATAACCAAAATACCATGTTGTTATATATTTCTATATAGTGAATAAATAAATAAATTTAAAAAAACTACTGGTATAATCCATGTGAAATACCTAATTTCACATTATGTCTGGTATAGCGTTAGTGACTCTTAACGCAATTACATTGCAGAGTTAATGTCATCTTCATCGGTTCTCCCACCTACACGCATCATAATATAGTAGTCAACTCTATCGCTAACAACAAGGACGTATTCTGTGAGAAGCCCATCGCTGAAAACATCGAAGACACCAAGAAGTGTTACGAGGCAGCCAAAGCAAAAGGCCGCACATTGTTCGCTGCCTTCAACCGACGCTTTGACCCTTCCTACAGGAGTCTAAAGGACAGGGTCAGGAAAGGAGAAGTCGGTCATGTGCAGATCCTTAAAGTCACAGCCAGAGATTCACCACTTCCGAGTATTGCTTACTTGAAAACCTCGGGTAATTTCATTGAAATACGATCAGACATTGCGTTACAATAAACCTAAAGGAATAGTGAACACATTGGGTTACCTTTTACCTTTACAAAACATTACAACAGAATTATTGGTAACTACGACTATACACTCACAATTCACATACACAACTAAACTATACGTTTCTTTGGAAGCGATCCGTTTGGAAAGCACTACCTACTTATGTTTTTATTTTAGGGAACCTCCTTTGCAAAGTCTTTTTAATAAACTTTAAACCATCCGACTTGCATCCGACACTCAGCCTCGGAGTATATATTTTCTTTGCTCTGCCTCAACTATTTCTGCCATATGAGCTCCTTCATATAATACGTCTGATGTCGGGATTTGCACCCATTGTGATTTAACTTAATTTTCCAGGTGGTGTATTCCATGACTGTTTAGTGCATGATTTTGACATGGCATGCTGGGTACTGGGCGAGCTGCCGTGCCGCGTGCAAGCCTCGGCCTCTGCTCTCATCCCTGAGGTCAAGGTCATCGACGACTTCGACACTATTGCCTTCCTGCTGACCTTCCCCTCCGGTGCCGTAGTGCTCGGAGACAACAGTCGTTACAGCGCATATGGTTATGATCAGAGACTCGAAGTTTTCGGAAACAAAGGTAGGTACTGAACTCTTTCCATGAATTCGATGTAATAGAAAATTACACATTTTTTAGTGAATTGAATCTAAATATTATTAATATATTATGGAAGCTTTGCGTTCTTGTTATGAATTAGATTGAACTATTGATCATAATATTATATAGAACTAATGTACATATATATGTTAAATATCAAAATGTTTTTTAGGCATGATCAAGGTTGAAAACGACAAACCGTGCAGCCCTCTCGAGATGTACTACGGCCACGATGGCGTCAAGGGCACACCCATCTTCTACTCCTTCCCCTCTCGTTACAAGACAGCATATAGGAACGAACTGGAACACTTCTTAGATGTTGTGCAATGTAAGAATAAGGAATATAATCGAGCCCACTTCCAATTGGATGGATTGTTATGGATCCATCGTTTGTCGATAATTCTTTAATTCTGCCAATGTGACACGGTATGGTTCCGGTTGGATACGATTACTTCTCCTGTATTCGGTGTTGGTGTGCTACGAGTTTGAACCAGCATACCTATGTATGTCAGAATTGTACCCATTGTAAGTGTGTAGAGTTCGAGTCAGAACTAAAATCAATAATCCGTTATTATGCCCAAAAATCAATATACATTATTATCTAAGTCAAAACTCCAGATTGGTTCATGCTCGTAGCACACGAGCATCAAATACAAAGTGGTATCGGTCGTATACTTAAATTATCTTTAGTGAGTATTCATTCATCTACTTACTGCAAATTCTTGAAAATCAACTCGCATTCAGTTTCATTTGGCGTTGTGAATTCCCATATGTTATTTCCTGTAAGGTCGTATGTTTGCTAACCTTGTTCAGGACTTGTTTGGTACTGCACAGACGGAGTCTCCCCAGAAGTGACCAGCTGGCAGTGTCTGGCTGTGAGCAAGATCGCCACCGCCGCCGAAGAGAGTGCCCGCACCGGCAAAACCATCGATATAGACTGGAGGAGAGATGACATTCCTGCCGTCTACTCCTAAAGTTCCTAAACCATCCTTGAACCGACCAATAAATCGTTGTTGAATTATTATTTAAGAGTTTTATTTTCACTTTTATAGTGATTTAGTCACTAAAGAATATAGGTAACTAATATTAGGTAGGTACCTAAGTATAATATTAACCTAAGCTAAGAATTATAAGTGGTCGGTGAGTCGGTGGTAGGGCCGACGCACAACGACGCACAGCGCCATGCGACGGGCGGCGCGGGCGCCGCGCCGCACCGTGGCGTCGTTGTGCGCTGCCCCTGAACTCGTAGACAGACTACCAAATCGCAGCGGTGTACGTGCTATGTGATCTAGAATTCTATATTGAAATGATTTTTTATAGGTTGATACGCTGCAGGCTGTTATGTACTACTAGACTAACTTCCATCTATTTTTATTCAAGAAGAAAATTTGGTCCAAATAGCATTTTATGCATGAAAACATAATGAAATACTTTAAATATTTTTTTCTGGCCTAATCTGTCTTGTGAATGATCAACACAGGTATTGGCTACACGCTAGTTAGATACAAAACAATATAAGTAAATACAAATTTATTCTCTTACGTAATAATTACATTATTTTGTTATTTGTTACGTGGTCGGAGTTTATCCACTCACTTGGTTCCCAAGTATTTGGTTCCCAGTAGGTATCGTAACTGTAAACTTGTACATAGTTACTTTAATCTATACCTACTGAAACAAGTTGCTTAGATTACCATACCATTAGTTAATGTCATTAGGTACCTACTTAATTTTGATCCAAGCATTTAGATCGGTAATTAAATAAAATAACTGTGCCGTCTAGTTTTGGCCCTTCGTAGCGTAGTAGAGTTTCGTAAATAGTTTCGATGGAGGCTTTTTTATAGTTCTGTATAATTCGAATAAACTTGGTCTTTGTGTGCCGTTTTTGTTTGTATAGTTACGCAATAAGAGTGGAAGTCATGCTTCGCCCCCGTTTCGGTTTGCTCACTCTAGGGAACCCTGTAATGTTTGATGTGATGTTATCACGGCATTAATTATTATCTTAATAAAAACTTGGTCTGTTTATTTTTTTATGATGTCTGATTATCACTATATAGATATACTTTATTAAGCGATTCAGTAATACGCAGTGTGCACATATTTTTAATTTAGCACAATACTTTTATAGGCATACCTACGTATATAATAACGTAACATTGTGTTTAAGTTGTGGTTTCTCTTTCAATGAAAGAGATTCGTCTTAATTATAATTAAGAATAAGTCCTATCTTAAACCAAAATGGCTACAAAGAAGTTTGCCGGACCGTCGCCTTATACCTTCGAACATTCGTACCCTGATGAAGATTACGTACAGATGGAGTGAGTATGTTATGTCATTTACTTTACTAAACACCCGTACTATTTTCGAAAAGATTAATGATCAAAATAGAGTTCTATCAGGGTCAGAGATCGATCCCGACCATGAAGGAAGGAATGACCGGGGCGACACGACGAGGCGGGCGTAATATTGTTTCCTTCATAATCCCATTGCACTAACCACGGTAGTAATAAAAATAATTAATAACAAAAATTAAAAGTATGGCGTTTTTGTAAATATTAAAAGGATATTCTAGTAGGACCTACTTACCTACTAATAAATAAGTAAACGGAATCTTGGTGGTTTAAGTGTATGTATTTGGTACCTACTATGTATTATTTAGCAAATGTCAGTTATGTAAAAGTTGTGTGTGTGTTAAGTAAGCGCCTAAGTACGTGTTTTTTAAAACAATAAATATGATACTAAACATGAAATTAAAACAAAAATTTGAACAGGTACATGAACAATGTAACCACCAACCACAAAGTCAAGAGTCAGTCTTTACCCGTGGTGGGTGCCCTATTCGGCCTGGGCCGCGCCGGCACCGTCCACCTGGCCAGCATCGTCAACAACCCTCGCATCGTCCTCAAGTACATCGTCGACGAACAGGCTGAAAAGTTTGATGACGTTAGAAGGTATTGGAAACTGTCTGATGAGGTTATCTTCATGAGGCCGAATGATGCCGATAGAATTTACAAGGACAAAGAGTAAGTAAATATAGATACTACTATTGCTCTATTAAGTTAAGACCGCTATGGTGTTGCAGGTGTCTCTTGGCGACAGTGATTCTTAGTCATCAGGTGGCTCGCTTGCGTGTGACCCCATTTCTCATACAAATAATAGTACATCTTCGAGTGAATGTACCTATACCAGTTGAGATTGTACAGTCCAGGCAAATAAAATAATAAGGCATAAGATTGAGAGACCTCACATTCTGGGAAACGTTAACAGAATCAAAACGCTTTTACAAGTTTCAGCTACTCATGTCTATACAATTTATATGCAATTTTTGGTTCTCTGTTGGACCGACAATTACTAAACGTATCCGCGTTACTTGATATTTAATTACAGAGTGAACGTCATTTTCGTTGGTTCTCCCACAAATACACACTACGATATTGTATTGAACGCCATCTCCAATAACAAGGATGTGTTCTGTGAGAAGCCCATTGCTGAAAACATCGAAGAAACCAAGAAGTGCTATGAAGCTGCTAAGGTAAAGGGTCGTACGCTGCATGCAGCTTTCCAACGCCGATTCGACCCAGCTTACAGAAGTTTAAAGGAAAGAGTTAGGAAAGGAGAGATT
Source organism: Tachystola acroxantha (assembly GCA_963506565.1). Taxonomy (NCBI): domain Eukaryota; kingdom Metazoa; phylum Arthropoda; class Insecta; order Lepidoptera; family Oecophoridae; genus Tachystola; species Tachystola acroxantha. The sequence continues at coordinate 9,429,822 of OY735874.1, forward strand.
GGACACGTGCAGATCCTCAAAACAACATCTAGAGATTCTCCTCTGCCTGGTGCAGGCTTCTTGAAAACTTCCGGTGGGTAATATCTACTTTTAATGTACTTAGTTCATTTCAACTACTTATGTTGTTAAATTTATACGTAGGTATTTTGTTGGAAAATTGTTTATTCGAACAGCCATTGAATAGCAAAGCTCGATGTACGATTTTAATTGTTATGCCTCATCATCATCAGTCTATTTTTATGTCCGCGCTGCTCGGGCACAGACATGCCTTAAGATTTTTATTCTACAGCATGCAGGTTTCATCGCGATGTTTTCCTTCATGGTTTTTTTATGCACCATGGCTATCTTTATTTTGCACTTATACTGGAAACCAAATTGCATATTCTTATCTTACGTCCTTACTTTTGTAATCTCGATCGCTATCGTCACTTAGGTAGGTACTATCATTACCTACATGATTCATAAAATTACATATAGGTACTTAGATCGTGTAATTGGATGCATGTAATATATATATTTTTTATATTTTGATATTTTCTTGCATATGCGCTATGCGAAACGAAAATCTAAATGATAAATGGAGAATTTTTTTTCTCCATTTATCATTTAGATTTGAGTAATTGCACAATTACTGGATAGATGTCGCTACCGTCCCTCAGACGAGAATATGGAGACAAAATTCACGATCTGGATACGAATCACGATGGCTCTGTTGGAATAGAGCGTGCCACGGAATGGCGAGGTCCCGGGTTCGTATCCCGGTCGTGATGAAATTTTTTCTCCATTTATCATTTGTAATATATTTGTTACAAAATGCAATACATTCTATATTTTTTTACAATCCTATAACTATTATTTTAAAGGTGGTGTGTTCCACGACTGCGTGGTACATGACTTAGACATGGCGTGCTGGGTGCTGGGCGAGCTGCCATGCCGAGTGCAGGTTTCGGCGTCGGCTCTCATCCCTGAGATCAAAGCGGTTGGCGACTTTGACACCATTGCCTTCCTGCTGACCTTCCCCTCCGGCGCTGTGGTGCTTGGCGACAACAGTCGCTACTGTCCCTATGGCTACGACCAGAGACTGGAAGCGTTTGGAAATAAAGGTATGGAATCTATGTAGTACAACATGTAGCGATTCCAGATTGTGTACGCTAAACATTAGTCGCCGCAGAGCGTCCCGCTCGCTCTTACAAGATGTAGCATGTGAATGACACTGACAGTTGCGTTTAAAGGTTTAGGATTCGACTTAGTGATCACTAAATTAATAAGATTGCCCGTTGACGACTAAACTACTAAAGCCTGACACAACACGCACACATTAATGCACATCACTTTGCTCCTAATTTCAAACTTTTTCATTTATAATAACTAATTTAGTGATAAAATGCCCAATAACTAATGTTACAGCGACAATGAAACGAAACAGAATAGGCTACTAATATAGAGGTAGTACTATTAGGTACCTACGCATAAGATGAAAATTTCATAATTATTTGTTTCAGGCATGATTAAGGTTGAAAACGAGAGGCCCTGCAGCTCTATCGAGACCTATTACGGGCACGATGGCGTTAAGGGCACACCCATCTTCTACTCCTTCCAATCACGTTACAGAGCTGCTTACAGGAATGAACTGGAACACTTCTTGGATGTCGTACAAAGTAAGATCAGAGCCATTGAATTGTTATTGTGAATTTTGTTATAGAAGATGAAGAATTTCATGCTGAGGCAGGTATGACATGTATGACAGGATGAACCAAGTGACCATAGAACTGCGATGGCCTGAAATAAGATGTAGTACCAACTATTATATATTCTGTGGTAGTACTTACATATGATTAAAAGGAATATGTTTAAACACTTATTATTCATTCGCTCTGAATGATTGAAAAGATTGTTATGTAGAATGTTAATGAAAGTGGGAGAGAATACGTCGACCAAATTGGCGATGTTTAAATGATGGGGAACTACATATCGAACAGTATGCATGAATTTGATAGATTTGGAAAAGGCGAAAATGAAGGACAGCTTAGTAGCGGATGGAAGTCGTGAGCAGTTGTATATGCATTGAACAATGACAGCACATCAATAATTTTGTAATAAGTACCTACAACGGCACTCTCGATGGCACTACGACACAGATTGTTTTGTGTACAGTTTGACGGGCAATGGTTTTGTATAGTCATATTGACTGTCCGAGCAAGCATCGGTGTTGTTTGATTTATGTTTTGTAATATTGTCATTTACAGACGGTATTCCGCTGGAAGTGACAAGCTGGCAATGCTTGGCTGTGTGCAAGCTCGCCACTGCTGCTGAAGAGAGTGCTCGCACCGGCAAAACCGTTGAGCTTGACTGGAGTAAGGATGAGATCCCTGCAGTATACTCCTGAGCAGACTTAGAGAAAGCTATTGAGACCAAAAGTAAAACTTAAATCTATTTTTGAATGAAGTCTAATACTTACTATTTTTACATACCGTTTTAATCCTCAATTTCTCAAAACCTCCAACTAAATTACGTACTGCGTACTAGGATGGGTACTCTAAAGATGGGTATTGATAACCCTAGACTTTCTTTGTTTGATTATCAAATATCAACTCTTGCGCCGCTGTCTCGAATCCTGAACTAACTTTGTACAGTGGCATCAGGAAATCCAAAAAATTTAATAAACGATTTGCCCATTCTTTAATTTTTCTTGCACATCAACATTTGTCCCCTAAAACATCTGTACTCCATAGTTACACACAAAAATATTCTACAACTATAATATTTCATTTAGGCACCTCAAACAAGAGCTCGGCATGAAACAATTTTTCAAAGAATTCGGGTCCGATAAAATACTTTTTAAGGCCTCTTACACACTGGTGAAATTAAACATGAATACTTGCTTTTACCTTGACGTGGAACGTTCCGCTCCAATACATTCTCTTTGAGCACAAGAGACCTTTCAGGAGGGTAATCGGGTTTAGTTACATTATATACTAAAGCCGTAGCCGCAATAAGATAAACGACTAAAATCATCTTGGCTTTATTGGAATTCCTTACCCTTGCATTAGGAATTTTCAAAGAAACTTACCTTCTGCTTCAAATAATATCTAATCCGGAAAGGCATTGTAATGTTTTTAATTTTTATAAGTAATAAAGTTTAGATACAAGTAGTAAACATAAAGCATCTTTAGAGCCCGGTCACTGCATCACGGAGTAGACTGGACAACCCCGACAGGCGTAATTTAGTTGTAGCGAAGTGGATGAGCACGAGTAGAATTATTTATCCATTGGCGCCGGGAACTGTGACAGAGTAGAGGGTAGGTGGCGTGGTGGTTGACTCTATGCATGCTGTGCTTGAGCAAGCGGGTGCTCTACCCGCTCGCTCAAGCAATCATGGTTCTATGTATTAGTTATCTTATGCTATTTTAAATATTACTATAATTAATGTTAAGAGCATATTGTATCTACAATAATTTGGATCATCTTTATTTTGGATGCATTATTGCATAATTTTTATTTAATTTTTTGTTTCTACTTTGTTCTACTTATTTACTCTACTTATTTAAATTCCATCGTGATCACAAAGCAACAATTTTCAGAACGTCGCATGCCGAATACCACAAATATAATTTCATTTCAGTAGGTACCTACTCTTAATTAAGCAAAATGTCATATTATATTTTTGTGATTTAGAGCATTCCGATTATCTCTTCGTGAATGCTGTGTATAAATCGGAAACCGTAGAATGGGACTATTCGTGTTCGTTTCCGCTTTCCGCCTATCAATGTACCGGATGTTTATATGCTCCAATGCTCTCATCTCGACTACTCGACGTGGCTCTAATTGAAAAATGCAGTTAGTTAGCTACTTTAATTCCTACCGCAACAACTACGTTTCATCAATCTGACGATGTGAAATCAATCACTAACTATTAAAGTTTACAAAGTTGCATATAGTTATAAGTCCGTCGGAGTGGTGATAACACTAATGTGTAAACTTGACAATGACATTTTAAAAATGGCACCAAAATTCACTTCGTCGTAATTACCGTCGTATGCCGCTACGGGCCGTGCGTCATCGGCAGACGATACGAAGCCCGACCGTATGTCGCGGCACACGCGTCGTCTGCTGTTGCTATCGGAATTCGGATGCGAAAGGTGTATAAGTATGTGAGTACCTATATCAGGAGGCCCCCCTGATTGAGAGGAAATTGATGAGAACTTCACATTGCTGAACGCATAATATACAGTTAAATATTTGTAGTGATATGTGAATAGGTATGGGGTAGATTAAGAATGTTTTTAAATATACGTACTTATACATCAGTATATTGTATATTAAAAACGCCTATCTATACGAGAATAAGTTAGTTGATGGTCGTGTAGCGACTGATGATATAAATATTGGGTGCGGCGAACCGTAAAATTAAACAACGCGTTGCCTACAGAATGTACCTACTCTACGTAATAGATACGCACCTCGTACATTTTCAATTTCTAAGTATCTTCCACAATATCACATATAATATATAATATATATTATAAGAAATAGGCTATATAAAAAAGGCTATATAAGAAAGTTCAGTGAGATCGACTCGTTACTTCGATCTTTTATATCGCTTACACAATTTGAAAACCAAATTAAAACTAGGAGCGCGGACAACATTTTTTTATATAGGTACAGGTTTGTTGTGGTTTTGGTCAACGACGAGCGACTCAGGGGTGATAGGTATTATACATGATACTGATGCCAAAAAAATATAAAACGTATATCTTAATTTTTCATGTAAAAATCCACAAAAAATAAAATTCGCGTTGTTACATACACTCGCGGCCTATCGGGCTCTGACAGCGTGCATCGGGCGTAGGTATTTTGTACCGCACAATGACAGCGTCCATGCGCTGCGATAATTTCAAGAGAACTTGAACAGATATTTAAAAAAAAGTAATTATGTTAAAAATAATAAAGAATTTTATAGGAACTAAGATTATTTAGACTACCACTCCTGAGTCGCTCGTCGTTAATAAAAAACACCCCATATAAGAGAAATTTTAATTGTGAATCGAGTACATATTATATCTTCCAAATAAATAAAAATTAAATCTAATCTACCCTGTATAAGTAATTTGAAATCGTTTTATAAATTATAAAAATCATCTAAGTGTTCCCCAATATTTTGATTTGGTCATCAAATTACGTGCGAGTAGGCACAGACCGAACGTTATGCTGTAAAGTTTCTTATGAAACTGTTACTTTAATAATACCTACCTCCTCGTAGTAGTCTTTACTTAGGTACACACTTAGGAATGTAGCCATGGATATGCTAAAGTCGATTACTGGTAATCCACTTATCAAATGCAGACATGACAGCGCTATTACTGGTTTACTGGTTGATATCTTGTCATATTCATCAATCAACCGGGTGTACGCGAATGATATCGGTAGCCTACACACTGCGCCTGTCCAGGATTCGATAATTGAACATGTACGGCGGTAATGAAATTTTCTCATGGCAAAGCCGATATATACCTTCCTCTTATATGTTGTGGTGTGGACAATACGGCTACAGTACCTATAGACAATGAATACAGTGTAGATAAGGCTGTTGGACAGGCAGAAGAATCCACATAAAATAGTGTCGCGACGTATGTTGAAATTCTGATCGATATTGGTAACAAAATGTTATTGTAAATTAAGCGAGTTATCGTCAGTATCGCAGCAGATTGAAATTCAACGTCTTTGCCTACCCCGGCGGAAACGGATGTGAATTTTATGCATGTAAAACAAAACTTCTGTTTTTGAAAAAAAATATGGAGAAATTATTTTCACATAATATTCCACAGGGCGCTGCGACTTTCAATTGTTTTAGTTACCTACATCTTATCTACCTACTTTTCGATTCCGAAAACGATAGATTTTCGTGATCTATATTAATTTTGTGACAGGTTTTGTCTTATTGCTTTAACATCCAGGCTTTCCGACACCAATCTAATACTAAAAGCCGCTGATGTTCCCAGTGGCGTAGCTAGGTGACCAGGGGCCCGGGGGCAAAAAAAAACTTAGGGCCCCAAAATTTGGGACCCACACAACTAATTCAAAATTTAAATTCTAATTTCAAATATATTTATTGCAAATAAGAACATTTTCGTACTTTATTTTTAGGGTTCCGTCCGTACCTCAAGGAACCCTTATATAGGATGACTTTGTTGTCTGTCTGTCAATAACTTTTTCTCAGAAACGCGTGGACAGATCAAGTTGAAATTTGTACCAAGTCTGTGATCTCATGCAACCGTGACCAGAGTTGCCATGCTTAATGCTGTGTTGCATGTCATAATTATGATCTGAGTTGGGAAAAATTTCATTCGATTCGAGGTTGACTTGACTGGCCAGGGGCCCCCTGAGCTTGGGGGCCCCGGGGCACTGCCCCGCTTAGCCCTCCGATAGCTACGCCCCTGGATGTTCCTCTTAATGTAAAAATAAAGAAATAACTACATTAGTTCTCTCAATTACTCCAACTCTTCTAACCGATTTGGTTTCAGCGGGTATAACAAATCCCTTGTAATATCTACTCCTTCTTATTAGCCTGCATACATACATGTAAATAAGATTTTTACAAAGGCCTTAATGAATAATAGGGAACGTGGCACAATGTGGTCTGAACGTGCGAAATCTTAGCATAGCGAGACCAAGATTGCTGTCTTTGTGCTCAGAAGAATCACGGAGCAGCCGACACCTCATTCGAGACACGTTCGCCTTCGCTTTTACCTTTCCCATGTTGATTTATTTCTTTCAAGAACTTTTTTAGATTTCGTAAGGTTCAATCAGAATTCAGGACAACGAAATTGATTGCTTTAGCATATACGTGTATGAAGGCATTTCTTCTAAGATTTTCATACTTCATTAGTATAAATATTTTTTTGCGAAAGTAGATTACTTAAGTATTTAATTTACAATATTTTTATTACCAATATCCATCTGAATTCTGATTTCAACGTAGATGCAACAATTACGTATTGTGTGACAACTCTAGGTCGTTAAGTATTTTTTAATCAATCCTATATCATTTTTCAAGAGAAAAAATCAAATTAATGACGCAGGGTTGCAAGAGATCCGTTAAGGGCTGACCTAAGAAACAGTTCATTAGCCGCATGATTTGACAAGAGCAACGTGATCCAGCAGTATTCATCAAAAACAAATTAAGTCCTCTCCTCTCAGGGAATTTACAATACAATTTAGGATTTCGGTGTAGGTACAGCAAACGACAATTTCATTAGTTTGTTGTAGGGACGTTCATAGGAAGCATTAGGTGAGGAAATTTTTAAATAATGCGTGTCCAGTTAAACTTCCAAATTGCAATGCAATTGTGGGAGCTACACTCTACATAATGTACATACATAAATGTTATACGTAAATACTAAAGCACAAACAAAAGACACGATATTGGCCGCAGTTTTGACTTTTCGCGTTTTTGGCCTGTGTGTTTCTACCACTGGCCACTCATCGCGAGCGTTCTTTGTATCATTCAAAAGCGAGCTTTCAAGCCGTAGATAGAGAAGCCTAAATCTGTCTACGTTTCAAGCACTATAAACGATTTGTCGCATTGAAAACACGACTCAGCCCTCTAGATCTTTCAAATTAAATAATTGAAATTTATAATTATTCGTAATATACAGTTGGACGGATGACTGATGTTTTTAAATATACATACATTAGGTACTTACTTGTTTATTTACTCCACTAGCTCAGTGACACAAAGTGGACCTTTCCACCAAAGAGCGCCACTGACTGATACATCCTGTTTCGCGTTGTCTGTCGGGCGAATGAAACTTTTGCAGGTCCTTCTGCACATATCAGTAAATTATGTTTGTTTGCATTTACTTTTAGTTTTTGAATGTATGTGTTAAATTAGGAAGGTATGACCGGAGACAGCCGTTCCGATACTAAGTTATATGATTAGGGCCCATCTTCCTTATTCAACATCTGAGTTTCTGCACTCAGAGCGTTACCTAAGATGCCCGATTGGCCACCGTCTGTTACCTTGCATTTAAAAAAACAATATGAAACAAGCACCAATTTGTACATAGGCGATTATGTAGTGACGTGATGGAAAGTTTTAGTAATATTAAGCGTTTTCAGAAAGCCTTTAACAATAATATTTTTCTATAGGGGTTTCATTTGGAGCGGTCGGCTAACATTAAAAGGTTAATCGTTCGCATAAAACACGGTACAATAAAGAACGCTTCACCATTCATGAGGCACCGAGTCAGACATCTCGCGTTATTATAGTCGTAAAGTTCGCCCTTTCCTTGCATAATGACATGACGAATTGCGTTCGCGATATTTTTGCTTCTTTATACGACGAGGTCATTACGCGCCAGTTATGACGCTAAAGGCCGGGAAGGAATGTGCATGATGCCGCGTATAATATGTTTCCGAGCATTCTACAAGAATGGATGAATGAAGGTAAGTACTTATCTATTTAATATTAGCTAGAGGGTTGTGTCGTACAACCCTCAGACATCAATCTGAAGTGGACAATAACTTTATTTCTCATTACAAACAAACACTTATATTATAAATAATAATGCAACAATTTCATAAACATTTCTCAATCGGACTTTTAAAAAAGTAGGCACCGAGTTATGTAAAAAACTTCTGTCGTTGAAATTTCCTAAAATTATTTTGTGCTAAATACGCACCCGTTGCAGTGATTTTTTGTTTAAAAACTGGCGAGGGAATTTAAAGCAAATTCGGCCGCAGAGATAATGGAGAGTGCGAGTTTCGAGTAATAGAGGACGTGTGGCTGGCACGCGGGGTGAAAAAGTATAAAAGTTGTTGGGCCCGTATAAATCGGATGGGAAACACATACCTACTGTACAATTTGTCAAGTTGCACACACCAGTCATTGAATAATCGCAGAAGAACAGTGTGTGAAAAGCCCGCTGTGTCAAAAGCTGTTTTATTTTAATTGGGCGGGATTTTGAAAATGCAAATGCAAATTTTTTACACCATATTTACATGGTGTAAAAAAGCATTAGTGGCAACGAGTTATATAATCTCAAACCAGTGAATATGTGGAATAAAAATGCCCACTATAAAACTGAAAATAAGTTGTAAGATGGCCATCGGAAAAGCATCGGAGCATTGTACTTAATCATTCTATTCTATCATTCGTCTCGGAAACTTTTACTTCGTTTCAATTTCAATTCACAATTCCTCTTAAAACTTCTTAAATGAAAGTTATAAGCCTAAAATAGTGAACATTGCAGAATGATAGTTTTCTTCGTTTTATTGTTACAACACAAGTATAAAGTTGCGGTACTTTCAGGGGTACCGAAGAATGTAGATTATTAATCAGATTTAGGTACTTGTATACATCTACAAGCTATGTTTTGGTAATAAATAGGTAGGCCAGATGATGTAAGTGGCTAAACACAATTTGAAGTGCTATTTCAGAATATCGAATTATGTATCAGACAAAACAATTTACCACATTAGGTACATTATATTGTGCAGAAACTTTAAAGAGATGTATTCTAATCAGTTCATTAAAAACGCGATGGTTGTCTGGAGGTAGGTAGAGAAAGCGATTTTTTTGTAACAATCTTTAAGCTGCCCCACTGCTGGAGTCACCCATGCTCTTTTTTCATATATCAATAGCATTTTAAAATGTAAGTAACACTTTAAACAATATCATAGAAGCAGAGTGTTTCATCAATAATAATTTCATAAAAATAAACGAGCAAATCTCCTCCTCATCGCAGTGGGAGAGCAGTTCGTGCCTGGAATAAATTTCTTCAAAGGGATCGTTTTCAATTTCATGGCTCAATCTTCGGGATCTCACTGAGAATATGTAAAGGGGCATTTGTCGGTGTCAACACAGTGTAATGAGCCCCCTTCGCATTAGCTACGTGCCCCGCGATATCGTGATCCACATTATCCCTGCGGGGACGTAACCAGGTACTACACAAGAAGGGATTTTGTCTTTATCTAGAGCAGATCAGTGCACTTACAAAACTTCTTCTTTATCGGCCTTTTTCCTGCTGCAACTGTAGAAGATAAAATTATTTATTATCCAGATATTATCGTTTTCAGCGGTACCTACATTGTCTTTAACGATATCCCATCATATTGGTTTAGAAAAATATATGTCCTCGTACGTATCCGACTACAACCATTTAAGTAAACACTGAATAGATAACTTTTTAAATTTGTACTTACATGGTTTGTAAATAATACCTAACATGCCAATCCAGGTGGTGGCAAGTCATTGAAATGCCGGCACTTCAATCCTGTAATAAACACGGTAATACTCATTTTATCTCGGTACTATTAACGCACATTTTAATAAAATTTCACGCTTAAAATATTAAAACAAGTTTTCAGATACGGGCCTGTCTAAGAATATTGAGTGCAATTTTGGCTTCCAAATTACGCTATAGAGGTTTCTACAAAAATCTGAACGTAAAACGTATGAAAATGGATTGCATCTCTTGTTTCCTTTGGCGTTAGCGAATATAATTAGTATGGTTATGGGCTTGGCTGTAAAAGTTAGGTACCAACGTAATCCCAACCAGTTTATTAAGACTAGGTTAATATTCTCCCAGAGTTAGCGATTTCATTCCTTTTAATTAGGATCTTCTCTAAAGAAAAGGAAGTAAGTATAACGGAATACAATAATGAAGCACTATAATTATTTATAATATAAGAACTTAATTAGAAAGGGTTGTGTTTGGTTAAGCCAGAAAGTAAATTATGTCTGATAGGTATATAGCAATAAATTTTAAACTAAAGAAAGTTTCTATAGTTTTATTTCTTTACTCCTGAATAAATAAAAATGTCTATCTCAGTCTGGTGATTATATTTATGCTCAATAATAACACGAAGATAATATAGATCCAAGTTAAAAATCAGGTCCAAATAAGACGCGAAGAAGAAATACTCGGAACTCATAGAAAATTCGCGAATATCATGAAATACGATAAAGCCATATTTAGTTGGAGCTACCGAGTTAATTTTGTCACAAAGGAGGTTTGCAATCTTAATTAGAGCCCGCGGCTAAATGCAGTGCGAATCGCTTCTTAGGAGGTAACTCGTTTATACACTCTTAATTTGCTTTGTTAGCGGTTTTGGAGATATTATTCAAAGGAGTTATAGTAAATCCAATGAAGAAAACGTGTTGGTTTGTTCTTTCAAACGGTTTAATTAATTTTTAATTACTTTTTATAAATACCAGGTAGATGTGGTCCCATGTTGGTTTTTCTCTGCTACTCTGTCTGTTCAAAGGATTTAACTGAATTTATACATGCCAGATATGGGGGTTCCAAAGCAACATCTGGGCTAATTATTACCTACTAAGCGAAAACTTAGCTTTAAAGAAAATGAGGAGTTTTTAAGGTTATTAAAAATCCAGTGTTTGCTCTACCTCAGGTAACAGGGTAAATCTGTTTAATTACGTAGATACATAAAACGCTATTGTTAAATTCAATTTAATTTATGTCTATAAAAATAGGCTGATAGTTAGAATATACCTAATTAAATCCGGTAGATACGATCATGTGAGCTATAACGAGCTTGGGGAGCAAACCGAAGCTTTGAGACTGACCCTTGACCCTTGTATTTCGGAGCCGTGTTGTGTGAGTCACGTCACTATCCCTTGTTGATTCTCCCTATTATTTTATAAGTAGGTAAACACTTGCTTGCCAGTTTTATGCTATGTGTAATATTCTTAAATTGCCATTAATTTACACCAAGGACATTCGAAGGTACGTTAAGTAAACCTTTACACTTTGTAAGTATCGTTCTTATAGTCTATGCCCTATATCGTATCGCAAGTGTTACCCTTGGTACTTGGCTCGTAATAATTTTTGGTACATTTTACGCTAAGTAATTACTAATCGCCTAATCGCTCTGAGCGATAAGGCTTTGTACAAATTGTTTCACTTACTACTTGTTTTAAGTGTATATGCTTTTTTGTGCAATAAAGTGTTTATCTAGGTATCTAGATATTTTTTGTTGTAGAATATTCAAATGAAATACCGAATCTTACATTTAGGGTATTTTAACAAACAACTGCTAAATTAGGTTCATATCTACAGTCGAAATACTATCAACCCACGCATAACCTTTGCAATCCAGCGTCGCGTATAGGGTACACCGTGTTTTGCTTTTTAGGCACTCTGGTCATATAACTCGTTACACTTGATATGCTATCGACTATAAAAGTAAGTATAGCATATTAGTTAATTTAGGAATTTAGCCACAACAAAAGAGGTACACTACTTACATTAAAATTCAAATGACTGCAATATTGAATTTGACGCTCTATCGAGTGATGCATTTAAATTCATACGAGCGGAAGTACGGCAATCTTCTTTGGCTTTGACGTCACAGTTTCCGCTATTGTGAATTGTTTCAGCGGAACATTCCGCCATTGGAGCAGTAATAACGTTTGTTCAAGAAATTCAAACGTGAAACTATTGCGGCGCTCCTTGAGGAGTTGCGGTGTGGCGTAAGCGCGACGCGTGCTGACTTCCCCGGCATATTGGGCCGCGCGACTATCAAGGTGTTTCTGTAAATATTATACACTCCACAATGGTTTTTATTGATTCACGATAACTTTTGTTTTGACTGGGTGCAGATAAAAATAATCTATGAATGAATAATACTATACTTACCTACTCCAAAACACCGCGAAAAATCTAATAGGCTATGCAGTACCTAACTACAAACTATACAACGAGGTAAACGATATTAACCAGATAGTAACCCAGATTATATGTCGTTGCGCAGATTATTGCATTTATATTGTTGTGTAGGTATAGTGTCTATACGATTGGCAGAGGTAAACAGTCCTCATACCTATTTGGGACTGCTATATTAACTTTAGTTTGCTGTTGCGAAACAAAAGAATTAACTCACCTCGCAGCATTGACCTACCAACAAATTAGTCAATGCCTCGCTGGCTCAGAGACTCGGCCTCTGAACGAAAAGACACTAGTCGTATCCGTCCAGCACTAACTCCGCCCGCCATGTGAATATGTGCTTGCAGTCGGTGTAGGCCATGTGTGTGTAGGCTATTACAAGTAGATACACATATCTATTTACAGGTATGTAAATAGTCATCATCAGTCAGGCAGATATAGATAGGCAGGAATCAGAGAAGTGTCGGAGGCCGAAAACCCTTCAAGTCAATAGGCTCCGATAAGTAACTATGTAGTAAGTTAAGTACCTATAGCTAGATATTATTGATGCGAAAATGATTAAAATATATTTCCTTATTTTTATTGTTTCTCAACATGATGTATGTGTAGAAACACCATGATGTATGTCAGTGTGTTTATTCCAGTCGTCCTATTGGAAACGATAAGACATCGGCGTTATAGCAACACGAGTCGAAGGTCGCAACGCTAGATGTTTTGCTTGATATCCGCGACAGTAAACAATAACAACACGCACGATAATAATGATTGCGATTTATCGAATATTCAAGGCCATTGTTAGCGACTGGCCATATAGGTTATTTTAGTTTATTTTTTATATATTTAAATTATTGTTCCTTTTTTGGTTGTTTGTCAGTTGCGTCCCTGGCAAATTACAGATACAGATTATATTTTACAATTTTTAAATTATTATATTCAGTTTTCATCAGTTTTTCAGGTGTTTATTTACCAGAGAGCCTAGCTCCTCAACAGCCATTATATCGAATCATTTTGGCATTCATCATCATTAAGACCGGCATAAAAAACATGTAGGAACTTTTGTCGATCACATAAGTACAACAACACATTACACTGAAACATCACGTCGGCCTATGAAAGGTGGTCAGGTCACACTACTCACACTTGATGTATTGTCGGCTGTAGTAACTGAAGCAGATTTAGTTTAGATTACAGATTAGTCGAAGAAACGTGACACTCCGGCGCATTGTCTATCTGTTGGCTACGAGGAGAATAGTATAATAAAGCCTAACACATACCTACACAGGCGGCCTGCAAGCGGCCTGCGGCCAGTTGAATCGCATGCCCCGCCCGCTTTTCTGCTAGTTTTCGTTAGTGATTTGAGACCTGGGCCGCAGATCGCTACCTACTGGACGTTAACGCCGGGAGAAAAGGGGGCATGCGGTGCAACTGGCCGCAGGTACGTATGTTTAAGGCTTTATGAGTACTACGTGCGGTTGACTTATGATGTTGGTGCTCTCAGATAATGAGGTTACGATAGAACAAGAGGGGTGAAGCGCGCACGCAGTGATTGGGTAGGTACTTCGGCAATGGGATACACCACTTTTCTACTTCATTGAGAAGTATAGTTAAGGTAGGTATGACATACTTTTGTGTAGACATTTTCAATCATGTAAACCCAATGTTTACTCGGGCGGTCATGTTAGGAATGAAGTGAGCATTTCAGAACCGAAATGCCACAATGAGTAGAAAGAGCCCTTGTTGATGAAGCTGTGTTCGGCACGGAGGGGGTGAGATTGCGACCCTTCTGATTACACAATGTTGGCTTTCATCCCTTGTGCAAGTCGCGCTCCGGAAATCTTTTGTGATTCGACTTCGGTTATTGTGGCGTGGCATACTAATATGAGGTAGGTGACGCCTCTGAAATATGTGCCGAGCAAAAAGCGAACTCCACATTTCAGCGCTGCAGGTAACAACAATAAACACGTTCCAGTGTAAAAGCTGTGTGTGATGGACGACGCTAAATCCGAACAATCGATTTCGATTCACGGTAAACAAACACTTTATTGAAGTGACTATGAAGTTTTATCGAAGCAATTTTTGCCTATGTACTCGTATCTACTTAAATCAAAATATATGATGTCTTTTGATATAACACAGTCTACAAGCAAATTCACTATAGAAGTGATAATAAAATTTGTAGTGACAATTAATGTATGTACCTAATACTATTAGGCGCGTATTCATAACGTGATTTAAAGTTAGGTACGCCACTGTTTAGACCCCCTGTCCCTTTCTATCTTAACGTTTTTTAATGAAGTGTGAAAGGGAGGGATAACAACGCCACTTAAGGGAAGTGAGGTTTAACTAGGTTTATGAATAACAGCATTTGTGTTGAAGAAATACAACACCTATGGGAACCTAAGGCCGTGTAGACGTGTGTATCGTGTAGTAGGTCTTTAACGAGCATATTTACAATTAGATTAGAATGAAGTAAATTATCTCTTTCATCCACATTTTAATGTAAAGCTTTTGATACCTACTGAACTCCACTTCTCGCTTAAAAATGAGAAATAGAAATTGCTTTAAACGTTTTTGTGTTAGGAAATCCAAAGTTTCCATATACTTAAATATTAAATTGTGCCGATTCTAGTGTGTACTACGCTAATTTTAATCATTGCTAAACGAGACATCCCGTTTGCTCTTATGCAACGTAGCATATGAGAGACAGTGACCATTGTTTTTAGGTTTATACTTGGCAGCCACGGCAGAATCACACGTAATGTATGCTATTGACGTTTCCCAAATTTATACGCAATGGGTCTAATTATTATCTATTATTTGCTCATTTAACAATGTACCTAACTAGTTTCAGTAATAGAGCGGCCGAGTTTATCTAGCTGGCGGTTTGGTCGAGAGCTAAATTAAATTTGTGCCGCCCGTCGACTCCATGATCTAGTGGTCACAGCAGACACACTTGAGTTACTGCAGCATAGCCGCTACTCCTCGTAGCATTGGCTACTTTGTGTAATATTGGATTTAAATAATATATGCAATTTATATTACTTGTTAGGATGCTTAAGGCTGTTGGAGAGGTAGGGGATGTCACAATAAATATTATCTCGACACATGTTGAAGTCTAATCGATTTGTTAACCATTTATTTTTAATTTGATGCACGACGTTTTATACATGATCGGGTATGACACTAGAGTCGATGAAGTAGGTTCGTCAGTTTGTTAACGTATTATTGTGTCAAACCGGTTAATCGTTTCAGAGTGAGTCATAAATTAAAAGTGTTGATTGTACAGCATATATAAAAAGGGAAGTCTTAGTTCAGTAGCATTATAGTCCTAAAATAATAAACCGGGATTGTCTAAAAATATTTTTGATCCATTTATATTATAAAAAAATCACAATTCATATGAAACGGCGACTTTCCCAAAAATCTGATAGGTACTTGTAAGTTTTTAATAGAAAGCTCACATCCTTTGAAGTAACCTACAAAATGCGTCCAATATTCCAGATAATACGGGGCAGAGTTCCAAAAGGCGATCAAAGACTTACGTAGGTACATAAGGGTACATCCGCCGGAATCTCGGGTAAGGATTTAAGGCAGTATGTCAGAAGCTCGCCGCGAGTGTGTTCCTCCTCTGATAAGAATACGTAAGAGCATAAAAATAAAAGTTCACATCCGAAGGAAAAGGGAAATGTCGCGGAATAATATTTGGGACACCCGTTTTATTTGACTGCAGACCCTTGCGAATGGAGACAGAGATTTCCCGAGATGGCCCTATCAAACATTTATGGAGTACCTATATAAAAGGACAACACTTAAGAACTGTTTCAATAAGTGTTCGGCGTAACATGTCCCATGTGGAAATGGAAATCGAATGGATAATAATAAAACTTTTTAAATTGCTTCTCATAGAAATTGAGACCAATATAATGTGTGGCAGGTTCAATCAATCGTTTTAATATTCCGTTCATTGTGCATTAATCTAATCAACAGCCTTGCTCGCTCGGACGAAATTAATAATTATCTCATGGCAACATACATTTACAAACCTACAATACATTGTAGTCATCTAATATCGTACCTATATAGAATGTATCTGTGATAAACACAATATTATTAGTTATTAAGGTTGAGATTTTCTCAGAAAATACTTGACGATTTGTGAAGATTTGGTCACCCATCCTGGTTAGTTTAGCTCTCTTAACAATAGCTTGATAATCACACTCGTAACAGGCTATCGAACACCTTATATTAAACTAAATTAAGTATAGGAGTAGATTTTTCTACTATATTCATTCTACCTACATTCGTAATTTGTTAAGAATGTAAGCAATCATTCGAATTTCGTACACATTAACTATTTCGGTATGTTACCCCCAATGGTAGCCCACCAGTG
This sequence comes from Tachystola acroxantha, assembly GCA_963506565.1. Taxonomy (NCBI): domain Eukaryota; kingdom Metazoa; phylum Arthropoda; class Insecta; order Lepidoptera; family Oecophoridae; genus Tachystola; species Tachystola acroxantha. Next base: position 9,446,898 of record OY735874.1, read on the forward strand.
AAGAACGATACTATTAGATATTGATGCGGTTTGACCGGGCGCGGCGGCGTAGAGCGCGCTACCGACTCGTATAAATGCAAATGAGCCGATTGTAGTCTTGCCTTGATTAATCTAAAACATTTAGCACTCTCTCCGCCATTTAGTTCCCTTTTATCATTTACTTTCATAGACATTTATATATCAAGCGATTCCGGCATAGATATACGTTTAGCATATAGACATGTTATTCAATATTTAATACTCGTACAAAAGCTGCCTTTTGACTTCTTTGTCACATCGTTCATGCAATATTTATCATTCGCACAAAGAAATTCCATTTTGGGGCAAATGCGCAAATAGTTCGACGTTTGAATTTCCCCTGTGTAAATGTTATTACAGTACGTAGCGAGTGTTGCAGGTGAAACATTCTGCAATAACAGTCGAGTGGAAGCTTTCGACAAAGTGGGAGTGGCGTGTAATGCCAACAAAGGAAGTTCTAACAACGGCATCGCGCCGGTAATGATATATGAAAAATCTTACACTCTTACGCTCGTGTTTGATTTCAATGTTTTCCTAGGAAGTATTTTATTGTACAATTACTTAGGAAAGTTTGTTTTCGTGGTTTTTCATACTTATCATACGTTTCTTACTTATTATAAAGACGGCTACCTTAGTCTATAATGCGCCTGCCTTCTATTCAAGAGATTCAGGGTTCGATTCCCAGCCGGGAGGTGCTTTTCCCAGCATCTATGGTACAATCACTTGTTTCGGGTCTGGGTGTAAGTTGTTATTGTTTCTGCATATTATGTCTCTGGACCTATTCCCAATCCTAGGATAGTTGTAAATAAAAGTAGTTCATACATACATAAACTCACACTTATTTCCCGTAGAGACAGATTGAGATGGGACTTCAATCTGCTGCACATCACTTTCACTTCTTCCAAGTTTATCATGCAAGCTCGTCGATTTGGTAGTGTGCCATACTAGATCATATTTTTTAAAAACATCGCCAATGCCCCCTTCGATCTATGTCCCATTAGAAACAATTAGGTATCCTTCTTTAAGCTCATACATTTATTAAATACTCGAGGGGTTTGAAATCCTAGTTGTGGTATCTTATAAACGTCACGTCTATAACGTTTAATAGCAAAGTGAATCAAAACAATAAAGTTTCGCACTAACTTTGCTAACGTTAGGCGTGTCACCTGTGTCGTCCACCAAAATTTATATACCCAAACAAAATTTACCAAGTAACTTCACTAAGTAAGACTGATGGACGTTTTTAGGTGTTCAAACAGGAAAATATTCTTTGATTGACATATTTCTAACGATTTTTCCTTATCGGTAATTTACTGATGTTTAAAAGTTTTAGGAATTTGATAGGCAGGCCAATGTTGTTGTCTCGAAACTGACTTTTTGCTATGACTTCAATCGATAGAAATACGGAACAAATATATCTCAAATAATTTTCCTCATGGTGGGCTGTACCTATCTTCTTTGTGTTTTTGTACTTTCGGATAGCTAAAAATGGCTTATGATTCAAATACTTAAATTGTGTAACGAAATGCATTTACAATTACTTAATATAACATATTCCGCCGTAGTATATAAAAGATTCATAAAAGAGATAACGAGAAAAAATAATACATGTGTCGTTTTCTCTCCATTCCGTGGTGGAGCCGCGAGATTATCGCGCGGCGTGATTATGATTAAGCGCCGTTAAGCGCCACAGGTGAGGGAAAAGCACCAAGAATATAATTAAAATTAGGTTTTCTGGGTTCTTTCACATTAAGGAATTCTTTAATGTGGATCTTATAGCTGCATAAATGGAATTTACACGAAATATTGGTAGTCGTACAATTCATTGTCTACATTTTTAGGTCAACGCAATCCTGTATTCTTTATGGGGAATACCATATTCACTTAGTTGAACAACAATAATATTGTTTATTTAAGAATCGCGGTTTCATAAATCAGGAATAAATTCTTTAATAAATAATTAATATTCTTGAACATAAAATAATACAGTATTTTTCTAATATAGGGAAGAAGATTGTTCTTATTTAAGATTTATAGCCGTGCACGTGTGGTTACTTGGTTAGACGAAGAAATGACATGTCAACATTTTACTTTGTATCTCGGAGTTCAGAAGTGTTAAATATTGTTTTGGGTTTGAGTGTACCTACTGCGGTATGTTCTATAACCAAATTTATTTTGCCATTGGTAGATATGCACTAGGGCACATTACCTACCTAAATTAAATTTGGTAACAACAAAGCAGGTATGTTCCGCATGCAGGTGGCTTTAACAGCCATATTTGTCAACGCGAATACCAAAATGCTCCTATTTATCACAAAACTGATATTTATGATTTAATAAATTACCGCTATTTGAAATACTACCTTCGGTTTTAAGGGGGACGGAGAGCAATGTTATAGCAACACAGGTAGCACTTCGATATTTTGTAAATTCAGAACAAAACAAAAGAGCTCGGTGGCGCTGTGGTTAGGACACCGACAATATTGTCATTGAAAGTTGTCCGCCTCTCCTACATACTACATAGTCATACAGCCTTACGAACAATATTGTACAAAATACTGATATAAGTACGTAGTGTTAGGAATTAAAAGACCGATCATGCGACGGAGCTTATCAATACAAAAAGAAAAGCTTCAGAAAGGTTTCCATCAAAAAAGGCTACCCACTTAATTTTTCGGTATAAAGCAAAAGGAGTTAGAAATAGTGAGTGAGGGTCGTTTGGTTCGGCAAAGTTTTTATACGGGTTGTAGCGCTGGGCCACATAACGAGCACCTGTGGCCTCATCTACATAATGTGGACAAGGCGTTGAACTCGAGCCGGACAGTTTCCTACAGCCAAAAGTATCCGACGAAGCTCCGGTTTCTGGTACTTCTAGAAAATGCCCCTAGAATTGGCGACTCTAGGTAGAGAGTAGAGGAAACCATTTTTCACTTTAAAAATAACAAGTAGCAGTAAATACTTTGTACAGCTAACAGCAGCTCAAGTGTAACATTTTGGACTTTGGACCGTTCTTATTATCGGCGTCGTAAGATTTAAAATCGTACTGCAAGTGTTACCATTGATCTGCTGTTGTCCGTATTAGTAATTTTTAGCTATTAGTCGTACCTTTTTTCTGCAATATAAGTATGATTATTCTATCCTTCTGTTCCGACCAAACGAAAAACCTGGCACACTTATTTGATTTTGTCAAATACCGAAGTACCTTGGGTTTTTCATGACACTCTATTGTCAAACATGTCTGAATTATAATTTACCAAGTTAAGACTACATACATATTATGCAAATAAACCTTTAGAAACGGTTGTATAAAAAATACTGGTGAATCCTTTGTGGTCGTCTCAAGCAGTTAAAGTCTTGCAGAAAAATACCTAATATAAAGACGAACGAAAATGTTCAAATATTTGGCACTTGATTGTCTGTCTTTGTTTATAGAGTCGTAACTAAAAAAAGTCTGCAAGAAATAAATGTAAACAGTTCACAGCTCCTTTTATGTGACGCGGAGGATAACGCAAACAAATAAAATCTTGTTTCTACGAGTGTGTGCTCATTCGCTTTGTTTTTCTCACGGCCGCCTATCCCAGTTATGCTTTTGCAAGAAATAATACAGAAACAAGATTATATTGACTTCGGAATTTTTGCGCACTGAAAACTATCGTGTAGGCAATACAGTTACTTACGTATGTATACACATAACTTATAGGAAGCCGAAAGGCTAACATTGGTTGTAATTCTGACTTGTAATAAGGTTAATCGAGAAGAGATTCTGGCGTGTTTTTTATATATAAACTAAACTAAATCCGACAGATCTAAAATGCTGTCTCCCTGTCCTACACCAAAGTTATAAAAAGGATGGCACTACTCAGTGGCGTAACTACACTGTCGGGGGCCCGTGGCAAATTAATGGAATGGGGCCCTTCGTCATTAAAAAAAAACAATGTTCTAAAAATATCAATAAATTCTAAACCCTTTTCTGATAAATTGGCGTCATTTAAATTTAACAAATGACATTGCCACATTTTAATGGAGCTTTGCCCCACCTACAAAACTACGTGACCATTTAAGCTGTACCTATCATTTTGTTGGGGACTTATTACAGGTTTCATATTGCATAATCATAATTAGTATCATTTTCTACTACTCTCGCAACTCCTATAGAAGAATAACAAAAACAATTAATAATTCGCTTCGATTTCTTACTATTTTCTGAATTCTTAATTAAGCTGTTTTTTTCGACTCGCAACTTGTACATAACTTTAATTTAAACCGATAATTTTAATAAAAAACGGAGATACTTTTACATTATTCGTTATCTTGTACAACTTGCGGTTGATGGTGGGGCAGAATCTGGCATTGTCATTTGCAGGTTGCAAGATACTGAAATTGGGAACAATTACATTCATTCCATGGAAACGCGATTTCTAAAACTGAGCGAAGTTTTCTTATGCTTCTGAATGTGTTCAAATCGCGATACATTTTTAGTTAGCTTACTAACAAAATTTTGAAATAATACAATTTTAGGTTCCTTCTTCTGTTCATGGCCCTCTGGGGGCCCTCTCAGGCCCGGGGCCCGTGGCATTTTGCCCGTCATGCCACCCTATTGTTACGCCACTGGCACTACTTATGGAAGTCTCAAAGTAGTTTAAAATAAACATAAATCTGGAAATCGATCAGCAATCCTTATGCAATGTATGGAATGTAAAGTCATAGTTTTGTTAAAGTAGTCGTGCCCGCTATTCTTCTGATGAGTACAGTTTCAAAATCTATAACAATATGCCTATGTGTGTTCAATTAGTGGACATAGTTCTAATTACGGGGTAGTGTCGTGCGGCGGGCGCGGTCGGCGGTGGCTGCCCGCTGCCGGCCGTTGCTTTGCTTGCATTGATTAACAGCTTGTTTAAAATTCGGAACGAGTCGGCTACTGTAAATGAAATTGAATACATGTGTGCTAGGTTAGTTGTATATATCTGTACGCTATATGTAGGTACTAGTAACTAGAAATGCAATAGGAAATTGTTAAATAAGATGATTCCATACATACATTCCATATATACATTTTGCGACTGCATAACAGTATAACTTTTATACTGAATCTTGAGTACCAAATCAAAATATATACGAAAGTATTTAATATTATTATTTATAATTGCAATTATACATTAATCCGTATGTATGAAAAAAAAATATTGAGGAATCGCCTTAAACCTTATTGAAAGTAGACTACTGCTGAGTATAATAGTACCTACAGGTTTACCAGTATAAATAAAATTAGTTTTAATTCTTCACTTAATTTTATTTTACTTAATTCGACTACTCCATCACACTTTTGTACTAAAAATATACTTAATATATTGTGCATGGTGCAAAATTCATAAGATTAATTAAATGCATTGTAATATTGCATATTTGGCACTCTAGTTCATGACGTATTTGAGATCTATTATACCTACTTATTACTACTTTGTACTACTGTGAAGAGTAGAAAGTTGTAGAATTTACTGCTAATTTAGTATAGCTTAGGTTGGATTGTTATTATTTATTTTTAATCGACCTCCCGCACGACTATACACTCACGGGTAAAATCCCCAACTCAGTTGTTAGCTGGATGCTGGCCGAAAAGAAAGAGAAAATAATGAAATGAATTAATGAATTATTATGAATGAAATATTGTGGCAGCTGTTACAAGATGGCGAAATTAGTCGTCATTTTTGACAAAAAAAAGGTAAGAGCTTGTACCAATTTTTTCGAGCATTACCTTCCAGATACTAACAATATTTTGGTTATTGGTGTGGGGTATTGAGGTATTTGAAATAGTAAATCTTCATCATCGACACAATTCAGTGTCATTGTCTAGTGCTTCGCAGATAGCGTCGGGCGCAGCCAGGAACAGCTTGCCGGTTGCGCACGCGCACAGCTGGTACACTTTATGGCTCTTCACGCTCTTATCAGGCTTATCTGTCACCTTAGCCTCCTGTAGATTACTGATAATTATATTTGGAGCATCGATTTTGATCTGTAAACCAATAATTACACATTTAAATTGCTAGGAAGGGTCCGTGGCTTAAATCGTAGAATATTTTTAAGTCACGCGTATGGCTAATGAGGGTTAATGATCAGACTAAAAATGAAGATAATATTACAGAAAGACTTTGATTACTTACAGCACCCACTATCGAATCCAACTTGATATTGCTATGCGACGTTATGTCGATGCTTCCCGCTCGACTCTCCAAATATATGGACTGGGGCGCCCTTAAATCTAATCGTCTAGTTGATGATTCCAATCTGAAAATACAAACAAAGGTGTTTTAAAATCGACTCCTCGTTAGAAAAATGGTCCAATTATTATTACTATGTACTTAAGGTGAAAGCATCAATATTGCATATCCCTGCTACTGTTAGATATAAGTATTTTAGTATACTTTATATAGAAACAACACACTTAATCCACTGTTGTTCATAGATCACATTATCAGCGTTATGAAATTATTACATTAATTCCTTACCAAAATGTGATTTATATTTTCTACAAATTCTACAATACGCCGGATGTTGCAAGGTTGATTTATTGGGCACAACAAAACAGTTTATTTCTGTATCATTGCGCTCGTATCCGCTGATCTCGCGCTTTGATCGCACATACTCGTATCTATCTGACAAAAATATCCTCCTGCGATAAAACTTTTGTATGGGCTCATAAAAGTTTGTCGTTATTGAAATATGAAGATCATTTCGAGATGTCTATTTTGCTTTTGTTTACATGGGTGTCGTTCTTTAGACAAGGGAAGCGCTTTTATTTTACATGTGAAATTTCACAGGTAGATCTATATCGGTCAGATGTCTGATGCATACAATAATTTTGAAATAATGCACTGCACTATAATTTTATTTACCCTTACTTTTTTACCTATGTCATGTGCTTTTTAGTTCGTCTGACCAACGACCAATGACCACTAATAAATAACGAAACCTCCTAGATGATGATGGCCGACCTCGTGCATTAAGCAGTTAATCAATAATCTTTCGACAGCAGTCGTCACACCATGTCAGAGGCCTACGACGGACGGTCACCCTTAACTATGATAGTCACTGGTTCTCAAACTAAACCTGTATTTTGAGAACCAGTAATTCCCGGTTATACAGCTTATAGGTTCTTATACCTCGACTCGAGACTTTATAAGACTGAGCGATGGAGGTTCTCGAGCCCACAGCTTTGTGAACTTACTGCAGATCCGATCCTGGCGGTGCCCTCACTAGCGGCGCCTGCAGCGCGCTCTTGACCGCGAGCCCGCCCGCACTGTCTACCGTGAGCCCCTCGGCGGACACACGCACCTCGTCCCGGGACGCGCGGAACACGCTGCCGCCGTGCGAGTCGCGCACATCGAACACCCGGCCGCTGCACTCTACGCTATCGCGCTCTGCAATTAGACTTTTTTTTTAAATATCCACTTTGAATGATAGATGGCAGCACGAGTACGAAGAAAAAACGTTGAAGTGAAATAGTGTGGCCCTTCTCAGTTTCCCAATATTTAACGGACAATAATGTCCGAGAAATTATAAAATGTAATAAACGTATTTGTAATGTGAATCCAAAGACATTTTGGACGATGGCATTGGGCCATGCATAATAACATTTTTTTTTAGTACTTATACTAAATGAATTTGGTTGAAGCTATAGTATCAATTTTACTCAAAAAAGCTTGACAGTTAAAAAAAAGCCTCATTCAAAAGTGACACGGATCCACATAAGGTAATAGTCGACAGCACATCAAACTACACAAAATTATTGCAGTCTAGGCCGCATTACTGGAGTATAAAATGTCCCTGTAATTTTATGTGATGTCGACTGAACGAACGACAATTTTAATTTAAGATCATTTTAATACATTGCCTTGTCATAGTGAAATAAAATCAGTTTTATCGCCGTCTATTTTTTGTTGTAACAAAATTGTTCATTATTTTAAAGTGGGTCCTAAATTAAAGTTCAGTATTACCCGAGATGTGCTTTTGATTAAAATAAAATTGTTTTCAGTATGAGTGACTGGTATAGACGCGTGGTTTAAGATAATTACATAAAGTTTCGTAAGTTAAGGCGAGGCCATTGGGTCATTTGAGCCTAGTGAGGGGGTGAGGTGCGGGGCGAGGGAGGGGCGAGAGAGGGATGACGCGCATTGATCGGGGTCATTACTCGCGCAGGTACACAGAGTAAGCGTAACCAGTGTCCTCACTGTGACGTCACAGCTCGCTACCCATAATAATACCTACACAGAATGTCCCACAGATAGACGATATACCGAAGTCCACTTGTCGGTGCCAACATTATCGACCCATTTAATGCCAAATAGGGATATCCCAGCAGAGCTCGGTGGCGCAGTGGTTGGGTCAATGGACTTGCAATATGGAGGTCCCAGGTTCGATTCCCAGCCAGGGCAGCCATGTACCAATGAGTTATCCTCGTTTTTTTCGACGGAAAAACTTACGTACATTTACCGAGTGCTCTCAAAACGGTGAAGAAAAACATCGTGATGAAACCTGCATGTCGTAGAAGAAGAAAAAAAAATCTAAGGCATGTGAAATCCGCCAACCCGCACTTGGCCCGCGTGGTGGATTATGGCCCGAGCTCCCTCGATGTAAGGGAAGGTCTGTGCCCGAGCAGTGGGGCAATATAAATAGACTGATGATGAGGGATATCCCAAGTCTGACAGCTTCGGAGTTACTTATTTCAATTTTCGCGATTGTCGGAAAATATTTCTTTCAATCTTGAACTTTTGTCTATCAGGTATCAGGTTATATATTTTAATTATTTTTTAAGTTATTTATTTTGACGTATGATAGTATGACGTAGTAGAATAAAATACTATGTTAATACTAATCTGACGGAAAAAAAGACCTGTTATAATAGGAATGTCAATTAGGTAATATTGTTGTAATAAAATCAATAAAAGTGAAAAATTGGAATAATCAAATTATTTGCTAGGGGAATATATTTTGAAAGTACTTTCGCGCGATTTAATAAAAAATTGAGCATAAATTCTTATAAAATACAAAATTGATTAAAATGGTAATAACCATAGAGATTACATTACAACAAATCTGTCTTTGACAAATTTAAGTGACAAACTGTCAAGTGTATCAATAAAACTAAATAAATGACGAATTTTTTAACGTGATGTTAGGTAAGTATTATTATTGGTGTCAGGTGTGACGTCAGTGATGGTGAAATCTGGCCCGTGTTATCACTGCGTAGGGTAAAACATGACACACATTATGTGCTGTTGACTGTACTTTTAAAAGTAGGCACAGTGTATATTGAATCAGTCTATAACTACGTAGCTATTGAAATTTGGCCCGTATTATCACTGTGCTTAGAGTAAAACAGGTATATATCGCACACCACATTACACACCACAGCTACACTTGCATAGCTACTGAAATCTGGCCCGTATTTATTATCACTGTGCGAGTGTGCGTAGAGTAAAATGTGGCAAACTTTATGTGATGTTCACTGTACATAGTTTTACAAGTAGCAACTACGTATAAACTATTTTAAGTTCGATTACTGTTTGTTTGTTTGCTCTGTGGGACAAATCACCGTCAATAGTCATTTGTTTTGGCCTGTTCCACTTTGCTCAATTTGGAAGTTACTGATCAGCCCCCCTTTTACCGTTCTCAAAACGATGAAATTATACCATGTCATGGCGCGCCAACCAGAGACGCCGCTATACCAATGCAATAGCACTGTCCCTTTCACGGCCGCTATGACATGGTTTGATTTGATCGTTTTGAGAACCGTAATGTTATGGCCCCACTGTAATGTTAGCCGACTTGTCTTCATCTGCAATTATCAGACCACTGCTCGCTCCCAATATACGACACTCGACACTGGTGTTCGTGTCGCGTGTAATATGATGACTTCAAAAACATGGTTCGCGAAAAATCTATTGTGTTAAGGAATATCTGTTTTAGGTTATGAGTCCTTTTTTTATTCAAAACGATGCACAATCATTCCGTGATTAGTAAACTAATAATCTTAAAGTATAGGTGTGACCAAATTCGACTCGTATTATTTTAAATTTTATTACGTTATGACGATCGTGGGAGCATTCCAGGTAAAGACCAAAGTGGAACATTTGGCAAAAATCGATACAGGTCCGACCTCGACAGCGCCCAGCGGCGCACTGAAGCTCGTAGCGCCGTGCATTTGTATTTATACAAATTGTGTTTTTTCTTAAATTTTGTCTGGTATAAAAAAACGTTACAAACAACAGATTTTCATCTCATCAAGCTCTTCTATTTATAATAACCTACATTTTGATATATATTTTGTATGAATAACTGTTTTAGTTTAGACACACTACTCGCGTGAAGAGACAGGAAAGGGGTATGTTTGTGATTTTTTTCTATCGAGCGAAGTTTGTCCAATCGTGTATCGGTAGCCAACAGTCCCTAAATAGATACCCCAAGATTGATATATATTTTTTTCAGGCCTTTAATTTCAGTAGTTAGTGCCGTAGCCTTCATCGAAAAACTTAAAAACGTCCCAACACCTCGCCTTAAGTGTTCTATTGATATGTGACCGTACTGTCTATTTGGTTATACATAACTATCATGCATGATATTAAGTACCTAAATTAAAATTTTATTTACTTATCAGAAGCTTAGCATGTTCGGAACGATTGGGTTCGGAGACGAGAACTGTGAAGTTGCGGTAGGAGCGCAGGGTGATGGGCTGAGCGGTTTGCGAAGTGATCGTCGAAGCCACGAGACTATCTACGATCCACGCTTGTCCCGCTAGTTGGATGCCGCCCCTCACAATCTTGATTGGGCCGATACCCGACTGAAAGAAGTATTTATCATTTTATTATTGACACGTTTCAATATAATAATTTAGCAGATTTGTTTGTTACAACTTTTAAAATATAATGAACTTACCATACTAAGTTTTAAAGCACTTATGATCCATAAAGTCAATGCAATGTTTAAACATACTAATATCACTAGAAACACTATAATGCAATATAGAGCGGTTCGCCTCCAGCCTCTGTGAAGTGCTGAGGGCAGACAATTTGGTTTTGTGTTGTCGTCAGTAGTGACCGCCGCAGGAGGAGGATCGCCGGTCGGCGTACAACCCCATCCGTGGATCGCGCCCGCTTCCGCTACTTCTCTGCTCATTTTATAGTCTCTGCATTAGCAGATTATTGAAATCCCTTACAGTTCTGTAACAGAGGATTACAGTTAATGTCAATTAGAGTATAATTGCTTGTTAGGTAAATCAAGTAGGTAGATCTGTTACGATCTGCCAATATTATTATTGTAAGACTATAAATGTTAAATATAATAAAGAGATCAGTGTGACCTAAGCACAATCCACACGCACACACTTGTTGCTTTTTGACGATTTTAATAATAAATGTAGGTATTCGTTTTCTCGAAAATTAATGGACCTGGAGATCGAAACCAGACTTCTTTATGGAAAGTTCAGTGTCTTATACGTAGGTACTACAGCGACACGGAGCTCTATCATTGAAATTAATATCGATACCCAGTCTACAAGTATCTGTTCTCAGCATAGCCTGGCAATACCCCTGCGGCATGCAAACCCAAGATATTGCCCAGCACACTCTTTTATTATGGTTTGGCAGTATACACGAAGTGCGACTTAAATATACGGCAAGCATCCATAGCTCAGGGAAGCTGTTTAGTGGCAGGTGGCCCGAGCTCGGGGCCGAAATAACCATATCCGTCTATACTCGCCTATTTGGTGAACTCGTAAAATACACTAGCTATTGATTTTCATCGGAGTAGAAGTAACCTATTCATAGACACTAAAAAGCATGTTGTATTTTAGCTTTAACGATATCAAATGGTGGTATTCGGTGAGAAATGAATTTACGGTGAACATCCGATATGATATATTTAGTACAAGGAAATGTTAAATCTGTTAAAATTAATGTAAAATGTTTTTCAGGCAGCAAAGGCTGGCTTTTAACGATATTTTTTCAATTAGGTGGGACGAGTAATTGAATGAAAAACAAGTTTGAAACGAGACAAATGCGGGATAAAGCGCAGTGTAGTGCACTAATGAACGCCGCTGCAAGCGACTAATGAGCGTAACGTAAAAGCTTTTGAAAATAGGCCGAATATATAGTTAATAATAACACTGTAACAGCGACGAAATGCTCCTTTGTGTATGCTCTTTTTGCTTGATGCATACCAGTGCGGAGGTAGTTACAAGTTTTCAGTATCTTAAAAAATCCGCTCTCGCGTTGCCTCCTCTTCATTGAATTTATTTTAGGTTAATTATTATATTTACTTTAGTACTTACGGAATTTATTTTAAAAGCAATGTTCCGCCATGGGAATAAACGTTTTTTTTCCCCTTCAGGCAGAAACCATTCCCCATGTCCAGTGAACCAGTCCCCATACAATATTAACATTATGTATAGGTAGGTATATAAATTGAAATAGGTATTTTTTTAAAGCAGTGAATAACATTTGATAAGGCTTTTAAGTATATATTCCAAATAAAAACTTGTTCATACTGTATAACATTATAGAAGGCGTGTCAAATTAGCTAACTGACCGCGCGCGGTGCATCGAACTGAGCTTCGATACCTCGTCTCTGATTTCATCGGTATATTTGTAGAACAGACCGGTTCCCGTTTAGGAAACATAATTTCAATTGGTTTATTTTGAAATCTGTGCAATGGATTTGTATATAAGTAGAATATTTATTAATATATCATGAAAAAAATGATAAGGTCATAGTAAATAGCTACATTGTACGAGTTTATCGCAAAACATGTGTACCTGCAGATCCGCATTTAATAGAGATTTTTACTGGTATACAGGTTCAATGCAAACATCAGCCTTCTACTTGTGGTATAATGGATACAGCGAGCGGTGTTGCAAGCCTGTAACCCCCTTTATCGCACGGCTTTGTCGCGCAATCTTTTCAGGCCAATACAATAGACTGCTCTACAAAGACTAATATTTCAAAGTAGAGATGATTTTTAAGCATATCTTTGTGGGAATTTGTATTACAAGTAACTATTTATGTTTAGTAAGTGGCTAAATTTATCGAGAAAACAGGAATAGTTAAACAAATGGTAGAGATGAGGCTCCATTTGTACAGACTCTATTTTTAAAATTGTTTATCTACATATTGCAAATTATTATGTTGCGTACAAAGAGAAATTGATCTAAGAATTGTCATTCGGTTCTCTTGAAAATAGCGGGAAACGACGGTTGCAAAATTATTTGATAATATTTACTTTAATGTCTACAGTGATTATTTTGTGTTTAATAAGAAAATATTCGCGAATGACAGTATGGTGAATTTATTGGATAATTGTAGCAAGATCTGAAGTTTCAAGCTTTCATCAAGAGTCCCGTTACAAGCTCGGGAGTGAACGTGACTGTCGAGCTGCTTCGTCCAGAGAGATGACGCCACGACCTCTCCTCTGGATGAAGACTAGAAGACGCGGCTACCCAGGGTGAAGACGATGCTGCGACTCCTCTGGAGGAAGATATAAGACTATTATATATTGAATTTTCTGTAACATGACGCTCGCAACTTGCCAAGTTGCGAACTGTTGAGTCCATTAATAAAATAAATAAATAATTGTCACTCCATACAAGTTATTATCGTATACGTAATATTAATTACTAATATCGATCAGGTTTCATCATTAATTTTTGTGACGTCACATGCCACTTTTAGGTCTCATCATCAGTCTATTTATATTGCCCCACTGCTCGGGCACAGACCTTCCCTTACATCGAGGGAGCTGGGGCCATGATCCACCACGCGGGCGGGATTGGCAGATTTCACATGCCTTAGATTTTTTTCTTCTTCTACGGCATGCAGGTTTCATCACGATGTTTTTTTATGTCTATAAGTGTTAATTCTTTCACTCTACTAACGCTATTATATCTCTGTAATTTATTGTATGAAATTACATTATATTATTATTACATTACATATTAGGTTGATTTCGAGATTGATCTTGCACCCGTAACTTGCATTTGAGCTACCACGAATCATAAGCTAAAATATTTCCCTCATCCACCTTGCTACGTGCCTGTCAAGATGTACAAAGTTCTTATGAATAAAACATCAACTGATTTCTGTAAAGCTTGCCAAGTTTGTTTGCGCTCTTGAACTTGTGGAACTTACTAGTGCGTGGGTATTCCTACAAATTTTCGTACTGGCAACACACGAAATGTTTATACACAGATTAGTAAACACAAAACACGCGGGATTTGTCAATCTTTCATTTGTGTTGTTTAGAACTAGATTTATCGATGCGGGCGGCTGCACCGGGTGTATTCTGTGACTGAGAGTCTAGGTAAATTCATAGGTGGTAGAAGCAACACTCGAAATATCTGGCGCGAGGCGAGGCGGCGTGCTCCAGAATATAATATCAGGCGGTGTAGTGGCCTGCGCGCCGTCCGCGCCGCGCCGCCCGCCCTGGTCGCCGCGCCGCTGCCGCGCGGCCCTCGTAATAAACGATGTAGTGCGAAAATAGAAGCTGAATCGCAGTCGCTGTGTTCACTACGTAAATAAAATTCAAAGAATGAACGATTGAAGAGGGATTGAAGAAACACGTGTGGCAGAAGATGCCAGAGATGACATTGACTTTCATGGTTCGGAAAGGTAGTGTGTTCAGAAACCTTAATAGTCAGAGCACACGTCCCCAATACGAACACGCAAAGAAACTAACATTGATTAATTCAATGTCATTGGTCATCCTCTTGCATGTGAGAGAAATGTGCAAGGACTGGGATGTGTGGCATTTTGACCTCTCTCCTCCAACAAGTACAAAGTGTTCCTAATGGTTTTCAACTAGCGATTTAGGTTTTACAGAATGTCAGCACTGCAATCGATCTGTTACCGCAGTTTAAAAATAAATAGTAAGGCTCCAAGTGTCAACGACCTAATTGGAGGAAAAATGGCTCCTGCATTGCCACGACTTTCAGTGACGTTAAAAGCGATTTTGAATTCATGGCCCGCACTTAATTTGTTTTAATCTGAAATTTAAATTGTTTTATAAATATTTGAACACTCACCAATCTTTGTGGTTTCTCTTTTATATGAATGCCATCCATCTTTGCGAAAATTCTGATCACTTTCACTAGCACTTCAGAGAACACATTGTACGGAGGGGTATAGATTTAGAAGTTAATATCAGCAATGACAATGCGGATTGCGGAGACAACTACACTAGTGGAGGGTGGTCACAGCACTGGCGGCAGCGTGCGCGAGCGACGGCGATGCCGATTCCAGCTCGTTTTGAAGTGCTGCATTTTTAATCGGGCCTGTCTCGCGTGGGACATAACTTGGGAATGCTCTCCATACAGCTGAGTTCCCCTCTATTATGAATTCTAGTTAACGTTATCATTAACTGACACCTTCATATAAACCTCGTTAATAATTAACACGGATGCGGCCGTGTCAACACATTCACGCCACGGACGACGGCGGGTTTTGTTGACATGATTACTTCGAGTAGGGCGGTTATTTATAACCGAGTTTCGGAGAAATAATCGCTTCATAAAAGAGCTTTATATTCGTTTCGAGTGGTATTTCTGAAGTAAACTAGTATTCTGGACTGAAATAGCGGGCCAGCAGCAGAATGCGTAATGATATCATACTTATTGAGCTTGTTGTTCGCCCGATTTGCCCTAGGTATATTTTTTACGTTGTGGTGATATTATTATATAAGGTTATCTTATAGGAAAGACTACACACAAAGATCACAGTTCATAGGGTCTCTATTTTTGTCACCAACTTTTTTTTTCGGCTAGTATTCAGCTTTAGGTATTACCAAGGAGTTTTATGTACAGACAGGTGCTTGCTCGAAAGAAACAAATGACGGCTGTTATTACGACGAATTTTATTACCTGTTTTTGAAAATAGAACATTCATAGCAAATATGAGTACACTTAATTAGACGTATAAAACAAATGACGACTGCGTTTTTAGTAGGTACCTTATTTTGAAAATAGAACGACCATAGCAAATAGACAAAAAATTAGAGGGACTTTTATTGTATTCAGTCAACTCAAGTGGTTGTTTTGTGTTTAATGTCACGTTAAATTAATCAGAAAATGTCTGTAAGATCTGCAGTTACGAACTAGTTTCAACAGTCCCACTAGATATCTCAGGATAGATACATCGTGGTCTGCTGGGTGCAAGTGCAAGGGTTGTAGTCGCTTCGGGCTACTTCTCTGGAGCATGAAACGAGGACTAGGTACGGTATAATATTTTCCTCTTTAATTTCAAATTAAATATTATCAAATTATAATTTGATTGTTACTTTTTAATTTGACATCAGCAAATGATAAAACTCATCAAACAGTTTTATCATTTGCTGATGTCAAGTTAAAGAGTAACAATAAATAAAACTAAATAAATAACAACTCAAAAACCAAAATTGCTGATACTCAGCTATTATCTAGTGACAGCGATATTTACTCAAATAACCTAGTAGCAGAAAAAATAATTGTACAGAAACAAAGGCCAAGTAATGTAAGTAGGTACATATTCGTATATACAAATAATATGGGGTAATAACCCTACGGCCTGTCGAAAACAGCGATGAAATCATATTGGATGTCGCCGAATGTTTTCATCGAAGTTTTATTGAGCTGATAAATGTGGGTCTCCGGGGACAACACGCCGGCACTTTTGGAGATAAGTAAAAGAGAAAAGGGCATTGTGAGTGACATCATATGAGTACCATACTAAAATATTTTCATCCCTCCGCATAAAGATATCTCCACGACATATGTATGAAGGAGAGTTTCAAAAAAGCGGATGTTATTATGCGTCGAATATCAGTCGTGATGTGATGCCCCATTTAATTCAGACAATGTTCCCACTCAATCCTGTTTTAGGAAACAATCCCTGTGATCCCGGCGTGATGCTGCATAATGCCGTCCGTGCCCGGAGCACTCTACTACCTAACACTGAAAAATCTTAATTTGTCTGCGGAGAAAAAAAATGTTGATAGAGATTATTTGCTTTGAAAAATAACAATCAGTTCTTGGTTTTGCTTGTTTTATGGTGTTATTATTAAAATTAATAAAAACATAATGAAATAAAAGGCCGTAAAAGTAAAGTATTTCAATCTTATTTTATGTGAAATAAAGTTATTAAGTTAACTACACGATAAAATAAAATAAAAGACGACATAATTTAAGAAAAACATTAATAATATTTAAAATAAATGCCATATGTACATTTATTTTACGAGTTATGTAGTAAGTATACATACATTTTGGATACATTTGCCAACGATTATAAAATGCGTTTTTTGACTTGGAACAAAAGGATCAGAAAATGTTATCGATTTAAAATTTAATAACTTTGGGTAAGTAAAGATGGCTACGTTAGGTAAATGGAAATACCTATTAATTAACACAGGGTAGCTACACCCAACTACGTTCTATACGTCTTAGGCTGCGGATACTAAGAAAACCTAATATCAAAGGAGTGTCTAAACAAAACCACAGCAATGCGGCGGCGGCGTTGGCGCGGGCGGGCGGTGCGTCCGCACAGCCGAAGTTCCCCATCATACCTGCGTCACTTGAAAATTGAAAAACTTTAGCAATGCCTTTCTTATGGAAATAGTTCGCGTTTACGTTTGAGTGAGTTGTCATTGTACGGATTCAATGCTGCAATTTTCCGCTTTGAGGTATATCATCTTCCTCTATTTAATAAAATCCTGCAAAGAAGCGAAGGAAGTCTGGTTAAACATCATTAGTCGAGGCAATGGTTATAGTATTGATTAGATTAAGAGATTCATTGAAATGCAACATAAATAATTATATCAATGTATTGGCATCTACTAATTTCAATACGACAGTATTTATGAAGCAGACTATTACATTCGTGCTACCATTATGTACGTAGTGTAGGTACAGGTAATGTCTAAAAGTCTACTTATCCTATTTACAGCTGGCTGCCATGTAACATTTTATTTATTTAAATTGAAACTTCCGAATGAATGGAGTACAGTCACTTGTAAGATACTTTTATTCTCGTGTATTTATCTATAGGTATCAAGTGCTGCGTATTTTTAGGACAGCAAAATGCAAACCCTCGCGATAGCTCGCGTAAATCCGCATGAAATATTGATACAGTTTCGTGTAAACGTGTAACAAATGCGGTAATTTGAGCCACCTGCCGGCGATGCGGCCGCCACGCCACCCGCCGCCGCCGCGCCACCGCCTGCCGCGCGATGCCACGGCCGCTGGGCGCCGCGAGGACTGAGCTATGCGATGCACCACTTCTGAACTGCAGATCCATTTCAAATCTATAGCGACAAATTTTATCGCAATTTTAAAGATTGTTTTTGTCAATAACTGAATTAAAAACTACGCCATTTAAAGGGTGTATATTTTTACCCGAATATACGTAAATGAATAGAGAACTATCGTATTTACATACCATTGTTAATAAAATAATAATATGGTTGAAATGTGCACATTCCTAACACGCGTAGTTTAATTTGTAAAATGTAGGCTGACTGAGTCAAATATACCAATCCATTGCAAACATGAAGCAAATGACCACATAGTCATTGATCGCAGCGGCTTGATATTTACCGATTAGTAAATAAATGTTGAATCCGACCCACATTAACCAACAGCCATATTATACCGTCCGTCCATAATATATACAACGTAGAGTTTCGACTTTACATACAAAATATTGAAGTAATATTGATGTTTCGTTGTGATGTAACGAAATAGAAAAGTATCCAAACAACTAAATTCTCCGAGTGGCCTCGTTTAGTGCCGTATCCGATACTGAGCCTCGTCGAGTGGCTTGTTTGCCCTCTCGTATTTACCGGAACATTTACACCGGGCAGTGCCGTCCGCCGCGCCGCCGCCGCCCGCCCCGAACACCCGAGTGTTGGTTTAGGACAGGTACATTAGGTGAGATCTACCTGTCTTTTCTTATTCTTAGTTTCTATTAGTTTATTTATTGTAATTTGATTTGAGCCCTTTTAGGAATGGGGGATAAATAAAGCAATGAAACTTTGTATACTTATATAATTTACTGTTTATTACAATATCATCTGATGTGGTGTTTGTTGAAATTTTCATAGCCTTTAGTTAGACAATGATATAGCCTATTCTATGTTTGTACGTATGGCTATGATACTATTTTTATGAGTCTGAGCTTTAGTTGTGTAGATATGTCTGCTAGTTTCGGTCATGTGTTTGATATTTTTATCAACAATTATAGAGTATTTTAGTACACCCGTATACTTACAATAAAATATATATATTTCTTAAGGGTGGAGCCGTGCCCAGTCGCAAAAGAGTCCACTAGTAATGGCGCAATCATCTAATGAATGCTTCCGGGCAGATAAGCTTCGATTAAATGGTCGCTTTATTGCCAAAGGAAAGGCGCGTTCCCTTTACTGCACATTGAGATATCTTCTATACTGATACCAATTGTATCACTAATATAATTGAGGGCGTAAGAGTATTTATAGTCTACGCGATAAAGAGTAATGCATGCGGGTGAATCACCACAAATACGAATTAAACTGTGATTTAAGCGTATACCTGGACTTTACGGAGGCCCAGGTTCGAACCCCAGGTCACCCATGTACCTACCAGCATTTCCCGATTGTTATAGACGCGGTAAAGGAAACCATCGTGAAAACACTCCTGCATATATGATAACTCATATTCTTGTGTATTTCTGAAATATCATTAGACTATTAAAAATTTCTCAAAAATTTGTCCTCAAGCTGAGCTTGGTACAAAGTGGATCCTATTATAATATCTGACTAGACTGCAAGGGCTAAATGCTGTGAGTCCATTAATTATAAAAATGTATTTGTTTATATCATATAAGTATAGTACAAAAGTTGAGTTAGCCTATAAGTAAGGCATTGTATATGCATGTTAGTGAAATAAGAATTTTAACTCTGCTAATTACGGTGTCTTGTTGGCTTCCTATATAAATAAATAAATATTATAAAAGTCGATAATAAATAATTCGAAATTATAACTCTAACGAGATCATTCGAAGTAATTTCAAAACACTAAAGCCGTGCGAGTAGCTTTCAATAAGACCGGCGTGCGCAGTACTCTTGCCTCACTAAATATAACTTTGTAACCAACTAATGCCTTATAATTAAACGAAATATCAATTACAGTTTAATAAATTATTTCCGCTATAAAGACGTCGGGCCGCGGTTAGATCTCAAGATAAGTACCTCCTTGTAGGTACGTGTGTAGGTAAGGCTCTACAATTTATCGCCTGCATATCCTTTCAGCGGGTAGATAATGACCGCAGTAAAACGTTTAAGCACGGAATAACTGCTGCTGGAAGCCGTTATTACAATATTATGAATGGCTTCCCCCGCGGCGGTGCCTAGCGCCCGTCTCGCCTATACATATAAGTAGGCTCTTTATACAACGACGTGGTACATACCACAAAATTGCCGATTCGTTACATTTGCTGTCTGAGCTTACTTTATACCAATTTAATACGTAGGAGCTACAACTAACATCGTTGTGAGAATGGACCCAAATAGGACTAGGGTTACCTTAATCAGGATTTGTGTTGAGGTGTCCTATCAGTATTTTGCCTCAGGATTGCGGTAGGATTCCGGAAGTCTCAGCATTTGTCGATTATTTCAATAAAATACATTTGATCATATTTTTTTATTTGAAAGTTACAATCAACATAAAGAAAAATATAATCTTCTTTGGACAGTAGGTATTGCAAATAAACGTGATTAACATCACCTTAATCTAATTTATTATTTTGGGATTATAGATTATATTTTATTAATTAAGTCGTGAATTAAGTACGATGCGACTTAGTGACAAAATTTCAGGACTTTTCCGTTAAAATCAGGATTTTTTTCAGGACTTATAATTTTTTTATTATGTAACCCTTCGTAAGACTCACTTTTGTACCTATATATCTACGAAATGACCCAGTTTAAAATATTGGTGCCCATTGTATGTTGAGATTTTATCGTCTGTCACAATTGTTTTTCATAGGAGAAACCAATATTGCCGATTAGAAAGACACTTTGAAGAAGCAAAGAATAATTCAGTTAAATACTTGCCTTGCCTATTTAGATTTACCTAATAGGTACACTGGTACAGTCAGTACAGAAAACTGTCGTTTGAAGCAAAGAAATACCTATTATAAAAACTATTTCTTTATGCGTCTACACAAAGAGCAATTAAATTACTTCCCCTGGAGCATAAAAGAGACAGTTGACTGTATAAAATTGTTTTTCTAACAAAGAAATTGCTTTGGGATTGAATGCTCAAACAAAAAGCGATTTAACATCAATTTGGGGTAAATCCATTCGCTATACACTAGGCTACACTCGCAACATGCCTCACCCTGTCCCTGTTTTTGTGTAACGTGTAATTAGGGAATTTAGTAATTCTCTCTACTTAGATTTTTATTACATGGAAGTTAAAATGAATTCGTAGCGTTTCTTGGCTTCGCGAAGTTTCCTTTTGAAATTGTTTCCCATAGTTTCCAAGAGTCCGGATGCAATAGTCTGTCTGTCATTTGTTAGAGCTTTATAATTTGAGTAAGTTTTAATAGTTTGAAATTGAACTATTTCAGTGGAAATGAATTGGTCGTATTAAAGTTTTAAGTAAAGGTTTTTCAATCACTTCCTCGTGCACATTTCAGTGGCGTCGTAAGTTTAAGTATACGTAGATAGGCACTTAGTAGGTATCTATTCTATTACAAGATCATTAGGCAACATAAATATACCTACTTACGAGTATTTTTTTTTATTGCGGAATAGATTGTTCTATTTTGCCGAAACTATATTTTTGTTTTACACTAAGATATTGGCAATATTCAACTTGCGTTATGACTTGTACATGCGTCAGTGTATTGAGCGGCGGGCGATGGCGCGGTTTAACTTTTAATCATATTATCTCTAATGTAAGAAACAGAGTCTACATGCATAAATCTTTTGGGCACACATGGTGACATTTATGCGTAGTTACAGTTCTCTCGCTTTCGGGGCTTCCCCTCGCAGGCAGGATACGAGACTCCGCTTTGCTCCGGGCTGCGAGTAATTAGCAACGCTTTCCTTCCGCTCTCGCTGCGCGCCTCGCCTCGCCTCGCCCGTTCTACCGTGTCCATACCCTTACACCCTTTGCTTCGTAAAGACGTCTTTGAATATTCCATGTTTTAAATATATCCTATATGGGTTCCATGCATGAAGGAAGTTCGATATGAGCTCACTTTTTTATTGGAAGAATAGGATCTCTTTCAAAAAATCTCTGTTTATATCTATTTAATATACGGAATATTTTAAGCAGTACAATCTATTGTAAGGAGCAATAATGAGATTCATAAGACTCGCACAGCATGTGAAGCAATTTATTTTGACGACTTCAATCAACAATACAAAGAAATAATCAGCCCGTGTACGTGTAAAACGCTCTATTCAGTTAGATGAAACGTAATAAAAAGGAGAATACGTTTAATTTTATAAAAATACTTTTCTTGTTCATATTCAAATTGTCATCGTTCTTTAAATTCCTCATAATCCGTCCAATTTTGAATCGTCGAGCGTCGACCGGCTCACAGTAATCAAGACGGCTTCAGCGGATTTCAGCCCCTACACTAGGCGACTGGTTAGAATACGTTACTCGAAGCTAATGTAAGATTACCAAATAATCTCTTTTGCTTTATACTGACTCCGTGAGCGTTGATATTAAAATAAATTCATTTTAAACACGTTTCTTTCCAAACGGTGCGGCGCGTAGCCTTTATGAATTGCTCTTGCACTGCATTAATTCCAGTGGAGCTCGACATGGGGTGTGAATGTGTTGCGCATTTAAAAAAACTCATTACAGGCGGCAACCGCTCCCCGGACGAGTGGCGTCTTTGAAGGCCTGCGCCGCTACTGCGGTATTATTCCAGATTATACCAGCCTCTATACAAACGAAATCTCGTTTAATCCACTGCAATTTCGGAACGAGAAAATAAGGCTCAAAAGTTTGTTTACTGCACTCGCACTTTCTGGAGATTCTTTTGAACTTGAAGAGCTTGACTTACTATTTTAATTCGCTACCATTTCCAATGTGTACGTCGTACAGTCGACAGCACATTAAATGTAACTAGCCAGTGCCGATGTACGCGCTGGTAACTACGCTCTACGCGCTGGTAACACGGTTTAGTTTGGAATTATTTTTGTGTAGGTTGACGTATTGTTGTCTGTACCTCCTACAAGAATAACCAAAGATTTTTTAAGTGAATAATGTGTAATCATTACTGATACTAGACCACAATTTTTGGCTTCAATTAAAACGATGTATGGGACCTGACATCGTTCTTTGCAACTAATTACCTACGGTTATATTGTACTCGTACATATTAATTTAGAGGTAACTTAGCTGGTCAATGTGAAGAGGGGCTAAGTGTAGCTGGGCCGATCCGAATAACCATTACATATTTAGTTAGTATGTCCCCTAGGACTGCGCTTGCGGTTCTTGCCATTAGTGCGATTGAGCGCTCAGCCGGCCGACCGGCTTCGGTGTACCCGGCTTTGGGCCACTATTTGCATGGACGCAGTATATAATTTTTATGTTATGTCTAACACAAGAAACTAAACTGCTTAGCAAAATAGACTTATTACAATCTACGCGATGTTCTTGATTGTAAATTCTTAACCTCTAATTAATTGAAATGTTTACGCTACAAATTATTGTACATAAACGGATATCACTCACTTATATTATTAGGGTCGAAATTGGTCGAAACTGTCGGTCCAATTGCCGACTTTAACAATATATATATATAACAGTGAGTTATATCCGTTTATATATAATAATTTGTAGTAATGGCTCACTATAGTTTTAATTCTAAAAATGTTTACGCTAATTAGTAATTCACTCTTTTGTTCACTCACTCACTTATTTTTTCAATGTTTGAATTTTCAAATAAAGTCGAACATATAAAAACAGATGTCTCTTTCTGACGCATGAGAGTGAAAGTGACAACTAGGGAGGAGATCTGCCCCCATGCAAAATATACTTTAGACTCTCTCCATGGAGCGCGGCGAAATTTTTCATTCAGGGTAATTAGTTACATACAAACTAACAATCCGAATATTTCTAACGATTTGAATCGTCTAAAAACCAATAAAATTATATTTATTGGTGACTAGAGGCTTTAGTTAGGTAATTAATTGATTCTATTTACAGCATATCCCAGTTTAATGTTTACCGTATATGTCTCGATATAGCTATTCCGGCGTATGCACGAGTTAAGTATACCTAGAACAATTCTCGTAAGGAGCCAAAGGTAAAATATCGATGCGTTGTTGTCTGCGGGCGGCCTCGACTCGTATAGATGCAGATGAGCTAACTATTTGTCTTGCCTGATGCCTGGGCTTGATTAAACCGTGAAACATTTAGCGGTGTTCACCTGCCAGGCCTCGGTACGAGAATGTAGCGGCTCCGGTTTGCAATGAACTCATTCGCAAGTAATTGAAGCTTCCCATGTAATTCTCTAAATCTTTCGCAAATATCGTATCGTATACTCATTCCCTGTTAGCCTTACGTCATTTAAAGTTATTCCACGGTTTGAAACTATCCATCCCTTTCTAAGAAATGAAAGGGACAACAACACGGTTTAAGGGAAGTAAGGTTAAATTAGGTTTATGCGTAACAGCAATAGACTTTACTTCACTTTCTTAATACAATAATTATGGGTTCTCTTGAAAATCGGTTGCAAAATTAAATGATAATTTTCCTTTTAATTTGTGTTTAATATCACGGTTAATTAATCAGAAAATGTTCACGAATGACAGTATGGTAAATTTATTGGATAATTCATGCAAGATCTGAAGTTTCAAGCAATTATCAGGAGTCCAACTACGGCGACTCCTCTGGATGAAGACAGGAAGACGCGGATTTTCAGGGTGATGACGCCACGGCGACTCCTCTGGAGAAATAGAAGACCAATGATATCTTGAATATTGGCAAATGACGAACTGTCGAGTCCATTAATAAAATAAATAAATAATACAATTATTCCTCGCCACAAACTATACAAACAAATTAAGTACAATGACATTTTCAAACTTTGTATGTGAACGAAAGAGTCTAAACAAGGATGTCTAGACAACTCTTCCACCCTTGCATAGTCGACAGCATATCTATTTACATAAAATCCATTGCAATATAGAACGTTTTTCCATCGCGCAGAGTACCTGTGCTGCGTGTTTACGTGCTTTGAACTCTTGTAAAAAAATGTCTTTACATGTTTTTTGGCCGGAACGAATTCGTAGTCAACAACTTTCATAAAAGTTAATTAGTTACCTAACCACTTACTTATAATAGTTATTGCAATAACGTCATAATGAATATTTGTTTTATTATTTGCATTGGAATATTTTGCTTTTGCACGACTGCACGTGGCAATAGCATCTGATCTGAGCAACCGTTGACCCGCGGCAGCCGACGGTAACGATATTTTGTAAATAATTGCACAGGGCAGCGCTCACACAGTGATTAGGACAGATAAATGACGGACATTACTTGTAATGAATGTTTAGGTGGTCGTAATCGCATCGCGCAAAGTGTCGGCGCCATTACTTCACAGCTGCTGTAGCCGAGATATTGCCTCAAGCACCATTTACCGCTTTGCCGTAGATTTATCCTTCCGCGTCCTATTGCATGTTGACTGTTTTATAAGTAGGTAGGTACGCATGCGAAGAAAAATTGTGATTAGTTGTTTAATAGTTCTAAAACAGTTAATCGAGTACTGTAGGCTTTTGTCTAGGCCGATACAGGTCCAAAAAATATTATCGAATAATAATTGTGAATAATATCATAAATTAAGAAAAAATATATTGGAACCGCGAATATTAAATTAGGTACGGTGAAGATCAATCTCCCTTCTATGTGGGTATGGTGTGATAGAGCCAAAACTATACATCGACGAGTAAAATAAAATTATTTTCTTACCTAGAGACCTACTAATAAAACGGTAAAGAGGTATTTGTACAGTTGTAACATCTGTATTTGTACTGTAGGTAATTGTGTAATTACTTAGAGTTAGTAAAAATATTAATATGTATAAAAACCATTCTCTAACCAGTAAGAGACATCACTTTTTAAATGACAATGCCAGATTCTGCCCCACCATCAACCGCATGATGAACAAGATAACGAATAAATGTAAAAATATCTCCGTTTTTTATTAAAATTATTGGTTCATACGAGTCGAAAAACAGCTTAATTATGAATTCAGAAAATAGTATGAAATCAAAGCGAATTATTCATTGTTTTTGTTATCATTTTCTACTACTCTCGCAACTCCTACTGATTGTGATTATGCAATATAAAACCTGTAATAAGTTCCCAACAAAATGCTAGATACAGCTTCAATGGTCTCGTAGTAGTTTTGTAGGTGGGACGAAGCTCCATTGAAATGTGGCAATGTCATTTACACGGTTTGTATAGATATTAGTTAGATAAAACGGGAATTACCGTGCAGCAATGCTGTCGAAATGTCGAGACATCTATACATATAATAAGACTGTAAAAAAGTTGTGTCTGTGCATTGGATATTTTTTGAAAGGAATAATTGTAACATGTGTTAGGATCGATACTGATGCCAAAACACTAATTATAAATTTTTTGTCTGTTTGTCTGTGACTTTGTACAAGTATCACGCCATAACTACTGAAGGGATTTTAATGGTAGTTTCACTATAGCTGGAGGTAGGAGATAGTTGAAATATCCGGACAGCTCATCCTCCTCCTCTACGCAAACGAAGTTGCGGGGTACAGCTAGTCAATAATAAATGTTTAACACAGTAAGAGACACTCGTAAATGCCACGAGTCCATATAGTAACTTCTAACAGTATTCCACTTTATGATTAATTCTGTCGAATGAGTTAACTTCCACCCTATACGAGTAGGTACGTCAGAGTAAAAGCAGTTAGCATGGGTAGGTGTGCCGATGGAGGAGTCACAATTTCCTGCACTTAACAACACAGGAAGCAATTTTGACGAGTCACCAAACGACGGGCTACGATTGATGTCGCTTCGCATAGATGTCTATCATTAGTCGTCTAAAGATAAAACATTAATGGGAGTTTTATTTTCCTTCAACCATTAATACCGTTAATGGAAAACTTAAAGAATCACGTCTGTCTCTACATGAGTAAAGAATACCTTTGCCTAATTAAAGACAATGAATAAATTCTTATGGAAGTAGGTACTCCTCTGAGCCAATGAAGCAAAGTGAATTTTAGCATCCTAAACTAAATATAGGCGCCGTTTATGTCAAATTGTCAATCCTGGCCCGACCGGTATTTTGAGCACAACCCTGGTGGCTATACGGGTGTCTACTTTACACTGATCTGAGTCTTTAAATATGAAATTTAATTGCGAGTGCAACTTTTGTGTATAGAAATGTAGAGATTTTTGAAGAAAGTGGTTAAAAGGATTAAATTTCTTTCGTGCAATTATTCTGTGGGTGATTCCCGGTTGAGATGCGGCGGCGTCCGTCATCAAAGTTGGGGAATTGTGGCCAGCTGCCGCGCGCCGCGTCGCTCTCAGATTACCATGGAGAGCTTCGTTTAATCGTTTTATTAATACGCCGACAAATCGTTTAAATGCCACTTGCTTCAAACCGAGTTTTATCTCACTTTTCAGTAGAGAATTTCAAGATTGAACATCAAAATAATATCCTGTCCCTTGCTGGTTTATAAAGTAATTCCAAGTTATTTATTTATAACTTCATTGCTTTATGTGAAGTTTCTTCAGAACTAAAAGCTGTTCAACGGAACTGCTGAGTTATTGGGAGAGCATGCTCATAACTATTGTCCACCGCATCACTTCTCTTCTATAATGGTTCTAAAGTTAACTAAGTGAACGTATATCCAGAAAGATGCATTGAATTTGAGAAACATAGAAAGAAAGAACACTGAGAAGAAGAGATGAACTCTGATCGATCCGATCCTACATTGTACTAATATGCAATCCGCTACTTATAAACGTTCATCGAATTTGTGCAAAGGTTCTCCAACAAGCGTTAAATATTCCAGGCTTGTGCATAGCAGGCGGCAGTGGAGGCGACGGAGTTCTTAGATTCAGCCAGGTAGGCCCCGGTGCAGTTATTAGGGACCGTAAATAATAAGTATTAAAAGCTCCCATGCCTTGTTTTATTTACAGAGTCTACGTGTACGGCTTACGATACCCACATAAATAAACTGGCAAAGAAAACCCCGGGTCGGTTTCATGCAAAGAACAATTTTATGGGTGCATAAATGCATAGTTAATATATCGACCGATTGAATGTACTATTTGATGGAGATTTTAGCAATAATTGCTTTACAACGTCGATACACCCAGAGTCCCAGACTAACGCAACATAATTTTTTTTAATCCATCTCTGCCCGCCACTGCCTCCATATTTCCCGTTAATCCTTACGGGAAGCAGGCGTAAGTTTATGTATGTATGTATATAATATGTATAACTGACTTTACACTGAAACCCGACCGATCGTCACACCTTAATGCTACAGTTTTTCTTTTCTTTTTTCGAGTGGTTTAGTGACCAAACAGAGTCAGAGTTATTCAGGCCGCCCATAGTCCTCTGACGTGGCCTAACGACTGCTACTGAGCGACAGCAACCGGGACCAACTGCTTAACGTGCTTTCCGAGGCACGGAGGGGCTCAGATGAAAGTGTCACTAGCGGTCACCCATCCAGGTATTGCCCTCGCCCAGCGTTGCTTAACTTGTACGATCATTTTCAACTGGACTACGAGCCCCTCTTAATCTAGATCCCTATCAATCTCAATGCTAGAGTGATCCACAACAGCAGGTGCAGGTCTTTATATAATATTGAATTATTCTTGTCTATGCAGCATATGTACCTGTCTGTCGCAACAACTTTGACTGGTATGATTGTCTGTATAAAACGATTGGGCATTGCTATGCAGTCTATGGTGGGGGTGGTAACGCTGACGGCGCGACGCGAGTGTGAAATTGACACCCGTGTCCAGCGCCATTGGCTCTGATTGGATTAGGTTCGATGCGCTGTCTGTGCCCGACGTCGGGCTCAAACGTAAAATTTTACGTGACCACTTTCCAAACGCCGACTTTCGTGACGCAATCGCGCACACTTGGATCCAGTTGCCGTCGAGCTGATCGCTCAGTATAGAGTATTATGTAAATTTTGCGACGCCTGTTTGCAGTACAGATACCGTATGATGGCGTTCTTGCAGTAAGTATCCATATTTAAACTTTTGGAAATACGTTTTCGATCGGATTATTCCAGGACCGATATTTGTAGGAAATAATAAACGTAAGTGTAGACCTATTATTCCTAGTAGAGTAGTTAGCTATTATACCACAGCATGGGCAACATTAGCTTAACTTAATATACAAATACAACGACTTCATCAGCAGGTTGCCAGGAAATGTCATAAAGTTAAAATAGAGGAAAATTAAAATTTCATTAACTAATTAATTACACTGAAGATTAAACTAAATGATCACTTAAACGACAAAAACTCGTATAATTGTGCAATAAATAAACGATATTCTGATTGATTCTGTGCCTAAAATTATACAAAACTCAGTTTTGAAAACTGTGAGAATTTCACTTGATTTCCAAATTTCAGTCATGTTTCCATGAAAATGTTTCCAGTCTATCAAATTTTGTAATTGATACATAAACAGTAAGAAATGAAGGTATTAATTTAAAGAACGTTTCATTCTTAAACGAAGCATGACAGTAGGTACTACAGAAGCGGTTCAAGTGCTTTATAAGAGCATCCTAAAGTATGAATGTAGTATAGCATTGTACTCGTAGCTCTATGATCCTCTTACCTTGATGGCACCGCTATCGAACTGGAACGAAACCAGACATTGCTAGCTGTCCTAGGCATTGTCTCGAACACCACTTCATTATTTTAACAGTGGAGCATCTTTGTGCGGATATTAAGTAATATTTCACTGTTAGGTACGAACATTATATATAATATCGGTATAATTTACCCAATTGAATTGTTATTCATAGAGATAGTTTTCATGCAGTTGTAAAGTTCCCACACGTCTTGAACGTGAAATCGCGTTTATAATAAACGTGATTTAAAGTTATTTCACCGTTTGGCCTTCTGTCCCTTTCTACCTTAACTTTTTGACGAAGTGTGAAAGGGACAACAACACGGTTTAAGGGAAGTGAGGTTTAACTAGATTTATGAATAACAGCACAAGGCCATAACTAAGAACATTCTTTAGCTAAGTAAAGCTTTTTAACTTTAATATATTTATATATTGCTATAAGTTTAAGCTGTGCTCTGAAGCAGAGGTTCTCAAACTTGTTTCGTCTACCGCCTACTTTGAAAATCCATTCTTTTTCAGCGCCCCCATTTTTTTTTACTTTACCACATTTTCAAAACCACAATGACATTTATTACTTTAATAAATTTAATTTGTGCTATATTAGTCTGGCCTGGAGTTTAAACTTACATTCTAAAATAATTCTGGACCACTTACCGCCCTCTAGGCCTCTAGCGCCCACAAGTGGGCGTTATTGCCCACTTTGAGAAAGACTGCTCTAAAGCATAGCTTTAAATCCCGAAATCCTACATACACCTATTTAAATTCTACCATTGACGAATAAAACTAAAATTAATAGTATTTCAGATGGAAACAAGCATATGGCAGTAAATTCAGCGATACGTACGAGTAAGTAACCGCTGCAAGACCATTCGTTCTGTATATGTAATCTATATTTTCTTAATGCTCTCGACTTATTCTCGAAGCAAAATTTATGCGCCATTTGCCGCACCGTTTCTCTCCTGGCGTGAATTAGGTACCAACTTTGACTATATTTAAAATAATATTATATCATATCTAACTTACCTAATATTAACGGTATAAAGCGAGCCAATTTAGGATTAAGGCTGTGGTGTATTTTGCTTCTGGTGGACATCTAATACTTATAGCTATACGACATCAATTCTTGTATCTGATAAAAAATTTGTAATACAATACTATATAAGTACTTACTTAATGTATGTACCAATGTTATATATGTAACTGTAACCTATCTACAGATTTTTTTTTAGTTTGTTTGGTTTTTAATTACTTATTAATTAAAAGCTTGCAACATTTGATTAATTTTAATTTATTTCAATAATGCTTTAACTATGAGTATAAACCCTAGTATAAAACTTCCTTGAAAGTTATACGACACATAAAATGAAGTAGGGAGACACAGTTGCATCCTTGAAAGCGGGCATCTACCTAAATCTTAGAAGAATGTTGTAATATCCACATCTCATTACACGTAACTTTGAAGAATTATGACTTGGCAAAGTCCTTTATTGGAAATACCTTCACGGGCCTGAAATATTGCTATGTCGTGAAGAGCTAAAATTTCTAATTAGAAATTCTTTAGTAAAACTTTATTAAGTTTTTACTTGATGCAACGAACCTAATGAAAGTAATGAAAATGCCACGTCAGTCGCTTCTTGTCTTGTACAAAAGACGACAACCTTTTGTAGATAGGGTTACCTAACTAAAGTATTGGGTAGGGATACCCCATAT
This sequence comes from Tachystola acroxantha, assembly GCA_963506565.1. Classification (NCBI taxonomy): domain Eukaryota; kingdom Metazoa; phylum Arthropoda; class Insecta; order Lepidoptera; family Oecophoridae; genus Tachystola; species Tachystola acroxantha. Next base: position 9,478,515 of record OY735874.1, read on the forward strand.
ATTTATACCCAATTCGAGACAACATCTACAAGTAGGTACTCTTAATTTTAATGGATCATACACAGGTTGTTAAACTTTTTAAAGAGTTTGGTGATGAAATATACATTTTTGATAACATTAAGTTGGATATCAATCGATAAACAGCTAGCTACCGTTTTTCTGATAACTAATAATAAACTCACACGCATCTAATAGCTTGTAATTCCAAATTATAAAAGTAGTAAATTCACATACTTTCGACGAATTGAGAACCTCCTCCTCTTTTTTGAAGTTGGTTAAAAATAAAGATAGATCCTCTTAGATACTATTAGTTAGTAATAAATATCATTCTAATAAAATGTGTCGAAATCTATTATTAGTAGCTATTGCCTTAGTATGGGAACCACTTTTCTTCGTATATAAATATTATTATTTATACGTACAACATGTGAATTGGTGAGAAAGTACAGTGGCCCAATGACTAGGGCTAACAACCGTAGGACAAGCGCTCCAAGTTCGACACCTCGTGGCCGCTCCTAGTACAAGTAAAAGTCAACTCTTAATTCAGCCGGTACGGACCCCTTGTCACAATTTATTGTATTGCTCTTATATAGAGCTTGTTTGCCGCTTAGTGTTTGTTCAACACAGTGCCGTTTGTTCATTCGTGTTAGGGTTCCGTATGTGCAAAAACATCTACGTGGTGTAAAATGATACATATTATAGTTAGATGTAGCTGCAACAAATTACCTAAGACGGGGCAGATACCCACTTTAGATACATGTACATATTCTACGGTCGCTGCCTATTTACTAGCGCATACTTTGTCGGTCTGTGGGTTGTCCACTGTAAACTCATTGGTACCTACCTGATCGACCTGGCCATCAGGCCAGAATTTACAGTGGACGTTTACGATGGTTTCAATCCGGGCTTCCGTAATGGAAATCCAGTATCCTAACCACAGCGTTTCTCAGCTCTCATTTAGTAAATATTGTCTGCGTGATAATCTCAATGACAATTATGTTATGCGATTCTATGTTACCTATACTAAATGGATATAGTGTCAATTCACAAGTCTCTATTTTTAAACTTACTATTTAATTACTGTAAGGCTTAGGCAGGTACAGAATCCTCGCGTGCGAATTAAACTCGAACTTTGGCCACTGACCGATTCTTATGAGTTATGGATAAGGTGGGAGTGGGCACTCTGTTCTGTTTGCCTATTTCATAAAATTGTTTACCGTCGTCTGTGACATTGCTCAATTACGAGAAGATATACGTTTATACGTGCTTGTATGTATCGATATGTACTTTAAATAAGAACATTCAGTCAGTGGCTTTGAGTATTTAGTTGCAATTGCTGCATATCATTCTTTATCAAAATGTACTAAAATTGTTAGCGGCTTTTAAAGTAGTAAGTACTGGCTCTATTTAAATGGACCACTGCGCCACATGATATCAATGCGACACCGACCAAAGTGTCGCCGGACTGAAAGCTCAAGTCGCTTGAAGCGCCCGTACGTGTGATTCGTGGTTTGAATGAAACTACTCGTCTTCATATAAATTCGTGCACAGCGACAATTTTGTCACTATCGCATCGGTGTCGTGTAGCTGTCGCGTGATCTATCAGAATATAGCCTAAGAAACGACCATACAAGTCCCTCTGAATAGAGGCTAACTGCACTTATCGTAGGTATGCTCGCACAGTCACACGGCGTAAGATATTGGCGTAATGGTAGAAATATTTTTATGTAATATTGTGCAAATTCTGAGACGGCACGAGGCGATACGTCCGTCGTTACCAGTGCATTAGACGGCGAGCAAACAATTACATTACCCTCCGTGCGCTACATGCATAGTTTGGCACGGGACCAATGCCTAGCACTCGTTGAACACACCGACTATTTTCAACTTTCAACTGTTATTCGTGTGGTAAATTCGAGTTTATGCCTCGCCTTAGCAAGTCGAATCGATAGCTTACTTTATACCTTTGCGGAATTCCGCACGGTATACTTGGATACTATTCTCAAAGCTGATGGACGTTGCGAAATAAAGAGTACGTGCTTAGAGAAAATATGTATTGTATCTAAATTCTTAAATACGGCGTTAGAATGTTAAACAGAACACGTTCAGGATAGAAATGTGCAAACATAATTACTAAATTCAGATAACGTTAACGATTTTTCAGTTGAATTTAGTTAACTACCTAATTAAAATATCTAATTTAGAATTGACATTGAAACTCGACATTTGCATGATTTATTGTGCCATGTCTTGTCTTTACAACTGTAGTACAGGCGATATGCCATCAAGCATGAAGGAAAAATATCCCCGCGCTCTATATAGAGAGCCTAAGAGTAGCAGGCATACTTCAAATGTTACCATTGATATCCTATCAAACTACAACATTTGTGTCTATTGTGCAAAATAATTCGATTTAGGTAAGTATATTTTAAATATCATATTCATATACTTATAAATATCAATTCTCTTCCAAACAAGTCATAAATAACTATTTGAAACTTTGGCAAAAGAAACGTGTTTGTATCTGAAACAAAGAGATCTTATGGAATGGAGGAAATAATTTAGTTCTTTGTGTTCGCAATATCGAGCAGCCGAGTGCCGTGGCGTGCCGTGGGCCGCCGGGCATCGCGATATTAATCGACGCAAAGCTGATTATGCGCCAGTTCCTAAGGTTGTCTTTTCAAAGTTTCCATTTCAATTCTTGCTTTTCCTTTAACTTTCTTTATTGCAATCGTTTTACTGGGTTCAGTTATTTATTCTGAATGTGGAGCTACATTATACATTGTATATATCGTATTCGATTAAAGAATCATCATTAAGGAGCTGATACCCAGTTCGTGTAGCATGCGGGTTCCTTAATAGATAAAGAAACAGATGTCGTAGGTATTAATTTAATAGGTAGCGTTGCGGTACGCATATGTATTACATTATTATTGTGCATGATTTGTTTAGATATTATTATATATTATTTACAGGGCTGTCAATTATTTGTTACTTAAGTGACATTAAATAACTGACAGCCCTGTAAATAATATCTGTGTTCAAATGTGGTGATAAATACATAAGTACCTACTTCAAATTCAAATAATTTTGTGGTGAATGTAATCGTATGTCGTAGTGAAGTGCAGCGGGTGCGACTACCGGGTAGGCGGCTTAGACCAACGACCACCCGACCACCCGACAGGCGCGCGATTTGCAAGATCCGCTCTATCGCAGTCGAACACACCGAAACAATTCCAAGCTATTTTAGTAGCATATGTTCTGTTAGATTTATTATTATAAGCAAGTACATGAAGATTGTTCTTATGTTACGGTAAATGTCTATCACCGGGTTACTTCGATCTATTTAGACACATTTACCTGCGTCCTCGGGAAATATCAGTGTATTACGGTAAAACATACCTATTTTACCCACGATAATACTAACTACAATTTTTTAAATAAACGTGCTAGTTGATGTATAATTTAATTATTGACACTCCTAACTTTTCGGCATTTCCCGAAATAGACTGACTTGAATGTCAACACGTATCAAATCTTTATTAAGTACCTAGGTAAGTACTTATTAAAATATTTAACTAGGTATTGAGTTTTTTTTAAATATACCAATAACCATGTGCGGTACAGTCTACTTTCGTCTGGTAGATTTTCACCTGAATTTCTGGTCACCTAACCTACTTACCTACTTTTGAAATCATCAACAATTGGAAGGACGCGGAGTCCTTAGACAAAATATATGAGTCGCAGATCGTTGTGATTCATCATGTCCTATCGATTCAAACATTTGCAACCATGAAAAAGTTGCAATTAAAAATAGTCACATGACACTTACTACATATAAGAATACAATGGAATATATTGAATTCGATTGCGACGTAAATGCCAATTGTCGAATTGTGATCCGTATGTCGGCATTTATTGCATAGCACGTCTGTAATTTGCATACGTTTGAATACCAACTACCACCAACGTCACGGTTTGAAGCCACTTTAATTGAATAGTTCGATTTATGCTTATTAGTTTAATTCCGTATTTTGTAGTTAAATATAGCAGACTGGCGGTGTTTTGTGACGAAATGTAGATAGGAGTTCAAGTAGGGAAATATATTTTCAAAATAAAGTTGCGAGACTCATTCAGATTTTATCTCGAGATAGGGAATGCGGCAGACATCTTGAGTTGACTAAAGATAGTACAAGTCAGGTTAGCGTGCAGTCATACCACAAACCCAGAGAGGTAATAAGTTATTTATAAGCAGTCGCCCTGAAGCGGACTGTACGTTGCATACCGCTACGTGCTCTAAACTCTAAACAAATTGCAGGGTGGCACACAGCCTTGGCATTTGAATTCTGACTCCAACTAAGATTTCATGTCAGTGGCAAGTCGTAAAATGAACCGCGAGTATCGAGGTGAAATTCCGTTCTTGAAAATATGAAGTAGAGTGAAGGGAGTGGTGAAATTGAAACTGGTGTTATTACTTGGTATGCATTGGAGGGCGCGTCGCGACGTGTGCGAGCAGCGATCGCCCCACGAAACGGATCGGCGCTCCGGTCACGTTTTTCCAATTGTTTTCTGACGACGTGTATCATTCCTTTAAATCAGATTTCATGATTTATTGTCGCGTCGCACGGCTGTAAGTTTCGGTCTAAATCGTAAAATGACTTTTTTCCCGCAGTCACGTGTGATATATTGTTATCATTTGCGTTGGGAGCGGCAGACTCAATTTCGTAAACGCGAACGATCCACAAATAGCGTCTTTAGTATTCATGGGGCTGGTTGAGAGATCGTGTGACATTTGCAATTTTTGTTTCATTAAGAATTCAGATGTAAAAGGTGGTGGGAATGAATGGTATGGTGTTATGAGGCGCGGGAGTCGCGACGCGCGGCGGCCCGTGTTATAACGGCCATCAATCACGGACAGCGGGCGCGCCGAGGGCCGAACACACGTATTTAACCAATTTGTCAAAATTCCACTTTGACTTTTACATGATGTATACGTTTTGGATCTTGTCCGTTTCGTACAATCACTGCACTCATTTCTCGAGATAGCATTTCTCGTAGACATAGTTATTTAATGGACATTTTAATTATTCTTTTCAATAATATAAACCATATTATTTATTGTGTAATAATAAGCAGTTGTGTTTGTATGTTTGCTTCAATTTAGCAGGAGATCATAGTATCTATCTTTGCTATCTACGGACTGCTACGCGTACCTACAATGGCTACGCGCGGGTGCTACAACACTACGCGCCGCGGCGGGCAGCAGTAGCAGTGCGACGATGTTTAAGGATGACATCACCAAAAACATATCGCATAACATTTGTGATCAGTTTGTGATACTTGAAGATGCAGTATATTCAATATTACTGATGTGCCGACCTTGGTAAATATGGCATTTTTCATGGATTTCGACACCCTAACTAAGTAGAAAATATTCTCTTCTGTTAAGGTAAACTATTTTTGTTGTTGTTAGTTAACAGTAACTTTTAATTGTCCAACATCGGGTAAGTTTCAAAATAGTGTGCCGAGGTAACACACTCTATTGAAGACGACGCACGATGGCTCTCGCTAAAACGAAGACATTCCAAAAGCATACTTATACATGAAGCATAAAATTCTTTATTCCCCTTGACAACAGTTGAACAAAATGTCCATTGTTGGACGTTACAAATATACTCATGAATAAAAATAAACATTTGGTTATCAAGCGTCCATAGCAGAGTCCATAAAAGGTCATTATTTATAAAGTTTTAAACACAGTTTCAGGCGGCTATCCATCAACTCAAGTGTCAATAATGTGTATCTACCAACCTAAAGTTAGGGGGATCAATCATTCGTAACTTAATTGCATGTTTAATATACTCATTGTTGTATTTTGGAAGTAGTTTTATTGGTCGTTGTTTATGTAACGAAAAAAACCCAGTATATTAAATATCTTTATCTGTGAAATATCGGGAGCTCAACCCTCAATGTAAAATACCATTATTACAGTTTATCTTGTTTTATTTTAGTTTATACAATACGACAAATTCTTTTGAAAACCATTGTTTTTATTATAGAACATTCCACGTAATTGTGCATTTTGAATATACTTGTTTGTTTGTCCGGTTTACCTGTGCATTCAGTGCAGCCCCAAAATTCCTGCAACTAACATTTAATAAGTAGAGTTTAATCCTCAGTGTGGCTTTGTCTAACTTCGCGGTTGTTCTAGTAGTTATAATGGCTCTGGTGGTCAGGGAATTGTTGCTAATGCAACCTGTCTCCCCCGTGAAGACTACCGCCTATTATTGTACAAATTGCTGACAACGGTAACCGGTTTATTAAATAATATTTTTTTATATGAATATTAAATAGATGGAGAATAAGGATCCAAACCACGGACTTGGCCATTAGCGGCACATTTTTTTTCCAATAGAGCCATCGGTGTGTCAAGAATTATGTCCATATTCGTCACGCGAATCAATCAGGGCAACTTTTACTCAATTAGTCATTAGAGGATATCCTTGATCGTGTATACGACCAAACGTGCGTCGAACAATCGACATTCGATCTTGCGAAGTAAACCCCTTACGGATTTTTGTCTATAAATATGGTAAAGTGAATGTAGGTAAGTTTGCTGGGCATGAACATTGAGAATATTATTATGTCACAATGTCCCGCCAGAGAGTGAGGTCGGAAGTGAAGCCCGCTGATATGAAATGGATCACAATCATACCGCTGTATACAAATATATATTTAACATATACATATATATTTTATAATGGATGGAAAATAGCTATACTCACTCGCGAGAACCGAGCGTGGTAGGGCCATCTATATAGAATGGTCTCAGTAAAAAGTTTGGCAACTAATTTTAGGTGCAACATTTATATTATGCTTACTATAGCTATAATTTGCGAGCGAGCTTCTAGTAGTCGGAACGTAGTCGGAACCAAACATAAAATAGTGGGTGAGAATGGATGATTTTGAAAATAAAATTGGAATATGTAAACTTAAATGCCATTTCATAGGTAGTATCCGTAATATTATGAACGACATTTGGTTTACACATTCCAATATAGACAAATGTCAAATAAATATATACTCGCAATGACCTATTACATACGTATAGATGGTACGTACTCGTAGAACGCAAAGAGAAAGAAATTACGTTCATTGTTTGTATTTTGTTATTGATCTACGAGTATGTTCGGCCGGCGAGACATACCGACCCGGTCACATGTGCGGGCCACAACCTTCGCCTTCGGAAACGCTGACTTACTTACTATTCCTTTCCGCCGCACCAGCAGATGGAAAAATATGTTATTCTGCGCGGCCGATTCCCCCTTACAAGTATTATTGGTCTATTTTGCCTGAAATGTAGGCCTGTACGATCGGTTGAATTAAAACGATGGGAAACGATTGTTTGTGACCAAAGAGTGATAATACTATACGTTAATACTCGTATATATATTATATTTACAATTTGTGCACATACAATGTTTACTTAAGAAACATACCACAACTGTAACTCTAACAAACTTTTTGACTAAGATATAAACTAAATACTAGAAAAAGTATTGAACTAATTTGTCTTTGGATCGTGTAATTTACAGCAAGGCCTAGATAGTTTGGTATATTATAAGTAAACACGAGAAGTAACGGAGCACAAAGCGTTGCGTTGATGGATTTTATGCAATTTTCAGTATCTATCACTTTCAGCACAGCGCTGGCGCCCGGACCCGTGGGAATTAAGTTCGATCTTTTCGCAATACTTACAGGGTAAACAGCTTGAGCCCGCCCGCCCGCCTTGCGCCGCGCCGCCGCCGCCCGTCTGAGAAATAACTAGCAACAAAGATAACAAACCAAAATACTGTTAGTGTAATAAAATACAATGTAATAGCTAATAAGAAATCTTATAAGGTTTTTCTTTTTCTTAGTTAACTATGAATATTTTTGGCGAATTACTAAAAGTGATATTATAAATTCTGTTTTTCTTTAAACTGCACTACTTCAGTGCAGTTTAAAGAAAAACAGAAGTAAGATTTAGGCTTCAAACATATCGAGTTTATCTCTTCTTACCTGTATTTTTAAAGATAATTTAGGTTAATGTAGTTAGGTTAATATGTAGGTATGAGTACTACCTAACCGAAATATTTGAAACTTTCTCTCGATTAAAAGAAACGAAATGCTTTTAAACTTAGTTCACGACTTTTTGCTTCTTTTCAATTTACGTCGAGGTAATTTATTTCAGTGAGCAATTGCTCTGGAAGCTGTAATGTAGTTCTGTCAAAATGCATTAAAGTTGGTCATTTTATTAGAAAATACTCGTAGGGGGAATATAATCTACGGGGATTGAAATAAAGCCTTCTATGCCAATTGTGGGGTTTAAAGTAAGAGTTACATTTTACAATAGTGCAAAACATTCAAGTTCTTTATACGATAGCCGAAGCGACACAGCCGATATATCATATGATAACTATATGATATCTATTTACCAATACCAAGTCATTTTAGTTTGTGGAAAATAAAAGAAAATGACTACCAGATTCGATCGGTATATACAATACAATTTTACGGTATTTTACCGATTACGACTGACTCAGAATTAGGCAGCAGATTGATAGAGAGAGAGAGAGGGGCATAATAAAAAGCTCGCGATAGCACTTGAAACAAAAATAGCTCAACAATGTAGTGACGATATGCCAGGAGCGTGCATGGAATAAATTTTTGTTCATAGAAACCATTTTCAATTTCACGGCTCAATCTTTGTGTGCTCGGGGTGAATATGTAAAAGGGCATTCGTTGGTGTCAACAAAGTGTAATGGTTTCGTGTGTGGCGCGTGCTTGATCTATGAGTTAGAATTCGGACCGATTTCCAATTGGAAAAAATAACCACCTTATCGATCTATATTCATTGTTCCTATCGAGACCGAGGCTTCTAGTAACAACGTATAAGAAGGATTATTCCTGTTATTTTTAGGATACGTTTTACATTATTTATACAGCTTACATTTTCAAGACAAGAAATATTAGTATTATATGTCATTTATATTATATTATAGTAATACTATAACATAAATGTTTAATTTACTTTTTTCACGTTTTCGAATGAACAAAAATAGAGCACTAAATGGTTTTATATTTTTATAGTGTGACGCATCGATCAACGTCTGTTCGCCCTGTGTAACTGCAATTCTTTACCTTATGGACCTTGATTTCTCTTTTAATACGATTCAAGCTCTACTACAAATGGAACAGTTATTATGAATTTGAACATAAACAGGAAACAGCAATGATTACAGTTTCATAGGTACCCGAGTTCATAATTCCACAATTCAGATGATTTGATTGATTTACTCGTATAGATGAATTTGTCGCTTATACTTTTACGCTATATGATATATGAATTATTCAATAACCATTTGTTTGTTTTCTAAACGAAAAATCGCAGAGGCAAGTGTCAAGAAAAATGAAATAAGTGTTAAAACGGTTCGTAGTATGGACGGGACAGGGAGCGACTTTTGACAAATTATTTAAGAACGTGTGTTAGGGGACGTGGCCCATTATACGCATGATTGATCGCACTGATAGCGCCGACAAGCCGTTTCTTTTTATAATCTTTCTCTCAAGTTAACAAGGGGCTCTTTGTGAACGAACGATTGCCTTTTGTATATTCGAGTGGCTAGCTCGACTATCAAACATTGCTTATACGAGTACTGAACTGTATATTTGATATTAGTTTGTACTGTATATAGGGAAATATTAAAAGCTGGGGACTATATACATATAGTACTCAAAGTAGTAACCTGTAATTAGGTAAACGATAATACAATGTACAACATAAATCGTAAGTATTGATAATTGACATACTTATCTCTTTTGGCCCTTTTAAGAGTTTTACTTAAAAAAAGTCGTCTGGTCGACGTCACGGGTGACAAGAGAGCGGGTGCGTGCCTCGGCCAGCGAATAATAGTACGGGGGCGTACTGCAAAAAACTTACGTCATCAGACACCAAGATGGGACCCATATGGGGTGGTTAGCTGATGGATAAGCTTCTCAATTATATAGGGTTGCCTGAGCTAAACCTGGAGCGTTTTGTGTAGGAGGCAAAATGAGTGTTGATTTTTTGGCAAAATTTACGTCATCGGGTACCAACATGTGACCTTGCACATTAGTTGAAGCTCATCAAGGACTACTTAAAAAACTAGGTTGCCTCATCCTATCTTGGAGCTTTTTGGATCCGGCCAGATTTAGTGGTTGTAAAAAAAAAGAAATTTACGTCATCGGGTACCAAGATGAGAATCATACCATGGGATAGTCCTAGTGTCCTAACTCATAAAAAAAATGGGTTGCCTGGCCTCAGCATGGAGCATTTCTTTTCCGGCCATGTTTAAATGTTGCATGGACGGCCCACTACTAAGTCCCAAAATCGATCCAAATTTAGCGCGAGGATCCATGGTTTTTTTATATGTTGTCAGGACCCCTAAGAGTAGTTTATGCCCAAATTTGCAACACTGTATACCTTGTGCTATTTCCATGGTGCTCGAAAAACTGCGTAATTCTGGCACCATTTGCAGATTTTTCGAAATAAGTACCTTGAGGAAGCTTTTTCGGGTATCTTCATTATTTAAGCTTATAAAGTTAACTAAATCTGCTACAATTTGGACCTAACACCAGCTCTCTACGTCTGTTGGCTTCATAGATACAGGCTGTCAAAGATTAACATTTTCATCCGTAAAGTCATTTATTTTGCAGATTTTTCTAAATAAGTGCTTTAAGGAACCGTTTTGTGGTATCTTCGTTGTATACGCTCATAAAGTAAACTAAATCTGCTACAATTTAAGCCTAACATAGACTATCTAGGTCTATTGGTTACAGAGCTAGAGCTAGTCGAAGATTAGTAGTTTATCCATAACGTAATTTTTCCGGTACGGTCACATTCTAAGACGCACTGCAAAAAAGTTACGTCATATAGAGCCATAAAAATCACACCATGGGATAGTTCTAATTACCTAAATCATAAAAAAACAGGGTTGCCTGGCCTCAGCTTGGAACATTTCATTTCCGGCCATGTTTAATGCTACATGGTTGACCTATAATAAAATTTATTTATGGACAAAAATGATAATCTTCGACTGGCTATATTTCTGAATGCAATGGACCAGACGCCAGGCAACCCTGGTTTTTTATGATTTAGACAATTAGAACTATCACATGGTGAGGTTTTTATGGACCTATATGACGTAACTTTTTATCAGTGCGTCTTAGAATATGACGCTACCTGAAAAATCATTTTATTGACAAAACAGTTACTTTTCGACTGGCTACATCTCTGCAACTAATGTACCTAGAAAGCGGTTGTTTTGCTCAAATTGTAGCCGATCTAGTTAGCTTTATAAGTGAATACTAGAAAGATACTCAAAAACGCTTCCTTAAGGTACTTATTTGGGAAAATCTGCAAAATAAATCACATTATGGAAAATAATGATAATCGTCGACTGGCTCTATCTCTGCAACCAAAGTTCATAGAAGGCTGGTGTTCGGCTTAAATTGTAGCAGGATTATTTTACTTTACAATAGTATACAATGAGGACACCTTAAAACGTTCCTTTAAGGTACTTATTTCGAAAAATCTTCAATAAGTGCAAGTATTTCGCAGTTTACCGATCACCATGGAAGTAGCGCAGGGTATACAGGGTTGCGAAGTTAGGTATTTCAATTTTCTCGAAATAAGTACCATAACGAAGCGTTTTCGGATATCTTCACTATATACCCTTATAAAGTTAACTAAATCTGCTACAATTTGGGCCTAACACCAGCTCTCTAAGTCCATTGGCTTCAGAGATATAGGCAGTCTAAGATTACCATTTTCATCTATAATACGATTTCTTTTGTAGATTTTTCGAAATAAGTACCTTAAGGAAGCCTTTTTGGGGTATCTTCATTATATACTTATAAAGAAAACTGAATCTTCTACAATTTAAGCATAACACCGGCTCTCTATGTCCATTGGTTGCCGAGATAGAGCTAGTCGAAGATTATCAGTTTTGTTCATAACGTAATTTTTCCGGTACATACAAAGACGCACTGCAAAATAGTTACGTCATATAGTCCCATAAAAATCACACCATGGGATAGTCCTAGTGTCCTTACTCGTAAAAAAATTGGGTTGCCTGGCCTCAGCTTGGAGCATTTCTTTTCCGGCCATGTTTAATGTTGCACGGACGACTTACTGCTAAAGTCTAAAATCTATCAAAATTTCGCTCGTAGATACATGGTTTTTATATATATTAGACCCACCTCAATTCGGTCCCGTTGCAAAAAATGTTTTAAGCTGATCTCTTCTACCAAGATCTGCTGATTTCTTATTTCGGATAACGCCACGCCCGCCAGTATTGAAAATAGCTACGGACAAAAATGCTAATCTTTGAATGGCTCTATCTCTGCAACCAATGGCCCTAGAGAGCTGGTCTTAGGCTCAAATTATGCACATTTAGTTTACTTTATAATCACATATAATAAAGATACCCCAAACTCTCTTCCTTGGGTACATATATCGAAAAATCTGCCAAAAATGCCAGAACATTGCAGTTATCGAGCACCATGGAAGTTGCACAGTGTCTACAGGGTTGAAAACTTAGGCATAAAATACTCTTAGGTATCCTAACAATATATATAAAAACCATGTATCTACGAGCGAAATTTTGATAGATTTTAGTCTTTAGCAGTAAGTCGTCCGTGCAACATTAAACATGGCCGGAAAAGAAATGCTCCAAGCTGAGGGCAGGCAACCCAATTTTTTTACGAGTAAAGACACTAGGACTATCCCATGGTGTGATTTTTATGGCTCTATATGACGTAACTTTTTTGCAGTGCGTCTTAGAATGTGACCGTACCGGAAAAATTACGTTATAACTACTAATCTTCGACTAGCTCTAGCTCTGTAACCAATAGACCTAGATAGTCTATGTTAGGCTTAAATTGTAGCAGATTTAGTTTACTTTATGAGCGTATACAACGAAGATACCACAAAACGGTTCCTTAAAGCACTTATTTAGAAAAATCTGCAAAATAAATGACTTTACGGATGAAAATGTTAATCTTTGACAGCCTGTATCTATGAAGCCAACAGACGTAGAGAGCTGGTGTTAGGTCCAAATTGTAGCAGATTTAGTTAACTTTATAAGCTTAAATAATGAAGATACCCGAAAAAGCTTCCTCAAGGTACTTATTTCGAAAAATCTGCAAATGGTGCCAGAATTACGCAGTTTTTCGAGCACCATGGAAATAGCACAAGGTATACAGTGTTGCAAATTTGGGCATAAACTACTCTTAGGGGTCCTGACAACATATAAAAAAACCATGGATCCTCGCGCTAAATTTGGATCGATTTTGGGACTTAGTAGTGGGCCGTCCATGCAACATTAAACATGGCCGGAAAAGAAATGCTCCAGGCTGAGGCCAGGCAACCCATTTTTTTTATGAGTTAGGACACTAGGACTATCCCATGGTATGATTCTCATCTTGGTACCCGATGACGTAAATTTCTTTTTTTTTACAACCACTAAATCTGGCCGGATCCAAAAAGCTCCAAGATAGGATGAGGCAACCTAGTTTTTTTAAGTAGTCCTTGATGAGCTTCAACTAATGTGCAAGGTCACATGTTGGTACCCGATGACGTAAATTTTGCCAAAAAATCAACACTCATTTTGCCTCCTACACAAAACGCTCCAGGTTTAGCTCAGGCAACCCTATATAATTGAGAAGCTTATCCATCAGCGAACCACCCCATATGGGTCCCATCTTGGTGTCTGATGACGTAAGTTTTTTGCAATGCGCCCCCGTACTATAAGTTTGGCCATACAAAGGGGTAACGCAGCCGCTCTCTTGGTCACCCTGCCGCATGGGAGCGACTTGGACGCGGTGTTCTACCTGTGACTGGTAGAGGCCCGTCACAGCTGGAACACCGCGTCCAAGTAGTTATTTTTTAAATAATTTTATTTTATTTTTTAAGTATATTATTCTTCCATTTTTATATATATGTAAATATGTTAATGACATGTTTTAAATAAATAAAATTAGAGTATCTAATAATCTTTGTATATTTTCTAAAAGTAAATAGATAAAATTTAAGTATTATTAGAGATACATATTCCTGTTGTATTTCCTAACAAGTGTTCGAAGTATTAAAATGTGTAACGGTATACGAGTACGTACACACATATCAAGTTTTTATAGCTTATTTTCATTTTATATGAGGCATATCCATCATCTTTATATCGGACCCGGTTATGACGCGTAAAGGTTGTTGTGGATATTAGGCGGAATTAACAACAGTTTGTGATACTTTTGACGTGGAAAAATGTGTTTATGAATCGTTCATGTGGACAGCTCTACAGGGTGCTCTAGTACCTAACCAACACACACAACATTTAAAAATCCTAAAATACGCTTTGTATTTTAAAGTGTTTAAATTTTACAAAAGGTAATAAGTATAGTTATTCTTTACTTTGAATTTTTTCAGTAACAATTTTAAATTATGATTCTTACGAGGGGAGTTTCCTTTACAGTTTGAATATTCAGAGATAGATTTAGGTTAGAGCGCGGCATTTTAGGTACTGGACATAATCAGATAGTTACAAACCGGCACATTTAGCGGAAAGAATATATAAAAACTACACATAAGTTTGACTTAAATAACAATTCACCATTTAGTAGTATTCCGCTAAATGTGACGCAAACTATACGTTTGATTATGAACAATACGGAAAATGTTACGTTTTACCATTGATTGTTTACAAAACAGCCAATACGTGGGCTACAGGTTAACTCGTCCAGACCGGGCCGGGAAACTTGCGTCTCCCGGGGGAAATCAGCACAACAATTACATCTCAAATGCTACTTCCAATAACACCCTGGTAGACCTTTGAAAACCACCAATAGGAATAGGATCGATCGATTATATTAGTTGATGAAATTATTATTTTGGTCGTAATACACTTTATAACCCTGATCGATATAGGTAATAAATAATGCTACTGTTAGGAATATTGTTGTAAATGAAGAAGTAGTACAGAATAATTGATATGATTGTAATTCTTCTTTTATGTGCGCCATGTGAAGCGAATATGGAAATCTTATTATTAGATGGGAAATAAATTCCGAGTTTGAATTATTCGGCTTTATTTAATTATAGTGTATCAGGTTCGTAACCAACGGTGAAAAAAATAACTGCATTTGAAATTCAATGTGTACAAATTATAATGTAAGATAATTTTGCAACTAATTTATTTACCTTAGTTACAAAAATATTTTTGTAGAAAGTAGAAAAAAATAGTTTTACACCCAAAAATATTAGTACCTACCTAATAATTGAAATGTTATCAATATTTATATTCAATTTTTTTTAAATACAAATATCGGTCACTTTATAACCATGTCTTGCGATAATAGGGAGAGGCACCTCTCCGTCACCCTTAAATCTGTTATTGGACCATTTATGCAATAACACTTACCTTGAAATTTGGAGGCATCATATATTTATGACGCTGCTCAATTCTATAAGTCGGTTTGTGATAATGCTATGAATATTCAGGGGCTTCGGTTGTCCCCGAGGATAGAACCCTTCCGAGCATAAGAGAGGAAATGCGGACGGTGAATTTCAAAACAATATGATATTATCGCGGCATTTAAGCGGTCCTAAGTAATAAGATTTACCTCAATATTAATACGCATCGCGGACTCTATTATTTGGAGGTATTATCTAAATACTATACTACACAGTACCGACAATTCCATTTACAAGCGTTTTCAGTAAGTATATAAGCACTTCTGTAGGGCCATTTCTGAAGTAGGACTGAAAGTGGTGTTTTGGAACTGTTTGGAACGAAACGATAATAGTATTCGTTTTTACTGTTTTTTACGATAACAAAAGCACAGTCGACTATTACAGAACAATCGTGTCGTCCAACCTTTAGCTCCATAAAAAGAACAAGATGATTAATTGTTTTTCCGACCTCTTCAAAACACCGTCTTATTCTTTTTAATACTTCCGTTATTTTCCGACTCGATGACGATGAGAGGGGTGATTTTCGTCTATAAATTAATATTGCATTACGGTTTTTAATAACAAAAAATATGTTTTCGTAGCTGTTTTGCTTTTACATCGTAAGCCTCATCTAAAATTGAAGGAGAGTTTTGTTCTATATTTATCTCTTTAGGTCTACCTATGTCCTTCACTGTTGGGGCACAGACCTTTCCTTACCTCGAGGTAGCTTGCGCTTTGATTCACCACGCGGCCCCAGTGCGGATTGGTGGATTTCACGTGCTTTCGATTTTTTTATTGTAGGTTTCTTCACGATTTTTTCTTCTATCGTATTTAGAAAATTCGGTAAATATACAAAATTTTTCTTCGAAAAATAACAAGGGATTTTTTGCTGGTGATCATGCATGACTAACTGAGAATCGTACCATAGGGATCTCTGTATCGTAAATACAGTGAAAACAAGCTATTAGGCTCAACCGCTCTTTTTGCAATCTTAGACTGTATAAAATATGCATTTTAACTCATAGTGTTGCTAATTCTGAAAGTACGCTTTTAAACTAAACTAAAATTAAAATTAGTCGGCTACTAAGATTCCCGCTATAAATGACAATGCCAGATTCTGCCCCACCATCAACTTTGTTGTCCGTCTGTCTGTATGTCAAGACCTTTTGCTCTGAAACGCCTGGACGTACTTATTAAATTGAAATTCATTGGTACCTAACGTTATAATTCTTGTTACTAGATTACTTGTTAATAGATTATAGAAATAGCAATGGGTTTGCTGTCACTGTCAGATACACTAATTGGTAGAAATGAACAAATCACACTTTCAAAATACGACTTTTTAGAAAATTATATATTATATTATATGCCTAAATATAGTTTTACCAAAAACATATCCAATGCAATTTTTTTGCATATTCATATCTATAATTTATAATTTTATCGTGAAAAATACCCTGAATATTTGGTAATAGTTTTTCCTAGGCAACACCTGGCTGCCAGAAAGAAAGGGTAAATGTGGGTACGCGGGCTTCGGCTCTATTGGATACTCCCTCTACGCTTTTACAACTAATTTTAGTGGATTGAATAGAAAAAATCGTTTAGTAACGTAAAATGCATTTTAGTACTGTCAACTAATTTTAGTAGGTTTTACAGAATAAGAAAATGGTATAGACTGTTCTAATTTTGAATTTTAGTTTAGTTGCAAATTGGCAATTCAGAATTAGCACCAGTGTATAACTATTTATAGAAGTTAACGCTGTGAACTTTGTATTGTGTGTCTTTTATATTGTTTAGCTGCTGTAGCGTAATTAAGTGACAGAGCGACAGACATCTCTGGGAAATAGAGAATGTTAAATATTTTAACAAAAGGATTCAGCTACCGTTATTATTTAAGACTGTTGCAGAGGGGTCACCTATCAAGTACATTGTTATCGTAACACATTGTAGCCTGATCCATATTGGTATACAGTGGTCTTACTAAATTATGTCAATGAATCTACGAATAGTTTTTAAAATAAAATATAATTGTTGTACTGAAATGTTGTAAAGCTTAGAATTAATGAACCACCTGTTCTGTTTAAGCAAATATCAAGCTTACATAATATATAATAAAGTTCTAAAATTTCAATATATGATAAAATCAAATATCTTAAAAATTACAGTTTTTAAATTACAGTAAACTCTTAGTTACCAATATCAATTTTAAGCTGCGATAACAACTATACAGTACCTCTAGAGGCTCATCCGAATTTTCTCATTTAGTTTTCATATATTGGTATCTGTATTCATGACAGTTTGTGATGCCGGCGTATCGTACTGTCCACTCGGCGGAACACCGCGTGATTTCAATCCACTCGAGCACATACGCTTCTAGCTGCGAACACGGCCACTAAAAGCGATTCGCCGTAAACAAGAATTAACGCCAAACCTGCATCGACCGCTGCACTCTCCTTTATGGCGACATGATAAAAGCCCTATTTTCAGAGGCAGCCAACAATATCTCCATTTGAATGTTACGACAAAACGTAAAAAGATTTTTTTAGATAGTTTGATTGATAGTATATTCATGTCTTTATAAACGTACATAATTTAAGTATACTGGTACCTCCTAACTAATCTATCTAATGCTTACGTAAATTGGTAGTACTCATATGGTAATTGAGTAATTGATTAGATTATAACCTAATCTAAAGAAACTTTTCCCTTAAATACATTGTCGTTTTTTATCTTCGTAATGAAAGAAAGTATAAATAAATAATGTGGAATTCTATCAAACCTCAGCATCAGAACGCACTTCTATGATGATAAACAACTCAGTGCAAGTGTCTATAAGTTACCGGAATATTTTTTGCGAATAAAATAAGTTTACGAGTGATAGAGGTAGTTTTATACTGGAGGGCAAAGGCGTTGACGGACATTTGTTTAGTAAATGTGAACATTTAACATTTTGTCTGTGACGTTAACAGCCTACGCCTACATTTAGCCTATGTGAATTGTACGCAGCCGACGGCGGGGGTCGTAAAGAAGAATTAACGCGGCATTATACTGACTACATACCAATACAAACCCTTCGCTGTAAAGCTAAATTATAATATCAAGGCTAGGGTCCCATATATTGTTGTTTTAATTTAATTTTTGTTGTGAAATAATTCTGTATTAAATACTGATTAAATACCACAATTCCACATTTACTAGGTGATAAACAAGTGACATGGTATTTTCCTCTCCCTCTCTTCTTTTTTCCTCTTTATATAACTTACACCTATAAAAGTTATATTTTTGATACTAAGAATCACCATGTTATTGAATTTTTTCCGAAAGTGATTAATATTACATGGTCGATGCACCATTCCCGTCACAATTAGAAACGCTAGAAGAATCAGAGTAATGGTCATTCATGCCTATTTTCACCAAATATTAGGTACGTATATTTCGATGGGATTTTTTATTTATTGATGGGGCATAACTTATTTTTCGTTGAGGCTGATAACTTTATAGACGCTATCAATTTTAACTTCATTTACGCACTTCATAATTATTGCCAATCAATGTAGAATCAAACGTATTCCCTTGATTAAATTCAATGATTTTATCTACCTTAAGGGCCTAAAAATAACGGTGGGTAGCGCCATGCCATGTTTCACTGCTGATGTATCGCCGGGGAGTCCCCTTTTTCCCTAACAAGAGGCGCTTGGGGCCGACCGCGAGCGACCTGCGGAATGTTAAATACCCACCCTCGTTAACGAACTTACCATTCTTTCTATTCATTGAAACAGAAAGTGTTACATATGCTTCAGTTGTTTTGAAGATGTGTTAATTATCGAAAGCATAGAAGTTGTAATAATGACGGCCGTGGAATGAGTTATTGTAACGGAAGAAAAAATACAAAGTTGTATGTGTATAATTAGGAAGTTACAGAATACATGGAAAGATCATTATATAGACTTTCCGATGAGAACTAAAATATCCCATTTATAGGTTATTTGTAGACGTGCTACCATATGTACAATTTGTTTACTCCCGATCTAAATACCCGTAAAAGTGAATTCAATTCGTGTTAATTATAATTAAAAAAATGTTTCACTTTTATAGTTTTAATACAGAAATATAAAAAGGTAGATAATATTTAGAAACACTTACCTAGTGATTTGACGATCACAATATTATTAACATATCTAAACAAAACCTTAATTACGTATAATTTTATATCGTAATTAACGAGCAATCCAAAAATATTTCAGAAACAAAAAGCCGGAGTCGCGGCAGGGGATTGCGTGTAAACTGAAATTGAAGTGGCCGGTTGAAATGCACGCGGCAAAAGGCGTCAAAGGCTTTATTCGCGAGCATCGACACGTAACGCCATCACCGCCACCGCTGCGCTGCCCTTCTGTGGAATTTTAAAAACAAACAACAAACGTGCATAGGTTAAAAATATTGCGAGCGATGGATTGTCGTAGTCTATTAGTTGGGAAAACACTTTATTGTCTATACAATGTCTACTACAGTTACAAATTTATGTATGGAAACATTGTTCGCATTATTTTTTTTGTACGAGTATGTAGTTAATAGTATAAGCGATTCCGAATACATTTATGCGTCTTTCCTTTACGTTTCGCCTTTGTACAGAATGTACAGTCTAACTCAGAAAAATGTACATTGAGGTTGGGATGTTCTAAAAAATAACGGATTTTATAAAATTATTTCACTAGTAGATAGTGGAGCTTATTGTAATGAGGGGTTTTCAAAGTGACGTAAAAAAGAAGAAGAAAAAAAACTAGCTTTTTAAGTTGATATAGATGTGTGGCAGGAAGTGAGGAGAGATAGTAAAAAATATACAGGGACCATGAAACAAATACTGTTAATATCAGCTGAATAAATTATTTTTTGGTTTGTGTAATTTTAAATAATACAATTTAACACTTTGAATAGATACCACAACAAAAATACACATTCAATTCATAATCAAGGTTAGCCCGTGCATTGGTGCTCTTTAATTTTGAGTACCTGCCGTGGTAATCAGTGCCACATCGGTACTATTTCTGTTTCTTAAATGTCACTTCGAAAACCCCTCATTGCAAAAGAATTCAAAAAATCTGTGATGTGTGTAGGAGAACATATCATTTATGCATTTCTACAAGTTAGAATTTACATCAATGTTTTTTTAATCACAATTTTAAGAACGTAAGAAAATGAAGATCTACAATTAGCTTTCTTAATGTTCTAGTGAAACCAATTTATTACTCAAAGTTGAAGCACCGCGAATCGCAACCGTTCTGAGTGAAAGCTTAAAGTTTCAGTGAGGCAGTTACGCTCCCCTTCCGGACGATCAACGTAAATTATTCCCCCAGAAGAAATCTCTAAGGGCTGAATGACGGATAAGGGCCCAGCCGTTTTATTGCCTATACCGGCCCGCGTTTGTAACCGCCTTAAAAATCGACCCGAATGCTAATTGAGGGATAATGTTATTCAATAGCCAGCGGCCATTGATTTAATTACCAATGCAAAAACCGAAAAATGTCTGTAATCGAATTAACTTTACGTATTGACGTTTTACCAGTGTCATTGAAAGCCGTAGATTAAATAACACGATATTCTATAGCGGTCAATAATAGGAGAGTTGGCTATAAAATTGCTAACAATATTGTAATAACAGGGTATCCTAAATCGTTTATTCGCTGTTCTAAATGGTTTATGACTGTAATTTTCCGCGGCTGAAAGGCGTTGTAAGTGATAATTAAAACCCCGTTACTACAGCTGTTACGGGCGTCATTTCTCGGTTTTAATATTATGCTACAATAATACCATGAAAAAGCAATCAAGCGCAGAATGTAAAGTAATAGGTGGTTTCTCTAGCTTAATTCGTGCGCAAGTATTATTGCTGAATAAAGAGATTATGTACTAATATTAAGGGCCGGTACCGAGCTAACTAGCGCCCTCAATTTTGTAATAAAATCATATTATCTTCTAATAAAGTTAATTTTATTACAAAAATTACAACTTACCGAAATTGAGTCACGTTGTGAGTGTGTATTTACAAAAACATATTTATCGTAATAGATAGGTATTTGGTAGGTAGTTGTCTATTCGGTCCAATAGAAACTGAGGACATACAGTTACTAACATTTAGTAACTATTATTACGAGTCTATTTCTAGTCGAATAATACAAATAAAGCGACTGTTTAGCGATCATTTAGGAAGGCGCGTGACAGCCGTAGCAGTTTCGTAGCGCGGCGTAGCGGGCGTAGCGCCGGCTGTTGTTTCCTGTCGCGTGCCTTTCTACGCAACGATGCTTGTAGCGACAGATCTTCTAGAATGAGGATATAAATATTTGAATTTTGATGTGGTCAATAACATCATTATACATAGTGAAAATATAATTTGTATTTATTTTGTGTTTTTAATCTGTGCTTCTTCTCATAGTCAAACGCGATTTAACATTATTACAGGAACCTATACGGCTAGTAAATATAATGATGCTATGGAATTTTCTGAATAGAAATATACGAAACTACCTAGTTTAGTGTATGTATTAGTGGCCTACATAACTTATCGTAGCTGCAGCTGTTTTCAATAGATTACATTGCGTGACATGTATACAATACACAGTTACTTACTGTTAATCTCGGTTTAATATACTTACATAGACTTACTCAAAGCACGGTAATAAGCAGGAATAATCTACGGGAGATGCTCCTAATCCGCTTACTAAAAAGGATTTCAAAACTCATTTGCCCGACATAATCGACACGAATTTTTCACGTATATTTCTTTCACTCACAAATCCAATTTAATTAAGGCGAGGAACTCGCGGTTAAAATCCTATTTAAGCCGTTTTTATTACCGCCCGACGGGCAAAGACGGTTTGCCGGCGAGCTCGAAGAATTTGAGCTCTGCCGAGGATTTGCCTAGCTTTATCCTAGCACCCGCCGGAGGTGGACGGTATCCATGCAAATTGTTTATTATATCACGTAGCTAGATAGCTCACGTAGGTATTGATAATTGACATCCGAATTAAAGTGGTTTCTCTGTGCAATAGACATTCTATTCACAAGTATATTTGTGCAAAATTAAAACTCCCAATATTTGCACTTGGTACGAGACGAGCGATTTTTATGGTACAGTGACTATTGTCAATGTAGGGCCCTTTTTGATACAATGAACAATTTTGTCACAAAAAAACCTGTACAAAATAATTTATCGATTAGACAAAACCTCAAAAGACCAGTCTGTTCTCTGGTTCAAAGAGGGTCCTAAACTAAAATTGATGACTGTACCTGAAAGACTTCAATCGATGTTACTCTTTCTTATTAGCAGGCGGATAGGTCCATTTTCCCGAATGTCCACTCGATCTGTTATCTAGACTTCCCTGAACATTTCCCGAACCATCCACACAATAACCTGCGCTAGTTAACTCAAAATTGTTTCTTATTCGTGCATTTCAGACTTTCAAGTCGAGTTCCACTATCACCATCGAACATTCATAGTTAGTGAGTAGGGGGGTAATACGATTTCCGAGTAACAAATACCCGCTCACCTTCCGCCGACTCTGGGGATCGCATCGCTCGGATGTTTACCCTCAATTCAGAAAAGATCCAGCTAATCCCGCCACTCCCGATGGAGCGCACTCCTCTGATATGTTCCCGGTCCTCGCTTTGCTATGTTATTGAGTTTATACATTATATATTTTTGTATTGGAACAAAACAAAACTAATTTTTATATAAATAAATAAATATGTATGTATGTGTGCTGTGTTGTGTCAAATAAATGGTCATTCATTCATTCTATATTACGCTTCAATAGTTTTTTGATAAACTTAGTGAAGCAAATATATTCTTTGTATTTGAATAAACAACATGTTTACGTTTACTATTAGGCGATAGGCGAAGCGAAAATTATAAATGCTACCGATAATTGTTTGCCCCAATTGGGCATTCGTTCGCCGTACGCGGAGCAGCTATAAGATTTTGAACGGAGGCCAGCAGCCAATGGAACCGTGGTAATGACCCGCGAGTGCATGCATAATTTAGCCGCAAAGAGCCTGTTTTGTAATGTTATTAGTTGGTAATCTCGTCGGAAACAGCCAACAACATTATTTTACGCTGGCTTAAATATTAATATAATTTATTTTCAAGTTGAGAACGGCAGTACCTATAAGGTTTCCATTGCAGGATTCATACCAAAAGTTTATATGAAGCTCGATGATACTTATAATGGAAATTAAGATTTACCTACAAATGTATTCAGCCACATTAAAATCGGCATAAACCAATATTTACTACAATTATCGTTTTGATATATTATATATCGCCCTAGGAGTGAATCCACACCACATTATAAGATATACCTCCGAAAGCGGAGTCTAACTTTGCAATGATAATTTAATAACATAAGTCTTTATTTCACTCGCTTGCCACCCTGTAGTGTGATTAAATTCAAAACCTTTACGATGGCCATAAAGCTGTCATAAGGTAACTGACTCGATTACTCGTACCTATACACGAAAGCTCCGAGTCACTTTATATTTTATTACACAATTAATCGGAATAGCAAGACTGGAAAATAATTAAATAAATAGCTTTTCGCATTAATTGCGCCTGCAATAGACAGGTGTTAATTTGAAGGTATTTAGCACTTCAGCGAAATTCAATTAATTTAAGGAATTTATTTTGCAAGTGGGTTCAAAAACAAACCGGTTTCCAGTTAAACTGTCAGGCGCGGAGTTAAAATTAACGCATTTTTCATTTTGTATTGGATATACATAATTTGAAGAGATTGAGATATAGGAAGTTTAATAATTGTACACCAAATTGAACATAGGAAGGCGGGTAAAAAGAAAATGAATACAAAATTATATTTACTTAATAACTTAATTTTTCTTACGATGTAAACATAATGTTGGATACATTTAAATCACCAGTAAATTTCCCCAACAATGTCATCCAACGTCAACCGTCCACAAACAGTATAAAGGGAATGATTAACCTAAGCAAACCGGTAATCACGTGAACGGCCCGGGGGTGTGTTCTGTTATAGAGTTACATGATAATATTTTTTGCATAAAAGCCGAAGCCCTAGTAATCATTTCTGTCACCTTCAGTCAAATTGAAACCGAAGCGAACTGTATTGGCAGTTTGCTCAGCGAAACAACATTTAAAACTCAGAATAGACAATGACATGGTTAATACCATAGAACAATAATACTAAGATTTTTATAAAATACAGCTTTAATCAAAATATTTTTGGTTTTACTCCGAATTTGTTAAATTATTGGTTTTCTTTGTCGTTTTCTCTGAAACACTGAATCGGTTTAATTTATGTTCGGTTCAAATTTCAGTTCACTCCGTTATAGTTTTGATGGCGAAACAACACATGGCGTAGTAGGTGTGATTCTAGCTTGATTACTGCTCCCAAGTCGATTCAGGATGGCGTGTTTGACACATTAAAGTAGTGATGTGAAATAAATATTTATTAACGATTTTTTTAGTCAAGTGCGTGTCGCATTTACAAGTTTTTGAATTTATAACTAGTATTGCAAGTAGTATTTGATAAAAAGCTTTAATAAACCGAAAATATAAATGTTATGTACATTTATATACCATGTTACTGTCATTCATTAGCTACGTCGCGTGAGCAGAACGACTCCATTAGTGACGATTAAAATTAGTGTGGAAAACTCTGGAATCGCTAAAAGTATCTACTTAGTATAGCTTCGTCAATTACTTGACCGATGGTGACGTGATCATAAGTTTTCGAAGCCGAAACCAAAGCTCTGGAGTCTCTATGGGTATGTCAACAGTGCAGAGATGCGAGGTCTGTATTCAGAGCCACGCATCGCAACTGTCGGCCGTTTGCACGAGCAGAGTACACAGTGCTCACTGCTTACTCGTTACCGTACTGAAAATAAATTCATCTGCTTAGTTTGAACGTGTTTAAAAGGTTTGGAATACTTAAAGAAAACCGGATTAGGTTCCGCCAAACAAATATTGTATTACGACCTGAAATTTATGAAATAATTCAATGTTATGTTTAAACTTCCACGCAACACAATAAGTTTTTTTTGCCACAAAATAATTATTTTATGATAACTTTTAGTTACTAGGAGCACCAATTGTAGCGGAAATTTAAACAAATATTATCACTTATGTCATTTTATCAATAGATTTACAGTTCCATATATTATGAAGTCTAACAGCACCGCACACTGAAAAGTACCCTAACTGCCACGGACAGGGTTAAGATTGTTCCACCAAGTGCATTAGCCGCGAGACAATTGAATTAAAACAACGATAGCCGTCGAGTTGGCACTGCACCAATTAACTATCAATGCCACAATCGAGTTACCCGGTACAATTCACGCTTTTAGCTGAAAATGACTTTATTGATGGGCTATTCAATTTCGTCGTGGATATTGGCACCCTTGAATCTACTGGCTGACCTGAATTGGGTCAAACGAAGGGTTATGCATGCGATTTAAAGGTCATACTTTATGTTATCTGTATTTAAATGTATTTTTGTTTCATTTAAAGACCATAAAAATAGCATCATTTGAATCTAATTCTTATCCAACCATAGTGATGTTATTTACTTAAGGCTTCGAATGCGCGGATTTTCAGATTTTCTATGCAGGCTACAACACTAACTACTAAAATTAAACGTCTGAAAAAAATATCGGGATGAATGAAACCGAGACACGACTTGGACAAACTTGGCTCGATAGGAAAAGTCATACATACCCATTTCATGTCTTTTAAAATGAAAATTATGTCTAAACCGGAATAGTTTTTCATACAAAATATATATCAAAATGTAGAAATACGAGAGCTTGTTTAAAAAATTCAAATTTTTTGTTGGCGTATTTTTGTTTCCCTGACAAAATTCATCCAAAATTAATAAAAATACAAATATGGAATCACTGTGCCGTACTCTTCACTCCGCCGCTGCGTGGCATCTTCTGTCTCGCGCTTAAGTTTGACAGCTTGCAGCCCCTTAAGTTTCATTTGCGTTTTACATAGAAGTTAGTGATCATTTACAAAATGCTCAGGCTCTCCGAACAATTCTGATTGTCGGTTCTGTTGTGTAAGTGGAGGTACTTTATAAATAACTTCGATGTCCAGCGGGTTCATTCGTGAAATTTTAATGCTCTACGTGTTCTCATTTAGTTGATTACGAGACAGTGCTGGATTTACAACGTTGACAAATTCACGTGTTTGTTTTCATTTCGACCGCAGCGGCGACAGGTTTTAGAAAGGAAGCTCCTCGGGGCCGCCGCGTCGCCGTCGTGTGCAGGTGATAAATCGTACGCCCCCATCACTTTTTACTAACGAGACAAGGTGTCGTGTTGCAAACATATTCAAGGAGCGATTGTTAACGTCGCGTCAACTTGTTTTTGTCGGTTTTGCATTGAGCGAGTTTTTTGCTCCGCCAGGGATTGTCGGAATGTTTTCGTCCGATTTCGGGGATGGAGATTTTTCAGCGCGGTTCAGTAGGCGCCGCCGTGTCGTACAACTGCACCGATGACAATAAATATCGGGAGCGGCGAGCCGTGAAATCGAATAGGCTCCGTCTGTGAGCGCTTTATAATCAGCAGCCGCCTGTCGCACGCCTCTCCCGCCGCTCCCGTCCCGCTATAACTTACTGACGTTTCCGTGCATAAAAACTTACCTCTACATCATTTGATTACGAAATTAGGCACAGCTGTAAGGTATATTTTATGACATAATTAATATAGGTTATAAATTAATCCTTAATTTCCCTGAAAGCAAAATATATCGTCGCGTAATATTGCCAAGATCGGTATGTCTATACTAGGATTCCGTGGTTGAATCCATCCATATTTCCCACTTACCTTTTTCACTGCACGTGATGAGTGATGTCTGTGGTCCGTTAAACTTACTTACTCTACGCCATTTGATTACAAAACCATTGTCCTGGCTGGAATGAGGTTTATGAGGAATAAATTTATTGTCATTTAATTGCTGAAGTACGTACTGAAATCAAAATAATGTTGGTTGTCGCGTAACTTGATCACGTTGTGTGAATATTAAGCGCACTGCGCTCATTTTGAATTCATTTAAATTTTTCATCTACGTTATTTTTATTCTATTTATTGTTCTGAGAAATGTAATGCCTTTTATTAAAGAAGCGACCCTTAATTTCTGTAGTTTATACTGAAACATAAAATAGTATCGAACGTCGATTAACGGACAAAGACATGTGCGTTCAATAAGTATTGTCGTATGAATACATGCCTAATATATCCATGATCGCTCCTCCAAAGACACATGAATATTTAAAACTCATTACACATTTACATTTATGTGTAGTCGGTGTACAATAAGAAGGTATCTCAATAATACATTTTAAACATTCGCACGCAGAGTGCGAGAGTAATTTGCGGTTGCGACATTTCCTCCGCCCGCCCCCGCCCGCGCCCGCGCCCCGTGACGCATGTTCGATTAGAGCACAAGTAATTCCGGAAAGGAAATTGAAATCTTAAAGCAATACCCACGGGCTTTACTTTCCTGCTACTCTGAAAATTCTTTTCAGTTTCATATGTTCATTGTACGAGGAATATGTTTATCCGCGCATTTATTGTAATTCGATGTCTAGTTTACTACTTATTTATTTCATTTTAATTTATTTATGATACTCGTACAAGTACACTAAAAATACTGGTCACATTTATACAATGTAATGAAAAGTACTCACTATATTCTTTACCGCATACTTGACTTGAGTGATTTTTAAAATTAATTTATAATTAGGTACCTACTTACATAGTCTGCATTATGAGTTATTTGTAACTTTAATTAATTTTAACTTCGGAAAGGAAAGCGCGACCTAAATGAAAAGCATTTGCTCAAAAAATATATACGTTATCTACAATAACTTCATGATAACAAACTAAGAAGTTATTAGCCACATTACAACGGGACGCCTAAATATCGCACATTCTAATTCCAATGTTTCGACGATATATTAACGTAGCAGGCGCAAACCGCGGCTATGTAATCGGGTGTGGAGTAATGAACACAAGCCTGAGACCGGAGCCAGGGGCAGTGCCGGAACCAGTAATACATGTAAACCGGAACAATCTGATTGACTGTGATTTTGTGAACTCTGATTTGTAACATGAGTGAGACACAGATTCTTCAATTCTCATTCGTTCCCGCACAATACTACTCATATGTGTAAATATCTTTTTGTCCCAGTTACCACCCATACATAACTGTATGTAATTACGAGTTTAATTGTCATAAAAATATATGAAATTTATTATCAACTACTTTTAAAATTCTAATATCAAAGAGGTACACGTCCTATCCATTCCTGTCCTTATTTTATTGCTACAAGTGAGCTTGCTACGGTATACCGAAAGGCAGGCAATATTTTATTTACAAGTGTTTGTGGAGATTGGAGAGATCAGAGTCATAGTAGGTACATCAGTCTGAGACTGAATGTCTGGCCTATTGGAGGCTCAGACCCACTTGCAATAATAGATAACCCGGGAGTTAGCGACTTAACCTGTGAAAACTAAGTACATTTTTCACGGGTTAAGTCACTAAATTAATCTTTAATGGCAAGCGAAACTTAGTTTTTCAGCTTTTAAGTGGACGTCGATATCAGACATTCCCCAGTACTTTTCATGTACAGGGTACAAGGATTGAGTTCATCTGGCCTGTCTTAGATTTTCTGGCTTACAAGAGGGGGTTTCTCCAGCATGCCTTTGAGTACGCCCCTGTCTGGTGGCCCGGGGGCTCGGGGCCCAGGAGTTTAATTTTCCTCTTCCGCGCAGTGTCCCGGTCGGCTCGCGCTCATTAATGGCGCGACAATACTTCCCCCTCATCAGCGCGAAGGCTGCGTCTGCACCGCGCCACATCGACGACTAAACAAAAGCCTTCCACGCCAGTAATAACAAACTACTAAACTATTGGCTTTTGAAAGTCGACTGTAAAGTTTTATTTTGAATTAATTCGTCTCTTCATAGGTACTTATTTTTTTTACTTGATTGACAAATTGTATGCGTAGGAAAAGCTAAAAGTTATAATGAAAAGAAACTATGAAAGAGAGTTCTTAACGAATAACCTTGTTACTAATTTAAAAAGTTACCTACTAGTCAAGTGTAGTCATTAATTGAATGTTTTTAGATTAAGTATTGGTAACTTAATTTGAATAAAACTAGTAAAGCTCCAGCTGCAAAGTTAAAATCCGTAATTATTCTTCTTATCTTAGAAATTGTCTTAACAATAATTGTATTAACGCTATATTAATGTAAAGAAATGGACACAACAATGGGTACAAATTGACACAACTACCGTAAAACTCGACAGAGAAGTAAATAATTTCACAACGGATAGTGCCATTTGATTCCATAGGTCGAAATCGCTACCGACTATCAATTTACTATTCTGTCGGTGCGACGGAGCGAGTGCAATAATACTAGTTTCTGGTTGGGACTGCGACATTAGTCTCATGAATGAATCATCGCGATCGGGTCCCCAGACCCCGGCGGTCGTATTCGATTAGCACGAATAATTCCGAAAGGGAAATTGAAAAGCTAAAGCGATGCCCTGAGGACTTGCTCTTTCTGTTATTTGCGGGCAGCTGCCGCCGACCGCTGCGCAGAGAATACACAACGAGCCTCACTGTGCGCTGTTGGACGCACTGTATCAATCAACCTTTGAGATTGCTATGACGAGCTGCTTGTTTTGGTTGATTAGCTAGTTTCGATTTCCTGTGCGGTCAAGAGTTTCGGCTATCCGAAAACCCTTACTTATAGGTACAATGCTTGACATGTTTTGAAAAGTGAAGTGTGTTGAGTGTCGACATCAAATATGTTCTAATAATATAACAGATACCTATTTGATGACAGAGAAAGAGTCAGTAGAACAGAAACTCATGTTCTAAAAGTTATTTTAGTCATTATAACTAGCTGACAAATGACAATGCCACAATCTGCCCCACCATCAACCGCATGATGAACAAGATAACGAATAAATGTAAAAATATCTCCGTTTTGACTAAAATTATTGGTTTAAAATAAAGTTTTGTACAACATACGAGTCGAAAAAGAGCTTAATTAAGAATTCAGAAAGTAGTAAGAAATCGAAGCGAATTATTCATTGTCTGTGTTATCATTTGCTACTACTCTCGCAACTCCTACTGATTATGATTATGCAATATGAAACCTGTAATAAGTCCCCAACAAAATGATATACGATCTTCAATGGTCACGTAGGTGACCAAAGGTGGGGCAAAGCTCCATTGAAATGTGGCAATGTCATTTATGCATAATGAGATTGTGCAAGTGCATATAGCAAACCTACAGCATAATAATTGCCTCAAAACAGAAACTCGTTGAACAGAAGTATTAAACGACAGCATAAACATCGAACTAATAGCATTTTCTCTTTAAATTGCTGAAAGTAGAGAGGAAATCAAATAAATACAATTCAACATTTCCGCAAATGAACACAACTATCGCAGGAGTTAATGAAAGGCATTGGCTGGCACATTATTTGCTTTGTCTTCGGATCCAGCTGTAAACAGTAAGCAGCCGTGGACGGTGGACGGTCCGACCGGTAATCCAGCGTTAATTAGCAGCCGGTCGAGCGCGGTGCACTATACATACGGACATGGAGCATATACAACATTGATCATTGTATTTTTTGGTTTTCGAACGTCATGATGGAGAAGGAAAGATAATGTAAATGATCTATTTAATATGAATGACTCTTTAAGTATGTCCATTCTAACACAAATTATGTGTGTGGGAACGATAGTACAATTTTGTTGAAATTCGATATCTAGAGTCCGTTGTTAATAAAATTATTTTTATTCATACTCTGATCTACTCTTATGGGTAGATTTATATTATGATGATGAAAAATAGAAAAAAAACCGCCCAAGTGCGATTCAATTATTTCGGTTCTCAGAGCGCGAAAGCGGTATGACTCTGGCATCGCGGTTTGTAATGTAACGTGTGAAACGCGTGCCGCATACGAGCCGCTTTTATCACGCTTTTACCGTATCCAGGGGGTGTAGCGAATTCATAATTACCTTAAGGACAAATTATGCTGATAGAGTTTGTTTAGTTGCGAAATCATAGGGCGGTAATTACTTGGAATGATAATACAGAAATTTAAGCGATTTAAATACAATAAAATTGTTTCTTCAACTGTTTGGTTTAGAATGCATCTTGGGGTAAATAAAATGTAGTTTAAAATTTAAATATTGTTCAAGTCTTAGTTACCGACAATAATTAATAATTATATTAGCATTAATGTCGCATTTCCAGTATCTACCTAATTACATAGGTATTAGGTTGTCTCGAGTAGAATTCTTGATGTTATCTACAAACTGATAATGACACGATTGAAGCGATCACGTACAGTCGACAGCAGATCAATGGCAACACTTTTTACTTTTGACATTTCTTATTATTTGCATCGTAGAACTTGAAATCGTACTGCAAGTGTTACCATTGATCTGCTGTCGGCTGTACCTATTAATAATACAAGTGACTGTATACGCACAAACGATAACGCATAAACTAAAAATCATCTAATATAATTGAAACACAAATCTATTTCACAAGCAAAAAAAGCTAACTAATGCTAGAAAGTACTGTGATATAATTAGCAAGCAATCTCAATAAAGCACATTAAGCGGGACATCTAGCCGAGCCGAGCTAATCCAACCTAATTGCTGGTCAGACGACTATCGGACTTGAAATGGCAAAGCCAATGCAATTATTGCGATAAAGGATTTACCCGACTAGCCCCACACATTATAAATTTATTATTTACTCTTATAAACGCGATAATTTTACTAACATAGTTTCTTAAGATAGTGATACTAATAAAATTGATATTATAGATTACTACATCTGTAGCAAACAAAAAGAAGTAAAAGTTGTGTAAAAAATATCAAACTGCAAGTATTCTTCAAAAGATGACACAAAATAAAAAGTATTGAGAACCGAACTCAAAATAATATTTTCCGTCACAATATAATCCAAAGTAAAGTCATCTTCGACATAAAAGAAACACATCGAAAATTCTTAAGAGAAAATATTACTTTGCAATCGCGAAATTCCTCGGTGAAACAACTCGCGGGGAGGTAACGTTCATTCCGACAAAAGACGAGCAATATTCCGTGCACAAAGGAAAGCACCCGATATATTCAATGCAGTGACACAAGAAATGGCGGCACAAAGCGGTAACAAAGCTCATATTGAAAGTTACATCGTCGTAGGTGAGCGCCGCTCGCCGCGCGCTACAGTGGCTGGTCGTACGCAAAACCAGGCCGAACAGATGGAAGAAATCATATTATTAAAAAATATATATCATTTAAAATTAATATATAAACACACATAACACTAACTTTTTTGTTGAAGTCAGTTTTCATAACTCATAGTGTTATTCGTGTTTATATAAGTACATATTATGATTTGAAGTAGGTAATGGTTCACTACAATAATTAAATATTTCAAAGGAACAAATATGTAGCACAATTAAAACATATGTACCTACGACAATTTTTGTATAAAATGTAAAGAAAACAGAACTAAGAAAAAAGTTAGATCCTAATAAATTCCAAGCGCTAATCAGTTCAACGTTCGTACAAGTTCAGAGTTTGTGAAATTATTCAACAGTTAGACGCATGCGCGCGTTTTCGCGCCACCCCTAAAGCCTTACGACCGCCTCCCTTACTGAACATTACCTGCAAAATGAACCCTCTCCTCTTAAGCATAGAAGCTTTCAGTGCAGAGATTCGTCATCTCGTGCAAATTTTCAGATTCTCGTCATCCTCGGTTCTAAAGACGTCATTATGTTCGAGGAGGAAGAATTAAATTTTCGTAGCGTATTCTCAAAATTCTCACATCAACGGTGACAGAAGCTCTCTTTGGAGATCGTGAGGAAAATTGAGCTTAACGCTTTACGTTGTAAGGTGCTATTTTGTACTAAGGTTCTATGTTGTAGAGTATGTTTGTGGAGGAAAGAGCACAGTCCTCAGTCGGCTGCGAGCCTTGAAAGCAAGTGGACGAACCTCCCTGCCCGGTATCGCGCCGCGACCTAACTTATTTCGTGAAACACCTGCAACAATTTTCTTACGATAATTTCATTTTATTTCTATAAGAATCTTTAAATGATCATAATGTGATATTGTCTTCAAATAAGTATAATTTTTATTGGGTTTAATAAATGGCTAGATTATTATAAATTACAAGAAACATTAATCAAGCGAGCAACCGTTATTAAAAACGGCTGCCTAAATTAAAAGTGAGTACGTTTTACGCAAGTATAATTAATAAAGATACGTAAACTTCATAAGGGAACTGTTAGGTAGGGCGGTTGTTACTTGGCCTATGTACTCTTTATATATTTTTAGACATTGTTTAAGAAATAGATAGTATAGATAAAGCCTCATATGTTGTATCAATTTCATTAGCAAAATTAATATCTTACACTTGTGCGTGTTCTGCATCAAATAGAACACAAAATGTTGTTTATTTTTTATAATAGGTGAGACCTATATTTTCAGTAACAAAGTTAGAAGTATGGATAATTTTGATACTCGATACTTTGGGGCAAAAGTGAGTTGTGTCTGCATATAAAGTTGTTATCGTAACACACGATGAAATGATGGATATAATTAAAAGTTACTCTAAATTAAGAATGAATAATTTAGCTTCCGCAAAAAGCAAAAAAAAAAGACTATGAATACAATAATTAAGTACTTGATTAAAAATCTATGTAGGTATGGGAAATTATCCGACTATTTTATTGTTCGACAATTCTTACGGAAACGTTTTGAATAAATAAAGAGTATTCAAGCTTTAAAATGTCAAAACGTGTTCAACGTTTCAACGTGAGTTGCGATATTAGTTGCGATATTAGTTTGTTTTTTAAATTAAAAATTGTGGTGCACTCTTCAAGTTATTAAATATCAAAGTACAAAAACGTTCACGTAATAAATGAAGCTATTTCGTTATCGTCTATTGTCAAAAGTTTTAATCTTCAATTAAAATGATGATTTTGATTAAAATGATGAGTAATGTACAATGCAAAACTATGAAGGTACCTACAATTATTAATAAAGTTTCATATATTATTTTATAAATTTATTTATATTAATTATAATACGTATAACAGTCCATTAATGTAAAACTACAAAATATCTTACAATCACATCAAGATAAACAACACCAGATATTCTAGTATTTTACTTTGAGATATAAATACTTTAGTATTTTACTTCAGAATTTGCACCTTAAAACGAAACAACATTTATACAGCAATAAATTAAATTGTATCTAAAGTGTATTTGTAAATAAGAGTGGATGTAAATCGTAGTTAGCACAGCCGGCACGCAGGCGGGCCAGCCGAGTCGAGAAGCCGTTAGCGGGGCGAGCTCGCCCGCCCGGCCCGGACGGCGGGCGGCGGCGGCGCGGCGATCTCGGCATATTTGCCGTTTCGCCGACATTCCCCAGTTAATTAAAGCCCATTTGTACACTGTCTTGCGAAATATAATTTATGAAATGAGAAAACATTTCAGCGTTTACAAAATATTTGACTATAGAAAATATTCGGCTCCGCTGAAACAATTTGTTTGCACACCTGATTTCAGTATTTAGATTTATCTCTGAACTTGTTTTATAAATGTACAACATCTACAATACTGTTTGTGTAAAGGAATACCCTTGTAAGGCATTCTATTGATAAACAACGGCCTCCACTCCACCTCCTTGTCGATTCCAAATAAGCCCGCCTCAATCCCAAGCTCCGCCTACTCGCAGAAGGTAAATATGTTCTTATGTAAACACTCTTATATACCCGAAGGTATACAGCCCTTTTTCCTGTCCGATTGTATCCCTTTATATATCAGTATCCGGCTCAATAGTGTAGGTAACTTGAACAGGCAAAAGTTTAATAGTGATCATTTTTATCCAAGCCTTGTATGGTACAACAATAGACTAGAAGGTCATTAGTAAAATATTGAAATACTACTCAAAGTGTAATTATGTAAGTGTCAGTTTAGAAATGTAGAGGCTTCACAAAGTATTTTTTGTTGTTCCAGGAAAACTAATAATCTGGGCAGTAATCGAAGGTTATAATTAAAAAGTAGATAAAAGATAAATGTACATTATAGTACGAGTGTAATAATCATAGTTTCAATGATTAAAAAAGGAAACAAAAGATTGATTACATAAACACATTCGGCTAACAAATGCGACAGCTTAAGCAAACAAAATCAACAATGCGGGCGAAAGTTTCGCAGCTAAGAAGTCGGTACTGTGTACAATGTAGAGGGAAACAGAACTGCACTAACAAGCCGACCATCCGAAGTTGTTAAACGTGGCCAGACGGGTGAATAATTTCACCAGAGCGGTCAGGGGCCGACAGTTCTGAACTTGTGAAGTGTTAGCGACTGCAAATGGGCCTAAGTCCAATGCTATAGTTTTCTCTGCACGGTTGCACTTAAGAGCTCTGGAATTGTAGAATCAAGAATATCTAACTAACCGAATATTAACAGGACCAAGACAAAGTTTCTGTGAACTACCAAGTATTAAAAGACAATATGTTTTAGAAGACCACAAGCTATCAGAAAAAGTAGATACACATGTGAATTGTTTAGACCAAAATTAAAAGATCAGAATGAGATTACTAACATCTACAATTTTTAAACTTGAAAAAGTCTACAAGTAATAAGAGTAAAGACATAAAGAGTTCCTGAACATACATCTAATTTAAAATCAACATTTTTCTTTACGAAGAATTTTAAAGTTGAAAAGAAATGGAGCAAATAATAATGTAGCCCTGCCGATGTCAGCGCTGATACTGTATCTGACAACAATTTCCAAGGAGTGTGTAGGCCTTAGTGGAAATGATGGAGACTCAATCATTAGGAAGAAGTCGTCAGACGTTAGCTGCAAGAAATCACATTGTCTACACTGATCACAAGGGAAGAAAGTGAGTACTATACTTTCACTAGTAACTCTTATTTTAAAATGATATCCAACGATTTTGTCAACGATGATCCTAGTGGTTATAATATTCGCTTCGAGATTGGATGAAATAAGTTCGAGTGGTTATGATTTTAAATTACAAATAGAACAATTACAATTGTTTCTATTAACTGAGTAGACAATTTGATTGTTGAGACATTTATCCAAAGGGAGAAATTAAAACCTTTAAACCAAACAAATGAGTGCTATTATTTCTCTCAATTTAGTCTAACAAGCAACTCGAAGTCAAAGGTTCGCCCAAGCGCGGAACTCAATGGCCGTGAATTTGTAATCTTCATTATTTTCAACTGGAAGTTCACTTTCGCCCTTCCTACTCACTTTTGTTTCTCTTAATTTGTCCCCTAACTTTTTTAAAGTAAGTGATAGATAAGGATCATAACATAACATAGATCGGTGAAATTGAAATGAATGAAGATCGCTACTAAGTATATATTTATATCGATCTTTAGGTTGTTGTTTTTTACTAAATTCCATTGTTCATGGAATAGAAACACAGTAAATCAGTACATCAATGATGCAATTACATAGTTCACAAGTTTTATAGAATTTCATAATGCGAGTAATACTGTCATTAATGTGTGAAAACATTAGAAAGGTAGAAAACAGACGCAGCTTTTAAAATAAGCATAAATCTTTTTCACATTTTAGAATGAGTTATGTGTTCGTTCAACTTATAGCAAAAGAAATTTTCATATAAATTAAGTGTAGAAAGTTTGCAGCCAGTGAAAGAAATGCGAACGTGATAACTTCATTTCATGGGACATTTAAATTCACCACAGTTATCTTATGACGTGTTGTTATATTTTACTCCACATTGCCACTTCTTTCAAAGAATAAGACGCAACAGTTAAATTATGTGAGAATATACCTGTACATACGGACATAGATATATTGTTAAATAGTTGGTAGATATACTCTCACACAAAATTCTAATTATTGGACTTGGGCTTTCAATTTTTGTAAGCATTAAAAAATAATAAAAGTAATGTCGCTCATAAATCGAGCTCCCTCCCTCCCGCTACACGTGTTGCCGGCAAACGACTCTCCCTCACCAAACTTTACCTCTAACAAACAAAATAGCACTTCTTACAATTTGAATACATTTCCTACACCTAAACTGTGTAGTTATAATAAAGAATTTGAATAGAAACTGTCCCACGGTCCACAGTGAAGTGGGCGGGGAGAGGCCGGCTGAATGTGTGCCGCGGAAGGCCCGGGCGAGTTACTTGTACAGTTTCCGTTAGTCACATTTTCGCAACAAGGTATTCACATTTCGAGGAGTGGAAAGTTGGCGTTATCGCGTTTGAAATAGAACGACAAACACATCTAACTTTGTGATGCAAAATGGACAGTGGACACGTTGAGTCGGATATGTCCACCATGTGTTTTTATTTCTACTCAGCAAATGAGTAGGAATATTTGGTGACTCACAGTGTATTTAGATAGTAACTTCATAAACTTTTCTATTTGTGACAATTAATAATATCTCATGTTTGTAATAACAAAACATAATTGATGTCTGAACCTAACTTCATGAACAATAGGTAAATCAGTAAACATATATCTTAGGTAACACATAGCAAATATGTTTAAGACTTATTTGCTGTGAGTTTGAAATAATACGCGAAAGGAATAATCTTCTCTTCATAAACTCGTTATTATACAACCACGAAATCTCCTTAGTGTTTCTCCAACACAAAAGGAGATTTCCTCGAGCCTTGGATGGATTAGATTACACAGGTAGCTCACAAGCTGGGACAAACTTCAACATTTTCATTGGAACTCGGTCTCCACACGTCCCCAACTCAACGGTACGAATACGAACATTATAAGTACGGGTAAGTGTACAAATTGATTTATTGAAGTTGAGCGGGTTCGCGAGTTGCGCCTGAGTATTCAGTCCTTTACTTTACACAGATAAAGCGGAAATAAAAAAGAAACTTCACAAACAGAAATCCCCTTGTCGCGAGATTTACGAGCCGACGCACCTCCGACGTAAATAAGTTATATGTAAATTTTAGGTTCCGTTGAGGTACATGGTGCTTAATGTTAAAAATAAACGTGTAGAACATTCGATTCACTATAACTTTCCCAAAACACATTATCGTGATCCGTTCCTGATGATTCAGGTTAACGATTCAAAATTTCGAACTACATTAGTGATCAATTTCCGGGCGATACAATTGAATGAAAGTTTTAGTAAAACTAACAATTTGCTTTATGAAATCTGTGATAATAATGAAAAGTCACGCGAACCGTGTTTTAGGCATGAACCTGCGTCTGAGTTATTTATAGTTAGTAAGAAGAGAAAAAATGCAATTAAAAGGTTGTTGATCTACCTGATTAATATTCAAGAACCGGATCCAGAAAAGAGGTGCGCTTATTCATGTTAAGTGATGCATAAAATCCAAGAGAAAAGTGGATTTTGATGTTCAGGCGTCATATTTATTCATCGAATTAACATCCCGCAAATGCAAGCACAATTTAAGCGCTATTTTCCGCCCACATTTTCTGTTTGTCAATTAAAATATTTGGAATCACTGAAATCATTTCAGTGGCGGTTAATTTGATTACTCGGAAAACTTGACAAGAGATAGCAAATTACAGTTTGTTATGATTTATAAATGCATTCATTATGTTTGTTTTAGGCTAATTTCTCATCATTCGGCTCAGAGTTTTCACAAAATTCTATATCTATAGGTAATTAGCACTATGATGTGTTCGTAGCTCTGATCTGGATGCATATATACTTACGTAGCAAACTGAACGTTGAATAGCGAAGTTTTAATACTTATCGCTTTAAGATCTACCGGATTAGAATCCGTGGCTTGAACCACTGCGTACCTATCAATTGTGTTTATTAATACAAGCCTAGAAGTATCTCTACAACAACCTTCTTATCTGCGTCTTAAGATTTAAAACCGTACTGCAAGTGTTACCTTTGATCTGCTGTTGCCCGTACCTATAAAAAACAGATGCTAGTAAATATATTAGAATAATTTAATTACTAGCATCTTATAAGTACTTAGAGTACTTATATTTTATTATTTTTAAAAATTTCTTTTTTATACGATCGTGTACAATAACTATAGAGGTAAATACCTACAGGGGGCGTAAATTTGGCTCGGCTCACAATTGTCCTGCGTGTCACGTAACCACGGCTTTGGCTTGTTTGCGGGCCACGGCGCGAACACACCGTACAGATTATTGTGGTCTTTTATTCCCTCTAATTCGGATTATCGTGGCAATAACTCACCAATATTATGCAGTTTGCCACATACAATGGAGGCTTGAAGTTGACTTACCTCTAGAGGCGTGGAAAGCAAGACCATGCAATTTCAGCTAATTATTGTTGGAGCCGCCCGCGCAGTCGTTTAGAATTTCGGAAAAAATTTGCTAATTTGCATAAGTATATCGAAGTTTCAAGTGCTAGAGATCTTTATAAATCGCTGCCTGTTAAAAAACAATTCCAACCTACATACGATCATTGCAATGTTACAATTGCTTGACAGTACCTACTACCCGTACCAAAGACTATATCTAAAAGTAAAGTTGGTATCTAGAGTCAGTGAAGTGTTGAAAGAAACAGATTTATCGTGCGCAATCACGGATCAGATGTTGGTATTCCATCCAAAGCCCCGGAGAGCAAGCGTCGTATCCACTGAATTATTTACACGCACACAGCTCTTACGATACAAACGCCAAAAGGAACGTCGATCGCGTATCGGGAAATATAATTTTTATTTCCTACAAACAATGTTCACCTCGTGGAATTCAAGGGAATTGATTTTTTAGATGTAGGTAATGTAGCTAGGTACCTACTTTTTACTGCTATACTAAAAGCTTACCGACAAAACTGATAATAATGATCGTAATATTAAAATGTAAGTTAGTAGTTCACAGCTCATGCTCATAGCTCAGTTGCATGTTTGGGATCATCTGATCGTATAGGTACAAGTTAAGAACGTAGGCCGCGATATAGGACGGGCGAACGCAAGGGGCGTTTGAATTTGAGTCGACTTGCCTCGGTATGTCCGTTAAGTGATCGGGTCCGTTGTTGTTACTCAATTTCAACCAAACAGAGACTGTCTATGTATTCATGAATGTTTTACATTATACGATGTTTTAGCTGATAATCGGGAAATGCTAATTGAAAATACTATTAGAAAACAAAATAATAAAATCGGTCAAACAAAATAATAAACAAATCCTAAAATAACTACAATCGGATCCCTATATGGGTGTGTGTTTAGCGGTGGCGGTACGCCCGCTGAACGCACTCGCGGGAGGCTTCCGGAAAGAGTCGTAAATAGAAGCACTCCCGACGCCGCCGCTCACTTATAAATTAGGATCATAAAGCAGTTGCCGAAGTTTGTTGCCGGCACGACGACCATAAAACAACGCTTAGTCTCGGGGGATACGCCGCTTGTCGCGTCCCGCGCGATCTTTCAATTTGGCCGGATTCTTAGAGTAAGCAGTAATGTGGGCCCTATTTAAAATGATTGGCTGTGTCACATGCTGCCTTTTTTTGGGTGCACTCAGTCAAAAGTCACTTCATTTCAGTACATGAACATAATAGCGATTGATACTACATGTTTGCTAATTCAACACAAATAATGGTGTCAACAAATAGAGGTTAGGTTAATAAATGCACATTTTACATCATAATTCACATACCTAATTGTTGTTATAGTAATAGTTTTTACAGGTAATTTTACTCACCTTTTGTCAACAGGTCTTTCCTCCACTGACATCTGTTATGAGCGACAGTTGAGCTCACATCTTTCGATATGTCGGAAATGACAGCGGTATTTATCCTGTGTGTGGAGAAAAAACATAATCAGAATTTTTTTGGATATGCAAAGTATATCTA
The DNA here is from genome assembly GCA_963506565.1 of Tachystola acroxantha. Classification (NCBI taxonomy): domain Eukaryota; kingdom Metazoa; phylum Arthropoda; class Insecta; order Lepidoptera; family Oecophoridae; genus Tachystola; species Tachystola acroxantha. The sequence continues at coordinate 9,519,953 of OY735874.1, forward strand.
CATAAAAGTTTTTACATTGAGCCCTACAACGTGATGTTATTTAAATTAATTTGCCCATATTAATTTTGTTTGGCAACTTAAGCCTTTGCAATTTGTCAATATGCCGACTATTTAATTAATGGGAATTTCATTAACTCTCCCGCTGACATTCGTAAAACGTCAATATAGTGTTATACAGAATTAATGAGAAGTGTTTTCCATCTCTCAGTATTCCATTAATTAAGGAGTGATGCATTTAAATTATTACATCAATGCAGCCGTTATTCACACAAACTATTAACAAAACTGTAAATTCTTATTTACATCTTAATTATCGAAAAAATATAGGGATCTAAATGATAAATGGAGAAAAAAAATTGTAATTGCACAATTACTGGATAGATGTCGCTACCGTCCCTCAGACGAGAATATGGAGACAAAATTCACGATCTGGACATGTCACGATGGCTCTGTTGGAATAGAGCGTGCCGCGGAATGGCGAGGTCCCGGGTTCGAATTCCGGTCGTGATGAAATTTTTTCTCCATTTATCATTTAGATTTTCGTTTCGCATAGCGCATATGCAAGAAAATATCAAAACATATGGGGATCTATTTTTGAATGCAAACAAAATAATAAATATGGGCAAAACAATAACGCAACTAATGATCTTATTGTGAAATTTTAAATAAATATTCCAAGTGTTATGACAAACTAAAGAGTAACTTTTAAATAGTGAATTCGGTTACATAAAAGTGAATAAAAACGTTCAAAATTTCTGCCCGGAATAAACTGAAGTTGCATAGTTTTAATAGACCGCAGATGTACAAGTTTAACTGATCATTCGGAGATCGTGAAATCGCTTGGAAGTAATTCGCGAAGGCGTGTTCCCACAGACGAGACGCTTCGCACCACTCTACGCGAAGTTAGTTCAGCCGAAGTTGCCCCGGCTTGCCCCACTCATAAACTCGACGACTTAGTCACTTTTGCTCGCATGAAGCTTAGCGTTATAGTCGGATATGAAGTTACACAATCGTTTAATTTTACTGAGACTAGCAGCTTTTAATTCGGAAATTAGGTTTATCTGCATATGGTAAAATGGATTCGAGCATGCCCTGTAACAACCCGTGCACACACTTTCTATCTCTTTGTATCATCAACTGGTAACTGAGAGTTACTCCTTTTCTGTATTTAGGAGTAACAATACCTGCTAAGTCTATAAGCTGTGCTAAGAAAAATATCCATGTATCAATTCACAACAAAAGCGTAATTGCATATTCTTGGAAACTGAAGTCTCATGTGACTGATTTACAATCTCCAAGGGCTTTGTATGAAATTTAGCGAGCATAAATTAATTTTCAATTTGCCTTTGACGTTTCGCTGAGCCGGCCCGCCATGTCTCTCAGGCGAGGTATTAACCCGAACATGACGCCCTGTGCCTATTTCGGTGTACCTATATCGCTAAGCTACAAGTTATGATGTAAGCAAGCGTTGCAGTGCCTCAATCTACAACGTAATACGTGGTAATTTAACTAAAATCGCCTTAAGCTAAAAGCAATAGCCAAAAGTTTAACCAAAGTAAGTTAAACCGAGCTCTAGATAAGTGCTCGGCTAATGTTCATAAGAATTATTGAATTTTTAAATTCCCGTTGTAATACATACATACGATTATGTGTGATGATACGAATGATAAAATAGCATTATAAATATTGTCATATTAAATTCCAGATACAATTAAATGCGGTGTCAAATACTTGCCATGTGTAGAATGTGCTGTAGAATTATTATCAAGTAAATAGGTATATAATATTGTTCATTATTGTACTTACACCATAATCACAGTGTTGTTTCTAGACAAATTTTGAAGAAAACTGACGCTCCGATAAAGACGTTAATTCTTAAAGTGTTTGAAGACCCATTAGATACTTGCTTTTAAAAGACTTTCAAACTCAGTGCCGAGAACTCACTTGGCACTTGTTACAAATTCATGTCGGCAGAAATATTGAGAATCTGGCGAGTTCGAACACGGCGCTACTACAGAATGCAACATGCAAAAGCCATTGAGTAACGGCAGTGAATGGATGTTCGTAGCAATGCCATCGCCGACCCCGCATTGTGGGAATATGAACATGAATACCACATAACTATAGCTATAAATAACTTCTACCACAGAATATGTGCTCGTACCCATATTAAGGTTATTTTTGAGTTTTTGGAGAGAAACGAAAATGCACATTTATTTTGCAAACTTGGAATCGGACCAAACAGACCGATACAATGCAGAACGGGCTGACACATCTTCCGAGGTGGTAGGTAAATGTCTATCCGGGCCGACGGTTTACCGTAACAAACATAGGTGTTCTAAGTTTGGTGTCAAGCATTTTGAGCGTTATTAAATTCGGTACAATATATAATAAAAATCCAACCAATCTAATATTCATTTGTAAAATATACTTTCGTCATCAAACCTTTTTGTACAGGCCCAGAATAAAATTCCGATTGATTTATTTGCAAGAAATATAGATTTATATTACATATCTACCTACCGTGCCGACATGCAAACGAATGACCAATCCCTTTTTATCGTTCCACGCTGCATCGGTTTGTTTATACTAGCAGACGCAACCTGTTATAGTCCATATAATTGATATATACATGTACCTAAATAAACAAAAATTAGTCTAAATTATAATTGATCTACCTCAAACATTAAATAAATAAAAAATAGTCTAAATTATTTTTAATGTAATTTATTAGTCGACTACTCGCATGATTTATTAGGAGTAGACGAAGTCCGTTTCGCCATAGATTTCCCATAATTACACTGCAAGTAAAACTGGGTAGCAGTTCGGCGGTACATTGGTTCAAATATCCGTCGCCGACGATGGTTCGCCGACACGAAGGAGGAAGGAGATTTCAATGCACTTGATTTATGGGCTACATAATGGTCCGCTGCGTTGCCTTCACTGCATGCAACCGCAACCGTCTACCCTACAGGCTAAACAGTTCGTTTATATTAGCATTTATGATTTGAAGTAAGTGCTTCGATAAGGAACCTACCTAGTTTCTGGTTAGTTGAGATTCATATTTATCTCCGTGAATGTTCATCATTGTGTTATCTACCTATATAATGGGTATAACTATCTGCTCTACATTTTAGCTCTACATATTCTATTGTAATGTTATGTCGTTTATTGTTACGCACCCATAAATATTACTATGAAGTTATCGCACCTCCCTTATTTTTCGGAAAACATTCCATAACAATGATTTAATGAAAAGTACCGAAAAAAATCCAGTTTATATTAAAGTCATATAGTAAAAAATATAGCACCCAAAATTAAGATTTCTGTACCTTTATCTAACCGACCGACAGCAGATACAAAAGATAGTCGACGAAGACGCCATCGCCTATCAGTTCAAGCCTCTGCGATACGTCATTGGCAAATTGAAAAGTTAATTTATGGCTCTCCCATCGCCTGAGCTTACACAGCTTACTACGCTTGAGTCACTTGACACACGAAATACCAAGGATTTTCTTATTTCCGCCATGCTTGCTTTTTCAGGAATACTCAATTACTCCAGAACAAAGTGAAAGAAGTTTTGAAATTTAAGGATCACTAGATAGTGTTAATTTTGACACCATCTAAGGTGTACAAAAAAATATGCCAATTAATTAGATCCGGCCGAAAATAAATTATAAAACACCTTACCGTTATGTAACATTATTACATTGCAACCATTCTGCGCGTATTCAATTTGTAGAGGAGGCTCTCGCATGTTCATTACGCGTCGCGTCTGCACAAAAAGTGTAAGCCGTATTGAAATTACATGCCACCCTATGTGTACAGTATTTGAAGCGCAAAGTGGTACGTTATTCAACTTAATAGCCATTAGTTTGGTTCGTTAGCGGAATATTGCTAACGAATGTGCGGCGGCGCGCTTTCCGACGCCACGCGCGCCGCGCCCGCCACCGCGCCGCCGCGTACTGAAACGCTCAATTAGCACATGTATTTTCACACTGCTATCCATGGGCTATCTCTTTAGTGCCGCAAATCATGACCGAACACTTTTTAAATAAAATAATATACTCGTTCATGAAAGGTTACAAGTGTATGCCACTGACTCCCCGTTCGATTGTTGAAGTAGCAGATGGCGTCACAAAATAATGATCGCCATACATGTAGTAACCTGATCTAAATTCCCAATTATCTTATAATTTAGATCAGGGATATTTAAGTACTTATAATGAATAATGATCGTTACGAAAATCAGAATATACCCGGAATTATTAAAAATACTCAATTATTATCAATCACCCAAACTAAATTATATATACCGCAGCCCAAATCAAGTGTCTTATTTTGTAAACAAATATGATCGTCTAACTACCTGTTGTGAATATCAGCATTTTCTTGTCTGAACTTTACCCAATAACTTATATTTAGGTAATTTTGTTTCAAATGGCAACTAAGTCCTTATTTCAAAAAAATATGAAGCTACATTTGTTTCTTAGAAAAGGAAAAGCTTAGCTTATTAAGGGGAATCTGGGAGCAGAGGAAGCTCAGAAGTCGAGGTGCCGTGATGGGGATGATTAATATTGCTCATTTGCGGTACGCGCCGCTCGCCCAGTGCTACGGGCTACGAGGCCACGAGCTACGCCGCTACGAGGCGATGCTACGTGCCCGTCTCAACGTACATCGTTTACGCTTCCGCGCTGAGAATTTATTAGATTCCACCCCATTTCCACCTTTTATCTCTGTTATGTATTTAACGTAACATAACGCATTCCTGACACGTCGTAACGTCGGTTACAATTAATATTTACTCCTCATCCTGACTACGCGTAAAGCAAGTCTCCCGCAGATATTTTTTTAAGATTTTCTGTATCGTTTTTATCGGTGAACCTCTGAAAAAGAGCAAGGGCGACGGCGAAATAACATGATTGGTGTAATTGGTTTCTAATGCCGCGTAAACCCCTCAAACGTGTTTGGAGACTGGACCGGGAGATAAAGTGAACGGACCCCGGAAACTCTCACACAGGTCTCTCTTAAATTTTAACGTTTTCTGTTTTTGCTGTTTTAACGAAGCACACTTACACGGTGTGTTGGTCTCAGTGGGTTTGAGTCCATTTAACGTTGTATTTTTTATCCTTTTCATTGCGGGTTACTTTATTATTGTCATTAATACACAAAGTTATTAACATAAAACTCGAATTATCGTATTAATAATATATACTTACATCTGTTTTGAAACTATGTTTACTTATAAGTTTAAAGTAATACAGATAAAGTTGCAATTAATTTGTAATTTAAATTAGGTATTTCTAGTAATTGATTTCATTGTCATAGGTTATTATTAAAATTTCACACATGTGCAAGTCACGCGCATTATAATAATTTAGTCAGTCATTGTTTTATATTTACATAAATATATATATTTGTACACATAATAATTAGTACACATCAGTGGCCTAGAATATGTAACCTATTTTCCCTAGGATCTTTGTCTAAAATCGCTTCAATGGATCGTATATAAAAAATAGGAAAAATCATTTGTTTATCCCTACTCTGAGTTAGATGTCTGGGAAAGGGTTAAGTATGTACAATTCGGCGCTGGCGCCTCTGTACGTCCCCCTTATTGTATCAGGATTAGGGAAATCTAGCGTGAGGCGCTCGCTCCGACACAACCCGATGTGATATTTGCTTATAAACAAGGCATGATGAAATAGAAAGTCCTTGAAGGTAATGTCATTACCGGTCCGTTTATGTAGAAATAAAAGTACGCATAAAAGTAATTGAGGTTAGGTTAGGTTTTTAAATGCCATAATACAGTGTAGCCGCTCATATCTGCATAGCTCGAGATTCAAATAAGTGTATTGATTGGTTAATTTACCTTGTATTTCTTTTCAATTCTTTTTTTTTTCTCGTGTGGTTTAGTGACCAAACCTATTTGTCAAAGTTATTCAGGCCGCCCGTAGACCTTTGACGTGGCCTAACGACTGCTGTCAAGCGACAACAACTGTGTTTTCCGAGGCACGAAAGGGCTCAGATGAAAGTGTCACTAGCGATCACCCATCCAGGTCCTGATCTCACCCAACGTTGCTTAACTTGTACGATCGTTTTCAACGTTTACTCGCAACTGGCCTACGAGCCCCTCTTTTCAATGAAGAAATATTCATCTACTGTTATCCTAGTAACATACGATAAGCAACACTTTAACCTCGACTTGATAGATGAAAATCTTCACCAAATATCGTATGAAATGTATTCAAAACATGGGGTAACGATAGCCCATGAAAAGCGAAGAGCAGTATCCTGACCGGTGAACTTAACAATTTTTTTTTCTATTTATATTAATTTAATGTTATCCTAGTAACTTGCTATAAGCAAAACTTTAAACTCGACGCGATAGACGAAAAGCTTCACCAAATACTATAGTTTGAAATGAATACAATATATGGGGTTAACGATAGCCCGTGAAAAGCAAGGAGCATCTCCCGACATCGCATCGTGTGGTAAGGACGAGCCAGAATTTTTCAGTGCAATGCTCCTGTCGTGCCCGAATCCTTGTAAATTTATGACCCTCGCCGCTGACGCTGGCCACTTTTACGAATACTGGATAGGATGCTTTTGTACACGTCTACTCGAAAGATGTATTCTACGAGTAGGTAGGTATATGTTCGTATACAAAAGTATCCCATTTCATTTCATTATAATACAATTTATTGTACATAATGTAACGGAAAAAGTATAGAAAGTCTAAACGGGAGTGTTCTGTATCGTTAACTGAACATCTTTTCGATTTTTATTTTTTATTCGAAAAGTCGTAGAATTTAAGTTCTTCATTTACCAATACAGTATTAAACCTTCAGCTTAATTGTACCCTATCCGTTGCAGTCTATATAGGATATGCGGTTAGAAAAACAATGTGATAAAACTACATCGCATACGATGTCAATTATTCTCATTATCTCGTTACATAAAAAGTACTTAGTTCTGAGAAACCGGTTTGAAAGTTTCTAATCGCGTTTTTCTGTCGGCGTCGCGTCGCGTTTGTGTTATTGAAACATTCAACCTTGGGATCTTCAAGGCAAGAGTGAACAGGCATTATCCTGGGCCTCATTGTCACTTTCATCATCTTATCACCTTCATCACAAAAAATCACACACTGTAATGTAAGTTGCTATGACAGAGAATTAAAAAAAACCTAATAGGAGCTGAAACACTGAAAATAAAATGTTTAATGTAAGTTGATATGACAGAGAGTTAAGAATACCTAAGAGGAGCTGAAACACTAAAAATAAAATGTTTTTACACCAACTCTCAATCGCTCGTATTTTCCAAATAAAATGCATTGTTAAATCCGTAGCGTCGTTGGCAAACACCAATTATTATGGTTTACGATGGCGATGTAAAATATTTTTCGTATAGTTATGAATGAAGTGGATATGAAAGGATTTTAATGTTTCATAATAAAACTGGAATTGTTACCAATTATTCTGTTTTACTAAATCATAAAAATAGATTCCGCTCACTTTATTATTTCTCATATCTACCTACAATTAACCTTTTTGTACATGTAGGCACATAATGTATTGACAGGTAGTTAAATTATTTGAAAGAAAAACATTAAATACGACAACGGCATTTTTGGAACTCCAAATTAAACACGGCTGTAATGAATGTGCCGTCGGTGTCATGAATCCTTGATATTTAAAGAACTAAGTATTGAACGACCGTACAGTATAACTGAAAGTATCCTAAAGCGATTGGCAAGATTAAAGGAAATAAAGTTTTGATTTATGCAAGCGAAATGTGTTTGAAACAGCGAGGGCGCACCGCTGTACGAGTAAGCACTCGTCCCGCGACAAATTTCACTCTGCCGAGGCTATTCAATGGCAGTTACGTGAAGCCATGCAGGATAAACTACCATGTCTTCAGCTAAACGAGATAGGTTGAGGGATTTGAACAAGATGTCAAGGGGGTTGTGGTATAGTTTAAATGTCTGATATCAAAACCATAGAAACTAAAGGATTTTATGACACTTCAGAGAAATTGTAATAGTTTATGCAGATATTGATTACATTACCAAGGAATGCAATACATGTTGTTTTTGAGACATTATTACGTAATATTGTTAAAATTAACCGCAGCTTGAATACATAAACTGACACAAACGCATATAAGTTGCCTTATTTGTTGCCATTTTTTTGCTACAAATATGAGACATAATCGAGACATGTAATTGTAGGTATATATGTAAGTAATGGATAGTGCACAATAAATAACATTAAACAAACTGTATGCGCCTTTTGTTCCGCATTGTACACATTTTGAGGCAGATTGCAGAGCGTAATGATCACAATTGTTGAGAAGTAATCGACATTCCTACTCACCGAAACACTTTTTACTTTTGAATAGACGTTGTTTAAAACAATATTTTGTTTCCAGGATACCATATGCCGACAAGATCACCCCGGAGCCAATCCTGAACAACAATGCGGAACGGGACACAAAGGCGGACTCGATCAGGAACAGTTATAATAGCCAATTCAAAGTTGGCATCTACGGCTGGCGCAAGAAATGCCTTTATATTCTCGTCATGGCGCTCATGCTTATGATGATCATTAATCTGGCGCTGACGCTGTGGGTTCTAAAAGTATTGGATTTTAACTCTGTAAGTTTTGTTGATGTTTCTTTATTTACTGTCATTTTCCTTTTCTTTAATATTTTTTTTTAAAGTTGAACACATGCTCTTTAGTTGCCGTGATGAGATTTAAATCAAAGAATAGGGAGTTAATTGAACCTCAAAAGCATTGTACAAAATATGCTGGCGTGGCCTTCTTTGGTGAAGGAGGCTAAGATTTTTAACTATTGCCTTATTTATTATAGGAAGGCATGGGCCAGCTAAGGATAGTACCAGGAGGCTTACAACTTTTGGGACAAGCCTTGGTGTTGGACTCTCTCTTCACCTCCAGCGTGAAGTCTCGGAGAGGGCAGCCTATATCTATAGAGACTTATAGAAACTTTACGGTCTCAACGCGAGACTCTCATGGGTTATTACAGAGTAGGTTATATTTAGGTGAGTATTATACGTACTCGGATTTAAATTTTTGTGTGAGTGATATAATTTCAGATTCATTGTGGCAACATATTGTGCAATCAAGTTCGTCACTGGCATTATGGTGGATTTAGGCCACAGCCTGCAGTTATGTAAACTATTTTAAACACCATTTAGTTTCATACACGCTACATGCCCCCGAGGCCTGCTGGCGGTACCCGACGTGCACGCCGTTGCGCGTAGACAGGCCCCGCTGGTACGCGCTCTTACCGACACCAATGCACTCCTAGAATCAGCACATGAGTGTATTGTTTGCTGATAGTTGGTTGAGTGTAGTGAGAGAGTGTGCTAGGTATTGTGAGAAGAACTATAAATTGCATTCGTCTATTGTATAATTAATATTCTAAGCACTTATGTACTTACGTTATTTTATATATAATGTAAGTAAGTATAACTGTCCTACGCCTTGGGGCAACCCGTTATGTTGGACAAATGAAATAAATAAATAAATGTTTCGCCATGTTATTTTATTGCAAAAGGAGATACTTACACTGTTTTGTTGTATAACGAAACCTTAAAACAAATAAAAGTAAACTAAACAAACTAATAATTATATCAAAACTAAACCTATCTAAAAAGAAAACTTACTATATATATAAAATAAAAATTGTAAATGTTTCGCGATTTTTATTTGAACTTCACACATCTTCGTAGATGCTGGTTGAATTGAACGATACAGAATTGCTATAGTTTGCATGTTTGTTTACGCACCTTGCATCTGAGCTACCCGTGGCCTCTGCCCGCTACTCGTGTCCTTTTTACACATGTTTATTTTATTATTTGCACCATTCACTGCACCACACATTGTAAAATTCCATTGGTTCCGATAATTAATTCCGAATTTCCGACCGATCGATTCACCCGCGACATTTTTCTGACATGCCACTGATGTCAATCACTTCTCTTTTTGTGGCGTATGTTATAACATATAATTTTATTGTGTGTTTATGTTACCACCAACTAGGCTACAATCGCTGAACAAGAGACTATATATATATAATTAATTTAATCAATATCCCAGGGCGCCATTGTCACATGGAAGCATATCAAATTAAACGAATAGGTTTATCTGTTACTTAATTCTTTATTCCTATCAATTGGTCCCTTTCACAATTATGGTTTCGAAGCTAGTTAAAACTAGGCTTAATCTATCTTATTATTACTATGACACAGACAAGTCAGTTGGACGGAACCTTAGTTCGTCCCTGAGGAGAAAGTTAGCACGTGTTACAGTAAAAATCTTATAGATAAACACTTTAAAGATAGCTAAAAAGGATTCTACTTCCCATGGGAACGCATTACGGGAGCATCAGCCAGTCGTACTGCCAGTGACACCGCCACGTGTCACTTCCCTGGTCCTGGAGCGTCTCGCAATGGATCTCAGCTTTCCCGTGGGAAACTCAGCATCCTATCCCTCGCTATGCCGACTGTACCACATGGAACCGTGGTCTACTTGTCCGTGACACGGGACAAAATGGGAGCCGATAGGTGTCACACCATATCCAGACTCTTCACTTCCCAAGCCTTATGAAAGGACCCCTAAAACAAGGTTATCACCATGAAAAACTAATCAAAACTACGAGATCCTATTAAAATCCTAGCTAAGCAAACAAGGAAGTAAATACTCACAATTTATATGGGCTGATAGAATAACTAAATTTTAAACTCTTGGCATCGGCCTGAAATTATACAATTCAGGCACTGACTTGCCCGTCATGTATCCTCTGGAGCAAAGTGAGGCTTCTTTGGGGCTTGGCCCTTATATAGTGTCGAACAGCGCCCCTGGCTTTCAGTAGACGAACCAATTTTGGAAGCTTCTAGAACAACGTGACCATGAACAATAGGGCCCTAGGTTGTCTAGATTTAGTTCGGCCACTGGAAACCAGGTGTCGCTTCGGAAGAACTAAAAATATGGAAATATTTAAAATATAAAGATTTAATTATGGTGGAACGTGTAAATTAAATGTATTATGAAAAATAAATAATACGTTCACCAAAGTTAATTAAGAGAAAATTGTATTTCCATAGACATTACAAATGATTTTACAGATATTTCTGCCAAAGTTTCGCTAGGTGGCTCTTATTTCACCAAGTGCCTGTCAGTTGGCTACAACTAACTACGAGCTACGGATAGATGTCGCTGTTATGACTTTTGAATTAAATATTGTATGCACTAATGGTCAGATGGTGCTAGTTGTCTCTATTTAATTCATAGCAAAACCATCGACATCATAGGCATAAAAAAATTCTTGTTACAATGTGTCCGCTGAGGAGATGAATAAGCAATAAGTTTGCTTGAATCTAGCTGTGCAGTTAGCTTAACATAAAGTTAAATGTAAAAGTGTATCATTTTTATTTCTTTTATTTAAAACATTACATGGCCAATCAAAATCATCAGCATCTTAATTATTATCTATTACTAGTGTTCAACTAAATATTACAGTATGTTATATATATACTTAATTTTCCTTAACTTTTGTAATAGGATAGAGAGCAATAGTTTGGTAACGATAGATAATCAACCACCACTGCGGCAGAACGTGCCCGTCTCCTTGCTGTATCTGAGCGAGAGGCTGGTTACTGGCTCCAAGCCATCCCTTCACCTAACTTAGGATCCCTTTTCGACAGAACGACCCTCACCCTGTCCATCTGCCTGCGGCTCGGGTTGAAAACCAATGAACCTCATCGCTGCCCATGCGGAAGTGTCGTGGATATTTTAGGCCACCACGGGCTCGCTTGTCTCCGCAGTGCTGGCCGCCTGTCGCGCCATGCCTCACTGAACGATGTCATCCGGAGGGCCCTTGCCACCGCCAACGTGCCAGCTGTATTAGAACCACCTGGCTTGGCGCGTGACGATGGCAAGCGGCCTGACGGCATGACACTCGTTCCGTGGTCTAGGGGACGGTCCCTGGTGTGGGACGCGACGTGTGTCGATACCTTGGCTCCGTCCCACCTGTAGGCGACCTCCTCTAGCGCGGGCGCGGCGGCGGCTTCGGCGGAGAACTCCAAACGGCGCAAATATGCTGTCCTCAGTCAGAATTATACATTTGTGCCGTTTGGAGTGGAGACGATGGACCCGTGGGGACCGGACGCTCGGCAATTGTACAAAGAATTGTCGAGTCGTCTGGTCGACGTCACGGGTGACAAGAGAACGGGTGCGTACCTTGGCCAACGAATAAGTTTGGCCATACAAAGAGGTAATGCAGCCGCTCTCTTGGGCACCCTGCCGCATGGGAGCGACTTGGACGCGGTGTTCTACCTGTGACTGGTAGAGGTCACAGCTGGAGTACCGCGTCCAAGTAGGTACATTTTTAAATTTTATTTTAAAAAAATTTATAAATTTTTTTGTTTGTTTATGTAAATATGTTAATGATTTGTTATTAAATAAATAATATGTGTATCAACCACCCTAGCCAAATGGCTTTGACTTTCGTTATGACACTAGTAATTAGTATAATAGAAACAAAAATGTATAAGTAGTATTGACATTTAATTTTAGTTTAGTTAGATAGTTTTCAATCCCATATATTTTTCTCTCTATTCTATTAGCCTTAACGAACATCAATACGACTTAGCTAGGTGCAAGGCCTTTTTAGGCGCTCAAGTAAAATTTTTGTACCATTTTTAGCCAAAAATCTGACATTGACGGGTTTTGAGCGCTAGAAAAAATCGTCGCGGTTCACCCTTGGGCTGTCAAATTACTTAGAAAAGATAAGTGATGGCTTTATCTTTTGTCCAGGTCACGATCGCTTGGAAGTAAACGTAGCGCGCTTAGAGGTTCGCGATTCCAGAGGAGCACTGATCCTCGGCGCGGGGCAGGAGTCAGTGACAGTGGGCGCAGACACACTGGTCGTGGCCAGTCCGGCCGGGGCAGTGTTCCACACGGCAGTGCAGACACCTCTTGTCAAAGCACCACCTTCAAAACAATTGGTGTGAGTAAGGATTAAATAAAATTCTTATATCTAATGTTATTAATATAGTACATCTTAGAAGTAGGTAGTTTGTCATGAATCAAAATGTGTGTTTAAAGATATATTTACTTGTACTCATGAACGAATAATAAATGTTTGATTTGGTCAGTAAAGAATTATGAATTAATAATTGTGATCGGGTTACGAAATTATGTCTTGTCTTGCATATTTCCTCGCAGGGGCGTTAGGCCATATTACCGGAATATCCAAACGGTATGTATATTTTCCCGAATGACCATTCTACAAACATTCTCCAGTCGTGCCAAAAAAAATAATAGAAAAGAAAATTAGCAATGAGTCCACATTACTAATTTTCTCCTCAACCCCTCCAACTATATTAGTATAGATTGTACGGACAGCAGCAGATCTACGGTAACGCTTGCAGTACAATTACAACTCTTACGACGGAGATTAAGAATGGTCTAAAGTTTAAAGTGTTACAGCACTTGATGTGCTTTGATGTAGGAACGGACGACACAGGTATTCAACCTTTTGCGCTAAAGTCTCACGCCCTAGCCACTGGGCCACTGTTGCCTTAAGTATTTAAAGTAGTTCTACTTACAGTTTGGAGTCTCCGACGAGATCGCTGGAGGTGCACGCAGCACAAAACATTGCGCTTGAGTCGCGCGCCGGCGACATCAGTGCCAGCTGTTTGAGCACTTTCAGGCTTAGATCGATTGCAGGCGCAGTAAGTACATTATTATAAATAACTTTGGTGAAGTCAAGTTCTAAAATGTATTTTGGGAATTCAATGAATGTGCGAGACATGCATAAATTCACGCTTGTCTCCCTAAGCGTGAATTTATGCATGTTTCGATATTTTCAAAAATCTTATGAAGATAACACTAGTTAACCTATTGCATAATCTTAGTTATTCACGAATACGAAAAGGTTAAGTGGTGTGGAGCCTGAACTTACCTTTAATTGTGATTCCATGGTTACAGATTCGCCTGGACGCCCCTAGCATATACATGCCGAAGCTGAAGTCAGCTTTACCACTGCCTCCATCGGCGCCACACACGCATGATCCTCACCACCAGAACATATACCAGCTGTGTGCATGCGCCAATGGGAAGCTGTTTCTGGCACCGCCACATGGTGCCTGCGCAGCTAGGGAGGAAAGCCTCATTTGTCGATGATGAACCTGTGGCATTCTCGATGTGAAAGGCAACACATTTGCTAAAAAACAAACTATGATTTCTTCGGCATATTCTTACATCGAGACTAATTCAATGTGTGCAATTAAGGGATTTATAATTTAGTTGTAAAGACATTTTTAATAAATTGATTAGGTTTTATAAGTGATATGCGTGTGTACAAACTTTATAAAGCCAAACTTTAACTATAGTCCGTCAACGTCGTGCTTGCCGCTCCCACGGCGTGACAGGGGTTGGCGGAGACGAGGTAACTCTATACACAGCTGTTCACGTGCCCTCCCGCCACACCGTCCGCATCCCCGCCGATACCGTATCCCCTCGCCCCCGCCATGCCTGTACCCCTAGCGTGCGGCAAGCACGACGTTGACGGACTATAGCGTGCGTTGTTAATTTTATGTTTCGCTTAGGTTGGGAAATGACGTCTGATAATCATCGGAGAACCTCGATGTTATACATGTGGTTGAACTGAACAGTCCAGTACACATCCGTTCGATCCGACTATTGGATCGTCCTGCTATGAAACGCACTCGGGCGTCGTCACCTATTTTATTACCGAACTAACAATTATCTGGAAAGCATACATGTGAAATACTCGGTCGACTTTTTCTTTAGACTCTTCAGTTTGTGAGCATTGTTTTTGTCATACATGCTTATGATAATAGTAAATGACGATAGTAGTAAATTCGATATGATTGCCGGTTTCGGCATCAAAATCGGACGTCTATTTTGTCAGCCTTGCAGGTAGTCATTGTTGTTTGAATTATACATAATTATATATTGTCTAATATCATATTCAATGAAACAGGGTGTCTTGACCATGAATAATGTGTTAGCAATTCAGCATCATGTTCTGCACAGATTTGAATTGAGTTAAGTTAATATTTGAGTTTACAGAGCTAATAGGAATCAGGGCTTTAAAAAATAGTTAATATAGATATCGGCATAGATACAACGATGTCACATAGTTATATGTATGAGTGTAATGTATGTAGAAAATTATGTAAAGCATTGCAATTTCTTTCATATAAATTGCTACATATATGAATTTAATTAAAGTAATGTAAAAAATGTATATCGATCAAACCACAACGACTTTCGAAAACGTATCAAAATATTATATTATTGTAATGATAACTAGTGCCTTTTGGAATTGCATTAGGATAAATTTAATCAGTACCTATTTAATTTGAAAGAAAAATGTTATTTGTTTCTACTTCACATTTGTTTATTTACTTTTCACGATGTAAATTGTTAATTTACCTAACTAAAATGTACTTAGTCAATTATATAGTTACTTTGTTAAAATATGTACCTATATCTACTCAATAGTTTGTAAAAAATCAACTTAGACATTCGGTGTGTTGTGAATAGAGCTGGCTGTTTTAATAAATTGAGATTTATTTAATGTGTAAAGAATTTATTATCATCTCAGATTTTAAATTACCTTTATATTGAAAACTTTATTTGTGTCATTGTTTATATGATATGGTAAAATGGTGTCGGACCGGAACTGTATTTTTTTTGCGAATGTACCGGGTTAAATGCGCACTTGCATTTATTTTCAATGCTGTGTTGTAAGGCTAACCCGCGAAGAAAAAAATTCGCCTGCTCTGCCAACAAAACTAGCAGAAAAAGGGGTCGGGGTATGAGATTCAACTGGCCGCAGGCCGCGTGCAGGCCGCCCGTGTATGTGTCAGGCTTAAAAACATTTATTATATTATTATATATTTTTTTAAACTTAACTTAAGTACTTAATAATACATCAAAACCTAAACTAAAAATCTACCTAACTAAAAAACATTCTAAAAAACTCGGCCCTCTTGGGAGGGTGCCCATCACACTGGCGGCATTCCCGCGCTGGATGGCTAGGCTCAGCCTCTGCGCGAGAAAGCCGCTAGCACGAGGGTCACCCGTCGCTTCCATCAGGCGCTTGCTGAGCTCCTTGTGCACTCGGGCCCCACGGACCAAGTGTCTCGATACCAAAGGGGACAAAGTCGTATTGGGCGCCGAGACACCTGTATTTGCCCCTCTTAGCACGCTCACGAGCCTCGGCCGCTGCGCCCGCGCAACTGGCGGTCGCCGGAAGATAGGTCAAAGAAAACATCGAAACGGACCGACATATACTGATACCAGACATTTACCCTAACATATAAATAATAAAATAAGTAACTTTAAAATAGTATTGGAATTTAAAAAAGTGTTCAAATGTTAATATTCAAGTTTTTTCAGAGAGTTACGTAGATAGCTTTTGTGTTTTGTTTATAAATGTATTAAGTGTTGTTAGGGATCAGTATATCTAACTTTCGAATAAATGCCCAGTTGTATTTGCTAATGATAATGTACCTACCTATTTAGATATCCCATAAAGATATATACCTACCTAAAGGTAGGTGTACTACGATGTTCATGTACACGTAGTTCATGTATAGCTCCCTCTTGTTAAAAATAAATAATTATATCAGTTGTGGTAAATATTTGTTGATATTGTTGTAAATATACCTACTTTATAGAAAAATATATGAATATGCAAATTATGTCGAGACGATTTTTTTCTTAAAAATAACCCTTTGCATCCCCAACGAAATTCTGATAATTAAAACCACTTTAACTCAAGGTTACGTATAATAAAAAGAATAATAAAGATTTTTGTTCTGCTACATACCTACTCAGTTCAGCCATTCACAAATAATTGCCTATCCTAAAAAAGATAATTAAATGTTCGTCACTGGATGCAATAAATCGGCTGTACACAGCACGTAAGTACAAATAATCAATTTACCTGCCACGCGTACAAATTTCAAGCTATTGTATTACATAGGTATATATTTTCAATAATAATACAAGTACATGTTTAAGTTAATACAGACAATACAATAAATCCATGAAGGAACTTTCACACCGTCGCCGGCAAGTTTACACCTTCATGTTTAAATTAACTAACACCATTTGTGTTAATTTACAATTAAATCAATAATTGTCATTATTGTTCATTAAATTTTTTATTGTAATTTTTTATTATACTCGTAAGTAGGTAATTAAGTAAAGTGCCGTCAATATTAAGAATGTACCTAATCTTGCCAAAGTTGTTTGTCTAATTATTTGTGACTAATAATTAATACACCCGTCAATAAGTATTATGTTTGTTCCTAGATGCCTTACACTTATCTACACGCAGCGCGAAAGGTATCCATTTCTCATTCATAAGAAATATACGAGAAGTTCTTAATTGAATCCTACCGGCAAACTGGCACAAGTACTTAATTTTGTTATAAACCAACTCAGAATAACTTTGAAACTTTATCATTTAATTTGGTCTTAAAGGATGTTCCGAGAACCCTCTCAAGCAGACAAAGCTATTACAGTGCATAGATAAAGTAACTTATTAGGTGCATGAACTCTATTAAGTAATTATATTTTACTCCAAACAAGAACAGATAAAAGAATACGTATACTTTTAAAACCATCTATGTTTTACGGGCATATTACGGTAAGTAGTAGGTACCTACATGATTAACAATGTAAATCTTCTAAGTAAGTACTTATTCCCAAAAATAAACATATTCTCCTATAAAAAGTAATTAACGCTACTTAGTAAGGCATAATAACAACAATCGATTTAGGTACAGCAGACTTATTGCGAGACGAGTCTCTGTGAACAGTCACTGCTAAAGTTTAATTAAAGATTCATGATAAATTGTCGCAGGAAGCTGCATTCTGCGCCGCGTCTCGCACGTGAATAACGCCCGTTCCGCGAACACTTAAATAACTTAAGCCAGTAACCTAACAATAAATTCATGAGCCTTCCCGCCTTTTGTTTGACCCACTGCTGTGTTTTCTTAGCGCTAATTGGCAGGAAGGACCGCTAAAACGATCGCAAAATGAGCGAGCGTTAACTCTGCTCATTACATTGTTCACAAATTCGCTTTGTGTGAAGGATGTTACAGGTTTGCAACAACTGTGGCTACATCAAAAAGTTTCGCATTCAGATTAATTAACTATGTCACTTGTAGGTACTTGCTCGTACAAAGTTAAATAGAAATGTACGCTAAGTCGGAGTGAAGTGGTTGCCGGAAAGCGTGAGTAGATTAAAGTACCGCCGCGCTCATTGCATTAAATTGCATATTTAGAAATAATATTAACGTCTCGACGTTCCATCTACACCTAATTTAATTTCGCTGTCCTTTGTTGCGGCATAGCCGGGAACTCTTAAAGCCATTTCAAAGACACCTCGCTCCAGCCGGCATGCAGTGAGCGAGAGGAAATAAAGTTATGATTTATGTAGTGAAATATGTTGCAGGAGGTCCAACGCTCCCGGGCGACGCGACGCGTTCTGTCGTTGACAACATAAATTTTAGCGAAAAGACAATCACTTAGTAACTAACAAAGAATTCAGATGCTTTACTCCAGAATAGTGGCCAAGACCCTTTTATAAACACACTTATATTTTGTTGTAAATTGCAGTTCACAATTCAATAAACACACACCATTCGCTGAAGGATTATAGTGTATTGATATTCCTGAAACTTTTGAAGTTTCAGAAAAAAAAAAATTTCGCAACATACGTTCCTAGGTCGTCATGGGTATTCACAAGTTATTGCTGATTAGAAAGAAAGCATTTAGTTTACGCTTTTTTTTGTGAAACTACAGTGAAACTACATTTTTAGTCTCAATCTAGTCAAAGTACCTACGTTTTAGTCTGTATTTATAGATGGAAAATTATAACGATAATATTCCAGGTACGTATTACCTACCTACCCCCAAGTTCATTGCCGAGTTTGTTCACGTGGATCTTTCTGAAAGTTTCCAACGGCAAGTTTATGATACTAACGATCAATTTATTTAATTACGCTACTTTGTTGTAGTTAATGAAAGCTTGCCGGTTCAAACAGAATCGGACGAGATATGAATTTCATTTTCTTTCAATTGTTTTTTTGGGATATTTTAACGATCGTGTTGTAATAAACATAGTAGAATTTGAGGAGGTTCAAGAAAGGCATACTTTTCGTATAGACAACGCGTTTGTGTTATAGCTGTCAGAAAAGCTTTTTCTCAAGATCAAAGTACCTACCTAATAAGTAAGCTAGTAAGTATCTAATATTTCATGCGCCAGTTTTACCATGATATAAGACATCCCACCGATGGCCTAAACTAGGATGCCTTGTATGTACTAGGGTCTAGCCATGCAGTGACACTGACATACAAATTACACCCAGACTAAAAAAAAATAGGAGGTACAAACACCATACATACCAAACACCAACGGTAATCGAATTGCAACGATACAACAAGCTACGCTAAGAGGTTGTAATTATTTATCGAGTACCTAGTATTTAGCAAACTCAAATAACATAGACAATGAATAGGAAGCATTGCGTCGCACATTTCCCTGGCCCACAGAGGTCAGGGGTCAGTCGGCTCACAGGCTGCAGTTATCTGTTCCCTGTGACACTCAGGTCGTGTTCCTTAGCCCGATTTGACGGAGGTCGAGCGTGGTTTGCCTCGATTACGATATACTCGCCTCCGACGGATTTGATTACGTACACTTCGTAGCTACTGGGGGATTATTTTCGTATGTACGCTAGAATTAAGTTTGATATTGTGAGTATATTATTTGCAATATTTTAGCTGGAAAACATTGTATTGTAAGTTTAATTTAGCTGTAAATGAAGCGATTAATAATGACGATGTACTTCTAATGGAAAAATAGCAGAAACATTTTTTTACTTGATGAGATAAACCAGTCTTCAAGTTATATTTTTCCTTGAAATCAACAGCAGGAATCCAGTAAGGTCAATTAGTGGATGTATTTTTAATTTTCATTTAATAAAATAAATGACTGTCTACCGAAGATTAGGTTAAAATAGTATTACAGAGGGCACCGGTCACGTGCCCTTTATGATTCAATTGTCTGCGGGCCGGACCGTCTTCAAGCTGACCTGCGTCATGCAGACGGCAGACGCCGTCACGTAGACACAAACCGTCCTTAACAAAACGTCACACTGGCTCCTCCCAATAAAATTAACACGTACGTTGTAGACGTCAACAACTTTTGTTTCGTGCATTTACCATTCGCAAGCCTTTTGATGTTAATAGAGAACGGAACAAATGGAATCATAAAATTATTTTCGTAATGTGGTTGGACACAACTTAAAATTCAGTACAATTGGTATTTTCAGTTATTTATATGACCATTTTTGTACGAAACTCGCTGATTGGAATTAAAAATAAATGTTAGTTTGAGATTAGATCAATTTTTAATTAAAAAAATTGTTCAAAGTTTAGAAAAATCTATCTTATCATTATTTTTCTGTGCTGGTATAGGCTAGTTAAGTTTTGGCAAACTGTTATTATTATACCCATTGTATCTGGTTTAGGACAGCTGGAATGCAAGCTGTGCCTAATGTAATGCAACTAAACTGCGAACATTGGATTGGAATAGGATCGGATTCCAGGCGGGCATTCGGGTACTACCTCTGCGCCTAATGCTTGACGTGTAGGTACACAGCACAATGCATCTGTCGATTAACAGGCATCTAGAGCTAGTAAAGTAATAGATAACACAGGTAGGTACATTACATTGATCTACATATCGCTCGTAAATCAGGACCAAATTCTTGGTAAGTTATATGGGTAAACATTCTTGTAATGCTGGTAAATTAAAGTTAGGTACCTACTTATATGGATAGAAAATTAAATAAAATTTATGTCAAGCTAGTTCCAAATGATTCGTGGATATGAGAATTTAGGAAAGTCAATAAAGGTTATAAAGAGGTAAAGAACAATGGGTAATTTTGTATGGACCCCGTACCCACGATGTAGCATTATAGACTGGGTGTAATTTAGAAGAGACCTATGTGAATAGCTCTAAAATGAATGATTGAAAGAATGAATGAATGGGAGACCGAAGTTATGGTGACTTCTTTATGGCATTAAAATTCGATACAAGA
Organism: Tachystola acroxantha; assembly: GCA_963506565.1. Lineage (NCBI taxonomy): Eukaryota > Metazoa > Arthropoda > Insecta > Lepidoptera > Oecophoridae > Tachystola > Tachystola acroxantha. Next base: position 9,541,128 of record OY735874.1, read on the forward strand.
ACCGACTTAACTACTGTATTTCGTCGAATACCTCCTATATTTCGCCCCGATGTTGAAGAATATCATTCATTCATTCATTCATTCGGTCATTCATTCATTCAAATGAGATACATGGTGTGTATAGGTCAATTCATTTGCGAGAAACCATCATCGGTCCGTATCTGTCCACTGATGGACGTAGGCCTATCCCAAAGCACGCCACTCACTCAACCCGATTCTCGGTCCTTTGCATCCAGTCTCAGCCAGCCACCACGAGAATGTTATCCATCCATTTGATCGAGGGAGTACTGCGCTACATTTATCCGATCGTGGACTGTATTCGAGAACTCATCTACTCTATCAGTTATCGGCGTTACGACAGATGCGGACAGCCCACTGCCACTTCATTTTGCAGATTCGCTGAACGACCTTGAACTTGTGGGTCAGTCCCACCGTCAGTGTCCACGTTTCGGCTTCATAGCTCACCATTTGGTAGGACGCACTGGTTGAAGATCATTGTTTTCCCAAATGCTGTACAGCCTAGCTGAATTCTCCTGTCACTCTCTTTCTCGAAGATGTTCCTTTCCAGCTGCAGAGTTTGTTCTAAGTAGACGTACTGCTGAACAACTTCGAGAACCATGTCATCGACTAGCACTGGTTTCGGGACGACTAGATCATTGAACATCTTGGTCCTGTCTAAGCTCCTCTCGAATCCGCCACGGCAGGAAGCAGTACTAAGACTGTCCAACAGTTTCGGCACATTCTGCAGCGATTCTGCGTTGCCCACTATATCATCGGCAAATAGAAGATTGATGTTCTCGTTTTAATACCACTATGCCTGAGAACAAAGGTCTTCAACCAGTGCGTCCTGCCAAATGGTGAGCTATGAAGCCGAAACGTAGATACTGACGGTCGGACTGACCCACAAGTTCAAGGTCGCTCAGCGAATCAGCAAACTGAAGTGGCAGTGGGCTGTCCACATCTGTCGTAGAACCGATAGGGTAGACGAGTTCTCGAATACAGCCCACGATCGCATAAATGTAGCGTAGCATGCCCTCCATCAAATGGATGGATAACATTCTCGAGGTGACTGACAAGACCAAGATATTCAATGATATAGTCATCCCAGAACCAGTGGTAGTTGATAGCACGGTCCTTGAAATTGTTCAGTAATATGACTGTCTTTTTAGGACCAACTTTGGGAAAGAGAGTGACAGGAGAATTTAGTTGGGCTGGGTAGCATTTGGGAAGCTACGTCATATCTTCTCGTCTTCAATATCACAATATCTGAAAACAAAGGCAACCAGTGCGTCCTGCCAGTGATGACCTGCCAGTGGACATTGACGGTGAGACTGGCCCACAAGTTCAAAGTCGCTCAGCAAGCTATGGAAAGAGCTATGCTTGCAATTCTCTGGTAGATAGAATATACGAGTATATCCAGAGAACAAAAGTGGTTGACATTGCTCATAGAATCAACAAAATGAAGTGGCAGTGGTCACATCTGTCGTAGAAGATAACCGATGGAGTAGAAGAGTTCTCGAATGGAGGCCACGAACGGGTAAACGTAGTATGGGACGCCCTGTGACCAGGATGTAATGACGACCTTCGCAAGGTGGTAGAGAGTGGATGCAGAAGGCTGAGAATCGCGTTGAGTGGGCCTACTTTGGGAGAGGTCTGCATCCGCAGCAGTGGACTGATACGGGCTGATTATGATGACTATACTATTGACAGCTGTCTTTAGGGTCCAACATTATTATGTTTTGTTTTTTTAAATATAAAAGGTATATTGCTGTTACAGATTGCGTAAACTACTATTCCCAACTAATGTTATAAATACGAAAGTGTGTTTGTTTTTTGTCCTCCTTTCACGGCAATGTGTATATTGACTGGATTTTTTATACAGAGATACATAGAAAGGTGGGACAGTGCCGTATGACACTTTTTTTTCCCCGAACGAAACTCGGGCGATGACACGGGCCGTGATAAAATGCGCGCGTCAATAACCATTGATGGGTGAATTTTCGAAACGTTCTCGACATTATAGCGGCGTTCTCCCATAAGTTACAAGGTTGCTGCCATACAAAAAAATTATGTATTTTTAAAGACCTTTCGAATGATATAAGTCTCAAGTTGCTACAACGTGGGTACGTTTTGACCCATCGTCTTTGCCAATGTAAACTTATTTCGAATAATTAATTAAAATGAAAAATTCAAAATCATATCTCTTTATTGTAAGTAGCTAACTTTTATTGTGTATATTTTTTCACGTTAACATTTTTTTACACACTTTGCAAGAAAAAGGTGGCAACGCTGAGGAGAAAAAGTGGCAAAGAAACTAAGACCAACACAACTATCAAGTATCGAAATAGGTGTTCCTCATAAAAACGCATTATTATTATTTACTATTTAGTCATCACAAACCTGCGTTTGTCGTTTATATAGCGACGGTCGTCGAGGCCGATGATAGAGCACAAACTCTTATTAAAAATCGTAATATTCTACATATCCTCCGGTCCATGTTTTGATGCATACGAAAGTTCATAAAGTGCGCAGCTAATCCGCCCCGCACGGCCCGTAGTGTTAATGCGCGGCATTAAACTCCGCCGAGTGGCGGATGCTCTACAATGACACATTTTACGGCCCCTTCATTAAAACACCATCGGCATTATTAACTACGTGCTAGCTGAAAGAATTCATTATTAAACACTCCGAGACTAACTGTCTGCGTTAATGTGGGGCAAGATTTAAGAGAAAACGTGCTTATTCATAGAAATGGGAGTTGCTTTAATTGCTTTTATACCTCCGGTTCCATGCATAAGAACTTAATATAATAATAATCGTGCGCGGTTTTTAAAGGTTTTTCTAAGTTGTGGATAGGTTATATTTTTAAAACTTTTTATTTTCCCTCTACAATCATTCTAGTCTACACTCTACAGTTAATTTTGTTATACATATTAAGTAAGATTTTATACAAAAGAATTTATAAGTATACCTATAAAATAAATGCTTGTAGCAGCGCAATCATCGTTCAATTACCATTTCGTATTTCAGCGAACGCTTTAGTTATGAATGTCATATACAAGCAAATTAGTTTATTTCCTCTAGGCGACAATTTAGCTCACGCTCTTGTCACAAATTGTCGGCGGGGGTAAATGCAGACTATTAAGGAAATACAGCAATTCAAGCAGCCCTTACCCTACATTACTGCGCAATCTTACGCCGGCGAAATTATAAGCAACACCTTCTTATGCCGTGTCTGGGGGCAATAACACGTACCGACTGCTCGGGCAATAAGTGAACGGACATTGTGCTTATAAACATTGATGCAATTTAACCGATTCGATGCCAAAGTAAGCTTTCTGTTTTTATCCATTTTAATTCATTTAGCCGTGGACGTCGTCGCGTCGACGGCGGCGGCTGCTTGAATTTTAATGGAATAATGAATCGTTGTCTGTAGCAATATGTAGAGTCGCCAGCACATCGATACGCTAGTATTACGCAAAAACAATACGACAATACAATATTTCTTTCAATAAAATCGTTTTGCAAAAAAAAAATCTGATCAGATTTGATATAACCAACCGATCATCTAGCCAGTGGGAATAATCCTCCCGAAGTAGAAATCCATAGACATCCATCAGAGACATAATATACAAACGAATCGGACCACAAATTACCCCCAGCCTCGGATAAATTGCATGAAAGATCACTAGTAATCGAACCAGGAGCCCCTGGGACAAAAGGCATGTTGATACACTTGCTCTTACCATGCCGGGTCTTACTTGTATAACCTAAATAGTCTAGATACCAGTCCAGCGACATCAGAGCTAAGAAACCTACGAATAAATTTACAATTCCGTATGTGAGTTTAGCTACACCGGACAAATGTTAAACTCTTTCTCGTACTGCTGCACTGAATTTAAATGTTCTAAACAAACAAGCCCCATCGTATACACGAGTACCTACACGTATCTACCTAAATGTGAAAAATGCATAGTTTAATTCGACTGTTTGCTGGACTTTGTTTATTTTACAGATTTTTTAACCTTACATAACGATGCATTTTATTTGTGTGTATATTGGTATGAGGTATTGAAGTAGGTACAACCAACCAAAACCAACACAAATAACACACCCAGACTCGAAATAATTGGTTCAATACCATTTCACCTTATGTACCAACGTCATTGAGACTGGGAATCAAACCCTTATGTACTAACCTTGTCTAGGGGTGCAGGACAGAAGACAGGCACACTACCGACTATTGGCTAGGACTGGACCCAGGAATTTTTATTTTCCATACAATTTCAGCTATTTGTTGTTTAGCATTTGAGGCTTAGATTAGGCGCGCCTCGAGATAGTCAAACCCCTGTCATTGACAGATGTTTGACAGTTCCGTGGGGTTATACTGCCTGCCGCAACAGCGCGGCAGCGGCAGGGCGGGCGGCTCAGCGCGGCAGCGGCACGGCGGCACAGTGCGGCAGCGGCACGGTGCACGGTGGCGGCGCAGCGCGGTGGCGACAATCAGATTTTTTTGCCCCCATTAAAATGGCGTTGGTTCTACTTTCGAGAGTCGTTCTCAAGTCGTTCTTATCTTGCAGCGGCACACTGTTCCGGCGGCGCTCTATTTGGCCAACTTACTGTAAGCATGAAATATTATACGGCTGTCTACACCGCGCCGCGTCGCGGTGATGACGCAGGACGATACACGAAGACGTTAGACAATGTGACTCAGTCTTTTTAAATATAACCGATTTCCACCCCGAATGGACCGTAAATAAAAATATTTTGTATCCCACTCTTACTTCTATTCTATATATATTTTAGGTTAATATTATAATAGTTATTTTTAATTTTTATTATTGTGGCAAATAAACTTCTATTCTAATAATGCACTTATTAGCCAGACGCTCGGACTAAGATTTATTAAGTTCTTCAAAATAAGGTTATATTTTCTATCTTTCTATTTTACAATATAAATTCACAGAAGCAGAAACCGAGGAACTATTTGTTTACCATAATAAAGATGTCTACACTTTTGTTCCACTATTAGTTAGATGGATGCCAGTCGTAGACGCCCGTTGTGTGAGTTGTCCAAGTTTTCCTTTTCACGCGCTATTAGACAGGGCCGTACGAAGGGAAAACTGCCCCCACCAAGGTTGGTTTCGATTTGGAATAAGTATTCCTCAACCCTGGCACTATTAGCACACTGTACCTATACTATTCCTACCTGCCTAGACCCGGGTATATTAGTTAACGTGTTTGTAACTTTGATAAACTAGGCCTATAGAAAAAGTCAGTCGAATGCCATACCTATTTTATTTGGTTTATAATAAATTGTAAGTAGATTACTTTATATACTCATCTAAACATTTTATTTTACGTTATATATTCATCTAAACATTTTATTTTTTCAATAAATGTGCTGAAACTCGAAGGAAGTAACGGCTACTCGTTCTAGACGTTCATGTGCTTTTTTAATAAAACATACAACTTTAGGTTCATACGATTGTTGAAATTACCGATAGAAACCCAGAAAACAATTGGGACTTGTACGTCATTGTGGCATCCCTAAGCACGACCCTGTCCATCGAACGACGCGCTGAATTATGCATGGGAATTAAGTTTGACGTCAGATAAGCGCCCAAAGATTTATTTGCCGATATGATGTGTAGAAAACAATCCAACTTGTTTCCAGTTTCTGAATTATGGTTGTTGTTTTATTGTAAGCACGTCAAAGGGCCGCCAAACTTTTGGACAACCTCTCAAGGTTTTTGGAATTTCTTAGTTTTTTCATCCATAACTATTTTCACTTCAGATTTCTTTAGTTTGGAGTTGTAGTGGTTGATTTTTAGTTCGTAAAGTTATCTATTTTATGGAAGATTAGAATTTTATTGTTGTTGTAAAATACGCATTATTTACGATTTTGTTACCTATATGTATTATTGTTAGAGACGGCAGCGCGACATTAGTATGTTACAAGATCGGTATTGTGGGTGGGTATCCTTTTATCAGAGTTACGCACGCTCTTACAGAGCCTTCCCGGAAATTTAACTTCGTTAAGAATGAAATATGTCCCGTCGTTATTCCACGGCTTGTTGCGCGAATACTTACATTTCGAGTTCTCCACCTCTAGTTTTCTCATCACAACCCAACGGAAATAATTTCAACCGAGACTGAGTTATGACAAAACTCCGTCGGACATTGCCGCATCCGTAATGAGAATGGAGTCGAGATATGTCCGTAATTTATTATCACACGCTCGTATTTGGAGTTGTATTAAGGCCAGAATCGAGAGGTTTTGCCACAAATATTGTAAACTGGACAGATTTACGACAATGACTGTATCTAATTTTGTTATTCCCATTGCCGACGAGCATAACGAATGTTTTACAATGCGCTTTAGCCCTGTCGGGGAGAGATAAGGCGGAGTACATGACGTGAAATAGTAGGTGGCTGGTGCAAGGAAGTATTTAATTAAATCTAGCGGGGCTCCGCCGCTCTACATCACCGCCGCTAATCACAGGTAGGCCGTCGACACGTTCGCCCATTTGAATACCAAACTGTTATTTTGTGATGCTAGTAAATTCATTATGTTACGTACCTACATGTTTTATTTTTATCTCCGCCTTTGAAGGTATGAATGTCATTGGTAATGAAAGAAAATTATTAATGTCGTAATATACGAGTATTAAAAAATTACGCTAAATCCCAAATATTGTCATTTTTTGGACCAAGAAAAAGAAACCTCTATTACCTACTTCATATGATGATACTAAGACAGAACGAATATTCTCATCATATCCACTCACCATGTTTACCTTGAGTACTTGGGTTTCTAATATTGCAATAACAGATATTATTAAAGTTAATTTAGATAATATATTAAAATCTAAATCCCCATACGAAACCAATTTTTTGAAAGTTAATGTTATTACGAAAATTACGTAATTATTGAATTACGTGAAAAATATATGAGTTGGTATGCATTGTACACAGATGGGTCTAAAACAAGTAATGGACTAGGGGACGCCTACTATGATCCAAATACGAAATGTTTTGGTATTTTTGGTATTAATACTAATATTTCTATAATAACAGCCGAACTATATGCAATATATATAAGCTAAAGATAAATTTTATGCTTCTAACTTGAACAAAAATAAATTAGTGATTTTTACAGATAGTAAGAGTGCTTTACAACACATAACTAAATGTGTCTCGGGAAAGAGTGGTTTTCATGTAGCATATAATATTTTAAATCAAATCAACGAATTTTAAAAAAGAAACTAAAAGTTTAGTAATACAATGGGTACCATCTCATATTGGTTTACCGGGCAATGAGGAGGCTAGTCTTTCATCTAACAAAATTGGCAGTGGAAGAAGATATACCCACAAACATCCTACCTAACTATTCGGAAGTTCTACATAAATTTAAATTTAGATGTAAAGAAATTTGGAAGGAGTATTATGATGAAAGATCAAAAACTAAAGGCATATGGTATAAAAGTTTTCAGTCTGAACCTCCTCATATACCCTGGTTTTCTGCAAGTAAAACAAGTAGACAGAATGTAATTACTGCACCTAGATTGCGGTCCGGACATATTCCATCGAAATCTTTTGCATTCTTAATGCGCAAAGTTGAATCTCCTAACTGCGAAGATTGTGGAGCTAAAGAAGACTTGCAACATATTTTGATGGAATGTGTCCGGTACGCGACTAAAAGAGAGCAAGTTATTAATAGTTTAGGTTTATGCAAATTAGATGTAGGTATATTCCACGGCATTTTAGCTGAGCCAAGGCCCTGCTAAAATGCTGTTCTTTATCTTTTATAAAATTTAAGTAGATAGGTTATTTTAGAATAGGTACGATGGGATTGGCATCGTCACGTTATGTGTACAAATATTTAGAAATAATTATAGATTAAAAAAAATATTGACATATATTCGAAGCGAAAAACACGTTATATGTACCCTTTACGTACCTATATATATGAGATTAGTCATGACAAGACGTAGTGATAAGACTACGGATAAGACGAACATTAAGTACCATATTCGTACGCCACTCTCCAGAGTAGTGCGTGTGCACCTTGAACTGGATGACAATATATTATATGAAAGAGCATATAATATAAGGTTTAAAAAATAAACCAAGTTATAGTTTTCCGTCAGTTTTCGTCCTCTTTGGTATTGTCATTTTGTCATATTGGCGTCTGTCTACAATATTTAGACAACTAGGAATTCTACAATACTTAAAAGTTTCTACATTTTTTGACAAATTTTATTACATTTTAATGGAATATCATAATATTATTAATAGTTTAACACATGGTGGCGAAAGAGTAACAAGTACCTATGCTGAAATTTACCTTGACGATGAGTACTGCGATTACAAGAAACCGCAAAAAGACTCGCAAGTACAGTTGAATAAAAATTCTAGAAGAGCCGATGGTAAAACTAAAGAAGAGTGGGTTTCTCCGAGCGACTTACTCATAGGAATAATAGATTTGAAGCCACCTTTTACTTCCAAAATTACAAGAGGTACAACCCACGAAGGTATACTTCGTATAGGAAATGATATTTTGGAGAAAGAGCACGCTATATTTCTTAAAAATCTAAATAATTTATTAAAGGATAATGATCTGTCGTGGATTCATGTACAAGAACACGAAAAAGATATTATTATTAAAAAAGTAAGACAAATTTACAATGACATATTTTTGAACAAAAGCAAAATTATGCAGAAAGAGTTAACAGAATACTATGAAAAAAGTCTGTTAGAATTAGAAGAACATGTAAGAACTGAAGTAAAAAATGTATTGCTCAGTCTAAATGCCAATATGATAAGCGATCTAAATGTAGAAATAAAAAGAAAGTTACTCAAGGAAAAGGTCATAGTAGAACAAGTTTTGAAAAAGAAATATGAGCAGGAAGTCAAGAAAATTAAATTGTACTACGAGCTTCTTCTAAATAATGAATTACATAGAAAAAACAGATTAATCAATCGGGCTTTTCATGAGCGTAATGATGCATTGAAAGCATTTTGCAGATCAATTGAAGCTGAAAACGTGACTAGTACCATGTATGTAATGTGTACAGAGAGAAAAAAATGTAGGATGAAACAATTTCTTTTAGCTAATATACAAAGCGCAGAGATAGCGGACAAACTACAAAAAATCAAGGAAAGACAAACTTTAATTGATTCCTATAAACAACAGGTTATGCACATAGCTGATATCAATAGAAATTGGGAAGAGAAGGTTGCTAAAATTCTCCGCTTATTCCTAGAATTCATTAGCTTTAGTCTGAAGCTGTTACCAGAACAAACTACATTTTTGCTAGATCTAGAAAAAATGGTTGTTTTGCAATTAAATGAAATACAGAAACATCCGACAAAACAACCGGTTCCCATTCTGATACAGCAGGATGATCTTCTTAATACTTTCAAATTCGAGGAACAGCTTCCCGCAGAAGAAATTTGTGTAGGTGACCCTTTTGTAGTCGAAGCTGATATAGCAGAGTCTATCCCTACACCATACGGAAGTCAAGAAACTATACCACTGGGAGTAGAGTTACCATTTGTTAGACTGCAAAGACAATATATTTATGCCAAATGTCAAAAAATTGAACAGGTGAGAACATTCCTGGAGTCTTTGCGTTGCAAGTGCAGAGATAAACTACCCAAACCGCCATCTGATGCATCAGTTCCTAGTACCAGTTCCGAGTCTTGGCCTCCACCACCACAAGAAGTTGCATCAGCATTAACACATGGAAGTGAATCTTCTAATGAGCCTTTGTTAGTTGAGGATATTCATCGTCTCCATGCATGTCCTGCAAGGAACTGCCAGGACTGGATCGAAAAAGAAGCGTTCCCAGATATGAATTGTTATTTGGATTTCACAGAAGAAAACTTATCGAGAGTACAGGCGATACTTGGTAAATTACCAGCCCAGGATTGTGCCCCAGAGTTAACGAGTGCGAAGGATGTAGCATACAGTGAATTGCGTTTTGCTGCTACTAAAGAACCTCGTCATGAGGTTGGGACGCAATACTCTAGTCAAGAAGATCTATTAGCTTACGTACCTGCCTATAATGAATGTCAGTGTATTTCTGATTCACATGTTGCAAAGTTACCAAGTTCGTCCCCAAGTATAAATATTAATGAAGTTGTTCAGAAACGTAAAGCATCCTTGATAAGACTGAAACTTGTAGAGGTATTTACCAATGAAAGTTATGATTTTCGTCTTTAATTTATTACCTAAAATATTAATTTCTGCATAGTGAATAAAATTGTTTTAATTACAATGTATAAATGTAACTCAATAATGTTCCACCACATACATTTGGAGGTGGGGTCCTACGGGTACACACGGCGTTTAATTTTGCCAGGTGTGAACGTTACCTGCTCATAGAGATCACAAATTGTTCGCAGTATCTTCGCGGTTACTGGCTAAACTCTATTCATTTGTTCTTGTTTGCTATAGAGTATTTGTTTACTAAGTTCTGCCATAGTATATGCTATAATTTGAGATATTTCCAGAAAATTCCATCAAAATCGCAATAATAAAACATACGTAAAACGACCATATTTTATAAAATATAAATAAATTAGTTTGGAGTTTGTTTAAAGATGAAAACATAGCAATTCTAACATTCTTAATGATAATTAACTACACAGAGTTCTGAGCTAGAACAAAAATCTTGACTATTAATTTGATGACAAATCCGTTTTCACATGTACTACACAATCATATAAATTACAGCGTTAGCTAAGAATAATGTAGGGACGGGTACGGGGACCGGGTGCGACTTGCGAGCGGGTATATCGGGCGTTAAGGTAAATTTACACAGGGCCCGTAACAAGTTAACTTATTAAGTCGTCACCCATCTCGTCGCGAGCGTGTTAATGCGGAGACGCGACTTATGACATTCCCTGAGCAACCCGTTTTGTGTGTGTCTTGTTACTATAACGTTATGTAATTACCAAGTTTATATTAAGACTAGAGCTTCGTCTCCTGAAATATCGTTAGGCCAAAGCTCTAATTAAGACGAGGTAAGTAATGTTTGAGGTTATGGTGACATTAATGTAAATGTCAGTTCACGGTTGCCGCCAGATAAGCATTTTTGCCTCCGAAAGTATATCCGCAGTCTTGTCCATGGTGGCGGAGGCAGAACACCCCAGAAGTTGTAATTGGTAGGCGTCCTTTTCAGGGCGAGAATGCAGCTAAATCAACCGTCCGTCCGATAATTTGGAATTAATGAAAGGCTTGCGCTAAACTTCGGGATTAAATAAGAAAAATGTATGGCATATTCACTTGTTAAGTCGCAGGTAGTGCTGTCGATAGTACAGTTTACTGTGCACATAAAGTGTAACATTTTGGACCATGACTCGTTCTTATTTTTGTAATAATTGAAGCCAATTTGTTTTTCAAGGTACCTTTCGTATATCCATTACTTAACATTAATATGTAGGTACATACACCTAAAACAAAGCACAAACTCAATATTTTACTTTGAAAGAGAACTGTTTAAATTAAAACTAGAACATAGTAGAGAAGCATAAATTTGTTCAACTTTAAATAACTTTGAATTCCCAAGTCCAATGAAGATAACAATATCATAAAGACGTAGAGCATTCACCCTTTCTTTATTGTCGATAAAACGTAAACAAACTTATCTGAAAATGCATCAATTAACAAAAACAAAACACTGTCTGACGTTTTATTCATTAGGTAAATAAGAACGCAATATTACTAAGATATTTCAACTTTCACTTTCATTCGAAATTTGATAATTTCTTTAATTTGCTTATGAAACCTATGAATCAAGACAATTCCCGACACGTACCTACCTACATACTACACTCGAAAAACATTAAGGAAGGAATCATGCCACAAAAAATCTTACAAATAGCTGTAAAGACAGTTTTATTCCAATGTTATTATCGCAGCTTAAAGTTAAACCGTGTTATGCTAACTTGACGTTTCGCTATGGCATAATATTGTGTTAGGCACGGCTCGGCGCGGCGCGGCCCCCTGCCTGAAATCTGACACAACTGCAGTCTGAACAAACTTGCCAACTTCGCTTTTGAGGAGTTCATTCATCTTATGAACTCGTTATACAACCCCTAGAATAAATGAATAATATTTTTGTGTCTCAAAACCAAAGTGTTATTAGAGTTTTTAGTGATATGACTATCACTAAAAACGAACGAATTTCTATGCTAATTTCTATGACCCGATAAAATGTAGCTGAAGAGATCAATCTAAACAATAAGTGCAACGACAAATTGTAACTCTATATTGTTTATGTTAAGTAACTGTGAAATTATTGCGATGAAGTACAATCTTATCTACTTTTATTTTAACCTGATCGGCTTTAAACCTTGGACGTATATACCAACTTACAAAATAATTATTGGTTAAATCTTAATCCTTCCACAGTTAGTGAATCTTAATACCACACTCATGTTATCTACATGACTGTAGATAACATGAGTATAAATATTAATATTAATACAGTTACTTAACATAAACAATATAGAGTTACAATTTGTCGTTGCACTTATTGTTTAGATTGATCTCTTCAGCTACATTTTATCGGGTCATAGAAATTAGCGTAGAAATTCGTTCGCCGCCCCAGCATTAAAATTAGGCCCCAGATTTCAAGAGTGCGCAGGCGTGTAAATATACAATTTTGAAAATTTATGAAACTTAGGTACCGGGTGCACAGCATTGTTTAATTTCAGCACAAATCAAGAGCAGAATAGAGGGACACCTATTGATCAAACAACACGGTGGCATCTAGTAACGCACCACTAGGCATTAAATATCCTTACTTCCATTTACTTATACTCGTACAAGCAGTTAGATATCGTTATGAAACTGAATTTACTTATGATATTTTGATAATTTCCATTTTTTGTTAGGCTAAAACGTGTGAAAGTTAAGTGTCTGTCTTATACCTAGACAGACACTTAACTTTCGTTTTAGTGTACTGTAGATATATCGTTTATAGATTAGCAATTATCTAATTGTAGCGATTCCAGAGAGTGGATATCCCTCACTCTTATTCGAGTGGATTATATTTGGCGGCCACGTGACAGAATCACACCTGTATAAATGATAGTTTTTAAAGTTAGGTGTAAGTATATGTTATAGAGATATCTATATTAATAAAGTAGCTACTTAATACTTTCAGCGACTATTGCATAATAACTTTAAATCATCATTTAGTTCAGTGAAAGTTGCTAGTTTTCATATAAGTAATTAAATTTTTTAAAGAGATAAGATAACATTAGAGATATTCAGGAAATAACGCAGATTAATCAATAAAACAACTCTGCGACATTTATTTAAGAGATAAGTGGTTTGTTGCGTAGCAACTAACGGTTGTTTATTCAATCTAATACAAAGTTACAATTTTACTCTACTTGTTGGTCTTAAACGCAAAATCTATGTGGCTTCGTTAATAAACATTGTAACTGTCATTACAAAAACACCACAATATGGACGAGGAACGAGTTGTTGAGAAAACTAAGAAACCACGTGAACTATACTCCATTAAACCATCTAAGTATGAAGCATCAGTTCATCATTCTAACAAGAAGTACTGGCATAAGGTGTTAGATGACATTAATGTACATGAATCGGTAAGTTGTTTGCGCAAACAATTAATTTAAATTAAGTTTATAAACTGTCGCTGCTGGTATCGGACCTTGGAATATACCTTCTGCATCCCTACAATATCAGCTACCTCGAAGGCTCTATTCGCAGAGGGAATGTTACTTACATCTCATTTTCAGAGCAAAGAAAATGAAAGCAAACGACTGTTGAAAATTCTACCAAAGGATCTCTACGAGAAAGTCTGTACCACATTGGACATCCCGATAATACCAATTGAGGATGACAAGCCTCAGGCAGAGTCAAGTATGTAATAATGTGTCCTATCAGTTCCCATTTTAATGCTATAAAAGTAAAAGTTTAGATGTTACTTACTTTTCTAACGGGATAAGATATGTTTCGAACAACTTGACACAATTTCGTGATTCCATGGGAAAATCAAAAACTGTGCATATCAATGAAGGACGCCAAACTAGTAGCTAATGAATATACTTTTACATCACTATCCTAAATCACTCTAAAGAAAAAAGGCTTTTTATAAGATTTTTTGATATTTTTCTAGAGACAATTCCTCGTAGAATGGTAAAGGAACCGTTACTATCATACAGGAAAACGTTATTCATCGATAGAGAACTGGATTCGGACACAGATGTTGAATACTGCTCCAGGTATGTAATTTACGAGCGTCGAGTAGCAAGATACTTTGGTACGAATGAATTTAATATATAAAACCAAAACAAAGTATAATTTTAAGAAAAACTGAGTAAGTACATAAAACTGTGGTGTCTCACGGACAGATTTTTTGAGTATTTGATTATTTTCTATTCGAATTTAAATCTACTCAAAAAATCGATTTCAGAAATCGACGTACACAAAAAAAATATTTAGTCAAAATAATGGTATGTAAAAGAGCTCGGTGGCGCAGTGGTTGGGTCACTGGACTAGCGAAGGTCCCAGGTTCGATCCCCGGCCAGGTCAGCCATGTACCAATGAGTTACCCTCGGTTTTTTCGTCGGAAAACCTACGTACATTTACTAAATGCCCTTAAAAATGGTGAAGGAAAACATCGTGATGAAACCTGCATGCCCAAGAAAAAAATGTAAGGCATGTGTAATCCGCCAATCCGCACTGGGCCCGCGTAGTGGTTCATGGCCCGAGCTTCCTCGATGTAAGTGAAGGTCTGTGCCCGAGCAGTGGGGACATAAAAATAGATTGATGATAATGGTCTAGCTAATTTCACTTATATATTAGGTAATCGGAATGGACAATAAATAGATTTTTATTTTTTTATATAGTAATCGACAATTACTAGAAAAAAAGATATAAGTAGGTACGCCGTTTGAGACTTTTTTGTGCGGTGATAAAATTTGAAGCAAGTACTGTACAATTTTAGCGACGAAGAAGATGTGCCAAATATTCACCGGGAGCTCCTGAAGAAGCCAGTGCGCGAACAGGTTACTTGGGAGACACACTTCCTCCAGCCCGAACGGGAGGACGAAAAGAGTCTAGTGAAGAAAGCTGATGATCTTACTGACAGGGTAACATAAACATACAGCATAACCTAAAAAATTATTTATAGAATTGGAAATTATTTCATTTACGATGCGTCCGCAATGGAGAAGCAGTTTGATACAAGTAACATCTCTATTAACCAGATTTGGATCGGATGGATCGTTGATCAAAATGCTGATTATGTTCGAAAGACTTGTAAATACTTACCTCTTCCAAAAAGTAAGTTTAATCAGTTTTGTACAACATGTACGTTACTTTACTTACCTATGCTTACTTATGCTTTCAGATAGCTCACGACTTCTGTGAATACATGAAACAATTGGGTGGAAAACAACAATCACAACTTTTTACACCGAAAGCTATTAAAGAACTCTTCCAAGTGAGTCACTAATTAGCAATATTATATACCTTTACATGCCATTCAAATATACATTTGCCTAAATGACTGAATTTCAGATTGAATTTGATACACACGTAGCACGAAGTCTCCGAGTTGTACCCAAAGAACTGCCGACTGTTCGGCAGAGGGTGGCTATCGCTACGGGACATCCAGAGGTAGGTATTATAGGAGTATAGGTATGTAAAGTCTATCCAGATATTACTTGTTATTCTGCGTAAATTGCCTCTCCATCTAGCCAGACCTCATGTTGATAATATTATCCTAGAAATCAAGCCGCGCGGCTTTGGAACGCGAAGTGTTGAAGGACATTGAAGCGGAAGACCGTCCCGATGTCCTGACGGGTTTCAGCAGAAGTATGCCCAGGAAAGAGCAGTATCGCGCACCACGTAACGACACTAAGAACCTGTGGCGATCAGCACGACGGGTCCCCAAAGACCTGGTCACTCTGAAGACTGTCTGGGAAGGCATTACCAATCTCAGGTGAGAAACAGCAGCCCAAACCATAAATCATTTGTCATGGTTAAGGTTCATATTTTTGATAGTGAAGTATATGAAGTACACTCAGATCAGTTATTATTCCCTGATCTGAGGATGTACCCGTAGATATCAACTTATTAATAAGACTATGAAAAATCAATATACTTACTAAAATTATTGTTTTCAAGATAGATATAGAATGCTAATAAAGAGCAAGCTACAAGGATTGTGGTACTGTCGAGAGCATACGAATAACAAACTATCACTTATTACTCGTTGACAATTCATCTTGGCTTTAGACAGCTTTGCTGCTATGCTGTCAACTGTACTTAGGTACTTAAAACAATCGTTCTAGCTCACAACGAAGAGGAGCCCTAAATATTTATGAATAATTTCAATTCATTATTCCTCTACCTAAATCCTCTTCCACCAGGAGCGTGAAAGAGTACTGCCGCTGGATGATCGAACACCCTGAGTACCGTCGTGCCCCGTACCTAAGCAGCCTCGGAATGTTCGACCCCGCAGTGCTTGAAGCGCGGCTCTCCTACGAACCAAAGAGCAGTGCCCTGACGCCGCCCATCACTACTCTCAACGATGCTCCAGCACCTATAGACCACATTCGCAAAAGACTATCTGAGTTGACTGACATCATTAACTAATATTCCATTTTTATTAACCAAAAGTTTTCAGTACCAACCGGGAACTGAACAGCTATTGTTCTACAACTTTTACATTTTTGCGAAAACAAATTACGATTTTCCAATACCGGTATGGGGTGTTGCTTTATTTTATTAAATCGGAAAGCAGTAAACTTATAAGTACTGAAGGTATTTATTTATCGGTACTGAAAACTTTCAAGCCTTTCAACAGACACAATTACCTTACACCCCATAACATGCCAAATGAAGTTAGGATTATATTGAATGGTATCATTCCATTCTAAAAAAGTAGAAAGAAAAAACCACCTAATACAAAAACTGTACCCCTGGCGCCATCTGTGTGTTTTAATCAGAACCCTCTACTACTTTACTAACCTACAACATTGTGGGCGCTTCCTGAAAATTTAACCCGCTAGCTACCTATGAAACAGTTCCAAAGAGAGTGAAAGCGTCCCTGATGTAGTTGTAGTTCTATAAAAATATGCTAGAGGACGCCGTAATCTTATTTTCGGTAAATATGTAATATTGTAAGTACTTGGCATAATTGCGACAAGCAAAGTTGTAGTTCTCAAATGTGCCAAAAACGGCCGTTTTTCGGAATTATGCGAACTACAACTTACCGACATTGAATCACGTTATAAATAAGCATTTAAAAAATAGTATTTATCGTAATAAACATTATGTACATAAAATTGATTAAATTGGAAGATATTATTTTTAAAGATTGGCGGCGCTAGTTGGCTCATGGAAGGCCCTCTAGGACCATTGATCTACCATCAAAAACATATAGACGCGTATTCATACATAAACGTGATTTAAAGTTACACCACCGATTAGGCCTCCTGTCCCTTTCTATCTTAACCTTTTTTAACGAAGTGTGAAAGGGATAGCAATACGATTTAAGGAAAGTGAGGTTTAACTATGTTTATGAATAACAGCAATAATGATCCTTCCTATACTTATAGTCCCTTTCCTATACTTTAAATCTTTTTCTTTATTGAGGTCGTACTAGCCGCTTGTCCTTTTTTGTCCTGTCAAAGCGTAGACAGAGAAGCCCAGTCTACGTGTCAAAAACAAAGCGTGTCAAAGCCTGCGCGAACGAAATCTTTATACTAATTTTCGTCAAAAATCTACCATTGACGGCTATACAGAATGTCCTTGAATTCATTCGACAAATTGAAACTGGGGTATTCATTCGACACATTGAAACTTGTACTCATGATAAATATTAAATTGGTAAGGTTTTTTTAGTACTTCAAAATTGCAAAAAAAATTGCACTACTACTACTGTCCGTTCATCTGTCTGTCTGTGAAGACCTTTTTCTCCGAAACGCGTGGACGATTGGTTCCTAATATTAGAATTCTTGTTACAGCATCCGAGTAATGGATTATAAAAATAGCAATGCTGTCACTGTAAGATACACTAATTGGCGAAATTGAATCACACTTTCACAATACGACTTTTTAGAAAATTACATATTATATTATATGCCTAAATAAATATAGTTTTACCAAAAACATATCAAAAGAATTTTTTTTTGCATATTCACATCTATAATTTATTGTGAAAAATACCCTTAATATTTGGCAATAGTTTTTCCTAGGCAACACCTGGCTGCCAGAAAGAAAGGGTAAATGTGGGTACGCGGGGTGCTTGTCTAATGGATAATCAGTCTACGCACAAGCCTAACCATCTATTTAATTTTGTCGAATGAATTCAAGGCCATCCTGTATACCTATAGTAAAAATCCTAGGTACAAGTAAAAGGTAGTACCACGTGACGCTGGCAAAAATGTCCATAACGGACGATTGCCACTGCCATTAAGGCAAAAAAAGGTAGTAAAAGTAAAAATCGACGCAGCGTGCCCCCTAATCTTAAGATTAGATTCTCTCTCTGCGTATAATCAGTCTACGGCGTATGTACTCGTATTTCTAATCTGTGATTACTGCCTACTCTTGCATCAAAGAGTAATTAATATAAGTATATATATATATATAAAATATTGCCGGAAAATAAAGCTGACTACTTACTTCGATCTAATTACTTAGTTCCGTATCATGCCCTGCGGAAAGAGGTCCCTCGTTAAAACTTGGGACAAGCCGAAACACATAAGGGTTGTTAAACCGTCCCGGTATCAGCAAAACGAAGATTCCGTCAAAGTACATTGGAATAATGTAATTAGAGAACTAGAGTTATCGTATAAAGATGAACAGGTATATTATATCATTGATTATTACATTAGTGTATATTAAATGATGAAATATTTCTAGCTGTGAACTTGAACCAGCGACCTTGTCATTCCGCGACACGCTCTTACGCAAGGACAAGTCCTGTCCACGGCTAGAAATTATTCATGCCAAGCATAATTCATAATGTAGCTATTTATGATGCCATCAGTTTTGGGAGACCCAATGTGACACAGTGCGTGAGCTAGTGGGCCCGGAGATATTCGGGCGCATCGCGAAGATCTTCAACTTACCTCTGGAGGCAACGCAGTACCAGCCCGCGTCGGAGGTGTCCTCGGTCAACTCCTCGGGACAGTACTACGCAATGCCCCCAGCAGCAGCCGATGCTGTGGTATAAATTGAGTATAAATTGTTGATATACGTAAACACACACACACACACACACACACACACACACACACACATCAACAACATGCCGACTATAGAATAGACTATAGCATAGAAGTCAGTTACCGAAGAAAACTTGTAGATTTCTTGCCGTACCTACACTTATGTTAGGTGCAGTTACTTCCATATCTTCATAGATTCTATTGGTCACATCACCTATCGAGTATATTGACTGAGTAGGTACCTATGTCGTTTCGAGGATTCATGTTCCTTTCTATGAATTCTGCGGACTTCAATATTGGATTGAGGATATCTATAAATAATACGGTAGAATATTTCTTCCTTCATCAGATTAACACTTACTGTATATTTTCAGATTAGGTAGGTAGAGTCTTTGTTTTCATATGAAGGTAATCAATCAGTGGATTAAAATACCTTCTGTACCTACGTATGTGCTGCGATTAATTTCGCTGCAAGTATTACTGCTGTTATTAAATGGGACTTGGTGTCCCCATTGATCGAATGTTGCAAGTTCTTCAAGAAGGTTCAGCTCTTATAACTATGTAAACGTACCAATTTTCATAATTATAAGAGTCCAATATTGCGTGTAACGTCGAGGATTTTCCACAGTACAAAATAAACAGTAAGTATAAAATTGGTAAATGATGTTGTGTAGACTTTGAGGATAATTTCAGGATGGTGCCCCATTACGTCCTGCGTTTTCAATGAGTGATTATGAACCATCAGCAGATGAAGAGGATAAGGAACCGGAGGATATGTCTGATGAATGGAGCGGTTCGTCGATCATGGATGAAGATGAAGTCGTGAGAAGTCGCTCCAAGCTCTCGAAACCATCGTCGTTTCCCAAAGTATTATCGAAGACTTTGTCCAAGTTTCTTAAGTCTGGAATGATCAAGTCTGGGGTAATGAAATCATACTCTGGAAAGGTTCCCAGTAAATCGAAGACTTTCACAGATTCCACGGCCGATAAAACGGCAACAACTGATGATGACTTAGACGTTCACCCGGAAAGTAGAGCAAGGTGTACAATGCTTTTATTTACATATATGAAATTATTTGAAGAAAATCGTTCCTTTACATTATGTTAATATAGAATGAACTAATGACGTTAATAGAACTAATGACGGTTATATGAATATGCAATTCAGGAATACTCGCAAACGGGCGCAGAATCCTCACTTTGACATGCTGTACTGCAATGAATCGGAGACCGACATGATCAAGTGGGCATCCAAATACAAACAAAAAACGTTCGAAATTTCCGCATCAGACGAGTTCAGCAAGAAAGCAGAGCTCTTGACAAAGCAGGTGAGCGCAGAAAATGTAATGACTTTTTCCTTATTTGTCTGCAGCTAAGACCATGTAATTGATGTAATACTACTGAACAAAATAATTGTAATAATTACGCAATTTGTGGCGCAATACGAGTATCACGTCATACTCATAAATAGGGAATAACAATGATTAATGTGAACATTTACATAAGTTTAATTTTCTACAGATCGCCTTAGAGTTTTATGAGTGGTGGGTAGGCTTGGGCAATGTGGAGTTCAAGAGCGAAATCAAACGACCGGAGGATATCGAGGAGTTGTTCCAGGTACGAATCGTAAACTATAGGCTACTAATGCAATATGTCTTCATCTTTTGTGTATGCAACAAAGCTAGCATGTTAGTGACTGATTAAAATTACTTACCTAAGTACTTGGCACTCCTGGTTTGCGGGTATGTTGATTGATATTGACGTAAATTGACAAACCTAATGGTTGATAAATTGATAATATATCATAAATAATCATAATTCTTTAGAGATAAATACAAATTAATCAATGATATACTATTTAATTATGTAACTATCTCATAGATTAACAGATGACGAATTGATCAATTACATATTACTGAAAGTGTATTTAAAATAAGTATTGTTCTAATATTGACATATCGTATGATATGCATTTATTTGGGTGGGAATTTATTCATTTTGTCAACTTGGGAAATACTCTGAGGAAAAAATAACATCCTGTATAGTTTAAAACTTAAGTACTGTACAAAATGCACGTCATTACTGGCATTGATGCTGTATGTTTATAATGCGACTTAAAAAAAACTCAAACAAGTTGTTACATAATATAGAATGTGTGCAATCATCAGTTAATGGCTCCTAAGCGTTTTCATGCCCATCTTGTACACATGAGTAAAAAAGGGTCTAGTTCACGACATCGAAAGTCGCTACATCGAAAACGCTACATCGACGGGTCACTGTATCGACAGTACGCTATATCGACAGTACGCTATATCGACGGTACGCTACATCGACGGGTCACTGTATCGACAGTACGCTATATCGACAGTACGCTAATATCGACGGTACGCTACATCGACGGGTCACTGTATCGACAGTACGCTATATCGATGGTACGTTACATCGACAGTAGGTACGCTATATCGATGGTACACCATATCGATGGTACCTAAGCTGCATCGACAGTACACCATATCGACGGTACGCTGTATCGACGACTTAGGTGAGAGCTCGACCACACAAATCTCTGCCGATGGTCGAGCAGCCACCTTTTGAAAAAAGGTAGGTGCCAAGTCGACCACTCGACCACAAATGGTATACAACACAAACACATCTTGTATAAAACACCAACCTGCAAATGAAGTCGAAGTGATCATAACTCAAGAATTCGCGATCCGCGTTCACACCACTAGTATACGTACATCAATTGTACAAATCGTTCTTATTGTATACCTACCAATCATTAACAAGTTAACTTTAAATTGTATTGTACCTTTGTTATTTTTAGTTTCTCAAGTTATTTCTGTTGCTAGGTGTGGTTTGATGAACATGCATCACGCGGGTTGAAATTAGACCCGAAGACACTGCCATGTGTTCTGCGAAGCATTGCTGATTTCGTTGGATTACCAAAGGTTTGAGTCCTTATACCGTAAATCTAAAACACTATACATTGACACGACTTTAAAAAAAATGCACGTACACATAAAAGCCGATCAAGTGTAACACTTTGGACTTCGGACCGTACTCATTATCTGCGTCGTAAGGGTTGAAATCTTACTGCAAGTGTTACCGTTGATCTGCTCCTGTACGTACATTGCTGACATTTTAATAAGTAGAGCTTTGGATGGCTTTTGATACACTTTTGCTCCTGAAAACTCATGTCAAGTCAAGCCATACTCTTTATTGCAAGTAAGCATGTTGTGTACGGCGTAACACAGATAAAGGTGTACAGGAGAGTTTTTAAGGTTGAGATTTTCTCAAAAACTACTGGACCTATTGCAAAAATTATTTCACTGTTTGATAGATAAAAGTTAAACCTATGTAACTGTAAAAGAATTATTAAATTCGGTCTAGTAGTTTTTGAGAAAATCTCAACCTTATTGAGACCCCCTGTATACTTATCTCTGTCTTCGACTGTACATTTTTGCACGGCAACATATATTTTTAAATTTACATTTATACCACTTTGCAAGGAAAAGGTGCCAACGCTGAGGATGTTCTATTACAGTTTAAAATGAATAGTTTTACAACTGATTGTTTTCTTCTGCTCTTTGACAATGATGTTTGTTACAACACCCCGTAAGATTACATCTTAGCCACTGATAGATACTTGTTAATAGCATTTTACACTAATACTCATTACGCAGACTGCATGCCCGATGCTCCTCAAGCGGCAGATCGCATGTGACATCGACGCGGAGACCAGCCCGGCTCACACAATGGCATTCGGCACATGTTTGCCGATCAAGATGAAGCACATTCCGCCGCAGAACAGTACCAAGGAGTTGTGGCACTGTGTGAAGATACCAGAGGATCTGCGTACTATGACAGCTGTTTGGGAGGACATACAGCATCTCACGTGCGTATTGAATCGATTGTCTAAAACCACGATGGATGTGGCCTCTGCACTGATATATACAAGCTGCCCCCAATTATCCATTCGATTATTTCCGTTTCAGATCAGTTAAATTTATTTTTTAAACCCTATTTGTGTGTAACCTCACCTGACGAAGTAAATATATAGGCGCGTATTCATAAAAGTGATATAAAGTTATGCCACCGTTTAGGCTCCCTGTCCCTTTCTATCTTAACCCTTTTTAACGAAATGTGAAAGGGATAGCAACACGATTTAAGGGAACTGAGGTTTAACTAGGTTTATGAATAACGACAAAAAGACACAAAATTATGTGTCAAGTAATTATCTATTTATTCTGGTAGGTATTCGAGAATTAAAAGGTTGTATATTTTCTGGTGATGCTCATATGGGGTCAACATAACCTGATTTGATCACAATAATGTCGCCCGAATAATACGTCACATAAATAGATTTTCAGATTTCATAAACGGTTGTCTTCAAAGACACCGATTTGCATTTACTACTTCCGTATCTAAATCTATTGCCTTTATCTGATAGTAACCTATTCTCTATCGCAGCGACTATGAATCGTATGGAATTTTAATCTAGTTTGATCCAGAGTTCGATTTCCTATTTTAGGTCATCGAAAGCATTCCAGGATTACCTGGAGCAACGCCCTCGCCTGCCGATGCCGCCTTGTTTCAAGAAGGCCCCGACAGCAACTGGAGACAAGAAGCAGCTTTTCGTTGTACCTTCAGATTTCGTGATGAGAGCCAGAAGTATGGAGGAGCTCACCACAGAAGACTTGTCCATTCCCATCTCTCAGTTTTCACTCGAGCTGAAAGAAGTGCTTAGTCGGCTCTTGAATGACTAGAGCGTCTATACCGACTTTTGATATTTCCTCTAATTTTCATAATTACTTACTATTTATTTATTTTCAACTTTATTCAGTTACTTAATGGAATATTATTATAGTTGTGGTTGTTAGAAGGCGTCATACTCACTGGCGTTATTTACAATTTTGTTTTTGCGTACTTTTGAATAAATAGTTTAATTGGTAAGTAATGCCTTTATTATGGCTCAATATAGTAGAAATAATCAAATAAGCTGATGGATTCAAGCAATCATATACACGTAACAATTGACGAATTGAAATGAAAGTACTTAATTAATGATAAATTGCAGATAACATTTAATTAAAACGTCATCTTAGGGCTAGTACAGACTCGACCTGTGTTAGAAAAACCCGCAGTGATATAAACTTACTGACTCATGCAGGTATGTAACGAGGTTAATCATCATAATCGCTTGTTTTTTGTCGGTGCATAAATTGGATTACTAAGTCAATCAATGACATACTCTTTATAGGTACCGAAATAAAATATCGAAAGTCATGCCAGGGTAATATGCACTTTTACTCACCTTATTTCCTGGTGAGACATACATAATGCTTTTCATGTACCTACCTACCGACCGACCTATCACATGCCCCGACCAGGCAGGGGGGACCATACGAAATTACCAGATACCTATACTTTTAAAACCCAAATCTGAGGTTCTTAGCAGTTCCTTGGCTACTTTATCTAATGGCAGCAGCATGTTTATCGACCTGTTCATTGCGGATGAATCACTTTTCAGCGAATTTATTCAATAATAAACAAATTACACCCAAAGGCTGGGGAATTACCTACGCAGTACGATGATCAAGATCGACCCATCGTTTTTACCCGACTGCGGAAAGGAGGAGGGTAATTTTTCGGACCTTAGAACATGCGGCATCGTAAATTACGACCTATATACAAAACGAGATTACTGGCATACGTAATGTGTATCAAAAATAAGTGCAAAGAACTATTTTAAATTAGCCCATGATTCCTTATTTCATTTTATATACAATTATTTTTACCTCGTGGCGTATAAAATAGCTATTTTCCTCTTATGTAGAGTGGGCATTGTGTGTAAGACCCTTAACTGTTAATGTGTCATAAATAAGGATGTCGATCGTTTACAATATTTAAAGATAACGCCTTCCTGATAAAGAAATAACAATCACATTGTTTTTTATTAATTCATTTGCAGCGAGAAGCTGCGGACTGTTATGTTTTATTAGTGATAAAAATGGAACCTTAGAATAAGTGAAACAATAATAAATAAAATACAAGAAAAAGGGTAAAATTGAACCATAATAAAATGGCAGAACCAAATCAACCGGGTGTCTCTAAAAATGACTTTATAGATGAGGCTGTCAATAGAAAACATATGGGCGATAAAAAGTTTCACTCTGAGTCGTCACTTCAACATTTCGGCGAAGATGAAGAGCCCAATACTCCAGATATAGCACCAGGAGAGGATCCGGGGGTATGTATAAATAATCATAAACAAAACACAAACTGCTAGCTACTTCCCGGCGTTTCCTTATACCCATTCAAATATTGTTGTCAGCGGTTATAACGCATATGACTCACGGAGTGAAGAGCACGGCGCAGTGCCTCGATTGTCGTATTTTTATGAATTTTGGCAAGAAAATAAAAATACGCCAACAAAAATCTGATTTTTTTTAAACAAGCTCTCGTATTTAGAGTACCCTACATTTTGAAATATATTTTGTATGAATAACTATTTCGGTTTAGATATAATTTCATTTTAAAAGACATGGAAGGGGTAAGTTTGAGATTTTTTTCTATCGAGCAAAGTTTGTCCAATCGTGTATCGGTATTCATCAGTCTCTAAATAGACACCCCAAGATAGATAGATATATTTTTTAAGACGTTAAATTTTAGTAGTTAGTGCCGTAGCCTTCTTAGAAAAACTGAAAATACGCGCATACGAAGCCTTAAAATAGTAATATAAAAAGTAAAGTGAATTATTTTTAGTATCGTGAAATTCGCACTTTAGCTTGAATGCTGAATTGTGGGCTCATAGAAAATAGAGCCACTGGTGAAAACGAGATAATGCGCGAGATTGGTCTTACAAAAATTAAAAATGTTTTGCAACTACCTGTAGATCGTAAGGTCGCGAGAAAACTTCTACAAGAAATGTCCGAGTCTGTCACGACAGCTTGTTTAGCACTACAACTGCGAGTAGTTGGAGGAAACGATATTGCAAGTAACTCATGCAAGACTTGCACGAGTCCTTAGCGTTGGCACTTTTACCTTACAAAGTGGTATAAATATAAATTCAAAAAAGATTGCCGTGCAAAAATATACACAACGTGCTTACTTGCAATAAAGAGATGATTTGATTTGTTTACTTGCAGGTGGAAACGTGGCCTAAGACTCTTCACAGAAATGGTCTTATCAATTCTGATACCCTTGAACTAACACCATTGCGGTAAACTGCAAATCTAAGCATCAAAGTATATTTGCAGGTACACAATGATTCGTTGAACGGAGCCATGAATCACGAGGAAATGGCTCGGAGACGCACCATGTCCCAGCCAGGGCCGGTGTCAGGCAGCCTGCTCACAGCGACCGCAGCGCGGGCCGCGCGCCGGAGACCCCCGCGCACAGTCAACTACGCACCTGACATTGAGGCCAATGTAAGACATTTTATTTTTAATATTCACTCGTGATTTAATTCTGTTACATGTTTTTAAAGAAAATTTGCAATGTTTTCACTAATCAAATCAAATATTTTTATTGTGCATAAAAAATAGGTTACATAATTGAGTGTGCGCTAAAATCCGCGCCAGGCAAGCCTGTCTTACGGATATCAGCGCCCCCTCTCCATGCCTAATACAATTCCGCTAATATCAAAATTAACTCATTTTCTCCTCAACAACTCCCAACTAAGCTAAAAGCTTGTTAGGAGCTTGTATTACTTTCCTTTTTGCTGCCATATTTGTTATGCATTACTGCTGCGTTCGAGATTGAAAGGTAAAAGATAGCGAGCGTAGAGCTGGTGGAGCTAATAACACTCTCGATCAAATCACCTTTCAAACAAAACAAAAAACGAAATCTAAATCCGTTCACGCGCAAAAGAGTTATGATGCCAAAGACACACGCATGTAAAACTTCTAACACCTCTCTTTTTGCGTCGGTAATAATTACATACTCGCGACTCTACAGTACCCACAGGTGGATGGGTATTAAAATATATCTCATATTTTGCACGAGAACCCTTGAATACCACCGGCAATCGCAAAAATCAGTTAAGAGCAGACTTAACCCGCTACAAACATTATGCAAAGTAACAATCTATAAAATATCTTGTAAGTTGTAATAGTTAAGAAGATCTATTTTGTCGAATTAAATATGTGTGTATGCATTTTATTGCAAAAAAAAAATATTATACCTTGATTGTACAAAGTAGTTACTTTCTAGCGTTGAAATAAATTTTGTAATCAGACTCATCGTTTTTGCGAAAATTTCAAATAACTACAGAAAAAACGCCCATCACTGAATAACATTTGTTCAAGAAATCTTTAATTTTCTGGAAAAAAAAGTTGCAGTCCAAACCAAGTCAGCTGATCGACTCGTATGAAAGGTTGATTTTCAATAGAATGATCATAGAACCCGAAAGATCGTGTAACTAAAAAATTCCAATTACCGATACTGAACCTTTCGGCTTACCCTTTACGTTACATAATATGTAACCTGCCTAGAGTGAACATGTACGAATAATAATTAGTCACCGTATCAATTCACGTCTTGCGGTTCTTGATCTCTGAGCTATTAATTTTTATAAATATAGAGAAGATATCAATAACGATTACTATCTCCACGATATATATGTCCATGACTATTGCCGTGCAGTGTGCTGATTTGAATATTTTATAGTTGGAAAATACCCTGCACCTTTATAATGACTATAATAAAATAATAAAATTTCATTGACAAATATCTCACTGAGCTATCATACCATTATCATTATCTTTAGGTTTTCCCTATAAATTTATACAATACATAATTTGCTACCTATATTTGTGAAAAATTAACTTATAAATCTACTACTATTTTTATCCTAGATAAAATTAAAAT
Organism: Tachystola acroxantha; assembly: GCA_963506565.1. Taxonomy (NCBI): domain Eukaryota; kingdom Metazoa; phylum Arthropoda; class Insecta; order Lepidoptera; family Oecophoridae; genus Tachystola; species Tachystola acroxantha. The sequence continues at coordinate 9,569,228 of OY735874.1, forward strand.
ACTTATATGAAATTCTATAACGCATTGGAATGTATGTAGCAAATACCTATCTGTATTTCGGAAATAATAATCATGAACATTGATGAAATGAATGATAATTATGCCTCCGACAGTGCCAAATAATATTAATCTTGGGCTGAGATTCGTACACAATTTTGAGTACGATCTTAGTGTGACCTCGCTCTTACAACTGTCTAAATTGTATAAAATCTGACCGTTTGTAAGACCTAGTTAAAACTCCGCTCGCAGTGAAAATTGACCATAAATTAGTATGTACATATGGTGGCCATAATGCGTGCAAATGAAATTTTCCCGACCGTTTGACAAATTGACGTCCTATAATCAAGCTAGATGTAGGTACTACATACAATTATGTCCTTATAGAACTGTTGTACAGTGAAAATTGCATCCAAATCTGACCAGTTGCTCCGACGTAAATCGCGAACAATAAATATGCACACCTGAACATGCAAATGGGTGTAATCATAATTATTTATACGTATCGATGAACAGAATTTTCAGGTATTCACGTAAGAGAGATTATTTTTTTGAATTATTGTAAAAGCAAAGTAAATCTGAACTAAATATTTAGCATATAGAGCTCGAAATCAAAAAGTAATTGACAGCTGGCATTAATCACATAATGCGTATTTCAAATCAATTCACTTAATCAATTAATCAAGTGCAACGTCAAAAAGAATTAATTAATTGTGATTAGCAGTTGATTACATTATCTCCATATGATTAAACTTGTATGTGCCTGAGCAATTATCATTTTCAACATCGCTGGCGTCTACAACGATAATGAATAAAACAAGGAAATATATGCAGGTTTCAACATATTACTACGTATATTTATCATTTGCCGAATGATTTAAATAGTATCACGAGAAAAAAGATTGTCATGCTACCGTCCTATAATTAAGTAGATACAGCTAACAGCAGATCAAGTGTAACACTTTGGACTTTGGACCGTTCTTATCATCTGCTTCGTAAGATTTAAAATCGTACTGCAAGTGTTACCATTGATCTGCTGTTGTCCGTACATTCCAAAAGAGTATTCGCCTTCAGGAAATGAATCCGGAGAATTGTGCAATTAATATGAGGAATAGAAAATTAGTTAATATAACTCGCCTGGCGCCCTATATAGGTATTGCAGAACAGTTTTTATCTATATGTTACATGAAGGATGAGATTCAGACTCATTTGCTGTTTACCTCCCTTTTACAACTCTCAAAATGATAAGATTTTTGTACATTTTACGCTAAATTTTTTCGTAAAAACAAGCTTACGCTAAATATATGCTATACATATATGTTTGTAATAGCAAACAAAAAATTTATAGACGTAGCTACAAAATTGCAGTTTTCGGATCTTTACCTTTACTTGTTCTATACCAAGCTTTTTGCTAAATTTAATGTTTCTAGGTCAACGGGAAGTACCCTATAAGTTTTGATTCCCTTGCATTTTCATACAAATATGCGATAAATACGACATAAACGGCCATATCTTTTGATTTGGTTAACGTAGAAGTTTGATTTTTTCACGGCTGCATGAGATTGCAGACCTGAAATATATATATACTATATATAAATATACATACCTGAGTATTTGGTATTAATTTCAACTTGATTTCTGAAAAAAAGGTCTTGACAGACGGATGGACGGATAACAAAGTGATCCTATAAGGGTTCCTTTTTTCCTCTTGGTGTGTGTAATTGTGCGTTGGCTTAGGTAGGTAGTACATATAATAGGTATGTGTGTATACCTAGTACCTAGTTATACGATTGCATTTTTTTAAAGTTAAAATCATCAATATTTTGCAACGGACTGTTTTGTCCTGTTTTCAAAGTAAATTTATTTTAAGCTTGGTCCGTAGTTTAAACAACGAATTCGTATGTATATGGAAGCAATGGGTTGTAATGATTTTTTTTCATTGGAATAGTATGGATAAGACTATCGCCACTATCTACCATAATAAAAAGTTATAGTGAAGTAGAATTAAAAAACCCAGCGGATAATATATACATAGCAATAAATTGTAACATGACATTAGATTACCTAAAGCACTGTACCTATATCACAAAATGTTTAATTAATCATGATAAAAATATGTCCACAGCATTATTTGATTAACCTTTCGTGTTATTGACATTGCCTCTATCAAAAACTCTAAAACAATAATATAGGTAGCCACTTAGATATGCATATATGCGATGTTTTTATACAGTGGGAGTTTCCAAATGTAAGATAGTTATATGTAAATGTTAAGCAACGGTTTATCAGTATCATTTTCAATTAAACCTTTAAAGCAGATATCGGGAACAGTCACATGTTTATATATATTTTCCTGGGTATATAAGATCTAGAGTTATTTATTCCAACAAGCAGATAAAATTACATTTCTTCAGTGTACGTACGACATCGGATATGAATAATCGGTTAATCATTAGAAGGAAGAGGTTAGAATAAATTGTAATCTACAACAGATCAAGTCGTGGGAGACCGTTAGTTTTATTTTTATAAAAATAAAAATGAATGCTCGCAAAGGCTGATGCTATTCCATAACGTCGAGCGTCCAGCGCGGGCCGTGTTTGTGAGGCGGGTCACTCTCGCGCAGCCAACTGTAAACCTTTTGAGTCCAGCCGGCCGCGAGCCACCCCGGCCCTGCGACCCCCTTGCAACCCACACAGCCACCCCTTCGCCTGTAAATACCGACTGCGGACACATCGTGCCGCCCCAACGCCTCGGCTAATGAAAATTCGATCTCTTTATTTTTTATTTATTCCCCTACATTGCCTGCTAACTCGCCACGAAAAATACTCAATCGAGACGTTACGACACCATCAACTTCTAATATGCTTCTAATCATGATGAATTAATTAAACATCTGTCTCTATTCATCATATTATTTATACATAAAATATAATCGCAATTTAATCCCATGACTTATGTAGGTAGGCGTGTAAAGAATACCTACGTATCTGCGTGATTTGATAAATATTTAAATGTATTGCTATCAAAAATGTGTTTACAAAGGCAGACTGTGACATCACAAATGTGGGCATTTATTTATCACACCAAGATTAGTCTTTAATCCTAGGGTAAGCCGTAATTAGTTATTCTAGTTAATCCATCTAGCTCAGGAATTTTTGTATTAATAAAAACTTTCCTGTGATTTGTGCAATTGAACTGTTGACCCTGTTGGTATTTATTTATTATGATGTTCCAGGGGTTAAATTTTTGTAACAGGATATAGGTGTAATAAATTCATAACAATAAAACAGTTTATCTTTTTATGATGGCTTGTACTTCCAATAAAATTGACATTGAACTTGAACCGTCCTACCTACCTACTATACATAACATAACTGACATGATCAAAAGCGTATAACACCTAAGTACCTACTCATAAATCTCAGAGTGTTTTATAACAAAATACCTACACTGAGCTATGTGGATTAACTAGAATAACTAATTACCGGCTTACCCTAGGATTAAATGGCTAATCATATAGGTATTGTTATAGGTAGATACTTATTGTAGGGAACGTGTTTATTTATATAACATTTGAAGTAGGCGATTTTACTCGAATTATTAAAATTATAATTATTAATTAGTCGTTTTTAATAATTCGTATAAAATCAAACTCTAACTTGCCATAAGAAACAAAATCTTGGTAACCCAATATCACTTCATATTTCAAAAAAATATTTTCATGATAAATAAAAGTAGCTTATTATCTTTTTCGTAACTTTATAGTAACATACAACGGGTGTAGTTATAGACCTGTCTTTAGTTTAAATTAGAAATCACAAACCAGAATAGATATTTTAATTTTTCACATTCCATGCGAGATATGCGACGGTCAAAAATTCATTGCAGAAAAACGGGGACACCATAATGGGATTATAGTGAAAAACAGAGTGTTCCGATCGAGAGAAACAAGCGGCTAATGAAGTTATTAATCCAATTTTAAACGGCTTTCGATATTCGCTCGCCACTTTGTATACGCATTTTGTGTAAAAGTATTCCCGTGTATGCAATTATGAATTTCGATACCCATCATTTGGAAAGCTGCTCGTATTTATTATAGAAGAATTTAAGAGTCATGACTACATGATACAATACGTACGTACCTTAACAATAATAATTAATTATAAATCCTATCACCTGTTGAAACCTGATCGATATTGATAATTAGAAGTTATTGTAAATTAAGAACAAAACATCTGGCTTTTAACCGTGGAACATCTAGTTTTCATAAAGCATATATTTTTTTAAATATATACCGGTAATTAGGAAGTTTCAGATTTTGAAAATGGTTCTATATACGTTGAATTATTTATATACAGGGTCTCGTAGCTTCTTACCTATACAAACGGGTAGTTACCCTTTTCTTTCATAAACTATATGTTTCTCTACCTATCTTATAATTATAACTTGTATTAGGCGACAGCTAAGAATAATTGTATTTTTTAGGATTCAGACAGAAGTCTACCTCCGCGTCTTATTATAACCAAAGGCGGAGAAGATTCGGGTATTGCGACACCTATTGGTAAGTTAATTTATAGTTAGTTAACATCATCATTAATCTAAAGTTTCCTCCACTATCTATAAAACTCTTCCGTGCATAACTTTTAATACTGAAGTCTTATACTCATCAACTCTACCATCATATTAATAAGATAAATGATAAATGTTTAACACGGTAATTCCCGTTTTATCTAATTAATATGTATACAAACCGTGAAAGTTTAAAAAGTGATATTCTACCATCATATATCTATACCTACCTATACCTTATACCAAAGCAAGTGTCTTATAAACGAGTGTTATTTTAAGTTTTGGTGTGATTATTGCATCATTATTTTCGCATTATTAGATCGCATAACTTTTTTTTACAAAATAAGACATTTGCTTTGGGATGAGGTATAAATATTATATTTATATGACAATATAAAAATTACATGGTTTTCGCAAGGGATGATCAGAACTTTGGATCCGGCGAATATAGATACTTTGTGCTTTTTGCATACCTATCTTTAAATGACAAGTAGCTGTTCGTTTTCATATCTCATGAAAATAAACCAAATAAAAGAATTTGGTAGTTAGATTATGTGCGTACAAGTTCTATAATATTATTTAAAAGTTATGCTGAAGAGTTTGTATAGGAAACGGACGATTTGTCTTAAAATTATACGTTATATCCTCATTCCTACTATCAGGCATCTATCAGGAAGGTATATTTTATTTCACTGATTTGAATTTGGTCATTGAGTAATATCTATCGGTATCTATAAATAGATTAAACCTAACTGCTATTTATTATCTTAATTTCCATCAATAAACGATACTATATTTAGAATTCCTGCCATTTTTACAACTATAATTATAATATGACAATTACACTATTTTTATACACCGTTATTATCTGTCATGCACATTGACGTCTATAGATATGCATTTTCCAAACAACAAAACAAAAGGCCAAAATAACACAAGGTCAGATGATATCATTCGTTGTTTATTCGTGACCCATTTCTTTTACAATATTTCGGCAAAAATCTTTTAATAAATTAATAAAAGGATAATGATAAGGATTAAGTATTGGATTTATGTACAATTGTTAATAAAAATATAAATAATGCACCAGCCACAAATTATTCACTAGTAATTTTCTATTGCATCGAATAAGTGGACACATTAACTTACTTATTTTATATAAAAAACCTCTATTTTCAGGTGATCGAATTAGTCCTTTTCCAAGTATGTACAATAGCAACTATCGGAATGGTGATGTTAAATCACTCAGTAAGTATACAGTTCTATTACCAAATTATCACAATTTATATTTAAATTATTTTAATCCAACGCTGGTCAGACAATTTTCCGGCAGTGAACTTAAATGTATTTCAGATATAACAAATATTCTAGTGTTACTCCGAAATCTGCGAGCATTTGATCTGTCATGCCATTATATTGCATGATTAAACATACAGATTTTGTAGTCTTGAAAAAAAATATGTTAGACCAAGCCCGCATTTGACCTGAAAAATACTATAACAAGTTCTGAAAATATACTATAATTTCAGGTAGTTATCGTGGCTATACACCCACCTTGAACGGTGGAACGACGCCGCGGAAGCGCTCCGTCATGACTATGGATGCTCAGTCCATCAGGTCTGTGGAGACGCAAGCTCCACCGCCCACCAGTCCTGAAGTTAATAAGAAACTTACCGCGTAAGTACATACTTATCTGTGCCATGGTTCCACGTGGAGGGTCGTATAAAAAAAATCCTACATAGTCTTCCTACTTTTAATGACCAATTTGAGTAATATACGTTGGCTTATATACTAGAAGTGGATCTTGCCTGCGAAACGAGGAGACCCTACTCGTACCGATGTTACACCGAATCCCTCACGACTATTTGGGGTACAGAGAAGAGGGAAATAAGGATTAGAATGAACCTAGAAATGACAGGCGAGACAAACATCCCTCTTAATAATATTTTTTTCTATTTCAGAAAATATCTCACACTAATTGTAAGCAGTATGTATGCCGTATTACTAGTGACCGTTGGTCTAATAATCTACTTATGGGACCCATTTGTTGATGCATCTATATCTCCGGTAAAGTATACTTCTTTGTTACTAACAGTACAATCAAAAGCACATCAAGTGTAACATTTTGGACCATTGTTATTGCCACAGCCATTTATCATCGTATTTCACGTCGCTATTGAAGTGCACTTAAAGTATGCAGTGAAAAATTCATTATGCAATTGTTATCTTGACTGTTCATGATATATTATTGTTTTATTTTCAGAGTTACTCAATTATTTTAATAAGCTTGGGATTTTTATATCATTTATATTTAATATTCGACATAAGTCGTTACAAAAGCATTGCTTTGAAGAATCAGAAGACCAGATCACAATATGAAGAAAAGATGGCAGATTACTTTAGGAAACAAGAAGTGAGTGCCTTGTGACAATGTATGAATTCGAGTAATTGTTTGAAAGAAATCTTTACAAGTCGTTTTCAATCGCTTATTATCTTTCAGGAAGAATACGGAACCGTCACGCTCGGAGACCGTACTCCGGAGCCTTACAAACCACCAATAGGCCTGCCTTCCCCGACCCTTGTACCACTGAATCATGAGTACTGCTTCGACCATGGTAGACATTCGGGGAGTTTCTACCTTAAACTTGGTGCTGCTGGTGAGAACTTCTTTTCATTATCAGTTTCACCGCCCAATGTAGCCTGTTGGAGGAAACCAAGTCTTGGGGTTCCTAGTTCTGTCATCTGTATACAATGTGGTTAACTGTACCCATTTATTCCATACAAACAAAAGAACAAATAAACGTAAATGTCCCTATAGTTGGCGCCAACAATATCACTAATAAGACGGACTATTTTCACTGACAGTGGTTGAAATCACGGTAGCCGAATAGAGCGTGCTATGGAATGGCGAGGTCGTGTGGGTTTGAATTATCGAACATACATAATTATGTAATATTAAAATCAAATAATTTACAGATATTACAGTAATCGTAACTTTATTTATATCAGTGTCTACATAATTATGAGTCATGAAATATAATATTTTGAATGTTTGGCGACCTATTAACCTGCTAAAGACGATGCCAAATCAAATCACAAAGCCCTAAAAATTATTAGGCGATAATATCAATAAATAAGAAAACTGGCAAGAATTGGAAATGTTTAAATACAACAGCACGTACTACCTAGAATAGAAATCTTTCTTCCTCAGTAGAACCTATCTGAGTTATCAGAAATATTTTTTTTAATTTTCAACGCTGCGATACATGCTAAAATCGTAGTAAGTACTTAAATGAAACTAAAATTATTTCGCAGGTTTTGCACTTGGGCATCTAATTCACTCTACCCTTCTCATCACCGTTCAACTGGGCTACTTGTTCGATGAAGAAATTGACAACAACGAGTGTGTCAACTACGTGCAAGTTGCCGTGGACTTTTTAAACCCGGTGTACTGTTTCCTCCAGCTCTATTTTGTGTTCAAGTATTCCAATGTCATCATATTACATAGAAAGGTAAGACTAAAATCTCTGACATGTTTGTTATATTTATTGTAATGGTGTACCTGTGGTGTACTTGTCATCAACACATCAGTCATCATTATCATCTGTCCCTTTATTATGTTCAGAGTTATATAAAAGCTTCCCTTAGATCTTTCCCTCTTCAAGACGATCTGCAGTGTTGGCAGCTATAATAAAGAACCCAATTCTTTACAGGGTCTGGCTCATATAGCTTTCATGCACATCATTGGAAGCAGTCTTTGTTTCTGGATCTCGACTATTGTAAGAGAGACTATATTGGCGCTGACGCTTTATGCGCAATCCCAGGCAAACTATGGAAACGATGATTACAGTATGGAGTCCAACGAAACTGAATCTGTTATCCTTCGTGAGTATTCTCATTCTACTTACAATGTTTCCATTAATTTAGGTGTTTATTATTTTAAACAAAATGTATTCTTCTCGTTTTAGCTGATGCTGGTTATACGCCACCTTCGAGCCTCTTTATAAATATAAGTGGCCTTTACAACGAGAATTGCACTGGGTCCGATGCTATTAATGCGATCTTTGAACGATTCTCGCCGTATCTGTACCCATTTAGTATAGAATTCAACATTCTTATCGGTACGTGTTTAGATTGTCTTACACTCAATTCTAATCTATTTATTAAGTATAATTCTCGCTAATTGTTATTGTATGACGATAATGAGTTTTTCCATACATTTGTTTAATTTTAATTCTACTTTCAGTGGCTATTTATTACATAATCTGGAACAATATTGGCAACTGCCATAATGAAGACAACACTAATTCAGATAGCAATCAATCTTTGGACGGTAGTTACACTATTTGCAAGTAAGTTTTGCCCCATATCTGTAATGATATAGGACATATTATAACTTCATGATAGTTGACCATATATATTAGAGCTATCGACTTATGGTTTAGGCAAACAATAATTAACTTTGTCGTTACATATGACTGTATCGATAATAATAGTTTACTACTTTAATCAATTTAAGCTGTTATAATATTCCTACTTCATTACCCTATCATTTTGAAAGCTACATTTTGCATACCATACATACATCTTTGCGAATTTGTCAGTTGATTTCATCTCATTAAATTAGGGAATATCTAATTTAAATCATTGGTCTATTGCACTACAACGCTGGCTAACATACATAGCGTAACATCTTACGGGTGGATAATGCATAATCTCCTCAAATACAGAATCCCCACGGCAAGCGAGGAGAACGACTTCACTAGCAACATGGTGATACACGCGGATTGCCATGCTTCCAATAAGGGACTGTTTCTGGGACTAATCGTGTTGGTCATCACCGCTGGTTTGCTCATCATTGGATTTGTCTTCAGCAGCGTTGGCGGGTGAGTGCTTTAAATAATATTTTTGTTTGTTATACCTGCATTTACAGGGAGAAAATAACAAAAGAAGGGCTTTGTATAATTAACGATGGAGCTATGATCACGTGATCATCCACATTATAATTATTTATTTGTTCAAAACTTCTTACTGACTAACAAAGTGGATAAAGACCTGATTTTCAAATAATAAATATGCACTATCGTGACTACTCCAGGATGTTTGATATGACTATGTTATGTAGATTCTATACTCTGAAATTATTTACACATTTATATTTGTTCCAGAGAATTTATGGATGTTGCATATGTACTCAATGATTCTACCAAATTGGGCCTGCATGGGATTATGCTGCTAGCTGTCATTCTAGCCTTCACTCAGATTACGAGGCTGGATATTAACGAACACCCAATTTCGCTTCTGGACGACATACTTCTCTTCGTATGCCTACCGCCCTTCTTCATGGAAACTGTATTTTCCATGGTAGCAACGATAACCATACTTAATATCGTCAGGAGCGTTGACTTTACAATAATGGTATGCTTTTGTTTGTTCTCACTTAAACGAATTAGTTTTGTAAGGATTAGTAAATTTTGATCATGATTTTTTAAAGTATCCTCATTCGTTACATAGACATCGCATCAGACTTTAGTTTATTCGTCTTAAAAAAATATTACAGCCAATCGTAATAGTGTCTGTAAAGTTATTCAGATCTCTAATTCAGCTGACTCTATTCGTAAGCGCACATAATCTACATTTCCAGGTGATACAAGTCATCGTACAAACCCCCCTGATCATGGACGGCCTGCGTCGCTGCTCCAACACTCGGAAGCTCCGGCGTACTAAGCCCGGACGGGAAGTGATCATGTTCCTCATCATCGCCAACGTGGCCATGTGGCTGTTCTACACCTTCTCCTACAAGTCGCCAGATAGTTTCGACGAGCGATACGAGTTCTTCGGGAAAGAGCTGTGGACAATACTCGGGCACGTGTGCTTGCCGCTAATCATGTTCTATCGGTTCCACTCGAGTGTTTGTTTCGCGGATATATGGAATTCGGCGTACCAACCCGGATCCGAACATTAATAGATACCTCTCGTTACAGAAGATACTGGGAATCTATTTAGGTTAGATGTAATAATATAAATATATGTATTTATGAAATGAGCTAATCATGGAGTACGGAATAAGGGTGTTACCACACCAATCGATCGATGGTAGAATGGAACAGTCGACATCGATCGATAGTTTCTACCAGACCAATCGATCGACAGTCGATCGATGCCATCGATCGATGGTGGAGTGGAATAGTCGACGTCGATCGATAATTTCTACTAGACCGCCGACCTATTGTCCACCGCCGCACCCCAGCCCGCGCGCGCGCCGCATTTCATCGACCGGTATCCGTCGATCAGCCAACGCTACCACACCAATCGATCGATGGCATCGATCGATGATCGATCGATTAGTGTGGTAAAACCCTAAGAGAGGGGCGCTAATATATCCCCTCACTCTGCAACCACCTAGTGCGACACAATTTTTTCATAGAAGTGTTTTAATAGCAGCTCCTCTCCTATTTTGTACTTTGGAGTTGTAATTAATTAGTATAAGTACTTACAGCTTATATTAGTAGCTCAGTTAGTAGTTTAATATGTACCTGTAATATATTGTAATAGATTTAGAAAACATGGTAATAGATTTAGAAAACATGGTAATTATTTTGTAGTTAGCAAAATGTATGTAGTCAAAAAATGTATATACGTAAATGTAAGTAAATTTAAAAGATTGTTATAGATCTTTACTTTTATTAAATATAGTTACGAATAAAACATAATTCCAAACAATTTATTGCATTTTCATTAATTTTTCAGACGCTTTGAAAAAAGTGGATATCAATGGATTTATCTAGCATCTACCAAATAACAATACAGGTAATAAAATTGATTTTATTAATATTATGGATAGTCGAAAACACGATCAAGGTTGACTTTGTACCTACAATACAAACCTTCTACGCCATGAGAAAATCGAACTGTAGATGTTTTGCTGTCTAGTGCACGTACGTACATACTGTGCCGTGAGATATAATTTCTGTATACGAATATGAAAAATCATAAGTAAAATAATTTATTACACTTATTTTTATGATACTATCTATATTACCACTTAATAAACAAAGTTATAATGATTACATATATTTTTAGGGTTCCATGCCTCAAAAGGAAAAAGGAACCCTCATAGGATCACTTTTTTTTTGTCCGTCTGTCTGTCTGTCTGTCAAGACCTATATCTCAGAAACGCTTGGACGGATCAAGTTGAAATTAATACGAAATACTCAAGTCTGCAACCTCATGCAGCCGTAAAAAAAATTTACTTCTACGTCAACGCAATCAAAAGTTAGAACCGTTTATGTCGCATTTTCATCGCATATTTGTATGATTTTCATACAAATATGCGATGAAAATGCAAGAAAAATATAGGGTACTTCCCGTTGACCTAGAATCATGAAATTTGGCAAGAAGCTAGCTAGGTCTTACAGCACAAGTAAAGGAAAAATCCCAAAAATGTAAATTTGAAAGTACAATATCCCAAAAAATATTTTTTTTCTTATCACAAACTTATATTTGCAGATGATCAACTAATCAAGAGTATGTCGATGTATGGTATAAATCTAGTTTCACTTTTCGTTAGAGCAAAGTTACGGGGTTAAGTACGTTGCACAGAAGCCTCGGGGCGCGAGTTCGACTCGCACTTGGTCGTTTTTTTAAATTAGGTTCATACAATTTATCAGGTTGGCGGTCACCAGGTCACCTTTAAAAGTTTTCCAACAATTTAGATTTAACATATTTTTATTTATACCACGCGAAACAGCACTCTTGGTACTTTTAGAACAAATTAGTATAACTACAAGGAAACAGGAGTAGTATGTAGTCATTTACGTATATGGTGCATTGGCCACAAAGCACGTATCAATAGGCCACGCCGCGCCGCCTTAGCTGACCAACTCAGAGAGCCAGTTAATTAGCGCTGGTGCGCCCTAATGCAATTACCGAATATTAGGTTAAGTACTACGGTCTGGAGGCTGGGCAGGACGCACTTAGCTCCGCACCGCGCCCGAGATACAAACTAGTTACTACGGGAACCTAAGGACATGCTACAATATGCCTACACTGCATATACTTCGTATCTACTGTTTGCATTAACCACGGCTTCCCGTGTATACCGTTAGATGCAATATATCACAGCTCCGGAATTGAATAGGGAACCGTCTAGTATAAAATTTTCAATAGTTTTCTGAGGCTTCATAAAACACCATATTGAAACTTTAGCAATGATATTTCACATGTTCGTAAACTACTTCGGTAAACTGCTTTGTTATGCAGCATTCATTCAAATCGATTTTATTTACTAGCTAGCGGTAGAAAGCAAGTATGCCTCAATGCTAAAACTGCTTAGTAACGACGGATGTATTTTAACTTTTGTGCCCTTTTGTTTTTGTAGAAATGCTCAATCCATGATAATGAGAGTTAGTACACAAAACGATTTATCACTCCATCAATTTTAAATCCAAAAGCCTACTTATTTACTTATTTCGTTTCCTAATCTACTGTACTCGCAACCGGCCGAACTATCCACACGTACAATCGACAGCACATCAACTATAAGTAGTATGATAACTGTTGATAGGTATGATTGCAACACTTATGGCTTGTGCAAGGCTCGTAACGTCGATTAGACGAATATTTCACCTAAATAGGCGAAAAGGCACAGAAACGTCCAATCCGCGAGTGAACCAGTAGGGCAGCGAGCATGCACGGATATGCGCTCGGCTGACCAATGCCACTGTTGTCTAATTGTTTCCGATCTCCTCTGAACCACAGCGTGTATTGACGAAATTTGAACACGTGAATGGCAGATGATAAAAGTATTTTCAATGCCCCAATGCTCTTTCTCGTTACATGGAAATGGAAAATTCAATATATTTTGCCGGTCACTTCCCGATTTGAGTTCCGAAAAAGTCAATTTTAATGGAGAAGGTCTTTTGGGATTTTTATAAATCACGTTTCGTTACTGAATAGAAATGTTTTGACAGTTACTTTTATTGAAATGGACTTTAATACCCTGTACAGCATAAGTAGAGCAATGGATTAAGGTACAGGTTGATTTCTATTATTTTTTAATATTTAGATTTTAAAGATAATTAGTACTTTCTAGTTTTATATAAAACCGCTCATATAATCAAATTTGCAATATCGCCATTCTACAACCAATAACCATGTATAAGTAATGAATAAACTAATATGATTTTTTAGTAAACGTTGATCTCAACCGCTAACGAAAATCAAATACCTACTTGTTTCCACTAATTTGCATTGGTTTTATGCGGTTGGTATACAAGCATTTACTGTCAACCGTATTATTTTTAAAACAACAGTTTCGGGTAGTTCTTTTCCATTAGCATGTCGCTATAAAAATAATTCCCTTTTGTTTTCCGCTACACTTTAACTGTATGCGTATGCATTAATTGGGTATGAAAGCCTTTGCCATGCCTACTAATTGGTTTACACTATGAGGCTTTATTTAATATTGCGTATATTTCCGAAATTCATGCAATAATTATTAATTAAGCAATTAACGAAAAGTTCAGCAACAGAATGGAACAGAATGGGAACTTTTTATTAGCCGACTGCCGAAAGGTAAGATTCGGGTGTAAGTACTGTAACGATCACGTCTTTAAATCAATTTCAAGACATGGTAAAATTTTGCTAAAATAACTAAATTATAACACAATCTTCTTAACTAATAAAAATTAATAAAAACTCTTTACGTAATTTAATTTCAAACCAAAAATTATGACAATGACCAAAAAATCAAAATCTGACAAGGGAGAAGAAAAATTGCAGAAATATGGCAGAAGTAAAAAAATGGAAAAATATTTAAAAATACAATAAATAATAATGATTCAAAAAGAAATCATATTGAAATAGATTTGCAAGTTTACGTTTACTAGATTCGGTGTTCCTGTAGTTTAGTTTACAGGTTTTTAGGTATTTGGTTCCTCTTTACTATCTCAATAGAAACATCAAGTTACTATGGGAGGATACGCCATTGCTATCGTAACAGGTTGGAAAGGAAACTTTTACAAGATCATAACAGAGTTTGGAGTGGATCCTTAAAGGTAAAGAGGAACTGAAGAGAACCGTGAGTGTTTAAACAGATAATTTATAAGATTGTGTTAATGATTAAACTATTATTTTAGAAGATATTTAAGTAAAACCAGATAGGGTGACAGCTTTCTACTGTCTGACAAAATCAGCTATTTCTTATAAGTTTTGAGAGGATCCTTTGACGTTTCAAAATATGTAAACAAAGATTATATTTACGATTTATTATTTTAATATTTTATCGAACATTTCGCGAGTGAGTTCTTGAGTTTGTGACTTAGTGAGTTGGTGTTTGATGCTGAATAGTTTCCTTGTTGTGTTTCAAGTGAATTATACATTGAATTCTAGAACTATTTAAATGTGTGGTGATTCTAGTTGGAGCTACAATCTTACAAGAGCTTGGTGTTGCATTGAGGACTTCTTCTAGACTTCATTCTTCATTGTTCCTGATTTCTACATGAAGCTGCTGTATTGTGACTCCTATTTACAATTGTTAATTACTCTAAGGAAGACTCTAATAAAGAAATACTTTACGAAACACTTCTTTGATTCATCTCTCTGATTAAATGAACTACATCTAAATTCCTGATTGTCTAATTGTATTTTTAGAATGTTCCAATTCTAACCAAGTTCCTTTCCAGACTAATAATAATGTTTTGTGAGTAAACCAATCTTTATTTATTAGTAGAGAGAGATATAAATAGAAGGAACCTTAGTTTCCAAGTTGAGAAGACTATCTATTACATGGATCTGAATATCTGTACTTAAATACATTAAACCTAACGTCCGTAGTGTGTGTACATTGGCTGTACAACATATTTATCTTCATTTTACTAATCATAATTGATTAACAATAAAACAATTAATTTCATTAATAAATTACAATCATACTAATATGGCTAGACTAAGATCCTTTTCTAGGATAGGCCATATAGGTTCATGGTTTATTAATGATGTTAGAGAACACTATTATTATATGCGTTATTCTAGTTAAGTTATAAATTATGAGAAACCTGTTTCGTAGGAAAAGGTTCTATTTTATTTTATTAGGAAACCCGAGTCGTAGTGATGGGTTCTAATTTAAATTACTAGACGGTCATCTAATAAGGCTTCTGTGCCATTTTATTTTAGATTTATTTAGGGTCTAAACTCTTTGATGAAAATATTATGTCAGTGTCTATCCACATAAATCTGACATATTTTAAGATTCGAATTCTAAATTTCTTATTCCATTTCGGAATATTAGTAACAGAAGAACGATTTAATTTTGTTTATTGAAATAATTTCTTTTAGTTTAACATAGTGAATAATGTTCTAATAATACGAAGTGAATAATACATTGGATTTGAAGGAAGCATTATTCATTTTAAACGAATATTATTTTCAGGTAATTTCCTTCTATTTATTATACAATTTGACTAGTTAAGTTTTATTCTTCATGAAATTACAATTTATCCGTGAGCCAATACTATTGTTAGTGACTAAATTCGACAAATACTTTATGAATACAACGTTATGACTTCAATACGGAATATATGTTATAGAAATAGGATTGTATTTCTAAAACAGAAGTATGCAGTACTCTTTCGGCAACTAACTTCTAAATTATATCTTCCTAAAATTCATTTATCGAAGGAACTATTTCTTTGTCTTTTCTTCTGTGATCTATTATGTTCGGCCAAACATTTTAATAATACGAGATGTATTGACACAACTGTAATCCCAATATTCTGGATTACTCTAATTATTAATTAAATTGGGATTCACTCCTAGTCACAAATAGAAGTAAATCTTATCATGTTTAATAATAATTTTGGGGTCGTTCTGCGAGCATCTACACTTACCCGTGCAACTTACAGACTCTACTTAGATTATCAAGTGTCACTATTTGGATTTAACAATGCAAAATTAACATTATTATAATGTTGTCATACTCCTTGCAATAGAGCGGTCTTTGGGGTGCATTTCACCTCTTTCCTCCTAATCGGTCATGGGCGAAGGTCTATTCCGGTGGCTTGACTTCATGGTACTCTAGACGAGGCCTGGCCAAGTCCATGTTCAACAAAGCCGAGGGTCGGACGATATGTGGTATGTTCAAGCCTAAGGAGTTCTGTAAATTGTTAGGAGTGATTATTTCGGAAGTTGTACGAGTGTATCATTTGGTAGTCGCCCCCTCACAACAATCTGCGCGACCTACAATTATGTCAAAGTCAACATCTCAATCTAAATTAATAAGTAACGCTTATAGCGACAATTATAGATCCAGGATGATGAGATAAAGTTTGGTTTCCTTAATATCCAACCTGCAGACAATGTCTTGCAAAGGTTGTTCTCCACGTCTCATTCAAGCTTTGCTTGTGATGAGATTATAAAGGTCTCCCGAGTAACACTCAATCTGAGATCTAGATCCCTTTACTGCGTAATACTTCTAGTTCGTGTTTACGAACTTAGGGGGTTCGTTAGGTCGTTCTTGGTTGCAGGGCCGTGAGATCGGGACTGTTGTGGTGTCTATAACGATCTGCGGTAGGCTCCGAGGTTTTGGGCGTAGGGAGCTCGGAGGTGAAAACCATTTTAATAAAAAATACTAATATATTAAATTATCCCCACTTTTGGAATCTTCACCGAGTTTACCACAACAACTACAAAAACTCTCAAAATTATCCTTTTCTCTTCTTCATAAAGTTTATCTAATTATAAGAACTTGTTTTGTGTCATTTAGTCAGATTGCCGTTTTCCAGCTTTACTCCTTAGACAGAATTACCTCGGAAAGAACAAGGGTTATAAACACAACGTAAGTAGGGTCCGCCACTAGACGAATTGCCAATATAATCACGTGCCAAAACTCATTAAGTTTACTTAATGTTTTAAGTATAATTTTAATAATATAATAATAAGGTCAGCCAAAAGGGTCGATCGTTACAATGGTGCCTTAGGTCCAGGATTTCCAGGTCTCAAAATTCTTGTTTGAGGAGTGTTAATAAGCTGGAGTGGTGTCTGACTTTATGGTGTAATTCAAAGTTCTTCAATTACAAAAAAAAACTTTTTCGGTTACATAGATACCCTGTGTGGTGTATGACAAAGGTTTAGGGGAAGTTAGATAAAATATTTTCATAATTATAGGAGGATAGTTTTAAAAGAAATTTCGTAGATTATTTGAAGGATTGTTTAGATTTTCTTCTTTTAAGAGATTGATTGGTTTGATTGACCTACTGATTAGTAAGAATGGTACGAGAGGACGTAATAGACAGATGGATTGCTTTGATTGAGTTATTGATTAGTAAAAATGTAATATGGAGAAATAATATAAAGATGGATTGGTTTGATTGATCTATTGATTAGTAAGAATGTGATATAACTATGAAAAAATGAATTGGTTTGATGGAGCTTTTGATTAGTGAGTTTGTGTCGTAATGAACATCCCACGTTGTTGATTTTGAAATGAACATTCCATTTAACAGATCATTTTAAAAAAAAATTCTTCACGAATTATATTTGCATTACTTTGTGAAGTGTATACATAAATGCATAACAGGATGCCTGTATATCACGGGGAATTCACATTCATGTATACTTTTGATAGGATTCTAAAACCAAACATAACTATGTATGTAGTGTAAGATGTAACACATTAATTTTATTTGAACATTAGTACAGTTCACATTTGGTTTCACTTATGTATTAAGTTTACAGTAACGACATTCGCGACTAACATTTTTTTTTTGAATAAAAATAAAGTGCGGTTTTGTATTTGAGGCAGAGAGCTCTAAATATGGCCATCGACCATTAAATTGAACATATTGAATTAGGAAAAGTAACAATATTCTATTTTTGTAAATCAGAGTTGTTTACAAATTATAGATTTTGAAAGTAGGAAAGTATAGATCCTATTATCATATGGATTCTAACAATATGTGTTAACAATTAATTAATTACTGAATAATAGTAAATTAATTCCCTAAATTGCGATGATAGATAGGTAATTATATTGTTACGTATTTATACGTAAATAATAAATTAAAAGTCTATTGA
Source organism: Tachystola acroxantha (assembly GCA_963506565.1). Taxonomy (NCBI): domain Eukaryota; kingdom Metazoa; phylum Arthropoda; class Insecta; order Lepidoptera; family Oecophoridae; genus Tachystola; species Tachystola acroxantha. Next base: position 9,587,867 of record OY735874.1, read on the forward strand.
CATAATTTTATTTGTGACTTTGGCTTGATCATCATTTGTGACAATTGCCTACACAAGTTTGAATAATTCAGTTATTATTGTTGTTATTATTTTCTGAATTAATTTTAATCGATAGATGTATCGAGTTTAGGAAAAACAATAAATAAATCAATGAAATTAAGAAACTTTGGTTAGTTATATTACAAAGACTAAATTTTTTGATTTTTTTGTTCAGTTAAACATATGTATTACTCAGAATTTGCTTTATGCATTATGCAAATTAAAGATATTAGGAGCTATATAAATTAAACTTAATAGCAGTACATATGCGAAATGTGAGACATTCATTAGAAACAAACAGTTATTTCTTTTGAGGATAATTGAATATCTCATATCAATGAGAAAGTGTAGATGTTTCATCAACGGGAAGTATAGATGTTCTATCAAGGGGAAGCAGACGTCTTCCAACAAGGGGAAGTATAGGATATTATCAAGGAAAAATATAGGTCTTCCGCCAAGGGCAAGTAGAAGTGTTATTGCTTGGAGTTAGAGATGTCACATCTAGGGGAAGTGTCGAGACAAAATTTTAAGACTAATAATTTGAGTTTGTTAAATCTCACTCTTATTTAAATATAGTCGGATTTAGATGCAAATTAAATTAGTTCATTCAATCTCACTTATTTTCAATATTAAGACTTCAAAATAATTTAAATTACTTCGTAAATCCCACTTTTATTCAAAAACAGATAGATTTAAGGGGAAGTTGTAACGATCACGTCTTTAAATCAATTTCAAGACATTATAAAATTTTGCTAAAATAACTAAATTATAACACAATCTTCTTAACTAATAAAAATTTATAAAAACTCTTTACGTAATTTAATTACAAACCAAAAATTATGACAATGACCAAAAAATCAAAATCTGACAGGGAACGAAAATTGCAGAAATATGGGAGACGTAAAAAAATGCGAAAATAATTAAAAATTGAATAAATAATAATTATTCAAGAAGAAATCATATTGAAATAGATTTGCAAGTTTACATATACTAGATTAGGTGTTCCTGTAGTTTAGTTTACAGGTTTTCAGGTATTTGGTTCCTCTTTACTATCTCAATAGAAACATTAAGTTACTATGGGAGGAGACGCCATTGCTATCGTAACAGATTGGAAAGGAAACTTTTACAAGATCATAACAGAGTCTGGAGTGGATCCTTAAAGGTAAAGAGGAACTGAAGAGAACCGTGAGTGTTTAAACAGATAATTTATAGGACTGTGATAATGATTAGACTATTATTTTAGGAGATATTTAAGTAAAACCAGATAGGGTGACAGCTTTCTACTGTCTGACAAAATCAGCTATTTCTTATAAGTTTTGAGAGGATCCTTTGACGTTTCAAAATATGTAAACAAAGATTATATTTACGAATTATTATTTTAATATTTTATCGAACATTTCGCGAGTGAGTTCTTGAGTTTGTGAATTAGTGAGTTGGTGTTTGATGCTGAATAGTTTCCTTGTTGTGTTTCAAGTGAATTATACATTGAATTATAGAACTATTTAAATGTGTGGTGATTCTAGTTGGAGCTACAATCTTACAAGAGAGCTTGGTGTTGTATCGAGGACTTCTTCTAGACTTTATTCTTCATTGTTCCTGGTTTCTACATGAAGCTGTTGTATCCTGACTCTTATTTACAATTGTTAATTACTCTAAGGAAGACTCTAATAAAGAAATACTTTACGAAACACTTCTTTGATTCATCTCTCTGATTAAATGAACTACATTCAACTTCCTGATTGTCTAATTGTACTTTTAGAATCTTTCAATACTAACCAAGTTCCTTTCCAGACTAATAATAATATTTTGTGAGTAAACCAATCTTTATTTATTAGTAGAGAAAGATATAAATAGAAGGAACCTTAGTTTCCAAGTTGAGAAGACTATCTACATGGATCTGAATATCTGTACTTAAATACATAAACCTAACGTCTGTCGAGTGTGTACATTGACTGTACAACATATTTATCTTCATCTTACTAATCGTAATCGATTAACCAATAAAACAATTAATTTCATTAATAAATTACAATCATACTAATAAGGCTAGACTAGGATCCTTTTCTAGTATAGGGCATATAGGTTCATGGTTTATTAATGATGTTAGAGAACACTATTATCACATACGTAGTTATGTTAGAAATTATGAGAAACCCGTTTCGTAGGAAAAGGTTCTATTTTATTTTATTAGGAAGCCCGAGTCGTAGTGATGGGTTCTAATTTAAATTACTAGACGGTCATCTGGTAAGGCTTCTGTGCCATTTTATTTTAGGTATATTTAGGTTCTAAATTCATTGGTGAAGTATTGTGTCAGTGTCTTTGCACATAATTCTGACATATTCTAAGATTGGAATTCTGAACTTCGTATACCGTTTCGGAATACATTCAAACAGAATATCGATCTACTTTTGTTTATCGTGATAGTTGGTTCGAGATTGTGAAGAGAGACAGATGTGTCTTTTCAATATAATACAAACAGGAATCCAAGATCAAAGGAAAGAAGAGAAGGATTCTAGTATTATGATTCCAACTACCTATGACGTCCACTGGAATCTGGTGATATTCTTCTAATTACATTAACCATTATTTTATAGATTCATCCGTTGGATTCTTTGATTACAAATTATACATGCGCTTCACAAATTTATTAAATACTACTTATTCACGGGGTTTACTACGTTACTACAATTTATTCGTGGACTACTACTATTGCTAATATTTACTACATCCAACAAATACTCTATGAATACAACGTTATGACTTCAATACGGAATATATGTTATAGAAATAGGATTGTATTTCTAAACCAGAAGATTACACGCAGTACCTTTTCGGCAACTAACTTCTAAATTATATTCTTCCTAAAATTCATTTATCGAAGGAACTATTTCTTTGTCTTTTCTTCTGTGATCTATTTTATTCGGATAAACATTTTAATAATATGAGATGTATTGACACAACTGTAATCCAAATATTCTGGATTACTTTAATTATTAACTAAATTGAGATTCACTCCTATTCACAAATAGAAGTAAATCTTATAACGTTTAATAATAATTTTGAGGTCGTTCTGTTAGCATTTACATTAACCCGTGTAATTTACAGACTCTACTTAGATTATCAAGTGTCGCTATTTGGATTTAACAATACAAAATTAACATTATTATAATGTTGTCATACTCCTTGCAATAGAGCGGTCTTTGGGGTGCATTTCACCTCTTTCCTCCTAATCGGTCATGGGCGAAGGTCTATTCCGGTGGCTTGACTCCATGGTACTCTAGACGAGGCCTGGCCAAGTCCATGTTCAACAAAGCCGAGGGTCGGACGATATGTGGTATGTTCAAGCCTAAGGAGTTCTGTAAATTGTTAGGAGTGATTATTTCGGAAGTTGTACGAGTGGATCATTTGATAGTCGTAGTAGTAGTAGTAGTAATTATGTCTCTATTTAGATTATCAAGGGTCACTATTTGGATTTAACAATGCAAAATTAACATTATTATAATGTTGCCATACTCCTTGTAATAGAGCGGTCTTTGGGGTGCATTTCACCTCTTTCCTCCTAATCGGTCATGGGCGAAGGTCTATTCCGGTGGCTTGACTCCATGGTACTCTAGACGAGGCCTGGCCAAGTCCATGTTCAACAAAGCCGAGGGTCGGACGATATGTGGTATGTTCAAGCCTAAGGAGTTCTGTAAATTGTTAGGAGTGATTATTTCGGAAGTTGTACGAGTGGATCATTTGATAGTCGTAATAGTAGTAGTAATTATGTCAATATCAACATCTCAATCTAAATTAGTAAATAACGCTTATAGCGACAGTTATAGATCCAGGATGATGAGATGAAGTTTGGTTTCCTTAATATCCAACCTGCAGACAATGTCTTGCAAAGGTTGTTCTCCACGTCTCATTCAAGCTTTGCTTGTGATGAGATTATAAAGGTCTCCCGAGTAACACTCAATCTGAGATCTAGATCCCTTTACTGCGTAATACTTCTAGTTCGTGTTTACGAACTTAGGGGGTTCGTTAGGTTGTTCTTGGTTGCAGGGCCGTGAGATCGGGACTGTTGTGGTGTCTATAACGATCTGCGGTAGGCTCCGAGGTTTTGGGCGTAGGGAGCTCGGAGGTGAAAACCATTTTAATAAAAATACTAATATATTAAATTATCCCCACTTTTGGAATCTTCACCGAGTTTACCACAACAACTACAAAAACTCTCAAAATTATCCTTTTCTCTTCTTCATAAAATTTATCTAATTATAAGAACTTGTTTTACGTCATTTAGTCAGATTGCCGTTTTCCAGCTTTACTCCTTAGACAGAATTACCTCGGAAAGAACAAGGGTTATAAACACAACGTAAGTAGGGTCCGCCACTAGACGAACTGCCAATATAATCACGTGCCAAAACTCATTAAGTTTACTTAATGTTTTAAGTATAATTTTAATAATATAATAATAAGGTCAGCCAAAGGGGTCGATCGTTACAGTACCTACGTCCAATCCTTTGTGGTCTCTATAAACTAAACGAATTGGGGGATCTTGCTGTATGAAATAAAAAAATGTAAGCAGCTGTTAGATTCGTCTTGGTCATGAAAAAAAAAATTTCGCCGCGCCCGCCCAATGTAATGCACGCTTCTTAGGGTTCCTTGCTTCATGGTCTTGGTCATGGGACCGACATATTTTGTGATAGGTACGTTTTATGCCAAAAAATCATTTTTCTTTTGTAATATTTTATTGGACGCAACGAATAACATTTTTGTCAAATTATTTACATTATAGAGGCCGCTACAGCGTCATATAAAGCCACTCAACTTGAACTGGGAAACAAAGAAGATGGCTCCAAATGGTCATTTGTATACGGTACAAATATAGATTTCTATAGGGACAAGCATACAGTTACACATTTTTGTCTCCATCTATTAGAGCACAATAGCGCATTACGCGGCGCAGGCCGTCACGGTCCACGCGGGGAGCGGCGCCCGCACACGGCCGGCCGCGGCCGCGCACCGGAAGGGCGCGTCGTCCGGAAGCGTCCCCACGACCCGTGACCTGCGCGCGCGCACACGCGCTCAGTTGGCCGCATACAACACACGTGACACATATGTTTGATCTCATTTGGTGGAAAAATTGTGACTGTGATAATTTTAAAAGAAAATCATAAATAATAAATGTAGAGTCCGGGGTTTGTAAGGCGGTCACCTTCTCCTAAGTATTTTTTTGCGTAGCTCGCGTAGAAAATAAATATATTATAGGCTTAGTTCCAAGTGTTTTTGTAAAATTCAGAGTTACAGCTGTTAAGGCAAAATATCGCTGTCTATAGCTAACGTTGTCCGTTCTCATATGTCTAAGTTCTGACTTACCTGATCGCTAGTTTTTCCTATTTTTCATCAACAATTCTTATGGTTTGTCATTTCCAATTCAGTATTCATTATTGATGATCAAGAGCATCAATAATCTTTGTCACTTACCTCACCGAAGTTGATTAAAATGGCCAGGATTTACTCTACTTACTTAAGTAACAGAAAGATTATAGGTATAAGACAAAAAAAACGTTGAATTAGTATCTAAAAATGTACGTACCAAAATTGAGACACATTTATTAAACACGTGATCAACTTGTGTTTCGTTATATTTATGGTAAGACGACAAAAGTTGAAAATCCTCATCTAAATGAAAGCAAAAATCTGTCGACGTTTATTAGCAGTTAAAAACTACTTGATGTTAGCCATAGTTCCCACGTTTGTATCTTGAACTGTAATGGAGTGCAATAAAACGAATTGAACAGATGTTTACCTACTCAGCATGAAGTAGATGCTCACGACGATACAAGTAGTGTAATATGAGTGTGAAGAGTCCTCGACGCCGGTAGAGCCCTTAGTTTTGCCGATTGACGTAAAGAGCCAATAGCAGCCGACTCGCCACTATAGGTAAGTCATATAATTGACTCTTACTGTCTTTGTTACTATCATTAACCTTTGTATACCCACTTCATGTCTCGTTAATGTCCAATAACATAAGAGTTTAATAAAATCTTGGTAGGATTACTTTTGGATAGAAAACAATAAACTACGTTAAGTCTATTGGAGAAGGGAAACCGGTCAAATAAATTGTCAAACAAAAAGCTATATTTTTCGGTTTGATGTTTTACGATAACATTTGATCACTATTGTAGGTATGAAATCAATATCTAACGTGCGTTGAGATAGCAACATCTATGGTGCAATCTCTACGTTCCGCTCAATAGTGTAGTTAACTACCTACTTCAATACACGGAACATAGAGAATACTAAGTGCATGTACAATTAAGTAGTTGAAGTTTTTCACATAGGTGTTGTTTATAAAAACGCTGTTGGTGAACACAATCTTATTTATTTATTTAAACAACATTGTCACAGCATGATCTTACCGTAGGAGATTTCGATTTGCTGATACAAGGGCCGTTATACAATAAAATTAATGTGTGTCAAAAACTCACTAAAAGCACATTAACCACAATAAATCCTTAACCCGATCTATTATCCTCAAACTACATTGTTTTCGACGCGTAAATAACTGAATTTGTTACCCTCATAATAGGAAATATTTACCCTTAGGTATCTTCTTGTAGATATAGATAGATAGATTATTATAAACTGGACGGAGACGTGTTTAAATTAAAGTTGTTACCAAAATATAATTCTTAAGTTTTAATTACCAATATCGATTGAGTTAAAGATCGTTATTCGGCGACCATTCTCTCACCCAATTGGGTAAGCATTTAATTTTTTAAATTTTTTTAGACTGTATGTATTAATAAGAAACGTAAAGTATGTAACAATAAAAAACTAAAATTAACTTACAAAAGAAATTAACTACCTAAAATATTAAAAACTACTTAAAAATACATTAAAAAATATAGCATTTTATATCGTTTTCCAATTCAATTGTATACTTATTTAAACAACAGCACATTACATGGTAAAAAAAAACGACCTATAGATTGCAATATAGATAATATTATAGATTGGTTTGGTTTAGGTTAACGCGCTATCGACTGTACATTGTAACCGGATACGTTATCCGTGTTTGCTTAATTAACTTCAAGGAAATTCACTTTTCACTTGAGAGCCCACCTAATATTTTGATCGTTGTGCTATGCATAATTATCTTAACACGCTGGAAATAATGTTTAAAAGGTACGATGTGGGCTTCTAAGATGCGGCGCAACCCTTGCCCTTTCTGTAGGGAGTGCGTCCCTCCGTTCCGTCTCCGACCGACACACAGACAAGCGATGAGATTATCAACCTACACGTGTCGCGGCTGACTTATTTGGGGTGTAAAATTGAATTACTTAAGGGAACGAGTATTTTGCGAAATGCTTTTTGTGATGCGGATTGATAGGCGCCCAAGTCGTTGTGGTGGTGTAAGCAACTTATGCGGTCGTTTGCCTTGTTATCCGACTGCCGGAAAAATGACTAATGTTTTTCGAGTACGTATGTATGTTGCTTTCTCTGTGGCCTCCTATAGTCTGATCTACTTGGTTGATTCTCATGTATGAGATGACGTTAGATTCTTTTATTGGTCACGAGATTGACATAGCATATGTTTTATGCCACAAAACAGTCGGTTTTGTTTTTATAATAATCCCAATTAACTTGATGTTGCAAGTTCAAAACTTATCTTAAGTTTTGCAAAACATTGTACCATTTCAATATGTCCTATTAATAATTTCCACTTAATTAATAAAAGGTCAGACATTTCGAATCTCAATACTTTCCGGACGAAGTTTTGTCGTATAATGTTGTACTAATATCGTATAGTTACTTCGTCAATTTGACTACTCCCGAGCTAGCCGGCGCTGATCAAAGACGCGCCTCCACTCACCCGGAAAATTGCCCGAGCCCAATGAATATTATTAAACTCTCCAATAGTTCCATGTCCTTAACTCTTTAAATAAACTTTACACAGCAGCGCTAGCTTTATGAAATACCGTCTATCTTTATCAGCGATCCTCTCTGTTATTTTCTTATTGTAATACCTAGCTTTATTATTTATTACATTCTATTTTACTTAGTAAAACGTTTTCTTCGGAATTAATCATGTCTGGTTTTCTTAAAGGTTTTTATACTGGTAAATTGTTAGAAAAATATCGGTTAAGTGAAGTTTAGAGTAGTAACTTTTCTATTGTTATCTATATTTATATTTGTCTATGTAGAATTAGGTTTCGTTAAACAGACTGTAGATACAACCTCTACTTATAACATTTTTCACTCTTCTAAAATTAAATTCCAAGGAATCCTAAAAATAACAAGTTCGGTCTTAAAATCATCAAGAACAGATTTTAATTAAATTATCACGCTTAATTAATCTTAAACACGAGTGTACAGATAAAGGTAATCACACACGATGAAAGATAAAAGAGGAAGCCGCTATACGTAATTCGCTTTTAATCGTGCAGGAGTAGGAGGCGAGCTGACGATGAGCAGCGAATGAATCTAACATAACATAGGGTTGCCTAGATACGATCGCTAACTGCTCTCAATTTTGCACCTTACTTTAATGGAGGCTACATTTTGGTAGCTTGCCAGTGAGACGCACGACGTATATTTTCCATACAATTTCAGCATTTATTTTGGGTTTCACAGTAAGTATTGGTTTTTTTATTGAAAATATGTTTAGTTTAGTGCGATGTGTGTTAATTCCTTTTGGGAAGGAAGTCGTCTTCTATATATTTCATTGAATAGATATCATCAAGTTAATGTCAGCTGGTCTTGCTTGTTATGGTTATTATTGTTTTATTTTAGATATTACGTGGCATTATCAAGTAGCGGTGTACCCAGTGTGTATTAATATCCAAGTTATACCCTTACTGCAATAATTACGTGAAAACATTGTATCGTCAACCCTACAAGCGAATGGTGTAACGTGCGGCGCGCGCCACGCTCCGGCGACCATATTTAGAGATATGTGACGATCCAGCGGATGCCCAGTGAACCGGCAGAGGATGTGAGTTATTAAGTGGTACACTTTCAGGTGATCTGTCGAGTGAGAGAATCGCGCCCGCCCCACGCCCGCGCTCGCCCAGCGCCTCTACCGGGATGGTAGCGTGGAACTAGATATTGATATACATCGCCTAATCCGTAACATATGTTTTGAGCTCAGATGTGGCATTTCTAGTTTTTGCTGCTATATACGTGAGATCTTAATTGCAAAGGGAATGTTTATTTATTTGCAAAAGAACGGCTAAAGTACCTATATCTTAATAATTATATAATAATAATAATAAATAATTTTATTAATATTATATAATATGTATAGAACCACAGGCAACAAATGCTTTTAAATTACCGTAGGTACCTACGAAATAAGGTACAGTAGTGAAATTTTTATGCTGATTTTGTTGGACCGTGACCGAACACCAAAATTACACAAAGGCCAAAGTAGGCTGCCCGTGCAAATGGGTGAAAAGGGTAACGAAAACATTTTTAATTTCCTAAATTCACTTCCTTTCACATAAAAGCCACATATTTAATTTGACTTCTTAAAAATACGACTAATTGAAGTCTTAGGTAGTTTTACTCAAGTCTTTACCTATATTGGACTACTAGCTATACACGCGACTTAGATTTAAAGCTAGATTCCAAGGGCTAGTGACTATTTCATCTGTCCTATAGGCAGTCCTTGTCCTTGCAGTTGTTGTCCTTATGCTTAATAAGGACATGCCTTATGCTTGCAATACGATTGCTAAATTGAATCCTATTAGAATCGTAGAAGTTCCTAATATAATAGACACTCAGCTAGCCCCTAACGGATAAATTGAATAAAATATATCTTTATTGCGAAGCTTCCGCCGTAAATTTTCTTGTGGTTTCATTTTACTCAGACTTGTTCTAAAGATACTCGATCATTCAATTCCGTCGACCTGAATACCTACTTCCTCCTGAATGAACCACAAACAGACGCTAACGAACACACCCCACAAAGGCTTAAAATTAATGAACATTCATAAAATCGCACCGCAACTCTTTTTTTAATGCAGAGTGACAAAGCCATATCCATTTAAATATCACCCATGCAGCCACCGGCGACGTGATTCGTGTATTTGTATGTAAGTACTGAGTCGGTGTGCCGTTCATCCAGCCGTGACAGGCCTGTGATGTTATTCATAGCATATCAAACGTTTAGAGAGCAATGCGCCTATCCCACTGTTTGGATTTACCTTCTATCTACATATATGGATACAGTGCATCTACCTTATTATAGGAGGAATTCTATTCTTTTTAAATTAAGGTGCAGCGCTAGTGGGGGTTCTGCATACAAAACTATGTCGGCATAAACTCACGAAGAACACGTTAGTTGTTAACTTTTTTTAACCAGATGTTTTAATCGTGAAGTTCTACTATGATACTCAAGGTCCCAACTAGGGTTTCCTGTTGCCTGTGCTATGGGTCCATTGGTTCAGTTCAGAGCCACATCTACAAAAATATGATTACAAATTACACTAGACTATATACATTAGACGAGGAAAACAGTTCCATTTTGGTGATATCTTAGCTCCTCCTTTGAATCTGGACTTGACTGTAAATCCTCAGGTAGAGTCCCTCAGTGATAATCACGGTAATTCCCGTTTTATCTTGTTAATGTTGACTATATTACGATGTTATCTTTCACTTAGAATTAATTGGACGACATGACACAAAGCTAATGTGGCAGTGTATCAGAGGCTCGCCGGAAGTGGGCTTCACTGGCCTCTGTAAATCAATATCCGGTGGGCGCGCCCGGCAGCCGCTCTGTACAGTAACTCGTTAGAATAAAACTACACACTATACTAACGAGTTAAGAGGGACGGAGAGGTGCTGCAACATATAAGTTAGTATCGTAACGCACGTTGAGAACAGTTATCTTATTCTAGGACTTTCGTGATTGGTTTACAGTACTAAATTGCTTGTCGCTCTGTTTATCATCATTATATCATTGAAATCGTATTGTAAATGTTACCATTGATGTGCTGTCAACTGGCGGCTCGTGAAAGATTTTACTAGGATTTCACTTCACACACTAACAAATCTTTTTGATGTGAAAAAAAACATCTATTACTGTTCTATGAAAGTCAGAAATAGAGTTGATTACCTAATACCTATGCGTTTTCTACAAGTAGGTAGGTTCTTATCTTACACAAAGCCATCTATTCGGTCTTGGGGCGTAGTGTTGACGTATTGACTATTTAAAATAGTGAACGTATTGACTATTTAAAGTCGAAAAACAGTACATCGTTAAAAACGTAGTATTTAAACAATAAATCATCAATACCTGCATATTCTTCCGCCTTCACAGCACAAGACACGGAAAACAATACATCTGATTCTCCACACGCGCAATTAGCACTAATTATTATATGTACGCAAATACTTGCATTCATACAAGTACATATATAATGCACTACATAAATGTAGCTCTCTCAATTCATACCTCCGCTGCAATGCATCGTCAATTCCTACACGTTCTCGTATTACATATTGAAAATAACAAGAAATTTTCAGTCGACATGTTTCCATTCCAACTCCATGAAGCAATGAAACTTGTGCTCAGTAACAAACTTTTAATGAAACGCTCTGTTAGTTGATCTCCTTACGGGATATTTTTCAATCAATAGCAGGATTTATTAGTTTTATTACTTTACGGCGGAAGGAGCTTATTATATCGTTTATAAAAAAATACTTGTTTACCGAACGTTTAGGCATATATCACCAAAGTATACATTAGCAAATCAGTCACAGGTATTCGTAATCATAAAATATCTATCGCTTTTTTAAAAAAACATGCTCTAAAAACAACCGCAAACGTACGCAAACTGCTCACAGCATGATAATTAATGCGACATCGTACAGGTGTAGTGATGTGCTAGTCGGATAACTCTAAAAACAAACACGGAGCCATTGTGTAGCATCAATTTTGCTCTTAATTTTCCCTGGTACGGTGAAAAGGGGTAGCCTATAGGCTATAGCAGGCGTGAGGCATATGTCAGTGTAATGAAGATTTGAGGATAATCGAAAGAGCGCCCGCTCGGCTCGGCAGACGATTTATTTGCAGCGCGACCGTCCGGATAATAATGCCTTTAACAGCGCTTCCGGGCGCATTGAGCACCATTCAAACGGACTAGTGTAGTTTTATTTTTACTGGTAAAGTCAAAGGCTACTATAGTACGTACACGTTAAGAAAATAGTGAAAAAAAGAGCACGTCTATCCACGGTTGACAAATTAGATGACTTAGACAAATGTGCCATAGGAAGGAAAGTTCAATAAAAAAAAAATCAACTTTCCTTCTTATGGCACATTTGTCTAAGTCATCTAATTTGTCAACCGTGGATAGACGTGCTCTTTTTATCACTATTTTCTTAACGCGTACGTACTATAGTGCTACTTTCTCTTCCACGTTCAAATATTTTTTTGCAATGCTGCCAGTAATTATAATATTCATTCAATGTGTTGGATTATGTTTTGAATATTACTGGCGAAATCCAATGGAAAAGAACCTGTCTGCAAATAGAGTAATGTTTGTGATTTTTGCGTTGGTGCTCCTTATAAAATAAATAAATAAATAAATAAACAGTGTTTCAACTTTTACTCAAGCTCTACTGTATTAGGATTGTACACTATTGTGACTGTAACTAATTCTATCGATGAGCACTGGCATGAATATTCGTGGGGTCAAATGTCGTTGGCTCAAATACTTGTTTACTCGATACCCGTAGGGTTGACTTAACTATTCGTTCACTCGAAATTCGTAGACTAGAATATTAGAACAGTCGAATTCCATTGGCTCTAATATTTGTTGAGACTAAGATCTTAATAGATATATAAAATACTTCTCTAATTTTAGAGATACTAGATAAGTATTGGGAAATTTCGTATACATAATTTACGAAATTAACAAAAGATGGCACTTATTAAAGTACTATGGATTCTCAGAAACTAGTACCTAATCAATGGAATTGATAATATATAATATAATTTGTTACTAAAGACTAAACTTGGAGCTGCCATTATTTTAGATTGCTAGCTTTCTGATCGTCTATGTAAGTATTAAAATTAACAGAAGAATATCAAGCTCGCTGAAGAATATAATTGTGTTTCTTAAGAGTTAAGTTTACTGCAACATTGCGATTGTATGTAAACGGGGCACAGAGACCGTCCCTCCTTCAAGTCATGCTGTTCCCTTGTTGATAGACTTTCGACCTCACATTAAGTGTTTTCCGCAAGATTTTCCGGAATAAACTTTTATTCTAGACTCAAATTCACCTTCAATATAAACTAAAACATCGAAACAGCGATCAGGAATCTAATAAACAGCCTTCAATTGATTGTAGGTACATATAATCGTCAGTCAACATAACTTTCGTCAACGTCATTTAACGTTTACTCGAGATAGGTAAAATAGTGTAAATGGCTCCACTCCATTATCATGATATACTACGGTTGTAAATAAGATATATTTAGATGTTGGAAAAATGTATTAATGATCGGCACAAAATCAGTAGGTAAGTACTAAATATATTGTACATATATAACTGAATTGTGAAACGAACATATATCTTATTTTCATTTATTCCTTACAGCATAACTTTTAATGCAGTACTCTACCAAATCAAATTATATAGGATGTTTCTGTTAATGTAAGATCTCGGAAAACATTGATTCTACCTGTCATTAAGTCAAATTCCGAGGATATTGTCATTAAAAAAATACATGAGCAAGTTGTTTAGTTAATGACACGAACATCTATGACATGATAGTAAATAAATATGGTTTTTCCCTCTTACTTATAAAAAAACACTAATCAACCACTGCACAACATATTAACTAATCATTATTTAAACTCTTATTCAGTGATTAATTTATTTTTACTTATAAACGTTATTTAAGCAGTGATTAGCTAATCGTCATTTTGAACACCAAAAAATATTTTAGTACGGTAACACTGCTGAATGAATTCAAAAAAATAACGAAAATTTTGCCTAAATTGGGGTAATGCCTACTCCAAAGTCCTTAAAAGGAGTCATAGAAAAATAAAGTGTCAAATTCAATTTGTCAACAACTTGAAGCAAGGAACTGCCGATGGAGTTAGTCATATTTACATCGCAGACTTCTGCATGACAATTTTTCATTTACAAGTACTCATTTGTTTTTCCATTGTTTGAATTTTCAATAGACGTCGAATCGAATAATAAACAGATGTCTCTTTCTCATGTATAAGAGTGAAAGTGACGACAAAAGAGGAAAACTGTCTCCATGCAAAATATACTTTAGGCTCTGTCCTATCGCGCGCGTCGAAATTTTTTCTTCATGGATTTAGCAGTATCAAATGTAATCAGGTGTTCCGAATTCGGTCCGCCATTTTGCTAATTAAGCATTTAAACAACGCTACGACGTTCATTAAACTGACAGCTACTTATTCGATTCTTCGGGAGTTGATTAACTTTAAATAGCGTTTATAAGTAAACATTTTCTTTAAACAATTGTTGAACAAGGTATTAATTTTAATCATCGATTATAAGTACGGCTGATGTTTTATTTTAACCACCTTGCATTAAATCAGTGGATTTCCGGCGCCGTCAGTGAGTTGAAGGCAATTTAAAAATTTGTCCCGAAGGCGTCGTCGCCTGGTTGTCTATATCGTTCAAGGTATGCGCGGCGGTCGCCTCTACGCGCCGCTTGTGGCGTGTGCTACGAATGCTACGAGACCTGCTACGGATTCGGGCAGCTTACGAATAATAATAATGCTGCCAACTAAATCCGCTTATTCTATTGAATTAGTAATTTTACAACATGAAGTCCTGTTCAATTATCTATTTATATTCTTGTATTGTAATAAAATAAAATACTCAGAATTTGTTTTATGCATTGCTATGCTCGGCGAACAAATTTCGGTGGCTTAGTTGGTAAGAGCGTGTCACGGAGTGACAAGATCGCAAGGTTCAAGTCCTGCGGCTAAAAATTTTTTTTTTGTGTCATAAATACTATATTCATAAGTTCATATCTAAACATGTCGCAGTCTATGGCACTTCCTGCAGCGGGCTCGAGCGGGGGTGCGAAGTAGACTTGATTGGAAACCCTATTCCATATTTATTATGGGACTATTTTGTCATGTTTATTGACGCGCCTGTCGGGATATAAGCCAGTTTGTATTAGAACCTGACTTTACTACGAGATTGAATAATGTTTGGTACATTACTGATAAGGATTTGCTTAGGAAATACTATGAGACAAAGAGTATCAGCACTAATGATATAAAATTGTTCTTATAATAAGTGTTGTAAACGTAAATCAAATTTGTAGGATTTCATTAATTTGTCGAAGTGTATATGGTGTAGTAAAATAAAAACAATTCTTGTCGTAATTTAATGTGTTTGTATATTATTTTATATTTTGAATTTATTTAGTCTTCAAGTTACTTACAAAGAATTAACAAATAAAAAGGTTAGCGGATATATTTGACGTGCACGCGTAACTAAAGATAGATTAAACTAGCAAAGAAAATATAGAGCTGGTATAATCACAGGATTATTCTCTGTTCCATACTAGTTCCATAATATACTAGTTCCATTGTACAGTTCCATGATGGGACTAGTGAGACTTTTTATTCTCATTAGTCCCATGGGAAATTGGTGGTTACGACCAATTCTACAATATTCATGTCACCAAAGAATATATTTTCTTTTACAATTAGGCTGATTTAAAAAAAATAAGGGTTATATCTACCACAAAGTAATGTAGATACTCGCCTCATTTTAAGAAACAAACATAATTTCCTTACTATTGTTTCTTTATTTGGTCTCCCAACACAGGCCGGTTACCTACGTAGCCAAGACAACATTTATTTGCACAAATATGTATTTGAATCCATATTTACATAATTCGGGCCGCTCCGGAATGATTCCGTGCTAGTTCTGTAATACACAAAATGAACGTATCCCAAGATCCCGCTTACAAATTGAACCGCGTTGGGGGCCTATTCTGTTACAACCCTTCGTTATAATTTGTTTACGGTTAAGCAACTGTAACAGGAGATTTTAACGAAGTTGAAATTAATACTCAATTTAACAAACTTTTAAATAATAACTAATTTTGAGAAGATTAATTAGGTAATTAAATATTACTAACTTAGTACTTACTTCGTGTGTACGTAATATATGTGTATTGTATGTAAGTATATAGGTATGATTTTATTTACTGTTCATTGTTTTTTTTCTATTATAATATCTTAGTGTTACACCAGCCCAAACAATCTCTGCATGCCCCAAGGTAAACTGGAAGAAAATGCCGCAAGGCATTAAGTTCGCCAGATACATAAAATGTAACAAAGATTAAATAAATAAAATAATATTATTAAAGTGCATGCTTATTAACTTAAAAACAACTCACGAATCATTGCAAATTCAGTATACTGTATGGGGTTGTCTCCACCGATCCCGGGATCCGTTTGGGTTGGAAACGGATCCCTGCATTTTGTCTCCACCCATACCGGGATCCGTTTCCAACAGTAAAACCAATCAATGTTTTACCCACTGTTTACGCCACTACGCCTACAATTTACTAAAAAAACGTACAAGTTTCCATTCCACAATTATATTGCTAGTAACACAGCCTTTTACTGTGAATAAAATATATGTATGATACCTAATTGAAATAATAGAATTTTTACTCGTTATCAAGAATCACAATGCATAGAATAACCGCTTGCGGCCCATTGGGACCGTTGGGCGAATGGAGCGCGCATACTAATTCGTGGCTGTTCGAGGAACATTCAAATGGCAGCGGAGCCGGGCTTACGGGCGGGATATGTGAGATGCGCCCCAAGATTTAGTTTACAACTTAGATTACGGCTTCCGTGGTCAAGAATTAAACAAGTCGCGTAATTGGGCGCACGTAGCGCAATCAAATGTGTGGGATTTGGTACCAGATAGTTTACGTTTTCGAAGGGATTCACAAAATTAATTTTGTAACATAGACCTCTGCTATCTGTTTTATAAAGTATTAAGCTGTTCCTAGCTTAAACCCATCAACAAGGAAAAACTTCTAAAATAGTATAGATATTATAGTACTTACATCTAGACTATAGACCTAACATGATAAGCAATTTATACTCCATAGCTATATTCCATTTAGTAAAGACGCCAGTTATCGTAGTACTTTGAAAAAATATTTTAGCATTTGAAGCACAATTAGCAACAAGTTTGTTTGTAATCGTCATTGTTTTTGAGTATTTTAATCTCTATAGTATAATACATAGAATATAATTGTTAATTGGATTCCCATGTTAGTATATAATACAATAAATACTCATACAATAGTAAGATAGGTTAGAATATTCAAGATTATTATGGGATAGGTAGGTTTGTGCGGGGAACAGGTATGTACATAAATAAATAATTTGATACATTTTTAATTTATAGAAAGTAATAGAAATATAACATAACTAAATAGAATATTTTATTATGTAGTCAAGGAAAAAACAGAAACTCTACCTCGAGCCAATTAACAAAAAAGCTGTCCCTAGCATAAATTTACAAATTAATTCAGTCCCTACTCATGGCCAGTAAACAAATAATTAGAATTGTAAATTAGGTAATTTATGATTTGACAAATCCACCGACTCTTTCTTTGGCCAAATATGGCTAATTTGCTAATTAATCTTCTATAGCCATTCGTTTTTTCCTCAACTGCTGTTGGTTTTGGAAGATTCACACATGGTATGTACAGCTAACAGCAGATCAAGTGTAACTTTGGACCGTTCTTATTATCTGCGTCGTAAGAGTTGAAATCGTACTGCAAGTGTTTTTGCTGACAGTTTTCAAACTAACTCCAATTCATCTTAGAGCAGTTACCTAATATAGAAGTTGGGAATTATTTTACGTTTTTACTAATATAGCCTACACATTTTTTTATGAAAAAGCTGAATATTACAAAGGTACATTTTGCGCCGTACAGGCTTCCATGCGGACGCTAAAACAGAAAGGCTTTACCTGTTGCGCGGCCTACATCCGTGCACGGAAGCTTTACAGCTCAGTCATTTTCTTTTTCAATGCATTTACGTTTCAGATTAAAAGATCCAATCGCCACCCCACGAGATCGGCGGCTCTCGGGAACCATCGGAAGGGATCGGGAGATTCTGAGGCTGGGATTGGTCGGTCGGGAAATGGGGTGAGTGATGACGCTTTCGAGGGAAGTTTTCGCGCTGGAAAATCAGTTGTAGTTGCGGGCTTGAGCGGCTCAGCCGCGTGCCGCCGCCTCTGGCCGCCGCGCCGTGGGCCATCACCGCCGCCGGCCGCGTGCCATCGCCTCGAGGGTAGGTAAGTCAACATTTCATTCGATTAAAAAGCAATTTCTCCGGAGAAGTGAATATACCAACTTCATAAATATCTTGAGATTTTTTAAGTTTTCAGGTCCAGAAGTTCAACGCGATTGCCCTGTATTATTTTTGGTTCCTACGAGACTTAGAGGCATAATTTAATTAAATCATAATTGTGATTTTCTATAGTATTAATTGATTGACGTTTGGAATATTTAGATGCGGACTAAATTAAAGTTATGACTAAATTTACGAATAAGTAGCAGAATAAAATTAACCATCTTGGGAACTTCGTGTAATATCTGTTTACCCAACTGCGCAAGAAGGAGGGTTATTAATCTAATATAATAACGTACTTAACTATAAAGTTATCTATTAAATTCCCATCTTCACTAAGTACTTTATTTTAGTTCAAAATAAAAATAAAAACGGCCAAGTGCGAGTCGGACTCGCGCACCGAGGCTTCCGTGTAACGCAACTTGACCCCGTAACTTCGCTCTAACGAAATTTTCATTTCATTTCATTTATTCAGTAACAATTACATTGTATGCGAATTTTATAATTAGTCAATATGTAAATAAATAATCAATATAATACTTACACTAAACTAAAAATTCAATCAATTTAATTATTAGGCATGTCAAGAACTAAAACTACTACGAATGTCAACAACAAAAAAGATTTAAAATTCGTCAATAGAGTAACAACACCTTTCCAACAGAAAGTCCTTTAATTTGGTCTTGAAAGTATTTAGACAGTGAATAGATTTAAATTCCTGAGGCATCCTGTTGAAAAGAGTCACTGCCTGATGTCTTGAGCAATGCGTCACTATCCTCAATCGCGGGCGGATCACGTTCTGTAGATCCATTCTCCTGGTACCTTCCCTAAGCCGCATCTCCTCCTCCGATTCAAAATTGTGCCTATTTTTTATGAGATCACTTAGGAGGACCAAAATGTAGAGGCTAGGTACCGTTAGTATGCGTAACTGCCTAAAGTGGCCCTGACAAGACTCCCATGGAGGTATGCGTACCATTGTACGTAACGCTCTTTTTTGTATAATGAACGCCTTTTTAACATTGTATGCGTAGCTATTTCCCCAAAACTTTATGCTATACCGAAGTTTAGACTCTACCAGGGCGTGATATATCACCTTCAACTGATCTCTGGTTAGCTCATCTCTTAGACTTCGTAAGGCATAGCATGCTGAACTTATTGAAGATTCAATGGAGCTGAGTTCAGACCTCCAGTTTAAGTGTGAATCTATATTGATTCCAAGAAATCTAACCTCTTCAACTTGTTCGACACGTGCACCGTGGAGACAAATGTCAATAGTATCCTTATTACTAGTAGTCGTCTTAAAGAGCATGAGACTTGTTTTACTCGTGTTGAGTCGTAAGTTGTTTGCCGCGAACCATTCATAAAAAGCCAACATAGCAGCGTTCGTTTTCATGTTTAGTTCGTCAATAGACTTGCTTGACAGGATAGCATTTGTGTCGTCTGCAAATGTGTGTGTGTCAGTCAAACCTACCGTACACTGTGCTGTAAATTAATTCCATTTGAGACGATTATCGACGATAAAGTGACGATAAATAGAAGAAAAAAGAAGATAACCTCAAAAGACTCACCGGTGTAAGTAATTTCTGGCAAACAATACTCGGAATTAACCAAAAATCACAACCAAAAATCTCGGAGCAGACACACACACTGATGCAGAATCAAATTTGAGTAGTCTTTTACGCGCACACTTGTTAACTTTTTTGATAACATACCTTCCAAACAGCTGACATTAATAAATGAAAGCGAATAAATAAACAACTGTCATTGAGTGACAGAATCGTTCAGAAATAAAGAGTGCGTTCACAAACTGTAATACTTGTTTTTGACATGACAAGTGTTACCAGAAAATAAAAAATTACCCTAATTTGGCGAAATTGTATGTGATCGAACAAAATGACCACCCGTAGCAAAGCAAAAGCCCTAGAGGCTGAAATTAAACTTAAAAATACCCTTGACGAACTGAAAACTACAAAAGACCTCTGTACCAAACTGTTAGAGGAACGGGAAGACAGTGAAGTAGAACTTCAAAATATATTAACAAAGAACAGTCATCTAAAAAATGAACTAACCAAGAGGGACAGCGAATTGGAGGAAGTAATAGAGCAACGGGCTAAACTGCAAGAATTGGTCGAATCATTTGAGGAATGTCAGAAAATCCATGAACATGCTTTAAGACGCATATCTGACCTTGAACACGAACTAATAGAGTGTCAAAGAGCCACATCCCACACGAAAGACAGGGATATACACAGCGGTAAACGAAACAGACTATCCCTATATGATGAATTAGCTGACGACGAAACCGCGAACTCCATTATAACAATAAATTCGTCAACGTTGACACAAACACCAGTAAAAATGACTTCCACTGATGCTGTTTGTCAATTTACATCTGTTAAAAAACTCAAACGATACATAAAAATAAATAAAATGCTCAAGAAATCAACACTAAATACGAGCTACTACAGACGAAAGGTTAAAGTAATGAAAAAGGAAAACAACGCTATGAAAAACACACTGAAAGATTACAAGACTGAATTGGACATGAAAAATTATGAGTACGAGCAAGAGACTATGAAACTCCAGGAGTCAATGTACCATCTAGAAACATCTCTTAAAACCACATCTGATAAATATGCGACGGCGCGGAAAGAAATCGCAGAGCTAATAGCTGCAATGAATATTTTGACTGATATACCTATTGTCAATGTAAATGAGACGAATGTGGCCTTACAAACTGTAAAAGATACTGCATCCATAACACTTATTCAACCAGAAGAACCAGACTACAGTGATGTACCGACAAATAACGGACATACCCTACCTGAAGTGGCAGAAGAAACTGCGAAAAAACCTACTGCTACAAACGATGGAAATCAACAAAACACTACACCAAAAAATTCAGAGACATACTTTGACCCAAGGGCCGAGATACATCGTGTAGATGACGTTATGTGTAATGAAACGCCAAAGCAAATGGTCATCCTGTGTGATGAAATGGGAAAAGGATTAGCAGATTACATAAATACAACTGCAACTTGTGAACTGGTCACATCTATATGCAAACCCCAAGCACCTGTAAGAGAAATATTACGCGAAGCGGCATCGCACTTAAAACACCTTAATGAAGGAGATGATGTTATCCTTATCGCCACACAGGGATACCAAAATAACTTCGACACTGTCAAGGATTTAATATACCTGTGCAAAGCAAGAAAATTGAAGTTACAAATTAGCACTATTCACACAGGACTAGGACACAATACCTCTGAGAAAGAAATAAATGCAAAATTAAGAACACTGGTAAAAAGATTCCCGGGCGTGTCACTTATAGAATTAAATCAAATCAAACAAGCCCCGGTGATAAATGGAAGACCAACCAAAGCTTTTAAAATATTTATGACTCGCGCAATAACTAGGAACTCGCGCAAAAACTACATGTATAAATTTAATAACCTAATTATATTAACAAACTCTGACACAGACTCCTCAAAGTCTTTTTTAAAGGTAAACAACCATGTGACTATAGTCCCATAACGTATGACTTCAAAATCATGCATCAAAATGTCAGATGCATCAGAAACAAGTTGCCCTCTCTACAAACCATAGCCGATAGCGAGAGACCTGATGTAATAGTAATAACTGAGACATGGCTTACACAAAGCCAAGCAAAAAATATAAATCTTCATGGGTATGTACATGCAACGAATTATGTGCGTAAATCACGCATACATGGCGGAGTCTCAATATTTATAGCAGTACATCACAAATACAAAGTATGTAAAGAAGTTGAGAATCTTAGCACCGAGATTCATGGTGAGTTAGCTGCAATAGAAATAGATATTAACAATACGAAGTTAATAATAGTAGGAATATATAGAACAGACAAAGGAGATTTTAGAAAATTCAAAAAAATTATAAAACAGTTATGTGAATATGTAACAGATGATAAAAACTGTAATAAAAACATTATATTGACAGGTGATTGGAATATAGACTATATGAAAACAAGTAATCGTAAAAAAGAATTGAATGATATACTATTACCATGTAACCTGACTAATGTAATCGACTTCGCAACAAGAGTAGATGGCGACAGCAAAACATCAATAGATTTCCTAGTAACAAATATAGCAAAAGATAATACAAGAGTAAAATCACTAGCAGCAGGAATATCTGATCATGACGCACAGATAGTCAATATAAAAACCATATACACTGTCAAGCCCAAATCCTACCAAATGCAAACCAGGAAGTACTCGGAAAGAAATATTCAGAGCTTTATCGAAGCCCTACTGTCATATGACTGGCAAAGTCTCATTGAGAATGACAAGATAGATTCGACCTTTGAATCCTTTTTTAACATATATAAGTGTTATATGGACATTCATCTACCATGTAAGTCAGTAACTAGAAAACGCACTGGAATAGCGCCATGGATGAATGATGACCTCCTAAAACTACAAGAAGAAATAAATGATCTGTATCAGTTCAAACGTCAATATCCTGAACTACTCATTGATGAATGTATAAATGACAAATTGATAAAGAGAAGAAATGTACAGCACAACTCGAAAAGAAAACATATTGAAAACAGACTATCGAAGACTAAAAACCCAAAAAGAGAAATCTGGCAAGTAATTAGAGAGGAGACCAACAAAAAAAACCCAGAACATATCTGGAACATAGAAGACCCCCACATAAAAGCTCCAGTAGAAATAAAGAATATACCCGATTTCATAAATACACACTTTACAAATATAGGAATAGCACTACTTCAAAAAAATACTCCTGACTACATAAATGCCATGACCCACCTCAATAACGAAATAGGTAATATACACGAGTGTAATTTCGGCCATGTAAATACTATAGAACTAACTAAAACAATTAAGAAGAAACTGCGTAACTCAGAAACAAAAGATGTATATGGCATAACCGGAAATCTCCTCAGTAAAACAATCGAAAATGAAATGCTAGCACATCTACTGGCATACCTAATAAATAAAATTTTTGAAAATGGGTCATACCCTATTAGCCTAAAAAGAACTCGACTGTGTCCTATCTACAAGGGTAAAGGAGAAAAAAATCTAGTAAACAACTACAGACCAATAACGATTGTGCCCACTATATCCAAATTAATTGAGTCAATAATATCAGAGTTCTTGATGAATCACCTAGAAACAAATAAAGCCCTAACAAACGCGCAACACGCCTATAGAAAGGGTAGATCAACAGCATCTGCAACCTTAGAACTAACAGAACAAATAATTGAACACCTCGACAAGCGCCAGAAAACGGCAGCGATATTTTTAGACCTTTCGAAGGCATTCGATAGTATAGACCATAAACTACTAATGAAGAAAGTAAATAAATATGGTATAATAGGTAACGAAGCTAGAATCGTAGAAACATTTCTAAAAGACCGAAATCAAACAGTGGAAATAACAAACAATGGAAACAAAATTAGATCACATCCGATATGTGTGCCTAACATCGGAGTGCCTCAGGGATCCGCTCTAGGCAATACACTGTTCCTAATATTTATGAATGATCTGGCAAATCTACCTATAGATGGCAAATTTATAATATACGCCGATGATACAACAATAATTGTACATGGTGAAAATAAAGAGGTTGTCACTGAAAAAATTTATAACACGATGAACATGGTGAGTGCATGGTTTAAAAACAATGGTCTCAACTTAAATGCGGATAAAACCAATATAATATTTTATAATGGCAAAACAGCAAACTCAGAGCGGATAGCAATTGAACTTCCCGATGGAGAAATTTTAAATACCACCAATTGTGTCAAAATGCTGGGATTTCAAGTTGACAGCGCTCTCACATGGAAGACCCACGTAGATACGGTGTGCGAAAAAATGTCTACCGGAATCTATGCCCTGAAACAACTGCGACCATTAATATCGAAGGACTACCTACTACAGTGCTATTACGCCTATGTGCATTCAATCCTAGCATACGGGATAATACTATGGGGAAGCTCAACTGACTATGAAAGAGTACTAAAAATGCAGAAAAGAGCTATCAGAGTGATTGTCAAAGGGGGATTCAGGGACACGTGCAGGGATCATTTCAAAACACTAAAAATAATGACATCTGTATCCCTATACATCTTTGAGACTATAATGCACGTTCGTGAAAACCTGTCCACTTTTGAAAAACTCGGAGATTCCGGACGAACTACACGTTTTCCTAATGATCTCAGAGTCAGCCCACACAATTTAGCCCTTTCGAATAGACTGCCGAGAGTCATGGGTAAAAAGTTGTACAATAAATTACCGGAAAATTTAAAATCAGAAACTAAACATAATGCCTTTAGAACAGGTTTAAAAGAACTTTTATTAAGTAACACGATCTATAAAATCAATGAGTTTATGCCTCAAAAATACGTGTAATGAATGAATGGTCGTAATGAAATGGAGATGAGTGACTGTGTGTGAAATTGGTGGTGAATGGTTTGATTTTCGTCAAAATAACATGGCCCCTTTACAGCCATACAATATCTGTGATTGTATAACTGTAGCTTTTTATGTAACCATTGTATTTGTATAGAATAAAAATTGTCTCTGTTTTTCCATGTATAATATTGACTAGTCGAACTTGGCGTATGGTGATACATCTTTTATTTTTGTATTTCTCTACAAAATGTTTGATGAGTAAATGATTATCTATCTATCTATCTAAACCACTAAATGTGCGTCAGGAATTTGGTTGCCCATGAAATTAATTAAATCATTTAAAAATATGATGAAAAAGATGGGACCCAATATAGATCCCTGGAAAAGATAAACTAGATTTAGAGACCAACTTATCTTTGCCATTATCAAAATATTATGTTCACACATCGACATACTCCTGATTAGTTGATCATATGCAAATATAAGTTTGTATTAACAACAAAAAAAAAATTGGGGAGATGTAATTTCAAATTTATAGCTTTCGGATTTTTACCTTTACTTGTGATATCTTCTTGCCAAATTTCATGATTCTAAGTCAACGGGAAGTACCCTATCGCTTTTGGTTCCATTGCATTTTCATACAAATATGCGGGAAAATGCGACATAACCGGCCATATTTTTTGATTGCGTATACTAAGTTTTGTTGATTTTTTGACGGCTACATGAGGTTGCAGATCTGAGTATTTGGTATTAATTTCAACATGATTCGTCCACGCGTTTCTGAGATATAGGTCTTGACAGACAGACTGATGGACAGACAGACGGACCACAAAGTGATTCTATAAGGGTTCTTTTTTTCCTCTTGAGGTACGGAACCCTAAAAATATGAACTTCAGTGTGTCAAAGGTCGAACTTTCAGGCATTACGTTTGCAAATACGGATACATGTTCGTGACATATTATACCGACATCATTACAGGGTTTTGCAATCCTAAAGCCATATGTATTTCTTTATTTGTTTAATCTGTTTCTGAAAGACAGATTACGGAACCCTGATTGAGAGCAAATTCCACGTACCTACTTACATGTTTGTACAAAATTGAATTTGGTTTATATTTCCATCAGTATAAATTAAAATTGGAATAAAACAAGGGAACTTGGTGCTGCCATCCTGTACAAGGTGCTATCGCAGCGCTGTACATAACTCTAATGTTGTAACCTCATGGTGTATAATTATAATTTAGATTTTTAAATAATTAGTTTTAAATAAATTTTAGTAAATTACTTAAAAATAATTGGATCAAGCTTTAAAATTGCTTTAACCACAGTTCATAAATCTATTTGTTAAACAATAATTCCTATGAAAAATAATTATAAGCGTGTAACCAGCAGTATCCATGCGCGAGGTTACATTCGCGCATAAAAATATCCTTCGTATACCTTACTCAAGCGTAGGACTTGGAATTAGCTTGATGCTGGACGAAAAGAAAGGGGAAACGCGTGTACAAAAACAAATGTACAAAATGGCGGACATAATTTTATTGTCATCATATTTAATAAATATTTTAAAACTCGGCTCTGTTTTACTGTAGCTTAATTATTTATGTACCGTATGACAGGATGTCACACGAATCGATGATATACCAAAACCCGGGTGTCGGTAACATCAATATCAACCCTTATAATGTCAGTTTTAGCGATTGTCAGGAAATGTGCTACCTTTATTCTAAAACTACCACAATTCATTAACGAATCAATGAACTACGCTGAAATTATAGATAGATAACATAGAATATATCATTGCTAATTTATGATGACAATAAGTACCACAAACATTTAGTTAGTATAATATTAATTATGGCGAATAATCGAAAAAATATCATAATCAAATGACCTCATTTCTCGATCTCGCTATAGATATTAAATTCGTTTTACTAAAAAGCTAAAAACTATTTTGAGATTTATTATCAGCATGCTAGAGAGTTGCTTGGCGCAATTAAAAAAAATGAGTTGAGTATTCTTTTGTCATCCACATACTTTAGGTACTTTAGTGTACTTGTAGTTCGTATGATTTGAAGATAACGAGTGCGCACAAGAGCTAAATACGGACCGAACACACGGGTTGGAAACAAAATGCGGTAACAAAGAGAATTCCCGCTGTTTATGCATCGGCCCGTCATCTAGTAATGAAACTGTGGCCACTACCCGACCACTCCACTCACAAGCGTTGTGCAACCTGCCCTCATTTGTTTTAGTTATTTTTGTAACTGAATATTACCATTTTTTCGAAAATTATCAACCACAAAATTTGCTAGGTTTATACGGATATTAGTATACTTTATGTATACTTGGGTAGCAACCAGATTGTGACTTGTGATAGAAATGCTGCCTTTGTGATAGAAATACCACAAAATCCCAATAGATGAAGTTACTTCATAAATTATGTACCTACGTACGTATGTTCTTATAATTTTATATTATAGGTAATTGTAAAAATTATTATAGGTACCTACGTACTTACATATAATTTTATGTTACAACATTATAAGTAACGCACCATATCTACTTAAAACTGGTTAATTTGGTGTCGAATAGAAACGTTATCTTGTATTCGTGATGTGGTAAAGTAACCGACCGAATTGTGATACGATAACTGATAATGATAACGGTAGTCTACGTATGTAGGTACCTAATTAAACACAGGAAGCAGGTATAATTTAGCTTTTAATATCCTCATATTATGAGGGCATCATATCGTATTTTATGAAGTTTAAAACAAACATTAAGGCGATGACGGTGCTATATGGAATATAGACATTATTAGTCATATTTGATCGGTGTTGCGACATTTTCTATTTACTTTTTAATGAGTTTCGACGATTCTACCGGATCGTGTGATTTGAAACCAATCAAACTTTTTCGTGTTATCCAACATCGGTACCTACTCTACGATATCCTTATATCTACTTAGATATAATAAAGATACACAGAGGTAGTATGTATATGTATATTATTACAATTATTATGCAATGCTTAGAAGTTCCTGTGAAGAATTTCATGTTCGGTGGTGTCCAAAGTAAAAACAGGAGAAAGTCGACTATATCGAAAAACAAAGGTCTTCTCTACGAATCATGATCAGAAGATCAGTTAGGATCCTACAAAGTAGTTCGATTTTGACAATAAACAGAGATGCGAATAAACCAAAAATAAATAAAAAATTTATACTTTAAGGTAATATGTTTTCTGAAAAAATATTATTTAACTAGGTATCTACTTATATTACCTACTACACATTTACCTATTACCTATTCACGCTTTGGTAGAGACCTAATTTTTTTTATGACTTTCTTAAATATTTTTTCTTACCACTTAAGTACTTACAAATAAAATAGTCTTTGTTTACCTAGATAATGTTAAAAAAACACATACCATCAGTCTAGCATGAGGGTTCCTAACCGTAGGATAGGTATATGCTACTTTACGACTTTCGGCCCCAAGAATATTCGAGCCCACGAACTTCGACTCAACAAATATTCGAGTATATGGCATTCGACCCCACGAATATTCGAGCCAGCACTCATCGATAGAATTAACTTCGATCCCGTGAGGTACACTCATTTGAAATGTTAAAAGTTAGTTTCGGTTTAATTACAATTGTTCCGTGTATGTGCCAGCCAACCTACTTATGCCAGGTGTCTCTTTTCTCCTCCCATCTCATAACTTGAATAGCATACAAAATGATTTCCCCACAGTGCAACGCAGGTAAAGACTTGATTGATAGAATTCTGCCTTTGAATGACCATTGTGCACACGTACGGCGACTGACGCCTACCTTACCGTTCGTCCGTAGCGTGCATAGTGCAACGCGTTGACATGAATAGACGTCCGACGGCGTTGCATGCGGTGTCATGTATGCAGTGTGACGTCAAATGAAACTCGATTCGAACTACGCCATTTCACCGAATCATTGGCTCGCTACCGTAGAGTAGCATCAGCGAGATTGCATGTCTCACTCAATTTCACACTAATATTATCTCTACGGAATAGATCGAGCGAGCATACCTTTTGAGAGTCGGGAATGTTACCGTGCATGCATGTAATGCAATGCATTGTTTGCTTGAAGTTGCCTACATAATATTGTGAGAGCATTTTGTACTGTAATTCGATTGCCTATTAAAGCGCTACTATGGGTTAATATAATAAACGCTCAAACTAAGTCAATTTAAATTGAGGTTGAGACCGTTATCTATTTAAATGCACGGTAAAATTCCAATAAGTTTACATTTCCATGCTTAATCATTTTAAAATTGTATTTGGAATTTTCATTGTTATTATTACTATTTCATTACTATTATTTTTAACCGACTTCCAAAAAAGGAGGATAACCTCCTCCTACGGAAACATTTCCAACAGTTTTATACCTATTTATGAAACATATTTCAGCTGACATACCGATATGTCGACTTGATCCTACACGATATCAACGGACTGTGGCTGTTTTCCCTTGGGACAGTCGAAATAATGACGTCGCAATACTGGGTCGTTCGGTTGGACTCGTAGGCTGGACGTGACATGGTCCGATAGAAGAAAATCTAAAAACATTTATTAAAAAATCGAGCTATATATTTTAGTACCTACCTCTTCTTATGATAGACCAAACCCGCGTTTGGTCCCAATCTCACCTGATGGTAAGTATAAATAATCATATAATACATATAAATCAATACCTAATTAGCCACAGTAAAAAAATTAAAGATTATTATGGACAAAACAGTCGGTACTCAGACTAGCATACATATCTGAATATCAAAAATATGACTATTACGTAAAACCCATAAACTAATTGTTAGAGTATATCCGCCGCCGTATATTACTTTTTAATCCTGTTCAAACGACTGCGAGGAACGTGGACCTAATGAAAACATTCCCGGATAGGCTTCGGTTTCGTTATAGGACTTTTGCTTCCATATGAGAACTACATACATTTTATCAGTTTGTGGAGTCAACTAAGCTTTGTGGAAACGATTTCGTACGAGTATTTATGTAGTCGTTGTGCGGTATCCTGCGCGTAACGAGTTTAGAACTTATCTGAGGCCTAATTATTATAGTTAAAAGCGCCCGTGGGCTTCGGTTACATTTTATAAAGTCGGCAGACGAAATAACGATTATGAGCGTTCGCGGTCGAGCGAGCGGCTTACCGCCCACCGCTTAACTTCCTAAGTCTGCCAGACTCACACAATTACTTCCACGATCGCTTAATAAGGCGACCTGCAGGAGCATTCAGAGGATTTTTAAGATTTCCCCTCGCAATTGTCCGCTTTCATAAATGAACTTCGTTACACGTACGCTCTCGCTTTAATCCTCGCAATAAACGTAACAGGACGTTCCGTTATTGGAATTGCTTTTACAAAAATACTGCGTTGTTACCTTTACGAGCAGACTATCGAATTCAATATGGAGTTATTTTTAATCGGGCTAATAACAATATAGACGAAAACACATCAAGCGTAACACTTTGGACTTTTTACCATTGAAACGTAAGAGATCAAGAGTTTTAAACGTTCTTCGAGACAGAGATGGTAGAAGTCAAGGAAGAATCGTTATTTTAATATTATTCGCATTTAAAATGTTTTGGGGCCAATTGTTTAAAACTAGTAGTTACCTATTTAACTACCTCAAGGTGTTTCCAGACTATATATATCTCTCACTTTTCCTTCAATTTAAAGTGCCTTTAGTAATCTTAATAGACCGGATAGCGTTTCACCTTCGATCTCAACTCGGCTCTACATAATTGCAAAGCCGTTACTTGATCTGTGGGTCGGGCCCGGGGGTTTGATTGTTGTTTGCTAAAATCTTAGATATCGAGGGCTTGAGGCGGCCGCGTCCTGATTGTCTGGAGACGACCCCTCGTGCTAACGAGCTAGTCGCAGCCTCCCCTTTGCACTATGCCGCAACAAGCGCCTCGAACATCTACTTCTGCATTTTAGCTTCTTGATCGCATTTTATTACTCAATGTTTATAAGGAAACAAAAAGTATACTGTTGATTTTTCAAACAAGGCGAAGGAAGCAGGAATGAAGCAAACTTGGAACAATTAAAAAATTACAAAATATGTATTTTTGGCTTAATTGCAGATTCATCTAAGTTTATCTAAATCGTAAATCTAAATACATTTTTGAGAATAAATACCTAGACGTAACGTTTGGTCGCCAACTAGCATACTTTACATATGGTACGTAGGCAGGTAAGCCAAAATTATAAACTATACATAATCTTCCGGTTTAATATATTATTTTGATAAATACCCGTTTATTCATAGTTGTTACTAATATATATTTTGAAAAATATGATGCAATGACACATCCTAAAAAACATTGTAAGTATCCATATCTACTTACATCATATGTATAAATTTAAAAAAATCGCAATCTAGTGTCTTTACCTTTCCCAGTATAATTAATTTACACAGAATGTATAAGATACGTATGTGTGTGGCCGAAGCAGACGACAATACTCGTAACTTTTCTATTTCCTAGACTTTGAGTGCAGTAGAAACACAGCAAGTGTTCCTGATCCCTTCAAATCGCTCACGTGGATCAAAATAATGTCCATCCGTCGAGTACAGTTTTCATTGTCCTCCTAGAACACCAGTTTATTGCCTGCGAAACCAAATAGCTCCCTTTATGGCAGTTTTATATCTGCCCCGATTATTGCGGCGGGTGCGACGGCGAAGCGTCTCAACCGGCGAGGCTCGATGGCGATATCATACGGATACTCGATTTCCATAATATTATCTATATTCTGAGATCTACTTCAGGAATACGTTGACATATTATGTAAAGTTTTTCTTTAGAATATTTACAAAAATAAATTACATTCACTAGTAAATATGCAAGCTTTAAATAACTTTACCTAAATGATAATAAATATTAATTGATAATAGCTATATATTATTTAACAATAAATATTATATTGCAAGCTTTATTACTACATTACAAGATTAAACCTACCTACCTACCTATAGAAACACCAGCCAAATATTGCAGTATGCTATACAATTCATTTGTTTAGAGTATTTGATTATTAAAATGTAATTATCGACTATGTATTAATTATACACAATTAATACACATACCTATTCCCTCAGTATCTAGAGGTAGAGAAGGTGGAGCGCCAAATGTATAATATTAATATTCTCACACAGTTTAAAAATTAATAAGTAGTAGATTAACTCAATAGTAGGTGCCCTTTATAATTGTTAAATACGAATAGAATAGATACTATTGCAAGCCTTTAAATAATATCACAATCTTCTACGATATTTCTTTTATGACCTTTTACGATACAACGAGACAATTTCATATTTCCCAAATGAATAGATATGTATTTCCCGTTTTCTGTGCTCTACTTTTCAACTGAGATTCCATCATTAAACAATGTTCCACGCTAAGCCACATAAATATGTAAATGAACACACACCTACCTAACCGACCTGCAATGTGACCGTAAATAGTATGTAACTTTGTAGTAATAAGTAGACTAGAGGCACGTGCACTGTACAAGGAGGATGAAATGAGGCGTGTTGGGTAGCGCACGACGCAAATGCCGGAAGTAATGTCAAAGCTTTCATTGTTTCCGAGCGACCGGCGCGCGCGCCGCCCGGACAAGTGAACATTCTTCCCTGCATTGTGCACTGATTTTAATTGAACGGAAAAGAGAACTTATGGACTACGAGCAATACGTTTTCTATTTTCTGTAAAGGAATTTCATGTAAAATTCGGTCGAGCGAATTTCTTTCTTCCATTGATCAATAAAGATACACCCTAACTTTCTATATTGGTGCACAAATCTCAAATAATATACTTATAGGTACAAGTTCCCTAAAAATTGAATTGTAAGTAAATGTTAAGCACACTTTTTATTTTTAGAAAATCGGAGACCTTGTAGAACCAATTTTAGTTCTAAAGTTTACCGAGTGCGAAAAAAATTGCTTATTCATTGAATCACCTCGCAAGTTCGTGAGAAAATCAAATCTTCTACTCGCTTAGAAACTTTTATAGCAAGGGTTTTTAAACTCCGGTAACGCTGTCGTCGTAAATACTGGTATAATGTAAGACGACTTTTTAAAAATATTACAATATTTTTAAAAAGTCGTCTTACATTATATAAATAATTTTACAAAATTTCACAATGCTGAACAAAGCCCAGCGTTGGGTCAAAATAAATACGACATTCTTTGTAAATAAATACATTTCCTTCCCTGGAAGTAACTTCGGTGTGACATAACTATAGATAACTGTAGTCCTGACTACAGTTATCTATAGTTATGTCACACCGACAACTATTAGTTTATAAAAACCTCCAAAAAGTCACTAATAATATAATATACCTAATATCATGACACAGCAACAGCATGACAAGCCTACCGTGGATAAGTAACTTAAAAAGAAATATATCTTTATCTTAAAGATGGTAAATCTCAAAGCATTTACAGCTGTTTCCACTACTGTGATATATATATATATATATATATATATATATATATATATATATATATATATATATATATATATCCACTGCATATGGTTAATCCATCTGCTTTCTGTCTCTGACGAACCTTTATCTATTTACTGGAAGTCGACCCAATTTAGCCTCAACCCCGCTATTACCCGGGCCCTTCGACAGCACAATAAAAATGATTTATAGAGAGCGTCGAGATCGGCCGCTCAAGAATATAATACGACTTTATTTATTGCGAGCGAAACTGATAATAAACATCTGGGTGGCACTGATTTATATTTGAACAACTAATCATTGGAAACAATCAGCCCCGGATCTAGGGGGGGGCAAACCGGGGCACCTGCCCCGGGCGGCAGTTTCATGGGGCGCCAAAATCATCATCACGTCATGTAAAATGTAGCAAGATTAGAGATAAAAAATGCTGAACCCTAAAAATTTAAAAGATGTGAAGTCTATCGTCGTTCCTGGTTATATGTACTTACGATGATAGTCATCATTTAGGATATTTTTTAATAAGATTGTTTCGATTAGAATATATAATTTTTTAAGATTGGGGGCGCCACTCTAGGAAACTAACTACGGTGCTATTCCAGGAAATTTATCTCAAATGCTGGAGAGAGGGGCGCCACTACCAAGTTTTGCCCCGGTTCGAAATAATCCTAGATCCGGGGCTGGAAACAATTGCTATCAAATTCACTTTTATATTCCGTCTGAAGTAGGAACCTACTGTGCTACCGGCTATACCTTTGGAATATCTACTGCCTGATTTTATTAATTTTTACAGTCGTATTGGTGAACTAATATCATATCCATTGCAACGGTTCTTTTATTGTCGTCTGTATTTAATTTATCGTCCATTTTTCCACGGTTCATTTTACACATTATCTCCATACTTATTTATCTATCCGGGTGATTAACTGAAAGTTCCCGACCACAAGTTATTTTCCTTGTCCCGTTTATATTAAGACTCGGCCTTCGATTTCTATACGTTTTGTAGCCAGAGAGACGTAGTCCTTGCTTTTCCTTCGACATGACTCGGCTTTCGGCCTCACAATAATTTTTCGGCCGATGCCTTTGTATTCTAATTGGACTCTGTGAACTCTAGCTTAGATTAATCAGAGCTATGAAAAGCGCAGAATAGGAATATATTCTCAATATTACAAATCATAATCATTCTGCCCGCCTATACTGTCCACAATTCACAGTAAGAAAAAATTTAGATTTGTATTGATTAATTTTCTTCGTATTATCACTCGAATAACTATGACTTTGCATGCTACGGTTTAAGTTACCATAGTTTATGTGCACTTGGAACACTTTATAACCACATACTGTGGTTTCTAATTGCCTAATAATGTTTAAAACTGTTTATTATACGGGTATATAAAGTAGATGGAGTATTGTTAATGTTTTGTCCAGTTTCCGCTCAGCCGGGAGGGGTGCGGCGCGTGTAATTTTCAGATTAGTTTGTTCAGTAAGCGAGCCAGCGCGCCGCGCCACCGCCAGCCGCCCGTGGCACAAATGTGTGGTCAATAATGGCCACAAGTCGCCTTTGCCGTGTTTCATATTTGCTTTTTATTTTATTTTTATTCTACTAAAATTGGATATTTAATTAAACACACCTATATTTTATTTATTTATTTATTTTATATTTTCATTGAAGCGTATTTGCTACGACGACGCACGCAGCGTAGCACAGGCGTAGCCGATACTTCTGAGAACACCCATACCGTAGAGACAATTACATATTCTTAGGGATACCGTGCCTACTATCCTACTACAACATAAGTTGTAAGATCTTACGAAATATTTTTAGTAAGTCTTCACTTACACTGTTTTAAAACTTTAAGCAACCTTCTACAATATACGAGTATCTTGTTCTATAATAAACATATATTCTTTTCTGCTCATTTCCTACCATCGTATAGTTTTAGTTGCATTGCATCTAAAAATGTAGGTAGGTATGTACTCTCTCGCTAAAACCCAGTCGATCTCCTTTAAAAGCTAAGTTAATTCAAGGAATACCTTATTGTATACCCCTGTTTTCTTTTCTCATAAAATATTTACGTAATAAAATCAGATAAATGTTCCCACAAAGTAGAAAATCCTTCGCTATGAGGTCGAGACATTAATTTGAAGCAAGCAATAAAGGGGCAGCGAGATGTCTTCACCGCGGCGGGCGCGCCGACGACGACGCGACGACGGCCGCCGCGTGGCGTAGCGGCGGCGGCGGCGGTGCGCGCCCCGCACGTTGACGCTCTTAAACGCAGCTCTATAAATTTCGCAATAAAAACTCCGCTACCCAAACATTACGGCAAAATAAACCTTCCATCGACCATCTAAAATACAATGTCGAACCCAAACCACGCGAGCGAGATGTGCACTTTCGCAAATGACGGTAAACGAGGAAATAATTTACTTTGATATGATTCTCCTTCCGTTAAACTTAGCTAAGCGAAATTGCGGTTTAGCCCCTTGTTGGAAGGTTCAAACTCTAACTAGCGAAGTGAAGCTAAATACAATTTTTGGCAATTGATTTTAGCTAGGAGATTAACGCCGTGGCTTTAGCATCCCTGTCGTAAAATGTAAGCGAGCCTTATTCAATTAAATTCGGCGACATTATAACGATCTTAGCCAGCCGATTAAGAGTATACGATGACAGACAGGGTGTGTCCTCATTTATTGTGTTGTAAGGATCATCATCTAACTAAGCAGGGATTGCTCGCGTTGTTTATTTCGCTATGTATTTGCGTAACTGGTGTTCAAACTGAAATTTCCCACGCTTATGCTGATTAGGTCGGCTCGTGAATAATGTTCGGTGTGTTGATTAATAGAATACCTACTCAACACGCAAACTGGCATACCTCCTGACAAACATGTATTATCGAATCTATGAATATTTCCTGCATATAAGTTGTCTAGATACTTCACTATAGCATAATTTTTACAAATATTGTTCTATTTTCGAAAGTATTGCAGTTGTATGGTCAAAATCTAAACTTAAACAAAACTGCTCAATCACCCAATATGTTACATCGCGTAAGATTGAGAGGAATATGATTGTTCAACGACGAAATTTTATTGAATTCAGCACACTTCAGAATCAACTGAACGAATTACTGAACAAGTATAAAATAATAAAGTTACAAAATTGAAAGTGTTAAATAAGTGATATAAACTTTAACACTGCGTATAGAAAGAAATTTATTCGGGTTAGAAAGGTAGATCCTCCCCAACTGAATGGACACACCTTGAAATAACATCACTCCATTACTCAGGGCGTGTTCATCCTCGTGAGAAAAAGGCTTGTTGGTCTCAAATGACTTAACTCCATTTTGAGTCCTAAACCCCTAAAAAACTTAAGACGTCGTACCAAAAATTCGCAATGAAATACTACGATATCGCTCTAAGCTATAAGGTCGGCTTTGTACAATAAATAATCCAGTATATTAAAATGTAATTCTTTGTAAAATAAAGAGTTTATCTATCTACGATAAAATTGATATCTAAACAATTATTAATTATAAAATGTGTGCCCGATTTTGTAATGATTTTTATGAGTATTGTTGAAGTTTAGGAGAAAAAGACGCTATGTAAAATAATTTTTCGCTTCTCACTTTCGAGTTTCACTTACTTCGGTAACACAATGTAAAGTAGCATAATGAGGTGACTATTGAAGAAAAAAATTTAAAACTCTCAGACTACTTAGTTAAATAAACCCCGAGAATTACGAGTACATTTACGTACATACATATTGATCAATCAGTTTTACGGGTATACTTATTTTGGCAAATAGAGAAATACAGTGGAATTGTATTATCGAAAACATACTGTGAAGCCAATAGTCTACTTGCAGCGCAACGGACAATTGTTGTAATTTGCGGACGAGCGAGCAATTCCTAATCGATTGTGACCAGCTCGCACTGAGCGGGACAATCTACCTCTGTTCCATAATAGTTACACGCTGCTGATACCCTGTAGGCCCCAGCCTCCTGCACGATACGAATTTCTCTCGTAGCCGTAATAGCCCATCGCTGAGCTTATTACCAGACGCCATCTATTGAGAACGGCTTTACACGGAAATCCCGAATAGGTTGTCTGCGCACGGCTAATATACTTACAGCATATTTTCTACTTTTATTGTGTAGTTTAAAAGGTTTTCATGTAGGTACGAGTAAGCAGTAGGTAGTATTTTATGATAACAAAAAAATGATAATAGCAGAATTGTTTTGCGAGACAATTGCATATTCTTGAACAAATTTGCAGTTTTTTTGATGGAAAACTATAAAGTTATATTCGATAGTATACCACTTGCGAGTTTGTGTAAAATAAATGATGTACTCTATTTCTACCTTATAGTATAGATTATATCTATTAGACGTAGTTAGTAGGTCCCTAAAACAATAGCCGTAAAATTAATTACAAACTTTTTAACTTTCGAACTTCCTTAAATAAAAATGCCTCACATATTTCAGCTAAACTTTTATTTTAATAAAATGATTTGGTAAGAATCTAATTAACAATAAATAATCTATCAATCCTTGTAAATATAAAAATATTCTTATAGTGTTATATTTCCAAACAATTTGAGCCTTAATAAGTAAAAGGAGAGCAAATACTAATTAAAGTGTTGGGAAGTTAGGTTGTTGCGGCATCCGCGGTCAGGCGGCATCTCCCTGCAAACTTTTATCCTATAGGGGCCGGAACCAACTTGGAAACTAAGGAAATGGTCCGCTACCAGACGACCACTTAGCCTGACGTATGCCGTGATAGATTGCAGGGCTGTTTGTGCACTAACGTAGGTTTAAAACTAAATTAAAGCGACTGACAGTCGCCTCAGGCTAGAGCCGAGCTTTTTGCATATTTGTGTGGAAGCGAACCGGACACAATTACAGGCAGCCATCGGCCACACTGACCGTTGAGGAAGGATATACTTTTCACTGTAATGGAAGAGCTCTCTCATTAATGTGGTCCGGCGACTGCATCTGTGCTCTCTATTGCACTACCGCTTGAAACCGTGGGGTTTGTAAGTTGCAAGGCACTGACAAATAAATAGCTTTGAATCGTGCGCCCTATATTACCAGCAGTATTGCTTTCTTATTGTATAATCAAGTAATTCAAATTACAAACTCATAGAATGTTAAAAAATCAAGAAGAAAAAAACAAGAACAATCATTTGAAAAGCCAGAAACTTATATATTTAATCATTAAAAACTCATTTGTTTCCTTAAAATAATATTTATCTGTGCTCAAAGCTGCGGCTCAAAGGAATCAAAGGCATAGAAAAGGAAAGCTCTTTAGAGACAGTTCAGCAGAGCTCTAACATTTTTATTCCGGCGCACGATCCACTATCCTAGTTTTATTGTAGTGGCTCTCATGTGGAAGCCAATACACAACGCGCGGAGTGGTTAATGCGCCGACCGTAATATCAATAAAGAGGGAGGGAAGGAGTTGGGAGGAACACCTGTCTCCTCCACCAGCGCCTCCGTGTCGACTTTCCTGCGATACTTAAAATATGGCGTGTCATCTTCCCGGCTCAGGTTACTCGTTTGTACAACGAGATTTGTTCGACGGTTGTTTCGCTAAAATTATTTTTGTAATACGAGTCTTTGACAATTTGTCGAAAGTCCGAAGGCGTTTTGTTAGGAGCTGACCTGAAAAGGATACCCTCGAATTTGTTAACATAATAAGAATGATGAATAGTCCCGTCAATTTATTTATTATTGATTATGAATATATTTTTCTACCTTTCTCATGTCTCATATATTTGTCATAGTGAACGAATACTGGTAAACATAAATATATAAATTCTTCAACAAATAATCATCAGTAAGTACCAATTTAAAATAATTGGTACTTACTAAAACACTGGAAAAGACGAATTCATTGAAGATATTTAATAAAAAAATATGGTGAAAAAAATATGGATGTACGAACTACAAAAAGTTTAGGTACTTTAAATTTAGTGATATTGAACAATGGAAACATTTTCCCAATAAAAATACTCATAAAATAATGAACACATTATAAAAAGGAAAGTTCAAAATCAATTTATTCTATTTCTCGGCGTTCCCCATTGTTTTCTATTTGTTCTCATGGCTGTATTGTTTGCCTATTTAAATATGTGTCAGAGATTTCACCCCTGTAGAAGGGGTGATAAAAGCCTGCAATGTCAACACGCTGTACAAAAGTAATCTCAACAGTTTTCTTTTCCCCTGTTCTTTTCCCGAGGCGTGGAAATTTTCGCGGTTGTTGAACTAAAGGGTTATTTTAGCGATCGAAATTCGAGATCCTTTTTATTTTAAGGATTGGCGCTACTAACTTTAGCAAAAATATAGGGTACTTGAATAAAGTTTCTTTTATGTTTTTTGCGTCACGTTTTTTCTACAGCTTTTCAGCTTTTTCTGCTGTTAGCTGTACTACCAAACCCAATCTACAAAAATCATAGATTGTTACGACATACGGAGTAAGGATTTATATTCCTATTTTGAAATCTCTATATTTTCGTAGTAATAATTATTAGTGAACCAATAGTCATTGTTATTAGTCTTCACATCAAAAAACAATTCAATCATTTTCGTACTTCCTAAGGATTTTTATATGAATAAAAAATAATAAACAAGGGAAAAATTCTGCAACTATGCCTGATGCCTATTTAAAATCAAGTAATCTGGGAGTATAAAGTAATCTAAAGACAGTGTCAGCATATGAATGCAATACATACACAAAGCTTGATTATGTAGGTAGTATCAACAGCAGAAGCAGCGTTGGCTTGTCATAGTGACACAAGCACGGCGTCAGTGGCCGGCAAAGGCCTGACCACAATGAGGCCGCGCGAGTGTGTTGTGCTCCAGCGAGCCACGGCTTATTTACCTAGTGCCACTACATGTACATTGTAACCTAATTTATTGCGAATAGGTATCTATCCATGCAACATAAGTACATGAAAGCATACTAATTCGGACAAAAGTAGCCATCACCTTTGTACTTAGTTTACTCGTTACGTTACGTTTTGATGCTGACTCGTAGAATTTATTGGTTGTATTTTATTTAGTAGTTACTTTGGTTTGTTTTATTGATTACAATACAGAAAAAATATCCTTTATTTTTCAACCATAAATACAGAGTTTTATCATCTCCCCATTTTAATATTCGGCAACGTATGAAATTAAGCTTATCGCTCAGGCTACGCCACACGGTGACACCTGGTAAATAGGTCACTCGTTGCACAAAAGGATGCGTTTCCATGTACCACGCAACAATTTGAACAGTTCAATAAGCAGATATATATTTAATCACTTACGTATATAATATACGTAACGCCATAATTCGTGAGTAAATATATCCCAGCTTTGTGATTTGTGATATATCTAGTTTATAAAATTCTGCTGTAATGTAATACAATAACTCTACTACAGTTTTTGTACAGCAAGAGATCTTCTTACAAAATATTAATGCATACTCTACAACGAGATAATTTCGCTTACCCTCTGGTAAATTACCATGAAATTTATCACAGCGTAATTAATCGCTAAATGCAAATGCTTAAAAATAACTCGGCTA
The DNA here is from genome assembly GCA_963506565.1 of Tachystola acroxantha. Classification (NCBI taxonomy): domain Eukaryota; kingdom Metazoa; phylum Arthropoda; class Insecta; order Lepidoptera; family Oecophoridae; genus Tachystola; species Tachystola acroxantha. The sequence goes on from OY735874.1 coordinate 9,628,795, forward strand.
CATCCAATTTAAGTTTAATTTTCGAACCATAAATTCGGTTTAGCTCCCCGGAGCGGCGCGAGATTGAGTCGTGGGCTCGCCGCGAAATTGCAACCAACATTTTTATTCCTTTGTAGTGTTGGAAATTTTAAGAGAGGATCCTTTCAGTCTTTGTAATTTGTAACTGGGTTTGATTGTCTACCGACCGATGGAGCCGCAGCGCCGTTCTGTGCGGTCGAGAGGCGATTGTGAAACCAACTTACGAATTGTTTCCGTTTGTTACTCAGAGACTCTTAGGTCGGATATTAAAATTTTGAAATAGAAAAAGCATGCAATGAATTATAGAAAACGAGGTATAATTTTACAGAAACAAATATTAAAAGTAGACAATACAAAATAACTAAAGACAACGAGCTGCTTGTCTAATCTCGATTACGAAAATCACAGCTAAGGCTATATTGGTCATATTGCATGAATTCTTCTCTAAACATTTCCTATCTCTTTTGTTTTAAATACTGTAAAGTAAAACTTTTCCTTAGATCTTTAAAAGGCAGTATAAATAAAGGTTATATTTATGGGATTATATTCTTTTAATAATGCCTCAGCATATTATCAATAAGTGACATTAGAAGTTTTAGAAAGAGCTCATTAAAGATTAATCCTGCAATGATTCGCGGCAGCGGTCCTTCAAATATTTTTCTATTCCACGAGCAGATATAAAAGTTCTCGGTAGGTAACATTTTAAAATTTAAATTTTAAGACGAAAAGACACATTTTTATAGAGAAGCAGAATTCAAATTCAAAAAGCCTTAAAGAAAATTCCTAGCACGATATGCAAGAGCAACATTGTCGTAACACATGAGTTAACTCTCAGCAGCAGCATGCCATTTAAATATGAATATGTCGTTGGCGCAACTCGGATAAGTTGACTAATGCTAATAATCTGCGATTTTTCCGCGCATCTGCCCCCGCCCGGATGTAACGCAGTCGCACCTTGCTTCGTTGCAATTAAGGCTTCAGTGCACACGCGATGTAAGCACATCGCTTCACTGATGCCTAGCAACTTTCAACTAACAAGCATAGTATTACTTACTCAAGCTACAAGAGTTTGCAAGACTTTTTAAAAGAATATTATCTGTCTGCCCTTTCGTTCTGATTGCATTCTAGATTCGATTATATTTCGACGAAAGTTGTTCATCGTACATACACTTTTTTGAATCTCGTCTCATTAGAGTGGTATTTTATTACAAAGTTTAATCTAAACCATTGGGAGTGTTTGGCTACATGTTTGTCAAAAGTTATTAATCCGCATCATATGAGTTAAGTATCTTTATGTAAAGATATTAATATATTTAAAATATTTGCGGTCAGCATATTATATGGACTTACATCAAACGGCTAAACAGGGTTTTATTGTTTTTCCAATAATAATACTAACAACGAACGTAGTTAAATTTATATTTCCGTGGCATACCTAAGTTATAAGTTTCGTATCACTATACAGTTTTTTTATAAACTTGATAGATAACAACCCAGTGACAGACATTTGTTTGGGAGTAATTCGAGTCACCGGGAAAGCATTTCTCGCAAATTGACGTCACCCTCGCGATAAAAGTTTTGATTCATATCCCCCCCTCCGAAGTGGGAAGCACGCTTTTTACTACCGATTAGGGTTATCACTCATGTATTGTATATGTATTGTCTTATATCAGAGTCAATTTTGGGCTTTTCTTTTGACTAGTTGCTTAAATCACCAATATATATTATATAACACTGTAGGTGCGATTAGACAGCCGCCACTAAATCTAAATCTAAACTTTACTAAACCGTCACGGTCACTCCTATACATACCAAATTGTGGTAAGTAAGAGTGAGCGGGATGTTCCCGTTAGCGGCTACTTTATTTAATTTAGTTAACATTGGATTCGATACCATGGTTCAATTAGTTAAAAATTAGTCATAAATTATTATAAATTCACTCATGGTGATCCTAAGTCTAAGGAACGAAGTAGTAACCTGAAGAGGTACTAGGTAGGTAGGTGGTAGGTGGGGGACTTTTTCTGTACGTGACAATCAATAAAACCAAAACAAGTAGGTAAAGTACCTCGTAACATCCAATAAAGTGATTCCGGCCAAAGGAAGCAGCAAGATAACCTACTTACTGATCCGGCGTATTCTATTTGCCTGTAATAATCGCGATGACAATCTCATATTACATAAAAGATTTGCCCTCTTTTCGATCGAAATACGATTTTCTCCCTTCACAGCTATTGGCGGGTCGTCTCGAATTTTTGTCGCTATTGAAAAGAGGAGCGCTACTATGAGAAAATTTTGAATGTATACGAATGAATAAGAAATTTTGGCGCCACCGAGAATGCATAATACGAAAGCGACGAGTTGGGGTAGACGGGTGAGGTTGTATCTTAGCGGGAGTGCCGGATAATGGGGGATTCCCGGAGGACAGCGGGGAGGAGGGAGCCATTGGTTATACCACTAACCAGTATTACTTACAACTGCAGACTAATTGACCACGTTTAATTAATTACCACAAATGTGTTAAATTTTCAACAGATTCATTTGTTCGCAAAATGGTTTTAAGTGGAGTACAATAACTCTATTAATTTAACTACCAAAAACCAATGAGTAATTATGTTAAAACATCACTTTTGCGTACACGATTTCATTATTAAGCCAATTGTATGAAAAAAATAGATTGATGAATGATGCCATTAGTGATCATAATGAGAGGAAGAAAATATATTTTACGAAATAAGTATAATATTTTTAAATAAGTAAGTACCTATTTGCATTTCCCTTGATACTAACAAAAGTCCTTGGTTTCTAACGAAAAGGTTGTTTACCTAATCGATGAATCGGATCTATTTAACGAAAACAGACACCGTCAATTAGCTTCCAACAATAGCTGTCAATTAATGTATTTTATTACGGCATTAAAATTGAAGTAGATAAACATTATAATAATATTTCATTCAAATTACAGTTTCGTCGATTAAGAATTTGCCAGGTTTGCATAACCTACGTAACAAATGCAGAAAACTCCCTATGCTGAGCTCCCTATGAGCTATGGAAACATGTAAATAAGGGGATTTCGACTGATAAACAAGTTCTCCTTACATACGCCCAAATTGTTAGAAAACAAGTCAAGGGAAGGTAATATCACATTTTCAACCTGGTGTATGACAATGTATGTAAATCAGCGACTCGTGTGACGTTACACTAAAACAAACATGACATCAATTACATAACTAATACACGCGTCACAGTGTCTCTAATAGAATCCGGGTCCTTCGTCAAACAACCCTCACCGCATTGTGCTAATGTGAGTACACTTCCAATACTCCGCTAACACTATTCAAACAAAACTAGGCCGATGGGTTTGGGGCTATTATTCTCGACGTGCGTGTAATATGAACAACGTCTCCTCGTGTCAGGCAGGACAGAAATAGATAACGTTTAAATTCGGCAGTCGGCGCTTGCATTAGCCTGGGAATAAGTTTGTTCATTACGAGAGGGAACAATGCGGTAGGCTCGACGGCAGCGGAGGAAACGTGCGCCGACGCCGCTACAATAGCGCCGCCCGCCTTATCACGCCGGAACGCGTCGCCGCCGCCCGCGCCCGCCGCGCACCCCGCGCTCGCCCGTTACACCGACTTGACGTATGAGCGCTGAATAAATGGGAAAACTTTTAGCGGCTGCCGTTATGGGAGAACGAACAATTGGTCATCTGTTGAGTGAGAATGCTTAAACGTGCGTTAATCTCGCAAGGCGGGCTGACGGGAAACAAACACGGCTGTTAGTTAATTGTTGTTGCTCTAATTTTGCCTTTTATTCGCTACAACGCAACATAGTGTTAACGATGCGCTGTAGCGAATAAAATTAATTACGAATAAAGTTAATATACCTACACAAGTATACATTTATAATAATCTTAAAAAGTAAATGTCTGCATTCAGGGTTTAATAAAGACTGCCTAAACTATGGTTTCGTGATCCAAAACAACTACATGGTTAAACAAACGATATAAACTCAACGCCAAATACTTATAATTTATTTAGGTACAGTCGAGAGCACAGAAAATGTCTCACGCAAAGATGACAAAGATTGCAATGATTAAATTATGTGTAGGTGAAATTATGTCGTCTGTAAACCTAAAATATTACTTAAACAAAATACATAAATTACATGTTTAGAATAATATTGTACGTTGCTATTGATTGTGACACAATTTATATAATATAATAATAACAATAGGGCCATTATGCCCGAGTCTCGTAGCAACAAGCCTCCGTGGCCGCTTTGAGTGCGAAGTAGGCTGCAGGCAGAGGCAGTCATCAAGCCGTTTGTTTATTATGCACGACCACCGCCTAAGTAATTAATAGTCCATCCATTCCTTTAATTAAATTAGGGTAAGTTGCTTACTTAACTTTTCTTGTGAAGATGAAAAGTTATCGTCACTTTCTTGTCATTATTTCCATGTAATCTTGTAAAATGTAAATGAAGGGCTCATTTTCCACTTTATGTGTAATTATAATTATTATACCTAAGTAGCAATATTCTGCATGTACAGTCGACCACACGTCTAGTGTAACACATGGGTATTATATGCTATGGTAATATTGCAATGGTTTTGTGTCGATATCAACCTATATTGTCGATTGTACATAATACCTAGAAATCTCATTATTTGGTGTGTAGTGTAATATAATAAGAGTAGGAACCTAACTAAATGTTGAAGCGATATTAATTTCCTCACTGAAATAATTCCACCTTATGTATACCTATGCGAGGAGACATGATGGACGTATGAATTTTAGATCACAGGTACTTTGTATCTGCAGTCTGCACATACATTGTAAGTCAAATCTAGAATTAGTTGCATATTTAAATTATTAATTAGTTTAAGAAGGTAGGTAGGTACAGAGTAGAAATGAATTTTAGTTGTGAATGTAAAAAAAGTCAAGACGATTGAATTCCATCCTAAGAAGCTCCCATCTCAAGCACAAAGAAGAAAGAAGAATCCGCACATAATTCGGGTTTCGAGACGATGTAACCGTGAATATAATTTGGTTCGTTGTCGACGAAACCTGCAAAATGTGCGGCTACCACAACAGCAGCTGTCAACTATAAAATGTACACCGAAGAGCTGGATGCTAAATGAAGTTGATGCCTATAATTAAGGATAACTAAAGCTTCGTTTACATGTCCGGCAAATGGAGTGGCAGACAAAATCATATTATTCTATACAATGTGTCTGTTCGCGTCTGCGCGGGAGTGTACTGTAGACACATACATATTGTATAGAAGAAGAATATTTTGTCTCCCACGGCACGTGCCGGCCACGTTCAATGTCTGTAGATCTAAATCAAGCTTAAGACGTGCTTTACTCATGTTGGGGTCGACATTAATTAGCACTGTCGACGGCACAATCGAATATGTGTAGATAAATATTCGGATAAATAGCCGCTCTGCCCGATTCGGATCGGAAAAATCCGAATCGAATGTGTATAGCACCCCTAAACGCTAGCGGTTCACCTGCAAGTTTCCCCTGGAAATTGTATAATTATTATCGTTTATTTAATTGTTTGTTGTCAAATTCTATGGTTTCAATAAAATAGTATTTGACAGCTATATTTTTTCGACCATTATTTTTTATATCAGTATTACTATCGCTTAATGTTCATGTGAAACCGACATCATTATTCATTGTAATAAATTAACTGTATTTGTGTCAGTGTGTCTTTTTTTAAAACCTCGTCCAATCCTCCAACTCCACTTTTTAGTTTGCCAAACAGTCTCTACACCTAGCAGTATCATTCGTTACTAGTTAAATTGATTACATAATTAGGTAGATGCGGAAATAGGTACTACCTACTCTTAAATTCATCTTGGAAATTCATAATTTTAAGGAAGATTAGACGAGAAATTTGTAGATTAAACTTGGGTCGAGACTTAATTTACAAATCAGTTCGCGAATCTTCACTTCCGTTCGTAATTCTAATAGCTACAAATTCCATTCTGTGTGTAGGTATTATTACAATGGTCAGCCTATATAAATTTTTATTGCAATTTTTTTTCTTTATTATAATAATTGTAAAAACTATAATGTAGCGAGCGATATAAATAAACGCCAAAATTACCAGCTCTACGCTGGCTCTACGACATAAAATATCGTTAAACGCTTAGGTAAACCGGTTTAATCTGACCAATCTTCAACAAACCATCATCCACAATGCAAAGAAAAATATAATTGTTAGAACAGACACATTGCTCATATGCTTGCACGCTGAGTGCTATCCCAGTTTATTTTGAATATGCAATGCAAGTGCTTTTTTTTAATTTGACAGGTGAGCGAGCACGCCTTACTCCCGTCTATTGTGTTGTGAAAGTATCGAAATTGAACAAGCGTCCATTTGGAGGCTGTATGGCCGACGACAATAACTGGCCGCCCATTCGGTGCCCGCTCGCTGAATACCAAAATCATTTTGTCCTCGATTTTATTACATTTTGACCGTCGTCGTTTAAACGTTCGTTGTTAATAGCACTGCACATTGATAGGTTAATTACGATAGTTGACCCCGGCCACGAACTTTTTTGGGATGTTTCCACTATAGACCAGATTATATCCTGACTCGTGATTTGTCCTGAAATCATTTTATAGAACTTAAAGCGGAATAAGAATCGCACATACATTACCTTTACGGTGTTCTGGTATAAAGTGGGCGACCTACAGACTCTAGACATCATAATAATGCATATCAATTATATTCAAAGCTCTTTCTAGAATAAATATTTACTTAGAACAAAATAATTGTAGTTGCAGATTTCTTATAATCATAACAATAATCGGAAATGCCTGCCTATAAACAATATTAACGCAAAGTATCTAGATAGAGTAGATAAGTACCAAAATCAACTGTTACAATTCAATGACAGGTATCAATACCATGTCTTAGCCTTTGATGTCATTGGTCTATGATTAGACTATAAGTAACCATGACGAATAGGCCGATAGCTGAGACTGTAGTTCCAGTGATAATATCTCCATATCAATGCAGATCGCGATGAATGGCCGTCATTAGCTGCCTAACGGTGAACTGTGATCATCGTTAGCGTCATTCGACAACAGTGAAACTGGTTCACGAATAGCTATGCATTATTAAACGGGTTAGAAAATACTGGTGATAATGAAAACGAAAAATAGACGTAGGTAGATGTTGAGAGGTATGTTCTTGGGCACTTTAATTCTTCTATTAGGTGCGTCTTATTTGTGCTATCATAAAAATAAACTGAATTGAAACTGCTCTCCATTCAGAAGTGGGCAATGGCCTTTATGAGTTCACAATTAATGAAAAATAATATTTAAGGAGCTCGATGGCGCAGTGGTTAGGAGACTGGACTTGTGTTATGGAGGCCCGGAATCTATCCCCAGGTTGGTCATGTTATTTATTATCAACCAATGAGTTATTATCGTTTTTCTCGAAGGAAACTGTACATTCATTTACCGAATGCTCTCAAAGCGGTGACGTAAAATATCGTCAGAAAACCTGCGTGACTGAGAATAAAACTAACCATTTGTAATACACCAATCTTCATTGAGCCCGCGTGGTGGATCATGGCCCCAGCTCCTTAGATATTAAGGTCTGTGCTCCAACAATGGGGACATACAAATGGGCTGCTGATAATGATGGATATCTAAGAAACTACTAGTATTATTTTCTTCGGAAACTGAGTTGTCTTCTAAAAAAAAGTGAGACATCCTCTAACCTCTGACACTCCCTAAAGCACCCCAGACACACCTCGATCATACACACCCTCTTCGATCATCCTCATACACACACCCTCTCATACACACCCTCACACACCCTCTCACACACCCTCGCACACACGCACACACACACTATTGGGATCTCTTCATCAAAAAAAACATTCTTCCTTTTAATCTTAAGAATATAAATGGTTTTTACTTAGATTATATTTATTGGCATAACAGTCTAAATTAAATATTCCAATGGAAGGCGTTAGTATCCGTCATACAGTTTTTTAAACTAGTAAGGATGCTATCGTTTCCAAATTCTTGAAACAAATGTTAGTATATACTAACATTTGTTTCAAGAATTTGAAATGGTATAAATTTTTATCAATATATTATATATAATATATTGATAAAAATTTATACCTACTTCCAAGAAGCATTGCTCATTATTTTGTGTCAATAAAAATCTTTTATTTATTTATTTAATTCAAATGATGATGACTTTTCAATTGACCGTTTCACGGTATCGATCTGGTATCAATCTTTATTTTGGACAGGTAAATAACCTCTCCAACTGCCTTTAAATTTCAGGTAAAGCTACTTAGTAGAATATTCCGTTACCAGAAGATATACAATTTTCCACTCTTAACTTTTTCAAATTGAATAAAAATGCAATTTCCCAGACTTTACCCTCTAAAAGGTTTTATGCGATTCGTATTCAGTAGGGGCGACTTAGCTTATTCGCTGGTGCAACTCGGCGGCTTGAATGGGGCCATGTTGCATCGTGTATGCTGCATCATGCGATTCACCTGCGATAGGCTGAATGCAAGTGCCGTCGTCCAATTTCGCGCGCTAAATTGTTCATAACGGAAGTTCATATCCGGACGTCGGGCCGCCCTACGCTTCGGGCGAGATTAGGCGGTAATTACCATTTCCGGTGACAGAGGATGCAGACAGCGTTCGAGGAGCGGATCCTTCTCGAGAGCGAAGCGACGGAAACGTTCCGTTTTCATTGCCGCATGAGGAAGGAAGAATTATAAAAATTACTTCTAAGCAACATTATGGGCGACGAAGAGTTTATTCATGTCACAGCAAACACACTATGATTGAAATGGCATTAACAATAGTCAATTAAGGTATTGTCAAAGAAAAAAAGTGTAAGTAGTTATAAGAAAATGCAATTGGTAGGGCTCGGAATAGGCTAGTTGACTCATATTGACATTCAATAAAACAATATTTATTTCATATACCTAGTATTTCACATTAGGATCCCAAATATATCACTTTTATTACATAAAAGTAGAAGATGACTGTAAAAAATTAAATAGAAAATAAAATATTTCCCGTTATTTCTTACACGTCAAAAACAGTAATCGGCCATATACGTGAGATTCGTGACGTCACTCTGCATTTTTAGGGGTGCCCGATTTTTTTGATTTGTCGATCGATCTTATGTGCGTTTTGGTAGATACATTGAATTATTAATAATAATTCAAATTTTAGTGACATGTAAATGAAATATTTACCAAATAAATGGATATGAATATATTCAAAGGCTCCCTTATAGCTAGATTTAACCAGGTATTTCGATGATAATCTATGTTAAAAGCAAAAACATCGATGTTTTAACATCGTGTTTTCTCAACATCGAAATCCCTAGTTTATCGGGGTCCAAATGACGTCATGCCACAGATAATCATGGCGGACGGTTTTTGATCAAGTTTGGAATGTTGCATTTTAAATTAAAGTTTATGGTGATTTAGAGGTCTCAAAAAATTCTGTAATTTTTGTACGATGTAATATAACGATTATTAACTATTTAATAGCTAAAAAAATTTTGGTTCAACCAGCATTCTATTCTATTGCTAACACGTGTGTGTACCTTATTAATTTTTTGTAAATATGCATAAGTTTAAAGGATTAAGGCCAGGCGCGTATACCTACTACGATTTTTTGACTCGCGGTAATTTTGTCAAACAAATGCAACGTATGGGTTTCTATAGAAAACTTAAAAAAACTTATTGCTGCAATAAAATTATCGCTCGGGAAAACCTCAGGGAAAAACCGTAGTGCGCGGTAGGACTACAAATCTGACACGAGATTTTCATTGTTGCAAAATGTTTTTGAGATTTGACCCCGGGACCCTCTTAACACGGTGTTGTTTTTAGCACGTAATTCGTGGCTCGCGTTCATAGTTTATAACGTGCAACCGGAAATCGATAGATAGGTACATATCCTACTCGATATGACAGTTACGCTACGAGTATATTGTTATTAACTGTGTTAAGCCCTGGGAAAGGCATTTCGCCCACCGAATGCCCTTATAAATTGAGTGTATACCATAACCGAATCGGAAAAGTTGATTATGTAAGAGTGAAGTGCGCGGAGAGGTTGCGCTGTTGTGAAGCGCTCGCGTCGCTCGGCTCCGATATGATTGAATAAGCGAGCACGGGGCTTCCTAATGAAACATATTGAACGTGTATCGAATCACTTAGGCCCTGCGCTCCTGCACTCGCTTTTTAGGCTTGTCAACAAGCCGTAGGTGAGCCTTATAAATAACATTACGGCGGAGTCTCGTTTTAAGAGAGACAATAAATTGAATTAACTCCGCCAACTTTGAACGTCAAAGGAGAATAAAAAATTTAACTTCATTTTACGGAACATAATTTCACGCGGCATCAGCGAGCCTCCCTTTGTGTCGCTTAGAAAATATTTACGCGAAGCAGTGCCTCAAATGTCCGCAAAAAGGGAGATTCTTAATTAATTCATTAATGTCGTTATAATTACGACATTTGCGGCATTTAGCGTACATTACTTTCAATCTGCTCTGAGACTCGAAATTTTTTACCGTGTTAATTTATTTGAATTTATTGAGACTGCAGTTGAGTTAAAATTGTTGTATTTACAACCGCTGTATACAGCCATTTTCGTATGCTACGATGAAGAGTGTATCTGGCACCGACGTACGCTAGCACAAAATAACATTGCAATGGAGTGGACAGCAAAGCTCTTTGAAAATATCCAGTGTAAAAACCACGTAAAATCGTCCACTTTTGTAAAAGCAGGACTGTGAAGCAGCTGTCAAAAGCTTCAAAATCAGTCTAGCAAACGTTTAACTATTGAAAAGACCTACACAGGCGTATAGTTTTTCCCTAATAATTTCGTAGTATATTCAATTTCAATAAACACAGATACCTACGTGTACTTATATAAGTAGGTACCTACTCGTATTATAAGCATAACAAAATATATTTTATTAGCTGTTTGAACACCTTTGTACCTACATACTCGATAATGTGACGTATAGAAATCGTGCTATATAAATTGAACACTCAATTAGCAAGTGAAGGACCAACGACGTAGGAGCATGTAGGAAAATCGCCAAATTTCAGTAAGTAAGGCAGCAAGGATGACGTACGCAACCGGTGGATTTACTTACTCTTAACACAGTGATAACTATTTTTTAAGAAATCATTCAACGAAGGGTTACATACGATATATTTAAACAAGTGTGATAAAGATCCTGGCAAGGTAAGTTTTTTTAGATAACTAATTATATATTGTACTTGGAACATATTACGTAAAAAAATATAATGGATGTCCAACATGTGTAATTATATCTTAATCCTGGAATAAATATTATATTTATTACGCAGACGCTTGCTAACGAAGAGATACTTCTAGCCATTTATTGGGTTAGATAGGTATCTACTCGACTATTATAACCAAATGTAGCATTCACAAAGACGAACATATAAAATACAAAAAGAAGTGAGTTTACCTAGGCAGCGATTATTTAAAAATATAATGCCTGTAATTCATTGAAACCTATGTGGAAATTGACGAGATGCCATGAGACAGATATAATAATATATTACCGAACTCTGAACAATATACAAACTCAACGCAATTATAATAACTTATTACTTTCTAAATTTAATAATACCATTACGTTTGTATAAAAAAACAAATGAAATATTTAAAGGTTATATTTAAGTTAATGTATAGGAAATAGAGGCGTAGAGTTACCTACATGCCAGCCAGTTTATTTGTTGCGCATATGGGTAATAGATGCAAATTGCAACAGATCACGACTTCGTGTGCTAACAAGAGCAGAGTGATATATCTGAAACACTTTGAACACTTATCGCTCTTATCAATACTTATTTCCATACAAACTCATTAAAATCACTATTTTCTTCAGGTCATATATCGACACATTGACGAAAAAAAAAAATTATTTATTTTATTATGATATGGAAAACGCACAGCGTATAAACTACTACATTGATGACAATGTAGTAGTTTATAAGCTGTGCGTTTTCCATATCATAATAAAATAAATAATTTTTTTTTTTCGTCAATGTGTTACTACTATAAAATGCTTGCTTCTATTAAAATGATTTAATAGAAGCAAGCATTTTATAGTAGTAACCATTATATGTATAGTATTATGTATGGTAGTAGTCATTTTGACCAATATCAAGATTTAGTACTGTACTTTAGTACATACAAAGATACCTACAGTACATAAAAGACCTATGTAGATAAGTTTTTTAAAATTATAAATGCCTATTCTTGCGCATATTTCAAAGTCATTTACAGTGCTTGTTGACTTTTCGTACGTTTCCCATGTGGCTGAAACAAAGCAGCGCATCTTCAAGCAAAGTTTCCTTCTTACAATATTTGTCGGCGGCTTTTTGTTTGTATAAATCACTTGGAGTTTAGAGTGCAGCGACACAGCACGGCTACGGTGCGACTCAGGTGCGATACACTCGCGCAAATATTTTATGAAAATACTACAATGTCTCCGCTAGGGATGCGCTCAAACATCGATATCGACTTTACAAACAATAGTCACAGTGAAACCTATTTTTAAAGTGACATCACAATATTGATTTCGGCTAGATCGAAAAAGAGATTGCCTCTTATGGTTCATTAATTGCTCTGATCAGTCATTGTTTACATTTATACACAACTGAAGTATTAGCAAAATATGGCAAAATGTAGTATAATCATAATCTAATTTCATATTCAATATACTCAAAATAAACAATTACCTACTATTGACAATTTTGTTACAAACATAACACTTTAAGGCTAATTAGTCTAAGATAATATAACCAATAAAGAAGTCTGAAACTACGCAATATTTTACAAAGTTAATGTCATTGTATTTATTCATAATGTTGTATACTAATGGTCACTTAAACGAATATTCTAATTCACTTCTATAGTCGTTTAAAAAAGCAATTAAAAAATAAATTAGTCGCTATCGAGCACAATGTGGAGACGTGACTATGGAGGGGACGGCGCGGGAGCGTCGCCGCGGCCGCATCCTACAGCCAAACGGTAAACACTTTGCTGTAATCTCGAGATGAGAAAACTTTCAGTTCTCTTAATTCAGAAACTTATTCAACAACCTAACAACCTTAGAGCGGGCCAGCCAGCCAGCCGGCGGCGGACACTGCGCAAACAAACTTACCTAGTCTTTAATCTTGCGCTTCTACATTAGAATAAAGTCATTTTTATATCTTCAGGAATAACTTGAACACTTCTGAAGGGTATGTAAAAATTAATTAAAACTTCTACCTCTTCCTCTTCGAACAAAGTGATAAAGAAAAATGAGTACCTATGCAAAACCTTGACAATTGTTAAATATATATTAGTTAGTATTAGTCAAGGATTTATCACCCTGTAATAACATCTAACAATCAACTCATCCATTCAAAATTTGTGAACTTAATAATATTTTTTCTCATCTTTACGACGACGTATGAAATTCTCCAAAAGCAAAGACCGGTCATTTCCAAACGTAATTCTCATCCCACACTTTACAACAGGTAAACTAATTTGTGACAACTATCAAAGTAACAAAGCGTCGTTAAACTCCTTTGACCATAAAACAAGCTGTCGAGGAAAGAGCTGCCGAAGTTTCCTCGTTTCGCTTGCCTCTACCATACGTCTCTCACACCGTCTCTCACACTCGCGTCTGACACACGCATGTGGTCATGTTATCAGCACATCATAGCCATGTTCCCCATGCCCATGTCTCATATGCTGAGTCAACATGGTGCAATGGCCATGAAAATGAGTATGTGAGTAATCATTGTGTTATTTTTGGGAAGTATTTTTCCAATACAAATAAATTACTCACGGGTTATGTATTCGCATTTACTTTAATTCCCTTAGTGTGAGGCATAAGTACATAGTTTTCTATAGTACCTAAGAGCAATGATTTTTACGGGTAGTATTTGAACGCAAATCAAAAAATATCCTTTTTCTATGCAATAAGATTCCGAATTCCCATCAAAATTACTGATTGCACAGCAAAATATTCAACTCAAAATATCACTAAACGCACTACAATTTATTTTCGCAGCGTATAGCGATTTTTCCTAAAGCAAAAGCTTTTTCATCAATGCATAGCTAATAATCTTAATGCACATTATACATGTTAACTCTTTTTCTTTTAAATATAGCTTCTATTTTTATATTATTTACAGCAGTTTTTCAAAATAAAACAGCATTTTATTAGTCACAGTCGTCTTATTATTTATTAATTACCACATAATGAGATCAGCAAAAAAAATATAAAATTGTATGTATGTGAATAAAAGAACTTGCTTTTTGAATACAAAAAAAAAATAACTATATATAATAAGCAGTCAGTATTTATGCTATGTATGTAGTATTTTTGTACAAAAATAAATTTAACTGTATTGCATTATGAGGAAAAAAGTAATGTCATATTGATGTATAATTTCGAATTATCTGCAGTTTAAGTTTTGTTAAACATTTAGTTTATTTGTAGTGAAGTAAGTTATTTGATGTAAAAAAGAATATAAATGATGAGTATGTATTGATAGGCGATTATTTATTTGATATGCAATTTATAATATCCCATTTTTTACGATTCTACTTTTCGGTCATCACAACCCACTGTACATTAACAGGTAACATAGTCTGCCGCTGCTGTTTAGGGGCCAGCTTTTTATTGGTTTATCACGTCTTAATTTATACAACAAACAGAATAAACAACTGATTTTAATCCGTGTAGGTCTAGGTACATTATAATTTAATTTATAGAACCTAAATAGAGAAAAAAGCAACTAAATATAAGTATATTTCATTAAATTAGCTAATCTACGTTTGTACTAACATGTAGCTTAACAGCTTCTTAAGCTTGTATTATCTAATCTGCAATAGACCTACGTACCATTGCGTACATGCCACGAATTTAGATTTCTTTCTATATATATTTGAAGTTAATCCCATTTAGATATGACGTGCCGGCTGTAGGGCGGATAAACGTGTACATATCAATTTAATCAGTCCATTGACAGTATGAAGTGTGCTCGAGAACCCTTGAGATGAGCAAACAGACATTAAAGGATTATCTGATAGTCTACGTAGTTACTGACACACACCTCGTCGGCACACAAACAAAACCATAGCTCGGCGGTTAGTGTGAGCTCGCCTCTACCGCGAGGTGTAAGCCTGCATACACCGGCTACGGAAAAATGGGAGAAAAATAAAAAAAAACATTTGCTGGAAGCAATTTGTATGTGCCGTGTCAATTCAATTACCCACCTCGAGGGATCCGGAGTCGTTTTGAAGATTAGGGCAATGAAAAAATATTCCAGGAAAAAATCTAGCAAACATTTAATAGACAGGTAGGCGACACGCTTTTTCAACCAGGTCAGCTTTCGAAATTATATTTTTATGCGGTAAAATGTAGGTATTGTTGTGCACAACACCGAAATAATTACAAGCATTAAAACTAACTATCGACTCGTATAAATGCTTACAAATCGAATGTTTGAGTAGATAACGTACTAGTAACTTTTATATTTCAAAAACAATAATTTTCCGAATACAAAACGTTTGAAAAGACATGTTCGTGTTTTGTTTCCGTCAACTGATATTTTAATTGTCCGTTTTACAAGTTGCATTTGAATTGGTGTTAAAATCAAGGTTGATGAGATAATAGTGGTGTGATTTATGTAGATGAGTCCCGGCAAGAGAGTTCCACTGAGCGAGCCGACCGATTCGCGGCCGGCCGTCACAGTCACAGTCACAGACATGGACACAGTGCACGAAGAGAATGACAACGAAAACGACAGGTACTATGTTATATTATTCATCTTTGTATAACGAACCCCTACTTATTGTGCTTAAGACTTTTTTATTTTGTTTTTATGTGACTATTCCTATATTGTAATATACATGCGTAAGAATGAACGTGTATAAAGGCATATACCTAGTTATCATCGGAAAAAACAGAAGTCACTAAATAAAAATACATATAATAGAATCATCCAGCATTCTTTCTCTATTTTTTTCTTATATTCAATAAACAAAATAGGCAATTCAAGCATCTAGTAATTATCACACGAAATGTTTTACAATCTAAATACAAATGCATTTTGAACAGCATCAAATTCTGATTTGGTCATTGACATCAGAAGGTTTTAAACAAAGTAAAATAAATAGTGAGATATGTAAAATAGATGTACTTAGATAAATCGTTCTCATTTCCCTGCTTCTTTTACAAATACGTAGGTTAATAATTTATTCGATTCATGTCGTTTCTATATGGCAATAATGTTGTGGATGGCATGACAGGTGGTTTTAAAATGAAAGCCTATTCTTTGCCCGCAAACATGGGAAATGAATACGTCGCGGCGGCATGCGGCAGCAGGCAGTCGAGTCGACATAAACTAGCCGCGGATAGTGGAAGCTAACCATTTAATTAAACTTTCTTTTAAATTGCATTTCCCTTTGTGCTCGTAGCTCAGTTTTATCTCTTATCTTAATACAGGATCAGCCACTACGTACCTATATTATGGCTTTAAAATTGGTAAATGTATCTACATAGGTATGTAGGTATTGTAGTCACCTATAAGTACATCACAACATTGATGAATCATTTGCTGTAAGAAGGTATTACTCACAAGGCGAATTTTCAATAATATAGGTACTTAGGTATGTGATTGGCATGAAAAATTTTTCGTACTTAATACATCGCATCGGCTGAAGATATTTCGGTTTTCCAACTTACTACATCATATCTTATTATGTATTACAAAAACGCTGAAGTGAATTTGTCAAATCAATCTTCTAATTGAGTGGTCGAACTCTAGGTACACGAATTAAAATAATTATTACTTTATGACAATCCCTATTTCCCTTTCTAAGGAACACTGTATTATCTTGATCTTAAGAGTCATTTTCCATGTACCGAATTAAATACAATTTATTTCTTTACGATATCGTGAAGAAATAAAGGGTCAGTTAAATCTTCCAAATATGTATATTAGATGTTACTGTAGAGATATCTTGATATTCAGAATGTGTGAGGAGGATACAGGGAGCTCTGGCGAACATTTCCGGCGGGCGGATGCACATTTAGGAGATTTTGCGCTCAATGCTGCAGTCGAAATAGTTCAATACGATAGACGTTCCTTTAAATATTGAACGCAGAGGGTGCTCTCACAATAAAATCATTTCTATTCTCCAACAAGTCTAAGAGCGGCTTGCGTAACGTTCTTAAATTTTGTTTGGCGTACCTGAAATTAAATAGATTTAATGATCTAGAAAGTTTAGGGTTCCTTATAAAAAAACTGTTTTATTTTATTTATAAAAAAGCCGATTAAATAGTAATATTCGTAACAACCGAAGACACAATTAATATGCCGCCGAATATACGTACCTATAATTTTTATGTTTTTCGATTTAAAAAGTCACCTAAATCCCCCAGCTAAGTAATAACAGGTGTGAATAATTATGAGGGTACATGATTTAAATTATTGTATTATTTCAAAATTTAGTTACAACAATAATAACAAAATAATTACAAAATAACAATAATAATAAAATAAACGTTCGTTAAATGATTTAAATAGTATTTACGAACAGATTTATGAACACGGAACGGTTTCCATGGCTGCGAAGTAAAACTTTGATGTTGATGAATTCCCTAAAATACCAAAGACACCGACCCATTAATCCAATTATTTTGCTCGCCTCAGTCGGCAAATAATTTACCCGAGGTATTATTGTGAAAATAACAACGACAACCTCAGTATCTGACATTACAGATTTCTGTATTGTAATAAGTATACAATGTATGTAAAAATAATCTAAGATAATTTTGCAAGGAAGTTATGTAGTATGTTCTTGTCTGAGCTTGATATCAAAGGCGAGTTATATCCAATTAAAAAACAAAATACGAAACTTTTACCTTCAAATCTACGAGTATCTATCGTTATCTACTTTCGCTGTTTCGTTAATTAATTTTACATTAATTTGAATAAAGTAAAGCACGACTGTCTTACTGTAAAACTTTTTAAATTATCTCCTACTCGGACATATTAACTAGATACCAATTAAACTATAGTACAGTAGATAAATATTTTGTCATAGATTTTAGAAAATACTTAATTATTTAAACATCTCAAGTATATAGTACCTACTGAAATCAAGGGTTTTCAAATCCCAGAAATTCACTTGTGTGGGTTTACATGAAATAAAGTATGGAAGAGTGAAATAAAATATTAGTTACATTATAAAAAAGAAAGGCGAGTATAAATAATAATTAGTGAGGTAAAAACTAAAGAAAAGCGTTACATGCTGTATTTGAAAGCATAAAACGAAAACGCATACACAAAGAGGGATTTCGGTGCAGTCGCGGAAAGCTTCGAAAATATTTATGACATGTGATAGACCCCTTTGTGTCGAGCGACACAGCTCGCTGCCGTCTGCTCCACATATTATTGACGTTAGTTATTCAAGAGTTATCTTGAATTCAAATATCGCTCATATCTCCGGTGCATTATAATATATATTCAACTTAAATAGAGCTTGACTACCTATCCATAAAGAACAGTATGTGTGTGTAAATCCAGTTGCGTTTATCTGTTCAGTTTATGTTAATGTGACTTTTAAACAAATTGATTAAAAGCCAAATTTTTACGTGTGTTATTAATGTGAAATAGTTAACATTGTGCTGTTTCCTACTAATCCATCCTGCTATACTATCGGGAGGTAGAGTTAAAAATTGGTACACCACGCACTAAAAAAAGATAAAAGACGTATTGGTTAAATACCTTCAAATTATTTCAATCAAGACATAATATAGCTTTCCTTGCGTATATAAACGGGGATTGTCTTGATCCTAGTATTATAATACATATAATAATTATATTTATTATTATTTTAAACTGACTTATTGACATATTTTTCTCTCTGTCATTGGAATACTTTGCGAATACGCCGACGAAACATACTTGCAATATTCCAAGATATTTAACTACCTTCTGTTGATTTGTCCAAGTTTAATGTAAACGGCGTCTCTTCTAACCAGTGATGAGTCTTCCTACTCGGACGTGGAGCGGCTCCGTGAGCGCACCCACGCCATGCTCAGCGCAAACACTGAACCGCTCATCAGCCACGCACACTCACAGCCCAACAGCAGGAGGATGTCCAGTGACATGGAGTCCAAGCTTGCTGCCAACTTGAACACTAGGTAAGTAGGTAACGTATATATAGTCATAAAACTACACCCCTCTTTGACCGAGGAGGTTTTATGCGCGGGATGATCCGGAAAGTATAATATACACTTCTGGCTTAGCTAACGGTCAACGGTCCTACCCGAAATGTATCTTTGCTTCGACAAGGAAAACTTATGCATTTCGTACCTTTGCCTGCGCCAACTTCCGCCACATGTGCATGAATTCGACGAAGATCCTTCTCAACCTTTCTGCAACACTTAAATTGGGATATATGATCTTCTGGCAGCTATCTAAATGGCTGTGTGAACTACTATGTTGATGACTGTTCATCAAGAAATTCTTCAACCATTTCAACGTAATACCTAATTTGATTTTTAGGATTGTTTCATCTGCCCCGGTGGAACAAGCCTTATTTCACGTTAGAGGAAGAGGACAGAAATGGGACCAGATATTCGCTTTCGAGGTCCTTCATTTGTTACTATTTCGTACATTTGATTGTGCATAACATTGTTTATTCAGCATCTAGTTCAGAAGCTTTTAAACCGATGTCAATGCATTTTTTTAGCTTTTTGTAGACGTACTATTTTACCATTCTTAATAGACGCCCATCAGCAATAATCGCTGCATTCCGCCGGCCGTCGCAAGCGCTGGCATTATGTGCAGCGACGCAGCGGAGGTTCCTATCGGAGCTCGGCGGCGGCGGCGCACACTCACGCGCATCCGTCGCATCCACCCTACACGAAGCACCGCCATCAGCAGCTGAGATTCTGGGACAGTAAGTCACGTTTCTATGTCCATGAGCTCCGCTAAATACAATCTATGATTTTTAAAGAAGAACAACATTGTATTCACATATTTTTAAGGTTCCGTAGGTACCTCAAAAGGAAAGAAGGAACACTTATAGGTTTCTTAGTAGGTGCAAGTTTGAACTCCAAATTCTAACACCTGGGATCTAGGGTAGAGATTATAGCGGACCAATAGTCCATCGGTGGCAATAAACCTGAGATACTTGCGACGCAGTCTTATACCCTAGCTAATGAGCTATTGTGTACACCACAATCTTTTTCTCCTTTGTAAGAATGTACTCTTCTTTATGAAAAGACGACGACTACGACCCGTTCTGCTTAATTGCTTTTTATATATATTTTATGTCATCGTTACTGTTACATCGAATTTGAATACCTATTAGTAAAAATATTCGCAAAGCTTGGCCATGGTGACTTAGAACATAAATCACGACGGGAGAGCTCTCGACGACAAGGCGCGCCATCTGGCCGCGACACGGGGAATCTTCACCCGTCCGACATTTGCTCAACCGACCGCAAACTAATATAGGACTCCAGTAGGACTCATACATACAAGTAGGCTCAGTAGCACGTAAACCTACATAAAACTATTACAATGTTGGACGTATTACCGTATCCCAGTGTCCGTTTGTTACACGTGTAGAATACACTCTACAATCATTAGCCTCAAAATTATCATTCGTGTATAATGTACTGTAAAATGTTGTATTAGTAAATTGTTAATTATGATTTACCAATAAGTTACTAAATAAAATATAAACATTCGAGGTAATTATTCAAAGTAGGTACCCATATAAGTAGGTTGCCTACAAAAATATCAGAATAGCATCAGTTGCTGCGAATTTATTGAGGACTAATCAATCATCTATAAATAGATTCTAATACGATTGAGACGTGACACTGACGAGTCTGGAATTAGATTAATGCCCACCCTGACCACTGGTCGTCGTATACAAACAAGTGTTCAACATGTTATACGAGTACATATAAAATACCTATGTCGTATAACAACCTATATCAACCTTGTCACTTAGAATTCTAACATTTTACGCAACGGACTTTTGTAGACAATGAAACTGAGTGAACTGGCTACCGGCTGTCTGTTAATGGCTGACTAGTTGACGAGGACTGTATACTCTATTGTGTCCAACTTCGTCACTAGACAGATAGCAATAGTTAATAGTACTAAATTAGGCCATAGGCCGAGGTTTTCTTATTCGCCAAATTTATATACTTAGTTTATTTGAGGTCTATAGTCACAATCTCAGATTATGATGTTTGAACAAAGAGAAATATTAAGTATGACATTTAAATGTAAAGGTGCATAGTGACAAAATTACGTTTTAACTCAGGGTGTTGTTTTGGTCAAAGGCGAGCGACTCAGGGATGATACACGATACTATTGCCAAAAAAAAAGTATACCTTGAGTTGACGTAAAGAGAGTTGCGGTAATGGGAAAGCGACGTAAAGAGAGTTGCGCTTACGGGAACGCGAGGTTACGGGAATGAATCTTATTTTTCATGTAAAAATCAAAGTTAACTTTTGTGGTCGTATTACAATGCAATATAAAAATACTGTTTTCTATAAACAAAATGCCACAAAATATCGCTGATGTAAGAAATAAGTCTAAACAATTTCCTCCATTTAACTATTGTACTCATATATTTGTTACAATAAATTTTACTTAAACTCGTTCAGTCAACTAACTTTTCTCTTTACAGTGAAGCTCTGAGCAAAGCACTGTCCGCTTTATATGCAAAGTTGTTGGTGGTTCTTGGCCTAGCATTTCCGGTTACAGAGGTCATAGCAACTGGTGTCCCAGACGCCTACTATCAGGTACTTATTTAACATTAGATTATAATCCGTCAGTCTAATAATTTCTATGACAGACTCATGTTTACTTCGTTTTTCATTATAAATAACTGTTATACAAAAAGCCATATAACTTTAATTTAAATACATTGAAACTTATTAATATTGGCCAATATATGTATTTTTATTTAAATCCATATGAATTAGAAATCTTAAAAAGTGAGCGAGATCATAAGATACGATAACTCTGAACAAAATCATTATCTATTCTGAAGACAATACTTGATATAATGAATTGTTTACAAGTGTTTTATTATCTTTCAGGGTTTTTATTTATATCTCTATCTAGTATCCGTTATATTCGTGGTATTTCAATACGCAAACCTGATGCGTCAGAAGGCTGTTAACATGATTATTCACGAATATGGTAAGAACATTTATAGATACCTAATTATAATTTTATGACATAGGTATGTCCCTAGGACAGTGAGAGTACTGACAGTGGTTCTGGGCCCGTTTACCGGTCGGCAAGGTTCTGGTACAAACTAATTATTTGTATATTTACCTACTTACTTTAATGTTCAAAACTAAATTTAGACAGAAATAGTGAGACACACGTAGGTACAACGTACATGTTGTGGTAATTAGCCACATTTGCTTAACAAAATACGACATTAAAATCACATCTTGTTTGCATAATTGCTGCCTTAAGGAATATTGCCTTCTTTTACTCGTATAGTTTTGCATTCTAACGTTTTCAGCCATTCTATAAATGTTCTCATCTACCTACAGTCTTTTATAATCACCAGACTCGGTAAATAAATTGTAATATGTTGCAGCAGACACAGATAAGGAAGATAAGGCTGCAAAAACTTCTCCAGGTGGTGAAAAACCAAAGAAGAAGGAAACTATATCAAGATACGGCAGTTTCTACTTGAGACTCGGTGCCATTGGTAAGCCAATGAACATGCCAATTTATGGGCTATCTATATATTTATCATGAAGTATCTTTACAAGTAGGGATTCTTGTAGTCGTGTTGGCTCTTAGAAGATCTTTACTATTGAGCTGACGCTTATAAAATCAAAATATTGCATCGCCCCGTAGCGACAACATTTCCGGCGACCTAATCTTCAATAGTATCGGAAATTATTGTGACTTCTTTTCAACAGCATTTGGTATTGGTTCGATGGTGTACAGCGGTTTGGAATTTGGCGAATATTTTGAGATGGCGGACGGCTGTCGCTCAGTCTTAGCAGCTATCACTCCCGCCGTACGAATGGCTCTTACACTCCTACAGATGCAATTCATTTTCCTCACAAGCAAAGATATCGAATCGGGAAGCTACAAAATGGTTCAAAGATTTGGTTTTATGCATATGATAGCAACAAACCTGTGTGAGTGGTTGTACGTTCTGGTCGAAGAGACAAAACACGAAATTCACCATTTGGAGCATTCGATATTGGCGAATGCTACCGGAATTCATACTGACGCTGGAAAGTTACCGTGTAGAAGGTCCAATATAATGGGAGCGCTACTACAAAACGCATCGCCATTCTTATTCCCTTGCACTATCGAGTATTCTCTCATTGTTGCTGTTATTTTGTATGAAATGTGGAAAGAGGTAGGAGTCTCAATTTTATTAATCCGAAAATGGACTGGCTGAAGTTAATGTTGCCAGAGAAAAATATATTGAACATGTCTGTTTTAGGTAAAATGCACACCGGAGGACTTTGAGAAAAAATTCAATTATTCGAAAAGCAAGTCGCGGAATAATTCTGTGACACCAGAGAAAATTCTACAGCAATTCGGTAAGGTATCCTCTAAGTATCTCCCTTCTCTTAATATTCTATCGTAGTCTTCCTTTCTCCCTCCATAGGAATCACCAAAAGTGACTGCAACCCTGGACTAAATAAAGATAAAAGCTCAACAGTCCATGTTCACTCCTAGCTATGTAATGGGATACTTGAATCTAGCTCGAAACTGCAGATCTTGCATATAATTATTCGAAAACTCAAGATATTGTGATATTCGCGAACATTTTCTCAATAATTTAACATGACAATAACCAAAATGTAGGTATTCAAAATTTCAAATAATTCGAAACTGTGACGCTCGCCATTTTGAAAAGACTCAACTCCCAAAAAGTCCGCCCGACTGTATTTTGTTTTCGCAAGGTTTTATACGAGGACCTCCTTCTATTATAATATCTTTCCGTCCCGTGATTTACGAAAGGGATAATAAGTACGGTGGAACAGAGAAAGGTGTACAGGAGTGTTTTTAAGGTTGAGATTTTGTCAAAAACTACTCGATCTATCGCAAAAATTCTTTCACAGTTTGATAGATAAAAGTTAAAACTATGTAAGTACTTACTGTAAAAGAATTATTAAATTCGGTGCAGTAGTTTTTGAGAAAATCTCAACCTTATTGAGGCCCCCTATATACTTACCTCTGTCTTCGACTGTACATATCGTGAAAAACATTACTCCTTCCAGCGGCAGTCGGGTAAAAATGCTCCAATCATCGTGATACAAATGTGTAGCTATAGAAATCCGCCACTCTTTTTCCAATCGGTAATTCTGACCTTCTGCTCATTTTGAGGCATTGGGTATTTTGAGTTGGGTGAAGTTTTCCACAGGTTACTATTATTAAAAGTGACTTAGGTACTTATACTTTACTGTTACATTTCTAGCGGGTATGCTGGGTGTGGGTTCTCCGTACGGCAGCCGGGCCGCCCTGCACCATTTCTCCGTGGACTGCTCGCATGCACATCGAGGCTTATTCGCTGGGATTCTGCTCATCGTGCTCACCATCATATCTCTTATTATGTTCTTCGTGCTCGCCCACAACCCTGACACAATCAGTGTAAGGATTTTATGCTCTGCTTATCATTTTCACGTCAATATCACAGAGAATACATACATAGGATTGCATAGGAGTTCCTTATCCATAGTGATTATATCCTCTTTGGGTACTTCTTTATCATATTTGTCAAAAGAGATTATAGTTTAATTAGGTAGGTATGAAAACTTTTTCTTAAATTATTTATTTATGACCAAAAATATAATCGCCTTTTAGAAATAAAAAGAAAATTTGTTTTTCTTTTTATTTCCGTCTAATGGCTTATAATTTGAGTTTTTTAAAAGAATATCGGCCAGTTTTAATATAGTTTATTAAATATCCGATAACTCTACGTGAGTGATTTGCATTGCAGCATTTAAAACTGTCGTTTTTGGCTTAATTCGGTCATTAAATCATATTTGTCAAAAGAGATTATAGTTTAATTAGGTAGGTATGAAAACTCTTTCTTAAATTATTTTCTTAATGGCCACAATACGTCCAAAAATATTTTAAAACGCCATATAGGTACAAAGAAAGAAAAAGAAAATTTTTTTTTATTTCCGTTGGCTTATAATTTTAGTTTTTGAATAATAACGGCCATAATATTCGAAATATTCGAAAACTTCTTTTTGATATAAACTCTACGCGAGTGATTAACTTTTTACTTTTACTTTCGTTTTTTAACTAACTAAAAGTTACGAGTATTTCTAGCATGTTACTGACATCACAACCTACTAAAACATAAAACCCTTCCTCAACACCTACCTTCATCACTGTGAGCGCACAACATTAATTAAAACTTAGGTAAGTACTTACCTATTTTTAGATTGTAAAGTTTCTAACTTAATTACCTTATTTTCACAGGACGCTATATTCCAAGTGAACGTGTGCGAGATAATTCTCTACACGCTAACAATCCTGGTATCAGCAGCGGCCATAATTCAAATGAGAGCGTTGCCGTATAAAAGGAAGTCTCGTGGTAAATACCCATTAACATGATACAGTTTTAATCCATCAACTATAAAACCGCAAATCCCAAAATACTCGCAAGTAAATCAATACACTGACATCAATAGTCCAGCCATATTTCTGTACTATCATAGCGTATTAGTACATCTCACCCCCAAAAACAACGTCTTTTAGAAACCGTATGATGCACTTGGGCTCAAGAGTCTTTACATCCTCAGATTAGATTAGGCATAAGGTTACATGTAGTTTCTTGCATAATGGATAATGATCACTGGCATGGTTTGATGTACGAGTATAAGTTCAAAACTACCCGCATGCAAGCTATACTTGCTTGAGATGAAATGTCTTAAAGGGGAACGTCACATTCCTTTCTGCATACAAAACTATGTCGGCATAAACTCACGCAGAACCCGTTGATGCTTTAATGGTGAAGTTCTACTGCTGTTACGTTCATCATCATCAGCGCATTTATCATTCAATTTCAACCTTAAATTCATCACTACTCCGATAGTACCGGAATTATTAAAATTATTTTTAAAGACGAATTTAAGATTGAATTTGATCAATACTTATTCAGATAACGACAGTTGAACTTTACGATTAAAGCATCTGGTTTAAAAAGTTAAGAACTAACATGTTCTTCGTGAGTTTAAGCCGACATAGTTTTGTATGCAGAACGGGGCCTAATGTTGGCCCTTAACTTGAGTTTTTTTACTGATTCCAGCCGTGCTAGGCCTGGACACGTCTCTGCTGATCCTGGCCCAGTCAGGCATGTTCGTGTATTGCATGTTCAGTCTGATAGGGTCCCACCACGCCACGAACAACCGCGGCGGAGGGGGGCTCACTGGATTCTTCGCCGAGTTCTTATCTCTCAATCAAGTAGGTAGTCCTTTTTACGCAATATAACTAATTAAGGCTTCGTATGCGCGAATTTCAGGTTTTCTACGAAGGCTACGGCATTAACTACTAAAATTAAACGTCTGAAAAAAATATAGCAATTTTGGGGTTTCTATTTAGAGACTGATGAATACCGATATACGATTGGACAAACTTCGCTCGATAGAAAAAAATCGCAAACGTACCCCTTCCATGTCTTTTAAAATGAAAATTATATCTAAACCGAAATAGTTATTCATACAAAATATATATCAAAATGAAGAGCTCGGTGGCTCAGTGGTTGGGCCAATGGACTTGCAATATGGAGGTCCCAGGTTCGAATCCCAGCTAGGGCAGCCATGTACCAATGAGTTATCCTCGGTTTTTTCGAAGGAAAAACTTACGTACATTTACCGAGTGCTCTCAAAACGGTGAAGGAAAACATCGTGATGAAACCTGCATGTCGTAGAAGAAAAAAAACCTCTAAGGCATGTGAAATCCGCCAACCCGCACTGGGCCCGCGTGGTGGATTACGGCCCGAGCTCCCTCGATGTAAGGGAAGGTCTGTGCCCGAGCAGTGGGGCAATATAAATAGACTGATGATGATGATATATCAAAATGTAGGGTACTATAAATACGAGAGCTTGTTTAAAAAAATCTGATTTTTGTTGGCGTATTTTTATTTCCCTGCCAAAATTCATAAAAATACGAATATCGAGGCACTGCGACGTGCTCTTCACTCCGCCGCTGCGGAGCATCTTGTGTCTCACTCTTGCTTTTGACAACCATATATCGCCTTAAAATTATGTTTGTTTTTTACAATTACAAACAAAAGGCATCAACGAACATCACTATGATTTTGTTTCGTTTTATATTCGGTCTAAATAATAACACAAATTAAATTAAATATTCGAACGTCTAAGATTCGAATTAAATTTTTATTTTTCTCTCTTTAATTAGTCCCACATCTTGTACCCACAACTTTTTATTTTTTTAACGCGTTGCACAACGTTTACATAATATGTCATCGGCTGCCCAAACCACTACATTTTCCTTGCAGACAATCCTCCAGTCTCTGTTCATACTGGACGCGTGGTGGCGCCGCAGCAACACGTCGGAGCAGCGTCGCGACAAGCCGGGGCGACAGCTGGTCACCTTCCTACTGGTTGCTAACATGGCCATGTGGGCCATCAACACCCTAGAGAAGGTATCCTGCCTCTATAAAAGCCGGAATGTCCTTCAATTTTATTTTCTGCGCAATAGGAATTGTAATCACACACGTGCTAATATTGATGTGCTATCGATGCTACAGCATCTCTCTTATTGCTTATAAGGTAGATGCTGTATTTCTCTCATTATAAGACTACTGATACTATTGCCAGTTACTGGAACGAGAGGCGTGTGTTTCACATACTCTTGACTCTCATGTCATGATGTAGGTATCTTGAGACTCATGGTCACGGTCTTTCATATATTCCTAATTAAAATTTTAAAATATTCGAGTACGTGGATAAAAAGTTTATCTACGTACTCGTATATCTGTGAGTTAAACAGGTATTAATTCGGTTAGTTAAATATTACGGTCGTTCCTCGCACTTCACCTGCGTCTCTTAATTTTGTAATCGTCCCCACGAACTAAATACCATTGTATTGTTTGCAGAATCGTGCGGAGTTCAGACCAGCTCACCTGGAGTTCTACGGACCCTGGGCGTGGACGATAATCACGCACGTATCCATGCCGCTGGCCATCTTCTACCGGTTCCACTCCACCATCTGCCTCTTCGAGATTTGGAAGAACAGCTTCAAGAATAAACCGCTAATGTTAAACATTTAATTTAAATAATGATATTGTGATATCAGAATTCGAGAAATAAAGAATTAATAAGCAATTTGATGGTTTTACTTAAAACTTTAATCTTCGTAACTCATGGCGAATAACAATCCATCATAAACTACTATTTATACCGAATTAGCTATCGTTAATTGTAATTCAATTCAAGGTACCCAATACTGAAACTCTACCCTGGTGGGACCTAGGTTTTTATAATCTAGGTGTTGTCAAATGGAGAGGTTGTTAAAATACCTACATAAAAGACGGTGTAAAATTAAAATTATAAAAATAGAGAAAAGAAGAGTTTTCTCGCTTCTTTTAATGTTTTATATTTTTACATCAGAATATCATGCAAATTCGCGGTATAAGTAGTCCGGCGGGCATGATGAGCCAATTAACGCACCGAGCTCGCCCTTTGTCACGATCCGGCAAATGACAACAACCCAATGCTAATTGTGTGCATTAACTCAAATGCCGATGGAATTATCATTCTACAGGTTTTATCTACACCAGACTTCTTTCTTACTACACCTTAGATTCCTGACCTAAACTTCAATCTTTTTAGGCTTCCGAGCCTCAAGAGGAAAAAACGAACCGTAATAGGATCACTTTGTTGTCCGTCTGTCAAGACCTATATCTCAGCAAAGCGTGGACGGATCAAGTTGAAATTAATACAAAATACTCAGGTCTGAAACCTCGTGCAGCCGTCAAAAAATCAACTTTCTACGTCAACGCAATCAAAAGATATCGCTGTTGATATGAAAATGCAAGAAAACCAAAACCTATAGGGTACTTCCCGTTGACCTAGAATCATGAAATTTGGCAAGAAGATAGGTCTTATAATAGCACAAGTAAAGGAAAAAATCCGAAAACTGTAAATTTGAAGTTCTATCACGAAATATATATTTTTTGTAATTACAAACTTAGATTTGCACTTGACGCCTGGTATGTCGATGTATGACGTTATTCGAAAAAGCAAAGATAAGTTTGTCCCTAAATCAAGTGTATATTTTTGTTAGAGCAAATGTTATGGTGAAATTGCACGGAACCCTCGGTGCGCGAGTCCGACAGCAGACTCGCTCTTGGACGGTTTTTTAAATACAAATTAACAAACTGTGGCTACTGGCCACTGATATTCAAAACGTAGGAATGCTATAAACTCTCCGTCATCATCGGGTATACATAAGTATAACTGAATTTGTCCACGATTTTTTAGATCCCATTATCTAAAAAATAGTTGAAAAATATAATGTAATGATAATTTTACTCGATGTACCTAAACGCGACATACTCGTAACACAACCTACCTGTTGATGAACCCATTTCCAATCACACTACCAAAACCACTGCGCGCTATAGCCACAGAAAATCTAAGTATTTATTACAACAGCTGAAACATTATAATATCATAGTTTCTTATTAACTTCAAAAATAACTCTATACGAAAATTTAGCCGCTGTTTTCTCGTGGACCCACTAAGTTGACCCACTAGTGGGACCACGAGGGAGACTTATTTCTCGTAGAGCCACTGCTTCATCGGTCTGAATTGGATTACTGTCGATAAAGGACAAAGCATAAGGTGTGACTACGGATCGGTCAAGGTATACTTCCCGAGTAGTTGAAGAGCTGAAAACTTACTACTACTTAAACCAATACTTTATTTACTCCACTACCTTAAGCAGCTAGTTTGTGAATGGCCTAACGCATTTTATCAAGAAAATGACCTAATGATATTTCTCCGTGAATAAGTTGGAGTTGGTTATTCATTATATTATCATCTTGTTCCATATATTCTTGGCGGCGTGATGATGCTTCTGATACATTATCATCTTGCTCGCGAAAGATGTTCAATAAACGCAGTAATGATTTTGGGGATCGCTTCTTCACTTCTTTGTTCAGTTGCGAGTGCCAGCTCTCTACTACGTTATTGGTCATATGTCTTTCCCCATAAACATTCCATTCCATACACTTTTCAAAGTAGGTAGTAATCGGCGAGAATAAATTTAGAACGAGTGGACGGGATGGTCACTTTGTGTATCTCTTTAAAATTAGTGCAGTTACGATGAGAATACAAACTGGTTTGTATATTTTTTTAATCAGGTATTTTCGTAACAAATTGTATACCGTCATCTTTTAATGCCTTTATTGCTTTTTTGTATATTTGTGGGACTGGAGTGTCACTAAGACGAGTTTCCACTTTCATTTTACCAATAGATTCATCCACTTCATTCTTACCAAAGTCCGCCGTACAACTGTGGCTATTTCTTTTGATAATATGTGTACCCTGAATCAAAGGAAAAATCACAGCTTCTAATTTAAATCACTATTTTCATTTAGAGTTATCGAACCCTTACCATGCGTCGTTAAAATATAGAGACATAATGCCTAGCAATGACAACGCCTTGTGTTTACATTCTGCATAACTATTTCATTAGGCCAAGGAAATCTGACAATACACTGAGATCACGCTTCCGGTAATTAAAATTCTCAGTTATTTGCTGATGACACATTTTCTAATCTGATTCATGTCTTCTCAAATATTATGGGTCCGTGATTTATGGTTAGATGAACCATGATGACGTCACCCCCATGTCATCCAAACTGGCTGATTAGCTGACGAGTCTCATACCTACTGGTGAAGATAAGAAAATGCCGCCCGACATTTCAGCCTATTGTCTCAGTATTTTTGACGCTTTGAGCTCGCCGAATGCAACATAGAGTTGTCGGAGAAGATAACAGGAAACTGTCGCCTCCTTTCAATGATAATGATAATAATACTTAAGCTATCATTACATGTGCCGAAAAGAAATATGGAAGACGTTATTGAAGAGGATATTGAATGGTGAGTTACGGAAAACTATTTCATTTAAGTATTTTATATCACATTTCATTTCATTATCACATAAAAAGCTATAAGTAATTGTAATTTGTATATCTTTAATTAATTATGATGGCATTTTGGTAGTAATAAGTATCTACCTATACTTAAATATGAAAAAATATATAAACTATACCAAAGCCCAAATCAAGTCTTATTTTGTAAACAAAAACTACTAACATTTTAAGCTTTTCTGTGATAGGTACTGCACAGTTATTTTCACATTATTAGATCGAATTACTTTATTTTTACAACGATGAACGTGTTCGATCAATCAGTTCCTTCAGTGTTACATGACAACAAGTAATTAGACGATCATATTTGTTTACAAAATAAGACACTTGATTTGGGCTTCGGTATATAAGTAAGTATGTTTGCACTATAAAGTAGCTATTATTGAATAAATTGAATATTATGAACTCTACTAATTTACGAACCGTAATTTACAACAATTACGTACTTATGTTCGTTTTTTATACCTACTTTAATTATTCATACTTAATTATTATTATTACTTAATTATTATTTTCTTAAAAACATAATTCAAAGCATATTCGAAAAACGAATCGACAACTTGTCTGCTATTCATTTCACATATGAATATATTTGTCAATAATCTTGCACGTAAAGAATAAATTATTTTCTTTGAGCTTCGGTCAACGCTAAAGGCCAGCATACATAATAAGCACAGATGTCTTAAATACCGACGATGGGTAAACGCACCTGAAATACGATGCTCGTAATGCGAATGCTTAACTTATAAGTTCACTGTGATTACCTATTACTTAATCAATGGTTATTGTAACCAGGACGGGTGACACGCACCCACACAAATCGTCGATATGCTACGAGCACGGGTCCCACCACTACCACCCGGCGCGCCAGAGCAGCACTAGTCTGGAACGGAAGATTCGACACAGCCACCATCGGTAAGTAGAACTGTGGCATAATAATTGACATTATAATTCCCAATACCACACAGTAGTTCTCAATAGGGTGACACGGTAAGTTCCCAATAGGACTTGAAGCATTATGGATAAACGCATCCACCACGCCAGATTGTTTTCAGCAAACAAAATTACCTAACAAAATGACATTGCCACATTTCAATGGAGCTTTGCCCCACCTACAAAACTACGTGACCATTTAAGCTTATCATTTTGTTGAGGACTTATTACAGGTTTCATATTGCATTGCATAATCATAATCAGTATCATTTTCTACTACTCTCGCAACTCCTAAAGAAGAATAACAAAAACAATGAATAATTCGCTTCGATTTCTTACTATTTTCTTAATTAAGCTGTTTTTTTTCGACTCGCTTGATCTACAAAACTTTATTTTAAACCAATAATTTTAATAAAAAAACGGAGATATTTTTACATTTATTCGTTATCTTGTACATCATGCGGTTGATGGTGGGACAAAATCTGGCATTGTCATTTAATAAGCATTGAGCCATATCTTCTTACATTAACTATAATTCTTATCGTAAAGGGAAAAAATTCAAATCTAGCTCAACGTCTTGTTATCGCTTTGATGGCTTTAGAATATGAATAGTTAAGCCATATCCAAGCAAATCTCCAGGTCGTTTTGAAGTAGACAACTAATTAATCGCACGGTTGTGCGCAAAGAAGTGAGGATGCAGGTGAGGGGGTGGTGCATGGGGCTCGTTAGGAGGTACGTCTGAAACTGACACCGCCGACGCTAATTACCGATGAGGACATCTCCGTAGCCTCGGCCGGAAAATACGGTGCATGCATAAATATCAGGGATGTAGTCGACGAATTAAATTCACTAACACTTTATTTTATAGCTTGTTAGACAAGCAATCATGAAATAAATTAGACTAAGTAAAGTATGTAAATAATGGAGAAGGTGAATTGTTTGTACCGCCAAGCGAAAATAAATTGTGTACCGACATTCCAGATGTTTACGTCCCTATTCGGTCCCGTGTATGGGACCTATAAGTTAGGGCATGTATTCCTTGCAGGCTGACCGAAACCCATTTTTTGTTTTGTTTTATTGTAACCACCAACTTTTAGTTCCAAATACAATATTTTTTTGGTAGATAATTATCTATATCGTGCTAATTATAATGCTGACTGTTATACTTGCAATATGTTACATATTAAGCACATTGTAACCATTTATTTTGTGAAAATAAATATTATTATTATTATTATTCACTCTATTTATTTTAACTCTTATTTAATATATTTATACATTTCAATATAAAAAACAATAGAAAAATATATAAATATAAAAAATAGCCACCCACCGGCAGCGGGATGCATGCGCATCCAAGCTGCCGGAGGTTAGGATCCCAGAGTGAGGAACCTCCTCACAATGCGTGCCGTGTCCAGCAGCACTGCCTTCTGCATCCGGCTCTTGA
Organism: Tachystola acroxantha; assembly: GCA_963506565.1. Lineage (NCBI taxonomy): Eukaryota > Metazoa > Arthropoda > Insecta > Lepidoptera > Oecophoridae > Tachystola > Tachystola acroxantha. The sequence continues at coordinate 9,662,469 of OY735874.1, forward strand.
CCCAACTGTCTAGCGAGAGTCTCTTAAGGTGTTGGTCGAGACTCTTCGCTATTAAACCGTTCACGGTTACGACTATCGGAACAATTATGGTTGAGTCCACATCCCACATGGCGGTAATCTCGTGAGCCAAGTCTAAGTATTTACTTAGCTTTTCCTTTTCGGCCTTCACGAGATTCTCATCATGGGGGATGGTGACGTCAACCAGAATTGCCCGACGCGACGATCGGTCTATCAGCACGATGTCAGGTCTATTGGCGACAATAGTCCTGTCCGTGATGATAGACCGATCCCAGTAGAGCGTGGCACGGCCATTTTCGAGAACTGGCGCTGGTGCGTACTGATAGTACGGCACCTCAGTACTGACAAGACCGTATTTAAGGGCAAGTTGCTGGTGGACTATCCTGGCTACTTGATTATGTCTGTGCAAATACTCGCCGTTAGCAAGATGAGAACAACCGGAAACTATATGCCTGAGTGACTCTCCGGGACGGTGGCATGCTCGACATATGTCGACCGTACCGTCCTTCAGGATATACTTCCGGTAGTTGTTCGTCTTGATAACTTCGTCCATAATTGCACAGACAAAACCCTCGGTTTCCCCAAAAAGGTCACCGAAGCGTAGCCAGGATACAGATGGTAATAGGTCTACGTCGGGCCCCATGAGAGCCCGGTAGAACCGTCCGTGAAGCTCCTTGCCCTTCCATACGTCCATGCGGTCCTGAGTGCTGAGCACCGGTGGTTTGCGCCAGTTCGCGTTCGCCAAGGAGAGCGGCGTGAGACCCCTGTCCACTGCTACGACATCGCGATGCATCCCACAATCTGTGTTTAGGAAGAACTCCCTGAGATTGCACACCTCACAGTTGTGTAGGTTCTTGGCGTTTAGAAAGCCACGACCCCCACACTTCCGTGGGATGTACAATCTCATAACAGATGATCGTGGGTGTAGCATGCGATATGTCGTCAGCAGTCGACGGACTCTTCTATCCAGGGCGTCCAATTCGGTCTGAGTCCACCTTAGTATGCCAAAGGTGTATGTGAGTAGGGGCATAACCCAACCGTCAAAGGCGCGCACCTTGTTACCACCTGACAGCAGACTTTTCAGTACCTTTGTCAAGCGGCTAAAGAAGCGCTCCTTCACCGATTGTTTTATGTCCCTATCAGCGATACCTAAGGCCTCTGACATACCAAGGTATTTGTATGTTTCGACTTCAGAGAGAGACCTGAGAGCCATTTCTTCTGAGAGTTGTAAATCATCAGAATTTACAACTCTACCTCGTTGTACATGGATAACCGCACACTTGTCTGTCCCGAACTCCATACTGATGTCGTTGCTGAAATGTTTAGTTATTTTCAGCAGCGTCACCAGGTCTGGTTTATTCGGAGCAAACAACTTGAGGTCATCCATGTACAACAAATGTGAAATGGTCTCACCCTCTCTCCGAAGTCGGTAACCTAGCCCTGAATCTCTAAGTAAAGTACTTAGAGGATTGAGGGCCAGGCAAAACCACAACGGACTCAGACTGTCGCCCTGAAAAATGCCTCGCTCAATCCTTATAGGGTCACCCGAGTCAGAAAGATCCCCACCGTCTGGTTGCCGAAGGACTGTGGTCCACTGCCCCATGCACGAGCTAAGGAAGTCACAAAGAGTTGTATCTACTTTATACAACTCCAGTACCCTCCGTAGCCATGAATGGGGCACCGAATCATAGGCCTTCTTGTAGTCAATCCAGGCGGCAGATAGATTCTTTTTGACTCGACGAACCTGTTGGCAAATGGTCATGTCGATTATTATTATTATTATATTTCATCTCCAGGACAAAATCTTTATTTCCAAGAGCTTCAAAAATCCTTATCACTTTACACATGTACTTAATAATAGTAGAGTATCGTTACTTAAATATTCATGGTACATATGACCATGACTGGTTTATTGGACTATTGCCACTGATAATTACGTCATCTTCACGTCGTCGTCGATTTACTAGTCAGTAGCCACACCACGGGATAGAGAGGTGCGTTAACATTGCGTCATATTTTGAAACAGCGGAAGATTTTCTATTTGTCATAGGACATAGATTATATCCAGTATTTTATATGCCTGCTGAAAATATGGGGAATATTATCCTATAGAAATAACCGCATAAACAAATGGATCTGTATAAGTACGTAACTTGCCTGGTAAACCTTGTAACATAATGAAATGGGCCTCACGGCATTTATTCATTACGGGCTAATCAGATTATATTAGGATCTTTTACGATTCTAATAAGATCCACTTTGTATCAAGCTCCTGAAGAAGTCAGTCGTTGTTATAGCAGGCCAGCATTTAAAAAAAATATATACTTAGGGTAGGTACTTAGGTAGGGTACCTATACCTAGGGTTGGTTTTCAATACTTAATAGCTATTTGTTTTCATGAAAACCGGAAAAAGTGATACATTAGTCACCTGGAGATCGAACTTCGATATTGAAGTTCAATATCTTATCCACAGCGTCAACGAACTCTCAACTCGTAGGTATTTACTTACCTATATGAAAACGAAATCCACAATTAGCGTTGTCGTCATTTAACTGTATGCATAAATTGTTCGTTTCCTAAACAAAACCCTAGCTAGACATTAAACAACTTTAAATATATAATTTTGCTCTCGATAATTCTTCAATTAGAATATATTATTGAAAAACACTACCATTATTATCCGCATCACTGTCGTTAACAGTAATGCATGTTACACCAACCCTGTTAAATACCTACTTCAATAATTATTGACAGTCAAGTGTGTATTACATGTTAACGCCTGAGTAAGTACAGTTCACATTTTGCATTTCGAGCATCAACATCTTCGTTGGTATTTTTAAAGAAGAAATTAGTTTTAAACCCCATTTCGTTAATTGCCTTACTGAAGACGTGTCATAGACGGACGGATTTTAAATACCGGATGCTAGAAGTACGTGATACGTTGGTTGATGGCGAAAAATAAAGATAAATCGAATCAAAATGGAGGGAAGGATTGGCGAGAGCGACCTGAGCCACTGCTCGCCGTGCCTGAGGATGAAAGGTGAGTCGGGACAGGGATTTAATCTCGGGGATTATGTGTAAGTCCTAATAATAAATGCGATAAGTGATTCGTTGAAATTTTAAAATTCTTTGGAGCATAACTACTTGCCTATCACGTAAATGAACTATCCAATAAAAATATAATATTAGGAGCTTTAAGATTATAAGTGCTATTTTGATATAGGATCGTGGAAAATACTCAATTTTCATATTGTTGTACTTTCGTACAAATTATAAAAAGAAAACGCTATTATCAGTTTATAACAGAACTTAACCAAAATTAGTCGTCAATTTGGTATTTTAATTTAGTAGTCAAATAGTGTACCTATATTAGAAGTAATCTTGTAGGTAAAGAGTGTGTACCTAGAATATAAGAATATAAGAATCGAGAAACTCTATTATTTTTACAAGAAATATTTTGACGTATCCACGACGATTTGGCTAATGTTGTGGCGGGCGCATACCTACTTGTAGCAGTCGTTAAATTTAATGAATTTTCTAAGTACTAGTATATTTAAACTACAATAAGCACTTGCTCTAACAAAGGACAATTTTTACAACACCGATGCACCTGCTTAATCTATTTATTACTTTGTAAAATCATATAGGTACATCATACGTATTCATGTATTCACACATTCACACAAGTGGTTGTAATGTAGGTAGATGACGGACCACCAGACATCCCGATGATATTTATGCCAGCCTTTTGAGGACCAGTATTCTTTCTATATCCATAAGTCTTCATTATTACGAGAATATTGCTTACAACGGATACTAAAATCAACGCAATCTCGTACATGAAACCATTGCAATCTAGGCGAGTACCATTTACCATAGCATAACGTATAGTGCAGGGTACATTGATGTGCTATCGGCTGTACAAATTTTCTCAAAAACTAATGGATCTATTTTTAAAATTCTTTTACATTTACATAATCTGTTTAAACTATCTACTAGTGAAATAATTTTTATAATCGACTGGGCCGTTCCCCTCTGTATACTTTTCTCTAAGTTAGATAGACAGTCTGGTAAAACGTATACCACTTGCACATTGTTTCAGCGAATTGCCGCACTCCTTGCCTCGGCTCAGCGTGGTGCTGCCCTGCAGCAGCAGCTCCAGCGCCGACCACATCCCGCCGCCGCCCACAAGGAAACCACTATCACATGGCGAGTAAGTTACGAATGGAAAATGCTAAGAATTTAAATAAGAGACGTCAACAACGTGTTGGCAGTTGGCCACTACATCAGGAATTTCAAAAATAGTGCTTAGATCAAGAAACTACTTCTTTCTTTTTACTATTTTTGAAATTATGTATGATGATATATGTGCCGCCAACTCTAAATCCTAAACCTGCGTTTATCCAACTGTCCATGTAATTCATAAGTTACATCGCCCCAAGGACTATATTTACTAGAGATAATTCGGTGGCATACTGGACTAACGATGTCACGATTCACCAGGTCGAATGAGTTCTCAGTTTTGTCTTGAACAGCTCTCAATAAGAGAACAACGATGTTTTCTTATTGAGAGTACGCGCTCAATAAGAAAACATGATTGAACCCTTTCAGAAATACCCCTATTTCGATTTTCAGGTGTGTGATATGAAAGCTATCGCTCAAAGAACAGCGATAAACTGTGTCACTTGTAATCTAATAAAAACTATGGCTAGGCTATTGAAAATTTTAAACCATGAAATAGCAATAACTTCTGAAATACAATGTCAGCGAAATACTTCCACCTGAATTCAATTAATTAATATCTTTAGATAATGAATAATTTTCATAACCTATTGTGTTTTGGATAGGTCCTTAATTGCTTCAATATATCATTTGTTTCAGCGAATCAATGACAGTAGTGTTATCAGCGTTTTACGCAAAATTATTAATAGTTTTAGGCGTAGCATTACCAGTAACGAGCACTATACAAAATAAGCTCTACACCAACGTCACATCTGATGTAAGTATGTATTTCAAAATAATGTTTTTATTTTTAAATTACAAATTGATAATTTATTGATATCAGAATTTGTTATTCGCAGATTTTTACCATGTACCTGTATATTGTCAGCATGGTGTTTCTAGCTTACACGTTCTACCATCTTCGAATGGCTAGAAAAGACAAGCATGGTAAGTTCGTATAAAATACTTTCAATACCTACTTAAATATTTATATTTGTAGGTTGTTAGTTTTAGATACTTAGGTAGTTTAGTTTAAATTTTTATTATTTGTAAGTATCCTTAATTTTAATTGTTATAATAAATAAATCTTGTATAACGTAAGTTATATTATAAATACTTTAATTAATTTCCATTTAATTTATCAAAATATACTTAATATAAACTCAATATAACTACTTTAACATTTACATCTAAAATATACGCCAAAACAGATTATAGGAAAAGACAAAAATTTGGTATCAAAATAAAAGGCCCCGTCGAGCTCGGGTCGTGTCTCGTCGACTTTAATAAATTAAAGTTTATAACAAATTACAAAAATGCAAGTGACAAGATTTGAAAACAAGTGAATTTATGAATGTGTGAAATAAATATAATTGTAAAAAATTACTTCTTAAAATGTAGAGATCACTAAAACAAAGTTTAAAGTTTTTCTGTAGCTTGAATCAACAATCTTTCCCAATTCATTTCTTATAGAAAAATACCTGATGTAGTTCAGAAAATTGTACCTACTTAGTTCATAAATTCACTTGGATCTGAAAAGGAAATAAGATAATAATTAATGAAAAATCTTAATTCGGGTGTATGTTTTTTTAGATAACGTGAAACGTACGCGATATGGAAGTTTCTATCTCCACATGGGAGTTGCGGGCTTCGGTGTGGGCTCCATAATCTACTCGTGCCTCCAATTCGGAGGCTACTTCGATCTCTCTGGCGACTGTCAGATGGCCATAGTGGCAGTCAAACCAGCGCTGCGCATTTTATTCATGGTTGCGCAAACTGTCTTTATATTTTCTTATACTGATGTAAGTATACTAATTTCGAGTAATAGTTATCAGAAATAACGGTATTTTTGCTATAAGGATATACCTACGACATTATTATTATAAAATACAGTTTATCAACTCTAGAAAATTAGCCCAACCTAAAATAATATTATACTTAAGTACTCCATTCTATTACAATATTATATTGTAACGTTGGTTCAAGGTATTGGCGAAAATTCTTCTATACATATTGGATATTTTTTATTCCGCTAAATGTAATTACCTACTAAAAATAACTGCATGTTTAAAAGAGCATTGTACGGGATATATCACCCGGTGCATCGCGTCGGTGATACTAAATCCATATCTCGGCGGATCTAATGGATAGATCACGTTGCTCTTATATTTTATGCACACTTTATGGGGTGCTAACCGCTTTTAAGCAAACACGTTTTAGAGGACCTTTACCGGTTTAATACCCAAATACAATATTTGTAAAGTTCACGTGCTTAAATCGTATAATGATGCAGCACTCCTATACCTATGGATTCTTTCAATCTAACAATACTCTGCAATTTTATAAAATTGTCTCTTTCTGTATCTATTTAATGTATGTATTGTATGTTTATATTCAATCCATCGGTTTCCATCCGAATAAATATTCGGGTGGAAACCAATTTTGAACCATACTGGTATCTACTGAATACTGTAAAAGTAACTGACAGCAGGTTTTCTTTGTTTTAAATATGTGATAAATAATAAATTTTATTCATTTTTCAGATACTAGATCCAATGCGAGGTGTAGTTCTTGACCGCTTCGGACTAATGCACTTAATAGCCACAAACGTTTGCGAATGGCTTAACGTCATCGTCCAAGAGACAAGGGATGACATTTTCGCTGTGGCCTACGATCGTCCATCGCTACTCCGATACGCGAACATAAGCGGACCTCCTAAAGTAGTAATAGAGGACGAAGTAGACAATATTACTTTTGTAGAACATGACAGTCTTTTAGAAAATATTACGGCTGAAATAACAAATGTTACAATGAGAAATGAGAGCTGGACTTGCAATGTCTCTGACATGATTACGCCTTTAATCAGGACAGTGAATCCTTACCTGAGGCCGTGCGGAGTCGAATACAGCTTACTGTGTTCTATCATCATTGTTGTTATATGGAACGACATATGCACTGTGCCTGGAACAGTAAGTATCAAGTTGTATCAGTAGTACCATCAATGGTAAAATCACTGGTATACTACTGACACAACGGCTCCTTTTCTAATTAAAGTCTGACATACTGAGTAGGTACTATTAAATAACCTACTAGGTTATTTAATGGTACTTAGTATTATAGGCTATAGGTAAAGTACCTACGGCACGAATAATACCAATCACGGACATCGTTATAAAGGAGCCCTCTGACAAAAAGATGTATTTTCTTAATTGAAAAAAAACTTGATTCGAGATATTTAGAAGTTTTGTACCTATTCTTAACATCATTTCGTTTCGCAAATAAATTAGGCGCGTATCTTTGGGAAAATTGTTCAAAACAATGTTTTTCCAATATTTCGTGCTGTTTTGTATATTTTTATTTATAACTTTACAAATTCATAACAATACCTAAAAATATTATTAAAATGCTTAATTAAAAATAATAAATCCGTGCTGTTAGATAGGTACCTACTCTAAAGTTTAATTCGACTAGGCAGGTAAGCACCTAATAAGTATTTTGATGCTCTACCTTACCATCGTTACTCGCATTTCAACATTTACTTATAGGGTAAAATAGTAAATACCTATTCTGACGGTGTTTGTTAACTTTGACAGTGCTAAAAGTTGTACCATCCTTTTTGTAACTTTTGTGTAGGAAAGTGACGCAGCATTTTTTGACATTTCAGATTTAAGGTATTTTATTAAAAAACGAATGTAGCCTGCTAAGTACCATTGCTGATAAAAAGAAAACGTTAAGCGAGTTACGATGGGAAAGATTAGAGCAATAAAACTGTTACCTTCGCCAAATCAATCCCAGTCCAAATCGATGCCTGTCTGCCAACATTGAACACACTGGTATCTAGTCTTGGTCTTGATCAGTCTTTACCTCGTCTGAGTAATGTCTGATATTTTAGTACCTAGGCATACGATTTTCGTTGTGCAATTTGCAGCGACCTATTTTTATGTGCCTATGGCCTTCTGACATCAAGGAAGCTATATGATTCACACAGGCCGAGTGCAGTCTCAGAGTACACATGCCTTTGACCTTCCATAATGTAATTTCAGAAACCTCTCAATCCGCCTCTGAACTCAGTTTTCGGCAAGGACTTAAAGCAATGCTGTGCTCGAGTGAAGTCCAACAACCACTTCTCTGTGGACTGCGGCAGCGCTCACAAGGGCCTGTTCATGGGAGTGGCGGTGCTCGCAGGGACCATCGTCAGCCTCATGCTGTTCAACGGACTGTTCCAGAACGAGAAGCATGTCGAACTTGCTCTTCTACAGGTAGGTACCTACAGTGAAAAAAGTTTTTAGTAATAAGTAAACTACACACACTACCTTCACAGTCGAATATAATACACGAGTTCGTATACTTACGCAGTTTTATTATGATGGAGTATGGCATAGCAATCTCCTAATTACTTACTTAAATGCGGTTAAAATTAACTGTAGGTACAGTCGACAGCACAGCAAGTGTAAAACAGGGGTACATATTCCATGGGGTAATTACACGACTTAGATTGCAATTCTGAGTAGGTTGATTTGGTGTTTATTGTGGTTCACTAATGTTTGACAAAAAACGTATGACAAATGATCATTTTACAAATTATTTTTGAAAAAGTAATCATTTGACAAACTTATCATTTACTAAAGTGATCGTTTTAAAAGTGATCATTTGACAAAAATCCATTTTATAAATATTTAACATAGCAAATGTTGTGAATGCTAAACCGTCATTTTGCAATTGATTAAATGACCAAAGTATTCCTTTTGCAAGGTCGCCATTAGACAAAATATTGGGTAAATAAGTGGGTATTTTATATGTATAATTGTTAATAAATGAACTTGCTTTTTGAATACAAAAAAAAAACCTAACATCGAAGTCTCTGGCTTGGAGCGAAGCTGCGCTTCGCTCCAAGCCAGAGCCTTCTGAACCTAAACATCCGTGTCGGATCTGGTTAGAGAGTTGGTCGGGGTGTCCCCTCATTTGATAAAAAACAAATTACAAATTTATGTATAATTGTTAATAAATGAACTTGCTTTTTGAATACAAAAAAAAACTAACATCGAAGTCTCTGGCTTGGAGCGAAGCTGCGCTTCGCTCCAAGCCAGAGCCTTCTGAACCTAAACATCCGTGTCGGATCTGGTTAGAGAGTTGGTCGGGGTGTCCCCTCATTTGATAAAAAACAAATTACAATTACCAAACAATGCATTTTGTCAAAGGTTTTTATGCCTTGCGTTGTTTTATCTATTAACGTATATAATAAGAAATCGCTTTTAGCGATAAGACCGCCAAAATTGTACATGCTTCTCATTTATGTAATGAATACTGTATTATGGTGCAATAAAGTGTATTTATTATTATTATTATTATTATAAGTGAATAGTTTGTTAAGTGATGTTTTGAAGAAAGAAACTTTGTCTCGTAATTGTTTTGTCAAATGAATTATTTATAGAACCATTACTTTGTACAAAGATGAACTTATGAATCATAATTTTGCCAAACGTTGTTTGTGAAATGAAATGTTTGTAATTTGTTTTTTATCAAATGAAGGGACACCGTTTATTGTACCTACATATAATCATTTCTGAAAAATTATTAAGTATTTGATGTGTATGATAAAATAGGGTAGGAACTTAACTAGGTACTGTCTGAAGCGATATTTAAAAATGGCAAGTATTTCCTCTTACCGATATTTTTGATGAAACAATTTAAACAATTAGCAAGCAACCACGATATCACTTATTTTTTAAATAAGTACGTCATCGCTAGAAAATAAGTTTACCTAAAAATAAAATCCATCATTTCCAGATAAACGTATGGGAAACGATACTGTTCATACTAATGACGCTGGGCTCCGCGGCATGTATCAAGCGCATGCGCACCTTGAGGATACGCAGACCAACTCTCACCATGCCGCTGGAACACGCGCTGCTGTTGGTGACTCAATGCGGCGTTTATCTGTACTATCTCTTTCAAATCATCGGCGCCAGCTTTGTGCTACAACAGGTCCCGGCAGGAAGACAGGCCACTAGGTAATGATAGCAGAGTACAGAGGTACAGTATGATGAGATGATTCCGATGTATTACCGGAGGCGACGACTGCGACGGTGCAGATTGGTGGATTACACATACCATAGATTTTCTTATGTTCTCATGCAGGTTTCCTCACCATGTTTTTCTTCACTTTTTTAGGTATATCTTATACCTTCTTATCTATCTTTTTAGATATAATTGGATTGAACAGAGTCGTATCGTAACGTACCTAAGCAGTATAAGTATTTCTCGCCCAGCCTGACCTTCATGCTTTCCGGGCCAGATTATACTGGTCGGAATTCGTCTCTGATCGATCGAAATAATTATATTAACGCAATTGGAGAGCAGAGCTTGATACAAATGGCCCTATTTACAGGATAATCTCCCCCCTGTGCGCACTGGTGCAGAGCTCTTGCCAGACGCTGCTAGTGCTGGACGCGTGGTCGCGGCGCAGCGCGGGCGGCGCCAGGCGCGCAGGCAGGCAACTGGTCACATTCCTCTTGGTGGGCAACTTCGCGCTATGGCTACTCAACCGCGTGAAGAATGCTCGAGCGGAATTTCATCCGCTACAGGTGATTTATTTAAATAACCCGAGAGATGTCGCTACCGTCCCTACGACGAATATGGAGAAAGATTTCGCCGTCACAATAGCTCTGTGTTTTTCTCCATTTAATATTGTCGCATTCACACAAATTAACATAACTTATTCTAAACTAAGAGTGTGTCCTGCCTGTGTCCATGATCCAAGAGCTTGGAATCTGTGACAAATTCAATGTAGGTACCTAACCCATGAAGCAATTAACCAAACCCACACCTTACCCAATAGACATGAAATCGGTACAAATTTGCAAGCGAAAAATTCTGTCAACGATGAGCGCATAGAGACGAAGCGAGGGACAGGGGTGCCGTATTAAAGAGATGCGTCCATGTCGATAATATCTCTAGGTTACACGTGTCGCGAAGCAATTTTGCGCTCATGTGCCAGCACACGGGCCTGTTACAGGTCTATGGGGTAAGTGGTCTGTGACCAAACCTAACATAATCTGTCCGAACCCTGTCGTAGTACGAGCTACGGAGCTCCGTAGCATTTGCCTCGTAGCCCAATAAACAATACTTATTAAAACTACAAGGGCAACGCTACGCTCTACAAAGCTACGAATTATTAATGCCTCAAATATCATCCGACTTTTGGATTGTCGCGTAACAAATATTTGATTACCCTTACCGTTTAATGGATGAACAACAGATATTTAGGCTTATGTATTATTGTTGGCAGATGGAGTTTTATGGTGTTTGGGCTTGGACACTCATCACGCATGTGTCCGTGCCGCTACTAGTCTGCTACAGATTCCAGGCCACCGTCTGCTTCTATGAAATATGGAAGAATTCGTACAAAAGGAAAAAAGATATAAATGATATCGACTTAGATGAAATAGAGTTAAAAAATCATCATGTTGCGTAATAAATTTATTTAAAAAAAAAACAGTTTTCTTTCTATTAAGAATAATTTATCAACAGATAAATAACGATTTCTTAACCCTTTCGGCCATTTCTTCTCAAGGCTACTTGTAGGAAAGTTAGAGTTAAATATGCTTAACCTGTATTAACTAACACGGTGTTAACTTAATTTATTTATTTTATTTGTGGACTCGACAGTTCGTCATTTGCCAATGTCATGTTACAGAAAATTTAATATATAATGGTCTTCTATCTTCCTCCAGAGGAGTCGCAGTAGCGTCTTCACCCTGGGTAGCCGCGTCTTCTTGTCTTCGTCCAGAGGAGACGCAGCGCCGTAGCGTCATCACTCTGGACGACGAAGCAGCTCGACAGTCACGTTCACTCCCGAGCTCGTAGTGGGACCCCTTGAGAATAGCTTGAACCTTCAGTTGCGCGGACGCAAATCCGCCTCGCAATAATGCGAGCCGCTGCGGCCCGACACAGTGTGCAATAGTTCATACAAATTATATTAAAGTGATTTGAGCGGATTTTTGCGCTCCGCCCCGACACGCTGCGGCCCGGCAAAATGTGCTCGGACCTTAAAACGCTGAAAACACCACAAAATATAATATGTTCGAGTGAAACATCTATTAGTGCACCTACGGGTTTGCCTCGCCACTCGACTCGCGCGCGCGCGACTCACCTGTTAGAATGAGATAACGCCATATAGAACATAGAACGGCGGTCGCGTCACTCGCACCCACGAATGTTTCGTCGAGCGAGTGTGTAAATCGGTATGAATATTTTTGCCAACGACAGGTCATTCGTACGTCAAACACATAATATGGGTTACCTTTCATCCGACTTTGACTTAGCACTTCCGAGCAGTGTTGCCAGACCTACAGAAAACTCCGTAGATCTACGGATTTTAGGCCTTGTCTACAGATATACGGAAATCAATTGCAAATCTAAGGATTTTTTGCCTCAACCAAATTTGCCACCAAATCATATAAAAAATACAACTAAGCGTGATTTTTGTGAGTAAAACGTAGAGCAACTGCTAAGAATAATGTATAATCCCACAACATTTCATTACATGCCAGATTGCCAGATCTCGCAGTAATTTTAGAAGAGAGCGCAAGTAAAACTATGCAATAAATTCAATTTGTTTTCTGCAAAGTTAATTTTATTTTAACGGCTTGTTTCCATATTTTATGGTTTTATTCAGTGTTAAAAAAAAGTCCGTAGAACTACGGATTTTCCTAGAGCCAATCTGAATCTACGGAAATCTACGGTTTTTCAACCTCGCACTACGGAATTTTGAAAATCTGATCTGGCAACACTGCTTCCGAGTTTCTTTCTTTCTGTGTTTCTGTTCTCTGCCTGCCGTCAAACGTCAAATATTTTTTGTGCTGTTTTGTTATTTGAATCTCGTCTTGTTTTAATAATTTTAGGACTAAAAACACGGTAATTGTATAAAACTATGGCTTCAGTTATGGATGTTGACGAAGAAGAAATAGAAATGGCGTCGTCGAGTAGCGGAAAAGGCGACAAAAAGAGATTTGAAGTTAAAAAGGTATTTCAATTTGCGCTTACTCATTGTTGCAGTATAAACATTTGTATATTTTGTGTGTGTTTTAAATGTTTAATTTATATTTCAGTGGAATGCTGTTGCTTTATGGGCTTGGGGTACGTACAATTTAAGAAATTCTGCATTTAACATTTTGGATAAATTTGTGTTATTATAACCTCGAAAGTAATATACCAAATTGTTTTTGTTATTAGATATTGTGGTGGACAACTGCGCCATATGCCGCAATCACATAATGGATCTGTGTATAGAGTGCCAGGCTAACCAGGCATCGGCCACCAGCGAAGAATGCACAGTTGCATGGGGTGTATGCAATGTGAGTAGCTCATAATCGGATCTCGTTATCTTGGTGGCTAAATACAGAAGCAAAGCAGCCTTAATTATAGTAAATTTATGTCTACCCTACAGAAAATAGGTATTAACCACAAATATTCATGCCTACAAGATATCTAGGTATATCATCAGATTTATCTCATGATTTCCAGAAAACTATGTAAGTACATTCATATCGGTTGTAGGATGGAATATTTCTTCCTAAATGTTGCTGAATTACTGATCAGAAAATGAATGCAAATAATCCAATAAGAGCCAACTCCGATATTATAGCTTCTGTGGGGCTATTAAGGTTCTCAATGATCAAGTATAAGGACAGTGCTATCGCAGCAGTGTATAGTGGAGTCTCTTTTTGGCTTGCCATCTCATGATATCATATCATCAGCATACTCATTTACCAAAGGAAAAGATCAAATTTAGTGTAGCCTATGTTGTACATGTTTAATGAATAATTAATGTTTTTGTTCCAGCATGCATTCCACTTTCATTGTATCTCGCGTTGGCTCAAAACTCGGCAAGTCTGTCCTTTAGACAACAGGGAATGGGAGTTCCAAAAGTAAGTACCGTCTAAACACAGATAAAAGTGTAAAACACATATATGCCAGAAAACAAAAGTGGTTGACATTGCTCATAGAATCAGCAATCTGAAGTGGCAATGGGCTGGTCACATCCGTTGTTGAACCGGTAGCCGATGGGGTAGAAGAGTTCTCAAATGGAGGCCACGAACGGGTAAACGTAGTGTGGGACGCCCCATGACCAGATGGAGGGATGCGTGGGGGGTCTTAGCCTTCGCAAGATGGCTGGCAGAGACTGGATGCCATGAAGACCGAGAATAGGGTTGAGTGGCGTGCTTTGAGAGAGACCTACGTCCAGCAGTGGACTGATATGGGCTGATGATGATGATTGGGGCCTAGTAAAGATTGGTGTTCCATGTGCCTTTTTTTCTGAGACATGCAATGCAGGTTTCCTCTTTATGTTTTGCTTCTTTCCTTTCACACTTCAAATCTCTATTTATTCTATGAAATCGAATATTTTTCTTATTAATATAATAAATCAACTTATGGAAATAAGGGTAGTTAATTATAACCCTCCTTTCCTTGCATAGTCGGGTAAAAATAAAGGCAACCCTTTGTAATTGATTAGTGTGTTAATGTTCTAAAATAATATCACATGTGGTGTTAGTTGACATTCACTTGAATTTGTTGAATGGTTTGCTATAGTTTTAATTACAATTTTGTGGTTTCAGGTATGGACATTAGAGGATTTATCTGCAGCCCTTGTTTTTATGAATTATCTAACCAATATGTAACACTGAAGATCATGGGCCCTAAAATGTCATATTGCATTAAGTTCTTAAATAAACTCACTTAAAGTATTAAATTCTTGGTTATTAATTTGGCAGCAATTTGTAAATTATATAATTGTATCAAACAGCACATAAAAATAGTAAAATATTATACCAGCCAAATATGAAATGTTTATTTTTGGGGAGGTTTGTACTAACTGGAATTTGGGAAGATATTTTAAAATGAAATTAACATCGAAAGAAACTTGCAGCATTTTATTGTGATATAAGTATTTAAATGAAAATATTCAATAATGGCTTATTTGTCAACAATAATTACTTACGCAACTTGCTTCATCTACATAACTTACAGAATTTTATATACATCATTCCAAACAGGAATATCACAAATGCTAGTTATGTTCCTAGCAATAATTTACAAGTAAAATACATTACCAAAATGGCAACCAATGCATACATAATTTTGGGGTAAACGGTGTATAAATAATGCGTCTCCTATTGTTAAGACTAACTGGTCTACTTGCAGCAACAAGATGATCTGGATTAAGTCACAAAAACGCCATACATTTTTTTCTCACTTGGGTTCAGCCACTAAACCCGGATTTATCTTGTTGGTGCAAGTGGGCCTCAGTGATAAGGATCAACTTTAAATCTATGACTGGTGCAATTAAGGGCCCTCTCAGATGAAAGGCGTTTACCAACTACCTACATGCATTTTGTTCTTAAGAAGCCATAGGTGTCCACATGCTAACGCGCGTTTTAAGTGAATCATTTAATGTAAGTAGTTCTAACGCCTTTCAACTGAACATACCTAAGGTTAATGGCAGAATCTTTTTTAATCGACTGATCCTTATAAACGCCAAAGTTTTTGTGGGTTAGCTTTAATCCGCGATTGCACCAATTAGATCTTTAATTGCTTCAATCGCGGATTAATCTTGTTTCTTATTAATCCGGTGTTAAATAACAAAATGCGCGGGATTAGTCACTAACACTCTGATTATCTCTTAGCATAATTGGGCCTTTCGGCAATACATTATTATGGCCCTGTAAAAATAAATTGGAACGTAATAAATAATAACAAAAGATGTTTCAATAAATGAGGATGACTCTTGTTAACTTTGTTCATCATAGGGACGTAACTCACGTCACGAACTGCTGGACGGTTTTCAATGTGGTTTTATTGAATGCATAGGAAAATGCTCGCGCACTTTTTTACCCGACTGAGCAATCAAGAGAGGGTTAAGTGTTTATTGATGCATTGCATAAAGTTTCTACTTTATTTGTATTGTCTTTTAAGTACAAAATCCGACGCAGACATAATTATTTCGAGTGTGGGAGCATTTTTTTTTCTTGGTGGCATTCTCAGATCAGTTATGTGGCATTTGAGCCTGTGCTAAATAATTGTTCCTAAGTTTTATAAGTTAAGTATAATCAAATCACAGAGTGTCTTCGCTAAATCTGGGAGTACTACATGTATGTACACTATGCACATCAATCACCCCACACCGATGCGTAGAGCGTTCGTGTTACATTTGGTGTACTGTAGGCGGTACATGTGAAAAATCAAGTACCTCTCTACTTAATTCAAACAGTGAATCGTGTTCTCCAAGCTATCAATACCTACAGGCATTTTGTTACCATCGTTTGAAGTATCGTGTGTTGCAATTAGACGTGCTTAGATTATATTACTAGCTTCATTTCGAATATGCTATAAAAATTGCGGCAACGTAGAAAATTATATTATTTAACAAAATTCCTAAAAGTTACTTTCTGGGATGTTTGTTGTCAAAATGATTCGCCCTGCAAGCGATCATGCAAATGAATTTCTCCATAGTCGTAACTTATTAAATGTACAGTCGAATACAGGGAGGTCATTAAGGTTGAGTTTTTCTCCAAAAATACTTAACTGATTTTTTAAATAATACAATTAGGATTTTTTTTAATTATATATAAACCATACATATTACTAGTGAAAGATTTTTGCAATTGGTCAAGTAGTTTTGAGAATTATAGTTGCCCCCCTATATGCTTTTCTCGACAGAAGACATACCCTAAAACAATATTTTACTAATTTAGGAACTTACCTGAAAGAGCTTGTCATTTAAGGAGCAAGAGCTGCTCCCCCTTAAAAGTTGTTATCGCAACACACAAAAATATGCAAATAGGGAAGTTGACTTTAAAAAATATGGCATTTTTGGCCGAAACTAGATGTTTTGTTCTTAATTTACAATACTCTTGATTATCAGGTTCCCAAGTGTTACGATAATTGTATAGATACGCCCAAAGTGATACCTCGTAATTTAAATAAAATTAAGAGGCAGTTAGTCGTAGATAGATGCTCCGTGTTCTAATATTTTAAGCTAAGTAAAAACTAATCACTTAATTCGAGTAGTCTTCATTAATTGAACTAATAAAATACATTACGCCAATCCTCTGCGTCAATTGTCATACATAACTTAGACAAGACTTGGTCGTTAATATTTAAAAATTAAATAAGCGTCTTAACGTTCAGTATAAATGATATCTGGAATATTGTATTTCAAATATCCACAATGTGCGAAAATCTACGCGGACGAATCGACAAAGTTAATAAAAGTCACCATAAATGGCTTGGCAAATTAATAGAGAGTGTTGGAAGAAAATATGTTATAAGAAAGAAGATGGGTCAAAACGTACCCACGTTGTAGCAACTTGAGACCTATATCATTCGAAAGGTCTTTAAAAATACATAATTTTTTTGTATGGCAGCAACCTTGTAGCTTATGGGAGAACGCCGTTATAATGTCGAGAATGTTTCGAAAATTCACCCTTCGAACCATTGACGCGCGCATTTTCTCACGGCCCGTGTCATCGCCCGAGCCTCGTTCGGGTAAATAAAAGTGGCGTACGGCACTGTCCGACCTTTCTAGGTATCTCTGTACAAAAAAAGTCCAGTCAATACGGTGTAACGGACCCCCGGTACGGTGACCCCGGACGGGTAGAAGAAGCGTGGGCAGACCACCGGCCAGATGGTCCGACGACATCAAGAGGGTTGCTGGCTCAGTGTGGACCAGACAACCTTGGGATCGGGCCACATGGAGAATTCATGGAGAGGCATATGCCCAGGAGTGGGCTGCTGTATGCTGAGGAAGAAGAAGAAGAAGACGTCTACTTAGAACAAACTCTGCAGCTGGAAAGGAACATCTTCGAGAAGAGAGTGGCAGGAGAATTCAGCTGGGCTGTGCAGCATTTGGGAAGCTACGTCATATCTTCTCGTCTTCAATATCACAATGTCTGAAAACAAAGGCAACCAGTGGGTCCTGCCTGTGATGACCTACGGAGCCGAAACGTGAACATTGACGGTGAGACTGGCACACAAGTTCAAAGTCGCTCAGCAAGCTATGGAAAGAGCTATGCTTGCAATTCTCTGGCAGATAGAATATACGAGTATATTCGCCAGACAACAAAAGTGGTTGACATTGCTCATAGAATCAACAAACTGAAGTGGCAGTGGATTGGTCACATCTGTCGTAGAAGCGATAACCGATGGAGTAGAAGAGTTATCGAATAGAGGCCACGAACGGGTAAACATAGTATGGGACGCCCCTTGACCAGGATGTAATGATGACCTTCGCAAGGTGGCTGGCAGTGACTGGATGCAGAAGGCCGAGAATCGGGTTGAGTGGGGCGTACTTTGGGAGAGGTCTACATCCGCAGCAGTGGACTGATACGGGCTGATGATGACGACGATACCATTGGCAGCTGTCTTTAGGCTCCATCATTATTATTATTTTTTTAAATATAAAAGGTATATTGCTGTTACAGATTGCCTAAACTACTATTCCTAACTAATGTTATAAATACGAAAGTGTGTTTGTTTTCTGTCCTCCTTTCACGGCAATGTGTAACGTATTGACTGGACTTTTTTTGTACAGAGATACCTAGAAAGGTCGGACAGTGCCGTACGCCATTTTTATTTACCCGAACGAGACTCGGGCGATGACACGGGCCGTGAGAAAATGCGCGCGTCAATGGTTCGAAGGGTGAATTTTCGAAACATTCTCGACATTATAACGGCGTTCTCCCATAAGCTACAAGGTTGCTGCCATACAAAAAAATTATGTATTTTTAAAGACCTTTCGAATGATATAGGTCTCAAGTTGCTACAACGTGGGTACGGGGTCCATACAAAATTACCCATTGTTCTTTAAATAGATTTAACCCTCAATTTTATTGATCTTATGGTTGGCCTTTTCAGTGTGGTAGTCGCCCAATAAACTTGTGTTTCATTAGCATTTAAAATGCAGCATTTTATAACGCCGTAATTTAACGCCCAGCCAATCATAGGACGCATAGGCGTTCTCTGATTGGCTGGCTTCAAATTGCAGCTCTAAAAAGCAGAAAACGCTGAAGTGTGACTACGGACTGAAGGTTTACGACTGACACATATTTAAATTACAAATAATCCATAGATTAAACAGGCACTAGAAGAGGCGGCAGTATTTATGATATTATTATTTTCCATTCCTGTTAAATTTTTTGAGATTGGGCAACTATAATGATGGATGAATGATATCACAGTCATGTCTTAAACGATTGCTATGGGTCCAGACCAGAGACAATCAAGACTCGGAAAAAGTGGTTCAGAATTGAACCCAGAAATATTTATGAATGACAATATATCATTTTTGTGATCACATTAAATTCACCTTCATAGTTAATTCAATATAATAAAAGGACTGGGGCAACCCGACCTTGCAATAAACCAAAAAGAATTTACAGTGGTTTACCTAACGTATGTTATGTATGTATGTGCCATTGAGGTTCATAAATCTCGCCCAGATTAGGCATGAATGATACCAATATATTTGATTAATCAACCTATAGAGAGACCAATAATTCATAATAATAAAAATGCGACATCCACAAATAAACAAATCAGACCAAACACCGTTTATAGCTCCTACCTCTGCTGCCTCTAATAATTCCTTTTTTTTCACTAATTAAATACCTATTACACAGCTATTACAGTAATAACAACCAGGCTGTATAATTTCCTTCATCGATCCATCATTTAAATTTTAAGCGCATCGTTTACGAATCAAAACTCTTGATCAAGCTTCCATATCAGTCATGGCATGGGCTTGCTAGCTTAGTAGAATATTTGGTATCCTCAATTTGAATTATTATTACAAATTATGTATATTTCATTGCACTGAGTACGTCAAACATCACAATATTTAGCGCATCGCTAGCCGCTAGTTCGAAGCCCCAACAACTACCAGACTCGTAACGTAAGCCATACGCTCGAAACACCTCGCGACTCACATGTTCACTTGTATCAATGCGGAATCCTGCCGATATTTAAATAAAAATGCAACAAGGTGATCCGTCTTTTTCCTAAAGTAGTCGTAAAACTCATTTAAGGTATAAAATTTATTTAATACTGTCAAAGCTCAATCCCTAAAACTTAAAATTGTTCAGGTGAATAGGTTTTTGAAGGAGTATTAGTCTGTTTTATTTGAAAGTAGTAGATGTCTTGCAAAAATTGGGATAAAACATTTTAAGCTAATGAAATAACAAGTTATTGACTTTTGTTTAATAAATATTTCATGGAATCATCAAATAAAATCTGATGCCTATCACACAATACTTTAAAACAGAGCTTTACGTCACGTCATATAAATAAATACTAGTCAAAATAACCTAATCAGTGACAATAATTAAACTAACAATTGATTAATAACGGTGGAAAAATAACCATACAAAGTAATCGCGGCTGTCAGTCTGCCGATATAGCAGCAGGCAAATCGATAGTTCGACTCTCGTTACCGAAAATTAATCTTAAGCGTTTCATAGGGGGCAGGGGGCGGACGGGACTGTGCTTGCGGTGGCGCTCCTTGGAGCGGCGGCGCTTCTTATACCGGCGCGCCGGGTCGGGCTCCACGCCCTCCAGACGCAGCACCTCGTACTCGGGCGCCTCCGCCGCGCCGCCTCCGCCGCACAGCACCTCCTCCACGGCCGGGCTGCGCTTCACCCGCAGCGTCAGCTTGAGCCCGCGCCGCGGCGGCGTGCACGGACACTCGCTGCCGCGGTTAGACTTGTCCACCAGCCACGGCGGGCCGGCGTCCACTTCCTTCTTACACTCCTCAGTCCGATTTGATACGTCCACTTTACTATTTTTGTTCAATTTACTATCATTAGAATCACTTGGGTTAACATTTTCTCTAAAATCATAAATCTCACTTTGCAAACATGCATTCGAATTACTTACACACTCTGCATTCTCGATCTTTTGTTCCTTATTTACAGAATCATTTTCAGGAATTTCTGTGTTCACCTGTGGAGATGCGACAGGTTCTGTTCTTTGCAGTAGAGATTCCTTAGCATCACATTCGTCGTCATTCATTCCTAATTCAGCCTTGATATCGATTACAGGATGTACATCTATTTCCGATGTTACTTTTTGGTTGTCGCTCGTAGGTTCAGTTTCGTGGGCTTCTTTATTCAATTCTATTGCGGGTGTATCTGTTTCAAATTTAGGTGTATTCAGGTTTCTACCTAGCTTAGTGTCGGAATTCGCTTTGAAGTGGTTCTTGGTTGTAGTGCAAGTGGGTTGGGTGCATGTGTCCAGCAGACGCTTGTGGCTGCGCAGCACGATGCCCGAGCGTGAGTCGCGGCTGCCACGGGAGCTAGCCGTGCTGCCGCAGCGCGCCGGCCCCGCAGGTAGCGCACCGTTGTTGGCTGCGCGACAGCTGTCCGTCCGCCGCCGCAAGCGCTCGCCGCGACTCGATGAAGAAGACTCTCTACTGCCTCTCGTGTCTTTATGACTGGGACCATCTACCACATCTGCGATACAACCTTGCGCTATCAAAAGTTCAGCGTCATATTTTGTCAAGCCTTTTTGTTTCATTTCTTTCATACTAAGTGGAGACACTATATTAGAACTATGTCTACTTGATATTCGAGTCTTTTCAGGGTGTTTGACATTTTCTGTTTTCTGAGTTTGCTTTGCCTTTGTTCTATTGATTCTGTTATCTGTCTCTCTAAATCTATACCTTGTGGATTGTTCATCAGCATCTGCACTTTTGACAGAAAACGCTCCTTTGCCCCGTCTCTCACAGGTTTCACATTCACAATAGCAATTGCCATTGCCAAAGAAATCTTCTCCATAGAAGCAAGTGATCTCTTCTCCTGCTTCTATATCTCTTAACACACGAACAAATGCTTTTCCACGGTCTGTAGCCTCAAAGGTACAGTTGGGTCTGCAATCATGATTTATGTAAGCTGCAGGGCCCAGCCACAGTTGTGCACAATTCTTTCTACAACTATACATTACTGAAAAATCATTTTTGCCTGGATGGAGCAGTTGTTTTTCTTCTTCTTCTGTCATTTCGGCAATACAACCAACAAGAAAATCAATTCTTTCATGCTTGAAGAACTTTTTAGTTGTAGAAATCTTAGCTCCTACTTGACCTTCCAGAGAATATCTGTAGCAGGGCTCTATAACAAAGCCGGCTTTTTTATCAAACACACGTAAGTACCGGTACATCTGAAAAATAAAGGATAACAACTTTCAGCAATTTATTCTACAATTAAAATAATGTTGAAGAATCTCTATATCTAGGTACAAACTCTATGGAGCGAGTTCATAAACATGATTTAAAGTTATGCCACCATTTAGGCCCCTGTCCCTTTCTATCTTAACCTTTTTTAATGAAGTGTGAAAGGGACAGCAACATGATTTAATGGAAGTGAGGTTTAACTAGGTTTATGAATAACAACATAAGTGTCTGTTGGCTTGTCAAGAACCACTAGATGGGAAGAGATGTGGTGGCCATATATGAATACAGGTTCACTGAAGAAAAGTTTAAGTACATAAAGTTAAAATGTATCAAAACTGTCACAAGATTTACCAAATTGGTGTAGTGCAAAGCACTGTCTGCTGTGTCGTGTTACGAAACACGTGAAAAAATTTGGAAACCGATTTAGCAAAAAAAAATTGTTAAGCCACGCCCCTAAATCGCTTGTTTCCATGTTTCGAAACACGGCGCAGCAGACCGTGCTTTATGTTAATAAATATGACTACAGTTCAGTAGATGAAAATTTTCAACGATATTTAAGGACTGTGATTGTAGGTAGGGTCGGACCCGGAATCTTTTCTTCCTAGAACTAAATCTATTATCCTCTTCCTCGGAACTCATTTTTGAAATGAAACAAAACAAGAAACAGACGCAGCAGGCCGGCTGTTTTTGCAACTAGTTACGGTAACTATGTGTTTAGTTACAAAAATTTTGCAGCAGACTTAGCTTAATACAAAACAATTATTACACATTCATACCAACACTGGTTGAATACTAACATGTTCTATTAGTTTACTCTGTTGATGTTTATTCTTGCTGAAATGTCTTGGCATCCATTCACCATTGGCTAATTTCTTATATGCTTTATTATAATCCTGGGTATGAACAAATTCTTTAATTATATTTTTTAACTCTTCCTTGTTTGTTTTGAGAGGTCTATATCGAATGTTCATTTTGTGTGTTGTGATGCCAAGGTAGGGGTCTACGATGAGTGCCGTCGCCAGGTCGTCATATTCCGACAGCTCGCGCGGAGTCGTGCCCATCGGCTGCATCTTGTGAACCACTTGCCGCCCTGGGTACGCCGCTGAGCCAACAACCATCCTGAATATCTGAATAACAAAGACGTAAGCTCGATTGTACTGTTGGCTACTACAGATGCCAATTAGATCGCAAAACATCCACATAAAAACATCTGCTACGCATCACTATTAGAGGGGCAAACTGTGTTGAAGATACTACCACAACGCTTGGATTCTTTTCCTACAATTTCTAAAATATAAAAGGACAAACATGGCGGCCGACCACGAAACTCAAAAAACGACACGTCAAATATTCCGAACCATTTTTCACGCTAGTGTATGTATTTATTGGTCGCACTTTGGAATAATATTATAGAAGACATATTCAGTAATTGATAAAACTTACTTATATCATGGAGAATACACAAAATTCATGTTTATTTCCAATAACAACTTTTTATATAGAAGCACTTTCAGACGCAAACTGCTAGGTTACTCAAATGTATCATACTTAAGAATAATTTTAATTTTAAATTTGCTCGATAAGCTTCATTTTTGATAACTTGTAATTTATAATTGAAATAAAATTATATAAATAAAACAATCTTCAAAGAAAAGCTGAAAAACAACCATATTTTCGTGCAAGGACTGGCATCGTCCATTTCTTTCTTTCTTCTTTCTGTCTCCATCCAGTGTTGCCAGACGTAGCCTGAACCAAATCGCCAAAAATTTGGCTTCAGGTAGCCTAAATCGCCCAATTCAAAAAAATATTAAAATTAGCCTAAAATCGCCCAAATACGGATCAGGTAGCCTAAGTAGCACTTTATTATACATACCACAGTTAACTTTAAATAGCAGGACACCGTTTTTTAGGCTTGAAATACACCTCAATTTAATTATTTATAAACATGACGTGTTCCTTTCACAAAAAATTCATTTTCTCCTTGTATATGTTATGTACTTAATGTGATTTTCAAATAGTATAAAAACTAAAATAAAAAAAATAATTAAAAAAAAATAAGTAATGTAGTTTGTTTGACGTTGACTGGATCATGATTTACAATTTTAATTGTGGCCTCGATAAAATTGGAGAGCCAAATCTTTGTTTCACAAAAATCTAAAATTTGTAGAACTGACCAATACTGAAAACCCTCTCTTTTGGCTTTATACTCTTTCTGTTTCTTATTCCACAATAATTGCATGAAAAAGTTTTATTTTTTAAATTGAGGCTACAATCAAAATGTGAAATCACGGTCCAAGTTAACTTCTAAACAAACAACATTGATCCTTTTTTTTTCTGTATTTGGAAACCATATGAAAATACATGGAGAAAAGGGATATTTTATCGAAATACATTTTGCAAAGTTAACAATTTGCAAAATGGACATTATGAGAAATTGATGTTTTGAGCTTGGTGGACATGACTTAAACAACGTTGCTAAACCCACACTATGTAGAAATACACAATACAGAAATAATTTATTGACGATGGAGGCAATTTATTAGCATTGATGATGAATAATATTAATCATCATGGAGGTAGGACCTAATAAAACAATTACTTCTAAAATACCTCCATCGTCATAATTCGCTGAAGATATGCTGGAGCTGTAGAGGCCAGCTGATAATGTGGAAGGATCTGTGGGTTATGTGGTTTTGCCAGTATATGATTATACTAGAAAAATAAAACGTTAATTGGAAAATTATGGCAAGATTTATTAGATTTTTCTCTATTTATTATTAAGATTTATTAGATCTGCTAAAAATTATCTAGCTGTTCGTTTGTAGCCTAAAATCGCCCAATTTATTTTTCGGGATAGCCTAAATGGCGACCAGTCGCAAATCACGATTTATGGTCGCCCCGACCCCCTTCGAGATAGCCTAAATGGCGATAAGTCGCCTAATCTGGCAGCACTGAATAGAACCACAAATTACTAAGAGGATAATCTGTGGCCGACTGGTCATGCGTGTTTGCGAAACTGCGAACTTCTATGCTACGCTGCCGTAGAGAGAGAAGCCTATAGAGGTAATGTTGTTTCTGTCTCGCTCTCGAGCGACAAGAACAACATAATATGGATATCGTAAGCGTGAGAGAGAAAGATTCATATCTTCTGTCCTTATCGGCGTAGCCAGTTTTTCGTTATTGAAACTAACTGTCACCGGCACCAAAATGTCAGATCGTTTTTACGTTGCTGTAAATTATGATAATTATTGTTTTAGCAGCATTTTATGTGTTAGATCTCGTGTTTGTAGTCATATATTAGATCGAAACATATTGTCGTTATTATATCATCATTGCTACGGGGGTTTGTTGTGTACAGGAGTGTAAAAATAGATGAGAACGCAATGATCCAAATATTTTGTTTCATAGGTCAGTATTTTCCATTCTTTAACTTTCTATGTTTTAAAACGTACGGTACATAGTTTATAGCTTGTATTGCACTCGAGATTATCCAGGAATTCAGGAAAACACTGTTATTCATTCAACCATCTTTATTGTACTGACAGGTAAAGTGTCGTTGACACGAACCTACCTACATAACACCTCACTACTAAATTAACAATAGCCTTACAGTACAGCTACAGTAGGAATAATATCCTATGCTAATACACAGTCGGTTACAATGTTTACAAGTTACTGACTTAGGTTACATTAATCAATATCGAATCCGTAGCGTTTTACTGGTTTTCGGATTCGTCTATTATCACTGGCGCTATCCGAGGAAGAACCTGCCTCGTCCCTGTCCCCTACCACAGGCGGTGGCGGGTGAGCGAGCGACGGCTGCAGTGCGACATCCGCATTAGGTGCCAGATTATTATCTGGACCTTTTCCACTACTCAAGCTTTCACCCGTAACCTTCACCTCTGACCGCGGAATCGACTCACATTGAGTAATTGCTTCTTGGATTGAACTTGATCCTGTTGACTGTACCGAACCAGTTATCGTTTCAGTGATTATGGTTTTTTCCAATGTTGGTATAAACAATAATCCCTTTAACCTTCTTCTTTGTTTTTGGAGCAAGGCCTTTGCATCAGCACAAATGCCAGTTTTTGATACTGCTGTTACTGGCGGGGGTGTGGGCGAGACTGTTTGTGACTGTTCTGATTTATAACTCCGCTTTAATTGATCTATGTGGCGGTGAGCATTATTACCCTTTAAATCCGCGACTTTATAGTTAGTGGATCCTACCCGTTGCACTACTTTACCCAGTGCCCAGTTTCCTGCACGACCACTACTGTAGTCCCTAAAATAGACTTGGTCGCCCTGTTCTAAGTCACGAGTGCAACCGCCAGCCGATTGAACTTGTTTTTGTTGTGCTTGGTTTGCCCTACCTACACGATCAGGTTTTAAAATGTCTAATCTAGTCCTTAAAACTCTTCCCTGCAAGATCCTGACTGGACTTTCACCTGTTGATGCGTGTTCTGTGGTTCTATATAGCAATAAAAATCTATCTAGGGCTGTTTCCACATCAACCTTTTCAGTGATCGCTTTCTTAATGACAGATTTACAGATTTTGACTGCATTCTCCGCAGCTCCATTGGACGACGGATGATACGGAGCCGTTAAACACTGCTCTATACCATTGCCCTTCAGGAATAATTGAAATTCTTCACTGGTAAAAGGTGGGCCATTATCAGATACCACCTGAACTGGTAGCCCAAATTGCGAGAAAAGATGGCGTAATCTTTTAATTACCTCCTTTGCATTCGTACTGTTCATCTTATAAATTTCTATCCATTTAGATGTGGAATCAATAACTACCAAAAATTTCATTCCATTAATGGGACCTAAGAAATCTATATGAATTCTACGCCACGGTTTTTCTGATAAGCTCCAAGGCCTTGGTGCATGTGACGGCGGGGCCGCGGCGTGTGCTGCACACACCTCGCACGTGCGACACTGTGCCTCAATTGCCTCATCTAGACCAGCCCACCACACATAACTACGCGCTAGGCTTTTCATTTTAACCATTCCCATGTGCGTTTCATGTAGCTCTTGTAAAATCCGTGCCCTACAGCTTTCTGGCACAATGACTCTGTGCCCCCACATTAAGCAACCTAATTCTAAATAAATCTCATTTTTTCTATTAAAATAAGGCTGCAGTTGCTTCATTTCATTGGCAGCCGGCCAACCATCCTGTACATAACTAATTATCCTACTCAAAATATTGTCCCGTAGGGTTTCTTTCTTTAAAGCATTGTAATCTAATAAAAATGCATCTCGAGCAAAATGTAGATATGTTTGCTCTGGATTCTCTGGCCTATCCTTGATAGGCAATGGCAAGCGTGAAAGTCCATCAGCTCCATTCTCATCTGTACGTACAAACTCTATGTCAAAATTATAAGCTGATAAAATTACTGCCCAGCGTTGGAGTCGACTGGCAGCCATCGTTGGTATTCCTGTTTTGGGCCCAAAAATTGTGACTAAAGGCTTATGATCTGTGCGCAAGAGAAAGTGTCTACCATATAGGTACTGATGAAATTTCTTTATGGCAAATATTATAGCTAGAGCTTCTCGTTGTATTTGACTATATTGCCTCTCCGCAGAGGTGAGAGCTCTTGAAGCATAGGCAACAGGCCGTTCCTGCTTATTTGCACTAGGCTGAGACAGTACCGCCCCAACGCCGCGCGAACTCGCATCACAGGTAACGATTAGCTGTTCTTTTTCATTATAGTGTCGTAACACTTCCGTACCAGATAGTAACTTTTTAACATACTCAAATGCCAATTGACAATTCTTATTCCAAATCCACTTTGAAGATTTTTTTAATAAATCATACAGCGGAGCCAAGTGAGAACTTAAGTTCTTAACAAACCTTGCATAAAAATTTACAAAACCCAAAAATGACCGTAACTCTGACACATTAGTTGGTGCCGGCAACTCATTAATAGCTTTTATCTTGTCTGGGTCAGTATGAACCCCATGTTTATCAATTACATACCCTAAATACGCTACGGAGTCAGAAAAGAATACACATTTATCTTTATTTAGCTTTAATCCATGTTTACTTAATCGTTCAAAAACTGTCTGTATAGTCTTCAAGTGTGATTCCCTGTTTTTGGCAGTGACTAGAAGATCATCACAAAAGATTGCTACACCGGGGATATCACGAAGCAAATTAGTCATAATACATAATCAATACGTTGCAACGCGTTGTAATTTTGCTTGGAAACAGTGCCTAAATATCAAAATAACATCGAAAAGTATTTTGTAAAATGTATGACATAAAATTCAGTGTTGTCAACAGTGTTGGTAAAAATTCCCCAAAAAATATTTTGTTCCACAATACACGGAGTATATTTGCATAGTTGCCATATTCTAAGAGGTAATAGTAATCAATGTTAACAATAATTTAACATGTTATAAATTCGCGTAATTAAAGTGCAGCCAGATTTTAATTAATTTTGATTTTAAGTGTAAATAGAAAGAAACCTGTTTTATTTGGCGCAATGGGATTATTTACTACCAAAATACTACGAGTTACTTACGTGACCGAGTGAAAGAGACAGTAAGTAAACATGTAAACATAGATAAACAGCCAGCCCCTAGAATACTTCGACCGATTTCAGACTTTCCTTCCTATTTTTACGGGCTTGACCGACAAAAATACCTAATTTATTGGTACTTAGCACCAAGTTTAGTTCGTATTTTAGCGAAATTTAAAATTAGCGATACTCTGACCGGTTTTTGGCGTAGACATTGAAAGCATAATTACAAATTATTTACCTTTACTCACCGGATGTGTATCGGGGTAATAGGTGTTCAGAATGCCTTCTATTTTAGTCCAGCCAGGCACAATTTTTTCTTTAATTTCCACAACACGTTTGTAAATGTTTTGTTTTACCGTGTCGAATGCAGAACTAATTATTTGACGTAAGCGTAACACATCAACACTCTCAATTTCGTGGTGCACACCACTTTCACATCACGTCACTCCACAATTCGAATAAGCGTAATGTTTACTGCCCGGAGCCTGCTGCTAGGGCGGCGGCACCGCGCTGCGCGTGCTTAGTACGCGGTATCAAAATCCGTGGACCCGTGCGTCCCGGGACAGCGGCGCCGACTGACAGTGTTGCCAGACGTAGCCTGAACCAAATCGCCAAAAATTTGGCTTCAGGTAGCCTAAATCGCCCAATTCAAAAAAATACTAAAATTAGCCTAAAATCGCCCAAATACGGATCAGGTAGCCTAAGCAGCACTTTTTTTATACATACCACAGTTAACTTTAAGTAGCAGGACACCGTTTTTTAGGCTTGAAATACACCTCAATTTAATTATTTATAAACATGACGTGTTCCTTTCGCAAAAATTTCCTTTTCTCCTTGTATATGTTATGTACTTAATGTGATTTTCAAATAGTATAAAAACTAAAATAAAAATAATTTAGATTTAAAAAAAAACAAGTAATGTAGTTTGTTTCACGTTGACTGGATCATGATTTACAATTTTAATTGTGGCCTCGATAAAATTGGAGAGCCAAATCTTTGTTTCACAAAAATCTAAAATTTGTAGAACTGACCGATACTGAAAACCCTCTCTTTTGGCTTTATACTCTTTCTGTTTCCTATTCCACAATAATAAATTGCATGAAAAAGTTTTATTTTTTAAATTGAGGCTACAATCAAAATCACGGTCCAAGTCAACTTCTAAACAAATAACATTGATCCTTTTTTTTTAGTTTTTCTCTATTTGGAAACCATATGAAAATACAAGGAGAAAAGGGAGATTTTATCGAAATACATTTTGCAAACTTAACAATTTGCGAAATGGACATTACGAGAAATTGATGTTTTGAGCTTGGTGGACATGACTTAACGTTGCTAAACCCACACTATATAGAAATACACAATACAGAAATAATTTATTGACGATGGAGGCAATTTATTAGCATTGATGATGAATAATATTAATCATCATGTAGGACCTAATAAAACAATTTCTTCTAAAATACCTCCATCGTCATAATTCGCTGAAGATATGCTGAAGCTGTAGAGGCCAGCTGATAATGTGGAAGGATCTGTGGATTATGTGGTTTTGCCAGTATATGATTATATTAGGAAAATAAAACTTTAATTGGAAAATTATGGCAAGATTTATTAGATTTTTCTCTATTTATTATTAAGATTTATTAGATCTGCTAAAAAATTATCTAGCTGTTCGTTTGTAGCCTAAAATCGCCCAATTTTTTTTCGGGATAGCCTAAATGGCGACCAGTCGCAAATCACGATTTATGGTCGCCCCGACCCCCTTCGAGATAGCCTAAATGGCGATAAGTCGCCTAATCTGGCAGCACTGCCGACTGACTGAACCGACCGGCGCGGGCGGCGAACTCAAAGGGGCGAGGTGGCGCGCCGCACGCGTTTGATTCATGTCAACCATTGATGCCTACGTGTTAGAATAGTGTTGGGCGCGTAGCCGCGATCGATAAATTAGTGATGTGCTCGTGGAATTGTCGATGAAATAGAATTACGAAATAAAATTAGTAAAAAAATTGTATTTATTTTATAATTGATTTGTATTCAGTATCAGCAGTATAGTTGCCCCCGTGAATATGGCAACGATGCAAATATACATCCTGTATATGTATGGGAATTACAGTACTATTTAGCTAGTCCTAATTTTAAATACCTAGATAATTTACTTTGTATGATTGATGATTATTTTTTGATTGATTTACTCGATTGACATGATTAGAGTTCCGTACCTCGATAGGAAACAAAGGAACCCTTATAGGAAGGGACACTTTGTTGTCCGTCTGTCTGTCTGTCCGTTCGTCTGTCTGTATGTCAAGACCTTTTGCTCTGAAACGCGTGGACGTACTTATCAAATTGAAACTCATTAGAATTCTTGTTACAGCATCCGAGCAATGGATTATAAAAATAGCAATGGGTTTGCTGTCACTGTCAGATACACTAATTGGCGGAAATGAACAAATCACACTTTCAAAATACGACTTTTTAGAAAATCACATATTATTATTATATGCCTGAATATAGTTTTACCAAAAACATATCCAACAATTTTTTTTTGCATATTCACATCTATAATTTATAATTTTATTGTGAAAAATACCCTTAATATTTGGTAATAGTTTTTCCTAGGCAACACCTGTCTGCCAGAAAGAAAGGGTAAATGTGGGTTGGGCTTTTTGAAAATGGCGGGAAACGACGGTTGCGAAATTATTTAATAATATTCAGTTTAATGTCTACAGTGGGTGTTTTGTGTTTAATATCACGTTAAATTAATCAGAAAATGTTCGCGAATGACAGTATGGTGAAGTTATTGGAGAATTGAAGCAGGATCTGAAGTTTGGCGCCATGGTCAAGATTCCCACTACGAGCTCGGGAGTGAACGTGACTGTCGAGCTGCTTCGTCCACAGTGATTGACGCTACGGCGTCTCCTGTGGATGAAGACAAGAAGACGCGGCTACCCAGGGTGATGACGCTACGGCGACTCCCCTGGAGGAAGATGGAAGACTATTATACATTGAATTTTCTGTAACATGACATTGGCAAATGACGAACTGTCGAGTCCATTAATAAAATAAATAAATGTGGGTTGGGTCATTGACTTATACCTATGGACATGGCATACCTACGAAAATAACTTGCCTACCTAAACTTTGTGGGGAACAAATATGGCGGATTGTCGTAGTGCAGCCTCGATGTTCATCGATAACTTTTATCGATATTGACCGGAGACGGTAAATGCAGTTTCCCCATAGATTTTATATCTAAACTCTATTATCATCCTTAAATCATCGAAATAAGGTTTAAAATAACTTGATCAGAAATAAATACTGTGCCGTCCTCGAGCGTAGGCCATAACGATCTAGACAAATAAAAAAACAGTTTAGAAATATGATTTATTATTAACTTAATTAGGTACACTACACATCCTTTACGTACATGTTTGATTAATTAATTTAGATATGTGTTCAAGTACTGTGACTACAATTCATTAATGTTATTCAAGTTTTTTTATGATGTAACTCTGAATAACCCGACAGTAAATCTCGTCCGTAAAACGTTAAATGTAAGAAAAAATGAAGGGTCAAAGCAAATCTTCTACTCTCTGCTCAATATCTTCCGGATATTGTTTTTCCACAGGCAAACCTCTAGATTTTAAGGAATTAATGAAGTCTTTCCTTGTAAATATTCAATAATTGAAATCTCATTATTTAACAAATTCCGTTTGCGTAAATCTTTCGTAATATTTTCAAAAAAAAATCTATTCTACCTGCGAATTTTCTCAGTTAATCGTTTGATTTTTATTCCTTGAAGCATACATAATTATTGCTTCAATTTCTTATGATTCTCAAAAGAAATATCCTGAAATCAAACAAAACGCATTCGTTATATAATATATTGCATTAGAGTACAAAAAGAGAAAAAAAATGAATATATCGATATTTCACAATAACAAAAGAACAACACTATCGTCCAACTATTGCTATTTTTACAAAGTCAAATTCTCTTGAAATATGGCTTAGAACAGTAGTTTAGCCTATCTAAAATGTACTTAATTAGGATCTGCTTTGAATTTCGAAAACAAGAAGTGGAAATATATGGAATTAGACGATATATCATAGCAAAATGTCTTGCTTACCGGTGAAATGTTATATTATTAAAATTTTGGTTATTCCTGGTCTTCCTCGAACCACAGCCTATTACACTTCATTTAGTCATTGTTCCTTTACATTAATTTGTACTTTTTATGCGCTATATCACTTGATAACAAGGTTTAATTAGTTAAAAATCACAATCAAAACAGCAAATTGACACATGAAGTACTCAACAAATGCGTTGACAAATATGGCGACTGGGCACTTTCCCACGGGTCGCGACGCCACATAATAAGTGTTGCCAAAATTGTTACTGACACAACTAGCGTCGTCCTTGTCCACTTATTGAAATTCATGATAGTTAAAAAGAGATAGCATTCTATTTAAGAGTTCAACGTCGAAATGCATGATATTTGTATAACCAAATAGTAATATAGAAGAATAGGGCATGTCCATAGGTATAAGTCAATGGGTTGGGTACGCGGGGTGTTTTAGACAGCTGTCACTGCCACTGGGAATGGGCTTGAACTTGATTGCCATGGCTAGTGTCAGTTACACAATAAGGTCTATTGGATACTCAGTCTACGTCAAGTCTACGTACGCTGCGAAAGAATGCGATTGTGAGTTGTGTAAAGATTCCAATTAATAAGGCAATGAAAGATTCTCTTCTCTCTCTCTACGGTTGTGTACGTGTACGTAGGTTGTGTAGCTCTTTCCTCGCTCATTCAAAAACCAACCAAACGCATGCGCCACCGACCTATCGCGCGCTGCAATCTCCTCACCTAGAGCCAGTGCTGTACCACCAAAAGGATATTCATATAAAAACCAGGAGATGCTCACATAAGCCAACCTTGTTTTATAAGTGTGTGTTCGTGTGTCTCGTACTAGTGTGTGTGCATGTGTAAATGATAGAATGGATGGAGGTCGGCGCCGCTGTCCCGGGACGCACGGGTCCACGGATTTTGATACCGCGTACTAAGCACGCGCAGCGCGGTGCCGCCGCCCTAGCAGCAGGCTCCGGGCAGTAAACATTACGCTTATTCGAATTGTGGAGTGACGTGATGTGAAAGTGGTGTGCACCACGAAATTGAGAGTGTTGATGTGTTACGCTTACGTCAAATAATTAGTTCTGCATTCGACACGGTAAAACAAAACATTTACAAACGTGTTGTGGAAATTAAAGAAAAAATTGTGCCTGGCTGGACTAAAATAGAAGGCATTCTGAACACCTATTACCCCGATACACATCCGGTGAGTAAAGGTAAATAATTTGTAATTATGCTTTCAATGTCTACGCCAAAAACCGGTCAGAGTATCGCTAATTTTAAATTTCGCTAAAATACGAACTAAACTTGGTGCTAAGTACCAATAAATTAGGTATTTTTGTCGGTCAAGCCCGTAAAAATAGGAAGGAAAGTCTGAAATCGGTCGAAGTATTCTAGGGGCTGGCTGTTTATCTATGTTTACATGTTTACTTACTGTCTCTTTCACTCGGTCACGTAAGTAACTCGTAGTATTTTGGTAGTAAATAATCCCATTGCGCCAAATAAAACAGGTTTCTTTCTATTTACACTTAAAATCAAAATTAATTAAAATCTGGCTGCACTTTAATTACGCGAATTTATAACATGTTAAATTATTGTTAACATTGATTACTATTACCTCTTAGAATATGGCAACTATGCAAATATACTCCGTGTATTGTGGAACAAAATATTTTTTGGGGAATTTTTACCAACACTGTTGACAACACTGAATTTTATGTCATACATTTTACAAAATACTTTTCGATGTTATTTTGATATTTAGGCACTGTTTCCAAGCAAAATTACAACGCGTTGCAACGTATTGATTATGTATTATGACTAATTTGCTTCGTGATATCCCCGGTGTAGCAATCTTTTGTGATGATCTTCTAGTCACTGCCAAAAACAGGGAATCACACTTGAAGACTATACAGACAGTTTTTGAACGATTAAGTAAACATGGATTAAAGCTAAATAAAGATAAATGTGTATTCTTTTCTGACTCCGTAGCGTATTTAGGGTATGTAATTGATAAACATGGGGTTCATACTGACCCAGACAAGATAAAAGCTATTAATGAGTTGCCGGCACCAACTAATGTGTCAGAGTTACGGTCATTTTTGGGTTTTGTAAATTTTTATGCAAGGTTTGTTAAGAACTTAAGTTCTCACTTGGCTCCGCTGTATGATTTATTAAAAAAATCTTCAAAGTGGATTTGGAATAAGAATTGTCAATTGGCATTTGAGTATGTTAAAAAGTTACTATCTGGTACGGAAGTGTTACGACACTATAATGAAAAAGAACAGCTAATCGTTACCTGTGATGCGAGTTCGCGCGGCGTTGGGGCGGTACTGTCTCAGCCTAGTGCAAATAAGCAGGAACGGCCTGTTGCCTATGCTTCAAGAGCTCTCACCTCTGCGGAGAGGCAATATAGTCAAATACAACGAGAAGCTCTAGCTATAATATTTGCCATAAAGAAATTTCATCAGTACCTATATGGTAGACACTTTCTCTTGCGCACAGATCATAAGCCTTTAGTCACAATTTTTGGGCCCAAAACAGGAATACCAACGATGGCTGCCAGTCGACTCCAACGCTGGGCAGTAATTTTATCAGCTTATAATTTTGACATAGAGTTTGTACGTACAGATGAGAATGGAGCTGATGGACTTTCACGCTTGCCATTGCCTATCAAGGATAGGCCAGAGAATCCAGAGCAAACATATCTACATTTTGCTCGAGATGCATTTTTATTAGATTACAATGCTTTAAAGAAAGAAACCCTACGGGACAATATTTTGAGTAGGATAATTAGTTATGTACAGGATGGTTGGCCGGCTGCCAATGAAATGAAGCAACTGCAGCCTTATTTTAATAGAAAAAATGAGATTTATTTAGAATTAGGTTGCTTAATGTGGGGGCACAGAGTCATTGTGCCAGAAAGCTGTAGGGCACGGATTTTACAAGAGCTACATGAAACGCACATGGGAATGGTTAAAATGAAAAGCCTAGCGCGTAGTTATGTGTGGTGGGCTGGTCTAGATGAGGCAATTGAGGCACAGTGTCGCACGTGCGAGGTGTGTGCAGCACACGCCGCGGCCCCGCCGTCACATGCACCAAGGCCTTGGAGCTTATCAGAAAAACCGTGGCGTAGAATTCATATAGATTTCTTAGGTCCCATTAATGGAATGAAATTTTTGGTAGTTATTGATTCCACATCTAAATGGATAGAAATTTATAAGATGAACAGTACGAATGCAAAGGAGGTAATTAAAAGATTACGCCATCTTTTCTCGCAATTTGGGCTACCAGTTCAGGTGGTATCTGATAATGGCCCACCTTTTACCAGTGAAGAATTTCAATTATTCCTGAAGGGCAATGGTATAGAGCAGTGTTTAACGGCTCCGTATCATCCGTCGTCCAATGGAGCTGCGGAGAATGCAGTCAAAATCTGTAAATCTGTCATTAAGAAAGCGATCACTGAAAAGGTTGATGTGGAAACAGCCCTAGATAGATTTTTATTGCTATATAGAACCACAGAACACGCATCAACAGGTGAAAGTCCAGTCAGGATCTTGCAGGGAAGAGTTTTAAGGACTAGATTAGACATTTTAAAACCTGATCGTGTAGGTAGGGCAAACCAAGCACAACAAAAACAAGTTCAATCGGCTGGCGGTTGCACTCGTGACTTAGAACAGGGCGACCAAGTCTATTTTAGGGACTACAGTAGTGGTCGTGCAGGAAACTGGGCACTGGGTAAAGTAGTGCAACGGGTAGGATCCACTAACTATAAAGTCGCGGATTTAAAGGGTAATAATGCTCACCGCCACATAGATCAATTAAAGCGGAGTTATAAATCAGAACAGTCACAAACAGTCTCGCCCACACCCCCGCCAGTAACAGCAGTATCAAAAACTGGCATTTGTGCTGATGCAAAGGCCTTGCTCCAAAAACAAAGAAGAAGGTTAAAGGGATTATTGTTTATACCAACATTGGAAAAAACCATAATCACTGAAACGATAACTGGTTCGGTACAGTCAACAGGATCAAGTTCAATCCAAGAAGCAATTACTCAATGTGAGTCGATTCCGCGGTCAGAGGTGAAGGTTACGGGTGAAAGCTTGAGTAGTGGAAAAGGTCCAGATAATAATCTGGCACCTAATGCGGATGTCGCACTGCAGCCGTCGCTCGCTCACCCGCCACCGCCTGTGGTAGGGGACAGGGACGAGGCAGGTTCTTCCTCGGATAGCGCCAGTGATAATAGACGAATCCGAAAACCAGTAAAACGCTACGGATTCGATATTGATTAATGTAACCTAAGTCAGTAACTTGTAAACATTGTAACCGACTGTGTATTAGCATAGGATATTATTCCTACTGTAGCTGTACTGTAAGGCTATTGTTAATTTAGTAGTGAGGTGTTATGTAGGTAGGTTCGTGTCAACGACACTTTACCTGTCAGTACAATAAAGATGGTTGAATGAATAACAGTGTTTTCCTGAATTCCTGGATAATCTCGAGTGCAATACAAGCTATAAACTATGTACCGTACGTTTTAAAACATAGAAAGTTAAAGAATGGAAAATACTGACCTATGAAACAAAATATTTGGATCATTGCGTTCTCATCTATTTTTACACTCCTGTACACAACAAACCCCCGTAGCAATGATGATATAATAACGACAATATGTTTCGATCTAATATATGACTACAAACACGAGATCTAACACATAAAATGCTGCTAAAACAATAATTATCATAATTTACAGCAACGTAAAAACGATCTGACATTTTGGTGCCGGTGACAGTTAGTTTCAATAACGAAAAACTGGCTACGCCGATAAGGACAGAAGATATGAATCTTTCTCTCTCACGCTTACGATATCCATATTATGTTGTTCTTGTCGCTCGAGAGCGAGACAGAAACAACATTACCTCTATAGGCTTCTCTCTCTACGGCAGCGTAGCATAGAAGTTCGCAGTTTCGCAAACACGCATGACCAGTCGGCCACAGATTATCCTCTTAGTAATTTGTGGTTCTATTCAAAACGCACGGCCGCAGCTGCACGCACGTGTATTTGTTTCATAATTTCCTTTCCTTCCTTGCACGAGTAGAGTAGATACTTTTGAAAAAAAACTTCTGTGTTGGTTTTCAAGATTTTTCCTCAACAACTCTAATATAGGTACGAATTGATTTTGTGTATTAATATTCTGAATAATTTCAATTTAGAACCTAGATCGACGTTATCTATAAATGCGAATAATGTAATGCCTTGTACAGCCTTTTTTATACTTTCTACACACGCAATAGAATAGTAACATAGTTTTCTTTGTATAAATGTGAAATGAATAAAAATTTGCAATTGTATTTAATCATCCAAACATTGTTTGAAGTACTTTGAAGAGGTTGTCCCAAATGACATTGTTTCCTCATGTTCTTGTTTCTTGCCTTCTATAAATACTAAGGGCTACTTGCAATAATAGATAATCCCAGAGTTAGTTTAAACCTTCATGTGTTGATACTCCCCTGCCATCCATACATTAAATATTTTCTTATAACCCTGGGTCAAGCGCTAACCCTTCTAACAAATCGCCCTTATTATAGGTACTCTTTCTTTTAACACAAAGTCTACAGGGTTCGTCTGTTTCTGTCTGGAAGACGAAAATAACTCATAGTTAAGTTACCATTTTACAACCATGCCAAGAGCAGTAGAGCTCAAACTGAGAAGACATTGCGGCCCCGGACCTGGCTTCATTGTATTAAAATAATGAAATTGTTAAATTAATTAGGAAGTTACCTAGCTTAGAAATTCTATCCTACCCTATATAATATTTTAATAAATCACAAATAGGTCTAGATGCCAACAAGCAAAGTAGTTTACCCATCATATTTTCTATATAAAAAATTGTCTTTTTGCGATTTAAAACTAGGTTAAGCATGTAACAGAATGCTGTCTCTTATCAGGACCATGGCATAAGTGGCTCTTATCTATTTCAAACAAAATTATAGCTTCTAGTCATTTTGGTTAATGTGATTTGCAATAACATAATTATGACCCTTTGGTGTAAAATAAGAGTCTGTACAAAGGGGCACTTATCTCCAGGATATTTCCTCCCGCAATGTCATATTATATTAATTAGATAATTATTTTCAGGTACCTGCCAAAATATTGTTTAGAAATGGCACACTCTTCAGGCTCAAAAGGAAGCCTTAAAAATGGTATCATAGATTTCACTGCAGGATCTTTAGGTAATTAATTTTAAATATTACTCCATAATATCATCAACATATCATTTGTCAGCCTCAAACAGACTTGTACCCAGAAATGGGTACAGTGAGAAATCAATCATATAAGTTATGCAACTTTTGAGCTAAGCCCAAATGGTATGAAAAACTCTAGCAATGAAATTACTATAGTATGGCCATTGGCCGTCTAAATCAGTCTTCGCCTGCGCGGTACAGGGATGCGGGGGTAACAGAAATGCGCCTGCCGCCCGCACCTCTCTCGGTCCCCGTTGTCTTCATACCCCCGCGTCCCTGTACCGCGCAGGCGAAGACTGATTTAGACGGTCATACTATAATGCCCTTCATGCCTCAGAAAGATATTCATTAATGCTAGAGTATTTTCATATTTTGGTATTCTCATAAAAATCATGTCAATCAAAAACTCTGGATGCTAAAATCACAAATATTGTATTCTTTTCATCCATCAGGCGGTGTAGCAGTAGTATATGTGGGTCAACCACTCGACACTGTCAAAGTAAAAATGCAAACATTCCCACATTTATACAAAGGCATGTATGACTGTGTTAAAACGACACTACGGAATGATGGCTTCATCCGAGGACTATACGCTGGGACTACACCAGCGATCATGGCCAATGTGGCTGAGAACTCCGTCCTGTTTGCAGCATATGGGTACTGTCAGAAATTAGTGTGCAGATTCACTGAAACAGAGGTACCTATTCAAATGTGTATTCAATCTCTTAACAGCTAAGAAACTCAACACCTGTCTATTTGCTTATCAGCAAACGGTGTGGTTTGGTGGTTTACCGTTGTCGCAGACGTAACGCCGTGGAAAGGAATAGGCGCCGCCTCAACTCGAGTCGTTCATTATTCTAGAAGAAACTTCATACTGCAACGCACACTTATCGCCTCCGTAACGGCATCGCTTCGCATTATTTTGACAGCGAGGGGCGAGGCGGGGCGATGCCGGGTGGGTCCCGTGTGCTACAACGTTTACACTACTAAAACCAAAAGCAAAATGGAAATCCGATATATTATTATGAATGTTTGTTTCAGAATGTCGAGCAGCTGTCAGCGCTGGGCAACGCGTCCGCCGGGTTCCTGGCCGCGTTCTTCTCGTCGTTCACACTGTGCCCCACCGAGCTCATCAAGTGCCAGCTGCAGGCCATGCGCGAGGTCAATGTGCAGGGCTCACAAACTGCTGTATGGTGACTTTTGGGTATTTCGATAAACACACACATTTCACTCTTATGTTATGACCTCAATGATTGTATTTTTTAATAATAAGCGGGCTAAGCCCCGCCTCAACTCGAGGCTTCGTATGAAACTCCCTACTGAAACGCACACTAATCGCCTCCCTAAATAATGAGAGGATATGCCGATATCCTCGCATTGTTTTAACAACTGATTGGCAGCGAGGTAATGGCGAGGCGAGGCAGTGCCGGGTTGGTACGTGTGTAGCAATGCTTAACCACGAAGGACAAATTTCGTGGGCGTGGCTATTGCTTCATGTGTTTAACACTTTTTACTTACCTTTCGCTCCAATACAAATACACTATACGCACACATCATTGGGTTAGAACAATCCAGTTTTTACCGGTGGCCCATATCATACTACAAGTGGCAACAAAAAAAATATCGGAATAATAATAGAAGTCTGAACATATTTAGGTCCACGAGAGGCTTAGATCAGACAGAACATACCAAAAGTAAAATGTACCAAATTGATACAGTAACTTAGCTATCATTCATCCGCTTGAATCAGGTGGCGTGTTTTTTTTGTGATTCAAATATTATTTTTGTTATTGTGTTCCTTATTAAAGAAGATTGAACCCAATTCCCTTCCTAATATAATATAAACTAGCAATGTTTAAATGCTTATCGTAATTAACTGACAATCCAATTGTATTTATTTCTAATAATTAATCAATCAAGACTTTCTTTGATAACATAATCCTAATGAATTGTCTCAATAATCATTTCCTACCTTATTTTGTTGACTATATTAAATTTTAAATTATTATATAAGTATAAACGGATATCACACTTATATTGTTAAAGTCGGCAATTAGATCGACAGTTTCGACCATTAATTATTATATGAGAATCTATAATCAACCCGAACTATTTTATTTCCATTAAATATATCATCTTCTATTTAATGCTACTTACCAAAATCTTGATTTCGACGATCTCCGGCGACACGGGCGTGGTGCGCTCACCTTGGGAAAGACCGTCGAATCGGTCGGTCTAATTGCCGACCTCAACAATATAGGCAAGTGAGTGATATCCGTTTATACATATATTATAATAATTTATAGTTATGGTTCACTATGGTTTTATATTAAATGTTAACAGCAAGCATGGCAAACCCGATTCGTAGCTTGTTAAGTATTTCATTTATATCAAAAATTTCAATAAATGCGAATCTGCCAATACCATAAAATGTCAACTTCTCTAATCAATCACTTGTCGTTGGCGCTCGCACAATTAATCAATTTTGTTCTACAAACATTGAATGTTAGTAAATAACTTATAACATCAACCATGTTATCATGCTGGAGTAAGTTCGCTCGCTAGCGAGTACGTAAAAAATTGTGACTACACAGTTCCTACCTAAATAGTGATATTTTAACTGTACATAACTGTAAAAGAATTATTGAATTCAGTCCAGCAGTTTGCCCTCTGCATACTTTTCTCTGTCTATGTGTGTTGTGTAGGTACTATGTTGCTATTATTGCAATTATTTTCAGGTTAAAATCACGCCGCTACAACTTACACAGCAAATATTCCGAGAGTATGGCATACAGGGGCTGTTCCGAGGACTCGTGCCTACTATTATGAGAGAGATGCCCGGGTACTTCTTCTTTTTTGGAGGATATGAAGGTAGTTTTAAAGGATTTATCATCTCAGTTTCGTCATGCTTCGTTTTCTCTGCTCTTCCCTTCATTATCTTGTCATGAGTCATCTGTCCTTATTTTCTATATTTAGATTAATAACATGAAAACGTATACTTATATCAAGTATCCGTCGTCATTGTAGTTAATTCTATAGTAGCTACTAACTAAGTCGAATCCTAAACGCAACTGTCACTGTCGTTCATATGCTACATCGCGTAAAGGCCGATTTACACGAAACGAGCGAATGCTCATTCTATCCCCACTCCATTAAATTCTTTTAATGTAAACAGACTCGAGCATTCTTTCGTTGAATCGTTCGTTTATTTATTTTGGGAAAAACACTTAAGGCTTCGTATGCGTGTATTTTCAGTTTTTCTACAAAGGCTACGGCATTAACTACTAAAATTAAACGTCTGAAAAAAATATATAGCAATCTTGGGGTGTATATTTAGAGACTGATGAATACCGATACACGATTGGACAAACTTCGCTCGATAGAAAAAAATCGCAAACATACCCCTTCCATGTCTTTTAAAATGAAAATTATATCTAAACCGAAATAGTTAGTACCCTACATTTTGATATATATTTTGTATGAATAACACGAACATAAAGCTGATAGGCTGTTTAGTTTATGTGCGATCATCGACAGTTTGTATAAATAAACTATCTACCTATCCTTTTGTGTACCCAAGTTATTGCAAACTCACCCCCCATTATTGTCAACTACTTCGTATGTTACGAGAGCTTGTTTTAAAAAAAATCTGATTTTTGTTGGCGTATTTTTATTTCCCTGCCAAAATTCATAAAAATACGAATATCGAGGCACTGCGCCGTGCTCTTCACTCCGCCGCTGCGAGGCATCTTGTGTCTCACTCTTGCTT
Source organism: Tachystola acroxantha (assembly GCA_963506565.1). Classification (NCBI taxonomy): domain Eukaryota; kingdom Metazoa; phylum Arthropoda; class Insecta; order Lepidoptera; family Oecophoridae; genus Tachystola; species Tachystola acroxantha. Next base: position 9,705,594 of record OY735874.1, read on the forward strand.
TTGACAACCATATAGCGCCTTGGTGGCTCGAGAGAGCTCAGTGGTTGGGTCAATGGACTTGCAATATGAAGGTCCCAGGTTCGGTTCCCAGCTAGGGCAGCCATGTACCAATGAGTTATCCTCGGTTTTTTCGGCGGAAAAACTTACGTACATTTACCGAGTGCTCTCAAAACTGTGAAGGAAAACATCGGGATGAAACCTGCATGTCGTAGAAGAAGAAAAAAATCTAAGGCATGTGAAATCCGCCAACCCGCACTGGGCCCGCGTGGTGGATTATGGCCCGAGCTCCCTCGATGTAAGGGAAGGTCTGTGCCCGAGCAGTGGGGCAATATAAATAGACTGATGATGATAGCGCCTTAACGAGCATTCTAGAATGCTCTTGTTATAGCTCTTTGTTAGTTTGGTTTAAATGCACCTTAAGAGCGAGCGGGACGCCTCGCGTAGCGGCGACTCCAACGATTCCGGAATTCTGTAGCGATTCCAGATTGCGGTCTCTAAATATCAGCTTACGCAACTTATCTGGAATCGAACGTTTCACGCTTGATTGTTTTTCAATTCACAGGATCCAGAGAACTGCTGGCTAAACCTGGCCAGTCAAAGGACGACATAGGGTTCGTCAAGACAATGATATCCGGTGCTGTCGGAGGCCTGGTGCTGTGGACTATTATCTTCCCGACAGACGTCATCAAGTCGCGGATGCAGATATCGAACAAGAGTCAGAAGTTCCTCACTGTTGGATATGACATTATCAAAAAAGAAGGTAGGTACCTTAAATCATTAATTAATCGGTTTATTACGATAAATACTATTTTTTAAATACATAAATTAATCAATTTTATTAAAAAAGCTATTTACAAAACTAAAAACAATTTAATAAATTCGGCCCTCTTGGGAGGGTGCCCATCACACTGGCGGCATTCCCGCGCTGTATGGCTAGGCTCAGCCTCTGTGCGAGAAAGCCGCCAGCACGAGGGTCACCCGTCATTGGTATTTATCACGAAAGGTGTACAGGAGAGTTTTTAAGGTTGAGATTTTCTCAAAGACTACTGGACCGAATTTAATAATTCTTTTACAGTTACAAAGTTTTAACTTTTATCTATCAAACAATGAAAGAATTTTTGCAATAGGTCAAGTAGTTTTTGAGAAAATCTCAACCTTAAAAACTCTCCTGTACACCTTTCACTGTGTTCCACCGTACCTACGGTCGAATACGGAGATAGGTGTACATGAGAGTTTTTAAGAGTGAGATTATCTCAAAAACTACTTGACCTTTTTTAAGAATTGTTTCACTGCTAGATAGATAAAACTATGTAACTGTAAAATAATTATTAAATTCGGTCCAGTTAATTTAGAGAAAATCTCAACCTTATTGATGCCATTTGTATACTTTTCTGTGTCTTCGTGTGTACCAGTTAGTATTCCTCGATTTTTTTGAAGAAAAAATAAAGTTCATTTACCGAATGCTCTCAAAACGGCAAAGGAAAACATCGTGACAAATCATCCTACATTCCTTAGATTAATAATAAAAATCTAAGGCGTGTTTAGTCCTCAGTGGGCCCTTGCGACTTTTATTCACGTCTCTACATGCCAAAACATTAGCTTAATTTCATGAAATTAATTTGTTTTGTCCATTCCAGGATCATTGGCCCTCTACAACGGACTGAAGCCCACACTAGTACGAACCATTCCCGCGACAGCGGCCCTATTCGTCGTATATGAATACTCGAAGAAATTCATGCATCAAACATTCGGGGAATAAACATTAGTATAGTGTTTTAGGTACCAATATAGTAACAAGTCGTGATAGTTGAATGCCAATTTATAATTAAGTTTATTATTGTTAAAGATATTGACTAAGTATTTGTAATAATTTAATATAATAATTGTTGACCAGAATGTAGATTTATTATTTCTCCATGGTAAAACCAGTTCAGTGCGCGAAGAAACGTCGCGGGCGTGGTGGGCTCACCTTGAATAAGACCGTCGAAATCTGTCAAAACTGTCTGTCTGATTGCCGACTTCAACATAAGTGAGTGATATCCGTTTATATGTATATAATAGTTTGTAGTAATGGCTCACTATAGTTTTAATTCTAAGTTCCCTTTTGCGCGCTGTAATTTCCTAAATTGCGTCATCTAACACTCATAGATGCAATCATATCCTACAGCGACCTCGGTATTCCAAGATCCAGGGTTATCGGTAACTTATCAGTTCGATAGCCGAGTGGCTGCGTAATAATTATTAATACTTAGATAAATGGTCCTCCCATTAACACCAACCACGTGCTAAGAGACACCACCGTTTTGAGTGCATAACTCTTAACCCAGTGTCAAATCTCTAAAATGTCTTGTACGGACAACAGTAGATCAATGGTAACACTTGCAGTACGAATTCAACTCTTATGACGCAGATAATAAGAACGGTCCAAAGTGTTACACTTGATCTGTTGTTAGCTGTACTAACAATAACTCCTTTTCAGTTAATACCGAATTAACACGGCGTTATTTAATTAACTAACATGGTGTCATGCTAGTTACTACAGTTGGCACTTTACCCAGATTATCTTTTTACCCAACTGCGCAAGAAGGAGGGTTATGTTTTCGAGTGTATGTATTATAAGTACCTGTAGCCTAGCTCACAGATTAAAGATATAAGTTTCTAGCTTGATGGATTTTAACATACGAGGTGTCGTTAGATTCGTCTTGATTGTAGGAGTGTCATATGATATAAGTAAAAATTTAATTAAAGTAATGATGCAGTCGGTTTTTTTTCTGCTTGTTGGTGCAAGTAGCCCTAAGATTGTAAATCAAAGGCTTGATTCAGACGGTACCTACCACAACTGCTACCCCGTGACAGCTACAATACGTGGCCACTGGCCGGGTGCTAATTTGTATGAAAATGAATAGTTTAATTCAAACGTAATTCAAATGGTCCACATTTTGCCGTCAACCGCGTGCTCGGCAACTTTTGCAGTTGCGATGTAGTGAGGTTGTGGTAAATATCGCTAAATCACGGAATAGTATTTACGCATCAATTCAACATCCTGTAGGTAGATCAACCAACAATCTACAGCCAAAATGACATCAATCAATTCAAACTCCTTGAATAGAAGAGGTTAGAACTGACGAGTGAAGAGACAGGAAGTGGACTCTTTTCTTATGACGTTTTCTATTTACCTACTATTTTGTAATTTGTATACCTAATTACAAAAAGTTTTATTAACCAAATAACTCAAGCTTTACAAGTTTACTCCACTTTATTTTGGTTTTAATATACAAAACGAACTCGCTTTGGAGTCATTTGTATTGTACCTACATTATTTCAATGTCTTCAGATGAATACCAAGTGCAAAATGTTTATAGATACAGTAGAAAATCTTATAAGAAAAATCGTAGGGCAGAGGAATCTGGGAGCCCCAGGGAGGATGACATTGTGGTAGCCTCGACGTCGTCACCCAAAGGTGCTGTGAGGAGTAACGGCATGGACCACAGGTCTGACTCGCCGGGGTGCAGCTGTGAACCGGATCCCGAGGGAGACTTGGCCAGTATATCGCACATGAAGTGTGCAGCAATATCGTTAGCTCAACAGCAACTTCAGAGGCTTTTAGAAGAAACCGATAAACTTCTTTGTGATAATACGAGATGTTGCAGGTAGCAAAATAGAGTAGGTACGAACGGCAGCAGATCAATGGTAACACTTACATTGCAGTATGTACAGTCGACAGCAGATCAATGGTAGCGCTTGCAGTACGATTTTAAGTCTTACGACGCAGATAATAAGAACGGTCCAAAGTGTTACACTTGATATGCTTTGGGCTGTATGTACACTCCACTCGACATCACTGAAATACCATCGATTGAACGAAATGATTTAATCTCGTACATGTAGTGGGAATGAATCTACTAAAATAACATTTAACATAATTTTTATTTGTAGTAACTCAAAAATAGAACTTAAACATATACCTACATATTTTCTTGGAATAAGCACAGTGATGTGAAGTGGCTGACTGACCCGGGATCGAAGCTTGGAACTCCAAATCGTTGAAACTCCAAACAACCGAGCCATTGTTGACTAAGCTTATAAAAGTTGGCCTTATTGATTTTGTTTCAGATCAATATACGATTTTTTATGTATATGCAATGTCATATTGAGTCAAAACAAGGGACAGTGTGCCATATTGATACTATTAGCAGCAGCATTCTTCATTGGTCTGCTGTTTGGTGCTGCCTCCTGTGGCACTTACCTGGGCCACTTTAACAGCCCCATTCTCAGCTGCATAGATAGCTTTTTTATACCTGACACCTATCCATCTATTGTACAAACATTTCGCAGTATCACATGAATTTCCTTCTAGTTTGTGTACTGAACAACTGTTAATATTGAACACGTAATGTCATTTCAATATTAAAAAAATTAGAGAGATTAACCTCCTCAAAATCTTTAATTAGTACAGATAATTTAGTATTATAATTATAATATAACCATTATAGATGAATAAATAGTTTTCCACAATACTTCTAGTTTTCTTTTACAGTAACTACCTAATAAGCATAATTAAATGAAAATAAAATTCAAGTAAAAGGACAAAGAAATTTAATTACAAAACAACCCAGAAACAAATCCTTGACATAGTTTGATACAATACTAAATAATCAAAGTTTTCCGAAATCCAAAGAGTACCTATCTTGTCTTCAGATTCAAATGCACTGGGTGCATAAAAAAAAAAAGATTTGAACATTCCTGATAAATAACTTAAAAAACCCTGGGTGATTCATCAAAATTTAACTTCCATACAAGTTCAATCACACAAAACTTATAATACTGAATTCCTACCCACATACATTGACTACTATGCTATAGCTTTTATGTAATTTCAGCATTCAGAGACCTGTTAATCCACACAAAACATTCATTTTCTGTAATCCAAGATCACAGAAAACACTATACTTTCTTTCTATGATCCTGGAACTCTGAATGTTGAAAATTGAATATATTTTGATGGGGTAGTCGTGGGTAGGATATATTTATGCCGTAACATATGGAAGAGAAAAACTGATGAATCCCGTTATAGTCTCCGTTGTGTTAAAATGTGTTCAGTTCTGCTCTGTCTGCAATACATTTATCACTATTGCGTGCAACTATACAAAAGTTAATTTACTTAATAATTATAGCTATTTTAAAAATTCATAGAACTAAATCAGAAGCGTACAGGTTATTTAACATTACTTCTCCTCACACCACTCGTTCTCCTTGCGTACCTGGTCCTCCTCGGCAGCGGTGAAGTCGTTCTTGATATTGAATGTCTTGCGGATTTCCTCTGGGGTCTTACCCTTGATCATGTTGGCTACTGTCTTGCATGTGACGTCCAGCAATCCTTTGATATCTAGATAGTTAGCGGCTAGTATAAGTTCGAAGAGTGTACCTTGATCAACTTTCAAAAAATCAGCATCCCAGGAGGAGATATCGTCCGTACGTTTCTCTTTGTTCTCGTCATCTTCGGGTAGAGGTGGGTCATCTTTGTGGTACGTCGCCCACTGGATCACTTTCTTGAGTATCGCTGAATTTACATTGGGCAGTGGAACGACTTCCTCTTCGTCTTCTTCCATACCTAGATCTTCCAACATAGTCTTGATGGTGACTGAACATTTCGCAATTTCAACATCTACGTCGAAAACTTCGTTATCGGACGACTGTAACTTTATGTTCGGCATCTAGAACAGAGAAAACAAAATCATTTACCTACAACCAGTCGTACAAATGACGCCATCTTAGTACAAAAATACTTGTTTGGTACGGTAATATCTTCACTTACGTTGAAAACTTGGAGATAGAAAAGAAACTAAAATATGTATTACAGGTGTAGCTACTAGATTAACTAAATATTTAATATAATTAACATAGAATCCACAAATTAACCTTTCTTTCAATGCAAAAATAATGATCTGCCGTTTTACGAAATGGATGAGAATACCATACCAATGCGATGTTGCCAAAGTGCCAACCACAGATTATGTTATGGTGCCAAGCGTAGACAGAGAAGCCTACGTCGGAAATCAGTCTACGGTGCCAAGCCAACCAACCCAAACAACAGTGTTGCCAGATCCGTTTTTCAAAATTCCGTAGGACGAGGCTGAAAAATCTGTAGATTTCCGTAAATTGACTTTTTTTAACACTGAATAAGGTTCTCTTGAAAATGGCGGGAAACGACGGTTGCAAAATTATTTGATAATTTTTGTTTTATTGTCTACAGTGGTTATTTTGAGATTAATATCACGTTAAATTAATCAGAAAATGTTCGCGAGTGACAGTATCGTGAATTTGTTGGATAATTTGAGCAAGATCTTGGGTTTCAAGCTTTTATTAAGAGTTCCCGCCAGTGTGCTGCAACTTTCATACAACGGCATTGAACGAGGGTTTCGCGGGAATTTGTATGGGTTTAGGTTTCCCATGGTCTTTTTTTTTTAATAATTGAAGGGTGCAAATTTTGTATAAAAAATGACCATAAACACCGGTTTGCGGAAGCGAAAATGAAGAAAATAACAAATAATGTTTTGTGCTTTATCATCCGCGACAATGAATTTTGGATTATTTAAGACCTATATATAGTATTTTTAAATTATTTTAAAATGACTTGAATTTTGTGAAGTTACTCGCGCACTTTAAAAGACCTACTCAGACACGCGGCATTTTGCCGCCAATCCATCCACCATTTTGAAATGAAAAAATCAAGTCCATCATGCATTTGTTAATACACAATTTTCTCATTTTAATAAATTATAGTGTAATTAATGTTATGTTTGTAATATGAATTGAGCTCAGATGCGAAAATGATTTCTACAACTGCATGTCAACAGAATAATACCAAAGGAATTCAAACTGTAAGTATTTGATAAAATGATTTAACACAAATGATTTGTACATTATGAATAACAGTAAAAATGATCTAAACCTAGTATTTTATGTTATTGTGAGATAGTATGCATTTGAGAGATTAGCATAATTCCTACTGTTGAGTTTAGCCAATGCGCGTAATATTAATATAATAAATATGTCAGTACAAAATAACTTTGTTACAGGACGGACCTCAGGGAGACGGACGGAACGCTGCGCGGTACCTACATCAAGACAATCAAATCAATCGTTGTAGTATCATCATAATACAATTGTCAATTATACTTAAATGTTAAGTTATTAAAGCTTTTTATGCCCTTCATAGGTTTTATTTTTTCTTGATTATGTATGATATGAATATTTGAAAGGGAATTGGCGGGGTCGGCGGAGGGCCGCGGGGCGGGGGGAAGGCGAGAGAGACGAGGCAGAGGGGAGGGGAAGGGTCGTGGCGGCGCGGCCGGGGGTATAAGAGGGGGGGGGGGGGGGTACAATGGCTGCAGTGTAGCCAACATAACAAATTTATTATATTTTGCAGTTGTGGTAATTCTGGAATTTTGATGCTTCCAAATTTGAATTTGAAAATTTAAAAACCTTATTTTGCCAGCCCAATTTCGATTGTCATTTCGTTTCCTCCTAGTGACGTATCTTGAACGTAGTATTACATTATCTTTGGTTCCCGCTACAAGCTTGGGAGTGAACGTGACTGTCGAGCTGCTTCGTCCAGAGTGACGACGGCCTACCGCGTCTCCTCTGGATGAAGACAAGAAAACGCGGCTACCCACCCAGGGTGAAGACGCTACTGCGACTCCCCTGGAGGAAGATAGAAGACTATTGTATATTGAATTTTCTGTAACATGACATTGGCAAATGACGAACTGTCGAGTCCATTAATAAAATAAATAAACAAAAATTACACTTTGTGGTATATTTATATGGTTTGGTGGCATTTTGTTGAGGCAAAGAATCAGCAAAGAATCCGTAGATTGGCTATTGATGTCCGTATATCCGTAGACAAGGCCTAAAATCCGTAGATAGATCTAAGGTTTTTTTCCGTAGGTCTGGCAACACTGAACCCAACACAACTAACAACAGCAGTATACATCTTCTTCTATAGGTTCTCTTGAAAATGGCGGGAAACGACGGTTGCGAAATTATTTGATATTTTTCCTTTTAATGTCTACAGGGACTATTTTGTGTTTAATATCATGTTAAATTAATCAGAAACCAATAATTATAATAAAAAACGGAGATACTTTTACATTTATTCGTTATCTTGTACAACTTGCGGTTGATGGTGGGGCAGAATCTGGCATTGTCATTTGGCTGCAGCTCCATTTACTAACCAGAGAAAGTGTTACTTTTGTGGTGGGAAAATACACCCCAGGCGAGAATGTCCAGCAGTAGACACTGTATGTCAATGCTGCTCAAAAAGAGGACATTTTGCGAGTGTTTGTAGAAGCAACCGGTCAACTATTAATGCGATATCCACCACAGAGCCTGAAAGTATACAAAAATCTGCCGGGATTTCGGCTGCCTCACCCTCAGGCCTTCAGAAAGCGACTGTCGCTGTTACTGTTAATAATACTAAAGCCGATGCTCTCGTGGATACAATGGGGTGACCGCGACTTCCAATCGTTATCGTAATCGCTTTCAATTTGACACATGGACGCTATACATTGCTGTTATGTTATTGAAAGTTTTAACAAACGACAACGAAACGCAGCAATGTATATCGTTCAAGTGTCAAAATGAAAACTATAACGATTGAAGTCGCGGTCACCCCCCAGGCAGCTCAATTAGTTTCATTAACAACGATTTCTTCCAATTACTTCGCTTAAAAAGCAACCTTGCCGGCAAGCCATACCTCTTGCGTCGTTGAATCACGTATCATACGTCACTGGAGCCTGCACAGTAACTATTACAGTGGGACGTCACGTTCATAAAGGAGTCAAGCTACATATTATCAACAATCTCTGTGCGGACCTAATTTTAGGGCATGACATACTGAGTGGTCACTCCTCTATCGAGATAAAGTTTGGTGGCTCCCTAGAACCGCTCGTTTGTAACGTGATGGCTGCCACACTATACCTCCAGTATCACTTTTCTCGAATATCTCATCTACAATCAAACCTATCGCGGTGCCATCCCGCCATCATTCAGACACGGATGAGATTTACATCGAATCTGAAATAAACAGTCTTCTAAACGACGGAGTCATTGAACCAAGTAGATCTCCCTGGAGGGCACAAGTACTTGTAACTCAAACTGAAAATCATAGAAAGCGAATGGTAATTGATTATTCTCGGACAGTGAACCGCTATACAGATCTTGGTGCATATCCACTTCCAAGCATAGACTCAATTGTAACTAAGGTTGCGAAATACAATTACTTCAGCGCGATCGATTTGAAAAGTGCGTATCATCAAGTTCACACTCTAGTTAAAGAACGTCCATTTACCGCATTTAAAGCTTGTGGCAATTTGTATCAATTCACAAGACAGTATACCCTTTGGCGTAACAAACGGCGTATCAGCATTTCAGAGAGTTATTCACTGGTTAATGAAGACAGAAAACATTCGCTTATCTTGATGACGTCACTATCTGCGGAAAAACTAAAGCAGACCCATGTCCGAACCTGATGCAAACATAGAAAACTTATATCTTTAATCTGTGATGCAAACCTAGCATTTATGGCTGCTGCAAAGAAATATAATCTTACCATAAATACAAACAAGTCTACTTTCTCCACGACGTTGATAAACTTACTTGGTTACACAATCGAAAACAACACAATCAAGCCAGATAAAGAGCGCTTAAGTCCCCTGATGGCATTGCCTCTTCCTTCTGATGCTGCATCTCTCAAACGAGCGCTAGGAATGTTCGCCCATTATTCAAAATGGATATACAATTTCTCAGAAAAGGTGAATATTCTAGCTAGATTACAATCCTTTCCACTGACTGCCGACGCCGCTAGATGCTTCGAGGCCCTGAAATCTGACATCGCGAAATCAGCATTAACTGCCATAAGTGACAACGCTACATTCACAGTAGAAACAGACGCGTCAGATCATTCGCTAGCTGCTACCCTATCGCAAGAAGGTAGACCGGTCGCCTTCTTTTCACGATCTTTGACAGATCCGGAGAGAAGACATTCTTCGATTGAGAAAGAAGCTGCAGCTGTCGTTGATTCTCTACGTAAGTGGCGTCACTTCCTAATTAGTAGACCATTCATACTGATCACAGATCAACGCTCGGTCTCGTTCTGTTTACAGTTTAATATCAGACATTCTATTATTATTATTCTATTATTGCTAGAATATCTCTATACTAATGTATAGAATATATCTATACATTAGTATAGACCAGGAAGTGAAAATGTAGTGGCGGATGCGCTTACACGTGCGACATGCGCTTCTGTACACGATATTATCGTTTATAAATATATAGTTTGTTAAACAAACTATTGAATTTACATAAATCTCTCTGCCATCCAGGAATTACCCGCATGTACCTACCACTGGGTAAAAACTAAGAATCTGCCTTACTCTATCGAAGACATAAGGAAAATGACAGCAAGCTGTACAACCTGCGGAAGTAACCTGCGGAAGTAAAGACTCGATTTATGAAAAGTAGCGGTCACCTGATTAAGGCTACCAAACCTTTCGAGAGACTTAATATAGACTTTAAAGGACTTCTGCCAAGTTGTTCACAAAACAGATATATACTTACGATTATTGATAAATGCTCCAGATTCCCGTTTGCTTTCGCGTGTTCAGACGTCTCAACGAGCACTGTTAAAAAGCACCTTCAGAGTATATTTATGTTCGGTATGCCCTCATATTCATATTCATTTATTTGGTAAATATTTCATTTACATGTCATTAAGTAAATTTAAATTATTAATAATAATTAATTAAAATATACACAACAAAGCTAAAATTAAACATAAATTTATATTTCAATTATATACACTCAGACAGAGGTGCGTCATTTATGTCCGCCGAATACAAAGAATTCCTTAACGAATGCGGCGTAGCATCAAGTAGAACGACACCTTACAACCCTCAGGGTAATGGGCAAGTAGAACGACTAAACGGAACATTATGGAAGGCAATTCAATTGAAACTAAGATCAACAGGGCAGGATATTAAATATTGGGAGCATGTCTTAGACGACGCTCTGCACGCTGTACGGTCTTTCCTATGCGTCTCAACGAACGCCACGCCACACGAAAGAATGTTTCACCATACACGAAAGTCCTGCAATGGAGAATCACTACCAAGCTGGCTCATGAATCCTGGACCTAATATTTTAAAGAAACATGTTAGAACTTAGAAATATGAGCCTCTCGTAATTGAGGCTGAACTGATTCAATCCAATCCTGATTACTCATTGATAAGATTACCTGACGGGAGGGAATCGACTGTGTCGAACAGACACCTCGCACCTCGAGGGGCGTGTGAGGAAGAACTTATTGAGAAGCAGAAAGCATCAGAGCAACATGAAATTCCTAGTGACTCCATGGAAGGGACTGGAGCATCTCAGGAACAAAATCATTTAAACCATCAGGAACCTTCTGAACGAACTAGCTCTGAGCTGCACGATCATGAACAAAACTTGACTGATTCAGAATCATCTACTGAACCATGCCGGTCCACTAGAAGTCGAAATCTCCCAGCATACTTGAACGACTACGTAGGGTGAATGTGGTATTACCGGGAACTTTTGGAGGCCGTTCGACCTGTGCTTCGCCCATGGGTCGAACGAAAGTTCGGGTCTATGACCTACCACCTCGCGCAGGTCCTGACGGGGCACGGTTGCTTCGGGAGGTACCTGTGCGAGGTGCTGGGTCGAGAGCCGGACCCCCGGTGTCACCACTGCGGTGCCGACGTGGACACGGCGCATCACACCCGCGCCGTGTGCCCCGCATGGGCCGAGCCGCGGCGAGCCATTGCGGCCGCCACTGGAGACGACCTCTCGCTGCCCGCCATCGTGCGAGCTATGGGCAGCGAGGAGGGATGGAAGATGGTGGCGGACTTCTACGCCACCATAATGACGGCGAAAGAGTCGGCGGAGCGGGAGCGCGAGAATGATCCCCTCTCGCTCCCGATCCGCCGACGGCGAGCGGGCCGCAGGCGACGGGCGTATATCCGCCGCCTGCCGCCCTAACGGGGACTTGCGAGCGTCGGGTCGGGGGGTCCGGCGCTCGCTTAGAGGTCCCGAGCTGTAAGGCGTCTCGTCCTGTGTTCCGAGACGCCTTAAGCGGAGGTTTAGGGGTATAAACCCGAAGACGGGCCCACGCGGGCGGCCGCCGACGAGGTCGTGGTATCTGGCGTTGCGTTCCCACAACCTCGTCCAAACGCGGTGAGTTGAACACCTTGGGGTTTTAGTGGGTATAGGACCGTACGTACATGACGGGAGATTGGCGCGGTGGGATGCGTAAAAGCATTTCCCCAAGTAAAAAAAAAAAAAGGGTGAATGTGGTAATAATCTCTTTGTGTAGACAGCCATTAGATAGGTAGCTGTTGAATGACGCTGTCAGGTTACATTGTCTAGCATTTGAAAATGGCGGCAAACGACGGTTGCGAAGTTATTTGATAATTTTACTTTTAACGTCTACAGGGACTATTTTGTGTTTAATATCACGTTAAATTAATCAGAAAATGTTCGCGAATGACAGTACGGTGAAGTTATTGAATTATTTATGCAAGATCTGAAGTTTCAAGCTTTTATCAAGAGTTCCCGATACAAGCTCGGGAGTGAACGTGACTGTCGAGCTGCTTCGTCCAGAGTGATGACGCTACGGCGTCTCCTCTGGATGAAGACATGAAGACGCGGCTACCCAGGGTGAAGACGCTACTGCGACTCCCCTGGAGGAAGATAGAAGACTATTGAATATATTGAATTTTCTGTAACATGACATTGGCAAATGACGAACTGTCAAGTCCATTAATAAAATAAATAAAATAATAACGACGGTTGCGAAATTATTTGATAATTTTCCTTTTAATGTCTACAGGGACTATTTTGTGTTTAATATCACGTTAAATTAATCAGTAAATGTTCGCGAATGACAGTACGGTGAAGTTATTGGATTATTTATGCAATATCTTGAAGTTTCAAGCTTTTATCAAGAGTTCCCGCTACAAGCTCGGGAGTGAACGTGACTGTCGAGCTGCTTCGTCCAGAGTGATGACGCTACGGCGTCTCCTCTGGATGAAGACGCGGCTACCCAGGGTGAAGACGCTACTGCGACTCCCCTGGAGGAAGACTATTGAATATATTGAATTTTCCGCCGTTTTCTCGTGGACCCACTAAGTTGACCCACTAGTGGGACCACGAGGGAGACTTATTTCTCGTAGACCCACTGATTGATACGGATACAATTCACATAGGGCATTGAATCATCTTCAGTTTTGTAGGACTTTGCATAATGTGTCGTGTCTCATACTTAAGTACTTTTAGGGATTACTTTTTTACTTTACTATTACCATTATGTATATTTATGTCCGTGATTTTTCCTTTGATTCAGGGTACACATATTATCAAAAGAAATAGCCACAGTTGTACGGCGGACTTTGGTAAGAATGAAGTGGATGAATCTATTGGTAAAATGAAAGTGGAAACTCGTCTTAGTGACACTCCAGTCCCACAAATATACAAAAAAGCAATAAAGGCATTAAAAGATGACGGTATACAATTTGTTACGAAAGTACCTGATTAAAAAAATATACAAACCAGTTTCATCAACTGCACTAATTTTAAAGAGATACACAAAGTGACCATCCCGTCCACTCGTTCTAAATTTATTCTCGCCGATTACTACCTACTTTGAAAAGTGTATGGAATGGAATGTTTATGGGGAAAGACATATGACCAATAACGTAGTAGAGAGCTGGCACTCGCAACTGAACAAAGAAGTGAAGAAGCGATCCCCAAAATCATTACTGCGTTTATTGAACATCTTTCGCGAGCAAGATGATAATGTATCAGAAGCATCATCACGCCGCCAAGAATATATGGAACAAGATGATAATATAATGAATAACCAACTCCAACTTATTCACGGAGAAATATCATTAGGTCATTTTCTTGATAAAATGCGTTAGGCCATTCACAAACTAGCTGCTTAAGGTAGTGGAGTAAATAAAGTATTGGTTTAAGTAGTAGTAAGTTTTCAGCTCTTCAACTACTCGGGAAGTATACCTTGACCGATCCGTAGTCACACCTTATGCTTTGTCCTTTATCGACAGTAATCCAATTCAGACCGATGAAGCAGTGGGTCTACGAGAAATAAGTCTCCCTCGTGGTCCCACTAGTGGGTCAACTTAGTGGGTCCACGAGAAAACAGCGGAATTTTCTGTAACATGACATTGGCAAATGACGAACTGTCGAGTCCATTAATAAAATAAATAAATTATCTAGTATTACCACGTCCGTATGTACATGGTATGTACTATGTGTTTATTACGTAGACAGACTACGGTTTATTAAAACCTATTAATCTAGGTTTGTCTCTCTCTAAATATATGTATGAAAAACTTGGCTTTTTACGCCAGCCAGCGAAGCGAACGGCATTGCCGTATCACGCCTGCACACAGGGTGGACTGAAAAAAAAATACAGTATTTTCTTTCAGTTCTATTTATTTCTTTACGAAGTTTGGACTTGGTTTGGATGCGAACTCAGAGAAATAGTCATTATTTATCTGGCATTATTTTATTACTTTGCGGCTTGCGCGCGCCACGCTCGCTGGCTGCTGCGAGTAGGAATACTAGGACGGAATTAAAAATCAACTCATTTACATTTCGGAAATGGTTCTTTAATATACCAATACCATAAAATTTCATAAAATAGCTACATCAATCTCTTAAATAGATATAATAGCGGGTAAATAGACATTTATATTCATAAATAAACTTTTATAACAACAATATTTTAGAAAGATCCTTAACTAGGTAAAAAACGAAGATAAAATCCGCGCGCGATCAAAATGGTAAAGAACCTTGTAAAAATCTTGAGAAAATCGTGTATTAAAGTTTAGGTAGTATTATACTTCCCTGTATATGCAAGATTTTTGTTATTTCAACATACTGTATATGGATACAATACAATATTGACAATGATCAGGAATCGTATAAAAGCCAATAACATCATCATACTCTTTATGAATTATACAGACAGGTTGATTGGAAATTCGATACATTCCTTGAAAGGGATGATACTAGAGGTGGTTTGCAACAAATTAGGCCCTATTAAATTTGCGGAATTTTAGGCAATCTCTAGTTTATCAGCTTTCAGAAAAGTATTAATTCAATGCTCAGAATGGAGCAGTTTTTTAACATCATTTTTTTTTTGGGAATACGTAAATAAAATTAAAACTACCGTAACTCAGAAACCACGCATTTTCGACCCCTCGTTAATAGGGTCTAATTTGTTGCAAACCACCTCTAGTATGACCCCTTTCAAGGAATGTATCGAATTTCCAATCACCCTATATAGGTTTATACTTAATATGCATGAACGATCGCAGTGTTTGTTTCTAAACACAATAGGGTACATAAATATAAAAATAAGTCAGTCGAACTGAACAAAATTAGGCTTAGGCTAGCAATTTTTTGCTTTAGCACATCTAGTTTTGAGCTAATTATTTACATAATACACTTAATTATAATCAGATTTACTCAGACAGGGATATTTTTAATTATATTGGCTAGGCTGCTTAATTATATTTTAATTTATAAGTAAACAGAATTTAGTCCATGCAATGATATTACATATAAGTCCATATAATAATTTAAATAAGTACACATATTAGACAATTTTTTTGTCTAATTCGTATTGATTTGACATTATACATTACATACATATTATACTAAGCTTATGATTTAATGTAACTTGCCCAGTTAAAACAGCTATTTACTCACACTCCAGAGCATGTGACACTGCATAGAGTTTTAATATTAAACATGTGACAACAATAACAATTAAAAGTACATTCATACCAAAGCAGATAAAAAAGGAACTTTAGGACAAATCAAATAACATTACTATCACAAAGACACTATGTGCTTTTTTAGACCTTGTTGAAACATACCACCTAATTAAATTAACATTTATAGATCACAAAAAAGAATGATATAGTAACCAAAATCTGTTTAAAACAAACCATTGCTTGCTATCATAACAACAAAACTTACACTGTTACAACTGTATGATTATTGTAATTACTCACGTATCTATAAGCGAATATATTTACTACTTATTACATTATATGTCTACTTATTTGGCCATTGTTTCCTCAATATTATAATAGGTACCCGCCGCTTATCTTTCCATTTTCGAATGTTTTAATTCAGTTCACGTTTTCAATTCTTTCTTTAAGACGAAAATATATTTTTAGGGTAGGCCTTAAGACTGTGAATACCATGATTGTCAGGACTAAAACTAAACTGGTATAACGCAATATATCTCCGAATTCATTATTTGTCCACCAGTCTGAGAAAAATGCAAGCGAAATGGTTACCACTCCAAGAGTTAGTGTGGTCAACCCAACTGATGCATGAATCAATTTGGTATATATTGGTGCAAGATAATGTTTTAATTTAAGACTGTATAGGGCAGCTACTCCACCTATCATAGTTACAATCATAAAAATTAAGGATGCCAATCCAAACTTTGCATGCAAAGTATTAAAATGATATTTGTTTTTAATTATTTTGTTAGAAAGAATTACCAAAAAACCGACAATAATTACAATTCCAGCAATCAGTTGAATAACCCAATGACGAGCACTTCTCAATCGTATAGGCATCCATTCTGTAGCTGCATCGCCTGGTGTAATTGCATTAATGGCTGTAGTCATGAAGAACATCCACTGAAATTATGAGAAATCCCATTACCTACCGTACTTTCAATAATAAAGTGTAGAAGGAGATGTTAACTAATATCTACAAGACAGCTCAATAGAGTTAGCATTGGCAATCTTTGGCATCGGACGCCAAGATCCGTTTTGGTAAGGTAGTAGGTACTACTAAGGGTGAGTCAAGATGAGTAAAAAAGTTAGGTACTTACCCCAATGGACATCAGAATGGGATGAAAAGAGAATAAAGTAACCTCCTTTACAAGAGAGCAATAAGTTATTATGCCCACGAATATCAGAACACATAAGTTACTTGTCAGATTTAAGTAGCTTGGCTTTGAAGTATTGTTTGATGCAACAAGGTGTGATGTTTCGGAATTTCTTTCGGGTGGTGGCATTTCGGTTAAATTATTGTGTTCTTCTATGTTTGCCATACAAATCTTCCAAATTAATTATAAAATGTGACACACATTCAATAAACTCATGAAACATGAAATATCACTAACACCACTTGGTCCGAAACTGTGGTCCGAAAGAACAGTGCAAATGCAATCGATCAATACTTGTCACCTTACGTGTAGGTAGTTAGGTACTGTTATATAGTTGATGTAAACTCATATCTAAGGATTGTTAATTAACTGAAAAGCCTCTTAATAGTGTTCTGTGCTTTTGCTTCAATAGGACACTCAGCAAAGTTGCAAAAATTCAAAATGAATGGTTTAAGGTTTTGGACAGTTTTGGTTGCTTGGCATTGGCAAAAATTCGCAAAAGCCAGGGTTGCCAGATTGAATTTTTTCCCCCAAAATGATACGTTTTGCCAAAAATTTCCCCAATTTTTATTTATTTATTCGATCATTACAATTTTTTTAGAAATAAATTGTAATATTTTTAATTCTCGAAGGTTATAAACGGCGATAGTCATTAGTCGAGACCACCTTTACAAAGACTCATGTATAATTTATTTAGTTATAATAATGGACTCGACAGTTGGTCATTTGCCAATGTCATGTTACAGAGTAATTCTTAATACTACATTTACGTATTTTTCATACACAAATTTGCCAATTTTTATTTATACTGGAAATAAAATTAAACAAATTTTAATTCAATAGGTACGTTCACTCTTGAGCTAAATAATGGAACCGAATGGGACTCTTCAATTTAGGTCGAAACGCAATTATTGTACATATTTACATACACACACACACACACACACATAGAATATATATCTATATATCATCATCTCTATATTTTTTTTTCTTATAACTGTTAACCCACGGTTAACCCTATATATATATATATACGTCTTGACGTCGATTTCTAGGGTGTCCCAGAAATCGACGTCAAGCCGGAAACGCGTGATGGGCCAAGTGATAACAGTTATAAGAAAAAAAATATAGAGATGTTTCTCTTTCGTCGCGGGTAACATATTTCCTGTTTCTGGGAACATAATTGACAGGCCACGCCCCTTTAGTAATTGAAGCCAGTGCGCAAGCACACGCGCAGCGCAGTCACCGTAGAGAGAGAAACCTATAGAGGGAATATGGTTTCTGTCTCGCTCTCGAGCGACAAGAACAACATAATATGGATATCGTAAGCGTGAGAGAGAAAGATTCAAATATCTTCTGTCCTTATCGGTGTAACCATTTTTTCGTTATTGAAACTAACTGTCACCGGCACCAAAATGACAGATCGTTTTTACGTTGCTGTAAATTATGATAAATTATTGTTTTAGCAGCATTTTATGTGTTAGATCTCGTGTTTGTAAAGATCGAAACATATTGTCGTTATTATATCATCATTGCTAAGGGGGTTGGTTTGTTGTGTACAGGAGTGTAAAAATAGATGAGAACGCAATGATCCAAATATTTCGTTTCATATGTGAGTATTTTTATTATTTAACTTTCTATGTTTTAAAACGTACGGTACATAGTTTATACATAATCAACACGTTGGCACGCGTTGTAATTTTGCTTGGAAACAGTGCCTAAATATCAAAATAACATCGAAAAGTATTTTGTAAAATGTATGACATAAAATTCAGTGTTGTCAACAGTGTTGGTAAAAAATTCCCCAAAACATATTTTGTTCCACAATATATGTATGGGAATTACAGTACTATTTAGCTAGTCCTAATTTTAAATACCTAGTCTAATTCATTAGATACTAGATCATTTACTTTGTGCAAAAGGATTGATTCACTCGATTGTCATGATTAGAGTTCCATACCTCAATAGGAAACAAAGGAACCCTTATAGGAAGGGACTTTGTTGTCCGTCTGTCTGTCCGTTCGTCTGCTGTATGTATGTATAAGACCTATTGCTCTGAAACGCGTGGACGTACTTATTAAATTGAAATTCATTAAAAAATTTGTTACAGCATCCGAGCAATGGATTATAAAAATAGCAATGGGTTTGCTGTCACTGTCAGATACACTAATTGGCGGAAATGAACAAATCACACTTTCAAAATACGACTTTTTCGAAAATTACATATTATATTATATGCCTAAATATAGCTTTACAAAAAACATATCCAATCCATTTTTTATGTATATTCATATCTATAATTTATAATTGTATTGTGAAAAATACCCTTAATGTTTGGTAATAGTTTTTCCTAGGCAACACCTTGCTGCCAGAAAGAAAGGGTAAATGTGGTTACGCGGGCACTCGGTCTAACCATGGTCTAACTAATGGATAATCAATCAGTCTATTTAGTCTACGGTTGTCTCCCTCAGCAAGTTGTCATTCCTTGCTGTGCTGTGGTTGGTTGTCAAACAAACTTGTTTTGTCTTGTCAATTGTCAGTTCGAGTATCCTCTTAGTAATTTGTGAGTTCGAGTAATTACTTTGAGTGGTGTGCACGCACAGATTACTTGTGGTTTATTGGTTTGTAGGTACAAGTGGTTGAGTTGAGACTTGAGATCGCCTTCAGCTAATTAATCTACTTATAGTAGGTATATTATTAGGAACTGATTTGATTAACTATGGAATGTTACAATAGGGCTCGTGCTAAGTTATAGTGTTATGTGCGTTTATTCAAAGAAAGAAGACTGTTTTTTCGTCACTACTCAACAATGTTGTAAGTTCACAAATGATTTATTACTTACTGTTATTAGGGTAACTTGCGCCTTGAAGACAACCCCGGGTTTAGTTACCCGTTGAAATCTAAAATTTCTCATGCACCTTGTCAAACAATAGGTTACCAGGGTTAACGATATTTGAACCAATTTTAAGAAATTTAACTAACCTTGTACAAACATGTTTAACCCGAACTTTGACGCATGTGGCCCTTATCTTTTGTTGAAATTATTTTGTACACCAAACATTTAAATACCTACATAGATAGGGTCAGCGAGATGATCTTATAACTTCGCTGTATAAGATACAAAAACCCTGTTTACGACTGTTTTTGTCGTGTTTACATGACTGGCAAAAGAAGAAGGGTTTACCTATGGTCTTCTGCAGCCTTAACAGCTTTTTCCTTCCTTCTTGACCAGGAAATTAGAGTTATGTATAATAAGATACATTTTGTGCAAATAAATCACTTGATAACACTAAAACAAAAATAAAGGTTGGGGTGTCTAGACAAAATAAACATATGCATAGGCTGGGCTAGGTACCTATTATTATAGCAAAAAGGTAGGTATTATTTGTATATTGTAAATCAACAAATGAGTATGAGTACCTCATCCTTTTTTTTTTTGTAAATGTCTGTAAAAAATAATTAACATAGGTAAGTTCCTATATAACATAAGCTTTTTGATCAGTGCCGTCTAATTATTACCGTCAGAATGGCGCGGAAGAGCTCCTAGGTCCTCAAGGCCTATCCTGGACTGATGTACCGCTTAAGCTGGAATTAGTGACGTAGTCTCATAATCTGTGACGCAATAGTTTAAAAGTTATAAGCCTTTGAAGGGGGCCGCGCCAAGCTGACGCTTGAAAATCTGACTGATCAAAATCAAATTAATGAACCCATATGGAACAAATTTGATTGATAAAACTGGATGTGACGCTGAAATGATGAACATGTACCCAATTTTCATGTTTCAAACATAAGCATATAAAAAGATATAAGCCTTCATAGGGGGCCGTGCAGAATCTCGCCCCCCCCCCCCCCTGGAATCTCGAGAACCAGACAAGCTACACAACAGCGGATTGTATGAGGATATAATGCCGCAGAACGCTGAATTCGTGACGGAAGAACCGACATTTAAACCACAATAGTTCAAAAGTTATAACCATAAGAACTTTTCGGACCGTCAGGATGGCGCGGCCCCTTACAAACGGTAATAACTCGGTAAATATCTCATCACGGACAACGTGACTACCATCAATATTTCGGCATTCAGCGGCACTAATTTGTGACGCAAGGTCCGGGGCTCCAAGTTTAATATTTGCTGAGAAAACAAAAATAACAAATTTCTATGGAGGAAGGCGATAGGGTGACAATGTTACTGAGTTTTACCGGACTTATACTAAGACTATGTCAAACATGATGACATAACGATTTCTACAATCATATGTAAGTAATCTTCCTTAAAATGTGTTTATATTATTTTTTTTAACATACCTATTTATATTTAAAAAACCTCTGATCAAGTTCTCTTGAAATTATCTCAGAGCATGGGCATTGTGCGGAACAAAATACGCCCGACAGGCCACAAGTAATAACGATTTTTATTATTTGTGGATTTTGACATGAAATATTAACGTCTATAATATCACCTGAGTCGCTCCGCATTGACCAAAACAACACCCTGTATATGTCTGTTTATCCATTGTCTGGTTATCCAGGAAGTGATAAATAGTAAACACCCTTAAAGAATTAAATAATACAATATAAATAGATAAAATACAAGTGGGACAGTGTGACTTTTTTATGTGACTTACGCCTAAATAGCCGTGCAGAATCTCTACTCTGCAATGAATTACTAGACACGAAGTCTTCGACATTTTTTCTTGCAATATCTTTGGTACTCAGACTTATTCGCTTCGGAGAGAAATCGAGACCTTTGTTATCTAATGCCTGTACCGTTTTTTGTTTGGTATCTAAAGCAATTTCGTCATCAAAGATGCAAATGATAGGATCTCCTCTGACAAGTACCACAAATGTCCCATAATTTTATTTAAAGCAACTTTGGATAGTGCTGGATTTATACTTTCGAATATAATCAGGTCTTGTAATAGCTGCAAGTCATTTCTGGGCGCTGACGAAGCAACAGAAGCTTGATACCAGTATTTAACGTAAATCATGACTGAAATAATGCGAACATCTTTAATTCCTTTTTCTTCTTTTTTGGTCAATTTGAACTGGTGTCTAAATAAGAATATTTTCAATCAATACATAGCTTTTGCCATCCAGCGAGCCCTGTGCAGTCCTGCTGGCACTCTAAATAATGTTCGTTTCTCAGGAACTCCTCCTAGGTAAATAATGGTGAGGTTGAGTAGCTCTTTATAATCATCTCGAGGCTGATACTGGTTAAGTTGATTTTGGGAAGGAAATCATATCCTGAGCTACGTTTTGAATTAATTCCAGCGAATGAGGATCAGATGTTACAGTTTTGTAGTCGGTCTGGTAAATTTTGCTCTTTTAAATTTTTACTTTTAAATTTAAATCTTTTGAAAATTAAAATATCAGGCCCACTTAAAGGACCTAGTTAGTAGACCTACTTCTAACATTATCTCTAGTGTATGATGGCGACACGACATGCAAGTAAAGCATATCTTTCTCAATTTTTTGCTCCAGTAGTATGCATGCTCCATTTCTCAGTCCCGAGTTGACTGCCGTCGTATCAAAGCACATGCATTTTACTTTATCGCTCAATCCCCATTGCAGTATTGTACCATAGACAGCTGACGCACATGCCTCTCCTGTTCCGCGGTCCATTTTTGGGACTGATAGTAGCTGATAATTTTTCCTTGACCGTTTGTCTTATTTTAAGTTTTTTGTAATTTTAAAATGTCGGTCGCGACCCCTAAACGTCATTTAAAAAATCAATTAAAAAAATCTGTATTAATATTAAAACACAGATAACATAATTAGAGGGTGCCCCGTTGATATTTTTCACTTTGAAAAATAAGGACCACCCTAATGTAGGTACTTCAACCTGTTGCAACATGATAGCAAGACGAAACATACTACAAGACAAGGGTAGGTTTTATTACCTTTGTTTTGTTTGTTTGCCACATTCGCCAGCCAGCTTTTCATAAGTGCAGTGAAGTGGTTCATTGTCTCCATTCAGTAGGACCTACCTATTGATGTCCCCAATGTTGGGGAACAGGATAGAGCTCATGTAATGATCCACCAAATGGGCCCAATGCGGATTGGTGGGTAAGCATAAGCATGCTTTAGATTTTTGTCAATAAGTCAAATAATGCAGGTATTCTCTCAATCGTACGGTTCGTACTCGTACTTAGGCACAGAATATCTAGTACTTACTTCGGTCCTCGGTACCTTTTACTCGGGCCCAAAACCAACAAATGGAAGACGTCCGAGGCAAAACGAAGTTGCAATAACCTCCTTCTTGCGCAGTCGGGTAAAAAGTGGGTAGGTAACTCTCTGTCTACACTTGTCGCCTTGTACGACAGGCAGGGCTCACCGTAGCTAGCACAATTCATCGCCCTATACACGTACTACAGGCAGGGCTGACAAGTCAAGGTGCGTGTTACCACCGCCCCGCCCGCGCCGTCTCCATCTCCGAGTGGGATCGGGCTCTCTTCCGCTCCCGCTCGGTGGTTTCCTTCCGGACGATAACAGTCTCATGATGAAGTTACGAAGTACCTAGGTACATAGGGGTTATCTATTTATTTTTACCTGTACCTATAATAAACTACGCACAGTCCAAAGTTCGTAATAAATAACTGAGTCAGTAGGACGAGGACACGCTGGTTAACCAGTAACCACAGACCAAGTTCGTTCCATTCGAAATGAAGGACAAGTAGGTAAAATAATTATCATTCAATCCTTAGGTGCGTCAGTCCTAGGACTAATTTTATCAGCGCCGCTTTCGCCGGCCGTCATTGCATCACCTCCCGTTTCAACTCAACAGGATCTCGCGAAAGGACACGTGCGGATTTAGAGTAAATTAAAATAGTACAGTGAATAAGCCGTTCGAGCATTCGCACTCCTCCCACTTGACGGATAGCTGTATTTTCGACTCTTTCGCTTTGTCTTTCGCCTTTTTGTACACCTATCTCAGTTGCAGTATTACTCATGATGCTGCTTTAGATTTTAATGTGTAGGTTGCCTCTAATTTTGCTTTATTATTAATTGTATTAACGTTACGTATGATGTACCTACGTATAAACCAAAGATGTGCCTATTATAATTTACTATAATATTAATTATCACAAGTATTTTATTGGAATACAAACAGAGCATAAGTATACGGTAATCTAAACATAAAACGCACCATGATTGGCACCGTATGGAACAAAATACCAAGACTGCACGGGTCGTCTTTGAACCTGACCCTTTGAAAGATTTGCACGGAGGCATGGGTCCAAATCTTCAAATCCAGCGCATAAAGACGTTTCCCTTGGTAATATCAGATGTGATAATAGGGTGCATAGCTAGTTGGGGCTCATTTCCTAGGCCCGGACTCCATCACCAAAGCGGAGACGAGACGAGAAGAGCGGAGATGTGATTTCAGCCACCAATAGGATTTCGTTATTCACACATCTCGTCTACGCTCAGCTTCAGTGGAGACGGTTGAGCAGAAAGGAGATATGTCTCATATTTGTATGGTGGGCATCATACGATTCCTGAAGAATAACGGCTTGGAAGCGAGATATAAAGAACTCGGTGCGCGGTCAGGTCACAATACATATTTGAGGAATAGGGCCATTGCTTGCGCTTGATTGAACCAACGCCCTGTATCAAATAATAATAATAACCATTTTCATTTTTCATATAAGATCGTCAGCTCGCACGATTCTACAATAAAGCACCCGGCTACGAGCGTCAGTCAGCAAGTGACCTAGATTATGCTTATAATTGTGAAATTAATTTATCATAATGATAATGTATCTCCATAACCACCAGTAGGCAAAACGACAGATAAGGCGACTACTCTAACTGGTGTTCAAGATCACGCCATACGGCCATACATTGTGCGTCATCCGCGGGGAGGCCTGCATTCATAACATTCATACAATATAATAGCTTAGCTGCCCACTACGGCCTTCTTACTCATATACACTTGTTAAATGCCCAAGAATACAGGTTGTATTCCACGGAACTAACTTTTGTATACTTCTTTTGTATGAATGAATGAATGAGTCTTATATAAATGAAATAAGTTTCACGAGGCACTGGCGTACTTGTATTTACTCATTTATATTGCGTTTCGCTAAGTAAGTACATTTATATGTGAGATATGCTTGCGATATATTATATAAATAGGTATGGGTTACCTACATGTAGGTACCTATGAGTTTTGCCGAAATCATAACGACAGACCATTAGCATAGTATAATAATGGGTAGGTACTAATATCGCTCTCTGTATTAATTTCCAACCTAAACAAAGGAATAAATGTGACGGCGTTTTTTCAAAATCGATTTCAAAGTACCATTAGGTTTTGTTTTTATTTTATTATTATGCTCGTTATTTTTCACTGGAAGCAAGTTACCTAACTGGTTCTTTTTGAGACCCAGACGGCCGGCCGAGTATCACCGTGAAGTTAGCACCCCAAACCTAGCACCCCAAATGTGAAAAAGGTTGAGAACCACTGACCACCTGGCACCCCAAAAAAAAAAATTGACGCCCTAAATTAATGTCAATAATGCCCTGGACATCCGAATATACCTAAATTAAAATAGAGTAGGCGCCGATGTGTGCAATAGCGATAATTAAACAGCTGGCTAACAAAATAACTCCAATTCAGGGAATGGATTTTGAACAAACTGATTATTTGAATATTACCGTTTAGTCGAGATCTACCATCCACATAATTCACAGTTCCTTGCAAAGTTCACAATTAAAGATACAGCGATTTCAATTTTATTTTTTTAGTTCCATTCATGCCGCTAGATGGCAAGGAAAAAATAAACCGACCACGGTGCGATGGATATTGAATATTCTAATTATTCCAATAGTAGCGTATACTCGATACCCATTTATTCGCCGAATCCCAGTTCCTTGCAAGGTCTAGGTTATATAGAAAAATCGTATTTTATACGAACATGATTAACAAAAATGATACTACTAGTGCCCTCTATGTTCGAGTAGGAGTTAATACAATTTAATCACTGCCCAAACAATAATCGATATTGAATTTTCTAATTATTCTAATAGTAGCGTATACTCGACACCTACCCGTTTATTCGTAGCATTCACAGTTCCTTCCATTAGGCCAGTCATTAAAGGAGTTGACCCTAGCAGTAACTCATCCCTCTATGTTATATAGTGTGTGTTTTCTTCGCGACACGGGGTCTAGGTTAAAATAACCCAGAGATTCCTTTAGAGTGTCTTTAACTTAATTGTGCGCTTAGTGTTTTTTTATGTTATTTCCAGCTTTAAGAAACGCCCCTGTTGTGAATCTGTACTAGATTATTTGCAATTTTGTCGAAATCTAGACGGAGCGTTCATGTCTCACGCTGGTGCATGAGATAGTGTTTGGTATTTCGCCACGTCAAACAGCGGACGTATTGGTCGAATGGCTGGAGCGGTCGCCTGCCGTGCACGCGGTTCCGGGTTCGATCCTTAGCTAAATATTTGTTTTTTTGTTTTTGTTTCGTGTTTTATTTATTTTTTTGTAATTATCTTTGAATTTTATTTAAGCATAAACTCTGAACTCATGTGTATTAGGAGAGCTGGGAATCTGTCTGTACTAGATTACTTGTCAATTTTGTCGAAATCTAGACGGAGCGTTCCGTTCATTTTTCACGCGGGTTTATATAACAGATAATTATAATTTTAAGAAATAATTTGATACACGCACGTCCACTACAAACGAGATCCCACGGCGAAAAAAAAAGTGTTACCATTGTTTTGCCATTGTCCGTACTAACCTTGACATATGTTGTCGTACCTACTTATAATGCGTTGATGATACGGGCTAGATTACAATAGTTTTATGTTTGCTGGCGTAGGTACTATCGTCTCGGTCGAGCTTACTTAAACATTCCACGTAGTAGGTACCTAGTAAGTACACATAAAAACACATCAAGTTGTAACACTTTGGACCGCTCTAATCTATTTATCTATCTGCGTCGTAAGAGTTGAAATCGTACTGAAAGTGTTACTATTGATCTGCTTTTGTCCGTACTAACCTTGACTTGACATGTTGCGCTTATGCGCCGATGATACGGGCTAGATTACAATGGTTTTGTGCATGTTGGCGTAGGTACTGTTGTGTCGGTCGAGCTTACTTAAAACATTCCAAAATCAGATCAAGTGTAACACTTTGAACCGTTCTTATTATCTGCGTCGTAAGAGTTGAAATCGTACTGCAAGTGTTACCATTTGTTTTGCTATGTCCGTACTAATTCACCACTCGGTAACGAGTTAACCTAAAATAAACCTTATTCGTATAACTGTAGATTACAGAATCCTATCTCCAAAATATTTGTACAACTTCAACTCCACGTTACCGATGCGATAGATATTTTCTACTTGTATAGGAATAAGGTTTATTATAAATTGACTTTGACTTTGAGGAACAGTTCGACTAAGATCGTAAGTGTGTTCATAATGATAAGAAAAATCGAACTTAGCATTTTTCTCAACTCTAATTTTTCGACGATTTCTAGAAAACGCTTGTCTTGACTGGCTTGACTTTGTTACCATTGATCTGCTGTCGACTGTACCTACGTATAGTACGGACAACAACAGATCAATGGTAATACTCGCTCGCATTCGCACGATTTTAACTCTTACGACGCAGATAATAAGAACGGTATTTAGTCCAAAGTGTTACATTTGATCTTCTGTTAGCTGTACCTAACAACCTATCCGAAGAAACCGAATGTAAAGAATGAATTGCATAGCGCGCCCCGCCCGCGTATATGGCTTCCCGTATTGGTCTAGGTTTTATAGAAATCATATTTTATTCGTACATACAGTGATTTCAATTTTCTTAGTTCCATTCATGCCACTAGATGGCAAGGAAAAAATAAACCGACCACGGAGCGATGGATTTTGAATATTCTAATTATTCCAATAGTAGCGTATACTCGATACCCATTTATTCGCCGAATCCCAGTTCTTTGCAAGGTCTAGGTTATATAGAAAAATCGTATTTTATACGAACATGATTAACAAAAATGATACTACTAGTGCCATCTATGTTCGAGTAGGAGTTAATACAATTTAATCACTGCCCAAACAATAATCGATATTGAATTTTCTAATTATTCTAATAGTAGCGTATACTCGACACCTACCCATTTATTCGTAGCATTCACAGTTCCTTCCATGGTCTAGGTTTTATACAAATCGTATTTTATTCGTACGTAATTAACAAAAATGATACTACGAGTGCCCTCTATGTTCGAGTAGGAGTTAATACAATTTAATCACTGCCCAATTTTATTTCTTTAGTTTCATTCACGCCGCTAGATGGCATGGAAAAAATAAACCGACCACGGTGCGATGGATATTGAATATTCTAATTATTCCAATAGTAGCGTATACTCGATACCCATTTATTCGCCGAATCCCAGTTGTTTGCAAGGTCTAGGTTATATAGAAAAATCGTATTTTATACGAACATGATTAACAAAAATGATACTACTAGTGCCATCTATGGTCGAGTAGGAGTTAATACAATTTAATCACTGCCCAAACAATAATCGATATTGAATATTGTAATATGCGCAATATCAGCACCTAGTGCAGACATAATTTTCTACAGTACTCACAGATATTTGCATATTCTAGATTTAAAGCTATGTTCAAATAAATATACCTAATACAAAGGCCAATGGGCACATTCGTATGGAGGGTGGTGCCTTTTTTTTTTCGCGCGGCCAGAATCAGTTTCATATCTACTGTGTAGGAGACCATACAAAAAGAGAAAAAAAGTTGTTCCCGGGGTTCTAACCGCAGTCCGGGCCGAGATAATAGAGTTTAACTTTTACCAAAAGAGAGGAGAATATCGCAACTGCCATCTACAATATACTTCCCATTTGCGACAATTTATTGGTTTCCGGTCTTCAAAAGCGGAAATCCGGTGCACCATGTGCTATATACATCCCCCCCCCCCCCCTCCAAACCAAAAAGAAATTGTGTTTCCTATTATTCCTTACGATGTCGCATCCGCCATGTTCAATACACTCCCCCTAGACGGTTTTTTTTTGCGGTCAACCAAAGCGGAAATCCGGTTCAACATGTACATTGAACAATATCCTCCCCCTCACCTAAAAATAAATTGAAATGTATTTTATTTCATAAGGTGTCGCATCTGCCATCTATAATACACTTCCCCTTTGATGTTAATTTATTTTTTCCTCCTCCCCCCGTAAAAAAACACATATTTATTTCATTTCCCATAATAATTATCCTCCTTGGTGTAACTTGTGTCCGATGTAGTTGGATTCTCCCCGTGTAAACTTGACGAACTGAACTACACTAAATGGTTCCTCAGCACCTCTGGCTAGGTGATCGGTGTACGGTCGACAGCACATAAAGCGTACCACATTGGCACGCTACGCAGGGGTTATACGACGTAGTTTGCAAAGTTTGGTTTTTTGTAGGTTGATGTGCCGTCGACTATACACAAAAGTTAAGACCTTTTGAAAAAAATACACAGAAGTATAACATACGCCGTAACAAGCCCAGTGGCTTGTTAAAAGAAACCATTGCAAAATATATCGTATAACTCCTGCGTATGGTGCCAGTGTGATACGCTTTATGTGCTATCGACCGTACATAGATGGTTGCGGCGTATGTTAAAACACTCCCAAACTCACACCAGACGAGATCCAAATACAAAAAGATACTATTCCTAATATCGTCGATCTGGTTCGAGTCACGGTTTTCAACAGAGCATTAGCTCAACATTAGTTGAAAAATAATGGCAAGGTCTCTGGTTCGAATCCCAGTCGCGATGTAATATTTAAAAAGATACCGTAAATCACAAATTACACTCGGATGAGCAAAACACACCCTAAATAACACAAAAATACTGGTACACAAAAACTCTCTTACACACAAAAATTCCCCTAGATATCGTACTAATTAGTTTTGCGCGTCTGAGTATGGTAGTGTATTTTGA
Organism: Tachystola acroxantha; assembly: GCA_963506565.1. Lineage (NCBI taxonomy): Eukaryota > Metazoa > Arthropoda > Insecta > Lepidoptera > Oecophoridae > Tachystola > Tachystola acroxantha. The sequence goes on from OY735874.1 coordinate 9,735,572, forward strand.
AACTGAATGTAAGTACCATAGAGTGTGTTGTGAGTATTTGGGAGCATTTTTTTATGTTAGGACACGAAAAAATCACAGTTTTCGTTTGTCTATGTATTTTTTTGCGTAAAGTATGTTTGTATTTGAGGAGTGCGTTGTTGATTCTAGGTGTTTTGTGGGGCGTATTTGTGTGTATTTGCATATTGTATTTTGTACGCTAAAGAGTATTTTTGTTTGGCTGTGTGCTTATGCATAAAGATGACTGTATTTTGTGTGTTACAAATGCAGTTGCCTGTGTTTTGTGTTGTTCGTAAAGGTATGTTTGTGTGTAGATGGGTGCGTTTTTGTTTCTAGTTGTGTTTTGAGTGTTTGCTTCTTTCTGCGTTAAACAGGGTTTTTATATCGTAGGGTATGTATATATCAGGGTGTAATTTGTGTGCGAGACTGTAATTATGTTTATCTGGTTGTTTTTGTATTAAGGTGGCGTATTCAAACGTGTTTCAGTGTCTAGGTATATTTTATTATGTTTAGGGGTGTGCTTGGGAGTTAGGAGTTTATTTTTGTGTATGTCGGACTCTGGATATAGTTATATGAGTCAGCGTGTGTTTATATCCAACGTGTTTAACGCTGCTGTATACTTTTCTTTAAATGTTGGGGGTTCATGATAGTAGCATAATAATTATGTATCCTAGCTAGACGATGCTGATAAACGACTGAGATCGTCTGGATCCTTTATTGGATGTTTTAGGGGAACCGGAAAAAGTTTTACTATTTTGGGGGTGGGGGTTCCTTACCTCAATACAGAAAAAAGGAACCTTTATTTAAAATATTTTCAGTCTCCGCGATATTAGAGTTTAAATAAAATGACAAACTAAAGTAACATGAGAGAGAAAGTATTTATTTATAACAGCCGAGTCGTGGCCTTTCGACGACAGTAGGGTCTTTAAAACCATGGGAATTTGCGAGATATTCGATTTTAATTTTTCCTTTACTTAAACTCAAATATCTCGGCCCCGGATGAGTGGGGAAACATAGACGCAACATTTTTACGTTCATCGTGAAGTCCGGGATTCTTACTTTCAGTCAGGGTATAAATATTTAATTTTAAGTAAAGTCATCAAACTTGAGAGGGGGTGTGGTGTAGAGGATACACCGGATGTGAGAGGATTCTTACCTTCCAGGATTTTTACCTTCAGTCAGGGCAGAGATATTTCATCATCATCATCAGTCTATTTATATTGCCCCACTGCTCGGGCACAGACCTTCCCTTACATCGAGGGAGCTCGGGCCATAATCCACCACGCGGGCCCAATGCGGGTTGGCGGATTTCACATGCTTTAGATTTTTTTCTTCTTCTACGACATGCAGGTTTCATCAAGATGTTTTCCTTCACCGTTTTGAGAGCACTCGGTAAATGTACGTAAGTTTTTCCGTCGAAAAAACCGAGGATACCTCATTGGTACATGGCTGCCCTAGCTAGGAATCGAACCTGGGACCTTCATATTGCAAGTCCATTGACCCAACCACTGAGCCACCGAGCTCTCTTTTTATATTTAACTTTAAGTAAATGACAAACGTGAGAGGGGGGGGAGGATGTGCTCATTTTAGATGATGCACCGGCCATCTAAAAAGAACCGGAGTTCTAGTGGCCCAGTCGGGATGAATTATAACAAAAGTTATAGTAGATGGCCGGTGCACCATCTAAAATGAGCATATCCTCCCCCTCTCTCACATTTGTCATTTACTTAAAGTTAAATATCTCTGCTCTGACTGAAGGTAAAAATCCCGGAACAACATTTTCTTGTAGACAACCTCATAGTGAATGTAAAAATGTTGATTTGACGTCTCTACCCTCCACCGGGGCCGAGATATTTGAGTTCAACGGAAGTAAAAAGTTAAAGTCGAATATCTCGGCCCGGACTGAGGTTACAGATGAGCTGCCATAATATGTTTTATTTACTTTGCCAATATGTACCTAAATAACCATATTTGGTTTCTGGCCGCGAAAATTTCAAAAGGCTCCAAAAACGCCCATTGGCTTTTCCCGCAAATTTGCACAGATTAGAAATCACCGAAACGAAACCGGAAACGAAACAAGTTTGTTTTGCAGTTTTACATATTTCATCAAAATCTTGAAACGGCGGATTTTCTATTCGATTGATTACTCGAAATAACTTGAGATTGTCGAAAATAGGAGAGCATTTTATATATGACACACGTGATTGGGATATTTTCCAAAAGTTTCTAATGTGTGAAGGATATGTGTGTGGAGCAAGTGCTGGTCATCGGCGGTGATAGTCCTGTATCTGGATGACGGCAGTCCTTCACAGTGGCAGCAGACCTGTCTCTGTCGTTATCCTTCTAGACTGGCACATAGCACAAAACGTCCTACCTAACCAGCCAAGAATACCATCACCCGCAGGACAACCAAACTAACCAAGGCCTTCAAAGTAGGAATTGGAAACAGTACTTCTCAGTTCGTAGTTTGTGAAGTGATTAGAGAATGGTGACCCCTAACAAACTCCATAGATCAAGCAATCAAATGCAATGAGTGTTCGATAGAAATACACGACAAATTGTGGGCCAGCAATGTCTTCTCTTGCCAAGAGTTATCTCTACGACCATACCAATAAAGGAAGACTATGGTATTTGAGGTAAGTAGTAAATTATAAACTATAAGGTATGGGTGGGTCAGGTGTGTAACATAACACATGTGTTAAATTCCTTATATGACAACCTCGCATTATTCATATTTAGGACAAAATAAACATCTAGGTACTTCTAATAAGTTTGTGCAGAGACTCTCGCCTCGTTAGAACTCTTAAAGGTTCTTGCAATATCGAGATAACCCTGGGTTGAGAGAACTCCATACATTTCGCTCACGTTAAGTCGCTAACCCTTGAAGAATGTGTAGGTTTTCCGTCAGTATATTTAGGAAACATTAACTGGATTTGCTAGATAATATTGATTGATAAATAATATTCTTCATTGCAATTACACAAATATATAAATAAAGGGTGGGATATACAATAATATCACAACTTATCGCTGAAAGTGATCTCTATTTTCTCCTAGACAAGCATTGAGAAAGAAATGTGAGAATGAATTAAGTAGCTTATGGTTCAAATTGTCATTTATGTGTCTTTTTAATTTGAGCTTATAATAATATAAATTTAATATTCTTTATTGCAATAACATTACACAAATACATAAAGGTTGGGTTATATTACAAAAGAATCACAACTTATTGCTGAAAGTGATCTCTCCTACAACCGTTGCGAGATAAATGAGAGGATGAATTATGTAGCTGGTTGTGCAGTATTAAATTGTCATCTATGTGATTTTGATAAGCTGATAATAATGTTATAATTTTGTTACAGTATGCCTAAAATGTGAAAAGGTGATGAACGGGTCACTTCGTGAGATAAGAAAGACAAAATGGACAAGAGACTCATGCGCGGCGTTCTTGGGATGACAAATACTGAAAAGGGACACCAGTGAGGAGACTTTGAGAGGATGCCGAATCCTAGAAAGAGAGTAACGGCCACAATTGATTTGTTTAAATATAATTTTTGATTTCAATTTGTTATTGACTTTTATTATAATATACATTAAGTACCCATTTCTTGTATGGTATACTCAGAGAAATAACTCTTGAGATGGTAATTCAACGTCTCTGTTCATTTACAACTCAAAGATTTCCTTGACGGAAGTGCTACAAGCATGAATGCTCTATGGAGAGAGCCTAAAGTATATTTTGTATGGGGGACAGGGTTCTGCCCTTGAAACAGTACTTTCACTCTCATGCATCAGAAAAAACCATCTGTTTTTATGTTCGATTTTTATTGAAAAATTAAACAATGGAAAAGCAAGAGCAGTGTCGGTTATGCAAATATTGGAGTAATCCGCAAGATGTTCCTTGCTTCATATCTACGTGCAGTTGGTTTAGTATATAAATTATTATTATTACTTATGCCTACAATTACAACAATTTAATTAGACAAACACTTCAACTGACTATCACTTGACATAATACCACTACAAAACTGGATATGTGTTTCAATTTCCTATTATACCATATTTCAATTAAACTAGTTGTGTTCCTCTAAATGACAATGTAATTAGATAAGATAAATATTCTTTATTGCAAAAAAGAAAAGAATTACACAAGAGAAATAGGCTAATATCGTTAATATTACAATTGGTGGTCTTAATTAGGTACTTTTAATGACAGCCTCTGATGTTGTATTGCCTATATCACTTTTATCGTCAATTACTACAGCTTTTGTTCTTAAACCAGACTTCTCCAGTTCCAATGTGGACAATGCAACTTGAATGGTCACATCATCACCGGGGTCCATTATAATAAGCATCTTCAATGACTCCATTCTTGCCAGGGCAGTTTGGAGTCAGTGTACAGTACATCCGGTCAAATCCAAGTTTTCAAGACTTGCCATTCTGTCCAACTAGTCTATCCAGGCACACACATCAATGTATTTGTTATTCTTCAGACTCAACCATTTCAGAAAATTGAGACCGCTTAGGTTCTGTATTCCCTCATACCGAATGCCATTGTGATTGAAGTTTGTGCAGTCCACAGCTTCTATGAAGTAGCCATCAGTAGATCCAATCTTTCGAATTTTTCAATCTGAAAAAGGTCAACTTTAAGTATAAATATGTGAGATTTCATAACTCCTGTAACATATATTAGTATATTTGAAATTTATTTCTATTTCAAGGTGAAAGTTATATTTATAAAAACGAACCTGACAGCGCAGTGTCGATATGTGAAGAAATGTACAGCAGCTAAATTTGAACCAAGAGACGAAAGAGTTCTGGCAAATATTTCTGATTCTGTATCTCCTGGACCACCTTCATGCTCGTCCACCAATCTTTCACTGTTTGGACGTCCATATACGGTAGCGTAGTCTTTGCAATGCATTCATTATTTCTGGGCTAGGATTTTTCCGCGTGAACAGTGACAGTTTACTAGACCATTCGTTATCACGCTGTATCCAGGGCTTTCTCCATTCGGGATAAGGCTTTCCATGAACGGTTTGGGGTTGTTTGCCTTCCTCATCTTGTTGATAAATTGATTTTTTGGTACCTTCGGGAGGTTATGTAAAGGCCTGAATGTACCGCAAATTAAATGCCATGTGATGTATGTGTTCAGAACGACCAGAAAACCAGAAAAAGATTATTATTACTGTAGTCTGTATCGTATCCAATCCAATATCACAAAAAGGAAAGAATCATTTTGTTTTTGTTTGCAATTGAATTTTGTAGCTTTTTTTTTTTTTTTTGGTAAAACATAGGGATGCCCGATTCGAATCGATCTTATTGGATACGACCTTCGATTTTTTGAATCGATTCACGTGAATGCGATCTCGGCACAGATCGAATCGCATACCTAGAAGATGGGATGAAAAAAATCGAAAGATTGTTATTGTGGGAACTTTGTGCCAAACATCAAAAAGGGCACAATATAGAAATTTCCACCATATCAGCTCTCAGACTTTAAAATATACTATTTACCGACACTCAAATATGTGCAAAAGCACTAATCGATGTCACAAATTAGACTGAAAACCGTAGTCGACTAGATCCCGAACGTGTAATGCCTTGATCACACGTACCGAGCAAATGGGCGAGACAGTGCTCTCGGCCGAGTACTCGGTACGTATAAACATAGCGCCGAGTGCTCGGCCGAGCGCTCGGCCGAACGAAGCGGCGAGACAGGAGCTCGGCACCCGTTCTACTTACTAGGCCGAGTGTCCACCCTCCCGCTTCCCCGCACTGTCTCGCTCGCTCACTCGGTGTGTCTGAACGTGCACACATCTCGCAACTCGCCACTCGGCCACATGCATGATTGTCGTCACGTCACCGCGCGCGCCTTTTCTCGCGATAATTTTAAATTCAGCAGGATCTTCTACCTCTAATTCTTTAAAAACAGTGTTTGTAGCGCCAAAATCAGATCTTCTCAACATCCATGGTCTTGTCCAAATCCGGCGTTGCTCTTTTTCCAACAATTCCTTTAATTCTTCTGCTAATAGTGGAATGAGTAACTTTGTATATTTTCTAATAATCTTTTTACGATCCATCGTGTCCCAATCGTGGTCTCAACAGAACTGAACTGACTGTGCTAATTTCAAAATACGTGTGAACAGCTACTCGCTTACATCACTGTCTCGGCCGAGAACCATTTTACTGTCTCGCCCGTTTGCTCGGTACGTGTGATCGAGCCATAAGTTATTGCTTTTGAAATGCTATAATAGTGTAGGTAGTTGACATCCAGTAAATATATAGTATGAATAGAATAATAATAAAAATCGGTCATTTACCCCATATTTCGATATATTTTTGGGTACAAAACGATACGATTCGATCTTTGCGAAATCGATTCAAACCCATACGATTTAATCGCGAATCGATTCAATTAGTTACGATTACGATTCATTGCGATCCACAAGATCGATTTAAATCAAAAAATCGAACATCCCTAGTAAAACACTTCTTCCTTCTTAGAGGGACAGGCAAAGCCTACTAGAGCATACAGCCTAGTCTGATGTAATAAGAATGTCTGGGTTTTTATAAATACATACATACGAAGATCGCGGACATTTCTCCTGATTAATTTAACGTGATCATTAATCACTAAATGTCGCGGAAACTATTTAATTCGGATTTTCACAAAAAGTAGCTAATGACGTTTCGCGCGCTTAAACTTACAAATTATGTGCTTTGATGTGTAAAGGCGGATATGTTATTTTTGATCCCGAACGGTAGGTATATATATAAATAAGAAAATAATGCAACAGACTTGGACGTATAAACTTGCAAGTCTTTTGCCCTTTCACAATCCATCCATAAATAAAGAATAGTTTGACACTGACAGTTTTCTTTATAAATGTAGAAAAAATGTCTATGGTTTTATTTGTAACCGATCCTCTAGAATGTTTATGGATATTGTCTATGGTTAAACCATAGACAATGAAGACGACCCGCTGGAAATAGCGTCGCCGTTATTTTTTTCGGCATGAATGGAAAAATAAAATTGAAATCACTGTATGTACGAATAAAATATGATTCCTATAAAACCTAGACCATGGAAGGAACTGCGAATGCTGCAAATAAACGGGTAGGTATCGGGTATACTCTACTATTAGAATAATTAGAAAATTCAATATCGATTATTGTTTGGGCAGTGATTAAATTGTATTAACTCCTACTCGAACATAGAGGGCACTAGTAGTATCATTTTTGTTAATCATGTTCGTATAAAATACGATTTTTCTATATAACCTAGACCTTGCAAAGAACTGGGATTCGGCGAATAAATGGGTATCGAGTATACGCTACTATTGGAATAATTAGAATATTCAATATCCATCGCACCGTGGTCGGTTTATTTTTTCCTTGCCATCTAGCGGCGTGAATGAAACTAAAGAAATAAAATTGGGCAGTGATTAAATTGTATTAACTCCTACTCGAACATAGAGGGCACTCGTAGTATCATTTTTGTTAATCATGTTCGTATAAAATACGATTTTTCTATATAACCTAGACCTTGCAAAGAACTGGGATTCGGCGAATAAATGGGTATCGAGTATACGCTACTATTGGAATAATTAGAATATTCAATATCCATCGCTCCGTGGTCGGTTTATTATTTCCTTGCCATCTAGTGGCATGAATGGAACTAAGAAAATTGAAATCACTGTATGTACGAATAAAATATGATTTCTATAAAACCTAGACCAATACGGGAAGCCATATACGCGGGCGGGGCGCGCTATGCAATTCATTCTTTACATTCGGTTTCTTCGGATAGGTTGTTAGGTACAGCTAACAGAAGATCAAATGTAACACTTTGGACTAAATACCGTTCTTATTATCTGCGTCGTAAGAGTTAAAATCGTGCGAATGCGAGCGAGTATTACCATTGATCTGTTGTTGTCCGTACTATACGTAGGTACAGTCGACAGCAGATCAATGGTAACAAAGTCAAGCCAGTCAAGACAAGCGTTTTCTAGAAATCGTCGAAAAATTAGAGTTGAGAAAAATGCTAAGTTCGATTTTTCTTATCATTATGAACACACTTACGATCTTAGTCGAACTGTTCCTCAAAGTCAAAGTCAATTTATAATAAACCTTATTCCTATACAAGTAGAAAATATCTATCGCATCGGTAACGTGGAGTTGAAGTTGTACAAATATTTTGGAGATAGGATTCTGTAATCTACAGTTATACGAATAAGGTTTATTTTAGGTTAACTCGTTACCGAGTGGTGAATTAGTACGGACATAGCAAAACAAATGGTAACACTTGCAGTACGATTTCAACTCTTACGACGCAGATAATAAGAACGGTTCAAAGTGTTACACTTGATCTGATTTTGGAATGTTTTAAGTAAGCTCGACCGACACAACAGTACCTACGCCAACATGCACAAAACCATTGTAATCTAGCCCGTATCATCGGCGCATAAGCGCAACATGTCAAGTCAAGGTTAGTACGGACAAAAGCAGATCAATAGTAACACTTTCAGTACGATTTCAACTCTTACGACGCAGATAGATAAATAGATTAGAGCGGTCCAAAGTGTTACAACTTGATGTGTTTTTATGTGTACTTACTAGGTAGGTACCTACTACATGGAATGTTTAAGTAAGCTCGACCGAGACGATAGTGCCTACGCCAGCAAACATAAAACTAATTGTAATCTAGCCCGTATCATCAACGCATTATAAGTAGGTACGACAACATATGTCAAGGTTAGTACGGACAATGGCAAAACAATGGTAACACTTTTTTTTCGCCGTGGGATCTCGTTTGGAGTGGACGTGCGTGTATCAAATTATTTCTTAAAATTATAATTATCTGTTATATAAACCCGCGTGAAAAATGAACGGAACGCTCCGTCTAGATTTCGACAAAATTGACAAGTAATCTAGTACAGACAGATTCCCAGCTCTCCTAATACACATGAGTTCAGAGTTTATGCTTAAATAAAATTCAAAGATAATTACAAAAAAATAAATAAAACACGAAACAAAAACAAAAAAACAAATATTTAGCTAAGGATCGAACCCGGAACCGCGTGCACGGCAGGCGACCGCTCCAGCCATTCGACCAATACGTCCGCTGTTTGACGTGGCGAAATTACCAAACACTATCTCATGCACCAGCGTGAGACATGAACGCTCCGTCTAGATTTCGACAAAATTGCAAATAATCTAGTACAGATTCACAACAGGGGCGTTTCTTAAAGCTGGAAATAACATAAAAAAACACTAAGCGCACAATTAAGTTAAAGACACTCTAAAGGAATCTCTGGGTTATTTTAACCTAGACCCCGTGTCGCGAAGAAAACACACACTATATAACATAGAGGGATGAGTTACTGCTAGGGTCAACTCCTTTAATGACTGGCCTAATGGAAGGAACTGTGAATGCTACGAATAAATGGGTAGGTGTCGAGTATACGCTACTATTAGAATAATTAGAAAATTCAATATCGATTATTGTTTGGGCAGTGATTAAATTGTATTAACTCCTACTCGAACATAGAGGGCACTAGTAGTATCATTTTTGTTAATCATGTTCGTATAAAATACGATTTTTCTATATAACCTAGACCTTGCAAGGAACTGGGATTCGGCGAATAAATGGGTATCGAGTATACGCTACTATTGGAATAATTAGAATATTCAATATCCATCGCACCGTGGTCGGTTTATTTTTTCCTTGCCATCTAGCGGCATGAATGGAACTAAAAAAATAAAATTGAAATCGCTGTATCTTTAATTGTGAACTTTGCAAGGAACTGTGAATTATGTGGATGGTAGATCTCGACTAAACGGTAATATTCAAATAATCAGTTTGTTCAAAATCCATTCCCTGAATTGGAGTTATTTTGTTAGCTAGCTGTTTAATTATCGCTATTGCACACATCGGCGCCTACTCTATTTTAATTTAGGTATATTCGGATGTCCAGGGCATTATTGACATTAATTTAGGGCGTCAAGTTTTTTTTTTGGGGTGCCAGGTGGTCAGTGGTTCTCAACCTTTTTCACATTTGGGGTGCTAGGTTTGGGGTGCTAACTTCACGGTGATCGGCCGAGTAGCATGAGTCACTTGTTGCTTTGAGATTTTTATTGTGGATTCGCCGCTTCTCGCTGCGCCGCGCCGCCCGTCAACCGTAGCTCTGTAGGAATCTTGTTTTATGTTTATGCTGTTTCCAATGATGCAACTTTTAACTAAATTGCACAATTGGATATTGTTTCAGAGAATTTACACAAATGATACGGATTCCTTATTTGCCCCATATTCCATTCCAGATGTGTGCGGGAGATATTTTTATAAGGTTTCTTTAGCTCATCATTTATTATCAATATCATCTAGTTTTGCGACGTTATCCGCGGTTACAAGTTTCCTATTGTAACCGGATGTTTACCAGCGTTAAAAGTAGAATAAGTATATGTTATCCCATGATCATTTATATGTGTAGTAAGTAAAAGTTGGTGTAAGTAGGTAGAGTTGGCTAAGCAGCCCGAAGTTCATCTTGGTCATCGAACCGAGAATGCCGCCAGCATCTGTGTTCGAAAACTAAGTTGTTTATTAATTTCCAATGAAGACTTGTAGAAGTTATTAATGCATTTAGGTAATTTTATTATCCAAAAAAAAAATAACATTAATCGGGCGGCAAATAGTAAATGTTGATATGAGGCACACATAATAATGCTTTTATGTGTGTTGTAAATTAGTATTCATGAAGGAAATAACTCTCCTGCGCCGCCGCCGCCTTCGCCGCAAATTGTCGTCGCGGCTGCAGCGCTGCTTCTACTTCTTCTATGTAATAAGTCCATATAAAATAAAACCGGCCAAGTGCGAGTCGGCTGTCGGACTCGCGCACCGAGGGTACCGTGCAACGCAACTTATCCCCGTAATTTTGCTTCAAAGAAATGATAAACTAGACCAAACTTATCTTTGCCTATCCCAAAATAATATGCCCATACGTCGCCATCAACTGCAAATACAAGTTTGTAATAAGAAAAAAATATTTATGTACAGTCATGAGTAATAACATAGAAACATCCTTAAAATTCAAATTCATGTAACAACTTTAAATCGCAAAAATAAGTATGCTAAACTGTGGCCAATAATTATGTAAACGCTAAATTGTATCAAAATAAAGTACACACCCCACCAAGCAAATGTTGTACAAGGGGTGTGTACTTTATTTTGATACAATTTAGCGTTTACATAATTATTGGCCACAGTTTAGCAATCACCGTGAAGTTAGCACCCCAAACCTAGCACCCCAAATGTGAAAAAGGTTGAGAACCACTGACCACCTGGCACCCCAAAAAAAAACTTGACGCCCTAAATTAATGTCAATAATGCCCTGGACATCCGAATATACCTAAATTAAAATAGAGTAGGCGCCGATGTGTGCGATAGCGATAATTAAACAGCTAGCTAACAAAATAACTCCAAATTAGGGAATGGATTTTGAACAAACTGATTATTTGAATATTACCGTTTAGTCGAGATCTACCATCCACATAATTCACAGTTCCTTGCAAAGTTCACAATTAAAGATACAGCGATTTCAATTTTATTTTTTTAGTTCCATTCATGCCGCTAGATGGCAAGGAAAAAATAAACCGACCACGGTGCGATGGATATTGAATATTCTAATTATTCCAATAGTAGCGTATACTCGATACCCATTTATTCGCCGAATCCCAGTTCCTTGCAAGGTCTAGGTTATATAGAAAAATCGTATTTTATACGAACATGATTAACAAAAATGATACTACTAGTGCCCTCTATGGTCGAGTAGGAGTTAATACAATTTAATCACTGCCCAAACAATAATCGATATTGAATTTTCTAATTATTCTAATAGTAGCGTATACTCGACACCTACCCATTTATTCGTAGCATTCACAGTTCCTTCCATGGTCTAGGTTTTATACAAATCGTATTTTATTCGTACGTAATTAACAAAAATGATACTACGAGTGCCCTCTATGTTCGAGTAGGAGTTAATACAATTTTATTTCTTTAGTTTCATTCACGCCGCTAGATGGCAAGGAAAAAATAAACCGACCACGGTGCGATGGATATTGAATATTCTAATTATTCCAATAGTAGCGTATACTCGATACCCAGTTATTCGCCGAATCCCAGTTCTTTGCAAGGTCTAGGTTATATAGAAAAATCGTATTTTATACGAACATGATTAACAAAAATGATACTACGAGTGCCCTCTATGTTCGAGTAGGAGTTAATACAATTTAATCACTGCCCAATAGCCAATGGGCGTTTTTGGAGCCTTTTGAAATTTTCGCGGCCGGAAACCAAATATGGTTATTTAGGTACATATTGGCAAAGTATATAAAACATATTATGGCAGCTCATCTGTAACCTCAGTCCGGGCCGAGATATTCGACTTTAACTTTTTACTTCCGTTGAACTCAAATATCTCGGCCCCGGTGGAGGGTAGAGACGTCGAATCAACATATTTACATTCACTATGAGGTCGTCTACAAGAAAATGTTGTTCCGGGATTTTTACCTTCAGTCAGAGCAGAGATATTTAATTTTAAGTAAATGACAAATGTGAGAGAGGGGGAGGATATGCTCAGACAAAAACTCTCTTATTTTAAATCCAACAAAGTCTAAATTTATGATTTTGGGTAGCAGGAATCAAATTTCTCAAATATCTTCTCAACAACCAAATATCACCATTTCAGGAGAGCCCATCGAGAAAGTGCACGAAGCTCGAAACCTAGGATTGCTAATGGACGCACAATTGCGTTTCGAAGGTCATATTTCGGAAACCCTGCAGAATTGTTTTTATCGTCTGAAAATTCTTTACAGAATGCGTAGTCACCTTAGTATTAAGCTCCGTATACAGCTGGCTGATTCACTGGTGCTCTCAAAGCTGAATTATGCCGACATCGTGTATGGTCCCAGACTCCTGGCAAGGACTAAGCGGCTAATACAACGAATTCAGAATGCATGTGCGCGTTTTTGTTTCGAGGTTCCACCCCGAGGCCATGTGACACCTTATTTAAATGAATATAATATTCTGAAAATGGCTCCTAGGCGATATTTGCACCTGGCGTGTCTTCTCTTTGACATCGTTAGGACAGGGAAACCGGCGTATCTATTTAGTAAGCTTGGTTGGTGGCAAGACACAAATAAATATAATATCCGCCCTGCTGCTTCCCTGATGCTTATTCCGCGTCACAACACTGCTGCGTTTAGAGGGGGGTTCAAATATGCGGCTTCCAAGATCTGGAACAATTTACCTCCGCCTCTAAAAGAAATGCAATCGGTAAATAGTTTCAGAATAAAATTAAAATTGTTTTTAATCGACTCTCAAAAATCAGATATCAACATATCATAGCCCAACCTGATTGTCGCACACTCTAAAGAGTTTAATAAATCATTCTGTTGCAAACACACATACAACATGCACAAACATACGCACACGCACACCCTCACACACATGCATACACACCCTTACACATACACATTCGCACACCACACTCGAGTACACCATCATTATCGCCATCGTCCGTGCAGTCACTACGGGGTCGGCTGAAAACCAGCGCTGTGGCCTGTTATGTCAGGCCGCAGCACTATGCTGAGCTGATGCCCATTTAGCACCACAACAACAAACATATTATATTTGTACCACTATTTGTATTTTACTATTTGTCTGTGTTCTTCTTCTGTTAATGTGCTTCTGTAATTTGTGGTGTTGAATAAATCTGTTTTCTTTCTTTCTTTCTTTCTCATTTTAGATGGTGCACCGGCCATCTACTATAACTCACCCCTATGGGCCACTAGAACTCCGGTTCTTTTTAGATGGCCGGAGCATCATCTAAAATGAGCACATCCTCCCCCCCTCTCACGTTTGTCATTTACTTAAAGTTAATTATCTCTGCCCTGACTAAAGGTAAACATCCCGGAAGGTAAGAATCCTCTCACATCCGGTGTATCCTCTACACCACACCCCCTCTCAAGTTTTATGACTTTACTTAAACTTAAATATTTATACTCGGACTGAAAGTAAGAATCCCGGACTTCACGATGAACGTAAAAATGTTACGTCTATGTTTCCCCACTCATCCGGGGCCGAGATATTTGAGTTTAAGTAAAGGAAAAATTAAAATCGAATATCTCGCAAATTCCCATGGTTTTAAAGACCCTATCCAGAGTCCGACATACACAAAAATAAACTCTTAACTCTACTAATAAAATATACCTAGACACTGAAACACGTTTGAATACGCCACCATAATACAAAAACAACCAGATAAACATAATTACAGTCTCGCACACAAATTACACCCTGATATATACATACCCTACGATACAAAAACCCTGTTTAACGCAGAAAGAAGCAAACACTTAAAACACAACTAGAAACAAAAACGCACACATCTACACACAAACATACCTTTACGAACAACACAAAACACAGGCAACTGCATTTGTAACACACAAAATACAGTCATCTTTATGCATAAGCACACAGCCAAACAAAAATACTCTTTAGCGTACAAAATACAATAAGCAAATACACACAAATACGCCCCACAAAACACCTAGAATCAACAACGCCCTCCTCAAATACAAACATACCTTTACGCAAAAAAATACATAGACAAACGAAAACTGTGATTTTTTCGTGTCCTAACATAAAAAAATGCTCCCAAATACTCACAACACACTCTATGGTACTTACATTCGTTTCAAAATACACTACCATACTCAGACGCGCAAAACTAATTAGTACGATATCTAGGGGAATTTTTGTGTGTAAGAGAGATTTTATGTACCAGTATTTTTGTAAATAATAGGGTGTGTTTTGCTCATCCGAGTGTAATTTGTGATTTACGGTATCTTTTTAAATATTACATCGCGACTGGGATTCGAACAAGAGACCTTGCCATTCTTTTTCAACTAATGTTGAGCTAATGCTCTGTTGAAAACCGTGACTCGAACCAGATCGACGATATTAGGAATAGTATCTTTTTGTATTTGGATCTCGTTTGGTGTGAGTTTGGGAGTGTTTTAATATGTAGGAGTGTTTATGTGTCCAAAATATTCACTAACACATACAAACACACAGAAGTGTAACATACGCCGCAACCATCTATGTACGGTCGATAGCACATCAAGCGTATCACACTGGCACCATACGCAGGAGTTATACGATATATTTTGCAATGGTTTCTTTTAACAAGCCACTGGGCTTGTTACGGCGTATGTTATACTTCTGTGTATTTTTTCAAAAGGTCTTAACTTTTGTGTACAGTCGACGGCACATCAACCTACAAAAAACCAAACTTTGCAAACTACGTCGTATAACCCCTGCGTAGCGTGCCAATGTGATACGCTTTATGTGCTGTCGACCGTACATCGATCACCTAGCCAGAGGATGCTGAGGAACCATTTACTGTAGTTCAGTTCGTCAAGTTTACACAGGGAGAATCCAACTACACCGGACACAAGTTACACCAAGGAGGATAATTATTATGGGAAATGAAATAAGTATGTTTTTTTTTCCGGGGGGAGGAGGAAAAAATAAATTAACATCAAAGGGGAAGTGTATTATAGATGGCAGATGCGACACCTTATGAAATAAAATACATTTCAATTTATTTTTAGGTGAGGGGGAGGATATTGTTCAATGTACATGTTGAACCGGATTTCCGCTTTGGTTGACCGCAAAAAAACGTCTAGGGGGATTGTGTTGAACATGGCGGATGCGACATCTTAAGGAATAATAGGAAACATAATTTCTTTTTGGTTTGGACGGGGGGGGGGGGGGGGGGGGGGGGGCAGGTATATTGCACATGGTGCACCGGATTTCCGCTTTTGAAGACCGGAAACCAATAAAGTGACGCAAAGGGGGAGTATATTGTAGATGGCAGTTGCGACATTCTCCTCTCTTTTGGTAAAAGTTAAACTCTATTATCTCGGCCCGGACTGCGGTTAGAACCCCGGGAACAACTTTTTTTCTCTTTTTGTATGGTCTCCTACACAGTAGATATGAAACTGATTCTGGCCGCGCGAAAAAAAAAAGGCACCACCCTCCATACGAATGTGCCCATTGGCTTTTGGCACAGTGATAGAGTACCATATGTAGATTATTATAATTTGTAGAAACGGAAGTCAGGTATTTTCAGGGTCAAACTTAAATTACGTGTATCAATTACAGGAAAATTGCTCTGTCCAAAATTATTTTTTTAAGGACCTGATATGAGCCAAATTATTTGCAATTTTGTCGAAATCTAGACGGAGCGTTCATGTCTCACGCTGGTGCATGAGATAGTGTTTGGTAATTTCGCCACGTCAAACAGCGGACGTATTGGTCGAATGGCTGGAGCGGTCGCCTGCCGTGCACGCGGTTCCGGGTTCGATCCTTAGCTAAATATTTTTTGTTTTGTTTTTGTTTCGTTTTATTTATTTTTTTGTAATTATCTTTGAATTTTATTTAAGCATAAACTCTGAACTCATGTGTATTAGGAGAGCTGGGAATCTGTCTAGTACTAGATTACTTGTCAATTTTGTCGAAATCTAGACGGAGCGTTCCGTTCATTTTTCACGCGGGTTTATATAACAGATAATTATAATTTTAAGAAATAATTTGATACACGCACGTCCACTCCAAACGAGATCCCACGGCGAAAAAAAAGTGTTACCATTGTTTTGCCATTGTCCGTAGGTACTAACCTTGACTATGTTGTCGTACCTACTTACTTATAATGCGTTGATGATACGGGCTAGATTACAATAGTTTTATGTTTGCTGGCGTAGGTACTATCGTCTCGGTCGAGCTTACTTAAACATTCCACGTAGTAGGTACCTAGTAAGTACACATAAAAACACATCAAGTTGTAACACTTTGGACCGCTCTAATCTATTTATCTATCTGCGTCGTAAGAGTTGAAATCGTACTGAAAGTGTTACTATTGATCTGCTTTTGTCCGTACTAACCTTGACTTGACATGTTGCGCTTATGCGCCGATGATACGGGCTAGATTACAATGGTTTTGTGCATGTTGGCGTAGTACTGTTGTGTCGGTCGAGCTTACTTAAAACATTCCAAAATCAGATCAAGTGTAACACTTTCAACCGTTCTTATTATCTGCGTCGTAAGAGTTGAAATCGTACTGCAAGTGTTACCATTTGTTTTGCTATGTCCGTACTAATTCACCACTCGGTAACGAGTTAACCTAAAATAAACTTTATTCGTATAACTGTAGATTACAGAATCCTATCTCCAAAATATTTGTACAACTTCAAGTCCACGCTACCGATGCGATAGATATTTTCTACTTGTATAGGAATAAGGTTTATTATAAATTGACTTTGACTTTGAGGAACAGTTCGACTAAGATCGTAAGTGTGTTCATAATGATAAGAAAAATCGAACTTAGCATTTTTCTCAACTCTAATTTTTCGACGATTTCTATAAAACGCTTGTCTTGACTGGCTTGACTTTGTTACCATTGATCTGCTGTCGACTGTACCTACGTATAGTACGGACAACAACAGATCAATGGTAATACTCGCTCGCATTCGCACGATTTTAACTCTTACGACGCAGATAATAAGAACGGTATTTAGTCCAAAGTGTTACATTTGATCTTCTGTTAGCTGTACCTAACAACCTATCCGAAGAAACCGAATGTAAAGAATGAATTGCATAGCGCGCCCCGCCCGCGTATATGGCTTCCCGTATTGGTCTAGGTTTTATAGAAATCATATTTTATTCGTACATACAGTGATTTCAATTTTCTTAGTTCCATTCATGCCACTAGATGGCAAGGAAAAAATAAACCGACCACGGAGCGATGGATATTGAATATTCTAATTATTCCAATAGTAGCGTATACTCGATACCCATTTATTCGCCGAATCCCAGTTCTTTGCAAGGTCTAGGTTATATAGAAAAATCGTATTTTATACGAAAATGATTAACAAAAATGATACTACTAGTGCCCTCTATGGTCGAGTAGGAGTTAATACAATTTTATTTCTTTAGTTTCAATCACGCCGCTAGATGGCAAGGAAAAAATAAACCGACCACGGTGCGATGGATATTGAATATTCTAATTATTCCAATAGTAGCTTATACTCGATACCCATTTATTCGCCGAATCCCAGTTGTTTGCAAGGTCTAGGTTATATAGAAAAATCGTATTTTATACGAACATGATTAACAAAAATGATACTACTAGTGCCCTCTATGTTCGAGTAGGAGTTAATACAATTTAATCACTGCCCAAACAATAATCGATATTGAATATTGTAATATGCGCAATATCAGCACCTAGTGCATCAGCACATAATTTTCTACAGTACTCACAGATATTTGCATAATCTAGATTTAAAGCTATGTTCAAATAAATATACCTAATACAAATTACAAACTCCCACAAGGAAATTAAAATCGAAGAAGCGACTTATTCTCATAGTAGCGTATAGTCGATACCTAATTATTCACAGCATTCACACACAGGATCTGGCACATCATAACCAATATTGAATCAGCTTATAGATCATAGAACATAATTTAGAACGTAAGGTGAGATTTTTAAATAGGTAATGTATAGGTAAGTACTTATTTTATAGGATCCAGAAAATCTTCATAGACAGTCAACAAATCTTATAAGGATCGATGGTGAACCAGACGATAGCGCGTTTTACAATGCTATCAGCGCTATAATTATAGTCTCACACGGAGTCTAGCAGAGGCTGAATTTACTTATCTTATTTCGTTATTTTCGTTTAATTCACAGGTTCGATTCCCAGGCAGGGCAGCCATGTACCAATGAGTTATCCTCGGTTTTATCGACGGAAAAAACTTACGTACATTTACCGAGTGCTCTCAAAACGGTGAAGAAAAACATCGTGATGAAACCTGCATGTCGTAGAAGAAGAAAAAAATCTAAGGCATGTGAAATCCGCCAATCCGCAGTGGGCCCGTGTGGTGGATGTGGATCATGGCCCCAGCTCCCTCGATGTAAGGGAAGGTCTGTGCCCGAGCAGTGGGGACCATGTGGGGACATATAAATAGACTGATGATGATGAATATTTATGTCCATATTTAAATTTCCGGCGACGCTATTTCCAGCGGGTCGTCTTCATTGTCTATGGTTTAACCATAGACAATATCCATAAGCAATCTAGAGGATCGGTTACAAATAAGACCATAGACATTTTTTCTACATTTATAAAGAAAACTGTCAGTGTCAAACTATTCTTTATGGATGGATTGTGAAAGGGCAAAAGACTTGCAAGTTTATACGTCCAAGTCTGTTGCATTATTTTCTTATTTGTATATATACCTACCGTTCGGGATGAAAAATAACATATCCGCCTTTACACATAAAAGCACATAATGTGTAAGTTTAAGTGCGCGAAACGTCATTAGCTACTTTTTGTGAAAATCCGAATTAAATAGTTTCCGCGACATTTAGTGATTAATGATCACGTTAAATTAATCAGGAGAAATGTCCGCGATCTTCGTATGTATGTATTTATAAAAACCCAGACATTCTTATTACATCAGACTAGGCTGTATGCTCTAGTAGGCTTTGCCTGTCCCTCTAAGAAGGAAGAAGTGTTTCACTAGGGATGTTCGATTTTTTGATTTAAATCGATCTTGTGGATCGCAATGAATCGTAATCGTAACTAATTGAATCGATTCGCGATTAAATCGTATGGGTTTGAATCGATTTCGCAAAGATCGAATCGTATCGTTTTGTACCCAAAAATATATCGAAATATGGGGTAAATGACCGATTTTTATTATTATTCTATTCATACTATATATTTACTGGATGTCAACTACCTACACTAACATATATTATTTAAGTAATATGTTCTTTGCTAGTTACATGTTTAATTTAGGGAGCTATATATTTGCTATTTTTTTTGTAAAAACACCGTTTGCTCCTGAATAAAATAAATAAAATAAAATGTTGAAAATGATGTTGAACAATGCAATGGCAGAAATATTAAAGCATCCATTAATGTAATCTAGGTTAGGTCTATTGTCAAGGCGCAACGTATTACGGAATGCAAAGTATAACTGTTTGTGGCAATCCCGAAAATCTCGAGATTAGCCAAGTACAGTCCCGGGATTTGCGGGGTCATAAAAATCCCGAGATCCCGGAATTCGGAATCCCGGGATTGTATTCTCTACACATGTACGGACGCGGAAAAGAACGACGTTGACAGACTACAATTGACTAGTATAGGCGTATACAGAGAAGCCTAAGTATAGGGGATCACACGGCGTCAACTCAACTTTTTAGTTGGTGGCCTTGGTTGGACAGCTTCCCTCTCCGAAGAAACCACCGCCATCTAAACGATAAATGGAGAACTTTTTTGTCACTGACATCACATCCTGGTGATTCGGTCTAGATTTAGCGCCATCTGTCAAACTTATCCTAAACTAAACGCGTAAAAGTCAGCAGTATTACCAACTATAATTTTGGAAATGTATTATCTGCACAAAATTTCGCCAGGTTGTCTAAATTGATTTTGAATTCCATAAAGTATTGTGTAAATCAAAATCGAAATAAAAAATAAAATAATTAAAAATGAAATAGAAGGTTTATTGCACAAAATTAATTAAGTATTCTTTTCCCGGTTTACTTTTCACGACAATCCGCCGGATCTGACAGAAAATTCGTTAAATTGGCAACATTTAACTATCGGCAAATCTGTGGCGACGACCAATTGAATGGCGATGTTCAGTGTGATTGTGTGTTTTAGTTACACAGTGTGACAAGATTTGCTCGATTACTACTTTTTGGCAGATTTAGAGGAACTTGTTAAACGCAACTTGTAAAGTCGTATCTTTTGATTGCGTTTACGTAGAAGTTTGATTTTTTCACGGCTGCATGAGGTTGCAGACCTAAGTATTTGGTATTAATTTCAACTTTATCCGTCCACGCGTTTTTGAGATATAGGTGTTGACTGACAGACGGACGGACGGACAGAGAGACGGACAACAAAGTGATCCTTTAAGCGTTCTTTTTTTTCCTTTTGAGGCACGGAACCGTAGATAGAGAAGCCTATAGATGGAGTGTGGTTTCTGTCTCGCTCTCGAGTGACAAGAACAACATAATATGGATATCGTAAGCGTGAGAGAGAAAGATTCATATATCTTCTGTCCTTATCGGCGTAGCCAGTTTTACGTTATTAAAACTAACTGTCACCGGCACCAAAATGACAGTTCGTGTTTACGTTGTTGTAAATTATGATAAATTATTGTTTTAGCAGCATTTTATGTGTTGGATCTCGTGTTTGTAGTCATATATTAGATCGAAACATATTGTCCTTATTATATCATCATTGCTGAGGGGGTTTGTTGTGTACAGGAGTGTAAAAATAGATGAGAACGCAAGGATCCAAATATTTCGTTTCATAGGTCAGTATTTTCCATTCCTTAACTTTCTATGTTTTAAAACGTACGGTACATAGTTTGTACATAATCAACACGTTGCAACGCGTTGTAATTTTGCTTGAAAACAGTGCCTAAATATCAAAATAACATCGAAAAGTATTTTGTAAAATGTACGACATAAAATTCAGTGTTGTCAACAGTGTTGGTAAAAAATTCCCCAAAAAATATTTTGTTCCACAATATATGTATGGGAATTACAGTACTATTTAGCTAGCCCTAATTTTAAATACCTAGTCTAATTCATTAGATACTAGATCATTTACTTTGTGCAAAAGGATTGATTCACTCGATTGTCATGATTAGAGTTCCATACCTCAATAGGAAACAAAGGAACCCTTATAGGAAGGGACACTTTGTTGTCCGTCTGTCTGTCCGGTCGTCTGTCTGTATGTATAAGACCTTTTGCTCTGAAACGCGTGGACGTACAGTCGAAGACAGAGATAAGTATACAGGGGGCCTCAATAAGGTTGAGATTTGCTCCAGAACTACTGGACCGAATTGAATAATTCTTTTACAGTACACAGTTTTAACTTTTATCTATCCAACAGTGAAAGAATTATTGCAATAGGTCAAGTAGTTTTTGAGATAATCTCAACCTTAAAAACTCTCCTGTACGCTTTTCTCTGTGTTCCACCGTACTTATTAAATTGACTTTCATTAAAAATTTTGTTACAGCATCCAAGCAATGGATTATAAAAATAGCAATGGGTTTGCTGTCACTGTCAGATACACTAATTGGCGGAAATGAACAAATCACACTTTCAAAATACGACTTTTTCGAAAATTACATACCTATTATATTATATGCCTAAATATAGTTTTACCAAAAACATATCCAATGCATTTTTTATGCATATTCATATCTATAATTTATAATTTTATTGTGAAAAATACCCTTAATGTTTGGTAATAGTTTTTCCTAGGCAACACCTGGCTGCCAGAAAGAAAGGGTAAATGTGGTTACGCGGGGACTCCGTCTATAGGATAATCTGTCTACGCACGGAACCTTAGAATCAGGGTTGCCAACAGTGGCGTAACCAAGGGACCAGGGACACATGGACACTATACATTGCTGCTATGTTTTTGCAAGTTTTAACAAACGACAACAAAACGCAGCAATGTATATCGTTCAAGTGTCAAAATGAAAACGATAACCATAACGATTGAAGTAGCGGTCACCCCACTGGGGCAAATTAAAAAATGGGGCCTCACTGCTATGTAAACTGATTAGGTTTTATCAAATAAAAATATGAAATATACAAATACTTTTAAAATGCTAAGCTACTTAAGCTCTTTTTTGTACACTGCAGGGCAGGTAATAAAAATATTAAACAGTAACAACAATTTTTTCCTAGCTTTAGTTAAAGTATCAATGACTTCGTTTAAATCCAGGCTTGTTGCGGTTTTGTTTTCAATTGCTATTAGCGATAAATGTCGGAGTCGAGTTTGGCCCATATTATTTCTTAAATATTAACTTGAATTCACAATAAAACGCACATCGAAGAATAACATAACGCACATATCACTATCCGTCAATTTGACAACACTACCACCAACCTACAGAAAGAATTTAGGGGAATTCCCTAGGCATAACTTTTGAATTTCTCTCAAACTTATATCTTTAATCTGTGCTCTCAACTGAGTTGTCATGATTAAAGTGGGGTTGCAACCTGTCATATTTATTTTGAAAATGGGAGAAATTTCCAAAAGTTCAGTTCGATCAAGATTTCTGGTAAGGATTCGAGGGCCCCCTGAGCTTGAGGGCCCCGGGGCACTGCCCCGCCTAGCCCCTAGGTAGCTACGCCACTGGTTGCCAACTGTACGTGGTTTCTCGTACAAATACGAGATTTGTGGTCTTACGTACGAAGTACGAGGACGCTATCAACCTCGTACAATTATGTACGAGATTTTGATAACATTATCGCCACCCCCTCCGAAACAACCCCCTCCGAAACAACCACCTTCAGATACAGAGGGACCCCTATCAAAGGAATATTGAAGAATCCCATGCCAATGAAATATATTGAATGTTGTGTCTTTGTCAGGCAGATTTTTTGATCAGTTTTTATGATATTAATAAATTCTCTCCTCAGTTTCTATGATATTAATAGTCTTAAAAAAAGAAAAAAAAAACATACATTTTAAATTCCTTATTTATATATTTCAATTAGCGCTACGCAGATAAGTAGCGCCATTTGCAACATCATACCTTAATAAATTTTAATGTACGAGGTTTGAAAGTCAATATACGAGATTTTCATCTGCACGAGAAATCTTTTTTTTTGGTTGGCAACCCTGCTTAGAATTTGGTTTAATTTTGGTCCATGCAGGATTACCAGATTGGGGGTCGCAATTTTGGGGGAAAATTTGGCTGTTGAGGAAATTTTGGGGAAATGACATTGCTGGGGAAAAGTTTGGGAAAAAAAATCAGGGTGGGGAATTTTGGGGGCGAATATTCTATAAGATGGGCTCAATATATTTGCCTACCCGAATATTTACATCACTATTTAAGGGTGAGATCGTAATATTTTCAAAATAAGAATTTTTCAACCTTGTGTTGTGGATGAAAGAAGAAACTACGAAACAACCAAAGCCGATTTAATTTGAAATTGATGGTAGGAAATTAAATTAATATTATTACGTTTCATTTCACGTTACATCTTACGACTGTCATATATCAAAGTTTTATTTGGTATATTTCTACGTAAACCGTAACGAAAAGATTTGAAACATCGGAGTGTCAGTAAAAATAATAACGAATTTTTAATTTAATGTTTTTCAATCTGTTTCTACGTTTCTACGGCAATTATACTCAAATAAGTATATCGTTACGGTGCGCTACAAATATTTGTACACTACATTTTAATAGGATTGATTTGTCTGTTTTTGTTGAAAACGTCTTGACAATTTGCGACTAATTATTTCTTACACCGGCAAGGCAACATATTAGCGCTCTCCAAAAATCCACCGTGCTACGAATCCTAGAAGTTGTCCACGCCAATTATGATGTTTACAATACAAAAAGTAGACGCGGCTCACCACCCTGTTAGATCAGAGTCTCAACTTAAAAATGTTGGGACACTATGAAGACCAGAAGGAAGCAGGCGCTGGCCCTAGTAAAACGAGAAAGGATGAAAACAGGGGTGGCCCATGTCGGAGCACTTCACAAGCCATACCAGACATCGACCAGGCTCTAGTGGATGTTAGAGATACCGAGCTAAGGTTCACATGTGATACTGTCATGTAGGAGGCCTCTGTTGCTACTGGTATGTATCATATTCATTTTCTAATTTTCAATTAAATTTCCATTTGTAATGTTAATTTTACTTAGAGATAATGAGAGGTGTAAGGCAATTTTGTATTCTCTCACCCTTGTTATTTAATATATACGCCAAAGCTATCTTTTCAGAAGTCCTGGAAAATATGCCAGAAGGAATAGTTGTCAACGGCGAGGTTATTAATAACATTCGATATGCCGATGACACTATCTTAATCGCAGATAGTCTTGAAGGCCTGCAGTTACTGGTAGACCGCGTGCAACAAACCAGTGCTGACTACAGTATCAATATTAACTGCAAAAAGACGAAATACATGACAGTGGGTCGACTACCTGATCTGAATTCATTCCTAACCATAAACAGTAACACTTTGGTACACGTTAACCGATACAAATATCTAGGTGCGGTGGTGAATAACACGGGTGACCATTGCTTGGAAATAAAGTGCAGAGTTGAACAAGCTCGAAATGCGTTCCGTAAAATGGATAAAATTCTCTGCGATCGTAGGCTAAATCTTAAACTACGTACTAGAATCGCTAGATGTTATGTGTTTTCGGTACTCCTTTATGGGGCTGAGACTTGAACGCTTACTAAGCTAATGAGTGAAAAAGTGGAAGCGTTCGAAATGTGGGTGTATCAAAGAATGCTTAAGATCTCGTGGGTACAGCGAGTCCGAAATGAGACAGTGCTCCAGAGAATGGGCAAAGAGGTGGAGATTCTTAAGACCATTAAAAAACGGAAATTTCAGGTATGCACATTGGAGTGGACTATACAGCTTTTTGAAATGGTGGAGACAATTGCAGATGTGGATGATTAGTTGCAACCCCAAACTGAAAGAGATACTCAACCAATAACAGGTAGCAAGTAATAAATTATTTAATAATCATTTTTATTTTTACAAACACATTTACTTCGTACTAGCAATTTACTCTTACTAGTATTTAAAATACAGAGTCTTAAGGTGTCAGTTCTGATTATTATCTCATTTACAATTGAAAAAGTAATTAGATTGAATTATATATATTTATTATATATATTTAATATATTTTTTAGGTTAATATTATAATAGTTATTTAGAATTTTTATTATTACTACTCATTAATCAATTATAAAGAAATATAATAAAACTAAATTAGATTGAATTATTTAATATATAATTATTTAAAATATGGATGTAAAAAAGTCTGAAATAAAAATATATTATATTTTATTTTATTGATTTTAATAGTAAGTAAATGAAAATCTACCGCACTATCGCCAATACCAAAATCGCTCATAACTTCTTAAGTAATAGAGTTGTCCACACACGGAACAAACTGTCTGATGATGTTATATCTGCACCATCAGTGAACTCTTTTAAAAATCACCTCGACATTGGTTAAAATCAAACATAAAAATAAGCACTGTGTAGTGAATCATATGAACATTAGACAACATAGACTGTACTTACCAACACTGATATAGACACACAGCATTATGCTGCCTGTCTATCAAATGAATAATAATAATACCGGTTTAATAGCGAAGAGTCTCGACCAACATCTTAAGAGACTCTCGCTAGACAGTTGGATCAAGAGCTGGATGCAGAAGGCAGTGCTGCTGGACACGGCACGCATTTTTTATATTCATATATTTTTCTAGTTGTTTTTATTATTAAAATGTATAAATATAATTAATAAGATAGAGAAGAAATAAAGAGAATAATAATAATAAGTAATTATTTTTTTCCTGATTTTTTGTTGCAGGTCACTTTCATTGAGTCACCTTCTCGTCGTGGATCTGGATCTCGTATCTCTGACTATGGAACCTTCCAAACGCAAGGTGATTAATCACTTTTACAACTTAATTACATTAAGATAAGATAAGATAAATATTCTTTATTGCAAAAAAATAAAAAGTATTACACAAAAGAAATAGGCTAATACAGTTAGTATTACAATTGGCGGTCTTATCGCTCAAAGCGATCTCTTCCAGACAACCTTTGGGTAGAGAATTCGGCGTATGAATAGGTAGCTTGTTGAGCAATATTAAATACCTATCATTAGCTGGTACTTAAGATAAGTACCTACCTACATAAAAAAAATAAAAAAATAAAACTTATTTACTTACTAATAATAATTATACTTATGAGTATAAATAATTGTTTTTACGAATAAATAAACTGATACATTACATACTAATAAATACTTAACATAAAAAGAAATAGACTACTTACTATACAATACAATAGACTACTTACAATACCAATACTGATCATGAAGGATAATGTTATTAATGATATAATATAGACACAATAGCTGTTAGACATTACTTTAAAATACTTGCCAAATGGTTTCAGAACTCGGTGGCATACAACATTTACACCTTGTCTTGCATTTTTCAAAGCCATTTTTCTAGGTACACCAACAGTCAATGTATAGAAATATATTAAGCACTTTATAAATTTGTATTGTCGCAATCACGGGTCGCAATAATTGTTTTTTTAATTCAGATGAATTATAAATCAATTATTATTAATTCGCAGATGCGAATTATATAAAAAATATGTTTCAATATTTCAGTGTCAAAAAACGTACGAGCGGAAGTGATTGTGGAGGAGTTCAGCATGCGTAAAGGAAATTATAAACGTCTATAAGAAAGAGAGAAGGAGGAGGATATACATAAATGGAAAGTGGAGGAGGCTCGCGAAGGCTGCAGAGAAAAAAATTAACCAGCCTAGCTCGGAATAAGATAGTGCCCAAGAAATTGTTCGCTACAACCGAGCTAAGTGACAGGAGGCCGACCTATTAGTAGCTATTGCGAAAAGTAAACTTAATAATAAGCAATAATTATTTATGAGGTATTTTTCAGGGCGACAGTCTAGTCTAGTCAGGGCGACAGTTTTGCCTAGCCCTCAATCCTCTAAGTACATTGCTTAGGAATACAGGGCTAGGTTACCGACTTCGGAGAGAGGGTGAGATTATTTCACATTTGTTGTATATGGATGACCACAAATTGTTTGCTCCGAATAAACCAGACCTGGTGTCGCTGCTGAAAATAACTAAACTTTTCAGTGGTGACATCAGTATAGAGTTCGGGACGGACAAGTGTGCGGTTATCGATGTACAGCGAGGTGAGTTGTAAATTCTGATGATTTGCAACTCTCAGAAGAAATGTGTCTCAGGTCTCTCTCTGAAGTGGAAACATACAAATACCTTGGTATGTCGGAGGCCTTAGGTATCGCTGATAGGGACATAAAACAATCGGTGAAGGAGCGCTTCTTTAACCGCTTGACAAAGGTACTGAAAAGTCTGCTGTCAGGTGGTAACAAGGTGCGCGCCTTTGACGGTTGGGTTATGCCCCTACTCACATACACCTTTGGCATACTAAGGTGGACTCAGACCGAATTGGACGCCCTGGATAGAAGAGTCCGTCGACTGCTGACGACATATCGCATGCTACACGGACGGTTCTACCGGGCTCTCATGGAGCCCGACGTAGACCTATTAATCCGTATCCTGGCCTGGCGTTTCGGTGACCTTTTTGGGGAAACCGAGGGTTTTGTCTGTGCAATTATGGACAAAGTTATCAAGACGAACAACTACCGGAAGTATATCCTGAAGGACGGTACGGTCGACATATGTCGAGCATGCCACCGTCCCGGAGAGTCACTCAGGCATATAGTTTCCGGTTGTTCTCATCTTGCTAACGGCGAGTATTTGCACAGGCATAATCAAGTAGCCAGGATAGTCCACCAGCAACTTGCCCTTAAATACGGTCTTGTCAGTACTGAGGTGCCGTACTATCGCCAGTTCTCGAAAATGGTCGTGCTACGCTCTCTCTACTGGGATCGGTCTATCATCACGGACAGGACTATTGTCGCCAATAGACCTGACATCGTGTTGATAGACCGAGCGTCGCATCGGGCAATTCTGGTTGATGTCACCATACCCCATGATGAGAATCTCGTGAAGGCCGAAAAGGAGAAGCTAAGTAAATACTTGGACTTGGCTCACGAGATTACCGCCATGTGGGATGTGGACTCAACCATAATTGTTCCGATAGTCGTAACCGTGAACGGTTTAATAGCGGAGAGTCTCGACCAACACCTTAAGAGACTCTCGCTAGACAGTTGGATCAAGAGCTGGATGCAGAAGGCAGTGCTGCTGGACACTGCACGCATTGTGAGGAGGTTCCTCACTCTGGGATCCTAACCTCCGGCAGCTTGGATGTGCATGCATCCCGCTGTCGGCGGGTGACTATTTTTTATATTTATATATTTTTTTAATTGTTTAAATTTTAAAATGTATAAATTTAAAAAATAAGAATCAATTTAAATAAAGTAATAAAGCATTTTATAATACACTACAGTGATGTATTAATTATATTGACCTTAACACTCTCACTGCCAGCAATATATAATACAATTCATGTTTAGTAGGCCATGGGGGGCCGCCAGAGGGTCGCATTTTATTCACACCAACACGCCACAACTCGAGTTAGAAAACTATTGCAGGAGGCCAATGGGGGCCGCCGGCAGGACCACCAAAAATTATTCTGGCACGCCGTGGGATCCGCTGCGACCTCCCAAATTTAATCAATTTTTATACATAGGTATACATTACCCCTTGGTCGGTTTATTTTTTTCGGCATGAATGGAAAAATAAAATTGAAATCACTGTATGTACGAATAAAATATGATTCCTATAAAACCTAGACCATGGAAGGAACTGCGAATGCTGCGAATAAACGGGTAGGTATCGGGTATACTCTACTATTAGAATAATTAGAAAATTCAATATCGATTATTGTTTGGGCAGTGATTAAATTGTATTAACTCCTACTCGAACATAGAGGGCACTAGTAGTATCATTTTTGTTAATCATGTTCGTATAAAATACGATTTTTCTATATAACCTAGACCTTGCAAAGAACTGGGATTCGGCGAATAACTGGGTATCGAGTATACGCTACTATTGGAATAATTACAATATTCAATATCCATCGCACCGTGGTCGGTTTATTTTTTCCTTGCCATCTAGCGGCGTGAATGAAACTATAGAAATAAAATTGTATTAACTCCTACTCGAACATAGAGGGCACTCGTAGTATCATTTTTGTTAATTACGTACGAATAAAATACGATTTGTATAAAACCTAGACCATGGAAGGAACTGTGAATGCTACGAATAAATGGGTAGGTGTCGAGTATACGCTACTATTAGAATAATTAGAAAATTCAATATCGATTATTGTTTGGGCAGTGATTAAATTGTATTAACTCCTACTCGACTATAGAGGGCACTAGTAGTATCATTTTTGTTAATCATGTTCGTATAAAATACGATTTTTCTATATAACCTAGACCTTGCAAAGAACTGGGATTCGGCGAATAACTGGGTATCGAGTATACGCTACTATTGGAATAATTAGAATATTCAATATCCATCGCACCGTGGTCGGTTTATTTTTTCCTTGCCATCTAGCGGCGTGAATGAAACTAAAGAAATAAAATTGTATTAACTCCTACTCGAACATAGAGGGCACTCGTAGTATCATTTTTGTTAATTACGTACGAATAAAATACGATTTGTATAAAACCTAGACCATGGAAGGAACTGTGAATGCTACGAATAAATGGGTAGGTGTCGAGTATACGCTACTATTAGAATAATTAGAAAATTCAATATCGATTATTGTTTGGGCAGTGATTAAATTGTATTAACTCCTACTTGACCATAGAGGGCACTGGTAGTATCATTTTTGTTAATCATGTTCGTATAAAATACGATTTTTCTATATAACCTAGACCTTGCAAACAACTGGGATTCGGCGAATAAATGGGTATCGAGTATACGCTACTATTGGAATAATTAGAATATTCAATATCCATCGCACCGTGGTCGGTTTATTTTTTCCTTGCCATCTAGTGGCATGAATGGAACTAAGAAAATTGAAATCACTGTATGTACGAATAAAATATGATTACTATAAAACCTAGACCAATACGGGAAGCCATATACGCGGGCGGGGCGCGCTATGCAATTCATTCTTTACATTCGGTTTCTTCGGATAGGTTGTTAGGTACAGCTAACAGAAGATCAAATGTAACACTTTGGACTAAATACCGTTCTTATTA
This sequence comes from Tachystola acroxantha, assembly GCA_963506565.1. Classification (NCBI taxonomy): domain Eukaryota; kingdom Metazoa; phylum Arthropoda; class Insecta; order Lepidoptera; family Oecophoridae; genus Tachystola; species Tachystola acroxantha. The sequence goes on from OY735874.1 coordinate 9,766,461, forward strand.
TCTGCGTCGTAAGAGTTCAAATCGTGCGAATGCGAGCGAGTATTACCATTGATCTGTTGTTGTCCGTACTATACGTAGGTACAGTCGACAGCAGATCAATGGTAACAAAGTCAAGCCAGTCAAGACAAGCGTTTTCTAGAAATCGTCGAAAAATTAGAGTTGAGAAAAATGCTAAGTTCGATTTTTCTTATCATTATGAACACACTTACGATCTTAGTCGAACTGTTCTTCAAAGTCAAAGTCAATTTATAATAAACCTTATTCCTATACAAGTAGAAAATATCTATCGCATCGGTAACATGGACTGGAATTTGTACAAATATTTTGGAGATAGGATTCTGTAATCTATAGATATACGAATAAGGTTTATTTTAGGTTAACTCGTTACCGAGTGGTGAATTAGTACGGACATAGCAAAACAAATGGTAACACTTGCAGTACGATTTCAACACTTACGACGCAGATGATAAGAACGGTTGAAAGTGTTACACTTGATCTGATTTTGGAATGTTTTAAGTAAGCTCGACCGACACAACAGTACCTACGCCAACATGCACAAAACCATTGTAATCTAGCCCGTATCATCGGCGCATAAGCGCAACATGTCAAGTCAAGGTTAGTACGGACAAAAGCAGATCAATAGTAACACTTTCAGTACGATTTCAACTCTTACGACGCAGATAGATAAATAGATTAGAGCGGTCCAAAGTGTTACAACTTGATGTGTTTTTATGTGTACTTACTAGGTACCTACTACGTGGAATGTTTAAGTAAGCTCGACCGAGACGATAGTACCTACGCCAGCAAACATAAAACTATTGTAATCTAGCCCGTATCATCAACGCATTATAAGTAGGTACGACAACATATGTCAAGTACAGACAGATTCCCAGCTCCCCTAATACACATGAGTTCAGAGTTTATGCTTAAATAAAATTCAAAGATAATTACAAAAAAATAAATAAAACACGAAACAAAAACAAAACAAAAAATATTTAGCTAAGGATCGAACCCGGAACCGCGTGCACGGCAGGCGACCGCTCCAGCCATTCGACCAATACATCCGCTGTTTGACGTGGCGAAATTACCAAACACTATCTCATGCACCAGCGTGAGACATGAACACTCCGTCTAGATTTCGACAAAATTGCAAATAATCTAGTACAGATTCACAACAGGGGCGTTTCTTAAAGCTGGAAATAACATAAAAAAACACTAAGCGCACAATTAAGTTAAAGACACTCTAAAGGAATCTCTGGGTTATTTTAATAGACCCCGTGTCGCGAAGAAAACACACACTATATAACCTAAAGCCAATGGGCGTTTTTGGAGCCTTTTGAAATTTTCGCGGCCAGAAACCAAATATGGTTATTTAGGTACATAATGGCAAAGTAAATAAAACATATTATGGCAGCTCATCTGTAACCTCAGTCCGGGCCGAGATATTCGACTTTAACTTTTTACTTCCGTTGAACTCAAATATCTCGGCCCCGGTGGAGGGTAGAGACGTCGAATCAACATTTTTACATTCACTATGAGGTCGTCTACAAGAAAATGTTTTCCGGGATTTTTACCTTCAGTCAGAGCAGAGATATTTAACTTTAAGTAAATGACAAATGTGAGAGAGGGGGAGGATATGCTCATTTTAGATGGTGCACCGGCCATCTACTATAACTTTTGTTATAATTCATCCCGACTGGGCCACTAGAACTCCGGTTCTTTTTAGATGGCCGGTGCATCATCTAAAATGACCACAAATACTCACAACACACTCTATGGTACTTACATTCAGTTTCAAAATACACTACCATACTCAGACGCGCAAAACTAATTAGTACGATATCTAGGGGAATTTTTGTGTGTAAGAGAGTTTTTATGTACCAGTATTTTTGTGTTATTTAGGGTGTGTTTTGCTCATCCGAGTGTAATTTGTGGTTTACGGTATCTTTTTAAATATTACATCGCGACTGGGATTCGAACCAGAGACCTTGCCATTCTTTTTCAACTAATGTTGAGCTAATGCTCTGTTGAAAACCGTGACTCGAACCAGATCGACGATATTAGGAATAGTGTCTTTTTGTATTTGGATCTCGTTTGGTGTGAGTTTGGGAGTGTTTTAATATGTAGGAGTGTTTATGTGTGCAAAAATATCCTCTAACACATACAAACACACAGAAGTGTAACATACGCCGCAACAATCGATGTACGGTCGATAGCACATCAAGCGTATCACAGTGGCACCATACGCAGGAGTTATACGATATATTTTGCAATGGTTTCTTGGCGTATGTTATACTTCTGTGTATTTTTTTAAAAGGTCTTAACTTTTGTGTACAGTCGACGGCACATCAACCTACAAAAAAAAACGTTGCAAACTACGTCGTATAACCCCTGCGTAGCGTGCCAATATGATACGCTTTATGTGCTGTCGACCGTACATCGATCACCTAGCCAGAGGATGCTGAGGAACCATTTTAGTGTAGTTCAGTTCGTCAAGTTTACACGGGGAGAATCCAACTACACCGGACACAAGTTACACCAAGGAGGATAATTATTATGGGAAATGAAATAAATATGTTTTTTACGGGGGGAGGAGGAAAAAATAAATTAACATCAAAGGGGAAGTGTATTATAGATGGCAGATGCGACGCCTTATGAAATAAAATACATTTCAATTTATTTTTAGGTGAGGGGGAGGATATTGTTCAATGTACATGTTGAACCGGATTTCCGCTTTGGTTGACGGCAGAAAAAAACGTCTAGGGGGAGTGTATGGAACATGGCGGATGCGAAAACTTAAGGAATAATAGGAAACACAATTTCTTTTTGGTTTGGACGGGGGGGGGGGGGGGGGGGCAGGTATACTGCACATGGTGCACCGGATTTACGCTTTTGAAGACCGGAAACCAATAAATTGTCGCAAAGGGGGAGTATATTGCAGATGGCAGTTGCGACATTCTCCTCTCTTTTGGTAAAAGTTAAACTCTATTATCTCGGCCCGGACTGCGGTTAGAACCCCGGGAACAACTTTTTTTCTCTTTTTGTATGGTCTCCTACACAGTAGATATGAAACTGATTCTGGCCGCGCGAAAAAAAAAAGGCACCACCCTCCATACGAATGTGCCCATTGGCTAAATGTATGTAAATAGACAACAGACAGAATCCCATCTCCAAATATCTCCTCCGCTCCGTCCAATTTCTCGTCCGCGTTCCCGCTGTTCTGTAAGCGTAATAGGAATAAGGTTCTTAATCGGCCGCGGTAGCGATCCGCGCGCAGTGGCGCACGCACCGCCGCGTTGATTAGAAATATTAGAACACAACTCTATTTGTTATTTGTGTGTTTCGCCTGGATTTTTATTGCAAATCTTGAAAAGCAGTTTTAATAAGATAGTCTGTTCATAATGTCAAGAAAAATCGGGCGGAGCATTTTTGGAAACACCAATTTTTCGTTAATTTCTGGATAACGCTTTTCGGCCTGGATTTTTTATTGGATATTCATTTCGAAAGTAATATTTTAAATACATAATTAAATAGAAATTGGAGTGGGTAATTTTCCCCTGGAAATTACGGCAAAAAACACATTTTATTAAAATATATAATATACATCCATATGAAAAAATGGTTGAATATTCTGTCAACACATGCCTATACAAAATGTTTATTACTATAAATACTATTTTTTAAATGCTTATTTATAACGTGATTCAATTTCGGTAAGTTGTAGTTCGCATAATTGCGAAAAACGGCCGTTTTTGGCACATTTGTGAACTACAACTTAGCTTGTCGCAATTATGCCATTATTGAAAAATAGTATTCATCCTAATAAACATTTTGTAAATAGCTTTTTTAATAAAATTTATTAAATTGGAAGATATTATTTTTTCAAGATTGGCGGCGCTAGTTGGCTCATATCAGGTCCTTAAAAAAAGAATTTTGGACAGAGCAATTTTCCTGTAATTGATACACGTAATTTAAGTTTGACCCTGAAAATACCTGACTTCCGTTTCTACAAATTATAATAATCTACATATGGTACTCTATCACTGTGCCAAAAGCCAATGGGCACATTCGTATGGAGGGTGGTGCCTTTTTTTTTTCGCGCGGCCAGAATCAGTTTCATATCTACTGTGTAGGAGACCATACAAAAAGAGAAAAAAAGTTGTTCCCGGGGTTCTAACCGCAGTCCGGGCCGAGATAATAGAGTTTAACTTTTACCAAAAGAGAGGAGAATGTCGCAAGTGCCATCTACAATATACTCCCCCTTTGCGACAATTTATTGGTTTCCGGTCTTCAAAAGCGGAAATCCGGTGCACCATGTGCAATATACCTGCCCCTGGTTTGGACGCCCCCCCCCGGGGGGGGGGGGGGGCAGGGGGCGTCCAAACCAAAAAGAAATTGTGTTTCCTATTATTCCTTAATTCGCATCCGCCATGTTCAATACACTCCCCCTAGACTTTTTTTTTGCGGTCAACCAAAGCGGAAATCCGGTTCAACATGTACATTGAACAATATCCTCCCCCCTCACCTAAAATCAAATTGAAAGTATTTTATTTCATAAGGCGTCGCATCTGCCATCTATAATACACTTCCCCTTTGCTGTTAATTTATTTTTTCCTCCTCCCCCCTTAAAAAACATATTTATTTCATTTCCCATAATAATTATCCTCCTTGGTGTAACTTGTGTCCGGTGTAGTTGGATTGTTTCTCCCAATTGTCTTGTAAACTTGACGAACTGAACTACACTAAATGGTTCCTCAGCAAGTCAGCATCCTCTGGCTAGGTGATCGATGTACGGTCGACAGACAGGCACATTGGCACGCTACGCAGGGGTTATACGACGTAGTTTGCAAAGTTTGGTTTTTTGTAGGTTGATGTGCCGTCGACTGTACACAAAAGCTAAGACCTTTTGAAAAAAATACACAGAAGTATAACATACGCCGTAACAAGCCCAATGGCTTGTTAAAAGAAACCATTGCAAAATATATTGTATAACTCCTGCGTATGGTGCCAGTGTGATACGCTTGATGTGCTATCGACCGTACATCGATTGTTGCGGCGTATGTTACACTTCTGTATGTTTGTATGTGTTAGAGGATATTTTTGCACACATAAACACTCCTACATATTAAAACACTCCCAAACTCACACCAAACGAGATCCAAATACAAGAAGATACTATTCCTAATATCGTCGATCTGGTTCGAGTCACGGTTTTCAACAGAGCATTAGCTCAACATTAGTTGAAAAAGAATGGCAAGGTCTCTGGTTCGAATCCCAGTCGCGATGTAATATTTAAAAAGATACCGTAAATCACAAATTACACTCGGATGAGCAAAACACACCCTAAATAACACAAAAATACTGGCACATAAAAACTCTCTTACACATAAAAATTCCCCTAGATATCGTACTAATTAGTTTTGCGCGTCTGAGTATGGTAGTGTATTTTGAAACTGAATGTAAGTACCATAGAGTGTGTTGTGAGTATTTGGGAGCATTTTTTATGTTAGGACACGAAAAAATCACAGTTTTCGTTTGTCTATGTATTTTTTTGCGTAAAGGTATGTTTGTATTTAAGGAGTGCGTTGTTGATTCTAGGTGTTTTGTGGGGCGTATTTGTGTGTATTTGCATATTGTATTTTGTACGCTAAAGAGTATTTTTGTTTGGCTGTGTGCTTATGATAAAAGATTATTATGTATTAAAGATGACTGTATTTTGTGTGTTACAAATGCAGTTGCCTGTGTTTTGTGTTGTTCGTAAAGATATGTTTGTGTGTAGATGGGTGCGTTTTTGTTTCTAGTTGTGTTTTGAGTGTTTGCTTCTTTCTGCGTTAAATAGGGTTTTTGTATCGTAGGGTATGTATATATCAGGGTGCAATTTGTGTGCGAGACTGTAATTATGTTTTTGTATTTAGGTGTCCTATTCAAACGTGTTTCAGTGTCTAGGTACATTTTTTATGTTTAGGGGTGTGCTTGGGAGTTAAAAGTTTATGTTTGTGTATGTCGGACTCTGGATATAGTTATACGAGTCAGCGTGTGTTTATATCCAACGTGTTTAACGCTTCTGTATACTTTTCTTTAAATGTTAGGGGTTCGTGATAGTAGCAAATAATTATGTATCCTAGCTAGGCGATGCTGATAAACGACTGAGATCGTCTGGATCCTTTATTGGATATTTTAGGGGAACCGGAAAAAGTTTTACTGTTTTGGGGGTGGGGGTTCCTTACCTCAATAGGGAAAAAAGGAACCTTTATTTAAAATATTTTCAGTCTCCGCGATATTAGAGTTTAAATAAAATGACAAACTAAAGTAACTTGAGAGAGAAAGTATTTATTTATAACAGCCGAGTCGTGGCCTTTTGACGACAGTAGGGTCCTTAAAACCATGGGAATTTGCGAGATATTCGATTTTAATTTTTCCTTTACGTAAACTCAAATATCTCGGCCCCGGATGAGTGGGGAAACATAGACGCAACATTTTTACGTTCATCGTGAAGGCCGGGATTCTTACTTTCAGTCAGGGTATAAATATTTAAGTTTAAGTAAAGTCATAACACTTGAGAGGGAGTGTGGTGTAGAGGATACACCGGATGTGAGAGGATTCTTACCTTCCGGGATTTTTACATTCAGTCAGGGCAGAGATATTTAACTTTAAGTAAATGACAAACGTGAGAGGGGGGGGAGGATGTGCTCATTTTAGATGATGCACCGGCCATCTAAAAAGAACCGGAGTTCTAGTGGCCCAGTCGGGATGAATTATAACAAAAGTTATAGTAGATGGCCGGTGCACCATCTAAAATGAGCATATCCTCCCCCTCTCTCACATTTGTCATTTACTTAAAGTTAAATATCTATGCTCTGACTGAAGGTAAAAATCCCGGAACAACATTTTCTTGTAGACGACCTCATAGTAAATGTAAAAATGTTGATTCGACGTCTCTACCCTCCACCGGGGCCGAGATATTTGAGTTCAACGTAAGTATAAGTTAAAGTCGAATATCTCGGCCCGGACTGAGGTTACAGATGAGCTGCCATAATATGTTTTATTTACTTTGCCAATATGTACCTTAATAACCATATTTGGTTTCTGGCCGCGAAAATTTCAAAAGGCTCCAAAAACGCCCATTGGCTTTTCATAGAGGGATGAGTTACTGCTAGGGTCAACTCCTTTAATGACTGGCCTAATGGAAGGAACTGTGAATGCTACGAATAAATGGGTAGGTGTCGAGTATACGCTACTATTAGAATAATTAGAAAATTCAATATCGATTATTGTTTGGGCAGTGATTAAATTGTATTAACTCCTACTCGACCATAGAGGGCACTAGTAGTATCATTTTTGTTAATCATGTTCGTATAAAATACGATTTTTCTATATAACCTAGACCTTGCAAGGAACTGGGATTCGGCGAATAAATGGGTATCGAGTATACGCTACTATTGGAATAATTAGAATATTCAATATCCATCGCACCGTGGTCGGTTTATTTTTTCCTTGCCATCTAGCGGCATGAATGGAACTAAAAAAATAAAATTGAAATCGCTGTATCTTTAATTGTGAACTTTGCAAGGAACTGTGAATTATGTGGATGGTAGATCTCGACTAAACGGTAATATTCAAATAATCAGTTTGTTCAAAATCCATTCCCTAATTTGGAGTTATTTTGTTAGCTAGCTGTTTAATTATCGCTATCGCACACATCGGCGCCTACTCTATTTTAATTTAGGTATATTCGGATGTCCAGGGCATTATTGACATTAATTTAGGGCGTCAAGTTTTTTTTTTGGGGTGCCAGGTGGTCAGTGGTTCTCAACCTTTTTCACATTTGGGGTGCTAGGTTTGGGGTGCTAACTTCACGGTGATAGTTTAGCATACTTATTTTTGCGATTTAAAGTTGTTACATGAATTTGAATTTTAAGGATGTTTCTATGTTATTACTCGTGACTGTACAAATTTACAGTTTTTTGATTTTTTTTCTTTACATGTAATATAAGACCTAGCTTATTGCCAAATTTCATGAATCTATGTCAACGGAACTTTGATTCCCGTGTATTTTCATACAAGTATGCGAGAAACTGCGAAATAAACGGCAATATCGTTTGATTGCGTTGACGTAGAAGTTTGATTTCTTCACGACTGCATGAGATTGCGGGCAGACCTGAGTATTAAAATTTGGTATTAATTTCAACATGAGCCGTCCACGCGTTACTGAGATATAGATCTTGACCTTGATATTTATTCCGTGATCTTGCCAGACAGACAGACGGACAACAAAGTGATCCTATAATAGGCCAGTCATTAAAGGAGTTGACCCTAGCAGTAACTCATCTATCTATGAAATTTGGCACAGTGATAGAGTACCATATGTAGATTGAAATTGACATAGAATCCAATAATTTGTAGAAACGGAAGTTAGGTATTTTCAAGGTCAAACTTAAATTACGTGGTATCAATTACAGGAAAATTGCTCTATCCAAAATTCTTTTTTTACAAGTTCTAGTTACCTATAGGCATGTGTCGACAGAATATCCAACCATATTTCCATATGGAAATATATATATTTTAATAAAATGTGTTTTTTTGCCGTAATTTCCAAGGGATAATTACTCACTCCAATTTCTATTTAATTATGTATTTAAAATATTACTTTCGAAAGTAGTTATGAATATCCAATAAAAAATCCAGACCGAAAAGCGTTATCCAGAAATTGACGAAAAATGGGGGTTTCCAAAAATGCTCAGCCCGATTTTTCTTGTCATTATGAACAGACTATCTTATTAAAACTGCTTTTCAAGTTTTCCAATAAAAAATGCAGGCGAAGCACAAAATATCAAATAGAGTTGTATTCAAATATTTCTAATCAACGCGGCGGTGAATGCGCCACTGCGCGCGGATCGCTACTGCGGCCGATTAACAACCTTATTCCTATTACACGTACAGAACAGCGGGAACGCGGACGAGAAATTGGACGGAGCGGAGGAGATATTTGGAGATGGGATTCTGTTGTCTACTCATATACAAATAAGGTTAATTGTAGATTAACTCTTTACTAAAGTCCAGTAAAGATCCATGCGGACAAGCGTTTTCTAGAAATCGACGAAAAATTAGAGTTGAGAAAAATGCTAAGTTCGATTTTTCTTATCATTATGAACATACTTATGATCTTAGTCGAACTGTTCTTCAAACTCAAAGTCAATTTATAATAAACCTTATTCCTATACAAGTAGAAAATATCTATCGCATCGGTAACGTCGGCTGAAAGTTGAACAAATATTTTGGAGATAGGATTCTGTACTCTACCTACAGTTATACGAATAAGGTTTATTTTAGGTTAACTCGTTACCGAGTGGTGAAAGCTCGACCGACCTACGCCAACATGCACAAAACCATTCTAATCTAGCCCGTATCATCGGCGCATAAGTACGACAACATTTCAAGGTTAGTACGGACATAGCAAAACAAATGGTAACACTTGCAGTACGATTTCAACTCTTACGACGCAGATAATAAGAACGGTTCAAAGTGTTACACTTGATCTGATTTTGGAATGTTTTAAGTAAGCTCGACCGACACAACAGTACCTACGCCAACATACACAAAACCATTGTAATCTAGCCCGTATCATCGGCGCATAAGCGCAACATGTCAAGTCAAGGTAAGTACGGACAAAAGCAGATCAATAGTAACACTTTCAGTACGATTTCAACTCTAACGACGCAGATAGATATATAGATTGGAGCGACCCAAAGTGTTACAAGTTGATGTGTTTTTATGTGTACTTACTAGGTACCTACTACGTGGAATGTTTAAGTAAGCTCGACCGAGACGATAGTACCTACGCCAACAAACACAAAACGTAATCTAGCCCGTATCATCAACGCATAAGTACGACAACATATGTCAAGGTTAGTACGGACAATGGCAAAACACTTTTTTTTCGCCGTGGGATCTCGTTTGGTGTGCGTGTATCAAATTATTTCTTAAAATTATAATTATCTGTTATATAAAACCCTACTGTATTGTGATATTATAAGAATCAAAATAGATTACCAGTCAATAAGTGATTCAGCGGAACGGTGCGCCGTGCTACATGCGATCGGACCCCCCTCACCCCCTCGAGTAACAAAGACAGCTTGTTATTTTTCAACTCGCTCGCACATCGACTACGGGTATATTTGCGTGCGGCATAGGTCTTATTACTTACGTCATACTGACGACTACAGCTAAGCAAATTTAAATTCTACACTTGTACGATGAGCGTGAGATATTCACCTACTAATAATATGTAATCGCAACTGCAACCACAAAAATCTACAAGTGAGGGTGATCTGCCTAATATACTAACCAAATTCCAAACACAATTATTTTTTCAATTCCACGAATTGATAACCTCCTCCTTTTTTTGGAAGTCGGTTAAAAATACAAAAAAAAACACGAAACAAAATACAAAACAAAAAATAAATAAAAAAACAATAAAAAAAATATATTTAGCTAAGGATCGAACCCGGAACCGCGTGCACGGGAGGCGACCGCTCCAGCCACTAGACCGATTCGTTCGCTGTTTAGCCCGGCGAAATTACCAAGCATATCTCATGCACCAGCGTGAGACATGAACGGACCGCTCCGTCTAGATTTCGACAAAATTGCAAGTAATCTAGTACAGACAGATTCCCAGCTCTCCTAATACACCTACTTCGGTATTCGAGTTCAGAGTTTATGCTCAAATAAAATTCAAAGATAATTACAACAAAATGTTTGATAAAATACTAACCAAATTCGAAACACAATTAAAATAAAATACAAAATAAAACACGAAACAAAACAAAAAACATATATTTAGCTAAGAATCGAACCCGGAACCGCGTGCACGGGAGGCGACCGCTCCAGCCACTCGACCAATACGCCCGCTGTTTGGCGTGGCGAAATTATCAAACACTATCTCATGCACCAGCGTGGGACATGAACGCGACTAGATTTCGACAAAATTGCAAATAATCTAGTACAGATTCACAACAGGGGCGTTTCTTAAAGCTGGAAGTAACATAAAAAAACACTAAGTGCCCAATTAAGTTAAAGACACTCTAAAGGAATCTCTGGGTTAGTTTATCCTAGACCCCGTGTCGCGAAGAAAACACACACTATATACTCAACTTATACAAGGCAATACGCATATTACATTTACTGCGTTCGTATGTTTCGAAACGATGACGATAATAATAATTAAATTGCGATGTTTAGATCAACCTCCTACATACATACATACATACATACATACATACATACATACATACATACATACATACATACATACATACGTATAGTACGGACAACAGCAGATCAATGGTAATACTCGCTCGCATTCGCACGATTTCAACTCTTACGACGCAGATAATAAGAACGGTACTTAGTCCAAAGTGTTGATCTTCTGTTGGCTGTACCTATTAACCTACTTGAAGAAACTCGCCCGCCGCTCGACCGGTTTTCGACGCCCCTCGCCCGCCTCGGGCCCCGCGCTGGCCTGCGCTTGATAGGTATTTCGAAATAATGGTGTTCCGCCTGGATATTTTGTTGGTTTCTTTTGAAATCAGGTTATTTGTGGGTATCTCATTACAATTGTAAAAAATATCTGATAGAGTAATTTTCCAGAGATAGTTAAAAGACAAATTATGTATAATGAATTGTTTCATTTGGATTTTTTTGTTGGATTTTCGTACTTATACTAGAAATAATAATTTGAAGGCATATTAAAAACAGAAACCCGGCGGAGCAATTATCCTATGGAAACTACGGCCAAAAAAGACATTTTATTAAAATACCTACACTTTCGAATTAAAAAGTAGTTTTACTTATGAATGTACAGAAGCACACTAATAAAATACAATTTATAGAAAAAGAATTATGACCATAACATTGTTCCAGAAAAAGATACGGTATAATGTTGAATTTCAATTAAAATAAGTAACTTCCGCCTCGAAATATTATTGGATTCTCTGACAAATGTTCTTATAAATATGCTATTAAGTATACAAAAAAGTTTCATCGATAGAGGAGTTATTGTTGGGGTCTCCATACAAACGCTCGCCAGAATGACTGGCCTATAAGGGGGAACCCTTGAGGTTGGGAACCCTAAAAACGATTGTTATCTTCACGGTTGTAATCGATGCGTCTTTACTGTGAACGGCCGCACTAAGCTGTCATATTTTTCCAGGCCACTGCTGGCGTGCCTGACCGTGGCGTGCGTGGCGAGTGCGCAGGCGCAGCCGCCCGCGTGCACCGACGACGACCACTGCCCCACCGGCCTATTCTGCGATGCGTACTTCTGCACCGAGTGCCTCCTCTGCAACAACTACAACAGGAAATCGCCTGCCGTTGCTACTAAATGTGTCACGTCTGTTAAAGACTGTGGCAGTTGTTTCGAAGGGTAAGTTTCATCTACGTACCAACCAGGTACTCATGGTATAAAAATATATGAATCTTATGCACAGACACAGAAATAACCCTTTCGTCCTGCACATCAATAATCCTACACACTATGTTCCATTATTTAAAAGTAGAAGTATTCCGATCGGCGCCGTGCAATTTTATTTATGACATTGTTTTGCAAAGCAGGACATTGACATCTGACGACTTGTTGTGTAATTTGATGAACATTAAGCCGCGTCTCCTGCGACGTGTTACCGTGTTACGAAACCGGTAACATGTTTCGGTAACCGATTTAACAAAGGAAAATTGTTACGCCACGCCCCTAAATCGGATGAGACCTTCCTTGCTTTAGGCACATTGCACTTGACACGAATAAATATCGGCTACTGTTGCTGGGGGGACATAACATAACGCTTTTATTGATGCAATATATGTTGCCGAATTCTATATTAGTACGTTGATAACATAAATATAAATTAGGCTAGTGAGACACAATGAGTAAAATTAATATAATATGTACATCGTATGATACTCATTTGTTTATCATGTTTACTCACCACATTCATTGTTAATTAATTACCGGACGCTCACAGCTAATCCGATAAAAGTTAGGATACTTACCTCATGAATACGGAATGCAGCGCTCTCTGCCTACATATAACCTAGATATAATTCTTTGCTGTGAGTAGAGTATAATTCTGCGAGATAATACCAATTTTTCACGCTCGCCGATCAAAAAAGGAGCTTTATCGGTTCACACAACAAAACTACAAAGTATCTATCTAGTATCTATGCCATTAAAGACCTCAGATGCCTATACGGTCTGAATAACTCTGACCATAGGTTTGGTCACTAAACCACACGGAGAAGAAGAGCAAATATATTCTGGCAGATTAAACTTTTTAGTAAGTGCCCTATACAGTATTAGATTGAAGTATAGGTTTAGTTTAACAGTTCAAATCTTGTTAACATGTGTCATACTCGTACTAAGAGAAGTTTGATGCGTCATACGTTTAGGCGTGAGTGCGTGACGACCTGAGACGTATTATTTCGAGACTCAAAAACTTCTGATCAATGCCTGTTTTATATTGTAGGTACTGTAATATTTTTGTTTGTGCATGGGAATGGGACGTTGTCCAAATGAGAAGGATTCCCGTATGTGACTATAAAGATTTCCAAGTCATCGACACTCTTGGAAAGTTGGAAATAAAGTAAAACTATACTCAACAATCATCAAAAGTTACATAAATAAAATATTGAGGAAAACTTTACCTATGTCTGAGAATAAACTAAAGTTTAGGCCGCGCTGGGAAGGCCTGTACCCAAACCTCAGATCGAAGCCCAAACAGTGGGGAAACAGTGTTGGTATCCAAAAATATAATATTGTGCATGTTTCCAGTTTGGTGTTGGACCGCAGCGAGGGGAGCAACGGCGGTTGTCGGACGCCGTCCCCTGCCCCTGTCGCCGACAGCTTCCCCTTCGTATGGCTGGGCGTCGGCATCGGCCTCGCTTTCATCATAGCGATGTTGGCCGTGTGTGTGTACACCTGTAAAAACTCACAAGCCAGAGTGTCCAAATTACACTTCACCTCCTGTAAGTTCAGGCTACATTGTCTTAATAATTTACATTATCTTACCTTTCATAAATACCTAGGAATATATGGAATACCACAAAGGAACCTACGTATGTACAATCCATACACTTGTATAACTTTACCCCCCCCCCCCCCCCCCTTTTGGCAGTCGGATTACGTAGGTACAATCGACATCACAATTTGGACCTTGTATCGCTCATTGCGTACACTGTAGCCATGCCTGTTCTAAGAAATGACGTCACATTTTATCATGGTATGACAAATAAGTATACGTTGTAATTACAAGTAGGGCCACATGGGAATGCACAAAGTACGAATCTAATAACTTGTAGATAAGACACCATATTACTTCTGAATTTAAGAACCGTGCCACCCTCACCGGTTGACTATTAAGATATATCACGCCTTAATTTTCAGAACATCGAAATATAATAATATGTTTCTGGGTAGATAGGTAGTCGTAGCGTTAACCAATACTGCGATATTTGCTAAAATTAACCCCCCATTAAAAATAGTTTTAGGTAGGTACCTATATCTTTATTATAGTTCTGGAACTTTCGCGAAACAATTATTTGATTATACTATCGGTCAATCATTAGTAGGTACACACAAGTAAGTAGGTACCTATACCTACATTGGGTAGATATTCGTAATTTAATAATGTTGTATCTTTGTGATATGATTGCGATTATTCGTTTCGTACGAGAAGTAAATTAAAGTGAGTCATCGCTTGAAACATGGTACTGGTGAAGTGGTGACAGTAGCGAGAAAGTGCCGAGGGCCTATTATGTGACAGCACAGGGTGCTCTGTGTGTAACAGACATAGGCGACTGGCGTAGATTTTTATAAACTGCACTAAATATGTCAGGCATATTAATCCTGCTTCCCTTTTCTATTCTTACACACAAGTTATGAAAAGCATTCGATTCTGAACCCATCCCTAGGTGAATCCATCCCTGAATGCAGGATAACCAAAAACGCAGAAGTTGTCAAAATATTACCCCGGGTTTGGCGGATAATTCCAAATACACCCATCTGATCGTGATCCGTATTATCGTGATACGGATATCGTCCGACATACTTAGCGAGGTCGTTCACTAACATCATCATCAGCCCGTATCAGTCCACTGCTGGACATAGGTCCCAAATCACGCCACTCAACCCGATTCTCGGCCTTTTGCATCCGGGCTCTGCCAGCCATCCCTCCATCTAGTCTCGCCAATCCTTTCGGCTATCGGTTCTACGACAGAATTTCCACTGTCACTTCAGTTTGCTGACTCTATAAGTAATGTCAACCACTTTTGTTCTCTGGGCGGATATACTCATTTCTTATTCTATCCATCAGGGAAATGCCAACCATATTTCTTCCCATAGCTCGCTGAGCGACTTTGAACTCACCGTTCACTGACCTAAAGCTGTTGTTTCATAGTTTTCTGCCCACGCCCCGCTGCGCGCATTGAAGTGGAGGCGAGCGCGCCGCCGCCATACAACGCCGCCTGCAACGACTACCATCCAGACACAAACGGGTACCACAACTACGGACAAGGTAGCTTTCTGCACATTTATTCGTTTTTGATAATATTAATTACCTACATGCTTAGTAATAGGCCATAAGTTAGATATTACATTACGACCTACTACGGTTTATTAAAATTTATTTCTACTACTAGATAAACCGTTTTGTCAACATTTATTTTATTGATGTCTCCTGACTATGATAGCTGCAATGCTGTCGAAATATCGAGACATCAATAAAGTAAATGTTAATAAATTCCCGTTTTATCTAATTAATATGTATACAAACCGTGTAAGTTTAAAAAGTGATTGGCGAATTTTTTTATGTCGATTTGTGTGACCAATTTATTTTTATTTTTAATTCGAAAACAAAAACGTACTTACTAGTAAAGTTGTTCCTTTACCGATATGACCGCCCCTCCCTTGGGCTTATACCTACACTACACTTTCCGTTAGGTACTAGACTAGGTAGGACCTGTTTGCGGGTTCGAGCGGGAGCTCACGACAAATTTTGCCATTTATTCACAGAATCGGAATAGAAATCATTAGATTGTTTCCCTACCATTTTCTAAGCGGAGCCCAACATCGTAAAACGAGTTTTTTTTAACCCAATATTGTTTTTCTGCTGCATTATAAGGATTTTCTCTCTACTGGTAAGTTGAAACACGAGCTAGTACAGTCAATAGCACATCAACTATGTATCACACCACGTGCACTGTGTAGCGGCAATACAGTCTAGATTAAAATGGGTTGGTTTAGATTGATGTGCTGTCGATTATAGTATCAACGTAGTCTTTATTAAAATGCAATAGATACGGTTTTGTGGCTATTATTAATGTAAGTAATATTCTGTTTAATTTTTCCAGATAGTTATTAATATCTATTTAGCTTAGCTTAAACATAAGTAAAAATTACAATATCTGGGATAGTTTACGAATTAAAGAGTGAGGTCGACCCTCACCCTCAGTTACCGATACTGAAGACCATCGTTTCGGCTTACTCTGATATCCGGCAAAACACTCGAACTAACTTGTGAAATCAGTAAAAATACGTCACGTAATTAAACTCTAAACACTTTTTGACAAAGAGCATTTAAACACTATGTTGGCGTTGTGAGTTAGTTGTGTTTGTTTCATTCCATTCCATTAAAAAGCTAAAAATCAGAAACAAAACAAACATGTCAGATCATGTCACTTGCGAGTGCGTCAAGTAGCTGAAATGAAGATTACTTATTTATTGGTTATTAGCGAAAGGCGCTCGCTTGCTGACCACGCCCGCGAATTCTGGTGGCGACTTGAACAACATTCGCATTCGCAAAAGCTCCGCGTTGATACCATTTGTTTTTCAATTATTTTTCATTTTATTCTTGTATTTCTACCTCTACCTCTTTCACTTTACTATGCTAAATTCCATCAACAGTTGGTTGCCTGGAAGAAATCGCTTTTAGCGATAAGGCCGCCAAAATTGTACATATTGTTTTGTATTTCTGTATTGTAATTGTTTGTCTTTTATGTACAATAAAGTGTATTTGAATTGAATTGATAATTGCGAATAGGTACGAATGTTAAAATTAATGCGGAAGTTCTGCGATTGCGAATATCTGAAACAGAAAAAATTCTTAAATAAGTATGGCAATGTAGCTAGCAAATAAGTATATGAAATTATAATGTAAAATTTTTTACATTATAATGTAAAAATTTTTACATTATAATTAGTACTAGGATATCGTTATCGACTATCGTTTTCACATTCTTGAAACAAATTGTTATTGTAGAATGTAGATAAGAAAATGTAAACTTGTTTTAAGAAACTGTTTCATCATTTATGTGTTAATAAAACATATTTTTATTGTCCCTGCGCCCTGTATCCATGAGAATATGTTAATTTACTTGTGTGTGTGTGTGTGTGTGTCAGAAGCTGCGCCGCTGGTACAGCCCGTGTGGGGCGGCGGCGAGGGGCGCACCGCGGAGGCCAGCCAGAGCGCGCGCCCGTACAACGCGCCTTCGGGATACGTGCGCAACGCACGCTTGACGGACGGGTGAGAATATTATCTAACATTAATTTAACATGTTATGCTTATAGGCTGTTAGCCATATACCTATAATAGATTCAATAATGCTCATACTTTTTTTTTACTTTCCATACTTCATACATAATAGTCAGTGTGATGGTGAGGAATTATTTTTCCCAACGTTCACATCAGTGTGACAGTAACCTTAACACTGGGTTAAGCATTCGTGGATTCATTGTCTTCGGAGTCGTAAGGCCATTAATCATTTATCTGACTATCTCGCTCGCATTTACAGGAAGTAGCATAGTGATGTGCGTAAGAATGGATAGAGGTGCCCGACAACTCAGTTGATAATGCGTGTACTATAGTTCAACCTCAATTTCCTTAAACCGTGTTTTGTCACTTTCAGACTTCGGTAAAAATAACTTTAAGTTATAAAGAGACCGAAGGCTTAAACGGTGGACTAACAGCGTTAGGCTGTTAGCTATAAACTTGATTTAATACCCCATACAAAGCCTGTTACGTGTTCCGTGGAATCCCAATGTTTTTGCTTGGGTCCCACATACGGTAAGGTTCCTAGTTTAGGAGCCGGGAACAGTATTGATTATTGTTTGTATTACTATTTGAAACTAAATGTAGGTATATTTATAAAATCATATTTTTCTTAAAACCCGATTCTTATTCATATCATTATTGGTATTGTTATATTTGCGTGTATTGTCTCAGTCCCGGTGCGCCCAGCCATCACGTGGAGGACGAGACGCTGGAGCCGAGCCCGCCCGACGTGCACGACGACGACACCAGGGAGAGCGTGTGGACACCATACGACGCGGCACGCAACGACAACAACGACAGGTAATATAGTATTATCTTACGATGTAAGTGAACGACGCGATAATACCCAAGAAAGTGGTAGGTGTTTCTGTAATCTTCTGTTAATGTAATTAATACAGTTTTCATAGTGCAATAAGGTGTATTTACTTACTAAACGTAAAAGTTGTCATCGTTACAACCAGAATTAGCCTAAAATTGTTTAATTTACTTAAACGCTCTGCAGAATTAATGTATGTTACAAGCCTAACCATCCATTTAATTTTGTCGAATGAATTCAAGGCCACCCTATATATATGGCCAACACCATAATTGATTATTATGTGTTGTTTATTACGTAGCGCGGTCGGTGGTGTCGCGGCGGCTGCGGGCGGTGTCGATGGCGCGGCGGGTGTGGCGGGCGCGGCGGGCGGCGCGGGCGCGGGCGCCGGGCCGCTGCTGCCGCTCGACCGGCGCGGCTCAATCACAGACCTGGACGTCACGGAACCACCGGCTAAGATCATGCGACAGGTAAATATAAATGCCATGTTGTATATAAATGTACAGGTGAATATGAAAAGGTGACATGTCCTGCTTTTTTTATATGCAGAACTCGACAAAAACCGTTAAATAAATAAATGAATGTCGCTAGTTCTTTCACATAATTGAAGATAAAGGTTTTATTGACAACATGCAGTTTTTAAAAAGTCAAAATATTATGTGAAGAGTATAAAATGTAGCAAGTTTTATCGATTTCTGTAAAAAAACTGAATTGGCATGTCACCTTTTGATATTCACTCCCTCAATTAATTAAATGTATAAAATTAACCAAATATGTAATATATATGGCTCCATAAAATTGTGAATATCGTTAATTTATAACAAATATCGCGTGATTGTAAACTGTCGAGAAAATTTGAACATAGGTTCGACCGCGACTGTCATCGTTTTCATTACATTTGCCTTTGCCCAGTGCATGGGATGAGTTGTGATATATTAGAATACTTAATAAGAGATATCCGAATAGGCAATCTAACATCGCCAATTCTCGAGCCGACCTTTCCTTACATCAAGGGAGCTCGGGCTCGGCCCAGTGCGGATTGGCGCATTATATATTCCTTAAAGTTTTTCTACCTGCAATTTTTATCACTATGTTCTTCTTCATCTTTTTGAGAGCATTCGATAAATGACTTAAGTATTTCTTAGAAAAAAACAAATCAAACTCATTGGTACAGTCGACAGCAGATCACTGGTAACACTTGCAGTACGATTTCAAGTCTTACGACGCAAATAATAAGAAAACGGTCCAAAGTCAAAGTGTTACCATTAATCTGCTGTCGACTGTACATGACTGACCTAGCCGGGGATCGAACCTGGGATCTCAGTATCGTAAGTTTGTGATCCAACCACTGCGCGACCTAGCTCTCTATGTATGTAAATGTAAGTATACTTACACGTAATCACGTTTACAGGACAGCAACATGAGCAGCGGCCGCGACGACGACAGCGAGCAGCGTCCGTCCGCCGCGGCCGCCGCCGCAGTCATGGTCAACCTACACCTCAACATCAACACCAAGTCCATCCAACACGTGAACAACATGGCGCCCAAATAACGCAGCCGACTACCCTTGTACAGTCGACAGCAGATCAATCTTAACACTTGCAGTACGATTTCAAGTCTTACGACGCAAATAATAAGAACTGTCAAAAGTAAGAAGTGTTACCATTGATCTGCTGTCGACTGTACCTGGGCCACACTGGGAGCCTAGCGCGGGCGCGGAATATGAAACCGTCCGCGTCGCCGCTACTCTGCATATTACCCACAGACCACTTACCCAATAGACATGAAATCGGTACAAAATTGCAAGCGAATCATTCTGTCAACGATGAACGCATGGAGTCGAACGTTCATGTCGATAATATCTCTAGGTTACACGTGTCGCGAAGCAATTTTGCGCTCATGTACGGGCAGACACGGAGGCCCTTCTATTACAGGTATATGGGGTAAGTGGTCTGTGATATTACCCTATTAAGCGTTCCACACACAGCCGCGATCTGCACGCGGCCTGCGGCCAGTTGAAACGCATGCCACGCCCCAGTTTCTGGTAATTTTAACGTCTAGTAGGTAGCGATCTGAAGCCTAGGCCGCAATTCGCTACCTACTGAACGTTAACGACGGCAGAATATGGGGCGGGGCATGCGGTTCAATTTGCCGCAAGCCGCGTGCACATAGCGCCTGTGTGTGTCAGGCTTTACTGTTCTCAAAACGATGAATCCATACCATGTCATGGCGCGCCAAATAGAGACGCCGCTACACTAACGCAATAGCGCTGTCCCTGTCACAGCCGCTATGACATGGTATGATTGATCGTTTTGAGAACCGTAATAGCCCCACTGCACTGTGTACACAAACGGCGGTTTCATATGTTTGATATTTCGCGCCCGCGTGGCCCAGGCCATAGCTAGAACAATACCGCATCTTCCTATTGTCTTCTACCTCGTTTGTAACACATATAAATACTCTAATATAAATAATCAGTCGTAATGAGATATAAGATTATTTCCCAACCAATACACTAATGGAAAATAAGAAACATAAAAACCCGACTGCCAAATATTTAAGCCGCTTTGATTAATTTTTTATAGCCTATGTTATTGTACTCCTACAATCAAGACTAATCTAACGACACCTCATATGTTAAATCCATCAAGCGGTTTAGGCTGTAGGGCGTGCCAAAGAATTAGACATACTTACATACACTCGTAAAACATAACCCCTCTTCCAGCGCAGTCGGGTAAAAGCATGCCTAATAATGGTAGCAATTATGTCGTGTGTTTTATAATTTTAAGCTAACTTTGACAGTTCTAATAGTAGTGTTCTACTTTTTAAAACTTTGTTGTAAGAAAGGGAGGTAGCCTTTTTAGACCTGTCAGTTTTAAGGTACCCTTCCGCAGCCGACCGCAATCAGACGACGGTCGCGGCGTATCGCCAGCTACGGGAGGTATTTCATAAAAAATACATAGAAGCCAATAGTGTCGCGGTCACATGACATGTGTTGCTGACTGCGGTCGGCTGCGGAATGGTACCTTTAGGTTAGTTTTAAATAATACACGCCACAATTCTACCGTTATAGCTGTATATTTAATTTTAATGTAAACAAAATTGGTTTGGTTTTTACGATTCTGCCACTTTGTACCAAGCTCAACCCTCATTCATGTAGGCGGCACAAGCCTGTTGCTGTTTGCCACTAGTGTGTTGATCGGGTTACTTACTCCGCTGGCTCAGAATGTATCTGGACCTCAGTCGAATACGCAACTACCGTAGTTGCAACGTTCGTGGTTAGTGGATTTTATTTATTTATGTACATATTATTAAAGATCACAATTCCAACGCCTTTACAGGTTTCACCCAAGTCGACGATGGTACATTAATTAATTACAATTCATCCATTAAAATATATATATTTTTAGTTACGTATTGCCCGCTAGGCGGGATAAAAAAAACCAGCAACCGCTGACGTTGCAGCTACGGTATTAACCTCAGAACAGGATTACTGATCTGAGGTATTTATTTATGATTAATGATATGTTTTTCTCACTTCCACGAGCTTTATTTGATCAGTATACTAAAAGTTTTAGTAAGATAATGGTCGATGTGCTTGCATTGTAGCAAGATCTTCGGTTGATTCGATCCAGTGGAGCGATAAAAGAGTATTTGCTCAATTTTTATGTCAATTAGAAATTATGTTCGCATTTATTTAGCTGGTAATACGTGAAGGCGTGTGCTCAAAACATGATATTACCGCAAGGTTTGGTGTTATGCCGATGTCGCCTTCATTTCACTAATAATCTATAAATATAATTGTGTTGTACGATATATATTATTAAATAGACTTATTTTGGGTTTGAATGAAGCCAGTCAAGGGCGCGGTTAAGTCACTAACGTATACTAGGTACATACTACTAATATGTAAGCCAGATGAAGTGACTCTTTTTACTCCTGAACTATAACGGTTAGTGCCTTAGCAAAATCTTACTTATTTAAAATAGTGAAAGTATTAAATGTTAGAGTAGCCCAGTGTGTTCTGCATAACATAAATAAATAAAAAACGAACAATAAAAAACAAAACTAAAAAACGCATATTGTATGTATGGAATTTGCCATAAAGTTAGTCTATAATATTTAAGATATTTTAAGAATATTTAACCCTTTGATTGATTCTACGCGTTTAATTTACGCTTTTTGCGCTATATTGTTGACGTCCTCTGTACCTACCTAGGTGCTATAATTTTCTAGACTTTATGGAAAGAAAAGAATTTCATTATTTTGAAACCTCTTATTTAGTTTAGAAAACGCAAGTCGTATGGAAACGACTTTACGAAGGTTTTACCTATGACTGAGCAAGGTTTTTTTTTCGAAGCCGTGCCGTTTTTAGCGGGTTCGAAATAATGCGACTTATGAACAAGTGTAGGTATTGAGGAGACTCATTTATTTTGCTCATGTAAGTGTAGAATAGGTACTCAATAAATGTTTATTATGAATATCATTTCCAATGATCTCGCGAAAAGTAGCAACTGTCCATTCACACTGGCGATGGCGTATTGGCGCGGGGAAGCTACCTATTGATTCTCAAAAGGGAATAGTTTTTTTTTAATCTGCAACAATTGATAGAATGGACCGTCTCACGGAGCTACTCAAAAATAACGAAATTACAATTACAAACCATTAAGAAACTGTACCTCGTACACGACGCTGTTGACAAGCTTTCAGTCATTTCTGTTACACACGGCAAAGGGAAACATGTCAAGTGAATCGAGCGAAGAGGACGACGACATTATTTTATTGATAAATTGAATAAAAAAATAAACTAGTAGCGCGGCGATCGCAGCGTCACTCGTGATCAGTTGCTAAAGTGTTATTAACCGGTTAGTGACTAGTCGCGTCGTGTGCGAACCTGTATAAGACTGTACGAGCGGTGACGCTCACGCATCTCGTTAGTAATTTGAGTTTGTAACTCAAATTTTTGAGTAGCTCCATGTGAGACAGGCCTAAGACACCGTGCCTCGAAACGTACTTGGTAGCATTTTACAGTATTTCGCCTAATATACACAGTCGGCGTCTCGTCGCCAGTGTGAGTTTATTACTAAGGAAACGGTGTACTTATGATTTATGATTACACTTTGGCTGATATTCATATACAGCACGAGCTCCCGCTAAGCTTGCGCTCAAAACTGTCTACAAATCACGGGATTAGGAGTGTGTTTAAAAGGGTTCTGTCTGATATATGTAATATACTATTTAATGTTTAATCATAAAATCGTTTAGCGCATTTTTATGTATGAAAGAAATTCGTTTGTGTTGTCTAATCAATATGAAAAGTAAGAACGTTACTCAGTGCGATGCATTTTACTGTTTATTTATATTAAAACAACAGGTGTGATTCTATTGTGGCCGCCAAATCTAATCCTAAACCTATACGCACCTGTAATTCGTATGCTACACGCGCAAGACTCAGCGACGCTTAGCGATGGTAAAATTTAGCGTGCACGTTAGAATCAACTGACAATACGAATACCCGTATAATATATAATTACTGTTGCTTTACTGTAAACTCTAAAATCAAATAAGCAACAGTGTATATTATACGAGAATTCGTAACTCTAAAATAATTAATTAATAGTTAACCTGTAAATAAATACTGTTGCTTATTTGAAGTTGATTTTAGAGTTTACAATTATTTATTTACAGTTTGACTTGTTATATTTATTAAATTATACAGTTTTATAATCAACTCTAGAATCTGATGATCAGGTCTGAGACAGTTTTTTATATGTATGAGATTATTATTTTTGGGGTATAGATAATTATTTAAATTCACTTAGCTGAGTCAAATATTTAATTTTTGTTTATTATGTTGGGGTTGGTTTGAGTAATCGAGTTGGTTCAAAGTGTAGCTGTGTGTAGGTAGGTGATATCGTGGAGTTGGTTTTTATACACTTCGAGGTAAATGTTTTTGTTTATTTTGGTTAACAGTTAACTCAGATATGTGATAATTGTAGGTGTATTATTTTTTATTAGGAAATTAAGGGGGACTGAGAGCTTTCGTCCAATATAATTTGGTTTCGTAACACGTTGAAATGAAATTTTATCGATATTGGGTATCAAAAGTATCCGTTTTAGAACATCTAGTTTTTGAAGAAGAAAAAAGAGATTGTGTAATTAAGAATTTATACAGCTCGGATTTCTTATATATTCAATGTAATTCAAATTCTAAGCTCGGTAACTTCTTAATTATATGTACTTATAACTATTTTCTCTTCTTTTTTGCTGAATCGAATTGTTTTGTTCTAAGTTTACAATAATTTTTAATTTATAAAGGGGTTGGGTAAATGTCGATTCAGACACGATTCAGACCGACATCACTTTGATAATTGATACCATAAGTATGAAAATCAACTTCTAAGAATACTTCTACAGCTTGACAATCTCTTTGAGAGTTCCTTTTACTATACGCCATGACCATTTGTTTATTTTTATATTATGAAGTTAGGTCGAGGAAACCATTTTATTTTTACATCACAACTTGTTCACATACGGCATGTAAGGTACCAATATGTATTTGTGCGCATTGATCGTTTGCGTGAATGTATCAATGTGTCAGAATGCTTTCTACTTCTAAGTAGAAATACTACAAGTCGATTTTTAAACCAAATCGAACTCTATACATAACCTGATTATCAACAAAAAAACATTAATTTTTATGTAAGTTTTTACATTATGTGATAAAAAAAATTATAGATTAGATATTTTTATATATTAACTTTTTATTGGGAAACATAATAAAATTTTATCGTTTGCATGCGTAGTTAGACTGCCGTAATCTTTTGGTCCATATGTCTGCTGGCGGTAAAAGCCTAGGTTGCATACATGGTGTACGTATTATAAATATTATAATCGCACAGAGGACGCGCGTTGATCGCATGATCGCAACTAACACGCCCAACAAATGCAGTGCTGCCGACAATACAAAAACGCGCGCCCTTTGCGCGTTTAAAACACGGCGTGTGCATATGTAATATTCAAAAATATACGCTTCTTTAATATTCACACAACAAAATGTCCACCTTCCAAAATAAAATGTGATAGGTACAGTCGACAGCCCATCGACCTACACACAACCATTGATATGTCTGCCTTATTGTAATAAGGCATAGATGTGTTACACTTGATGTGTGGTCGACTGTGTTGCCTATCTACTTACCATACCACCATTATTGTTGACCTAAGATTTTACGTCACAATCTATTGTAGTAGTAGTATTGTATTCATGAGACAATCTTCTCATATAATTCACGATACAATATGATATCTCTGCTGTTTATCTTTTACAATTGTTTTGGTTTTAGAGTAAAATGAACCATGTGCCTTAAAATACTGTGATGTGATATTTAGCACTTGTTAAATAAATAGCAGATGTATTGTTTTATAATCTTAAATCACAATACGTACTTAGTTAAATTAGTTATAAGTATTAAAAGTCATGTTTTATGTAAACAAAGACGCGTGACTAATATAAGGTGACCTATTTTTATCAGAGGTTTATTAAGCTATTGCATAATACGAGTAATCAGCTGACTGTTCGGACTACGTAATTACAATTATTACCATCTGAATATTTATAGTACTAATGTCGAATACCCGAGCTCAATATGCAGAGTGATTGTCATAAATAGAACCTATTGTGGAATAATTTAAGAACTAAATTGAGAAATATAAATTAGGACATGATGAAAAAATTCTTGCCGTGGGCAGTACTTGAACCTGTGACCTTGTCACGGAATGACAAGTATTACATGTGTAATTAATTTATATTTAGTCACGGAATGACAAGGTCGCAGGTTCAAGTCCTGCGCACGGCAAGAATTTTTTCATCGTGTCCTAATTTGTTCACCGAGCATGGATAATACGTAATACAAATTCTAAATATAAAGTAATTACACAAATAATTAAGTTGTGAATTTGTGATTTTTTGCGATGCTTTGAGGTAAAGTTAAAAGATTGGCAATACACTGAGCTGACTGCAGAATTAATACATAGATTTTAGGTCACCTTATATTTCTAGTCAGAGGTTACCGTAATTGTTTAAAAAAATATAGGTTGCATTAAAATCTTGACTACTGGCTTATCGATTGTTAATCAATTGACCAACTAAACTGTTTAGTAGTTGGTGAAAACAGGAACTATTGATTGTGTTTTTATTATAAATGAAAGTGAGTAATATAACGGATATGCTTATAATAATGGATGATATACTTTTTATTTCACCTACATCCTATACCTATGTTGTCATTATTATCATCAAATTAAGTATAATACAAACTTATTAGTTTTTATTATCTAATGATCTTCCTTTTGTTCGGATTAATGAAGACGTGTTTTAAATAAATATTCAATGTTCACACATTGAAATTGATCATAATTATTTTTCATTATTCCCATCCCATGACTTTATTATACAGGTGGACTTAAATTCGCTCGACAAAATTAAATGGATGATTAGGCTTGTGGCATACCTACATTAATGCTGCATAGCGTTTAAGTAAAATATTTTTTTATATATTAATTAGGTAAAACGGGAATTACCGTGTTAAACATATACCATTATAGGGAGTTACCGTTTTATCTAATTAATATGTATACAAACCGTGAAAGTTAAAAAAAATTTTTTTTTCAGTTTTGATTGACTAAAAAACCTTACCAATTTAATATTTATCATGAGTACAGCCCCTAGTTTCAATTTGTCGAATGAATTCAAGGACATCTTCTGTATAGTGGTAACTACGTAGGTACAGTGTGCCTTTATTTATTTAGGTTTATGCGTACCTGTCGAGTCGATTGTATTTACACAGATTAACCTTTACAATTATGTAAGTACTTAATTACACTATTAGTGACGAAATAATACGCAGGCATCCCCGTGTGTAACATTGAGGGTCACGGATATTTTGGTGACGTTGTAGTCGCCATGGTCACGAGAAGGTTACTCTAGCTAGGTGACAGATATAATTAATTTGTAGAACCTAAATTAATTAGTAATGTAGGTACCCTAACTACATGGAGGTAGCATATATTGGGAAAGGCAACATGTGAATATGGCATTTATAATGAAATGACAAGTAGGTATCTAATACTTACCTAATCGAATAGGTAGATGACTTAGGCTAGGTAAAGCGTTATAAATAATAAATAAGCAATAGGTACTCTAAATAGGTATGATTAGCGAGAAGTTGTTTGTTCGGTACCAATACTGATAAACTCCATCCTTTCGTTTTACTATACTTATACCCTTTTAGTTACACCCTGTATAGAATTAATATCTTTATCTAACTGAGGTAATAATTAGCCTAGCAACAGTTCAATAGGTATGTAGCTATGTGTAGCCGACAATAATATTCTCAATATCGAAATGTTTATTTTAACTAACAATAATGAAACCCGAGTCAGGTAATAAAACGCTCGCCTTTGTTCGTTGCCGGCGGGCGGCGCAAGAGGCAGCGAACCTGCCGACATGTTGCGACATGATCGAAGCTGCGGCGAATCCGGGCGAGTCCTGTCTTGCCTTGCCCCCTACACCCACATCACAACACAGCATCATTTCATTCATACGGGAACGCCTCCTCGATGCGATTTGTCGTGTAGTTGAGCTGAGCTGCAGCTGTTGTTGAGCGAATCGTGATCTCCGTGCTTCTACTTACTAAGTAGTACTTAGTTCAAATTGTGTTTAGTGTTGTGATGAAACTTTTCTGATAGTGAAATTCGAGGATAAGGACAATGTTTCGGTAAGTTGTTTGTTATTTTACTTTTGTTTGTAGTAGATACCTAGTTACTAAACAAGTGCATATCAATGACAAGCTGACTCGGTCACTCTACGTTATTAAATTGAGGCACCTATCGATGTAAGCGATAAAATATACATTGCACGGTACTCGCTACGTCTACCTTACAGCTACCTACTTATAAGTTAGTGTTAAGTAGTTATTAGTTAACTCTCGCGCAAAGATTTAAGTTAACTATGTTCCTGCAAGCTCTTACCCAGTTATTGCATTAGAGTTCAGAATAAATTAAGTTAACTATTGCCTTTATGCGGTTGGCCATAACAACTATAATCGTGATTTAACGTTGTAACGAAGTATGATAGGGACAAAATACGATTTTAGGGAAGAGATGGCATTTAATTTTTACACTCTTTTTTGATTACGCTACGTTACGGAGCAATATACTAAATATGTATTTACGTATTTGTTTTAAAATAGGATACCAACGGCACGTTAAGTTATATTATAATACTGACTTACATAGCTGGCGCTGAGAAGAATGTGTAGGTCTTAGATGTGGAATGTTCCGTTCCGTCTTCTCTGTCTGTACCAACCCCACAACAATGACCTTGGTATGAGAAAATAAACTGTACGGGGGTTGATATAAAAAAAAATACTTATGGGGAAGTAGGTAGGTAAACCGAAGCCTAAATCAAGTGTCTTATTTTGTAAACAAAAACTACCCTATCCTACTAAAATTTTAAGCTGTTCTGTGATTATTGCATAGTTATTTTCACATTATTAGATCGGATTACTTTATTATTATATAGAGATTGAGAAAACAAATAAAATGTTACAATTTAATGTTGTTACTTTCAATAAATCTCGCCAGGATATTAACAATAAGGGAGGATGGGAAAGAAATAAGGATTTTCCATCTCAATCCGTAATATAAGTGACAGCTTTTCTTTTTTAAACATTCTTATCCATTTTTAAACTTAGGCGGCCAACCACAAGATGCGGCCGAAAGAGACCGCATCGTAACAAGTATTACATTACAACGTGCGACGTTGGCGGCCTTATTTCTATAGACGCAATTTCTTCCACACAACCAACAGAGTACGAAGCTTTGATTGTTATGACAAAATAAAGGTTTCATTTTCATTATCAAGTAGGTTATAAAGGTTTCACGGGACTGACTCAGATCGTATGAAAGGAACTGAGACGTGACTCCAGCGTCAAATTTAGAGTTTTAATTTGGATATAGGGTCCCGTACCCTGAATACACTCAAAAACAGATCTCGCCAGGTTCATAACATATTCAATTTATGTAGGTATTACGCAATTTTTCCAGATTCGCGCTCATATTAGTAGCCGTAGTCTGTGTGACTCGCGCTCGAGCGAACCCCACTGGATGTACCGAAGACGAGCACTGCCCCAGCGGGTCCTACTGTGCAGTGGAGCAGCTGTTCTGCCGGCAGTGCCTGCGCTGCGAGGACCTCAAGCGGGAGGAGCCCCGCGGAGACACTTCGTGCGTGATGTCTGCTATCCAATGCGGGCCGTGCTTTAAAGGGTGAGGGAAAACACCATTGATGAAACAGCAGCTACTAATGATTAACGTTAGCAAATGAGCCTTAGCAGGTTAGCAGGAGTTTATGGTCAATTTTGTGTGCGCTAGTGCCACAACACGTCTTGAATTCCCTGTGTTGGAGTAAGTATAAATAGGTCATAATCTCGAACCCAACAAGGTAATATAGCATTGATGGACGTCGAATGTCGAAGTAAGCTATATGTAATGACAGAGGCCAATATTATCCACTCCTTAGTGCATTCAGAATGGTGACTTGAGAGAAGAATAGATAAGTAATACAACGTTGTAAGACTCGGGCTTGGACATGGCCCTATTCTCGTATAATTTAAATATTTACTTATGTATTTAGTAGATTTATTAACAAGTTACTTATCATGATTATGAATCTTATTTATTTTGTGTAATTCCTTTTTTTGCAATGAAGAACATTTATCTTATCTTTCTGGTGACTCATACATATATCAATTTCTCAGATTAACTGAAGGTAAACTGGGGCACGCGTTTCAATGCGTGTCTGCCGAGCCTCTGGCGGAGGAGTCGTCGTGGGGGCGTGGCTGGGTGGCCGGCATGGCCGCGCTGCTGGTGGTCGCAATACTGCTGTGTATCACCGCCGCAATCGTGCTACGCAACTTCAAGGCGTACAAGCTGGTCTCTGGTGAGTCCATAGAGTAACGACGTCTTGCACTAAAATATGTATTCCTCGGGCTAAGCGCTAACCTTTCGTGCAAGCTACCTCATAAGCTAGCTACTTCATAGACAGTTTTGTGGGCAAGCTTAGTGTGAGCTCGCTCGCACAAACGTCAAATTCCATCACAGAACTCGCTCTCGGCCTTAGTCATCGGTGAGTCCTTGGAACTTTGGTTCAAGATTTTCATTCGTTTTACCCGCGACAAAAGATCCAAGGTTGTCTTCGTGTCGTATCGCTCGCTTTTAAGCAGGATCCGCTGCGCCGTGTTTCCATGTTTCGAAACACGGAAACATGCGATTTAGGGGCGTGGCTTAACAAGTTTCTTTGTTAAATCGGTTCCAAAAACTGCTTCCGTACTAACTCTAACTTAGCTGACTCAAAGTGAATCTGACCTCCACGAAATAAAAAAGGATGTATATATATAAGTACTTACGTGAATTTAGATGAAAATGTCCGCTTATTGTTTGTTAATGTTGCCGCAGCAACCGGCACTGTGGCCGGCTCTCCAGCTGACTGCGATGGGCTGGCAGCTACTGCCCCGCCACCTCCTTACAACGCTGCCATGGCAGTACTACCACAAACGGACTCTCGCGTACTAATTGACGGTACGTAATACTATTTTGTGTATATTTTAAATGCAATAATTTAGTTATGTATCTTATTATTTAAATATATAAGTTACGATACAAGGACTAAAACTAACTCTAAAAAACTAAAAGGTTAAAGGTTGTCTGGAAGAGATCGCTTTAAGCGATAAGACCGCCAATTGTGATACTAACTGTATTAGCATATTTCTTTTGTGTAATTCCTTTTTTTGCAATAAAGAATATTTATCTTATCTTAAAAACAAATATAATAATTATCTACCTATAGGCACGTCGTCGTCTAGGCCCGTCCCGCGCGGTAGGGTGCCCAGCGCACTGGCCGCATTGCCCCGTTGTATAGCGAGGCTCAGGCGCTGGGCAAAATACTCTTTATGCAATATTTGACTATCTTCCAGCATAGTGGCTCGGTACTCAGTAGGACTGTAACTGTATTCTGCGGGAGGGGTTTGATTCCCAGTAGGAAAGATGGTTATACA
Source organism: Tachystola acroxantha (assembly GCA_963506565.1). Lineage (NCBI taxonomy): Eukaryota > Metazoa > Arthropoda > Insecta > Lepidoptera > Oecophoridae > Tachystola > Tachystola acroxantha. The sequence continues at coordinate 9,797,990 of OY735874.1, forward strand.
TAGGAGGTATACATTATTTAAGGTTTGGTAGTCTGTGCTATGGCCATGTTTGGTTATAAAATCACAAATTGAGCTTGCTAAAATTATAGGACCATCTCATATTTATACCAAAAAGCCCAAACACAAAGCCTTTGTAGAGTAGGTAAGTGACATTTCTGTAAATACTGATGTTATGAATAAATAAATATATAAAATTTATTCATCTGAACAGTGATATACATAAACCTTATTTATAATTTAATACGACCTAAGGATGTCTACAGATTAGGATGGGTTCAGGTAGTAAAACAGGCGAGAAACATGTTTGACTAACGTTAGTTCGACAACTTTTTATTTCGAATATAGGCCTCGGCGATACTCTGCTATTCAGACATTTGCTATATCATTTGTATTCTCGCTAATCAAAATTCTCGTGAATTACAGAGTCTGCGCCGTTTATAAAGCCCGTACCGCTGTCCCGTGTGGCGGGCGCGCGCGAGGCGGCCGGAACGCAGGCGGCGCGCGTATTCAACGACCCGGACTATGCGCGCGCTGGCGCAATGCCACCCACGTGAGTTATTATGAAAAGTACAAAGTTTTGAAAAGAAGTAGACGTTTCAAAATATTGTTTTTTTATTTAAAGTAAACAACCATTATTACGAGTCCATTTTAGAGTGAACATACATCGGTACGTAGCAATTCTGTCGAGACGTTTCTAAAAGCAGTGTCTTACATTCATAACTTTACTGTACGAATTGTAGCATATTGTGTCCAGGTGTAAATTAAAGGTAGGTACCATTCCGTAGCTGAACGCATACAGCAACAACAGACGACTAGTCGATGGGACATGCGGTCGGGCTACGTGTCGTGTGCCGCAAGGCCCGTAACGGCAGACGACGTGTCGCCGCGAGACTACTGGTTTCTATGTATACTACTGGTTTCTATGTATTTCTATGAAATACCTTCCGTAGCTAGCGACACGTCATCTGCCGCTACGGGCCGGGTGGCAGACGACACGTAGCCGGTCGTAGCCCGACCCCAGATCTCGGCGACACGTCGTCTGCTGTTATTGTCTGCGGGTGGATACGGAATGTTACCCTAAAAACGCACGCAAATATAACTACCACTACGTATACGTATAGTTTATTTATAAATATCTCCAACACTATTTGATTTATACGTGACTTATATATACAACATTTCGTCGTATAATTTCTAGTTACGAAGCAGTGGCCCGAAGCGATGAGTTGAATCTGAACGAGAATCCACCGCCCGTTCGCGGGGACGACTTCGTGGACAACAGTAGCCGGTGAGTAAATATTTCACACGTTTACCACTCTCAACACAAAGTCATCAACATATTCACAGTTTTCATTGTGAATATGTTGACAATTAATAGTTTTATTTATGTCTTCACAAAGAGTTCGGGTTAAATATATTTAAACCGGGACTTAAACTTAGTTCAAATATTGTTATGGTTAACCTATTGACAGGGGTTAACTCGAACTTGATTATTTTTTGAAGGAAGTGGTTTTTAGCGTATATTCCCTCTAGTTCCAGTTCATTGACTGAACTAGTAAATTTTTTTCTCATTGGAAATAAAACATACCTAGTTTAGCCCGGTTTCACTCAAGGGTAGGTTAACTTGAGGATTCGATCCTCAAGAGAAGCCTCAAATCATGTTTATATTTGATGTCACAGTGCTATCGCGGTGGCGGCGTCGATGGAGCCGGGTGCTTCGAGCACTACACAATCACCTGTGGAGGCCTACGTGATGGCGGCGGCAACATCGCCTGCGAAGGCTCTCGGAGCTAGGCAGGTTAAGACTTTATATTATGTAATGTTAGGAATTGAGATAAGCTAGTTTAATAGACGTATCTAACCTGCCGAACTATGTAAGGCGGAACATACTGTATGACGGGTTAACTCGAATTTTACACGGACTTATCTTTGATGCAAGAAATCCAGCAGTGGACTGAGATGACGTACCTACTTAATCCATTGTTGTCTTCTTGGCCCATGTGGCCCGTAGTCCCTTTGTAATAAACCTTGTTCGGTAAACAACTAGTTTCGTTTGTTATTGTCTTTTAGATGGATAAAGTTACCCTCTGTGTTGGTTGCAGGACTCCAACAACAACAGCGCTGACGGCGCCGCGGCCGACGGCTCCTCGAGCTGCAACCCCTCCTTCCTAGCGCACAACTCCTCACCGTTCATAATAAACGTCATCAAAAACATCACTACCGTACAGCAACACAATGACGTCACCTTGTAGAATAATCCTTAGAGCTTCACACGGACGTATTTCAAATGAAACGTCCATCGTTGCTTATTCCATACAAAAACTGACAATTAAAGAAATAGTCCGTCCATCTACGTTCTGAATACGTATACGTTCATAGTATAAGGTTCTGGGCCAATTTATATTGTCAGCATGACGCGCAGTTTTGCAGCGTCTCGCTCACTCATCACCATGTAGTGTAGGAGTAACAGTGACAGTTGCGTACATATCTCTTTGAGTATCTAGATACATAGGCCCCTGGTGGCGCGCATTTACAAAATGTTACTGATGATGGTTTATCACTACTAGTACTTTGAACCAGAAGAAAAACAATACCTAATAAAAACGTAATTTTTCGCATGCGACACATTGTTCGATCCAGTTTTGTTCTACGAATAGTGTCTATTGCATGCTCCAATCTCAACGCCTTTATATAATATGACGTAATGTGGTGAACGACTTACTAGGATATTTTTAACTATTCGTTGTTGACTAAGACGATTTTTACTAAGAGACTTTTAAAAATATGAAACGAATGATCTTATTTTCAAAGTATTAAGTTGATATACCTAATTTTAATTTAGTTTTTTTTTCGCAATTTTAATTAGGGATGTATGATTTAAGTGATTTTTAGATTTTAGGTCTTAGATGAATTTAGATATAAGTTGAAATATCTCAATAGCTTGCTCAACGTTAGTGATTGATTAGAATAATTTTGATACCAAATAGTATTTGTTTTATTTATTTGAAATGATTATGTTGGTACTTGCAAAATATAAGTATCATAAATGAAACATGGACATTGTGTAAGAGTTTATTATACAATTTGACTAGTGTGTACCCTATGACTAATTATACTTGCATTTATCAAGGTTATTTGCGTATTTTATATAATTGACAAGGTCTAAAAATATGAACACCTAATACCGTTCCGACATTTATACACGTGGATTCCCGAATGTTTGGTTACATTGCGAAATAATAAACAGGAACAACCGTTTTACAACAATTGAACCGTTAAAATATTCTCTAGAGGCGTGAATGTGACGTCACTATCGATTCGCTCGCTCCCAAAATACTGGCTTAAAAACAGGTCACTTATTTTATGTAAAAAATATAAGGCTGGCATAAAATAGACTTTGTCAATTACCAAACTTTACTTCTCTTAAAGTACTTATAATATTCGTACGAGTATGAATTAAAAGTGTTAAATTGTCTTAATTAAAGTGCAGTACAAAAGATTTCTTGTTTTAATACTTTGTGGTCGTGAGTGACCCAATAACCCTATGAAAACTACGTGCAGTCACACAGAAATTAGCATATTATCGCAGAACGAGTGGAACAATTTTACGAAGGCAAACTAGAGCTGACAAAATAGAGCTAACATATAAAATATGTGCTAGTTAAAACCCAAAAAGCAGTGACACGTGAATGAGATCCAAAGAATTTTTACGACAATTAGACTAGAATATTCATTGCATATGTTGAAGTGTTTTTTTCGTGTGGGTTCAAAATAGATGCCGTAATGAGCAGCGCCGAGAATATCTTATTCGTTGCTGTACATCGATACCTTATTTCACTGTGGGTTGGCTTGTTTGTGGGGTATTCAAGAGGTGCAATGAACAGCGTTGAGAATCGCCACCTCGCACGCGGAAGCGAGGGGCGCGCGTGCAGCATATCGGTACCTCCATACACTGCGCGCATTGTGGTGCAGTTTTTTTGCCGGTGTTCATTCTAGCGGCGCAATGAACAGTGCCACGGCGTTGAGTATGGCCGCGTCGCGCGGGAAGGTGGTTGCGAGAGGCGCGCGTGCTGCGAACACCTGCTGCTCGCGGCACTCGCTGCTGTACACCGGCACCTCCAGCCAGCCCTGGCTGCTAAGCGAGGCAGCCTTGCTCTGCAAAGGTAATTGATTGTGAATGGAATTGCGGATGAAGGTAAAGCGCGTCAGTTACAAAACATTGGGAAAAAAACCGCAACCGGACCTTATTAAGATGTGCAAGTAGAAAACGCGCTAGATTATTCCCATGGGTAGAAATGCGAATGATGAGGGCGCGTGCAGAAGTTTCGGAGAAGACCGCAACTGAATAGCTTCCTTTAAATCGTGTTGCTATCCCTTTCACACTTCATTAAAAAAAGGTTAAGATAGAAAAGGACAGGGTAGCTAAATAGTGGCGTAACTTTAAATCACATTTATGAATAACAGACCAAGGGATTGGACGGTGCAATAGTATCGTACAGCTCTAGTCCCGCCGTCAGTTACCTGCGGCTCGTAAGTGAGTAGCAGAGACGGCGCTTGCGCAGTGGGCGGCGCGTGCTGCGCGGCGGGCACGAGCGCGCCGCCGTCCCACGCGGCGCCGCACAGCAACAGGCCGCGCACCAGCACGCCACTAGCGGCTACAACATCGTAAAGATAAATATCGTAATAAAATATCAAAATCATGATGGTCAGAGTGAGAGAACCAAAGAACCGGGCTGTAATTAAAATCCTCCTGAAATTAATTGTCGACAGGTAGGACTAATCCTATCATGCGTTTCTGGGTGAAGGTAAATGCTACATCAGTAACTTCACCCAGAAAATGTTATTATAAATATACATGTAATTTGTCATTAACATATTATGGACTTGTGTCTGAAATAAAGATAAATACATTCATCCATTCAAAAATAAGTTTTTATTTTAAATTAAAAATAATAATAATAATTTAGCCAGCAAAATTTATATCACAACCAAGAACCGCGTTTCCACGTCACCCAATCAGCGGATGGTATTGCCAACGTTTCACCAATGTTAGGTATGGCGTTTTCAGCGTTTTTACTGATTCTTTTATATATTTCCTTTCCGTTAAAACCTGTATGTTTCAAAGCCTTATACATTCTTCGATATTGTACATCGCTCCAATAGGGTATTTGACAGGCATCGAAATACAAAATAGACAAATTCATCATCATCTGTGAAATCAAAATTGAAATTAGTTGAAAAATGAAGTAACTATAGGCAATTTGAAAAGCTGTGTTAGAAAGAGACAGAAACAGTACACGATTTATTGTGGCTGTGACGTCATACTGACATAGCGCCATACAAATTTCATACTAAAGAAGCGTTAGGCTAAAAAGAGATGGTGCATCCTCCCACCACTTAACCGCTTAATATCTTCGGTATTCTCTTCAGCAGGAATATAAGAGTTGATTGATGCAATAAATAAAAATTAGTCAAATACCCTATTGCAAATAACATCCATGTTTTTCTATTCTAACCATCCATGTCCACCCTACCTCCTTGTCCTGCTTGCGCGTCCCAGCGCGCGCACAGCACGAGTGACGTCACGGGGCAAGCGAGGCGCGCCGCAGTGCGCACGCGCAGCGCGCACACCACGCGCTCCACGCGCAGGAACGTGCGCAGGTCAACCTCTGCACGGAAATAATTGATATTGTAATAAAATACAGCAAACAACGGGAAACAATATAGTCACTGGTAATTAAACAATACAATATATCTACACATAATTGTAAATATAATTGTAAATAAATAAATATATAAAAAAATATTTCAGAGGTATGCCAATCCCCTAGGATGCGTTTTCTATTTTAGTGCCGATTTCGTGGTATCGAAAACTACGTTAAATCGTCGCTGAATAAAGCGTGAGGGATTTCAATATATTACAGTGATCTTACACAATCTAATAAATGAGTAATCGTAAGAATGTCGTTTATGCTTAGCTTTATACGTATGACAGCTACTAATTACTTGTAATACTTATTTTATGAATTATTATACTGAACATTACTCAGTGGGGTCATCGATTTCTCGTAAAAAAACTCAATGGCAAAAACACTCGCACATTTTATACAAACTGTTCCAAACTACAGCTATGGGGCACAAATATTTAGAGCGGGTGTTTAATATATTTATTGATACTATACCTGCGGGCATGTAGTCGTCTGTATCGGGGCAAGCGTCCAGGCGGCTGACGGCCGCGGCGGCGCGGAAGCAGAACTCCCTTATGTAGGCGTCGGGCGCGTCGGGGCCGGCCCACAGCACCTGCCACTCGTCCGGCACCTAAACACAATTTACTTAAGAAATAAATTTTCATTGATCCATCATTGCTATCCGGCTCCAACCAAGGACCAATAAATACCCATTATCCTCAATCCAATATATAGATGCAATCGTTGCTTATATTCAATGACCAAAATCTAAATATCGCAAGTTAATCGTAATTCGTACAACTAAACGACAAACAACTGAAAAATTCAACGAACGCTTTCAACTATGAGCATTTCCTGTAGATGCTCTAACTCTTGTGATTAACCGAGCCACAAATTCCATACAAAATTGTTTTATGTTGAGAAATAATACTATAAATGTACAGTTTTTTTTTACCGAGAGGAATTTATGAATCGTCTTAATATGTCTCTCTACGCGCAGTCTTGGACATGATGCCAAAATTATTAAAAAACAAAAAACCCGATATCATTACTTTGATTAAATTTTTCTAGCCTATGTCACTCCTACAATCAAGACGAATCTAACGATACCTCATATGTTAAAATCGACCAAGCCATTTAGGCTTGGTCACAATAGACCTTTGAGGTCGCAGTGACCCTTGGGCGTGTACCAACACCGTGATATCAAATAATAATAATAAAGCCGTTTAGGCTGTAAGGCGTGCCATAGAATTAGACATACATACATTGGAAAAACATAATCTTGCGCAGTCAGATAAAAAATTACCATATATCGCTAGCCTATTGAAGTGTCTCAAGCCAGTGATAGTATTGACCGTGAAGAGGGTACATTAGAATGACTTGTGTGCGTCGTCACCTTGTGCATGTGTTGTTGTCGTTGTTGCCTCGCGCGTTGAGCGAGAGCGGCGTGCAGCGCGCGCGCACAGCGGGCCGCGTCGCGCGCCTCGCCGCTGCACGCGCAACACCACCACCCGCGGGACGACTGGCATGACATTATATCATGTAGTAACAAATACAACAGAAATGACATGAAGCAAGGAACGCCCTGCGAAGTAAGCCATCTTCACATCGCAGACACCGTTATTGCATAGCAAATTTTTAGCGTCAGTGCCACTCATTTATTTTTTCCCTTGCTTGATTTTTATATGAAGTCGAACATTTGATTAATAAGTATTATAAATTATTTCAAAAACAAACAAAAAACGACTGCAAAGAACTTATCCCCTTTTGATAAATTTTATACCCTATGACACTCGTAATCAAGACGAATCTAACGGTACCTAATCCACCAAAATCCATCAAGCCGTTTAGGCTACAGGATGGCAGGAAGGAATGGACAAACATACATACACCCGAAAAACATTAACCTCCTTCTGGGGCAGTCGGGTAAAAAAACAGACGTCTCTTTCTGGCGTATGAGAGTGAAAGTGACAACAAGCGCGGAGACCTGTCCTCATACAAAGTACGTGAGGACTTGTACGCGAGGAATAAGTACCTAACTTAGTAGTTAGGGTATCTATTGGAACGCGGCGAAATATTATCCTTCATGTATGAACATCAGTAATTAACAGTGAAAACAACATTTAAAAAAAACATTTCACTATATAACTTTTATTTTGAAAAACTATTTTGGCATTCCGGTGTTAAACTTTGGCAATAACAATTCCGCCGTGTCCGTTTACAGACAGGTCTAAAAATTATTCCCTCTCCTACACCAAAGTTAACGTAATGAATATGTCTTCGGAAATATCGTCTTCGGTACCTATGTCACGAGCTAATCTCAGCGCACCTTAAACGATTATTCAGTTACCTTCTCGACATTGTAATCGCCTTTGATAAGAGGATTTCCTGACATGAGTTTCTTCCACATTCCTAACAGGGCTTTTAACGGAGCTCTACCGTCACTCTTCCTGTTCACACTGACGGTCGAGTTGAGTTCTGGAAAACATATTCATTCAATTTCTCTTAGGCATAGTAGTATGTACCTTGTATACTGATGAACGATACATAAAACATTAGTTCACCTCCCGTTAATAAAGAGATTAGATACTTAATTGCAGCGAATCTGATGTTTTCTAATTTAAATTTTTCAATTCTAAAAATACGGACTGCTTTTTCATTAACTAACTAGATCTCCTTTTTCCCGATCTATGTATCTACATACACATACAATAATAAAGTCGGGTGCATAAAAATTTCATCTACCGATCAAAACAGCCAAAATACTTAAATTTGCGTCTTCTCTACGATGGACGAGGGGTCTATCACTCACATACTTAAAAGGAGTACCCCAACTAACTATAATTTAACATTAACTCTAGGATGATAAAATAAACAAGTAAAAATATTTTAAAAAACAAAAACCGACTGAATTATTAGACAAAAATTTTTGCGCCTATGTCACTCCTACAATCAAGACGAATCTAACGACACATCATATGGTAAAATCCACCAAGTCGTTTAGGCTGCAGGACATACCAAAGAATTAGACATACATACATACTCACATACACTCGAAAAGCACAATTCTGGTAAAAGTCATGCCAGAAGACGTGATTATTATATCTTTACCTTTCAGCCCCACAATGATGTCGGTGGTTGCGTTTTTTTCCCAAGCGAGTCTGCAGTTGGCGGGCAAGCCGAGCAGCTGCGGCGAATCAATGTCCGGCAGCGCGTGGAATGCGGCAGTGTACGCCTGGGAAGAGGAAACGACTTATCAGTCACCAAATACGACAATACGGTACGGAGTTTGCATGGAATTAGTAAAACATGGTCCGATTTTCTGTGGAACATGGCTTTATTATCCGTAGAACATGGTTCGATTTTCTGTAGAACATGGTTCGAATTTATGTAATGAATGATGCAAATAAATCTAAAGTCCTCTAAACGGCAATGAGGTTCGACACCAAACTCACCATCATAGCCCACGTAGTGGCGAAAAGTGGGCAGCGGAAAGCCGTTTAGCTGCAATGAGGTTTTGATCGGCTCCAAAATGAATTTTATCAGCAAACGAATTGAAATAAGATTTGCTGATCACCCTTGATTATGATGCTGATCGTATTGCTGCTGGTTTATTTTTACGGCCGACAAAAACATATCGTGCTGTCAAAATATCTTTTGAGCCATTATTTTTGCTGACCGTATATTTAAAATAAATACCATTTAATTACATTCCTTATTTTATTACGTACACACGAAGATAGAGAACAGCAAACAGAAGGCCTCAATATGGTTGAGATTTTCCCAAAAACTACTGGACCGAATTTAATAATACTTATACAGTTACTATAGTACGTACGCGTTAAGAAAATAGTGAAAAAAAGAGCACGTCTATCCACGGTTGACAAATTAAATGACTTAGACAAATATTATATGATATGACTTAGAAGGAGAGTTCAATAAATAAAAAAATTCAACTTTCCTTCTTATGGCACATTTGTCTAAGTCATCTAATTTGTCAACCATGGATAGACGTGCTCTTTTTTTCACTATTTTCTTAACGCGTACGTACTATAGTTTTAACTTCTACCTATGTAACAGTGAAAGAATTTTTACAATCGGTCAAGTATTTTTTGAGATAATCTCAACCTTATAAACCCCCCTGTACACCTTTTTTCGAGCGTACCTGTAGTTGTTTAGTATACGGCAGTTGCAGATTGATCCCCCTCGGTGTCCACGCGTGCGCCAAGGCCTGTTCGCCGAGGCAGGCCGCGAGCAGCGCGGCGAGCAGCTGTCGGTCCGGCTCCGAGCACACGCGCGCGCCGTACAGCGCCAGGCAGAGCGCGCGCGCGCCCGCCGCGGACCCGGAGCGCAGCACGCTCCCGCACGCGGACACGTCGCCCCACTCCCACGCGTACCAACGGCTCCAACCTGCGGGGAAGGAAGGTAGTGTTTGTTGACAATCTAGGTTACAGAGTCAATAAGAGCCGTCCTTCTTCGTGAGTTTATGCCGTTTGTATGCAGAACGGGGTCTAGCGTTGGCCCTTAAGAAGTCATGTGATTAATAAATTGTCGTTAAATCATGCTTCTAACCGAATGTTCGAATTCTACTATTGTCCGATAGATGGCGTTGCGCACATTCCCTTAGTATGCATAAACGATAAAGAATTTTGGTGATCGGACTGTGGCCTGTGGTTGCTCAGTTGGTAAGAGCGTGTCACGGAATGACAAGGTCGCAGGTTCAAGTCTTGCCCACGGCTATTTTTCATCATTTTAATAATGTGATAAAAAAAGTTAACCTTGCGGTATGTATGCGCGCCTCTCCTGCAGCAGCGCGTGTAGGAGCGCGAGGCACGCGTGCATGCGCACGGCGCGCGCGTCCGCCTCGTACGCGCCCCACGCGGACAGCGTGCCAGTCACGTTGTGCTTCACGCCGGCGGGCGCCTGTACAACACACACAATACCGCATTTACCATGTATATATAGTAGAATTATAATAGCTATGTAATTTTCTTCTTAATTACTCTAAGCTTGTGATGGGAGCAGCTACTACTTTCAGTTCCAGCAACTCATTGGCCGATAGTTATAGACAGTTTTGAACACGACATCAGTGTGAGCTCTGTGAAAATTGTATGATGAATGACAGTTGTTAGACCGAACGCCACTCATTCTCAAAACTTTCTATGACTATCAGCCTTACTCCGCAGTCTCATGTTGCAGCCATTATACTGTGACTTATAAACTACTTGAAATATACGTTATTTTTTTTATCATTAACCGTTAATAAAGTCCTCGCAACTAATTCAAGCTGTCAAGCAGTCGTGGCCGAACCTGGCTAGGAACACTTACTACACCATAATCGTAGTGTCATTTGTAGTACGAATTTTTCATATTAATAAATCGTTTTTGGGACTTACTTCAAGAATCACGTTGACGCAAGCGTTTGATATCAGCGGTGGAATGTCCCGATCTTCAGACACAATCCATAAACGAAACTCGTCGTTGAAATCTTCAGCCTGAAAACAAGATTTAAATACTTAACGTCCACCAATGTTTGAAATTATGCTTTCATACACAATCCTTGCGTGTACCTATACTTTTACCTTTTTTACTTTGAACTTTTATAAAATGTTACTTTTGTTTATAAGTAATATATCACTGACAGTTTCATTATTCTTATTCGATAAATGTAATTTAATTATGTGTCCCAATGCATTTACTAAAGAATTATTTTATGTGGAAAATTATCTACAAGGTATTTTCTAAAATAAAGATTGATGTTTGCAAAGTCTACCCAATCTAAGTAAGATACATATTAGCGTAACGTTCTTACGGGTCTCTGAGTGAATCCTGCCAGGAATGCGTGCAGCTCGTGCGTGAATGGCGATGCGCCCACATTGAGTGCGAGCCAGCCGCCCTTGCGACTGGTCTCCACGGCCGCCTCCCAGGCGACGCGACCCTCCTCCACGCCAACCTACATAACAATATTTTAGAATTAAAACTACAGTGAACCATTACATACCTCAAATTATTATACGTACAGGATGTCCCATTAATCAACGTCAAGCCGAAAACAGGTGAAAGACCAAGGTGTCATCACCTTGTTCTTTCACCTGTTTTCCTAGTCATCAGAAAATTATATATAAAAAATCTTTATGTACTTCATTATAGGCATTTAACAAAAAATTAAGAAAACTGACACCATCTTCCAAGTAAGTACTACAATTATTTACTTTTCTTAAATACATTTTTGTGATGCAACCCTGAGTAACTCTTATGTAAATTACAGTCTAAAATTAAAACATAACTACTTTTTTTGTCCAACAATGCATTCAAAATTAATACATCACGCAACTTTGAATGTCTGTTATGAAAATCTTAATCTTTATACCGTATTCTTTGCTCTGCTGGTTTGATTACACGTAACGAGTTGAGTGGTCAGACGTGCTCTCGGCCGAGTGCTCGGCAGCTATTCACACATAACCGAGTGCTCGGCCTAGTAGAATAGCGAGACAGTCACTCGGACCCTAATCTTTTTACTAGACCGAGTGCCCAACTCTCTCGGCCTTTAACTGTCTCGCCACTGTAATCGTTACGTGTAATCAAGCCATAGTGTACTTGTGCGAGCGAGTGCGCGTGCGCCGCGAGCACGTCCGCTGCGTGCGCGCCCAGCAGTAGCACGGGCCGCGCGCCGCGCCCGCCGCACCGCGCCGCGCGAGGCACCGCGTCGCCCGCAGACACTACGCCAGTACCTGACACATAACAACACATTTCAAGGCAAATATTCATTGACGGACATTTTTTTCGGCAACCTCTGCAATTCAAAATAGTCTAGTTGTTAGGTCGATAAACATATACAGTTTTGATAACGATCTCATCGTGAGCTCGCATCGCTCGGTGATTTATTATTATTTATTTTCTTTACGACTGTAAAAATAAATAAAGAAAGGATTACTTTATGCCGATAGTCATAGACGAATAGTGAGTATTACTCGAAGTGAGCTCGGTCTTACGACTGTCAAAATTGTATGAAAACTCAAAATCCACTCATATTCAAAACTGTCTATGCCTTAAAACTCTGTCAAACAAATTGCTATGGAATGTGACGTTGTAGTTTGCTGTTTAGTTGCTAAATAAACTTTTATTCTATTGCTCGATCTCTGGCGCTGATAACAACTTTTTATTATATCCACCAAAGGGGAAACGCCATAATCATAGTGCTGTTTTATAGCCAGCTGAGATACCTACCAGTATCTAAGGCCGTTTTGAGCACGGGTGTAGAGTGAGTTGCGTTTATCACACCCAAATAATTGTCAAACGTTTATGGTACTTGACGTTTGTAAGAGCGAGCTCACGCTAAGCTTGCACTCAAAACTGTCTATGAATCTCGGTCTAAATATTGCGCCAACGATTTTTTCGCAATTTCCTGATACCAGCACATAATCCCCAATTAAAATACCGTTCAATATAAAGTTCAAATATGGGAATTCGGAAGCACTTATTCTGTTACACGAAATGTAAAACTGTTTACTCCATAATAACTCACCCAAAACCTGCTCTACAAACGCCACAATAGCTCTATACAAGCTATCCGGTCGCAGCACCGCTACCACAACTACGGTCTCAAATGCTCCCAGCTTCAGTCTACTGATAATGTTCACATCCCCCGAGTTGACGAACTCCTTCCACATCTCCTCGTTGCCTAGCGACAGGCGGTTGAACAAGTCTTCATTTGCGACCTGTGGAAAATTGTACTCGCATTTTTTATTTATTTTTGTTTATTGTGGTCTGCAGAGACTGGATGCAAAATGACGAGAATCGGGTTGAGTGGCGTGCTTTGGGAGAGGCCTACGTCCAGCAGTGGACTGATACGGGCTGATGATAATGATTTATTAGGTCTACTCAGTAGGTCTCGCAAATTGTAAGTATTCGATCCCGTTCTATAAAAAATAGGCAGCTAGATTAAGTTGATACTGATTGCCATGGTAAATCTAAATTACCTTTAACTGCACTAATCTCTTCAAAGACGGCTCTGATATCCAAGAGTATTTCATTTTCATTTCATTGACCTTAGTCTGGTCTTCAACGAGGTCGTAACTGCCGATGAATATTTGCCAAAGCTGCAAGATATAATAGTTTATAAAATTATTATATATAAACTAATATTCTTTATTGTATGTACACGGAACACTTTTACATAAGTGAGAAAGATAATGGATGTACATAGCCGTGCTTATCTCTTAGAAGAGATTTCTTCCAGCAAAGCCTAGTAATATAAAAAAGCATAAGGAAACATAAGTAAGTAGTAGACATACACGCTTACGTGCACAAAATCTAATATATTGAATGAGAATAGGTACCAATAAATAAATTAGGTACTAATAACTTCTAATAAATAATTATTAAACACATAATAAATAACATATCAACATAAATAATATTATCCTTACTTACATTAAATATATGTGTGTATAATTGTCGATCTAATTACCGGCTTCAACAATATAAGTGAGTGATATCCGTTTATGTATACAATAGTTTGTAATAATGCCGCGATGGCATTACTTTACAGTATTAATTTGTATGAGACCGTTTCAGACTGCGACCGCAAGTGCCGGTCGACCGGTCGCGCCAAATGCAGTCGCCGTCTGCTGTTACAGTCTACCGCGTGGATCGGAATCGCAGAGTTAGCGACTTAACCCGAGTAAAATTTATGGAGTTTTCTCGGGTTAAATACTTAACCCAGAGTTATCTCGATAGTGCAAGTAACCTAAGTGCCATAATATTATGTAGCTTACCTTATCAGGCACGATGTCATCGTAAACTTGCTTCAGTAGGTGCAACACGACGATATACTTATCCTTCTTATGCAAGCCAAGCAAGACTCTCTCTATGATCCGTTTAGTCAAATATTTGACAACTTCATCGGTTTTCATATTTTTCGCATCCTACAAACAATTTGTCAAGGTAAAGGAAATTGTTAATACCAGCGGCAGATGACACAAAGGTTGTTAGAGTTACTAAAGCTTATATTCATTCTCACAACATTTTAGCGCTATTTTATCATCCATCATCTTTAGATAAGTCTTTTAAGCTGACTGAAAATACGGAAGAAACTTTACTCGAAATATAACCAGATTCCAGAGATATTTCGTTTATTGCAACTTTTGCAAGTAAATACGTCGTGTAAATTTTAGCACTGACACACAAAAAAATTATTATTTTAAATTTTAAAACAATGTTTCACATTACTAATTTTCCCCTAACAGTCTAAAAGCTTGTGCTAAGGTTGGCCCGAGGTGGGGGATGCGAATCAAACCTGCGCCTCATGGCCCCAGTCTCACGCCCTTCATTGGTTATACTATGAAATATAGAAACGACTTGTCTTTGTGGTTTTATTGTAATGATGAATTTATATTGTCTTTTTTAACTTAACTCTATACATGTTTAACATTTTTATATTATTCCGCATTTTTATTTTAATGTACGTACAATTGACATGTATTTTTTAACAATAAATAATCTGTATCACTTTCGTTTTCATGATGACCATTAATTTAATTATTTACTCACCCCTCCTTTCCGAACCGCATCCACAAACACATCCAGTATAGTATCTACTGGTAGCGCCACCAGCGGCCGCTGCGCCGCCAAGCTCTTCACGGCCAATGCGAGCACGGCCGCGCGCGCCGCGCTCGGCTCGTACGCCTCGCAGCCCGCGCGCGTCGCCGCCTCCACCGCGCGCGCCGCCGCGAGCGCCTCGGATATCACCTGGCTAGTCGCTCGCGTCTTGTTGAGAGACGCGAGCAGATTCGCATCGTGCAGTATGTCGCTGTTTGTTGATAGGTCGCGGAGGAGATTCTCCTGTCAGAATGAAAATATTCCATTATTAGGAATAAACATACGCTGTTAGCCATAACTTATTCAACGGTTTAAGCCACGGCCTCCTTCTAACATAACTTTGTTTAACGAAGTGTCAAATGTGTGCAAATATTACATTTTGATTGAAGATTACTGACAGCTTCTACATATATATACGATAGACTCTACATGGTAACAATGTTGCCTGCATTGGTTTAAATAACTGTTACGCACACAAGGAACATTAAATTTAAAAAAGTTATCACATTTAAAAACAAAGATCAAATGTGGTAAAGAGGCAAAAAATTTGGTTTACAACTACCTATCAATTTGTTGTCGATTAAAAGGCGGAAGTTATTAACCTACTATAACACATATTCTTGGGACCTAACGTTACCCCGTACCTGTAATTCATATTGCTGTTTCCGTAACGTGGCCTTCTTCAGTTTCATCTCCTTTGACTTCTCGTTGACTTCAGGATTTTGTTGCTGGAGCGCGTAGTGGATCAACTGATCTAAAATATCAAGATATAGTCAGGAACTTGCACTTCAATTATACAGACTATTATCAAAGAACGAATGAGTTTGGAAGTGTCAGGATCGCGGCAGACCCCTATGGCAGACGCGCGTAAGTTTACGTATATGAAGAGCTGATTGCCTTCACTAGTTGGAGAGGGACCACTAGGGCCAGCGACGCATTGTATCAATCCTTCATGTATTAATTTTACGTCGCCAATATTGACCACCTAAGTGGCTCAATTCGAATCTAATATATGCCTTTGATCGTTGGAAATCTTCACCAATGACGTAGGTATATTACCTCTATTTAGAATTAAAACTATAGTGAGGCATTATTACAAATTATTCTAGTTCGTCGAGGTGCCAACGGCGATGCGGGCGTGTCGTGTTCACCTTGATAAAGACCGTCAAAATCGGTCGAAACTGTCGGTCTAATTGCCGGCTTCAACAATATAAGTGAGTGATATCCGTTTATATATGTATAATTAATTACCTATATTTAGTTAACCATTTAAAAATGTAACCTGTGAGTCCGTCGAGTCTCGCGGTAAAATGCAGTAGTGACAATCGTGCTGTGTAGTATGAGGGTAGTCGCGCCGGTAGGGTTGCGTCTCGCGTGTATAGCAGTAGCCGCGCGGCTTGTGGCGACGCGCTGCCAGTCGCAGAAACTGGCAGCCCTGACAGAAGGGGCGACCACACGTCGTGTACGCCGTCTACTTCCGTTATCACCAGTACGCGACCAAGTCTGTAATCAAAGACTCATATTTCTTTATTGCAAGTAAATTGTGTTTGCATTTTTTGAAGTCAGGTACATTTACACCATTTTGCAAGGAAAAGGTGCCAACGAAAAAAGTACAGAGGTAAAGGTATACTTTTGGGTCCGGCTAGTTAATATCTAAATTCAAAGCACTTGATCCATCTTCAGGTGTTCATAGCTACGATGTCATCAAGACCTGGAATAACGCTCATTTATATGATACCAGTTTCTTCCTATTTTAAACGAAACGGTGTGAAATCCAAAGTTAGCTCTTTAATGAACTGTTTGAACTGAAATGAACAGTGTACTTTGAACTGTTTGAACAGTTACTAAGACTAAAATTCATAAACAGGCTTGAGTGCGAGTTGAGTTTGAGCTCGGTTTTATAACTATCAGATTTCATACTTTGACAGACTTGCGCTACGCTTGCGCTCAAAACTGCCTAAGTGGAAGAATTTTGTTACAGTGTACTTTTAATGCGAGGTCCAGGATCTAATCTATATTAATTAATATTCGAAAAATAACAACATCATTTATACTGATTGCTTTTAACACTCAGGCGTATATGGCTCAATCCTTGTCTTAATTAATACAATAACCTGACAATAACAGAAACTTATAAAATAATAGACATAAAAACTAATTAAATACAATATAAACTCTAATAATAATAAAAACCTAGTGCACACATTATAATCACACAGACATACCAGCTCATTATCCTTGTCTTAATGATAATCGTCTAATATTTTTACAGAACTTACCTAACAGCATATTGGACGGCGGTTTGCAGTTTGTCGCTGTGCTGGGAAACGAAGTCGCACTGCACATCGGCGAGAGTGTTCTTGAGCCAGGCGATGGCGTCCCCGTCGGGGTCCACGATCAGCGGAGTGAATCCGCACTTCGGAGTTTCCAAGATCTGAAAGTTTCAATTTTTTATATTTTTATCAGGCTGCCGTAGTAAGGAGGGATGGAAGGTGGGACTAACGGTTTGATGGATTTTTATTCATGAAATATCGTTAGATATATTTTAATGGAACTTAAATATAATACAGGTTAAGTCCAATTTTTTTTGTACACTAACCTACATTAGCCCAAGCAAAGAATAATTTATATACCTCGCTCATTTAAAATTGAAAAATTTGACATATTTTATAGCGTTCCAGAGAGTTTCTTGTCCAATTTGCAAAATTACCAGCTTTATAAATATCCACGTATTGGTACCTACCTGATCAATCAAAATGGCATTTTTGATAGCAGACTTGTCCAAGGGCAGGCCATCCGCATCCCACTTCAGCTGTCTTTCAGTGGTGGACAGGAAGTTTATCACTGAGAAGGTGGTGTCCTCGAATCCGATCAGTGCACTCCACTTGATTATGTATTCCCTGGAATTAGACAATATGTATCAATAATTAAATTAGATAGATAGAACTTCATAATACTGGGGCTACACGGGCGAAGATTCATTTCGATTCGATTGATTCGCGATTGAACGAAATGTCGCGACGAAGCTAACCTTTGCCACTTACCGATAATTTGATCCTAGGAAAATACTATACGAATTGGTAGGGTAATAAATTACTATTTTGCACTTATATATGTTTTTACTTAGTTTAGGTTAAGATGGGATCCACATATTAGCCCATACACCATATGAATGCATCTAAAATATGAATAAGACAGACATTTTGTTTGTATACGCACCTTGCTTGGGGCTCAGTCACATCGGGAAGGTAAACAATGTAGGCGGAAGCTAACAGCGATCGCAGATACAGTTCCGAAATTTCCTTCGATATATTTTCGAGCTGAAATAAACTTGGTTCTGATCAAATGGTGTTTATACACTTAGTAATACTAAGTCGACTAATGTCTATTCGTTTATATTTAAAAAACATTAAAATCCATCCAATTTCTTCAATTCTGGAGGTCTGTATTATGTTCTAAATTTTAGAAGATATACAGACCTCCAGAATGTTCAGCCCATCAACGAACTTTTTTTTAAAACTTAATGGCCGTTAGTTATAAATATAGGTTAACCTCACTTCCCTTAATTATTATAATATTAATTGTGTAATAATAATAAATTACTGATATATGATATATTTATTCTCACATCCGCCTCCCACGCGTCGTACTCGTGGGCCAGCTGGTCTATGAGCGCGCGCGCCGCGTGTATGGTGCGCGTGGCGTTGGCCAGACTGAGCTCGATGGCGGCCGCGTCGCGCGTGTGCTGTCCCAGCTGGCCCTTTAGCGCAGACACGCGCTCGTCCACAGTCGCCAGACCGCTGGATAGAGCTTCTAACTGAGACTCGGCGTCTTGGAGGTTCCTGTGTGTTGGACATGGTAATAATGGTAGCGATTATGTAGTGTGTATTTCCTAACTATACACTAACTTTGACAGTTTTAAAAGTAGTGTCACCTTGTATGTTATTGTAGTGTCATTTTGTTTATTAGTTACTTACGTGGAGCCGACATACCCATCTATGGTATGTACGAACAGGGAGTGCAAGCGAGTGGCGATTTAGTTAAAGTTTAAGTAGGTTTGGTATGAAAGTTGGCTGACTATGTATGCGCGAACATTAACATCATAATAGATAAACACTTTATTGCACAAAGACACAGACCACTTACCCAATAGACATGAAACCGGTACATATTTGCAAGCGAAAAATACTGTCAACGACGAGCGCATAGAGACTAAGCGGGGGACAGGGGTGCCGTATTAAAGAGATGCGTCCATGTCGATAATATATCCAGGTTACACGTGTCGCGAAGCAATTTTGCGCTCATGTGCGGACAGACACAGGCGCCCTCCTGTTACAGGTCTATGGGGTAAGTGGTCTGTGCACAAAGAAAAAGCAGAAGTGAAACAATTTGTACAATGTGGCCTTATCTCTCAGAGCTATTTCTTCCAGGCAACCCAATGGCAGAGAGGTATTGGTGGAGTGGGCATCACTAACTTGGTCAATGCTCGTTGTTGCGCCTGCAGCGGCTGCACTCTTGCGAGCGCGGCCGCGTACGCCAGGTTGGCGCGCACCCACGCGGCCAGCGGCGCGCACGCGGCACTCGCGCGCTTCGCCGTCGCCTGCTCGAAGGACGCGCCGCGTCGCTCCAACAGCTTCTGCACGGATTGCACCGCGTCCGCTGTAATCTGACTCGCGTCCAGGCATCTATGCACGAAAGGAGTAAATCAAACACAGTCAAATATAAAAGTCGCATTTCTTTTCAAAGTAAGGCGTCATAATCAGTCTATTCATATTACCCCACTTGTTGGGCTCAGACCTTCCCTTACATCGAGGGAGTCGGGGTCATAATCCACCACGCGGGCCCAGTGCGGATTAGCGGATTTCACATGCCTTAGAAAAAAAACCTCTTCTTCTACGGCATGCAGGTTTCATCACGATGTTTTCCTTCACCGTTTTGAGAGCACTCGGTAAATGTACGTAAGTTTTCTGTCGAAAAAACCGAGGATAACTCATTGGTACATGGCTGCCCTGGCTGGGAATCGAACCTGGGACCTTTGTATTGCAAGTCCATTGACCCAACCACTGAGCCACCGAGCACTAGGCGACTATTGTCACCGTGACCCTATTATGAGATGCACATCATACATTTAATAGAACACAGTAACTATGACAGTAGCATATATACGGAACCATGTAAATAGCCTATAGTATATAGCTATTAAGTACATAGTATATAGCTGTAAGTTAGGTACCTGAACAAAATAAATAAAAAAGGCATCGTAACAAAAGTATTATATCTAGGCCGCGCTCCGAGCGAAGAGTATACATCACAGCAGATCAAATGTAACACTTTGGACCGTGCTTATTTATCTGCGTCGTAAGAGTTGAAATCGTACTGCAAGTGTTACCATTGATCTGCTGTTGACCGTACAAGGAAATAATAAGTATTAATGCTACTGTGATCGTTATTTCGATGAAGTTGCTAAATCTTATTAGCGGTTTTCTCTGGAAATCGATTTACAAAATTATGCACGACCGATACATAGTAGCTGTAAATAATAAAGTATTATTGGATTAGATCACACTAACCTAATGTCTTCCTTGACGCCCCGCTTAGAAAGGAAGTTCTTCATGGAGTGCCACGACGTGTCCGCAATGCCCATGAGTCGCAGTACGCCCTCCAATATGTCGCGCACAACATCCGGTGGAGCCCGTAGGGAACGCACCTGAACAATTTGATTCATTTCTAAATTGTACAATTGCTGAGACGTCACAAAAATATCATCATTATTCAGTTTTAAGCATATAGTCACGAGTCGCGGCTACGTACAAAATATTGGTGCGTAGGTAATGGAACTGTACAGTCGACAAACAATTTGGACTTGGTACCGTTCTTATTGTCTGGGTCATAAATCGTACTGCAAGTGTGACCATTGATCTGCCGTCGACGCTGTACTAGTACTCGGATAACTAGCAGAGGGCACCAACCTCGCTAAGGGATTCCGAGCGGATGTCGCCGACGGCTGCACGAGCGGCAGCTATAACTGGCTCCACTGATGCTAATTCGGCTTCAATTTCTTTCTTCCTGCAAACAGGTTTTAAATTATCATTTTCTCTTAACGCTCAATATCCGCGCCAGTTTCTGAATTCATAATGAGGTATTTTTGTATGTATGAAAATTTAATGAACCCCGACTCAACGCAAAGTTTCATGTGTAATGTATGTCTGCGTTATCGTAGCTCCAGAACGGATGATGCGATTTGAAAGCGGATTTTAGGGTTTTGTAAGTGGTGTTGGCGAGAAGGTAAACATAAAGGATCCAGGGTCTGATGATGACGATTGGAAAGATAGCTTCGAGATTTTACGCTTTTGTTAGATAAAAAAGTTATTTATTTTTTATTTAAAACGTCGTAAAATAAGTTGTTCAGTTATCGATAGGTACTCCTCCCTTCGGTTTGCTATAATACTATTTTTTTACATTTTGTATATTTACCTGATTTGCAGCTTCGCATTTTCGACCTCGATGCTCTTCTTCAATGCGTGCATCTCCTCCTTCCTGTCAGTGGTGGCGCGCACGGTGGCGCCGATCTGGTCGAGCGCCTGGTTGGCCTTCGCCTGCTTGTCCGACAGCGCAGTCTGCTGCTGAGACGCCTCCGTCTGCAGGGTCGCCACCTCGCTGCGTGCGCGACGCAACGCTTCGACACCGGCCTATGCATACCACTAACGCTTAGGCAGTGCCTTGGGCCATGGTTTAAAGATATACAAAATGGATGGGTCATAAACGGACAAATTAAACCGATGCCCAAATCAAGTGTCTTATTTTGTAAACAAAAACTACCCTACCCTACTAACATTTTAAGCTATTCTGTGATTATTGCATAGATTTTAACATTATTAGTTCGGAATACTTTATTTTCACAATGATGAACAGGTTCGATCAATCAGTTCATTCAGTGTTACATCACAACCAGTAATTAGACGATCATATTTATTTACAAAATGAGACACTTGCTTTGGGCTGCGGTATACAATATCGTTTAGTTTTTACTTTGGCTACGAGCCTAGTTGTACGATGCATCAATCAGAGGAAACACGTTGGTAACTTTTTTAATTTCGTAAGTTAGTAAATTATTATTGTCACAGAATGCAGCGCTTCTGCCAAAATAATCAATGAATTCGGTGTTATAATGTTCATGTAGGTAGAGTAATATTGTGTTCGGTTTAGTATGTTCTCAATATCATTTGTTTGTGACGGGCTGATGTAACGTTTTTTATGGGCAAAGTAATATAATAACGCAAAAACCACATGCCATTTCTCGTAACTTCCGACGCCTGTTTGGTTATGTGAGTAATATTATAAAATTGTGTAATATTAGAAAATTTTACTTACATTTTGTCTATCAAATATTTTGGATATTTGACCACGTCGAGCAGAGATTGAAACGGTTGTGAACTATTATCTCATCGATATTTATATTCGTGCTTACGACCTTAATCTAACTCAATAGGTTTGGTCACTAAACCACATGAGGAGACGAAGAAGAATCGATATTTATCAACATACCGACAACATGTTCTGCCGCTGCACCAGCGCCGATTTCTTCCTATTGACGAGGTGGTAGTAAGTCTTCACGAAGCTGACGTATCGGCACGGCGCGCGCATCCATTCCGCGTCCACGCTGTTATGGATACTGACGAATCCTTCTATTGGGATGGCTTCGTGCTGACCTTTTGTGGAATCCGCTACGTTTTCTTTTATCAATCTGAAGAGTTGGTTTAGATATTTACTAAAGATTTTATTCAAAGAACCTATTTACAGTAGTACTGTGCTTTCTATAGATGTAATGTTGATTGGAAAGTGCGGCTTGCAATTGGTGTTCATAATACTCATGTCGTACGTACATGAGATGACGATTAAATGACATTGCCACATTTCAATGGAGCTTTGCCCCACCTACAAAACTACGTGACCATTTAAGCTGTACCTATGATTTTGTTGGGGACATATTACAGGTTTCATATTGCATAATCATAATCAGTATCATTTTCTACTACTCTCGCAACTGCTATAGAAGAATAACAAAAACAATGAATAATTCGCTTCGATTTCTTACTATATTCTGAATTCTTAATTAGGCTGTTTTTTTCGACTCGCTAGATGTACAAGACTTTGTTTTAAACCAATAATTTTAATAAAAAACGGAGATATTTTTACATTTATTCACACATCTTGCGGTTGATGGTGGGGCAGAATCTGGCATTGGCATTTCGTAACGAGTTTTTTTTACATATATTCGTATACCTACCTAATACCGAATTGCGGTACTTCGATTATGTTGCAAGAATGGAGAGAACGATAAAGTTGAGGGGTATATAGAGACCAGGTAAAAGTCCAGCCTGATGGACTGATATCTAACGAGGCTGCGAGAAACCCACAGTCTTAAGGATCGAGTCCCTATACGTCGTTTTACAAATGACAAGAGTCTTTTGCGGCGGATTACGATCCTTAGCATTTACGATTATGAAGGATGACTGATGAATACTGTTTCCAATGTAAATACATAAACATAAATATTATAAACTAGTTTCTAAGAAACGTGCGAATACTGTACCTGCGTCAAGCTGCCAGTGCGAGTGCAACGAACAACAAGTGCATATAATCCGCCGTGGCCGGTACCTCTGTACGATCAGCGGCGGCATCTGGCGCAGCGTCTCAGCAGACCACTGCTCCAGCCACACCAGGTGCGCCTGGCTGGACAGCAGCGGATACTGCTCCATCAGCTCGGACAGATTATCTTGGTCCTTGTCCAGGCATATCACTATTCCCAAGTTGTGTTTTATATCTGTAATATGGAGTGACAAATGTGATAGAAAATGCGAGTTGGGAAGGCCACAGATGCAGTGGCAAGATGATATTAAGAGAAAGACGGGAAGGAAATGAAACCCTCATCATGGAGACCATGATTGACTTTAGTCATCTAATTTTGCAATTTATTTAATAGCCTGTACCTGCAATGTCCCACTGCTGGGCAAAGGCCTCCCCCCAACCCTTCCACTTTTGCAATATGGACAAATAAAGATCAACAAATGTATTGAATAATGTTATAATAATAATAATCGTTTATTTCAGGCACTAAGTCCCATATAAAATAAAAGTACAATAATTAAATTAAAATTAAATGTTGCTTAAAACTACTATGAATGAAATATGAATAAATTAGCATGTTATGCTTGCATGGTATGGTATGCTTGATGGCCGTACCGAAACTCGGCTAAAAATAATATAATTAGGCATTTGAAAATCATATAGTAAGAAGTGAGGTGTTTTACTAATTCTATACAAACTTGCATACGTTTTCCCACAAAATGATAAAATCCTTAATCGTCATCTCCGGAGGTAATTCGAATATCGAGAAACTAATTTCATATCCTCAACACGATCAAGTCAGTTTACTTAGGCAACAAAATATTGTAGTCAAATGCCCTGAAAACAGATTACTTACTGATACTTGAAGCAACATTACTCACTATAAAGGGTTTGTTGCGTCTGTTGCTCCACAGGTGCTGTTTGCAAGCGGTGTGCCTCCACAGACGCCAGCACGGACGCGGTAGCCGCCGTCTCACCGATCACCATCAGCGTGAGAGTGCCCTCGCCTGCCGACGCCAGTGCCTGAGATGTTATCAGGGTAAGTCAGTACCTAGATCATTATGTCGTCAATTACCAACCGCTCCATCATGGGAACGTTATAGCAAGTTTTAGGTATTGAAATGTAGAAGTCTGCGTATCCTAGCTGAATTTCAGTAGCTTGAGTTTTTGAACTGAAGGTAATTTAGTTACCTACATAAATTCATTATAACAGATAAACTGAAGTATATTGGGAAAATCCCTCGCCCCTGTGTCTGACCACAAATCATGCTGTAATCCATATGTTTGGGATGTAACGCTTGATTTTCTGTACGTGCCTATTTGCTTTGTAATGGTGGCACTTCACTTGGCTAACTGTAGCTTGTTTGCCGACTGGACGCATAAATAAATTATGGAAATATGTAAAAAAGATGAACTGTTATAAGTATGTACTCAAAGTAGCCATATCTTTTACAAGAATCGAATTAGACGGACCACCTATAGGTAAGCAATCACATTTGCCTTGAGACCCCTTGCGTCACCGAAATCGTAGCTGATAGCTATATTGAAGAACTCTATTAATGTTCCTCTTGACGCACCCCATATCTTAGCACTGTGGAAAGACCTCGGTTACTTACATTCTTGAACTGGTTATGGAATTGTTGCGTGTGGTTTGCGAGGAACAGTGCAGCGGGCAGTGCTGCGGCCGCCAGGCGCGCGGCCGCGCGGCGCCCCACGCCCGCGCTGCCCACACACACCGCCAAACCGCCGTTACTCTGCAAGCAATCGCGCATTGTAATAGTCAAAATAACAAACACAATACATATCAATATTTATGACGCATAGTCATGTCGCGACGCAGTGCAATTTCTTTGGTACAGCGGGGGGTACACGTAACTGAAAAACCACAACAAAACGACGAACACTAATTTAATTGCTATCGTAGTTATTTTCAATGCTCCTAGTTTGATAAAACTTGATGATTTATTTACATATATACCTAACCTATATAAGGAGAATCAGCCTCATAGAGACATGCAATAATGTACATCGTCTATTGTCAAAATGAAAACGATTACGAATATGATGGAATTTCGCGGTCGATATACCATCGTCAGTTTCTGTTTTACTGTAACATAGGTCATGTTACGGACTTACCGCGCGTGCGATAGCTGGACACAAAACGGCTAGTTCCGTGCATACTTCTGCACCAGTTTCACCGAACACGTTGTATTCATGCTCGGTCACTGGAAAATAAACAAATAATTATGATTTAGGAAAACCGTTTGAACTAAAGCAGAGATTTTTTCCGGTACTAAGGTCCTCAATTAAGGAAATATTTTATGTTAGTCCAAATTAATTGTTGGTCTGACAAGCCGTTCAACTTCGATTCAATAATAAATAACTATAATATTACTAACCTTCATTGATCTTATGGCAATTCATTTCTCGAATTCCTAGCAGCTGTAACAGGTATTTGAGAAATGAATTGCCATCAGAGTAATTGTGCAATAACGCCTTTTTAGACCCGCGGGACAGAGATCGGTGTAGGAGGAAAAGGGGAGACCTTTATCCAGCAGTAAGATGATTTATAGGTCATTATTCATTAAATAACCACATGGAGTAGCCACTTACAACACTGATTGATAAACTTCTGCGTGGTCTGGTACCAGAGCCCATGATCAATCATATCCACGTACACGCCATCTGCTTTCAGTTTGGTTGCAAAGTACATCACATCGCTGCAGTTGGTTTTCAGGTGATTTCTCGACATTGCAGTGAAGTGAGCCCTCTCATCCTCCGAGACAAGGCGATCTCGGAATGTCATGTTCGCTTCGGCGTTGAGAGCCTGTAGATATATATTATAGATTGTTAGTATATTGACGTCTCGGAGTGTTTCTAAGATCGAAATAAATAAGTAAGACTCGCATGTATGTTCCGCACCACTTTGGTGAATTGCATTTCGTGTATGAAATTCTAACTTTTCATTTCACAATAAGGTATACCAATCACAAAGGAAATTAGACTTCAAACAAACACCCAAAAAACTACGACTAGCCTCTAAGACTCTTGAAACTCGTAAGATGTGCCTAACAGTACTAGAGTATACTTCGCAACAGGGAACAGGTCTTTGATTCGAGTCAGTCATAAAATTAAAGGAAATGAAGAAAATCTATCACCTTGCACTGTTCTAGTGTAATGATTGTAACCAAAGATTTATCCTTATTTTCTAAACTCCCATATAACACAGAAATGGCACAAATTAAGAAAATAATTATACATTTGGCTCTAACTAGGATTCCTTAAACTATGGGTCCAGACTTCCAGAGGCATTAATGCATATGTAACTTCACGCAACTTACCATGGCCAGATCTGTAGCATTACAAGGCGAGTACCATTTGACATTCTCACAACACCGTCTCAGATGTGAAGCATTCCATTTGTAATGAGGTTCAGAAAAAAACGTTTCCGTGACCTGGGACAACAAAAAATTACGTACCTACATTATTTTTGAGATTTATTTTAAAGATAATGTAAATCTTCCGCGGCAGGTGAAACAATAGAGTACACGAGGCGAGATTATGATGGCGCAATACTCGATTACAAGATTTATTACTCCGTCTGCTGCGAAGACGAATATACCGAACGTAATCCTATTATAACATATTATGTGTTGTAATACCTCTATGGTGATTACTTTGTATATGGAAATGACTTGATTTTTAACTTTTAATATTAATTTTACAACATTATGATTTTATGGCGTACCTCTTTGAATAGAGATAAAATTCTTCCAGCCAAATCGGAAATATCCTTCTGTTGTATAGTTTTGTCTACGCTCTGTTTCAAGGAATGTCTTGCAAGTTCTAGCAGCTCGTCGTCATCAGGCTCCCTGAAAGCATTACATCGTCATCAATCAACATCGATATTACTATACACGATGAACTACGTTTATGGCTAATAGCGTTGGGGATTGCGCATTTTTTAAACATTTCCATCCCATCTTGATCGCTCACTGATTAATTTCCTGTCAAATACAGAATCATATCTCTTTATTGCAAGTACGTTTCATACGATTTTGCACGTAAACATTTTTTTTTGAATTTACATTTATACCACTTTGTAAGGAAAGGTGCCAACGCTGAGGAGAAAAAGAGCAGAGCGCAGTACATCTTTTAAATAATATCATTTTTTTAATAAGTAGATAACTACATAATTCTTATTATGAACAATTTAAACTTAGTCAATCATGCGGAACTAGCGATCACAACATGCATTTCCATCGTTTAAATAATCATATATTCTCTAATATGCCTTCCCAATCCACTTACTGCAAAGAAATGATGCCTAGTGCGGCGGCCAAGCGCGGCGACATGGTGGAGATGCCGCTCGCTGTGGCGATCACGCGCACGCGCACCACGCTGCACCATTGCATGCCGCCTTCTTCGTCACTGCCGCGCACCCAGAATCCGTTTTCTTGAATCAACTAGAATAGGGGTTTGACTAAGTTTTTTATTGCATTAATCAACTCGCATAGATATACTGAAGAGAAATCTAAAATCCGGTTTTCAATATCTCAATATAAGAGATACAAACACATGTCGTGGGGGGACGCTCCATTTCCTTTTAGCAAAATGGTCTTTAGTATGTAGTTTGTATGGCACCACTTGTCTGTGACATCACAGCCACAATACAATGTGTGTTTCTGACTTTTTCTAACCCAGCTTTTCTAATGACTGTAATTTATTTTTCCGAATATCATTTTTTTTACCCGACTGCTTTTCAAGGTTAATTATCAATTTATATCTATTTTGTAATGATAATGAAAAACATTTAATTTTCGATACTTGTCAAATACCCTATTACAATAGTCCAGTAACAACTTTATTGAGACTACGGCTTGGTTGATAGTTGAACGGTTGCATGTAACAGCAGAGGTATCTCTGCATTATGTTTAACTAAATAATATAAATACGAACTGTTACCTGCAAAAGGAAGGAATGCACGGGGCTGGATCCCCAGGCATCGACTCTGGCCCTGTGAAGTGCTCGAGCCAATATGGTAACACTCGCGTTACCAGCACGAGAGTTGCGTCCGCCGGAGCGCACAGCGTTGTTCTGCGAAACAGGATATTATATTTGAATGCATTATACAAGTTCGAATCGATCTACTGCTGCTTGTTCGAAAACACGATATAGCGAATATTTTACGTTATTATACAAAACCGAATGAGGCCTTGTTCGATTAACGTTGATTCGTAAGCATGATTTCCGAATAAATTTTTATGCAATAAAAATGTAACTTAATTGACACAGGTTAGACTTACTCTCTTTAGTTCAGCGATTATATCAGATGGCTCCAAGATCGGTGTGCAATCTATTGTAATTAACGACGAGTTTGACTCTTTCAGTACATATTCAGCTATCAAACTGCAATAACACAAACATTATAACATTAATTTTATAACTTTCCGCAACTCAAAAATATTAATTTTTAAATCGTTATTATGCAAAGATTTCATTTGAGCCTGTTGGGCGGCAACATCACTTAATTTTTTTTTAAATTGCAGGTGTACTATAAACATCTTGAATCTAATTTACTAACTTCTTCGCACACGCTTCCGGTCCCACAATAAGTAGATGTGCGTCATCGCATGCTGCGTACGCGCGTATGACGGGCTCGCACGAGGACAGACGAGGCGACATGTACAGCGAATCTGACACCCAGTCGCCCACAGCCAAGGGGGGAGCCAGCGGTGGCCCCAATATGTCTGACATCTGTAAAGGTCATGCAAGCTTTCAGTCTTCGTCGAAGTACTTAATTCTAACGTGAGGAAAATCATGACTTTGAAACTGTAAGTTGTACATGTTGCATGTAACATGCGAATGTTGAGTCACTTGCGCATATTATATGCATCGTGTAAGCGACCATGAAAGAAATGTCGCGGGCCCAGAGACTCGCGCATGTAACTCGTGATTATTTCGAAACAGGTGAGTTGCTGATTAACTTTTGGACTAAAATATTACGATTGTCAAATATAATATTGAATAGCAAGATGGGCGAAACCCATGAATTCGCCTAAGGTCGAGATTAGCTACAAATAACTAATGGACGAATTACAAAAAAAAAATACTGTGTGATAGTAAATAAAGACTAAGTTACACATTCTTGAACTCATTTTCGTCATGTAGATGTAATGATTAAACCGAGAGATTACTCGTAAGACCATCCTGGGACTTTTGACAATGAAACTCTTACCATAATAAGCAATTATGCCATACCTCCTCCTGGAAACTATAGACTGCACTGTCCTTGAGTAGTCCCGCCACACTGCGCTGCAGAGCCAAGTAGACCAGCTCCTCTGGAGTCGAGTGAATCACTGTCACTCCGATGGTTTGAGCTACGTATTCGAACTGAGTCAGTATTTGTTTCACCTGTAACCAGAGTGGTGATTATTATTTTATAATCCAGTGAAGCTCACTAGAACTATAAATCTGGAATACTTGACCAATTGTAACAATTATTTCACTAGTAGATAGTATATGTCATTCTGATACTATAGGATGTTTTACTATTAGGTCTATGTGATATGAAAGGATATAATCTGTCTAATATGAAAAGCTTAAATTATCTATCTATATAATATATGTATTGAGAAAATGACCAACCGACGAGCATGCATGATGAGATTGATTGTGGAGGAACAAAGAGTAGTGTGCCAGGACCTAAGCAGATGGAGGTCAATCGCCTGTCCCTACCCCTACGGGAAACAGGCGTGAATTTATGTATTGAGAAAATGAATGATAAGTACATATATGACTTGTGAGTGTTAATTTTCTAGTAAGATTTTCGACATAAGATCTTTTGTGTGGTTTCAATATTTAAATCACGAATAAGTGGTACAGGCGGGCAGTATTGTCGACCCAAAATTTAATACAAACCATAGAAATGGTGTACAGTTTGAGGACGAGATCCGATCTGTGAGCAGCGAGCCACTGCATGCACTTCTTGATCACTTTCTGAAGCAGAGGCAGCGCCATTTTGGCCATTTCGTTTTCAAACTCAGTCTTTAACAGCCAATTCTCCAACACTTCTTGGGCACAGGTGCTGTCATCACTGGAAATTATTTTAATTAAATACAATATACAAATCTAAAGCAATCCATAAAAATATCGTAAAAAAATCGAATAACTAAGTAATCATCACAATTTATGGCCGCACTGTTGGGGCACATACCCTTGCCTTATATCGAAGGAGGGTTTCGAAATATGTAGTTATCTCCCATTTCGTCATAGTCAAAAATTGTAGTTTCCATAAAATACATAACAAAAACCGACCGCTTTTGGCATAAAATGTAATACATGTCAGTCCAACCATGAAGACGAATCAATCTTAATTTACAACAAAATCCATCTCACAGTTAAGGCGATTAGGAGGTCACAAAGGAACCGATATGTACATGTACACCCGAAAACATAACCCTCTTCCTTCCGACAGTCGGGTAGCAATGTGACTATGACATACTCAAATAATTTAACAGTATACTAACCTTAATAATATGATCCCCATACGAGATACAGTGGCCGGCGAGGCGTGCTCCAAGCTATGAGTCTCGAATATGAAGTTGACGTTGGCGCCGAACTGTATCCTCCAGCCCGAGGGCAGGGTCAGCAGCCGATTGTCGTCGAGCACCGAGTTAAGAGCTTCGATCCACTCGGGGTCGATGTCACCGTCGCAAACTACCCATGACCACACATCTGAAATATTGTTTCACTTGTTCAAACTGCACTCAATGGTAGAAACAATTGACAATATTGAAAACTATAGTGTGACCGCAATCGCTGTAACGCGCCTTGGGTGGTGATAGACGGACGGGGGGAAGGACTCGAGTGAAGGAAGCGAGAGAAGGGAGAGAGAGAGTAACGACGACATTTCGTCGTCGCTCTCTCTCGCACTCAGAGTGAAGCGGGCTACCACCCATTACCACCTCGCCGCGCAGCTACCTATGGCACGGTACAGCACTTAAACTATACGCAGAGTCTTCTAGTGTTATGAAGATTTTTAGCATCGGAAGCGTTCAATACTAAGCCAATAAAACAATCAGTTCTCACAAAGCTCAAGTACTCCACAACGTTTGACACCCTCAGATAGATGATGAATTGTCGGTTATAGACATTTTACACATGTGAGATGAACCCATCCAGATGAATGGATGATCTACGCAAGGGAATTGGCAGGGACTGGATGCAAAAGACCGTGAATTCAGTTTAGAGATGCTTTGGTAGAAGCCTTATCCAGCAGTGCGCTGATACGGGCTGATGATGATGACATTTTACACTCATACCCATAATGGTGATCGGCTGTTTATCTATTCTCAGCTTTTCAATATTTATAAAAACTCAACGTCTGTCTGTCCACCCATATATGCCGTTATAACTCAAGAATTTGTTTTAGTAAGGTGTAATTATTACTAAAAGCAGAAACTGTCTTACCCGTAGGCTGATTAGATATCTCCAAAGCGGTGGCGGATATAACCCCATCAGTCCACTGTCTGGTGTCATGATCAATATGTC
Organism: Tachystola acroxantha; assembly: GCA_963506565.1. NCBI lineage: Eukaryota > Metazoa > Arthropoda > Insecta > Lepidoptera > Oecophoridae > Tachystola > Tachystola acroxantha. The sequence continues at coordinate 9,830,458 of OY735874.1, forward strand.
CCAACAGCCAATTACGACTCATCGCTTTCGGGCATATAATGTACTCCACTATGGTCTTCCCTCGTTGTGTGAGCGCTTGCTTCAAGAGCCGCCTGATGGTGGTCTTACCGCACCCCGGCGGACCAACAATGACAACACCCATTCTCTGTTGGAGTTGCTCATAAAGTTCTACGCATTTTTGAACCTGTAACCATAATCGTGCTGTAATTATTTCAAAAAACAAAACAAAACAAAAAAAACCTGCCTACAATCAAGGCGAATTTAACGACACCTCATATATTAAAATCCAGCAAGTCGTTTAGGCTGCAGGGCGGGCCAAAGAATTAAACAAATAAACTTACATACATACACTCGAAAAACATAACCCTCCTTCTTGCGCAGTCGGGTATAAATAAGGCTAAAACATTCGTGATTTGTGTACCGCTCAAAGAGACCTTCTGATTCCGCTAAGATATTTGGGACGAACGCAGTCGAACCGTTTAGTAATCAGTATAAGCTGGCCTAGTCAGCAAGTCGAAGTTAACCGAAATCGGGTTAGCTTATACTGGTTAGTAACGATTCGACTCCGTTCGATTGAAATATGTTAGCGGAAATTAACTAAAATTACACATGTTTTTGTACTCGCTAGCGAGTAAGCTTACGATCTCATTTTCGTTTCTGGTTTACGTATTTGTACGAAGTGGATTGGCCTGATAAATTACCTGAAGTTTATTATGTATGAGGCCAAGAGTACCGATGGAAGCTTCAAGAGCTGGAATCATCGGGTCTGCAGTGGATACCTCTTCCGGGACGTTAGCGAATACCATGGACAATATGTTTTCAAATCTGTAACGAATAGTAACATATCCTTTGATTTGTAAAGGCAGTCGTCGTTAGAAATGCACAATTACAATGTGTCGGAGCGCCATTTGAACGGCTGAATGAGCCCAGTAATTAAGCCTGGTGGTTACATTGCTCAAGTTCGTCAAGCTAATCCCGTAGCACCCACTAAGTCGAATCCTAAACCTAAACTCATCTGTCACTATCGTTCATATGCTACACCGCGTAAGAGCGAGCAGGATGCGACTAATACTAGCGTAGGTACACACTCTGGAAATATCTTAATTTCTAATTGGTTTTCCTTAGTGGTTTTTTTTTTTTGGGTACACTAAATAAAGTACCTATATGTAAGTACTTAGGTTGTTTGGTTAATGATTTAAAACAATGTGGTACGTACGTATGATGTAAGGATATAAGTGTTTAAACAGTATTTTGAATACAGTTTAATACACTATTGCTATTATTCATAAACCTAGTTAAACGTCACTTCCCTTAAATCGTGTTGCTATCCCTTTCACACTACATAAAAAAAGGTTAAGATAGAAAGGGACAGGGGCCTAAACGGTGGCGTAACTTTAAATCACGTTTATGAATACGCGCCTATAGGATGTAGTAATTTCTTGAGGTCATTTGGTATTTCAAGTGTATAACTTTACCTATCAGCATCATGTCTGGTCAGTTTGGAGACGCTGTTAAGGCGCAACGCGCGACGTAGGGCGTTCTTTGCGTCTGAAGCGTCCCCGCGGCCGCCCAGCGCGGCGCCGCAACTACCCACTGTGGCCTTCAGAGCACGCAGGCCCCAGTCGTAGTGACGTTGGCCGCTCAGTAATGTACTGTGTAAAAAACGTATTAATATTAAAGATTTTGAATGACGTAACGTTCCAAGAACAAAATAAAAATAAAATGTATCCTGTCTAATTCCCGAGACGAATCTAACGACACTTTAAACATTAGAAATATCCATTCCTAACCCAAGCACAGAATATATAATAGTACAAGTACAGAAGAGTCTCTCCTAAAAACCGTTAAAATAAATCGCGAGTCTCGCAGCGACGCAATAAAGTACAATTCAGCTCGCGCAGCGCGAAGTGCCTACAATTATATTCACCTACAACGTGCGTCTCTTTCTATCGGGTAGCTCTTTACTCTTCTGACACGATTAGGGCTGCCGGCTTGTGAAAGATAAATAATCTGAATATTTAATGAACATATATTATTATACCACTCTATTATTCTACTTTTGTAAACAAACTGATATTTCAAATATACCTACGGTATTAGATCACAAAAGAGACTGTATTTCATGACTTCGATGTTCATTACAGCGCATATTACCAAAGCGAAAGTTTGTGACCGCGACGTACGTTACAGCGAAAGTATACGATTGCGATGTACTGGACTTCGAAAGTTTATAATCGCGATGTACGGTACAGCGAAAGTATGCGATTTCGATGTACTGGACTTCGAAAGTTTGTAATCGCGATGTACTTTACTGCGATAGATGCGTCTATATGAAGATGTTTTCATATCCTCTTATACCCTCTGACATCACATGCTCACTCACATACTTTGAGTTTATGTAAAACAAGACCATAGGCATGCTATCTTCTTACACTTTAATGGGTGTCTACAATACTAAACATAACTCTTTTAGGTTTTAGGTAGGTTATCTAGTCCGGGAGCCGAAACCCATATTTACATATTTAAGATGCAAGAACTAGCCTTGCGATTTATTATATAAATCTAATCTAATTATTCGTTCATTATTCATTCAATTTCATTCAATTATCTGCAACTATTCTCTAGATTGCATGGTAAAACTACTCGTAAGTTAATGGAGAATAAAATCGGGGAATAAAAATAACCCTGGGATAGTTACTCCAGTATAAATTGAAGTTTGGTCGAATCCACCCTAAATAAAATAAATTATTATGGTAGGTACTAAATTGTATGAAAGAATATTTTAATAATTTAGACCAAATTCTTGTCACGATTTTTTTCTTCCGATACAATGAAAGACGGCTAAATACGTCGCAGCGCGGGCGCAAAATAGCGGGCTACGTGCAATCAATCTGGCGCGCAGCAGCCCACTGAATAGCCGCGCCGGCGCGGCCCAAGGCCGCCCGCCCGATGTACCTGTAGATTTATACCTAAAGCGCGGAGTGCACCAGGCCTGACCCAAGGCATTTAGACATTCAACCGAAAAACATTACCCTCCTACTACTCCGGCAGTGTACTATACAGGGTATAACGGAAAGGGTATATGAATCCGAAGGAAGGGTGTTCAACTGTTCAGTATCGGTAACTGGACAGCTTTTGTTCTACGACTTCTCGAATAAAAAAAATAATGTCTCGTACAAATCGATCAGCTGACCGGTATGAAATGGAAAATGTACGAAAAGTCAAAAAATAAATTCGCCAAAATCGAAAAGTCGTAGATCAAAAGTTGTTTAGTTACCGATACTGAACACCCAGGTATACGCTTCATCGCCTCCTGGTTGTCCTGGTTGAGGCAAAGATTGATATGTATTATCGCATCTGCAGCATTGAAAGCTATTGCAAACCAAATATTCTCCTACTCAGTCGAGTCGTACGATCAAAACAGACTACAAGCTAGTCACACGTGTACAATGCGTATTGCTGGAATATGAATTGGAAAAATAATACTTGCCTGGCCATAATAAAAACCGTATGCAAGTCCTCAGCCAAAGCCGCCGCGTCTTTGATACATCGCGCGGCCAGCAGGTGCGTGGCGAGCTGGTCCCCGCGCGGCTGCGTCATGGCGATGGGACGCAGCACGCGCTCCAGGGCCGCGGGTAAGATACGCCGGCCGCCGTAGCCGCGCCCAACCGGATTCATGGTCGCCGCCACGCCACACCACTCAGATACTGTCACCTGGGGTGTTAGGACTGATGTGAGGTGCGGAATGTGGAAAAAGCTCATGTCATGATGCAGACTTAACGCAGACTCAACTCATATGACTGACTTAACGGACAGACGTTGAAGAGTTAAGAGGAGAGGCTCTCACAACACCTAAGTAATTTTATTTATTAACTTTTAGGAAAATTTACAGGGTAATAGGTAATTACAAATCTCCACTTTTAAAATGTTCCGTTATTGCACTCCTTTACATAATGCACTTTTAATGTTTCTTGCCTCACAAGTAAAAGTGTAAAATATATTCTGGGAGTTCACCTGATTCATCGTCAATATAGTCGGTATCATTTCGTCTAATATCTTATGACAGTTCGATCTTAGAATAATGAAAACTTATTATTAGACATAATAATTTAATAAGCATAACAATAAAATATGTTGATGACAAACTATAGTCAGGTGTCATTGCGGTATCCAATAGACGATGTATAATCATTGCAAGGACAACTCCTAATTTAGATGCCACCAAGTGAGGCAAATAGGCACTTACATACTAGAAAGTAATGCACCGCTACGCTACCAATTTCACAAGTCGAATTAATACAAATATGCTAAGTAGTCCATTTTACTTTCCTGTATATTTTTCTCACCGTACCGTCGTTGTCCTAAACGCACCTGTTTCCCGTTGAGTAAAGCCGCGGCACCGGGTGCTCGCTGCCGCATTGCTCCGAGCAGTGAAGCCAGCTGGTGCGACACGGCGGCGAGGGTTCCTGCCGTCAGACGGTTGACCTCGTCGAAGCAGCCCCACGCGCCGCTTAGAGCAAGCCCTGTCAGCAGACGACCCATGCATTCTGCGTCCATAGCCTGAGGAAGATGCAAAAAAAAAAATACACCGATATTATCATCAAACCAGTATCAGTCTACTGATGAACGTTGGTTTCTCCCAAAGTTCTTTACATCCAACTGAAGCCAGTCGTCATGCGTAGATTATCCCACACTAACTTTAATTGTACCCGAGTTATATCTCTGACTCGAGAACCCGACTATTTTATTTTTTATTTATTTATTTAAAGTTTACAAATACAGGTTACCCCTAATTAGATCGTAAACAAAATTTTACCTATTTTTACATAAAACACTTTACATTGTACTCAAATTAATATTTTTTAATCAGAAAATTCTTTATTTATAACAAATCAATAACATATTTACATAAACAAAAAAATGATATAATTGTATTTATATATGGAAGTATAAAATTTTAACACATCACAGGAAACATAAAAACAAAAAAACTAACCCATCGGTTTCAGTTCTATGGCAGATATGACTAGCCTACTGTCATTTCGGATTGTTGATCTCATGAGTTATGTCGACTAAGTACTTAACTTGCTCCAAGAGTTCGTGAAGGTAGGTAGGGGTACCAGAAAAACATCATAATCTTTAATAAAAAAAATATATAGGGGCCATCAGGGTCGCCGGATCATCCATGGAAGAACTTACATTAAAATATAAGTAAGAATTTTCATAAGTACTTACGTCTCATTCGCTCAGATAAAGGATGGCAGCTATATTTGAGTCTTGGGCTAGATTAGTGTTGATCAATTTTATTTAACTATCTAAAGCTACTTTTTAGTGCGTACCTCATCGCAGTTGAATATGAGTACCAAGCGGCCGACCAGACCTCCTAGCGCTTTGACGGACTCCGTTTTGCCCGTGCCTGCGGGTCCGAAAGGATTCCCGACTAGGCCGAGATGGAGCGCCTGAAATAAAACGAGAAATTAGAACTATAATTTTCTTTGAATTTGTTGAATCCCACAACTGCATCACAATTTTTATACCAAAGACGTGTTCGGATTTAATTCCTAAATAAATGGTCAAAATTAGTTTTGAAAACACAAGTCACAATCGGCAGGAAAATTTTAGGATGAGAGGATTGTGAAAATGTTTTGAAATTTTGTTAAACGAAACAACCCATAAAACATAATGGCTCAATTATGGCCCAGTCTAAACAATGATCAAGAAACTTTAAAATTGCTGAGTCGAATTTGAGGACCGGGGTACAGGTTGCTTATTTTATTTTATTACCTGAGTCAACACCAAGAAGCATTCGTCAGCTAATTCAGTGCGCACGAATTGTCCCGTGTTCACGCCGAGGTATTCGTACGAATACGAAATCTGAGCCAGGCCCATTTTAGCGACCACGTCTTTCGTACTCAGCAAATAAAATCTGCCAAACAGAATAAGCGTGATATGTAAGTTTATTTATTATTTAGTAGCAAATACATTTATGGCATTAATGAATGTCTCATACATAGTAGAGAGGTAATAGTTATTTGAACACAGTAACCTATATTATTCTGTAATATTAAAGTCATTAATTGAATTACAACAATATCTGCAATAGAGTAGGTAACCATCACGGAATAACAAAATTGATTTATTATGGAACTATCCGTATTTCCAACTAATCATAATAACTCATTCAGATCTTAGGTACACTTGATCACGTCAATCAAACAATATAATAAACTTGTGATGGCCAGTGTATTGACAAAGAGCAGACCGGTACCATACAATAAAATAATCATACCTCAGTTGCTTCTGCCATAGCCATTCATTTGTCGACGCGACGTTATTGTCTATCAGAGTTTGTATGACGGACATATAATAAGCGCATTGTAATATGAGCGCTTGTCTTTTGTGGCGCTCACTTTCGTCCTCAATCTCCGCGGAGGCATAATACGAATTCTCCTTCTCAACGTACGCTTTCAACTTGTGAAGCTCTTTAGAACTTATGGCCTTTTCGGCTTGCTCTGTGAATCGAATGTTTTGCGCGAGGCATAGTATCTGCGTCGGCAGCGAAAACGGGTCTTGCTCTTGCAAGGAATTCGTTACTACGCATTTCTGCGTTAGGTTCTTTAGGGACGAGCGCATTTCTGTCTCAAGGTTTTTCAGCCACATCTGCGAAATGATTTGTATTGATAATATTTAAATGTCACCTATTATATGCTAAGTAATGGATGATGAAAAGAAAATTGAGCACACGCGTCTAATGATTCCCTATTCATCTAACAAATATCAAGTTACGACATTCTGTAAAGACAGTGAAGTTTTAAATTCAATAGATGTTATGCTATCTAAACAATGACATTCGTCAAAAACTTTCTCTAAGTTTCTGGCATACGGGCATTTCGAGCTTTGTTTGCTTCAAAAATCACAAAAATAACCTACTTTAAATGAGCAAACTCTTTCCGAATAAATGTTTTTCACAGAGTTTTGAACTTGCAACTTTCGGGCGGTGCTTGATATAATTAGTGGATGGCTTGCACGAATTATTTGCACAGCGAACAAACCGGATAATGTTTATTTAGTTGCGGCGCCTACAACACGAAAACAAAGCAGTCTCGCGGGCCGCGCGCGGCCCGCGCACCATGCAACACCTAGTTTATTATTATAAGTATTTTGTAATAGGTAGGTTAATTAGGTTAACCTACAAAAATAAGGCCTAATCCGAAGTGTCATACCTCCACAGGGCAGTCAATGTCAACAGGGTGGTCTAGCTGGAACGTTTCCCCGTAGTGGCTGCACAGTGCTGTAATGGAGAGCCCCCCGGGGCCGAGTCGCACGCCCGTCGTGCCCGGGAACAGTTTCTTGAGGTGCGTCTGCATGACGGCCTCCCTGCCCTCGGCGCCGGCGCGCGCTTGACCGAGCAACTCTAATAGGTCGTCGTCGCTCAGGAAATATAGCCGCGGGAATATGGAACGTTTGTCCTGGAAGGTTGTATGTAGTCTTATAGCATAATCAGCATTGATCATTATGCGTAACAAAAGTAGGTACCTATAGGTAAAGATGAAGACTTCATTTCATATTATTAAAACAGGTAAAACGACATAGTAAAACACAGAAATGTAACTCCTGGAAGGTCATATAGCGAATTATTTCTAAACTCTGTTGGCAACTGTACGGTCTGGTCCAAATTGCTAATTGGAGAAGATCCTAATAGAATATCGTTCGCCCGCAAGTCCATGTATTTATTACCGATGTACCTTACCTATTATAGGTATAGGTGTAAGTACACTACTTAATTGATTTCTTACACGTACATGTCAAATAAGTTTTTAAGTTACTACAAGGTAATTGCATAAGTTAAAGTAACAATAGTCACTCACTTGCAGAGTTGAAGCTGCCTGCACATAGCGGCGTCTTTATACCTATCTTGACCGTAAAGTTTACATAACAAATTAGAGAATATGTGTTAATGTAACATGGCATAATACTTACACATTTCCTTTTACTGTCTATAGATTTTTTTTTACATATAAGCACAATTTGAACCTGAAACTTACATACTGTCTTAGCATTGATACGTTGAAGATGGAAATATAAAATTTATATAGGTGTGTTTCAACTTCAACAAAAGAGAAGCAGCATCATATCTGAAATTCAACTGGTCCTCTGTACTTACGTCAATGTACTGATTGAGAGCCGACTGGCACGCGAGCAGTTGTTCCGATATGGAGTCCAGCATGGGCTGAAGCCTCGTGGACTGCAGCAACGCCGACAGTCGAGGGTCTGACTCCAGGATCCGCGTCACCTGACGGAATCCCTGGTCAACCCGTCGGAACTTGATGCCTAACTCCCCTTCATCGTTCGATAGTATCGGTTCAAGGTATAACCATCTGCAATGAAATGGTTTTGATCCCTTTTATGGTATGGCTCAGTGCGCGAGTCAGGAGGAATAACGTTTGCGCATTTAATGCACTTAAAAAGAATCCGACGCAACCCAAGACATAAACATGGTTAATTTGAACTTAAACCTAATACAAATAATTTCTAATTCTGTGCCTCAAAATTCGCAAGAATTTTTCCTCTTAGTGGGAAATTGAGCTTATGAGTTGAATTAGGGACCGATTATTTCAATTATAGCCCCGAGCTATTACAGTTAATTAAAATAATAATCCGAATGAGAATATCAACATTAAATTAAGTTGTGGTGTTATTTATTCTGATGCTAATAGGAAGTTCAATTAGATATTAAAAAAATAATGAATTGTAGCAAATCTTTCTAAGATTGAAGTGTAGTCTCGTGGTGAATAGCTGCAATAGAGAATCATAGGTATAATTTCCTAGGTGTCATTGAAAGAGTCAAGAAGTGTGATGATGTAGAATGGAAATACAAGTGATTAAAATGGATAGCTCTAAAGTGGTGGGAACCAAAATACCTAAGTATTATATTGAGGAAAACCGAGTATGAAATTAAAACACGTATTTTTATGATACAAAATTTATTAACAATATTCTGTAATTAAGTATTGGAGCCTCGTATATTACAAAATACAGAAATACAAAAAAACTGTTTCTACGGTTTCATTATTTAAAAATATCGTCTTAAGTATCACTTATTCATATAAAGTAAATCAGATAAATGCATAGGGGCTTTCAGTAGCCTAAACATTGTTGGAAATTGTAAATACTAGTTTATCAATTAATATACTAGATAGGTTGTATGAAGTATTAACAATTTATGTAAAATACATTATTACAAGCACAATATTCGTAATATAACGAATTATGTGGAGATAAGAACACAGTCACATAAATAACTTAAAATTATATTATTAACAATAGGCACAGAAAACTTAATGTTACAGTTATCAGTAAAATGTTAGTTTACAATGATTTATATATTTAAACAAACTGATAGCACCCTAACAGAACTATTATACCTATACAATTCTTTGGAATAGTAAAAATCAATAATATATTATGTACGTACTAAGGAACTTAGAGGTACTACTCGACCAAGCTAAGTTTGCACCTCGCGGCGGGGCGCCGCATTCCAACGAGGTGCAAACTTAGCTTGGTGGAGTTGTACTTATAAACATTTTGCTTACATTTACTAATTATTTATACATAATAAAAAGTCATAGTCATTATTATCTGTAAATAAAGTAAATCAATATATACTCGTATACAACAGATATGATGTTTTTGTAGGATTTATTTTGGGGCTGGAGTATAAAAAAAGTCATTTACTTGAGATACCTATTACATACGTGTTAGAAAGCTGTCGATTATTCTATTTTGTATACAAAAGTATAGCCCATGACTTATTGCAATATAATACAGACACAAAGTAGTCAAACTACAATTAACCAAAATGACTAACACTGTCTTAATACACATAATTATTACTATGGCACTCAAGAAAATAGTACATAACCACACCGAGAGCGTTCGATCTGTTGTTTCGATCATGCGTGACAATCTCAATACAAAACTGTTTCGTATGCAGAGGAACTTAGTACTACGCTGTACATGATCTGTAGTTATCAGAACGCTTCGTGATCTCTGATAAATAATAATTCATTTGAGTGTTAAGATCTGCTATTTCTTTTTCTAACATGTTTAGTTGTTCATTATGGTCGTTATATAACTCTTCCATATTGGCAAGAAGTTTTAGCTGCGTCTGCGTGTCGCTAGCGAGTTTAGTTGCACGATTTAACAAAAGTTGTGCACGGGCTCGAGAATTTGAGGTCTGGCTGGCTCGTTCTGCGAGTGACGCGTTTGTTTGTTTGAAGTCTTGCCTCAGCCGCCTTGCCTTTTGCTCAGCGCCTTCGGCTTTGTTAACGACGTCGTTAGCCTCTTGCTTCACCTGCTCTGCATCGCTCTCTATTTTTAGGATGTTTTTCTGTAAATCTGAAAGACGCAAACGAAGTCCTTCAACTTCGTCCTTGGTTTCATTGGCTTTTTTCTGCGCTTGTTCAGTTTCCTTAGCTATTGGAGTCAAATCACTTTTTGCAGCCTCTATGTCACTGTTCGCTTTAACGATAGCATTTTCCGCGGCATCTTGCGCAGCCTGTGCTTCATCCAAGGCTTCTAAAACTTTATTAGCCATTTCTAAAGTTAGATTCGCAGCTTTATTAACAGAAGTGGCGTTTTGCTTGAGTGCCTTGGCTCTGTCCAGATCTGGTTTTGTTTCGGTTATTATGTTCTCAATATTAGTGAGTTGCGATACAGTTGAATTGATTCGTTGTGATAATTCTGTTATTTCTTTGGGTTCTATTCTTATTGAGAGGTTGAGTATATCGTTAGCTAAAGTTCTAACATCAGCAGGAGAACTAGATGTGTTTGATAAAAATTCTTTTAACTCAGCGGTTAACTCTTGGCTCTCATTAGTAACTCTTTCAGCGGATGATTGGAATTCGTGAGCTTTGTTGAATAAGTCCTTGGCTCTAGACCGTACAGCTACGGTATCCTGCTTTACTTGCGAAACTGACCTAAACAAATCTTCAGCAGTGAGTTCATGTTCTTTGATTCTATGTTCTGTTTTGTTGGCAAAGTCTAAAGCCTGTTGTGCTTTCGTTACAGCTCCTTGATCGCACGATATACCGCCGCATTTTCCACAGCCTGCACCGCCACATATGTCACAGCTATCGCTTTCTAGACCACACATTTTTTCATTGAGTTTTGGTAGTTGAGACTCGAGATTTGATAACTGTTCCTGTAGATCATCTAATTTCTTATCGTTTTCATTCTGGCTGTTATTAAAGTTTGCATACTGCATTTCTATAAGCCTGTCTGTATTTTTAATTTGACGATCGGTGTTAGCAATTAACGTTTGCACGCTTTCAGCATCATCGGATGCTCTGATCGCTCTTTCTTTGGCTTCGCGAGTTAAGTTTAGAGCGCCTTCTAAATTGGCTTCCTGTAATTTGGTTGCATTATTTCCTAAATCTAGTGTTTTAGATTTTAGATGTTCAATGCTTGTTCTCAGTCCATCTAGTGTCACATTTCCTAAGTTTATTTTCGATGTGATAGCATTAAGATTGTCATTACTTTCCTTTACTTTAACTTCCGCGCTAGAGAGTTGGTTTTGCAAACTGCCTACACTTGATAAAAGATCCTGGACAGTAGTTTGACCTTGTTTGGCACTCTCAAGCATATTTTCTACTGCAGATAACTTTTTAGTCATTTCATCGAAATCTCTCGTGTAAGCTCCTGTGGCACCAACCACTTTGATTTTGCTAGCATTTCCTATAGCATGTTCAGTTTGAAGGCGTAACTCATTTATCAATAAATCCCAATTATCAAAACATTCACCGCATGCGTAGCATTGAGGAGCTCTACCCAAAAAGCCTCTGGCGCATTCGTCACAATTATATCCGCCGATTCCATTACGGCAAACACATGAGCCATTCTCTCGCATGCATTGCTGTGACACGGACCCGTATAAGTTGCAAACACATTCATGGCATTCTATATTAGGATCTCCCCAGTGGTTCTCTTGACATTGATCACATTGTCTTCCACCATGGCCAGGCTTGCAGTTGCATTTACCAATATATGGATTACATTGAGGGGAAAGTGACCCAATAGGATCACATTCACAAGGATCGCAGCCGGTACCTATAGCTATCCTCCAATGATTTTCTGTACATTGGTCACAATCAATTCCCATGACATTGTTGTAACATGGACATTGTCCGGTGATAATATCGCAGTTTCCTTTAGTGAAGTTCGTTCCTAATTCGGAGCAGTTACATTTGAAGCAGGCTTTCTCTAGCGCATTACCAAAGTAGCCCTCTTCACATACATCACAACGATCCCCTGCCGTATGGTGCAAGCATTTCAAACATTTTCCAGTGTAAGGATCACAGTTGCCGGGTTTTGTGACGTCAGTGTTTTCACTACATTCACATTTCTCGCATGTACCCTTTACCGGATCGCCATAGTAGTTATCAGCGCACACATCACAAAGTAGCCCAGCATAACCCTCCTTGCAATCGCAAACCACGTCTTTTGTTTCTGGGTCTAGTTCGCACCTGTCAGCGTGACTACTTTTGCTCGAATCACCCTTAACACCAGGACAAGGGCAAGGTCTGCAAGCGATGTCAACGCCCAGCCTTGGATCGCCATAATATCCCTCGATACATCTCTCACATCGATGACCCTCGGTGGAATCTCTACACTCTCTGCAAGCACCTGTCCTGTCGTCACATTCAAATGCATGGCCATTGCAGTCACATTGTTGGCAATGGGGAAAATTGAAATAGCCAGGTTGACACAAGTCGCAAGCGCGCCCGTAAGTATTGGCTCTACACTTACATTGTCCGCTTGTGGCGTCACAGAAATTATCCAAGGATCCTATACTGTTACAGTCACACCGTTTGCAGCCAAATTTACTAAACCCATATGTACCAGGAGCACAGCGATCACACCTTACTCCAACAATATTTTCTACACACTGACAGTATCCGGTGTATTGATCACATTGGTAGCTCTTTGATCCCGACGGGTCACATTGACAAGATTCAGATCCATTTCTGACGTAGAATCCAATACTCGCATGGTACTTCTTACAAATCTCAGGAATAGTTGTGTCCCTATTCAGATCATAATAGTATGAGTTACCGCAATCGTACCGTTCAAATTCATCTCTCATTGAAGTTCCATTCGCGAAAAACGGCAGATCATCAAATGACGGAATCAAGACTATAGAGTCAATCAATACCGATGCTCTCGGGTTGTATGTGCGTCCATCTTGCCGCCCTAAATAAATTCGAATTTCGGTCTCTTTCCCCTTCTCTAAGCAGACAGACGGCCTCGCTAGAACACTACGTTGAGTCGAAGGCAAGGTGGTTGAAATAGTATCCTCTTCCGGACGAACATTAGCACAAGCAGAATCAGAATCAACGCCAAATGGTCGTTTTACTAGTATGGTAGCTTCTTCCCAGCTGAGAGGAGATTGTGGTTCGTACCTAATTAATACATTGTAATTCATTGTCCGCTTTAAGTTATTCACAATAAAGACTAAAGTACTGCTTTCCGGGATTTTCATGAAACCAGGGCCAGTCCATGTCTCCTTTCTCCCATCTGGAAAGTTTTCCTTAATGACGACGTGACAGAGTTGACTTTGAATGGCATTATCATCTATCTGAGAATCACATAGACTCGATTCACCTTCAATTATATTAAAATCAAGAGCGCCTACGAAAAAGTTTTGTATTGGTACATCACAGCGGCGACCTGTAACATTAGGGCGGCATTTGCACTGTCCTGATATCACATCACAGTCTCTGTCCAACGAACCACCCACATCACAATCACAAGGCGCACATCCATCATCACTATCGGATAAACCATAAAACTCTGGGAGACATTGATCACAATTCCTTCCTGTAACGTGACGTTTGCAGAAACAATCTCCAGTAGTAGGATCGCAGCCTCTTTCGTTTATCGTACCCAATCTATCGCACGTGCACTCGTCGCAGCCAGCCGGGTTTGCAGGGTTGAAATTCCAGTAGCCGTCTCTGCACCTGTCGCACCTAGAGCCGTCGACATTCGCTTTGCAGAGACAACGACCCGCGGTTTTGTTGTTAGCTACATCTGTTTCGTCATCACAAAGCATCTCTTGATCTGTTGTTCCTTCTGGATCACAATCACACGATCTACAAATATCTGGACTTTGAATATCAAGGCTAGGGTCCCGATAAAACTTTGGCTGGCAACGTTCGCAGTTCACTCCCATGGTGTTATGTTGACAATTATCACATACTCCACCGCTTACCTTTCCAGTTTTGTTATATACAGCCGCATCGAAATGGCAGATCGTAGCGTGATTGTTACATGTGCATCTTTTACAAGCATTGGAAGTTTTCCCAACAGCCGGCTGCCACGGAAGGTCATTATAAAAATCTTCACAGTATTCACAGTTCAGTCCCCGAGTATTGTGAGTGCACTCGCAGCGTCCGTGCACCATGTTGTTTTTAGACTCCACTCCTGGCATCGGCAAACACCTAGATGCGTGCCCGTAGCAAGAACAGGAACCACGGACTGTCATTTCGTATATAGAATAATAGTATTTTTCTTGTATTTCAGCTCTGTTATCTAACAAGTCGTCGCCGAGAGTGTGTAGTCTCGTAAAGTTTATTCGTAGATTCGTCATTCGTAATAAATTTTGTACTTCCTCAGAATACGGATTTATATCGTTCAAATTCGGAGGGAGAACTCTGAAAATCACTTCACCCTCCGACGAAGGAGCCACTCCTGAATAACGCGATTCACACACAACATCAGTCAAAGCACTTTGAATTTGCCTCCTAACTCCAGGGAAAGCTTCACCGCAGTTGTGTGCGAAGTAGCGATAAACGCGCCATGTCTTCCCGAAGTCGAAAGATCTCTCCACAAGCATAGCGGCCGGCCGGAACGTTTTGAATTGTATTATCAAATGCGTAAGGTGAAATTCCGCTTCCATGTCCAACTGAATAGTGACATTTTCTTTGCCATTTTCGGACTGCCACCAAGACTTGTTTCGCGTTCCAGGAAAGTATTTGTAGATGATGTTTTGTATCCGATGGTTGAGGAACGGGTTGTTGGCTGTGTTGTTAGTGGAGTCGCACCAGAAGCACTTCTTACGGTCCTCCAAGTGCGAGACGATGCAGTATCTCTCGCGGCCGTGGTGTCCGCACGTGGATGATGCGAATAGGCGCGCCTCGCGGCCGATGAGCAGGTTACCGGTGGCGGGGTAGCACGAGCTGAGCTCGCAGGCTCGGTCCAACAGTCGCGGGTCGGCTCGCTGCCGGTCGCGCTCGCGGCTGTACAGGGCGCGGGCGCCGGGCGCGCCGCCGACCAGCGCGCACAATAGCAACAACGCGCGAAGAGCCATGGCGCGGTGTGGCTGGCGGGGCGGGCTCGTGGCGCGGGGACGCGCGCTGCACTGCTCGCGCGCCGGCCCGGACACTCACGCGCCGCCCCGCGCGCCCCGCAGACCCCGCTGCCCTACTTAGCCAGAGACTCACTTGGGGACTTTTCGTCCGACATCGATAGTAAGCATTAAGTCAGAGCCAGTTTCGAAAGTCCTTTGTTGCAAACTTTTAAGATTTGAAATATGACTAAGTAGATAAAAATCTTGGAATTTTTCGAAAGGGCCTAATCAGCTGCAGAAAACGACTGAATAGTCATTTGTTAACCTCGTTTCGAATAATGTCAAATTCTAACAACAAATAAAACTATATGCATGCATATATATCCTAATACCTACATGAAGTTTCAAAAATCAAAATTCAAGAGCTAGCGCATACGCTTGTCAATGTCGCGTATCTATCTCCAACTGTTTGGTAAAGCAGGTATAATTTTTAAAATAGAATGCGGCCCTGCGCGAGGCGACGACCGACCGGCAGCCACCCGCCCGCGCGCCGCTCGCGCCTTCACCGAAACGGGCACTAAGCAACTAAAATAACACCGCGTTTCGGGATGCGCTTTTTGTTTTGGTCATGTGACTTCACAATCCGACTGGCCGGCGGCGCGGCGGCGGCGGCAAGCGGCACACCAAAGCTTCCTATTCCTAGTCGCAGCTGCCGGTCCGTATCTACAAGCAAAAAATGCTAATAGTATGTATGTCGGTTCCTTACGCGGCCTCCAGTAGCCTAAACGGCTTGATAGATTGTATGATGCGAATATGTAAGAAATGTCGTTAGATTGGTCTTGATCACGAGATTAATTAACATTGGGACATAATATACATTTTATGCCAAAAAGCAGTCGGGCTTTTGTTTTTGTAATAATTCTACTTGCTAATCGTTAGCTATAATATAAACAAACAACCAAAACCTGTTTAAACATTCCCTTTATCGGAACTGCTAAAAGCTTTATGTAACTTTGTAAGTTTAGTAAATTGATACTTCATTACACCGGTTCCAATGCATTTGTTAATAGAATTTGGGAAAGAGAAATTGAAAAGTAACATTTTATTATGTACACACTTACCTACTATGTACATAATAAATTGTATTATTGATTGGGATATAACGGATCCTATCAAATGTACCTATCTAGCTTTGCCTGTAGTCGATAGTTTGTAAATTAACGGGACCGGGAAAGTTTATGTTTTATAATAATTATTAATTAATCAGATTCAGTGGACGATACCGCCGCCGCCGCTGGCGACACGACTCAGAGCCGGCCGAGCCGTCGGCCTTCCGCCCAACACATCCGCTGCTGATAAGCAGTGGCTATCCGAGCGACCAACTGACCACCCATAATTTAAGGGTTAACATTAATGATAACAACTAATTGGTATAATACTAGTCAGGAGCTTAAATTAGCTTTGAAATTACTAGGTAGATACAATATGAGCTTTCTTTTCGAATTTTTCTTTTAAATGTCCAGTGTTCAATGTTCGAACCTGTCTGACCTCTAGGTCAGAGAGCCTAGCAAAAAATAATGGGATAGCCATTTGCTAACGATAAGCAAATATCAATCCCATACATTTTTATTTCTATTCTACTAGCGTTAAGGAAATAAAAGCCTCTTCGCTAGGCCCTCTGTTCTGCCTACCGAGCTTATTTGATATCATTCGTTTTGTTGACTCCAAACATGCAAATTACGTTTTTGGTTTGAATACGTCGTGGGTGATTTGTTTGTGACTATTGATTGATTCAATTAAACTGTAGCAACAAAAGATTCCAAAAACAAAGGGACTCAAAGTGGTATGTGAACTGAGGATATGAGTCACAGCATCCAAGCGAGTGACTCATCGCTGGGAAGAGATAGGGTCGGTGGAGAAACAAGGGGTCCCGCGTTGTTCAATGAGCTGAAAGAGACTATTCTATTGTGAGCACACAAAGGACCTTAGAGAGAGGACTCTTTACGGTTCATTTCATTCAACATTATACAAATTTAAAATAATAGGCGTTTTCAATTATGCAAACTGATAAACTAGAATAACACCGAAATTATCGCCTTTAAAGGTGAAAAGAAGGTTGCTTAGGCAATCGGCATTTATTCAGCACTTGTTTACGCAATTCAGTTTGCTTCGCTTGCAGTCGAGGGTTTCAAATGTCACCTTGGTTGGCAGCTTTTTTATAGGTCTATTATTTTTTGACGATTTCTAGGATTCCGTGTCTCAAAAGTAAAAAAGGAACCATTATAGGATCACTTTGTTTTCCGTCTGTCTGTATGTCAAGACCTATGTCTCAGAAACGCGTGGACGGATCAAGTTGAAATTAATACCAAATGCTCAGGTCTGCAACCTCATGCAGCCCTGAACAAAAATCAAACTTCTACGTCAACGCAATCAAAAGATATAGCCGTTTATGTCGCATATTCTCGCATTTTTGTATGAAAATGCAAGAATACCAAAACCTTATAGGGTACTTCCCGTTGACCTAGAATCATGAACTTTGGCAACAAGCTAGGTCTTATAGCACAAGTAAAGGGAAAAAATTCTAAAACTGTAAATTTGAAATTACATCTCCCCAAAAATATTATTTTCTTATTCCAAAGAACTAACTTAACTTGTTAAGCTGTTAGCTAGATACCTAGTTAAACATCATTTCCATTAAATATTATTATTGACACTTTCACACGTCTTTAAAAAACGTTAAGTTAGAAAGGGACCGGTCTAATTGCAGACTTAAACAATAAGTGAGTTATATCCGTTTATATGTAATAATTTGTAGAAAGGGGCCGTTTGCTTAACCCGTAGAATAACCTTATTCCGCGTTTATGAGTAGTACGTAACGCACCCAAAAGATAAAAGAGTTAATATAAAACACATTTCTAAAACATCGTCGAAACACGGTATGCTCATATTATGATAAGTTGTGAATACAAAAATGATGTCATCAAATAACTGTACTGAAATAAGTAGCGGCCTCTTTAGCTACGCTAGATAATAACTTGTTACAATTTCGACAGTTACACAGATAACCCTTAGTCTGTTATCAGTTGACTAGGAACTTTGAATCCCAAATGTAAATTCTACTCCCAAAATAATTAAAATATTATGGAACGTGCCCAACTAAACGCTCTACGTTGTATTCTTTAGACAAGGATATGATTCGGGTAATATTATTGAGTGCCTACCATTTTGCACTGAAGTAAAAATATTAACTTTAGTTAGGTTAGGTGTAATATAAAATTATATTTATATTGCATGAGATGTAGAATGTGCATACAAGTACTCATAATATGTAAATATTTTTAATAGATTTTTTTTAAATAATACAATAAAGATTACAATAATAGGGGAAATAAGCATACATAATATTTATTATAAAATGTCAATAGTGTGCACGTGCTACTACGGCGCCTTACCAATATGCAAATTCATATAAATAAATAAATCTTGGCCGAGT
The DNA here is from genome assembly GCA_963506565.1 of Tachystola acroxantha. Lineage (NCBI taxonomy): Eukaryota > Metazoa > Arthropoda > Insecta > Lepidoptera > Oecophoridae > Tachystola > Tachystola acroxantha. The sequence goes on from OY735874.1 coordinate 9,849,297, forward strand.
GCGTCATCACATTACCACAGTGAATGAACGCTTTTGCGGTGATAAGGGTTCATTCTCAAAAGGCGGTAATGGTGCCAAAGTTCAGTGCAGATAAACGTTGGGCTACCGCTTTATCTCGCTATATTTTAGAACATGCTACTAAATTCATCTTCTTTTTCGACAATTTAAGGTGTGATTCTGTTTTGACTGACAAATATAATCATAAACTTATCTGTCATTTATGCATCGTATAAAAGTGAGCGGAACGGAACGCTAAACACTCTGAAATCGATACAAATAGGTACCTAATTAAAATCTTGACATGCAAATTATTCTTCCGATGTACACGAGACTACGCCGTATTACTGCGGCGTATAGGCTCGGCTCCACTTATTCACTACCTACACAAATGATCATGGTCGAATGCTTATTACATGCGAATGAATGCCGCCCAATATGAGTACGACCCTTTATGTAAATCGTTCATCTAAGAGCGAAAGTTGCCTACATAAGTATGTAGTTCAATGTGTTTAGCGAGCTCAAGTGATTGCTAGCTATAAGAGAGGTTTGATCAGCAGTAGACTGTTAGCATAGACTATTAGACAACATTGTTCAGCTAGAGTTTAGGTAGACTATTTAAAAAACTTTTTCTACTTATATTGTGACACGGAAAAGTTGCTTCTTCATCATAAATATGAAAAACAACGATCTTTTAATACTTTTAATTACTTTCTATTAAAAACACGTATGAAGGGAGTTCTAAAATTGTCAGCGGAACTGTAATGTGGCAGGCGAAGAGTCGTAAACCGTTTGACGGATTACCTCACTCGCGCCGGCGGCGACCGAAGCCAAAGGATGTACTTGTACGCGGCTGATTCCAGTCTGATAAGTTTTAGCAAACTTAAAGCCGTATTAGTTTATTTATTTATTTATTTATTTATTTATTTATTTATTTATTTATTTATTTATTGGTAACGTGATATTCATAGAAATTGACGAAGACGTAATCTGACGATTGTGTTTTAAATAAATTGTAACTCCCATGAATGTCTTTGAATTCGCTTATACTACAAATATCAATGCGTGTTTCTGAGTCCAATATTTCCATAGGTATAAAGGGTTTTCAAAAACCCAGGAGAAATAAATGCTGATGTACATGATGCTATGAGTTGATAATCAAAGCTTTGCTTCAAAGGCCTTGTTTTATAGGCAATTAAAATGTTTAATACTCATCGCTATCTTTACAGAGTACCTACTGTCGCCTAATTTTGGATGATGTGTGGCAACTTGAAAATATCAGGGCGTTGACTCCTGTTATCTAGCTTCCACACTTCCTCTCAAATGTCTAATCCGAGCTTTTGGCTCGTTACCGACCGACAAGTACCTTAGCGTTACATCATACGTACCATAATAGACATTACAGTATAATATAATGCCTACATAGCGGCGTCATTGGCTTAGAAACTACAATTTGCTACTAGTCACATTTCCATCTGTTATAGTTTAATACTTGTCTATCTATAGATAGAGCCTAGCCTTCCGGTACATAATGCATCGACCATAAACAGCTTCAATGAGTTCCATACTCAAAAAGTTATGTTTGAAACTCTTAAAGGAATTAGTGACCAATGTTTATTTTCTCATTGATATCATTATACATAAGTATTTATTAAATCAATAATACATACATTGGTATAACGTTATTGTGTGGTGTTATAGCGAAATTGTCCAAAAATACTTATACATACAAAGACTACCTATATCAGTCGAAATATTCTATAGATAGTAGACCATACGAGTAATAGCTACATACATACATGATCAAAAAAGGCATGAAGTCGAACGTTCACAAATTAAATAAACTCTATTTGGTGTTGTCGACTAAATATAGAGATAGTATGTAATCTCATCCCACGGTTTTCTTCATTAATAAGACCACTCGTTAATAGGGCCTAATTTGTTGCAAACCACCTCTAGTATCACCCCTTTCAAGGAATGTATCGAATTTCCAATCACTCTGTATGTATTTACCAACTTGAAATAAAGAGACATGATTCTGATTTATTGTTTTTAGACATTAATAACGTTCGTCAGAGCACCGGGAAGTGAAACGAAATAAGGCTAGGCGGAACGAATAAGCTTTCACATGTGTCGTGCACATGTTTCCTATTCCTACAGGCGACGCATAAGTCCATGAATACGTCGGTCTCCCAATAAAGTAAACAATAATATAGACGAAATTAACGTAATGTTTTGTTATACAACTGTCAGTTTTCATACAATTTTGACAGTCGTTATTACGAGCTCACCCTAAGTTCGAGCTCAAAACTGTCTATGACTATTCGGTGTTACATAAGTACTTTGTAAAATGTTCATGGAAGTAAAAACTTGTTTATGCTACCGTTTTATTTCTAAATCCGCCCATAGGTAACGCTGACCTGACCATTCACATTCTCATACAAATTATATGTATAGCTCGCATAGAGCTCGAACTCGATTTGATGACGATGGTGCTTCATGATAGCCGTAGGTAGAAACTAAATGAAATATCGGAAAAAATACTCGCAGTTTTCAGCATGTTAAGTAACTTAACTGATGCAATGAACAAAATTGAATCAAATACTGAATGGTGCCGTGGGCTACACAAGCTGATGATATAAGACACCAGACCCTCAATTACGGTAACATATACATACCTTTAAATAACCAGTATAAACTGACTCGACAAGCATGACAAAACTAACCGAGGCTGGGCCAGCTTGTATTGGTTATGCATCGTTTAGAGCCGAGGGTGGGTTGATAGAAACTGCTGAGGGGGCCATTAGGCACGTTAATTTTTTAGCAACTTTTTTACCCAAATTCTGGAAAGTTAACAATTATGCACTTTTCGGTATAAAAATCGCGTGTTAAACGAAATATTAAATAGGTACACATGATATTCATTAGACCCCTGTTGCTATAATATTTCGTGATTTTTTTCGAACTCCCTCCCCCAATATTGATCCTCAAGTGATTAATAGACATCCTGATGAGTACACAAGCGGTGACTGGTGACAGTGGTGTCTGGTGTCTGACCTGCGCTGTGCGTGGTGCGCCGCGCGGACAAGCGCTCGCGCGGCGCGCAGGCGGGACTCCCATGCGGCGCACGCGTCGCCGCCGCCGCCGCTCACGGACGACACGACCCACTGCTGCTCCTCGATCTAACACCATGCTACTATTTTAACAAGCCCCAAAATTCCGCTAAGATATTTAGGTCCATCAGTCGTATCCTTGAGTAGCCCCTCCTAGACAAATGGCTAGTAGAATAGAAAGAAAAATGTATGGGAGTCGAATCATTGCAATCATAACAAAATTAACTAAGACCTGGGCCAGCTTAACTGGCTACGCAAGAATTCGACTCGGTTTCATATAAAATAGCTTAGCGAAATTAGCGGAAATCGAAATGTTCTTGCATTCGCGGAAACCGAACTTTTGTGCGTGTAATATCCAGATCCGAACAATGGACACTATAGATCATTCCAGGGTGCTTCAGCCGTCAAATTATTATTCAATTTGAATAAATGATGGTCAATTTAGTCCTGAAATCATGAAACAATGAACCGCCGATGGAGTGACCCATATTTACATTGCAGACACTGCTCATACATGACAGCTTTGCGCACTCACTTGTTTTTCCCTTGTTGGAATTTTCAATAGAAGTCGAACGTATAATAATATATGTCTCTTTCTGACGTAAGAGAGTGAATGTGACAACAAGGGCGAAAGATTATCTCCATACAAAGTATACTTTAATCTGTATCCGTGATGCTTCGTGTCTGAAATCATCATATAATACCAACCAGTGTATCGTTTACCTTGGCCAGTATGTCCTTGAAGTCCTTGACAATGTGCGTGCCCCGCTTTGCCTTGTCGCCGTACTGCACGAGCGCGAGGCGCGCGCCCGCGAACCACACCTCCAGCTCGCTGAGGGCGCTCCGCACAGCGGCCTCACTCGACGCAGAGGTGCTGAGTTTCTAATTACGACAATATTGACTCTTAGAGATTCATAGAAAATTGTAGGCAGAGATTCACAATCAATTTTGAGTTTAGTGTGAGTTCGCTCTTACATGTATTAAAATAGGGTATTTGACTATTTTTTTTGCATCAATCAACTCTCATATTCCTACTGAAGGGAACTGTGAAATAAGTTTTTGATATCTCAATTAATACCGAAGATATTAAGCGTTTAAATCAGGGGGGGGGGGGGTGTTGATTTTTTATTAAGATAAACAAGCAGAAATTATTTCAAAAAATAGAATACTTTGAATTGACTAATTTTATACCCTATGACACTTCCGTAATCATGACGAATCTAACGATACCTCATACACCAAAATCCACCAAGATGTTTAGGCTACAGGATGGTAGGAAGTAATAGACATACATTACCCTCCTTCTGGGGCAGTCGGGTAAAAACCAAACCTTTACATTTTCCTTTTTATTATTAGATACCTGTAGAGCCTTGATTTGTTTCTTAATGTTCATGGCAGCGTTCAAGAAGTCCTTCACAAGCAGAGAGTCCGGCTTCTTGTATTCCATGTCTAAGAGACTGAAGACTTCGCGCCAATGGCGCTCCGTGAAATCAGACCCTCGCAGATACTTCAATAATGTTGTTAGATCCTACATAGAAAAAGTCGTTTATAGGTACATAATGAAACCTTTAATAAGAATTCGACGACTTCGACTACAATGTACCTACGAGTAAGTAATTACATTTCTTGCAAGAGGCTTCCCGGTAAGAGTAATGTAGTTTACCAGAAATTCTTTTGAAGACAACATCAAAGAAACCAGATCCTTTCATTTCTTCTTGATAGGAGGATCAATACAATAACTATCTCGAAGTCTAGCACAGTTAGCCATAAACGTGATTTATTCCACGGTTTAGGCCATCGGTCCCTTCCTAACTTTTTTTATTTTTAACTAAGTTTGAACCTGACCAAATAAGTATTCCTAATTTTTTGTCTAGCTGTTCTTGAAGGTATATTACATAAACATATGTATGAGGTGGGAATCGAAACTGTTACTCGGTGGATAACCACATTTGAAATAATATGGTGGCTCTTAAAACATTGGCTTTACGACATAATAATCAAGTAAAGCATGTGCAAAGATAATATAGACCCTTTCGTATGTGTAGAATAGCTAACAAGGTCCGCGCACTATATCTTCAGTTTCATACTAACTTACAATCGGATGACATTGAGGTCAAACACCGAAAACATTTTAATCATGTTAAAACATTGCGTAACTATCAAACATAGCGATAGAGGTTTCCTAAATTCTAATGTTGCTAACTTGAACAGAAAGCTTTATTTTTGTTTTAGTAACCGCATATATTATTATTTATGATTTTTATAATGTCTATAATAACAATAGCCACAAAAGCCCATTGCCTAGGGTATGGAACTGCGGTGCAAGCTACTCTAACGTAGGTAGTTTTAAGTGATACTAACTTTATTACCAACGCGCAATGGAACGCAGCATATTGGGAGTGTGGAGAACTGATCGTGCTAGAAACACAGCCCTGTGATCAATGACAAGCGTAGCAGACGTGGCCCGCAAAGCAGCTACATTGAAGTGAAACTGGGCGGACCACGTTTGCCGGATGCAGCCGGACAGAGGGGCCCGGACTGTTACACAATGGGTGCAACAAGACTGTCGCCGGCGTCGGGGCAGACGGTGAAGGTGGAATCTCACTAGATACAGGGATGGATTATTATAGGAGACTCAGGACAGAGATTGTTGGAGGAACAGGGGGGAGACCTTCGCCCATCAGTGAGACGACTTATAGGATTTAAAAAAAAAATGTAATTATGGACCTTAATATTCTGAAAACAAAATATAAAGTACCGTAAATTTGTTGAGTTCCTGTTGCATGTACAGAGTGAGCACTGTATAGGGCTCCAGCTTGGCGGTCCATTTAGTCGTGAACTCGTCTAGCAAGTGCAGTTTCTTTTGGAACACTATCCATTCTTGGTCGGCCATGGACTCGTAATCTATGAAATAATATTGCGATTTTATAATTTCAACTAAATTTTATGCCCGGGCAGGGTAATAGTGGTCTGTGCTCTCGGTGCAATGTTGCCACCTAGAGATTTGGAGCATTTTCAAACTCCACTAAAAAAGAGCCGATACTATTCACATCGATTTGGAATTGGCTTTACGATTCCATATAACCTTGGGTTAAGTACTTAACTCCGGGAGTTACTAGCCAAACTAATAAATAACATAATGATAGTATAATATGTATCCTTTTTGTGTGTATATTTTACCTTCATTGTACTCCTTCAGAACAGTCCATAAGTTAATATATTCTGTCATGAGTTTCTCAGCGTCTTTCCACGTTTCGGATAATGTTGATTCCATGTTGAACTTCTCACACTCTTTACTGTAACAATACATAATCCCTCAATTAGAAAGTGACTTTATGAAATGCTGAAAATAAGACGACGAACGCTATGCATTTCTGCATCGAACAAATAACGACATCTACCTACCATCTCGATGTACTTTAAGATTAAATATTTCTAATAACATTTGTCTAATATATGAATGAAGAAACGGTTGCGGCCCCATGGAGTAAGCCATATTAACATTGCAAGGTCGCTGTCACATGGCAATGACACATGCGTCTCTGGACGTATGAGAGTGAAAGTGACAACAAAAGGCGGCAACCTGTCCTCATACAAAATATAATTCAGATTCTTTTCATAGGGCGAATTTTCCGACCTTCATGGTCTATTAATTCATACAAACTCACATCAAATCATCTCTCTCAGCGACGAACTTCTCCCACTGCGCGTGCGCATCGAACACGGAGCGACATCTGTCGACCATCTCCGGATATTGTGCGCCGTGTGTCTCCTCTAGGCGCGCGCGCGCCTGGCTCCACCGCGACACCCACGCCTCCACGCTGCTGTTCAAGTTTTCCCACTCGCCGCTAAGGCTGGATTTCACTATTTCCGCCTGAACAGTTTGAAATTGAATTAACCTGTGTACCCCTGAGCCCCGCTCTACCCCTCACCCATTTTCAAGGTAATGAAAAGGATAAAACGAAATTCTGGAACAGCGTATAGGAATAGGAGGATTGTCATTATGATATTTATTGATATATTCATTGTTGGACTGGATATATTTTATTTTTGGTGGATAGTTCGTTAGGTGGTGGAGAAAGACCGAGAGTCGGTGGTATCTTATCCTCACTTAATAATACGAATAGATAAAGTTCATTGCACATTCAAAGAGATTTATTTTGTACAAAGGTAGCATTATCGCTCGAAGCGATATCTTCCAGGCATTTTTCTTTTTGAGTAACTCTACACAACTACATATTTATATGAATTGTCCATTACCGTCAAATATGTTCCCGCCCCGTATAAAGGGGAGACAGTGTAATTATGAGATGTTCTCATAGTCTATACTAGTCTTCAGGACGGCAAAGAACTCTTAGGCCGATATTTATAGACATTTTGAGCAGGAGCTTAGCGTGAGCTGGTCTTACAACTGTCCAAATTGTATGAAATCTGATAATTGTAAGACCGATCAATATCAGCTCGGACTCAGAACTGTCTATGAATATCGGTCTTAAAGTTTCAGGTGTAGCTTTGCGACCATCAGATAGCCTATATGCCTTTCCTTATTCCAAACTAACTGTTGGATTTGGTAACCTGATGCTCAAACATCTGCTGCTGGCTCAGCATGAGTTCCCGAATCCTCTGCCACTCCTTGACGGTGCCTTCAACGGACGGGTCGCCTCCCCATGTGCGCAGCATGTGACTCTTTTTCTTCAATGCTTCCACTAAAGATTCCATCTGCAAGAATTTTATTAAAGGTCTTTCAAAAATAGAATGATGTCGATATACTTATGGGACAAATAAACGCGCTCGCAAAATAAAAAAGCATAAATTTGCAAAAAAGACAATTTTTACTTGTGGTGTTACAACGTCAATGTTCTTCCATTCTGTACAAACGAAAGCCCATCAAGGGTAACACTTAAGACTTAACCTAATATTTTTTATTGTAAAAAGAATGATCAGAAATGTTTCTCGCAGTGTCTCTCACCAGTAGTGCGAATGAGGCTAGAGCAGGTCCTTGTACATTCTCCACCTCGCTCGTTGTCCTAGCGAACATTTTACACTAGTTTACTATAAAGTAGTTTGCTATAAAGATTACCTCAGGCATTTTCCCCTGCAACGTCTGCTGCTTAGCGCTGACCTCCGCCAATTCCTTGGCGTTCTTGGGCAGCGACTTGTCCTCCAACATAACCATTGCGCTTGCGACGAAGGTGTCGACAGCGGCCGCGTCGGTCCGACAGCTGGTCTGCAGTGACGTCATGAGACACGCCCACAGGCTGCGCGCCTGGGCTTCGAACTCGCGGCGCAGTGTCGCCGTGCCCACCGAGATCCATGATATTTTCTCGTTATCGCTAAAATTGAATTATGAAGAATAGGATATTTGACGAGTATCAAAAATCTCTTCGTTGAACAAAATAAACAATGATGATCAACTGTGAAAACCATATTGAAATTATTTGCTAAAATAAATAATTCTAGGCACTTAGAAAAAGCTCAGTTAGAAAGAGATAGCAACGGCACACGATGTATATTGTGATCGTGACGTCACACTTAAGTAGTTGTACAGTCGAAAACAAAGAAAAGTATACAAGTCTCCGATAGATAGATGAGCTATGGAAATGGAAAATAATTTAATAATGATGAAATATCTTAATAATATATGAAAATGACATACTAGTATACTTATTATAATAATTTTGCGAAATGTAATTATTTTGTAGAATAAACAGTATCTATCTAAATTCATATTTAAATATATTTTCTACTCACAAAGTCATCTTGGCCACCGCCTGTCCGTACGCCTTGCACGCCTTGAAGTTGTCCTCCCAGTCCTGCGGGCGTTGCAGGTGCGTCGCGCACAACGCCTCGAGGTCGGGCACGCACGCGAGCGCCGCGCGACGAGTCCACTGCTCGCAGGCGCGCTCCACGCCGCACAGGGCGGACTCCAGTTGGCCCACGGCTTTGTTGCCCAGCCAGCTATGCCTGTAGTTTATTTATTATTTATTGGAGTACCAACGGCAAGATGTACATAACTAGTAAATTGAACATTTTAAAAATCCCCCGATTCAATAAACGTAAGATTACGAGGCTACTTTCTGGTCATCGTCAGACCCAGGATACTTTATATCTAAGAACCTTCTTGCCAACGCCACCTATCAACCCAAAAAAAGCTTTCGGTTCCGTTCAGTTCTGGAGCTACGATAACGCAGACACACAGGCAGACATTAGGCATGAAACTTATAACCCCTCTTTGTGATGCGTCGGGTGTTAAAAACTATAGGCAAAAAGTGCGAGTTTAAAACATCTTTGAAGTACGACTGAAGGAAGTCTCGCGTAATCCATAATAAGCCATCATCATTAGTCAGTATCAGTCCAGTCCACTGCTGGACATATACCTCTCCCAAAGAACGCCACTCAACTCGTCTCTCGGCCTTTTGCATCCAGTCTCTGCCAGCCACCTTGCGTGTCATCCCTCCAACTGGTCGGGGGTCGTCCCACGCTACACTTACCCAAGAGAAGCGTATACTTACTTGTCAACAATACTGGCGAATATGGACTGGTTGTCTGCGTAATTGTTTTGCACGCCTAGGAAGTGCGCGGGCAGCGACACCAGCCGCCTCAGCTGGTGGTAGTGCTGCACTCTGACCTCCTCCAGTGGGGGCTGCACGCGGACTGAATGACCGCTGAAATACAACCACACCCAGTGGGGCTATTGGTACTGTAATAGTATAGCTATATTTCTTGTGTTAGGTTATTTAAGCTCTGTTTTGCCCAATGTATACATACTATTATTTTAAATCCCAAGATTTCACGGGTGTATGATTCTGGAGCTGAGGAGCGTCGATGAAGTTATGGCCAGACTGGTGTATTTCCTTATTAGAAGGCAATAATGTAAAACCCTTGACTGACAAGCATCTTCTTGGCATGTAATCTTCTTAATATATAATCTTCTTCACGGCCCATGTGGCCAGTGACTGGCGAGCCTCAGGTTAACAGAATTACCCGCCAATAAGAAATCTACTAATTTACCCAAAACAACGGGTTTAAAAAAAACACGGTCTTTTGAAAGGCTTGCACACATGGGTTTAACGCGTAGAGGCCCCTTAGAGAGCTTTAATATAATGTGCTATGTGACGCATCAGCGGACCCCGTCTCTGAGCGCATCTGAATGCACTCATTGACAAACCCTGTCAGGACTAAGCGAATCACGAAAAACCGGATTATTTTAACAAATTGCACTTTACGCTTCATAGTAAGTCTAATAAACATATTGGGAAAAAATTTAATTACGGCCAGGGCCCATGACCTCGATATTCGATATAGAAAAAAGCTATTATTACATTAGGTACAGTCGAAGACAGAGATAAGTATACAGGGGGTCCCAATAAGGTTGAGATTTTCTCAAGAACTACTGGACCGATTTTAATAATTATTTTACCGTTATTTAGTTTGAATTTTTATCTATCTAACAGTGAAAGAGTTTTTATAATAGGTCAAGTAGTTTTTGAGAAAATCTCAACCTTAAAATCTCTCGTGTACACCTTTCTTTGTCTTCGACCGTACACAACAAGCAACCACACTTACGTCCGATAATCGAATCCTTGCCACACCATTTCAAACAATAGACTAAGTCATGGCATGACGCTCTAAAAAAATATAATATTGACGTAAAAGGCCCAAGAAGTATTTCAGATACACTCGTAATAGTAAAGAATAATTCTTACCGTAGTACTAAGTCGACGTTTACGTGAGGAAAGTGTTTGTGCAGAGAAAGCAATGTCTTTATGTACTGACACTCGAGAGCTTTATACAGCTGCGAGTCCCAGTGCGAGCGCCATAGGTCAGTGTTCTTGTAGCCGTTGGATTCTACCTGCAAACGCAAAGCAAATAAGTCACGAACCTAAAGATATTTAGATTACCGCGAAAACATGCACTGAATAAATTAGTCTGACCAACTATCCAACCCCGTTAATACTACTAGGAACATCCCAGTGTAAGTAGTATTAAGGGAGTAGGAACCAAAAATGTGGTTACCTTCTCTATAATGTCTCTTATATCTTTGATCAACTTTTTCCATTCGGATTGTTTAGCTAGAAGTTCGGTGTCCATCAGTTTCTCAACAATACTTCTGATGGCGATGTGCTGGCTTGTCAAATAGGTGTTCTGAAAAACAATTCAAATCAATATCTACATTTATACAGCTGTAACTTGTTACTGGTTGACCTCCTAATAGTCTAAACGGGTTAACTTGTCATTACTATTACTTTATGTGATGGACGGCAAATTTTTATTTTTATTTATATTTATATTATTATGTTAGTTAATGCCTGAAATAAACACATATAAAAAAAACATAATGTACACAGATGGTGCTTATCTCTAAAGATAAATTTCTCCCAAGACCTAAAAAGCGAAAATGAAATTTGAAAAGTAGACATTACTTTAATTACATAAAAAGAATACAATACATACATTCATACTTACAATATCGCGTTTATTTAATAGACTTTGATGTATGAAGTATCGTAGGATTCTTCTTGATTGAGACGTAGACATAGGATCCATTGTATAGGCAATAATTACTACCTGCGATTCTAGCTTCATGACAATTTGCTTCAACTTGTCGGTGTAGTTGGCGAGTTGTTCGACATCGTCCCAGTAGACCGCCTTCTGTTCCTGCACGAGCGCGGCCAGGTCGAGCGCGGCCTGCAGCATGAGCGGGCGCGTCGACGGGATCATGCGCTCGCCCAACGTGTTGTGGAACGAGGCAACCTGCGGTAACATAACAAAAGTGATACATTGCTCGGTCCTTGTTTTGATTGGTCCCATAAACAGTTAATTGTGAAATAAGTTATAGTTTGATCATTTATTGCTTTACAGGCTACGTAAGAGATTTCGTATATTATTTCGTATGTTAAACGAATGAGTTATGTTCAGAAGATTTGCATTGTATGTTTTGTGTTTATGGATAGGGCATCAAAATATTAAGATTATCAATGTAGTATCCGCTCAATACAAGCGCTCCACACGGTCAATGATGCTACAGCCTTATGCTACTCCTTGAGATAGTCGGGTAAGATAAGATAACCCTGGGTAACCCCGGGTTTTCTCATGTTATTTATTTATTTATTTATATATAATTTGCACCTTAACAGCTAGTAGCCAAATAGTACAAAGATAACATTAAAATTATTAATAATACTAAACACTCATTCAGTCAATCGAACTTTTAGGCATTCTTCTTTCTGCTACCCTCTTACACTCTGCCATCAAACATCCCGGCGCACTCGCAAATAGGTCGCACTGTGTTTATCTGGATTCAAATTTTATTGACCCAACTCGAAAAATTTATGCGAAAACTTTGCTGGGCTAATATGTTATAGACGACGGTATTTTTATAAATACAAAAATACCGTCGTTGAAACAAATGCAGTAATCGACATTCTCACGATTGTCTAATGTACTGGAAGTTAGAAGTTTGGCATTATTTATTTATAAAATAAACATAGAAACGACGTTCCCTCGCTTTTCTCAAAACCGAGCAAGTACTGCGTTGTCCATTACGACTGATGGCAGAACGAATATTCGCCAGTGCTATACCCGACCTGCTGCAATGCCCTGGCGTGCCTGAGCGCCGCTGCGAGCGTGTCAATGGCCGCTGCGGCCGGCGGCGGCGGCAGGCCGAGCGCGGCCAGCGCGCGCGCCTCGAGCTCGGCCCACACCAGCCGCGGGTTGTAGTTCACCACCATCATGCGGCTGCTGCTAGAGAACTCAACCACAGGCTTGTCCAATTGCAGCTGGAGCGAACCGTTCTTTACTTGAGCCTAAAATACACTTTATTGTACATAAAAAGACACAGACAATTACAAAACAGTAATACAAAACAGCATGTACAATTTTGGCGGCCTTATCGCTAAAAGCCACAGTCATACACGCCTTAGCCATACATTCACTTTTGGCAAAGCCTACGATTCTCGGCATTGTAGGTTCACAGGTGTGTATGTACAAAGATGAATACAAGTGCCAAGTATGAGCAGTAACTGACATATAGTAATGAAGTTCATTTCTGATAACCAGGCAGGGTGCCAACAGCGATATATTCCATTGTGTTCACAATCGTTTTCATTTTGACGCATGGCCGCGATATTACTACAATATTTTTGCAAATTTTAATAAACGAAATGGTATCCATGTGTCAAGCTGAAAATGACTACTTTTCAATGAAATATCCCATTTAAAAATATTTACACATCGACGTATTCATAAACTACAATAGGTTATTTAACAAGTACTGAAAATGTAATGTTTTTCATTACAATCTCAACAAATTCTTCTAATCTATTGTTTTTATTAAAATATCGAAATATCAATTTCAGTTTTCCCTTCATAATGTTAAAGCCAGTAAAAGAGATTGATGAATACGTCGATGAGGACATTTACAGAGGGTCGATCGCGATTCGGGACTTTCATCGTTTCCGTTATCGCTTTCATTTTGACAAGTAGCTATACATTGCAGCAATATGTTCGCAAGTGTTAATAAAGGATAAAGAAACGCAGTAATGTATATTATCCATGTGTCAAAATCACAACGATATAATTTCTCATGCTAATCTCACCTGCAAATCCCTGGACCACTCCTCGTGCAACTGCGTGTACATTGTTTTCAGTTCTTTCAGCACGTGAGTTGCAAGTTTCACTAATTCATAGCTTCCTTCGAATTCGCTGAGATACTTTTCGGCACACACATGAATATCCTTTACCTAGAAGAACGATTAGTAGAAATGTAGGTATATTTTCCAGACATTTGGGGCCACAGAACAATTAATAGAAGTTAAAAATGCCACATGGGCTATACTGCCCGGCCCACATTTCTAAGTGTTTGGGACACATAAACCTGCACGAAATCTATGCCGTATTACGATCGTCGTCGTGTTAAACTTAATGTTATGGCGAATGATGATTTTTTTAGCCCTTACAGGACTTGAACCAGCGTCCTGGTTAATCCGTGTCACGCTGTTAACAACTGAGCCACCAGAACCCACTATCTTATTATATATTTATCATCATTTTGAAAATTATTCGCCGAGCTTAAAAATTAAACCTGACTAACTTTAGCCTCCATTTGTTTCGCCCACTGCACTTGCTGCACTACAGGCGACATTTCTGGCGGCTGGTGCATCTTCACGTTCACTTCGTCCGAGTCCAGGCGGCTCTGGATGCTCCTCAGCAAGGACAGGAGCGAGGACACGAATATCTCCAACTCGTTGTTAAGGGCGCGCTTAACTAGCGGTCTCTCCATTAGGCTTTTGTAGCGCATGAATTCGTACAGCATCTGAAATAAAATACCACACTATGTATCTAATTTCAATTACTGTTTGCTATTGCTCAACAAGCTACCTATTCATCCGCTGAATTCTCTACACAAAGGTTGTCTGGAAGAGATCGCTTTAAGCGATAAGATCGCCAATTGTGATACTAACTGTATTTAGCCTATTTCTTTGTAATTCTTTTTTGCAATACAGAATATTTAACTTATCTAATTCTGTAGCAACCACAAGACGAATCCTAATCCTAAACGCAACTGTCACTGTCGTTCATATGCTACATCGCGTAAGAGCATGTAGGACGCCTTGTTTAGCGGCGACTAATATTAGCGTACGCAATCTGGAATCGCTACTATCGTCAGACTATTTTTAAGTCCCCATTACTCAGGTCCTTTCCTTACATCGAGGGAGCTCGGGCCATGACCGCGCGGGCCCATTGCGGTTTGCTGGAGTACACATGCCAAAGAATTATATTTTCTTCGACATGTAGGCTTCCTCACGATGTTTTCCTATATCGATTTGAGACGATTCGATTAATGTACGGACAACAGCAGATCAATGGTGACACTTGCAGTACGGTTAACGACGACGCAGATATTAAGAACGGTCCAAAGTGTTACACTTGATCTGCTGTTAGCTGTACGTACGTAAGCGATAACATTGGTTAAATTTATTAAAATAATAGAATACATAAAGAATTTAGAATGCTTAAAAAGACGAAAGCAAATAAAATATAACTCTTTGGACCTTGTACATTCCATGTCCTATTGTTTGCGACATAATAGTTGAAGAAGAAAAAAATGAAATTAATTTTAAAATCTGTAGATACTGGTAATTGTAATCTGTAGATATTGGTCAATTTACATCTGACGAATTTTATCTTACTTGCTTAGTTGATGTATTGTGCAGTCTAGATTTTAGCTTTTCAGCAATTTTTGCTTCAGCCGGTCGCAAATTAGCTGAGAACCTTGATACAGCTGTTTCCCAAGCGGTGTTTGGTCCATTGCATATCCATACATTCATATCTGAAGACATACAGGGTGATAAATAAAATAATTTTATGCTCTAAATCACACTACATATAAAAAATTGTATTGAGCATACTTTCAAAAGGTTCAAACAACAGTTCAGTCTTCAATTCGATCCTTTCGTTGTTAGAAAGTAGTTTATTCAACTGGTTATGGGTTGATCGAATATCGTGTATCTGAAATAGATTAATCAATTATTTTATTTAATCACTGTTCCGACATACAGGAAAAGTACCGTACTTGTTCATATGCAAATCTGATGTTCAATGCATTTGAATAGGTGCTAAGTACCTACCTCTTGTAACCTGGTTTGAAAATTCAAACAAAATGGTGGCACGTAGGGCTTTCCACTCCATGCATGGAGCGCATAGTTAGGCCAGTAGGTCTCAGTCAGCGACTTGCAAGCGCTGGTCAAAGTCTGCAGCACTGCCAGACCGTCAAACAGAGTGGCCAACATCTCGCCGTCTTTAGAACCACTATAGACCTTCCAGAGGTCCACAGAAGACAGTGCTTTTTGAATGGTCGTACATATGGAATGACCTGGAATATAATTTCATTATTATTAATTGAGTGTCAATGTATGATCTTTTTGAAATATACGATAGGTTTCCGCCTGCAACTTCATTTTACGAAGTGACTATAGGAGCCAGACATATCGAGCTAGTGAAATTGACCAAATTTTGTCTTTTAGTACTGATTTATAGAGCACTTGAAGTACTATTTCGACTCTAAATAAGAACAGCCCTGGACCTGTAGGTATCTAAAGTATAATTGATCTCCTTTTGAGTTTTGACTGTGCGTGGTTTTTAGTATTTTACCAGCGAGGTTGTATTTGTACTTGATCTTTCAATTTCGCTATATTTAACTTTATAATATATTTAAGTACCTATGGTTAGTTCAGAATAAGACAACTTCCCAAGATACAAGTTCGCTTGATTTGGGACCTAACATAAAATAGTACGAATGTTACAAAAAGATAAACGTATCAGCTTCTACACACTAATGACATCAAAGGAGTGCGCCATTCTGTCCTGCGGGTATGGCACCACGGTGAACCGCCACACGTCGTCTAGAAGCCCGCCTATATTCTCTGCGGCCTCCCTCATTTCAGAAATTGGACAGGACTGCATTGATCTAGAGAAAAATACCCTACAGTTATTGTATAATAAGGGCCGGCAAACTGGCAAAAACAGGAGTAAGACATATTGTCTTGTGTGCTTACACTGGCTCTCTAAACATTGTTTGCATCTCTGTAATGCTAATGTATTGTTATTTGACAGCAGAAATAGGTAAAGTACGGGTACGGTCTAACACAGAGAAAAGTGTACAGAAGAGTTTTTAAGGTTGAGATTTTCTCAAAAACTACCCACTGGTAGATAAAAGTTAAAACTGTAAAAGCATCATTAAATTCTGTACAGTAGTTTTTGAGAAAACTCAACCATATTGAGGTCCCCTGTATACTTTTATCTGTCTTCGTGTGTACCCAAGACTAGTTGGAACAAGCCGTATGGAGTTCTACCACCAATTTTTGAATACACAAAAACTATAATAAACTTGTGATCGATACATTCCTTGAAAGGGGTATTAACGAGGGGTCGAAAATGGTGATCGATTTAAACATAACATTGATAAAAAAAATCACACCCCATGATTTATGACCTTTTATTTTTGAGTTAAGGGGAATTTTAGGCATGCATTTTTTAAGGTGTTCTCTACTATATCAGCTTTCAGAAAAGTATTCAGAGTGGAGCAGTTTTTAACATCAATTTTTTTTGTGAACAAGTCAGAAAATTCCTACATAAAATTAAAACTACCGTAACTCAGAAACAACTCATTTTCGACCCCTCGTTAATAGGGCCTAATTTGTAGCAAACCACCTCTGTATCACCCCCTTTCAAGGAATGTATCGAATTTCCAATCACCCTGTAAATTGTAATGCAAACGCAATTTACCTTATCTCTTCACATATATCTTCAAACATTTCACAAAGCGCAAATGCAGCTTCTCGCTCTTTTTTACTAGTATCTCTCTTCTGTCCTACTGTTTTCCAATAGTCCAACTCATCTTCCATTGATAAAATTACTGAAAAGCATAAAGTCCATTGAGTGAGTAATAATGTTCGTAGTCGTTATTACTACTCCGTGACCAAAGAGGAATTACATTACTATCCATGACATGGAGTGTTTTCCTACATTTGCCAGTGCAGGAAAGGTATTCAAATAAATTGCAATTCCCTGTAAGGAACAGGTCCCATGTATACAAAAAATGACCACTACCAGATTACAACTTTGACAGATAATATGTGACCTCAAAATGTGCTATGGTTTTAGATAGTGTAACTCTGTTTTACATTCTCATACTCACCATTTACATTACCATCTCCTTTCCCACAGGTAATAATTCGTAGGTTTGACTCTAACTCCGATAAATTCTTTTGAAGCTTGTTGGAATACAAATCCTCCTCCTGGAACCATAATATTCACCTTGTATTATTTGTTATCAACTAAAGCATTATTTGATTTCATATAAAAATAGTGAAAAAGAAGCAGAATGTGCTAAAAAAATAGTTTGGGTATTTCGTAACAATTCAGTGTTTGGGAAAGATTTTTTTAATCGGCAAATTTGAAGCTCCGAGAGTATTACAGATAAACGTTTTTATGATAGACCAAGTAACATACTTACAGCGGCTAACAAAGGAGAGTATATTTGCCTCAAGATCTGATATAGTGACTCGGCAGCACTAGTACTGAGAGTCATAATGTTGATCTGTTTCACAGCATCCTCTCCAGTCAAGTCTTGGGCTGAGGTTTTGTAAAATATTATGGACTTCTTTTTCTCATCATGTATCTGGAGATGATAAAAATATTATATTAAAATCTTTTTTTCTGTTCATGTTCTACAGCATATCTGTGCACCAAGAATGAAGATTAAACCACTTGATTTAACCGCTTTGCATCTTCAGCATGTCTATGTCAGTTGATTGATGCAATAAAAAATGAATGAGTCAAATAGGTACCCCATTGGGGGGCTTTTCTTTCAGCACCTTCTAATCCTTCTGAAGGATTGTACTTGTAAGCACAAGCACTGCTTGATAGTCACGTTTTATACTTACATAATATTACTTTGGAGCTATGAATGATTTTACTTACTTTGGTGTGAAAAAATATGGTATTATCATTTTGTATTAGCACTTGAAGTAGGAGAATCTGGGAGCTATTTATAAAATCCGACAGTGACTCCTCTCCTTTATTATTCACTTCCAACGTAGATGTACCATAATATTGTTCTAAAAATAAATAGACGCTATTAGAAATTGCCACAAAATTGATAGAGATTAGAGTAGACAGAAAATGTATGTTCACTTACCAACAGTTTTTAGAATAAATTCCCGTATAAAAGACATTTTTTTTACGTTAATTACAGTAAATAATAAAGATTATTTAGTATTATCGCGTTCATTGTCCGAACTAATCATGGTAAATGTACTATTAGCAAAGTTATATTAGATTAGTTTTCGCCAGCAAATATCCGCAAAAACAGCAAAGTTTTGTTATGACTTTTATCTTCAGCTGTCATGCCGACCGTTGCCCGTGGCAACCGCAACGCGGGGCGGGGGAAGTAGATGGGAAAGTAATAGTAAGTAGTTGGCTTTACCTAGAAACAAAAATAAACAAAGGTTTTTTTTTCAAATCTGCGATATCATTGCACTAAAACCACACTAAAACTAAAAGATAGTCTAAGTATTAGCGACTTAACCCGTGAAAACGTAATACATTTATCGCGAGTCTATCGCTAACGCTCTTGGTGCAAGTGGCCTTCACATTTGGCTGTAAGATCTTAGGTACCTTTACCTTTCCCAAAAAACAATTAAACTACAATAAACTCAGACAAACAAAAAAATTCTAATATCTGATTTAGCGCAATATTATTTTAATTGTATTATATAAAACCAAGAATGCTTCGTTCTTTTGTCCGATCTGTAAGTAGAAAACCTAGTACCTAATAAAAGACTGCCGCACCTATGCACCAACCACCTAACCTACCTATTATTTATCAAAGAAATGTCCAGTTTCAGGTCCTCAGTATGCAGAATGTCGCGAAGAATATAGGAGCTGGTAGTAGAGCGTACAGTTCTGATGTGCCTGTCGATACTACGTATTTGGAAATTCCTCTATACAACGTTGATAAAGTACAGACACTTGAAACTCGTAAAGCAAGGTAAGAATAAAAATTATAGTTAACTAAAGCTGCTCCCAGTGTCTGGACACCTATTGGCCAACAGCTTTCTTTGGCAGCAACCAACCTCTCCAATTCCGCTACGATATTTGTATCGAACAGAGTCAAATCATTGCGTTGTACCAGTATAAGCTAACCCAGCTTTGGTTAACTTCATCATGTTTGCCGGGCTAGCTTATACTGGTTACTTAACGATTCGACACTCTTCGATCCAAATATTTTAACGAAATTTGAACTGACTGCATAACATGCTGTACAAGGCAATTCATATAGAGGAAAATTGCCCACAGAAAATGTTGCTGCACATAATATTTTTTCTTCTTCATAATATATCAACCGCTATCTGCGGATTAAAGGGGAGCTTGATGTGTGTGTCGGATTTATAAAAATTTGTGGACTAAGTTGAGAAAGAAATAATATTTTTTCATTTTCATTCAACCACAAATGTTTGAAATTAATTTCTCCAAATCAGCTATTTGTCAGTTTATTACAAAAATTACCTAATTAATTTCTAATTTATTTGAAACAAGTTTGTTCCATTCTAATTTCCAAAAAAAATGTTTTTGTGTTACCCTCTGTAACTTAAAATACTAAATAAAAGACCGACATAGGTAGTTTAGCAATTTTACATAGACAAATTCAATGGTATAATTTATTTTGAGCCATGTTATTGACTTAATTTTGCACAGTTGTAGGTTTTGTCCCTGCTAAATAAATACGTATTGTTTGATAAACTTGGACTAACACAGCTTTACAAATAGTTGGGTTGCATTAATGTTAAGCAAAATTCCTAATAATATTTCTTACAACCGATTAAAATAAATTATTATCGTTGTAAAGAAATGTGGAATAAAATTCGTACCACCCCTTTTCTACCAGCAGCATCCTAACATTTAAAACATCCTAGTAGTTTACAATATGAATATTAATGTTTTAATTGAATGGTATCACAATCATAGAGTCG
This sequence comes from Tachystola acroxantha, assembly GCA_963506565.1. NCBI lineage: Eukaryota > Metazoa > Arthropoda > Insecta > Lepidoptera > Oecophoridae > Tachystola > Tachystola acroxantha. The sequence continues at coordinate 9,869,941 of OY735874.1, forward strand.
ACAGCACATCTACCTAGTCTAAACCATTACAATCTATTCTACACAGATACTTTTTATAACTAGCTACTAGTCTGTACTATATGCATTAGATGCTGATCCCATATATATTTTTTTTAATTTCCCATACTCTAGTTAGCAAAGTTCATTATTACGAGTATATTGCAGGTAGGTATGCTATGTTAGGTTAATATTTTGTCATGAAAAGGAGTAAGTAAGTATGCCACTGTGTTGAATATTTACCTTGAGTTGACTGTAGTTGTTGATTATGATTTGCTTAGGTAATAACGAGTTTATCAGTTGTTTGTGTGCTTCTTATCATTGCTTTTACTTCATCAATACGTTTCTACGAAAACTACTTGTTTTTAACATACTGTATTGGAAGAACAAAGATAATACTTCACTATAAAAAAAAAATAACTATATCATTAGGCAGCAATATTATCTGATCATAATATTCCCAAGTCTTCACCTCCTCTTAAATACTTTCTCTGTTCGGTATTCCATGCTTATGTAAAGTCTATAAATCTGCAGTTTCGGACATAATCCATCCAATCATCTTTCAGTTGAGAGGCCTGTGCTCCATGGTGCAATGTGATAGGCTAAAGATTAATAAGATATTCTATTTTCGCGTATGATAGAGTAAAGTACTTGATAAATGTGTATCAGCTCACTGATTGATTAAGTTGATAGTGCTTTCCCGAGTCCTCTACAGAGATATAGGGCAGATTGATTTTTTATATCAACTTTATTGATTGATTTTACTTATCAGGCAAGTAGGTGATCAATCTGCTATGTATGTACATGCCCAGAACAATTCATAATAGAGTGTTCCCTCCTGGAATCAAATCTGTCTATGCCTAAATTGATTGCAACCTTGGGAGCAAGTCTACTTCCTGAATTTTATCCTAAAGTCAACAAAACAATTCCTCTGGGTACACCATGTAAATATCAGTTGTTGTCTTAGATCTGGGTTTTTCTACATTGCAATTATCTATGTTTATAAACCTGTACTCTGTGCTAATATTATTATGGCACTTATGTGTCTTTTGAAGTGATGGGTGCTATGAATTTCTCATATGACAAAACTCTACTAACATTGTAAGTTTCAATCATTATATTTACTAATCAGATTTTTTGAACAATGGTAATTTAAGCTGTATTACCGTGTTACAGTTGATGTGCTGTTGACTGTAGTCTGTACCTATAAATCAAATCATCTCTTGAACTTCACCCATATCTACCTATTGTCATTTAAATATTTTTCTTTTCAGACTTCATTACCAATCCCGCAAGCGGGGAATGTTGGAAAATGACCTCATCCTGAGCACCTTCGCTAAAAAATACTTGGATGGCTTCAACGAGCAGCAGACCATGATGTACGACCGTCTCATCAACTCGCCAAGCAACGACTGGGACATCTTCTACTGGGTCATACAGAAGAAACCAACACCTGAGGAATTCGAGAACGAAGTAATGGACCTCCTGAAACAGCATGCGAAAAACGAAGATAGACAAACGCTCAGCCAACCTGATCTGCACTAACATTATTTTGTGATTTGATTCTCATGTCGTGCTCAACATGACACTGCTGGAGTGGTCAGTATTTATGTTGGTAGGTAGTATTTATTTAATAGCATAAATTATTCTTGGCCTTTGCACTTAAACTATTGCGTTTCTAATTCTTGTAAGATTGTATTTGTATTAATAGGTATTATAGTGATATTACAAATTATGGATTTTGAAATAATCTGAAATATTATGTTGTACATTTCTATTAGTGGGTTTTGCATAATTTAGATCTTGTTATATTAGTCTGTAGTAATTAACTATTAAATTGATGGATATAAAGCTCTAGACTATTGCTAATTAAACGGAAATTAACAGATTATTTATATTGAAGTTTGATACTCCTTAAGAAAATAGTAGAGTAAGATTCTTTATAGGTCCCTTATTTATCGTTAACGTTTTTAGACTAATTTTATGCAGAGTGATATAAATATAAGTGCAGTATCATTGACAAATAAACCCTCCTCATATCATATAGTAAATGTTTGTTTCAATAAACTGATTTATTTGTGCCACCAAGACAACAGGGTCTGGTTAAAAGATGTAGAGGCTTGTAGAAAATAAAAGTATATTTCTCCTTCTTTACATAATTTAAAACATTTTCCAGGGACTTATTATCATTATGGCACCGGGCGAAGTAGATCCATAAGATGTACTCCTTCGCCACTTTTAAAAGCAAAATAATTCGTATAAGTGATGTAAATTGGTTAGTTGTGCGTAAATAAACTTATTCGCCAGCTGTATTAACATATATATTTAAATGTGAATAAGGATTGGTGCTGTGTGACCTAATACAGGCATTTCACCCGCGGGCCGACCTCGCGCCGACTCCGCCGCAGCAGCGCGTGCGCAGTGTACCTCCGCGGCCCGCCCAGCATTAGTGCGCACAACGCTCACTCAAATAAATAACTCAACGCGTAATCTATATTTTGATTAAGTTTCACTCTGAGCTATCAAATAATATTTTATAATACTGTGTTGCTTACGAATGGATACGTCAGCCACAATCTTATCTACTACAGTTTAAATGTTTGTGCTGTAGATCCAGTGAAGTCAGTTTACTCGAAGCAAGGAACGAACATTGTACCGATTCGAACAGTGCCAGCTAGTATCTGGATATTTGTTATATTCACGAGCCATAATTAATTAAGTTAAAGTGATAACATTGAATTGGTGATTTTCAGTGAACAATCTGTATAATTGTGCCGTTGAAATGCCTATTCGTCGTAGCAAGGTAAGAATTGCTATTAAAATTATTTTTGCTTTATCAGAAACCGCGGCCGAGTGATATGCCTAACATTAATTCATTTGACTATATTTGCACTAGGTTTATTTACACGATATTTTACGATAGTTGCTTACATAGACAGGTATTAGTTCTTTATATTTTATTTATTTTAACTTTTTATTAGGTAGTAAACAACAGTATTACAAAACAAATAGAATATACATAATATAAAGCAATAATAAACTACCTTATAGTTATAAAATAATACACGGTATAATTACATATTCAATGACAAAAATCAAGTTCAGGCACAATATGGAATATTCTAGAATTTCCGAAGATACACTCTTGAGAGGGCATTCCTTATCGGATATGGTACTGAACTTTTGATTCAAATAAATATATTGAATTGAAACATCCTCCACGCGGTTAGTAGGTATCAATTATTTTGCCACTTCCTGTAGATTACATAAAATTTGCATAAAACCGAGTTACTCTGCCTGTTTTTGTGTTAAATGTAACTTATTATCATTAGCTCACGTGACCGAAGTACATAGTCTGAAACACCAACAGTTTCTGATTAGCAGATACAGTGCCGCGCCTCCAAACCAAATATATTATCTAGATAGCAAAAAGTTTTATCTTATTCATAACTAATGCCAGAAAATAATTGCATGCATAAGTGGCACGTGTTTTGCGTCGGTAACATGGCAAAATTAAAAATGTGTGTAGGTAAAAATAAGTAATTAAAAAGTTTACTTGAAACTGCCTAAACGCATAAATAAGCAAAAGGCAATAATTGCATACACTAACAATTCAAAAATGCGATGCATTTGTCTGTAGCTCCAGTTAGGGTTCCCCACGGAGTAATGAGAGAGGTGTTATTTATTTATCTAATTGAGTCGTGTGCTATCAAGTGAATCGTGCTCGTGCGTGACGTCCCAGCGAGCTCTGTCATTTTCCCGCCACTATCGGAAAAAGATCTTCCTTCCGGTGGCATAAGGGAAAAGGCAGATTTCACCTCCCTTCAGCGTGCAGCAAAATTTCAGAGTTGGCTACTTAATTAAAATTTACTGCACACAAAAGGTTACATAGATAATAGTGACTTACAAGCTAGCTGCACATTAGTCGAGCTTATCTCTCAATAAAGAGAGTCTTCAAGTCTGGCCTGTCCCCGTGGTTAAAGTTATTAATATTCATGGGCATTAACCACCCCAGAGGAAGTGTATGTACATATTTAATTTGCACGTTGTATAAAAGCTATAAGCTTGCGTGGATTGACTTTCACTTTCGTATGCACGTTGTTTACTGGCCCTCAAGGTGACCAAGACAAGAGCTAAAGCGATTAAAATAATTTCCGGAATATAAGTACTTATATCAAGCGTTGGCGCGGGACAGTGCGAAAATTTACGCGAACTGTGACACAGTTTTACCAAGGGAAATGATTTACGGCATCTTCTTATAGTTAACTATTCCGTGGAGTTTCCCTTTAAATTGCCTTAAAGCACAGCGCCACAAATTAAATCAAATAGATACTGTATTTGCACACAAAATATTGCGGGTGCAAGAATGACTTAAATAATAACTTAACTGTAAGTAATAAAGAATTCAATAATTTAAACAAAACAAAAAACTAAGTATATTAAGAAAAATCAATAATCAGAAAAAACATACTATACATCCCAAACTAGGATGCCTGTGCTATAATGCTATGGGTTTAGTACAGACACACGAAGAAAACGATCACAAATTACACCCAGACTCGGAAAAAGTGGTTGGTAACCTTTGTATAAAAACACCTTGCCGACTGGAACAATCAAATCAGAAAAACAAATCCAAACGATCCAACTCAGTACCCCTTGCACAGAAGGCAGGCACACTACCGCCTAGGTTAGGACTTCGTCTTAAAAGACCAAGTTGAAGATCTTCTATATTGCAGGTCCAGGTGTTAGTGAAATGGATCTTCGAGAACCAGCACAAGCTGCAGACTGTGCGTTGCTGCAGCTCCTCGCTGCGCTACAAGGAGCTGGAGGATAGCGCCGTGCCGCCTGCGCCTGCGCACGACCTGCCGCCGCCCACCACCGCCGCCGCCGCCGCGTCCACAGAGCCGCGGCCGCACATCACGCCTGAAATATCTTTCAAGGTAAAAGGATACTTCTTTAATATAAAATTAACATGCACACATACATCCACCCACGCCTGTTTCCCGTAGGGGTAGGCAGAAATGAAGGATTCCATCTGATGCGGTTCTGGTACACAACTCTTCACTACCTCCACATTCATCACAATAAATAAAAATGTATACATAACCTGTTCCCTGTAGGCAGAAACGTGAAAACTTCCTGCTGCGATCCTGGCTTACGCTCCCTAAAATGTTGAATTCACGAAATGTTGAATACCATTTTCAGGTTCAAAATTCGATTAATTTCAGTTATGTTTTTACAGTTAATGATAATAAACCACTCATGAGACACCTACGCCCAGACTCGGAAAAAGTGATTGACCATCAATATGTAGGTATGTGTATTAAAGTTAACGAAAGGCAACAAAACATCAGTCACACACACAATTCCACTGAGATATTTGGGTCGTCGTAATCGTTGTCTAACCAGCATAAACTGGCCTGGCAAGCCTGACGAACTTAACCGAGGCCTGGGCCAGTTTATTACTGGTTACTCAAAGATTTAACTTTATAGACCCAATTTGTTTTTCCTTTCGAGTTTCGAACACCAATTGCATGGACGTAAATTAATGGTCAACCAATTTTTCTGAGACTGGGTGTGATTCGCGATCGTTTCTTCTCCGGATCACAGGGAATCCTAGTTTGGGCCATGAGTGTGACGATGTCTTATATCTAGCTTGCGTATTTTAAAGGTCATTGTAACAGCGGCCTCTGTGCCTCCAACCTCAATGACGCAAGTCGCGCGCACAGTTACATGCACATTGAACTGCATAAATCACGGGCTGCTCTGGCTACTGACAGCTTGGGAAGTAAATAGGCGTTCATTGCGTACACAAACAAGATAAAGGTTCAATAGTTACGCTTACGAGGTTATAGAAGTTGAAAACAATGTTGTTTATAGTTTTATACCTAAGGCTTAGATAGTTCCTCGGACGCATTTTCTCGGGAAACCCCCTGCTTAGGACCTAAGCAGTTTCCCGAGAAAATGCGTCGTTACGTGGAATCAGGAGGCTCAATACGCACTATTGACGCGACGCATGCTTCAAAAATAACAATCAAATATTATAATAAGCACACGACATATTTTAAACACACAGAGGACGCGCGTCGAACGCAACTATATGTAGGAAAGGGAGCATTTTTAGACCCAGACCTGTCATATTTAGTTCAGTTAAAATAACTCGTACGAGAACTACCACCATTTAATTGCCAAAGTCGATCAAACAGGTCAGTTGTATACGCGTGATATTTCCTGAAAAATACGGCATTGAGATCTTCAAGGCAATAGTAAATAGGCATATACTAGGATCTCCTTCATCGGTCTCATCATCACTCTTCAGGAGACGATACCAAACACTTATTTTGTCTGACGAAAAAAGCCTCTCCGCCCCCTCAATAAGCACCATTGTTGCAGTACGAAGACCTGCAGGTGCGTCTGGCAGCGCCCTACCAGCTGCAACAGAAGCCCGAAGCGCAGGACCTCGGCTTCGGCAAATACTTCACCGACCACATGATGAAGATACACTATCACAAGCAGCTAGGCGGCTGGCAGAAACCAGAAATAATGCCGTTTGAGAACTTAAGCATGCATCCGGCGGCTAAAGCTCTTCACTATGCAATACAAGTAAGTAGAAAACCATGCCATTTGGGTCCCATATTTTCTGCTTAACATATGGACTTTAGCTTATCAACGTTATTGATAACCTTTTATTCCTAGTTTTAGTTGTTCCATGGGGAATGAATATTCGTAATATAAGTACCTAGGTAAAAAAAATCTTTGCTAGTACAAATCCCCTGAGTGAGATAAGCCTTTCTACATCTTAATTTCTATATATATTTTGTTGAGTGTTACTTATGTAAAATTTTATGTACAATAAAGCGTATACAAACAATCAAAACAGTTAGTCCATGGGGCAAGAATCCTTTCGGTACAATCCGTTGGACATTCCAATTGGACCGTCGTAGTTACCACGAATTTTTGCATTACTTACATATCTTTATATTTATTAAAATTCACCGTCTTTCTTTAGTTTATAACTCAAGAACCGCTTTTGAGCGCTGATGGGGTGGCCAATGATGAGTACAGGCTTGTTGAAGAAATAATATCATTAGGTAGTTTAAATGGCGTAGATGTAAATAAGTCATCAAACTATTCATATTCTTGTTTTAAAAGAATTCTGTCAAATATGTCAAGTCGGTCCTATGAGCAACTAGGTTATTGCTTTAAGGGAGCAAGGGTACACCTTTATTCCGAATGAGTTTGGTATACCTACCAAGGATTTTTATGCTAAAATATTTTATGTCATCCGTATATTGCGGGCAAATTTTATATATATTTTATGGTAAATTAATAACTGAATCTATATATTAAAATTCAATTATTACAATCGTTGAATTGTGTAATTTACTTTTGTTACTCTTATGCTTGTATCAATACGAATGTCTGCAAATTTTAAACTCATTGCTGATATTGTCAAAAACATGTGAACAAACATCTGTAGTCGCTCGTACTGTTATCGCCAACGTTTAATGTAAATATAATTGCATGTTATCTCTTTATTTGGCTCTTGAATAACGTCATTTCACTCAAGGGAAACAAAGAATGGCTTTGTAAAGTGTCCTCTGCATTCTCGGGTGAGGTTCCTCGCCGTAGTACCCTATGAAGTTGGCCGAGGTCACGACAACACCGCAATTTATCGTCGCAATTTTTACGCCAGCCAATCAGCGGTTAGAATAGGATAGATTCGCGTCCTATCAGCTGGGTCCTTTGATTGTGAATGCAGCTTTCCTCGTCCGACCTTGCGAGGAGCTGCGTTGTTTACGCACTCCTCGGGTTGCCGTTTTAACTCGTGGAACGTTGTGTAGGAAAGGAGTCCATGACGTCAGCAAAGTAGGCGTGGCTAAGTTAGTTACATTATTTTACATTGACACCTGAGGGGCACAAACACCACAACTTTACGTTGCTTCAGCTACCTCGCACATCTCAGGCGAAAAAGCGGCCTTAAGCTAACGACTTTATTTACAGTTGTTCGAAGGACTAAAAGCGTACCGAGGTGTGGATGACAAGATTCGGTTGTTCCGGCCTGATTTGAACATGGAGAGAATGAACTTGGCGGCGCAGCGGTCGGGCCTGCCGATGTTCGACAGCGAGGAGCTGATCAAGTGCATGTGCCGGCTCGTACAAATTGACCAGGAGTGGGTGCCACACTCGGAAACCTCCACAATGTACATACGACCCTCGCTAATAGCAACTGAGGTAAGTTACATAGAGAGATCTATCTTTATTTTATCTTTCTGCAATGAAATGTTTATAGATTAGAAGTTATAACAAAAAAAATCGAAACGAAAAGGATGTTTGTCCTAAGTTGCCATTGTCGCTCAAAACGATATCGTCTTTTTCTTCTGTAATGTCTTATTTCAGGGTGCGGTAAATTATTGAATGATACATGAAAAACTCATTACACAATACGAGGGCTTTGCAAATCAAACAAAGAAATATCTTCTTTATTTTCTTTGCTTCCTCGCCATTTTCCACGGCTGTCTTCGCGTTTTTACTTTGCCGTATTTTTCGTATACCAAGGTTTTATGCGTGGGTAGAACCACAGGTAAATGCTTGTTTGAAGTAAATTAATCCGTAGATCATATCAGCAATTTTATCAGCTTGCGAAATATTGAGCCCTAGATTCGACCTGGAAAGGTACTGCAATCGTATCTATACCTACAATAAAATGCGCAATTACTATGCAATATTATAGTAGCAGAGATTAACAAATTAAAAAGAAATCAATGCATTAAAAGGTACCTAACCTAGTAATTGTTAGCTCTCCACGTATTTTCCAATCTTGCCAAAAGCAATGCATATCGACACGACATTGATATAATGTGTCAAAAGCTGATTTATAATCAAATTCCTGCCTATATTAGTGAGATATTGAATTGCGCTTATCACACGATAAGGAACCATGATTTTGGTGATACATGTGCGTCATATTTACCACTTATAGAAGCAGTAGTGTAAAAAACAGGAAATGAAGAGTGCTTGTATTTCTGGACTTTTTCTATACTTTTGAAGGGGTTAGATACCTTTAGCTTCACTGTTCACTCGCACGCAATTGAATTCAACTGCAAATCAAATGTATCAGGAAATAAAGCAATAAGTAGCCAAAACTCAAGTCAAGTCAACCATTATATTTTATGCGATCCCAATGTTTTCACTTCATTTTCAATATATTATCAAGTATTTTTAAGGAGTGATTATTGACGGCGGAAATAGTAAACATGGAAGAAATACCTATTTACCGTCATAATGATGACGATGCTCTTTAATCTCTGTAATCTAAACGTGAAGAGGGCCTCTGGCCCTGCGGCGGGACGTGTGCGATAGGTATAGGCTGTTATTTACTTATCTACACGTGATACCCAATAAACATTACACAATCGGTTGCGTAATAGTAACAAATAGACAAATAAGATATAACTATTCTTTAACTGAACAAAATCTTGTTTCTGTATTATATAAAAATAATCGTGACATTCATGGATCAAAATAGAGCTATGGGTCCAGCCAGATACGTACACAGAAATGATCACAAATTACACCATGCTCACTTCTTCCGAGCATAGGTGTAATTTGTGATCGTTATACTACCTTACCGTACGTTAGGTACGGTCTAACACAGAGAAAGGTGTACAGGAGAGTTTTTAGGGTTGAGATTTTCTCAACAATTATTAAAATTGGTCCAGTAGTTCTTGAGAAAATCTCAACCTTATATATACACATTATCGTATACTTATCTCTGTCTTCATGTGTACAATCACTTCTTCCCGACTGGGAATCGAACCTTCAAAACCCTTGCACTGAACTCGCCTACTAATTACGGTCGACGAAATTATATTATACTTGAATAATGATAGGATAACATATTCGGCAACTATACAGTTTAATTTATACAGTTGACAGTACATCAAGTGTACTTACGGGCACTCTACGCGTCGGTAATACTGCATAGAGATCGCAACGGCTTTGTGTAAGTTGATGGGCTGTCCGTCTGTACATAAGGTTCATTTAGCAGGTATTTTCTCACTTTGTGACAGTATAATTTAAATAAATGCTCTAACGGTGTATTGTTCAACAGCCAACGTTTGGCATCATGGCGCCCGAGTCGGCCCTGCTGTTCGTCATCTTGAGCCCAGTGAGCACGTACTACAAGACCGGCGGCGACGGAGCGGTCTCCATTTTCGCGGATCCCAATGTGGTGCGAGCATTCCCGGGGGGCGTGGGCAATAGGAAAGTCGGATCTAATTACGGACCTACCATCGGTATGTTAACCTCTTGCTGCTGTGTAGATACCCAAAATTTATTGCCAGTAAATCAAATCAATAAAATCATAGTAGGAAAACATGTTTAAAAAAAAAAATCAAATCCCCGAACCAGGCAATCCGATTCCTATCCTTTATTGCAATATAAATACATTGTGTACCTAGATGTTTGCGTGAAACGCGATTAAAAGTTAGTCCACCGTGTGTTCCGAAAAAAAAACGTTAGAAAGGAACTTGACGTTTTTGACGAAGTGTGAAAGGAACAACAACACGGTTTAAGGGAAGTAAAGTTTAAATAGGTATATATATGGCTAACCATTGTTATATTATATAAAAAGTCCTCACCGAGAGTATCTCTGTAGTGGTAATGATAACCATATCAAAATTCGTCAGTGGTTTTTGAATTAAAAGCGAACAAACAATAACCAGATAAGTTGCATTAAATAAGTGCCTGCAACTACATATACCTACAGAATATTATTTAAACCTCCACTGGACTTAAATTAACTAATGGCGAAATTATCTACGTGTTGCGTTTACTTATTACCTATTGTATAATATACTAGTATATATTTCTAATCGATTTCAAGCGCGATTTTTTTTAGTTTAAAAGTTTAATGACAGAAAATCTGATGAGAATAAAATTATCTTATTAAATTTATGGACTATATGGACTTATCTTATATAGATGTTAATTAATACGCTGAAGACGCAGGTCCTGTCAAATTTCCCAATTTGTAACACAACGGCACTCGTTACAGAGGCCACAGCGCGAGCGGCGAAATTAGGCCACCACCAAGTGCTGTGGCTGTTCGGACCCAACCACGAGCTGACAGAGGTCGGCGCGATGAACATATTCGCCGTGTACATCAATGAACATGGAGGTCAGTAAACCCAAATGAAATCAAGTTTATTGCCAATTACAGCAATAGAGTACATCAAGATATTTGATACATTTTAGTCTCACTGCAACTTACCGGGGTAGACATGTTTTTACAATAATAAAATTTAAATATAAAAAAACGACTGCCATTTAAGCTCCTTTAATTAAATTTTTATAGCCTATGTCACTCCTACAATCAAGACGAATCTAACGACACCACATATGTTAAAGTCCATAAAGCCAAACTGCAGGGCGTACCATAAAATATGATAATAATAATACATACATACACTCGAAAAACATAACTACCTATTAAAATATTGCAAAGTCATGTGCACCCTATTATCCCCTAGCAAGGATATCGCACTTTGACTTTGTCAGTTCTTGAACATGACAGCCTTATGGCGTTACGCCGATATCGCTTGCGATGTCTCTTATGGGCTGGACACTTACACCTCTTAATTATGTCTTATCGTAGGATACAGGACATATCATGCAGTCAATCAGCAGAACATTAACCTATACAAATCCATTGGAGTACCTATTGGTCTGACATAACAACGCATCAACGTATTCAAAGCCATTGTTATCTGAGCCTTATTATTGTCGCGTAAAGTAGGTACCTACTCTAATATGATGTCGACTCTACTCTGGATTTGTGTTGTCTTTATCTTTGTTTAAATATACTTATCATATAAATCTGTCAATAAACAAACAAGGAAGTTCCTGAGCATGCGTTTTAGCTGTGACATTATTGTGTTAGTTTTAATGAGCAGGAGTTGGTACAAAGTCGGGCTGGTGCGGTTAATAACTAGTTATACAAGCAAGCAGCCGATATTGTCATGTTATCGCACCGCTGTTGACCCTATGACCGGTAAAATCTCGTCTCATATCTGAGGCAACAACAGTACTCGTTAACGTCAGGTTTTTCTAGACAATTTCCTTGTATAGGTGAATAAGAAATGCAAATACGCATGTTTATGACAGATAAACGTTCACCCGTATCACAGAAATTACATGACAAACAGATCTCTCAGCTTATTCTAGCTATCTATAATCTTACTATGATAAGAAGAGACCTTCTCGTGTCTTGTAATTTTTTCTTTTATGAGACCGCAAACGTAGCGCTATAACGGTGTTGTTCAAAACTTTTAAGTTTCTTCTGCGCAGATTTCAAACGCACTGGCAAATTATGTTATGTTATATGATTGTTATTTTACTGCCAGTTGTGTTCGGTACAAACAGTAAAGAGCTATACCCACTGTCGACCGCGATGTATAGCTCGATGCGAGCGGCCGGTGATTTGGTCTTTCGGCAGACAAAACAGACGCTGAGTCGGGCGACGTACTAGGTACGCACCTATTTAGAGTCACATTGCGTAATAGCTCTAAAATACTCTATTGACCGATCGCAAGATGGATTTTGATGTATGAGGTAAATTGAGGTATCGTTTGATCCGACTTGACGCCTTAGGCAGTGCGCAGACCAGAGTCACGACTGTTTTAAGACAGACTTGTCAGACTTGTCGCTGAGCAAATATCGAAATTACAGATAAGCAGCTGAGCACTCCGCCGCTGAACGGGCTCATCTTGCCCGGAGTGACGCGCCGCTCGATACTGGAGCTAGTGGCGCAATGGGAGGACATCACGGTCAAGGAAGAGGTCCTCACCATGGACCAAATAATACAGCTCAATAAGCAAGGAAGGGTGAGTTTGAATCTTAATCATATTGTAATTAAAGTTTACGTCAGCGAAAATATCATAGGTTTGTAGAGTATCTTACCATCAATTCATATTGGCGACATAACGCGCATATAGTAATGATGAAAATACCATTCTTATAGAAGTAGTACCATGAAGCAAATAACCAGTCATTGTTTTATTTTATTTTACAATTTTAAATTGAATAGTATCTACTGTTTATCGTTAAAAGAATCGTCTTATAACGATTGGTGCACCTTGAAACTCCATTTTTACCCGACTGCGCAAGAAGGAGCGTTATGTTTTTCGAGTGTATGTATGTCTAATTCTTTGGCACGCCCTACAGCCTAAACGGCTTGATGGATTTTAACATATGAGATGTCGTTAGATTCGTGTTGAAAGTAGAAATAACATAGGCTATACAAATTTAATCAAAGCGGCTAAAATTTTTGGCAGTCGTTTTCTTTTGCTTTTTAAATTATTCAATGAAATGTAAGCAGTAGCGCTAAGTTCTTTCATTGATTTTATCATATATTGCGTATCGAGCGGCCAGTACGAGTGGTCTAATGTTAATAGTTGTATTCTATAGAAGAAAATGCTTTTGAATGTGGTTCGACTTAGGATGATTCAGATTAGTTACTACGCAACAGAACTTGACGCATACATTGCATTTCAGCTGCTAGAATTGTTCGGCGCGGGCACAGCGGTAGTCATCAGCCCGATAAGCAGGATTGGCTTCCTCGACCAGAACATCTTAATCCCCACCATGAACCAAGCGCAGCCGGTGTTTCAACGCGTGAAGGACACCCTACTGGCCATACAGTACGGCCACATAGAGCACCCCTTCTCCAAAGTGGTGACATAGTGACGCGCGCAGGCAACGCGCCACCAGTGTTGTGAACATGGATAGTGCTGATAGTGACGCGCCAGAAGTGAAGCACCTGCCATAGACAGACTGTAAAGTAAAAGGTCTGACGGAAACTGACTACAATGGCCAGTATTAAGATTAAAATGTATGTAATCTCTTTTTTCCTAATCTCTAGTAAATGGGGATCGTACTGCTCACATACATTTCAACCAAATAACTTTGATTTGAACTATGGAAATTGAACCATCATTAGGCGTGTGATCCCTACGAATGCGAGCTACATACATTGCAACGTGAAATATAATTTTTACTTTTTACTTTTGGGACATTTTGTCTGTGTAGATATTCGTTTTAGATATTTTTCTTCAGACTATTTGCTTTTTAGGCAACCTTATCATGGCAGGATATTACTGTGAATGTACTCGCCATAAGACATTATGTGCCCAATGACACTCGTAAATGATGCCATATCTTCAAGCGTTTACATGATTTTTTGCGGAGAGAAGTGTGTGGAATAGATTAGGTATTTAAATGATAACTTTTGATGATAACACCCAAGGTTAACGTGTAACTGTGAATGGATAACAGAAATGTAGGCTGTGGATTGGTATATTTGGAATGCTGCGCATTTCGCACTACTGAGATACTGTTAAGAATATTATTTTACGCCTTGTATAAAATACATGTGTAACTATTTATTCACGAATTTACTATTTGTGTTATATTAGAATAATTTCTTAGATTTAACAAAGAATGCAGTATTACCATGCTGCAGACTTCTGATTAGATTCTCGTGACGTAGTGTAGTGAATAATGAACCAGAATGTTTTACAAATCTCAGTAAATATAAAGAGTAGACTCGTGTAGGTAACAAACAATGCACCAAAATATGTAAATATAAATAGTAAGTATCTTAGACTTCATCACACCAATCTTTTGTTCAACGTAGACTTAACTTGAATGTATTTTTGTTCAGAATGTGATATTAAATTATAAATTGCGAGACATAGGCTTACATTCTTGACAAATTCATAGTCTTTCCTGCCAATAATTTTATGTTTTCAATGCTCGTACAGTATTTTATGTAATGGAAGTTTTTTATCGTCGTAATCATTACAAAGTAGCTTCTAAATCTTATCCAATAGATAAACTCCGTTTATCTATTTTATGAGGCGACCAAGACCTTTCTATTGCTAACGTAATACCAAGTAAGCCTATTGATCGCATTGAGTGTTTTGTTTTTCTAGTCTAAGAATCTGTATGAAAAGTTAATTTATAAATATAGTTTTAATTCAAATAATGATCTCTTTCTCTTCAAGTTCACCCATTTAAAATATCCTCCCATTCTACTGCATTGATTTGGAATACGTTAATCAGTAGCATCCAACTTATCTTGTTGAGTGAGACAACACTCCAGCGTAGGCTGAGAGGAAAGTTGGGAATTTCTACGAGTTGAGTCGAGGCAAAATATATATATATATATATTATGAACACTAATGACTTGGAATTATTAATTATCCTCAGTCGGAGGATATGGGCGAAACAAACAAACAAAAATTATCAACTTCACCTTCATGTTCCATCCGTACCCAAGGGCGTCGCCAGGGGGGGGCAGTAGGGGCAGCTGCCCCCCCCTAGAGATTAGAAAAAATATCCAGCCCAATGCAAAGTCCTTAGTCAGGTACTGGAAAGGCGATGAGGCGAGAGCGAGCGGGGAGAGGAGAGTGCTACTGTCTCTCCTATTGCGTCCACGCGGCCGCGTCGTCGCCTGTTCTCACACACAGCTGTAATTTATATCGACTTGCCCCCCCCTGGGCCATCGGCTGGCGACGCCCTTGTCCGTACCTATTTTTGTTGATTGTAGGTATTAGAAATTGGTAGAAATTACGCGATAATATGTTAAATCGAGGTTAGAGGGTTATTTGCAATTACAAACGAGTTTCGTCTGTTTTATTTACCATTTATTAGCTTAGTGTAATCAGTGTGACCGGCGGGCTACATCACTCGGGCGGCAGAGGCAGCTCGTCGTCGTCCTCCGCGGGTTTCCGCCGGCCCCCGGAGCGGCGCACGGACCGGCTCACGGCCCGCGTGCTATCTTCGCTTATCGTTTCTCCGTATCTGCAAAAGCAAATCGTTGACGATGATTGATTTACGTATTAGCTATCACTAAAACTCTTTGACCGTTTTCCTACTGCGCACTTATCACAACAATAGTCCATGTATAATGTATGAAGGTGAATGATTAATGAATGAAACGGTTAAGTATTCAGACGGTTGACCTGTGACGTCGCAGGCGCCTCAGTCTGTAGGCTTGTAGCGGCGCACGGGCCGTCTGGTGCGCAGCGCTCGCTTGTGTCGGTTTGATTGCACCAGAATTGGGCCAACGGACGGCGTCGCCCTTTCACTCGGCCCCCGGGTTATCGTTATTGGGGGATCACGATATGAGAGTATGGTCAATGCTAGAGGACCTACTTTTGAAAATGTGGCGCAATTTACGGTAGGAGCTTGGCCTCGTTCAAAGCTCGTGATTTTCCATATTCATCGTGACAGTAAATGAATCGTATTGTAATAAAAAGTTGAAACTGGCAATGGTTAACTTATTGTTTGACAAGGGTTTACTCGAATTTGACACGGGGTTATCTTTAGTTCAA
Source organism: Tachystola acroxantha (assembly GCA_963506565.1). Lineage (NCBI taxonomy): Eukaryota > Metazoa > Arthropoda > Insecta > Lepidoptera > Oecophoridae > Tachystola > Tachystola acroxantha. The sequence goes on from OY735874.1 coordinate 9,886,338, forward strand.
GAGAAATTTGAGATTTGAACGGGATTAAGTACTTGGCCCGGGCCGGGGTTATATTCTTATCGTAAGATATGACCGTAGCTTGCCTGTTGTTTTATTAACAAGATTCAAATTGCTACTAACATCTTATGTTATTTTCACATCAGCAACATACCGTCATGCAATTGACCTATGATGAACCTATGATTTTTTTTGAAAATATTACTGTTAAACTTTCATTATAGAATTATCAAAAAAAATGCAAGTTAATCCCTAAAATTGAGGAGTTCTATGATGGAACTAGCTAATAAATGCGTAAACAACAAACAAGTCACAATGATAAAATTAGTGATATCGATATAAAAGAGGTAGGCCATGTATATCTCACGCGTAGGGCTGCGTGCGCGCACTGTCGCCCCTCCCTTCGCTGGAATGCCGCGACCCGGTAGTGGGCGGGGCGACGGCTGCGCTGCCCGCGCGGGAGCCTGCTGATGTAACAAGTACTATTTGTTTACTCATAGCCATAGCTAGGAAGTAAACTAATAGATAAACGTATCAATGGGAAAGATAATGCGTCTATTTTATTTATTTTTTGTTATTATGTTTGTCAACATCCAAGGAAGTTGTAACTATCATTTACAAAATAATCGCCTGTAAACTGAATTGTAACCTACCTCTAATTTGATCTATCGGCGATTGACTCGTGCCGGATGACCCGCTGCCGGCTGATGTTACAGATGAGGCTGTGAATTAAATTTTTTTTAATTATAAGGCTTGCATTCTCGCTATGCTGAGGTTTAAATAGTTAATTAAGTAGTAAATCATTACCCTTGTTTTATTTCGCTTCAGATTTTAGGTAATCTCTATTACAGTTAAACCGATGGTCAGAAACAATTTTGAGCACGAACTCAGCGTGAGCTCGTACTTACGACTGTTAAAATTGTATGAAAACTGACAGTTGTTAGACCGACCTCAAACTCCACTCATACTCAAAACTGTCTATAACTATCGGCCTTATAGTAGAACTCTAAGCAGAGTTCTGGAACTCAGACGTGCATTTTTATTGGCGTAATTTAATTTTAAATACGTAAGACCACATAGGAAAGTAAATGCACAAAATACCCCAGCCCCCTTACCTTGAAGTCTTATAGCAGTATTACTTCCATAATACTTTGTTACTTCGTATAATGACGACCTTAAAGTAAGCTCATTAAGGTCGTCATTGTACGAAGTAACAAAGTATTATGGAAGTAATACTGCTATAAGACTTCAAGGTAAGGGGGCAGGTATCATTAATGTTAATTGCTAGGTAATCAAATAGTACTAAAATCATAAACTTTAAAATTCTTGATGCTTTCAAAATAACACAAACATCGTTGTGTAATAATCGTTTATTATGATTATCCACTAAGCGCAATTGCAGTGTAATCCCAGGTATTTAGAGGTTTCGTTAAGGTTACCTAAACTTTCCTCCGGGATTATGATTAAGTAATAAGCATCGGATCATGAAAAATCGACATGCATCACAAGGATTGGATTCCCAAGAGAGGTTTTTTCTTCAAATCATTCAACTACGTTCACTTACTCTAGATTTCTTAGGCATTTAGCAATACAAACTGATAAAAGGCGACTTTATTTGACAATTGCTGAACCGTCGTTTGAATAGGGATACATCATCAATCCTTATTCCACCGCCTTCTTATAGTCTACAAATAGTTCTACAAAATATTGGTATACGTAATCGTTTGTAATCATAGGGTTCCTTTTAAAATAAAATCTACGTCTATAGGTATATAGTAACGGCTGATGTCACATACATCGCTCCTGTTGCTTGAGGCGCGCCTGCGCTCTTTGCAACTCGCGCGTCCATGTACTCGTCTCGGAGAGCCCCTGGTCGCCGCATAACTTCACTATCAATTTCAAACCTGAAATAATCAGTAATAATAATTAATAATAATTAATAACCTTCTATATAATTGTCCACTCCCATGATATAATCAGCTTAATTAATAAAGCTTGGTTCGATGATTTCACAAATAGCTATTAATTGTAACACACGTGTAATCTATTCATCACTCACTCGTATCTATTATTATGGTAATGCTATCATTACATCATAACCAGTTATTGAGCTATAACTACATAAAAATACTATTTCTCAGTTTTAAGTACCTACATAGGTATAATTTGTGTCTATTTATGTACATGGAATGCTGTGTGGTATACGAGATAGGGTTTAAAAGACAGTAAAATTAATTATTAATACGGATTTGTATGGCTTCGGCCGTAGCAGATTTGAGGAACGCTATGAAATCAGATTCTATCCCATTTGCCATTGGGTGCGATAGGATCTTGATCATAAGGGTTGATGAAATTTGTTCTGTGTGGTCATACTTACATTGAACATTATCTGGGAATCGGGCGTTCATCTTCTTATACAGAGTGAGCGCTTCCTGGTAGCGACCACTGGCGCGTAGGCAGCCGCCCATTAGCAGACCCCATTGTGGCTGGAAATGGAACAGATTTATGTGAAAAATACGTATTCCACAGAAAAACAAAGGCAACTTGCGCCTCATATGGCCATATGTTTAGTACCGTGTATGGTCACGTGATTAGCACCTCGCATAGCCACGTAATCAGCATCTCATGCACCAAACGACTATTGTTTTGTATCGTTGTATAGCATATATTCTACTGGTGTTATGTGCATGATAAATAGATTGTTTTTATTTATTTATTTATTTATTTTACCTATTGTGGCTGACTTGCAGCTATTGTGGCCACGCAACTACACCCACCTACTATAATAATATACGTTTATGAAGTATCATATACTTAGTAAAGTAATATTTACAATGCCCACTTATTAAGCTGACACTAGTTATCTTTCTAATTATTGCAAAGAGAATGTCTAGTAATAACTAGCAATAAGTAAACACGGAAGGACACTGATTCCCGAAACACAGGTCACCCTAGTTCGGGAGTCAGGGTTTATCTAACATCGTGCTATTTATAATAATGCTGACTCTGTTGTACTATGTTACGTAATAAGCATATTGTAACCATAAATTTTGTGAAATAAATAAATTTTATTATTACCTTGCACGTCTACGCATATTGCATCTCGCATGGCCACGTAACTTGCACATCGCATGGCCACGTGATTGGTACGATTGCCACGTGATTGGCACCTCGCATGGCCACGTGATTACAACATTTCAATACAATATAGTTACGTTGCTGGGCTGCAGGCGCGCCGCGCGGCGGTAGTACTGCAGTGCCGCGTCGGGCGCCGCCTCGCGCGCCAGCCACTCCAGCGCGGACACCTCGCAGGGCCACGCGGCCTCCACCTGGTAATCAAAACATGCGTTGTCATATGCAGAGGATCGTAAGCAATGGAGGATCTGTCACCAAAATATTTTTTAAATAAATAAGACCACTCATGACCAAAACTAGGATTCTATGATTATATGAATATTCTATGAATTCCTATATTCTATGAATATAGGATTCGATGATATGGGTCTAGCTAGAGGCATAGAAACTATCACAAGTTACACCGTGGTTATACCTTAGGTACATGCACCTTCCCGAATGAGAATCGAACCCAGTACCCTTGCACAGAAGGCAGGAGCACTAATGACTAGGCCTTCATCGATTCCTTCAATCAGGCGCGAATCCAGCCTTTTAGATTATGTGATTATCTAGGTATTCTAGCGATTTTCAGACCGATTAGAGTGTTTCTCAGTTTGGTCATCATTAGGCTGCCTAAACGACTCTAAACTAAGGTCCCTAGTGCGCAAACCTGTCGCTTTATCCCATTGCCCTCTCCCGTGGATTCGTCACGGAATATGGCTTAGTCCATAGACTATTCCTTGCTTGATGACTACAGCGGTATATCATGTGATGCTTACGTCCTGGTAGTGGTGCTTGGCCGTCTGTGTGTCCCCCATATCGCTGTGCAGCTGAGCGAGCGCGCACGTCACGCCCGCGTCCCAACCGCCTATCATACTGTACCTGTTATGCACATTCTTTTAAAGCAACGATTTTCAGTCCATCCATACAAAATTGAATTTATTGCCAATTACAGATATTTGACACATGGTTATAATAACACCAGCATGCAACTTTTACAGTTCAAGATTAGATTATTAGAAAAAATATAGATATATCTAAGTATTCATAAATGTCAATGAGTTAGGTCATACAACGAATGAAGGAGTCTTTTTCTGTTTATTTGCTCAACTAGATACAAATTACAAACTTGAAGAAATATGTGTGTTTTGTTGCTGATATCAGCGAGGTGCTGATCTAATCATCTCAGATGGATTCAAGCCCAAACCCGCGTACATATGTTCACGCCAACCCATAAAGCGAATGACATTGCCAATGTTTCACGCTAATATTGTGTCGTTGACGTTTTTAGAGATTCTGAATCCACATTAATCCGTCCTACCAGTGCTCCGCGGCTGCCGGGTCCGCGGTCCTGTTGCGCGCGATGCGAGCCAGCCCGGCGGCGGCGAGCGCGCGCAGCGTGCCGCCCGCGCCCGCCGCGCCGCGCATGCGCGACCAGCGCGCCTCCGCCGCAGCCACTGAGCTGTCGTCGCCGCTACTCTCCAGTGACAAGGCTGATAATGTAAAGAAACGGAAAGTTATGTTAGATTTTATAGCTCAGTGCCGCTGTGGTTATAACACCCAATTTTGTTTATTGACGAGCGAAGCTGTTAGCTATTTACGATGGCCCATCAAGATGGGTCAGTATGGGGAAATCTAAAACTATAAGGGCCATCGCCCACGGCGACTTTTTGCCGATGCCCCATCGATATAGACGCGATGCAGCCGCTCACAGTGTAGCATTACACTGCTATTTAGTATGTAGAGCTACTACATACTAAATAGCAATTCGGATTCCAATTGATTGTATGTACCCAAGTCGTGCATAGCCACAAGGTCTGCCGGGTCCAGATGGCTTGCCGCGGCCAGCTGTTGCGCGGCCACTGTCCAGGCGCGTCCATCCGCCGCGGCCGCCGCGTCGCGCGCGCCCGCCAGCGCGGCAGACACGCGCGCCGCGCACGAGTACGGGTCGTCGCGCGACGCGGCCTCGGACAGCGAGCGCGCTTCCGACCAGTTGCCCAACTGCGGGCAAAGGGGATATTTATAGACATTTTTGTATTGTGAATGCTTGAGATATTATGAGATGATTGATGTCCAGTGTTATTACTAAGTATATAGTAGCTATAAACGTGATTTAACGTTATTCCACCGTCCAACTTGACTTTTTTTAAGAAAGTGACAAAACACGGTTTAAGGGAAGTGAGGTTAAACTAGATTTAAGTCTAACAGCATAGGGGTATAGTATGAGGGGCTCGTAGTCCAGTTACAATTGGTTCTGGTTGTTGTCGTTCGGCAGCAGTCAGGTCAGAGGCTTATGGCGGCCTTAATAATTCTGGTAATAGGATTGTTCACTAAATCACACGAGAAGAAGTATGAAAACTATACAGACAATCTACATATTGTAAAATAATAAATAATAAATAAATAAATTGCAATGGAAAATAAAGCAATGTCGTCGTTATAAACGTAATACAAAAAATGCTTGCTTTAATATCCTAGCACAAACTTCCAGACACGGGCTGTAAGCGAAAGCACTGCCAAATTGCAACCATCTCCTAAAATATCTATTTTATACAAATCATCTTGTACATGACCTGGAAGACAAAAGCGGAATTTCCTTGCACGAATTTGGTTCACGTTAACTACGAGCTGATGAAAGTATAGCTACCGCATACGCGACGAAGGCCGCATCCGCGTTCGCTTCTGCTCTGAGCACTCGGTCGTTCGGGTGCGCGCGCGCGACCGCCTTCAGCCGCTGCAGCGCCTTGAGCCCGGCCGCGGTGGGTGCACGCGAGCCGCTGCCCGGCGCCCGCAGCGCTGCGAGCGCGCCGCCCAGCTCCAGGCGAGCGCCCGCGCCGCCGCCGGAGTAACCGCGCAACGCCTCCACGCACCAAGACATGCCACTACATAAATAATTAATACGTATATTTATTATTAATATTCACAAACCTAGTTAAATCTCACTTCCCTAAAACAGTGTTCTTTTCACTTTCACACATCGTTAAAACATTAAGTTAGAAAGGGACAGAAGGCCTAAACAGTGGAATAACTTTTATGGATACTCGCTGTAGTAATAAAAACAGCTAAACGGTGGCTTATATTTGACAGTAGCTTTTGTATGGGGAATGAAGTCATCATTGTCAAATACGGAAAAGAGTCTTTAAGGCAAAAAAAAAATTCCGATTTTCTACAAAATTTATCTTATTTTGGTTTTTAGGGGGAGCATCTGCTTACGTAATACTTGATTGGCCCCTTAAGGCCTTCTGTCCCTTTCTACCTTAACGTTTTTAACGAAGTGTGAAAGGGACAGCTACACGGTTAGTTTATTAGTAACGCATTATCGTATCCCCTCGTGTACCTGTTGTCGTCGTCCCTTGCGGCCGGGCGTGCGAGCGCGGCGGCCGCGAGCGTGAGGCACCGCTCGGCGTCCGCGGCCGCGCGCCGCGACCAGCGTGATAGCCGGTCCGCGCGCAACACGTCGCGCAACACGCACTCAAACACGTCAGTCTCCTGCAAACACGCATGGAACAGCAGGGCTAGTGATCGGCGTAACGCCGCGCCGCCGAGCTGTCAAATGGCTGTCAGACGCAACATTTCGTAGCACGACTACATGTTTGCGGTCGATCTAACATGTGACTCTCAACTATGTGGGCGCGGCGCGTTACAACGAACATGTACTAGAGGGACAGTGTTACAAAACCATGTGGTTCATTCTTGAAGCCACAGTTGCCCAATGTCGACTAGGTCGAGATACTGCAGTACAAATGTCGCAAGTTTGAACCGTAAGTCTGGACTACTGCGGTGGCCTCTCCTAACGCAAGCTTTTATCTCAGTTAGTCCAGTTGCGAGTGCATTGAAAACGTTGGGCGAGATCTCTTGATTGGTGACCGCTAGTGTCATTTTCATCTGAACCCCACAATGCTTCTGAAAGCACGTTAAGCATTCGATCCCGGTTGCTGTCGCTCGGCAGCAGTCGTCAGGGCACGTCAGACGTCTACTGAACAACTCTGACTATTAGGTATGGTCACTAAACCACACCTAAAAATCGGAGAAAAAAGTGGAGTGGCTGATGGAAAGTTTGAGATATGTTTTGTAGATTTGAAACCATTGCTAATTAATTAATTTAATTTTACAATTTTAGGTGATGTCAATGTTCTTTTAGTCAATTGGTCAGGTCAAACTCACGTCATCAATAGTGATATCTTGATGGTACGTCGGGGGTTCAACATCCAGCATGGCGTGAAAAGCCGCTTTGCCGCCTTCCGCGTCATTTAGGGCCACCGAGCATAACACGAGATGCAAACCTACAAACAAATGGTCAAATAAAATTCGTGTAAAAGTCGTGTACAGCTAGTCTATCCGCAAGCGCTGTACCGCGCCTTGGGTGGCGACAGACTACGGGGGGAGGGATTTGCAAGAGAGAGAGAGAGAGAGGACGACGAAATGACAGAGTGAAGCGAGCTGCTCCACCCCCGCGTCTCGCCGCGCGCTACAGCGTTTGCGGTTAGACTATAATTCGACCGCTTTTTTGACACCATGATTTATTTATTTATTTATGATGATACACATTTCGTTTCTTTATCGTTTAATAAAAATAGTGCAGTAATGTACATTGTACATCGTCCATGTGTCAAAATGAAAAGCGGTCGACTCTACTTCTATTATTTTATTTTATTATGATATGAAAAACCAACAGCTTAGAAACTACTACATTGTCATTTTAATAACAGCAAGGAGCCAATTATAGGTTTTCACTTATAGATTTATTTATTATGTAACACACAAGTCGCGGTACATCTTCGGCGTCATCGTCGCTTACCATTAGATGAGATTGAGATCAAACACGGGTTTATAGACTCCCCATCCCATACAAAATATCCTAATTATTGTTACATAAAAATGTAATAAGGAATGTGTCTGGTACCTGTTTGAAAGTCGCCTTGTTCATGCATAATGTGCTGAAAATTGGTGACAGCATCGCGGAACTTGCCCATACGCACGAGAAGCAACCCAATATTGTGCATAACCTTCATTCTGTAAATATATAAAAGTTCACTACTACTATTTTACCTTTTTTTTGTCCCAGGTAAAACACGTTTACGTGTACCACTACGCCCGGGGGAGCGTGTTGGGTTATAATAATAATAATTTATTGATGGAACAGATGTAAGAGACTCTCGCTAGACAGTTGGGTCAAGAGCCGGATACAGAAGGCAGTGCTGCTGGACACGGCACGCATTGAGAGGAGGTTCCTCACTCTGGGATCCTAACCGGTGGGTGGCTATTTTTTATATTTATATATTTTTTTATTATTACAATGTATAAATATATTTAATAAGAGAGAAGAAGAATAAAGAGATAATAATAATTTATTGATGAAACAGATGTTACATGGTATAAAAAGCACATAATTACATTGGCTTAGGCTTATAAATATATAAAAGTTAGGTTATCCTGTTCAGCAAGTCGTGCTATTGAAGTACACTAGCCCCCACACTAGGATTCCCAGTGTTGTGGGGGCTAGTTTCTTCGGGAGGATCCATATGCCAACGGCATATTATTATGTCGGGCTCGCCGCCCTGAAGGGGCGGAATACAGACTAAACTTCCTGGAGTGTTCCACCTCGTGCCATTGTTGCCAAGCCACGGGAACTGCGATACATCCGCGACCCGACTGGCGCCCCGAGCACTCCCCATTGTGGGCTGTAATAGCCCACATACATTCATCATCCATCACCTTCCTCCTCCACGTACAAATAATGTTTATTTTGAAAATAATCTTATTTTTTTTTATTTTTTGGTCCTTCGAGACGGATGTATGACAAACTTTTAATATAAGTAGTTGTATTGTTAAGTTGTTGTATACCTATATACCTCAAGTCTTTTTCAGCGGTAGGAGTCTGATCCAACGCCATTCGGTACAATTTTAATGCTTTTGGATGTTCGCCCATTTTGAAGTAAATGTTTCCCATGTTCACCTGAAAACAACTTTGTAGTTAAGGCGAGGCCACTGGGTCATTTGAGCCTAGTGAGGGGGTGAGGTGCGGGGCGAGGGAGGGGCGAGAGAGGGATGACGCGCATTGATCGGGGTCATTACTCGCGCAGGTACACAGAGTAAGCGTAACCAGTGTCCTCACTGTGACGTCACAGCTCGCTACCCATAATAATACCTATACAGAATGTCCCACGGATAGACGATACACCGAAGTCCACTTGTCGGTGCCAACATTATCGACCCATTTAATGCCAAATAGGGATATCCCAAGTCTGACAGCTTCGGAGTTACTTATTTCAATTTTCGCGATTGTCGGAAAATATTTCTTTCAAATCTTGAACTTTTGTCTATACTAAATGTTGTCGCACATTATGTCAACTCGGAACCGTATCATCATCACCCCTCCTGTTCACCTCTCGCCGCCAACCAGGCTTCAACTTCTACACTGGCCCTAACACGGGCTGTGCTCGTGACAATCCCATACCACTCCCACTAATATTATAAATGCGCAAGTTTGGATGGATGGATGGATGTTGCTGAATGAAACTTTACAATAATATAGCTCATATTATACATCAAAATAACACATAGGCAATAATTTATAATCCTGCGCAGACGAAGTGGTGGGCAGAAGCTAGTTGACAATAAAGTAAAGCAATTTGTACTTTTAAACGTATTTATTTATACGGAAGGTCATAAGCAGACATACGTTAAACCGACCGTCCGGAGTGGGTTCAGTGCAGTCAAATTCGCGTTAGGTTATATATTTTAATTATTTTTTAAGTTATTTATATTGACGTAACGTAGCGTAGTGATGTAGTATGACGTAGTAGAATAAAATACTATGTTAATACTAATCTGACGGAAAAAAAGACCTGGAATAATAGGAATGTCAATTAGGTAATATTGTTGTAATAAAAGTGAAAAATAGGAATAATCAAATTATTTGCTAGGGGAATATATTTTGAAAGTACTTTCACGCGATTTAATAAAAAATTGAGCATAAATTCTTATAAAATACAAAATTTATTAAAATTTTAATAACCATAGAGGTTACATTACAACAAATCTGTTTTTGACTTTAAGTGACAAACTGTCAAGTGTATCAATAAAACTAAATAAATGACGAATTTTGTAACGTGATGTTAGGTAAGTATTATTATTGGTGTCAGGTGTGACGTCAGTGATGGTGAAATCTGGCCCGTGTTATCACTGTGTAGGGTAAAACATGACACACATTATGTGCTGTTGACTGTACTTTTAAAAGTAGGCACAGTGTATATTGCATCAGTCTATAACTACGTAGCTATTGAAATTTGGCCCGTATTATCACTGTGCTTAGAGTAAAATGTGGCAAACTTTATGTGATGTTCACTGTACATAATTTTACAAGTAGCAACTACGTACAAACTATTTTAAGTTCGATTGCTGTTTGTTCGTTCGCTCTGTGGGACAAATCACCGTCAATAGTCATTTGTTTTGGCCTGTTCCACTTTGGTCTATTTGGAAGTTACTGATCAGCCCCCCGTTATTACCGTTTATTACCGTTCTCAAAACGATGAAATTATACTATGTCATGGCGCGCCAAACAGAGACGCCGCTATACCAATGCAATAGCACTGTCCCTTTCACGGCCGCTATGACATGGTATGATTTGATCGTTTTGAGAACCGTAATGTTATAGCCCCACTGTAATGTTAGCCGACTTGTCTTCATCTGCAATTATCAGACCACTGCTCGCTCCCAATATACGACACTCGACACTGGTGTTCGTGTCGCGTGTAATATGATGACTTCAAAAACATGGTTCGCGAAAAATCTATTGTGTTAAGGAATATCTGTTTTAGGTTATGAGTCCTTTTTTTTATTCAAAACGATGCACAATCATTCCGTGATTAGTAAACTAATAATCTTAAAGTATAGGTGTGACCAAATTCGACTCGTATTATTTTAAATTTTATTACGTTATGACGATCGTGGGAGCATTCCAACTATTCCAAGGTAAAGACCAAAGTGGAACATTTGGCAAAAATCGATACAGGTCCGACCTCGACAGCGCCCAGCGGCGCACTGAAGCTCGTAGCGCCGTGCATTTGTATTTATACAAATTGTGTTTTTTCTTAAATTTTGCCTGGTATAAAAAAAACGTTACAAACAACAGATTTTCATCTCATCAAGCTCTTCTATTTATAATAACCTACATTTTGATATATATTTTGTATGAATAACTGTTTTAGTTTAGACACACTACTCGAGTGAAAAGACAGGAAAGGGGTATGTTTGTGATTTTTTTCTATCGAGCGAAGTTTGTCCAATCGTGTATCGGTAGCCAACAGTCCCTAAATAGATACCCCAAGATTGATATATATTTTTTTCAGGCCTTTAATTTCAGTAGTTAGTGCCGTAGCCTTCATCGAAAAACTTAAAAACGTCCCAACACCTCGCCTTAACATACTTTTAATGGTTTTGGATGTTTGTAGAGGACCCTGTCCCTTTCTATCTTAACCTTTATTAACGAAGTGTGAAAGGGATAGCAACACGATTTAATGGAAGAGAGGTTTAACTAGGTTTATGAAAAACAGCAAAGATTAATATACAAATGCAATCTGTTACACACCGATGAGGGTGCATGAATATGAAATGAAAGGATTTTTATTTACAACACACTATTTTACATTAACACAGAAATCAGTGAAGCCTAGTTACGCCTATCCCGCGGGGTTATAAAAGAACACAAAAACGGGCTGTTATCATTAATGTTACAGATATAACAAGTCGGTATTCAGCTTAAAATGGTAATCGTAATATAATATAATAATAATTGCAGAAGAAGTTACACTGACAAAGAACAATTGATAATGTAGCTACTTCTGTAGCGGTCACTAAGTCGAATCCTAATCCTAAACGCAACTGTCACTGTCTTTCATATGATACGTCGCGTAAGAGCGAGCGGGACGACTAATATTAGCGTGCGCATTACAGAATTAGCACTATTGATATCCAATAGATAAATAACCTAGTTTCAATATGTTAAGGGAGATGTGTGTGGTGTGCGCTTAAGGTTTGTATAGGATATTGATGAAATTGGAAACGTAAGTTGTGAGCCAGCTTCGCGTCAGATGGAAATTAATCGTCTCTACATACCCCTCATGGAACAGGTATGAGTTACCTGTGTATCTGTGTAGTTATGTTCTTATCATGTTTTGGGTTTTATTGTTTATCCTACAAGATTTGCATATTATAATCATTTTCCTTTATATTTAGATCAATAAAATTACGACAAAGAACTGTATTGACAGTTTATCGTCAAGTGATCAATGTTACCTTGAGCCGATTGGCGTGCGGGAACAATTTGTTCCTAGTGAGCAGCTGATAAGTGTTTAGCGCCTCTGTGTACATCTCATTTAGCGCGTACTGTCCCGCCAGGTTGCATAGCACCTGTAATTACATTCACACTCAATGCGTAATTGGATAACAATAAACAGACACTCAGACACATTCGGAAATGTTTTTGTTAGACCAATATGGAAGTAATATGGACATATACAAATGTAAAACACTGAAATTCAAATTTGCACATCGTCTGTAGTTGGATTCACACAAAGTATAGGCTTCGTAATATATTGCAAATGTTTTAGTTAGACAAATAGATAAACAAAAACATAATAAGAGTTGATGTAATCAACAATAGCTTCTTCGTGTACTGCCGTTGGGATTCAGTTATGACTATGTACGTACAGTCGACAGCACAAGTTACCCAAAACATTGTATTCCGCCGCGTAGAGTGCCCGTGTGTTATACTTGATGTTCTGTCGACTGTACCTAACTTAGATGAAAATAGCTCACAAATCCTAGTTGATACCGGATGCAACTTAATTTATAACATCACTTGCTGGCTAGTCACAAACACTAAGCAGTCATCTAGATAGACTAATAAAAAAACGACTACCAAATTTTTTTGCTGCTTTGATTAAATTTTTATAGTCTATGTTACTTCTACAATCACCTCATATGTTAAAATCCATCAAGCCGTTTAGGCTGTAGGGCGTGCCAAAGATTTAGACATACACTCGATAAACATAACCCTCCTTCTTGCGCAGTCGGGTAATAAGAGTCGATACGTACAGCAAACGTGAGGTCCAAATTATGCGAGTCGCCGAGGTTCGCTTGCTCTTGCATGCGAATCAGTTGTCGCTCTAGAGTTGACGCCTCTTGTGCCTTCGCTAGCGCCTGGCAAGTAGAAAAACATGTCATATAAATTTTGAGCAGGCGAACAAAAGTAGTTGAAGTAGGTAACTCATAGGATCAGCAAAGTGAAGAGGCCATCGTTAACTAAAATCGAATTTGACCTTGTGACTATAGTACGCACGCGTTAAGAAAATAGTGAAAAAAAGAGCACGTCTATCCACGGTTGACAAATTAGATGACTTAGACAAATGTGCCATAAGAAGGAAAGTTGAAATTTTTTTTTATTGAACTTTCCTTCTTATATAGCAAAGATATCTCTTTTAAAATGAAACGAAGCACGCTTGTATCAATTCTTTCCGAATAGACTTAATCGCGAATACACACGAGGACTAGTCCGATATTATACCTACATCATTTCCGTTCCGTAAATTACATTCTGTAATTTACGGAACTTAATTAATTAATTTACCTCACCTGTAAATTATTTACAGATGATGACACTTTTTATGGTCCATCGAGCCGGATGGCAAACTATTTAACGGAGTTATACCTTACTTAGGCAATAAAACGACTGCGGAATCCCCGATATAACTTGTTGCAAGTAAATATCCAGGGCAAGATTTGTGGGAAGAGGATTGTTGGCAGGACGGAAACCGGCTAAAGAACTTGCATGATTAGTTCGGCTGCAGCATCATCTCCTTGTTCCGGGCTGCCGCCAATAGGACGCTGATTGCCATGATGTTGTCCAACCCTAGCTAAGAAGAGCAAAGTGAATAAAAAGTATTCTTACGTCAAGTCTTTTTGAGCTGTATGGGTTATGCTAACCTGCCCCAAGTCAATCTCCTTATGAGTCGGCGCCGCGTCGTCGTCGACGTCCGGCCGCGCGCTCAGCACGCACGACTCCTCCACCAGAGACATTATCCGCGCCTCCATGTTCTTAATCTTGTCTTCGATGCTGGAGTATTATGAAAGTTCACTTATACAAGGTGAATAGGAACGTCTTAAACCAGTGAGTCGACTCCTGTCATGTGTCAACTTTCACTGTTGCAAAAATTGGGACGAATGAGGAAAAATATGTAGTGAAAACATTTTTTTTTCTTCAAAAGTTTGGCGAAACAATAACTTTTATGTCTCCACTGCTCGAACCTTCCCATACATCGAGGGAGCTCAGACGATGTTGCACCACGCGGGCCCAGTGCAGATTGGTCGACTACACATGTAATGCCTGGATGGATTACTCTTCAGCATGCAGGTTTCCTTCAATGTTTCCTTCACCGTTTTGAGAGGATTCGGTAAATGTACATATGTTTTTCCTTCGAAAAACCCGGGGACACCTCATAGCTTAGGTGCCTATGAGTGACTGACCTGGCTGACCTAACCGGGATAGAACCTTGGACCAATGACACGACCACTACGCCACCGAACTCTCTTCGCCTTGAACAAGTCAATAAGCGCAACTGGTACTGTTATTCTATACAGCGTAGCAAGAGCGGGACGCCTCACTTAGCAACGAATAAATTTACCGGAATCGCCACAATATAATGGTTATTTCATATTATCACCTGTCTTCTTTGCGTTCTTCCCTGCTGGGCGTGTCCCTGGCGGCGGATGTGTACCCTGCGGCACGCACGGCAGTGACAGGCCGCGCGGCCGCTGTACCCGCGCGCGAGCTGACGCCGCGCACGTTCACAGTACCCAGTCGGACCATCTGAGGAACACTCGCAGCTTATGAAAACACTTACCAAAATAAGATTAAAATCAATACTTAGTCAGCCTATGTGCGGAGTCCAATGGTAAACAGACAGTAAAGAAATTTGAATTTTGTAAATATTCTTTATTGCAAAAGTATTTACACAAAGAAACACTATTTTTCATCTATTTCATATCCTATCCAACGACTTAATTTGGGCACGGAGCCGTTAATGGCGTCACAGGTAAGATCAAGTTTCCACAAGAATAACAAGGAAAAAATAGGTTACAGAGTTTGAAAATGTGGAGACCTCTTGATTATTTTCTGAATTCTGAGCTCCGTAAATTCTTATTGCGACAATGATCACTTAAAATCACTTGAAGTGCGTTATCTATTCCTATGGGGCAGTATAAAAACACTACAAAGTCAAAAATGATATGCTTGATTTAGACTTTGCACCTCACACAATATTGAAAGAACAAAACTCACCCCTGTGCCCATACGACTGGGAACCTTCCTGCCAATGCCAGCGGTCTTCAAGGTCTCCTGGAACTCCTGGTCATCCCGCAGGTTTCTCGTGTCCAAGGCGGGCGCCACGTCATTGAAGCCAGCATATAAATCGTCGTCCTCATCCATCACCATAGCGGTTCGCGGTTTCGCGTCAGTGCCAATACGGGACGCACTGTAGTATCGAGAACTAATCATTATGCGCTCAAGAACGATGGAAAGAGATAACTTACAATTACGAGACAAGATAATGCGCTGCAAATGCCAGTTTTCACGATTGTTGTGTTTTCTTAGGTTGTGACGCCGTAACCATGGTAACCGACTTGTGTCATTCAATGACAAAGAAGATCGATATTTCTCAATTTTAGAAACTTCTTGATTTTTTTCCACAATCATGGTCGCAAAGTACTTGTGTATATTTCAGTATATTTAATTGCCTAATTACGCCAAGAGATAATACGAGTGTTAGTAACTTATCCCGTATTAAATCACAAAAGTCGTAATTTTTAGTGATCTAACATGGGTTACCTTCAATCTAAAATAAATGGAAATCAAAGTTTAAGTATTTCCAATTACTTTGTAATTTTTACCGGTACTTACAATAAATGGATTTTGTAAAATAATGACAAGAATGAATTTATTCTCAATATTTATTACATGATCAATACATTCAATACAATCAAGGTCCATCGCATATCGACACTCCAATGAAACAATTAGTAGTTAATCTAAATTAAAACAACTGACTGAAAATTGACATCACAATTATAAAATCACTTGTAGTTCACCGTTAATCCGTGTCTCATCGAATATCACCATGAAACGATTCTTAGGAGACAAAGGATAGTATGGGACATAAATATAAGATGTGTCTCATGATGCCTTGGGCGTTCTAGGTAATCGGTCGGAGCAGAAAAACACTATATCATGTAATTAAGGTCCAATTCTAATACTAAAATTATTTGATCTGCCGCGCGTTACCTTGGTCGTTCGTTTAAGAGGTTAAACGAATTTTAGTGATTTTCGGAGTTACACCAAAATAAAAGTATGTCATTTTATATTATTTCATCGCGTACCAAAATGACCGAGCTGCCATAGAGCATAATAGGAGCATTATCGCATGATTAAATTTTCCTCCGACCGATTTCACACTTTTTACGATGAGTGTATCTCTAACGCCCAAGGCATAATGAGCCACATCTTATTTTTATGTTTCAGATCACTCCAAGCTAGTCTTATAGAAGTGTTCGATGAGATACGACTTTACGGTGATCGTCCGCACTATTGGTATGTACTCAGTTTTACAGAACAGTGCTCTTGGAAGACACTGATAACTATGTTATAAATGACTGTATACGATACAAGCCAAAAAAACATCTCAATACTCTAACTTAAACGTAACATACTAATTTTATTTCCATAGATCTATCTGAATTTATAAACGAAGGATAACATCGCCTCGAAGCCTACTCCTGTCCCGACGGTTGCGTTACATGCACAATCTTTCAATATATTCGGTATAAAAATAAAATGTCTCAAAACTTTTGTATCCTCGTGGAAAGAAATATAAAAGATTTTATGTACAATTTCGTGAAATATTTAATAGACATTGATTTCAATTCATATTACAACTACTTAAAAAGATATTATTTTTAACAAATGAAAAAATATTCGTGACCCTAATAGACTAGTAAGAAATGCAAGTAATAATGTTTGTACACTTTTCACTTATCATTAAGATAACACCAGATAAAGATAGAACACTAAAGTCTCTATTAACGGGGATATGACTTAGATGTTAACAATCCATAGTTATACTTATTTGTAGTGTATATAATTTTATGTACATACGTATAACAAAAGTCACTGACATCAATACATTCACACTAACATCCATACAACCGGATTCACCCGCTGCACGACTGTGGGGTATATTCATTAATTTTTGACTTAATCCTAAATGGCCACAAATATGAACGCTTTATGCCTATTTATGAATTTATTAAAGCAAATACATATTATACATAGATTATGAATGTCATATATGGTATTCCATTTCCATGGAATGCGGTTTTATACAAATGATTTTATTGATGAGATTGCGCTCTATTATGTTATGTGTTTTCTATATCTAATTTTTAAAGTCACTTAAGTTTTGAGCATATTTTTACTACTGACGACGTTTGTACATGACTGCTTGGATTATATCGCACAGCAATGCACTGGTAAATCTGGTTTCAAGTCATAATGGTCCGACACCTTTCAGTATAATTGTCAGAGACTGCATCAGTCAAGTCAGCACTTCTGAATTTCAATATAGGATTCAACATTTTTTTTGGTTCCTCATGTTTACACGCTTGCTAATAATATTTTCATAGCCTCTTTCTTATATGCTATTCAATCCGGCTTATTATACTCTACTACAGTAACTACTTAAGTAATCCCAAAATGTTAACCCAAAAGCAATGCTTATTGATTACACTAGATGAAAATATGCAATAAAACATTTTATAAAAATATGTAGAAAATGGAGTCGTGGCATTATTTGTATACTTAATTATTTACTGTTTGCGTTGTGTAGTTAGGGTCACTGATCACAATCTGTAAGCACCAAAGCGGGTAGTCCGCGAGCTGACGTGCACAACTCGATGACATGTGGAGGAGCAGGCGAGGGCGTAGCCAGGGCTGTTAAGATTGGCAAAGTTGTAGGTAATCTACTATTAAAGAAAATTACATTTGCAAGTTTAAATTCTTGTAATAGGTAGGCTTGTTGTAGGAACTTTGCTCTCACATCACCCACCCATGTGATATGAAACATTATTATTGTAAAACGATCATTTTAGTTCTGGAAAATACGTCACGTAACCAAGTGTTCCATAGTGTACCAAAGGCCGAATAAATGAGTTGAGTTCGCTGTTCAGGTTACTAAAAGGGCGCGAATATTTCAAAACTTGTATCAATATAATTTAGTTCAGTTCCCTGATCAATCGACTTTAGTAACTTATACTTAACTGCCTTGGAACTGAGTAGCTTTCTATTAATTGATGGCAAGCCTCGATACCTATATCTGTATGGTACTGCTTCAATTTCGTAAATATTGTTGAGCAAGTATAATATTGATTAGAAGCTTACATGGCATGTACATACCTGGGTGGCCAATGAATTAATTAATTTTATTCTTCGTTGTTAGAATTAATTAGGGTGGCAAGTATACAGGAGAAAAGTATAAAGGGCGTCTCATTAAAGATGAGATTTATCTCAGGAACTACTTGGTCGATCGTAACAATTTTTTTATTACTAGGTAGCTGTGTAAAGAATTTTCAAAAATCGGTCAAGTACTTGTTGATAAAACCTCAACATTAATAATATCCTGTAGACTTTTCTCTGTGTTAGACCGTACCTAGGAAACAGCAAATCGGTTGGATATATTGCCCAATATGGGAGATGTATCCACGTCAGGGTGGGGAAATAAAGGAAGGCGGTTGGGTAGCTGCCTTTGCTAGTACTGATCACACCCGCGAGAGCAGGACCGGAAGAACACTAGTAGCCTATGATCACCCAGACGCCCGACCGCGACTTCAATCGTTTTCGTTATTGTTTTCATTTCGACACTTGGACGACATACATTGCTGCATTCCGTTGTCGTTTGTTAAAACATGCAAACATGTTGGAATAATGTATCGCGTCCATGAGTCAAATTGTAAGCGATTACGAAAACGATGAAGTCGCGTTCACCCCCCAGATGATATCGCCCAGGGGCCTTACCATGAAGTCTTATAGCAGGATTACTTCAATAATACATTGTTATTTCGTACAATGACGACCTTAATAAGCTTACTTTAAGGTCGTCATGGTACGAAATAACAAAGTATTATTGAAGTAATCCTGCTATAAGACTTCATGGTAACGGTTCAGGTGTTCATAGTGGAATAGGTTATAGCGAAGTCATGTGTGTGATCTTACGAGTATCGCGGGCGGCGGCGGCGGGCACTAGATCTGCGTAGAGAAGCGTGGGCGCGGCAACTCGAACTGGTCGCCGTGCACCGAGCGGGCCAGCGCTTTGATGCTCGCCGCTATGTCGTGGGGCTCCTCCTGAGAAATACCAGTAATGTAAATACCTTCTTGAAGATTAAGGGTCGGCAGTCCGACGGACTAATTTAGTAACAATTTGAATTCAACTTTATTTACTACACTACAGATACGATATATTGAAATCCTCCGCGCGACTCCGAGCGCCGTCATGCGCAGCTCTCACTTCGCTATACCAATTAAAGACGTATGTTGCAGTAGGTAAAGTTGAATTCAAATTGTTACTAAATTAGTCGCTTTGCCACCAATCCGTCGGTCTGCGCTAACCCATATTGGAAATTTGGCATGTAAATGGTCCAGAAGGTCCTATGTCAAACTAGGTTTAGTTTGACATAAAACAAACAGTGTTTGACTTCGATGGTAACTGAAGATGAGGTAGATGATGGAGCAAAATGCCTATTCACGCTGACACAAAGGTTTTGTTTTGGTTTTTAAACACCTGGCTTGGCTTTATATTTTCTGGCCGTTAGGGATTATACCACATGTATAGACAGACCAATTTATTATTATCTATTTGCTAGCAAAATGTTCGTTTGGGCATTCTGATGTTGTATGTTTATTGAGGTCCTTTAATCTGAATTAGCATAAAAATGTATCTCCTAATGTTGCAGATTCCGCCTATTGAACTGTCATTTTATTCAATTGTGTCCATGTAACATTGTACTCACATCGAAGTCCAAGTCCCTTGCCGTGGGGCGGTCGGGGAACTTGGGCATGTTGATGGGCAGCGAGCGCGCGATGTCTGTGGCGGCGACGGCGCGCGCGCGGGCGATGTGGATGCCCTCGTCGTGGCTGCCCTCGGCTGGTGACACGCAACATACAATTATTAGCTTCAAGCGTCGTTGGCCACCGTGGAACTCAGATTATTCGTGGTGGAGATGGCGTTGTGTTATTCCGGGACATTATCAACGGATATATACACGAAATAAAAGTGCAGATCTATGTAGCATTGTAGTTGTTAGGGGTTATTGAGTAACACTTTAAATAAATTGTAATATTGTTGCTTTGATCCTATCTAGTGAACCATAATCCAAAATGCAAAATAAAACATTCAGATCATGAGCTATTTCATTTACTACGTTATTAAAATTGTATAATACCAGTTATCAGAGAATGTCCTACGACGACGGCAAGTAATGGAGAAAGGACTACGGATCTACGTGAAAGCTAACTCTGTTAACTGGTCAATCATATTGTACCTTATTGTTTTATACAATTTTATTCCATACGTATAAGAACACGTGCGTTGATCACAAACTCGTCAGTAAACGTCGATGTATAAATACTTACGATCCGAATCCTCGTAATCGTCTTGGTCGGAGCCCATATTGTAGTGAGGGTCTGTGCCTTCTAGACTGAAAATATCTTCAGCTTCTAAGGAATCCTCTTCAGGAGGTATATTTCTGTTTGGCTGAAACAAATTAAATGGTTAATTATTTTTATCTAAGTCAATGTTGAGGGGTAAGGATTCCTTGTCAATATGCAAGTTCACTTTATAAAACCCTCCTCGAGAAGAGCTGATTAGATTAGATTACAGTAGAATCACGAGTTACGTTTTCACAAGTAACATTATTGAAGTCTGCCAACTTTCTTCCCTATTAAGTAAATAGACATGCTAACAGGAAGTATGTACCTTCACAATATGTGAGGGTTTTTTGGCATCTTTCAATGAGGACAGTCTTCGTCTCTGTAGTGGAGGTAGTTGCGGTGAGGGGGGTCCATTGTCCAGGCTCGGATCCACTCGCCAGCTGTCGCTGTCTGAGTTGCTTCGAGCCTTGCTTACAATACTGCAACAATAAATTATATTGTCACACATATACCTCACCGTCCACATGGTCTCCACAATATCGTGAAGATAGGCCTTGATATTTATTATATCAAGTCAGTCAAATCTAGCTCTGTTAGCCATATGCCTAGTTTAATCTCACTTCCCTGAAACCGAGATTTTGTTCCTTTCACACTTCATTATAAACGTTAAGTTACAAAGGAACAAAGTAGGTGTTTCGAAGGATGATAATTGACTTGACACTGTGAAGTGAATCAACTTGTTATGTTCGGACTCCGTTGTTGGAGTTAACCCCCTTTCAGAGTGGATAGCACCGCGACGCGAACATTCAAATTATGCCATTACGTCGACGACGTTAACAAAATGGAGTCGTGAAACAAATACCTAAATGATAATTTTCTTGATATAATAGATTTGGCTCTACAAATTCGGGATAGCAATTGGTGGTGAACTTGGTCACAGAATTTTGGATCGCCCAACTACCTACTTACCTTCCATTACTGTATATAAAATGTACAAGTCAAACCTCACCTAGTTAAAATCTTATGATCCCTATGTGCCCTTTCTCTGTAAGCTTCGAATTCTGCATATTTCTGATCCCTGAACTGTCTGACGGTCTCTTCCACCGCCTCCAGCTGCGTCGCCAGGGTCTGGTTGAGCTGCTTACTGAGGGTGCCGACCAGCTGCTGAGCAGGCCGCACTCTTTTGTCACCAGGTATCATGTTGCTTGTGTCAACATTCTCTTTCATTTCAACATCCTGTGACACTTCGGGCACCAACATATTGAATACGGGAGAGAAATTTTTGGATTTTTTCAAGGTGTTCACTCGATCTGGTGTTGTCTGCAAATATATAAGTGGGAGCTTAAAAACAGATACGGGCACATTTAAGTTCTCCCTTGTCTACGTCCATCCTATTTCATGTTTATGGATCCATTTTTCATCGATGATTCTGCCAACATCAGGGTTGAGAATGACACACTTGAATGATTACTCCTTGGATATGGTTTAGTTTTCTAAAAAAAGAAATAGGACCACACAAGTGGTCTATGTCCTTGTTAGGCTTAATTGAAATATATGTGAGGCAATGAGATTATGCTCAATAATAATAATAATGCATCCCACTGCCGGCGGGTGGCTATTTTTAATATTTATATATTTTTCTATATTTTATTTTTGAAATGTATTAAATAAGAATATGTATAAATAAAGAGGATAATAATAATAATAATTCTTTATTTCAGGTAAATAAAACACCCATAAAATAATACACAACACAAAACATTAAATAAAATATTCTGAGACAAAACAATAAACAGGTATTTAGAGATTACTATGAGCATCACTCAGATAGACAGAACAACAGAACAGGAAAATCAAAGAAAGAAAGAATCCCTAAGAAACTTATTGTGATAATACAATAGGTAAAAATTAATTACAATAAATTAAATGTACACTCACTTGATTGGATTTGCAAATGAGCACGATGTTGGGTCTGTCGTGCAACATAGCATGAGTGGTGTGACCACAGGCTAGGCAGGAGTGCAGCACCCAGCGGCCCACAGTACGCTGCCCAACTAGGGCCGGTTGGACCGCGTGATTTTTCAGTCCATTGGGCAAGCATGATACCAGCTTCTTTGAAAAAGAATAAATCAATCATACTTCATGTTAGGAATTTACAAAAAAAACATAACCATACAAATTACTAATGATGTTTTCATGGCGGTCTGTTAATTTATATTAAAACAATTTTATTTGCTTTATATGTATGCGTACACATTTTCAATTCTTAATTTACAGTAGCTTTTATTATCAATATCTATCAGGCAGATAATTCATCAATATTAATCAACTGACATTGCAATAACAAGTTGTAGATTCCTACAGCTTTCAGTTCCTTATAAGAATAAGGTAAAGGCTACGGATAGGTCAGAAGCAATCTGTCTCCAAAAACGTTAAGATGAGTATAGAGTATAGACTAGAGCATTTTACTCATCCTGCTGCTCATTTATCATTACTTGTAACAGATAAATGAGCAGCTCTATATGTTCTAGCTAGTGTATCCCTTTCACAAACCAAATATCATGGAAATGCTTTGGAAACTGAGCTATAACCTGTATTGTACCATTGAACGTGAATGTTACGTTACGAACGTAAATGCTACATTACATAGAAATGCTCGAGAAAATGCTCTAGTGTATATCCACCTTAGAGTTTTATTTTATGTATTTGCAAAACAAAGAGCGATTTCAAGACTAGTAGTTCATATATTATAGGCCAAAGAGTAAAGTTTAGTACCCATATAGGTTATAGGCGACCCGACTTGGCGACTATACTTTAATAAACAAACGACAGTCGGCAACCTCAACTCGTGAAAGAGCAGATTGTCTTGTTTCTATTTACGATTACGAGTACGGCGAGTACTTAGTACTAATTGACGAACTTTAGGTCATCGACTCGTCGTAAGAGGTGATGAATTAAATCGTAACGAAACGGGAGCACAGCCGAAAGCAAATAGATTCAAGAGTACAGAAATAACCTTCTTCTAATAGGAACGTAAATAAGTTGTAAGAGTGCCGCATTGTACGGCGTTGTGGATCCGAACTTTAGCCGATTATATCATACATTTAACGCCTCAAAAATACTTCGATTCATTTATTTTTTATAGGAAACAGCAGCCCCACATAAAAGTCAAGGTCAATACATGTTTACCCACAGCGCACAGTGGGCACCATAGGTACTTACCTCGCTGAAAAATATATCTCTTTGTTCCGTAGACGCTAGATCCAGTTTTCCAATATCGAAGTTTTCTTCGGTTTTATCACTTTCTAATGTAACATTGAGACATTTACAAACAAAGAGAGCAATCATGGCTGTAATTCAAAAGTATTTTAGGGTCAAAACATATAAAAATACACAAGAATGTAGTAAATTGTACAAAGTAGTTCACAGAGATAAAATAAATGCCTATATGTATATATTTATATAGAACACACGATATACAACACAAAAACAAGTACAGCTGTTCATGAGTAGGAATTGAGAACCTATCGTTGTCTCCTTTTCACTCATGGGATTCAATAACCATTAGAAAGAAATGTCTGCACAGATTGTTTGCATATCCTTCAAAGTTCAAATATTTCGGTCGGGCGACGCCGTTTTCCGACGACGCGACGCGACGGTCGGGGTCGGGCTGCCTATCCAACCGGATACGGATGTTGAATGCAGTGTTGCCTGCAAGTAAATAATATTTTTATGAACGCAGCCTTTACTGACCGGAAGAATGAACTTTGAACGGCTTCCGGCAGCACGGTGAATGCTAACTTGTGCTATCCTTTTCAAACATATAATAAAAGTAAAGGATAGCGTAATACCTGACGTCATAAATGAGACGTCAACGAAATTGAAAACTGTCAGTGTCAACTCGACGCAACGTCAAAATATCAATCAAACGAATTGAAACGAATGTCAATGAAATTGCGAATGGGATTTCCACGAACACGTATTTTTCGAATTTCAGCAGTGTTTGGTTAGTTACAACGTGGCAATTTTTGGATTTCAGTAATATTGTAAATTATAAAGTGAGCTGAGAAATTAATATCGTAACAGTTCAGTGAGTAAATCATACATTTTTCATTTTGGTTTTACAGGTTAGTCTACCGCTTATTTACATGAGTAATTTTAATTACAATGTCTAAAAGAACTCAGCCAAGTTGGTCGCCGCCGCCTAGGGCGGAGAAGAGGCCGGTTTTGAAGTTGTTCAATAGCTTGACACGCCAGAAGGAGGAGTTTGTGTGCTCCAATGGCAACCGGGTCAACTGGTACAGCTGTGGACCCACAGTGTATGATGCCTCCCACATGGGTCACGCGAGGTCAGTAAACATAGGGCTCTTCATACACATAATTTCAAAGAATAATATAACTATCCATGTTGACTTAGTTTTAAGCGCAATAGTTCGGCTAAATAAACACTAACTGGCTCTCCATGGTGAGATTAGTTATGGATAATAATAGTTATGGATTACCAATCGAAGGCATTGAATTGTAATTGTTGCTTACTGTTACTGGGCACTTAGTTACATTTATTACGAATACATTTGTTTTTAAAAATGGTGAAGGAAAACATTGTGAGCACACCTGCACATACGGATTATTCTTGTATATTGGAAATAGGTAAATAACTAATTAAACTATTAAAAATTGTCTGACAAAAATTAGCCCTCAAAGAGAAGTAACAGATTGCAAGAATCTTAATAGGATCTTTGGCTGACACCAGGGATAAATGCAGTGAGCCTGTATGTATTAAATTATGTTATACAAACTATGTTTCATTATATTATATTAATTAAGGGTTGTGAATAAAAAAATAACTTTGAGTTTATCCCAGAATCCTGATCAATACCTTGCCCAACTTTCAGGTCATATATATCGTTTGATATCCTGAGGCGCATAATGTCCAACTATTTTGGCTACGACATACTGTATGTGATGAACATAACTGATATTGATGACAAGATCATCAAGAGGGCCAGACAGAATCATCTGTATGAGAAATATGTAAAGGAACAGAAAAGTTTGAGCGAAATCATAGATGATGCAACATCTGTCGTGAATTACTATGAAGCAGTTGTAAAAGATACTGGGGATCCAGATAAAAAGAATGTTATGCAGAAAATGTTAGATAAGTAAGTGTTTGATACTATTTTATATAAATATGTAATTTATGTGAAAAATGTGAGACAAAATGGCATGTTAATGGTGAGTACAATTTTGAGCCATCCATCATGCTTAAGTAGGTACGGTACATCAGTATGTAGTAAAATATATAAGTTTATTTAAAAAAATCTCCAGTACTGTATCCAGAAGTAACACAACTTTTGTTCCACAACAATTAAAAGTTCCCCAAAAAAATATCTAGTTACTCAAACAAATACTTATTTACATACTTCCAAGGAAAACATAGTCTGTATACCTTTTTATAAATTAATAACCCAGACAAAGCAGTATTCTCAGCAGACTATCAGACATTAATTTGGACATTCAAAATATGATACTTACCTTGGTAGATATTATTTGATTTTGAATTTTTTTATAGAGCTACTACATTCGTTCTGCCATTTCCTGTACTCTGTGCTGATTGTTCTTGCGAGAAAGTGTTTGCGAAAAGAGTGAGAGAGCCACTAAATATATCAGCATGTTTGTCATGTCAATAACATCTCCATATTATTGTATGCTCCAAGCCGGGTTTTTGGCCTACTTTGTTCATTGCTTAGTTAAGATTTTATACATTTCTTTCCTAGTGTTGCATCAGCAGTGAAAGTTCTCAAGTCTGCTGTGGAGTCAAAAGACCAGGAGAAGATCATATTAGCCAAGTGTGACCTGCTGAGGTCAGCAAAAGACCCTCTTTCTGACTGGCTGGACTCCAAGTATGGTGCAACAGTCACTGACAATGCAATATTTGCAACCTTGCCTAGGTATTGGGAGAATGAGTTCCATAAAGATATGAAAGCACTCAATGTGAGTCAACTCTTAGTTAAATTGAGTCTGTTCTGTTCTATTTTTATTTAATGAGTGTCATGTTATTTAGAGTAATCATGTAAATAGAAAATCCAACAAATATTACTAAAATAATCCACTGTTCCAAAATGATGGCAGATGTCCATTAATTTGAGTCATCAAATGTTTATCGCCCTTTATTTATAAATCAATTCTGACTTAGATTATCTTTTGATAATTATGATTACAAAATAACAGCTACATTATATTATTTTGAACATAAACATACCAGTAGGTACATATCTTCTCATATTCTAGGTAGTCTTTATCTGTAGGCCATAGGGCAACATGAGGGTCTTTATGATAGTTTAGTACAAAACACTACGCCTTTCATTTAATTAGCGCTACTAATGCTTATATGTAGTCAGGGCTTTTAAAAGTGGATCCACTTTGTGCCAAGCACATCTCTAACGCTTTACGACTAGCAATCTGCCGTTGCACCCTTCATCTGACTAGCTTTTATTAGCCAAGTTATTTTGATAGGGCCTGTCCTATTTCGCAACGGGATTGGCAACAGAATTGCCGTGTATGTCGTTTATGTACAATCTAACACGATATTTTCCTTCACCATTTTGAGGACAATTTACATAAGATTTCACTAAAATCCGTTGGAGATCTAACCTTAGAATATATAATGGAAGTCTAATAACTGCATCACCAAACTAGCTTTTGGGAATCATATCAACACATTGTTTTTGTTGCAGGTTTTGCCCCCCGATGTATTAACAAGAGTTAGTGAATATGTACCACAAATTATAGCGTACATACAAAAGATAATAGACAATGGCTTAGCTTACGAATCCAATGGTTCAGTATACTTTAATGTTAGTGAATTTGATAGCAGAGAGAAGCACCACTACGCCCGGCTAGTGCCTGAGGCTTATGGAGATACGAAGTCATTACAGGAGGGGGAAGGTAATGGCATTGAGATGTATAAGAAATCCCTATAATAACACCATTATTATTTAAATATTCTCACACTCGAATTACCAATGGTAAATCTTTGATTTGTTTTAATTCAACGCCAACAATAGCCTACACAGGGTGTAACGAAAAGGCCGCCGAGTGGCTCAATATCGGCAACTGGAAAACTTTTTTCTGTGACTTTACGAATTTTTTATGAGTTCATTCATTTGAATGAAGAAATGAGTATATCCACCAGCGAACAAAAGTGGTTGACATTGCTCATAGAAGCAGCAAACTAAAGTGGCAGTGGGCTGGCCACATCTGTCGTAGAACCGACAACCGATGGGGTAGACGAGTTCTTGACCGAACGGGGGATGACCTTCGAAAGGTGGCTGGCAGAGACTGGATGCAAGAGGCCGAAAACGGGTTAAGTGGTGTGCTTTGGGAGAGGCCTTCGTCCGACAGTGGACTGATACGGGCCGTTGATGATGAAACTAAAAATATTCCAGGCGATCTCAGCGACAACACAGCTGAGAAGCGTTCCGCTAATGACTTCGCGCTGTGGAAGCGCAGTAAGGCCGGCGAGCCTGTGTGGCCGTCTCCGTGGGGCGCGGGGCGGCCCGGCTGGCACATCGAGTGCTCGGCCATGGCGTCTGACGTGTGCGGCGGCAACCTGGACATACACACAGGCGGAGTAGACCTCAAGTTCCCACACCACGACAATGAGCTGGCGCAGAGTGAGGTGAGTTGAATTAGTATACATTACAAATGTCATCTATTATTCTTCTCTTATTAAAAAGTAATTTGGCGAATGTCAAGTTATTTAGAGCACTCATGTAAATGGAAAATTAAACAAATAGTACGTACTTAAAAAAAAAATCCGCCATTCCACAAGTATGGCGTATTTACCGAACCATGGTGGTATATTTGCAGCTCTCAAGAACTGTAAAGGCAATCATGATTGCAACCTTATTAGAACAAAATCTTGTGTAACCAATCTTTACTAAGCCTCCATGTTGAATCATGGTACGTACGAGCTCCCTCTATCTGAAGGAACGCCTGTGTCCGCAATGACATAATAATATGCTGATGATAAAATTGTTTGTTAAAAATGCAATAATTACATATTTATAATAATAATAATTATTGTTATTATTTTAATATTCATTTTCCTTGCAAAGTGGTGTAAATAAAAAAAACAGATTTTTTTATGGTAAATTCAAAATAAAAATGTTGATGTGCAAAAATATACTAACTGCAATAAAGAGATATGGTTCTGATTCTGCTTTCTATGTATACCACAGGCGCATTTCGATGAGCCCGGCTGGGTGAACTACTTCCTCCACACGGGCCACCTGACCATAGCGGGCTGCAAGATGTCCAAGTCGTTGAAGAACTTCGTTACCATCTCGGACGCGCTGCGCAGACATACGGCGCGCCAGCTGCGCATCGCTTTCCTGCTGCACGGATGGAAGGATACACTCGACTATTCCGAAAACACCATGGAGATGGCTATACAGACCGAGAAGTTATTTAATGTGAGTACAGTATAGTGCTGTTGTAGTAAGTGTGGCCGCCAAGTCATATTATTGAATTGCTTCTCATCTTATAAGAGGTAAAATCAAATCTAGTCCAAAACCTAAACGCCATCTTAAGTAGCATACGAGTGATAGTCTTAAATGTATAACACGCCTCGTTTAGCGACGATTAAATGACAATGCCAGATTCTGCCCCACCTTCATCACCATCAACCTTATGATGTACAAGATAACGAATAAATGTAAAAGTATCTCCGTTTTTTATTAAAATTATTGGTTTAAATTAAAGTTATGTACAAGTTGCGAGTCAAAAAAAACAGCTTAATTATGAATTCAGAAAATAGTAAGAAATCGAAGCGAATTATTCATTGTTTTTGTTATTCTCCTATAGGAGTTGCGAGAGTAGTAGAAAATGATACTGATTATGATTATGCAATATGAAACCTGTAATAAGTCTCCAACAAAATGATAGGTACAGCTTAAATGGTCACGTAGTTTTGTAGGTGGGGCAAAGCTTCATTGAAATGTGGCAATGTCATTTGGCGTGTGACTCAGGATTCGCCATACCTATTAAAATTTTAACCTACGAAATTTGGTTTCGATCAATTGTTGATCGAAACAGCAGCGCGGTCGATCGTGATTAGTGAACAACAAGGGCTAAAGTTCACGCCCATTTTTCCTCACAATATCTTGCGATTCTGGATGACAATTGAGCCTTATCCCATCAAATTTCAGCAAACTGAAGTGGCAGTGGGCTGGTCATGGTCACATCCGTCGTCGTAGAATGTAGCATATACAACCGATGGGGTAGACGAGTTCTCGAATGGAGACCACGAACGGGTAAACGTAGTGTGGGACGCCCCCCGATCAGCTGTAGGGATGACCTACACGAGGTTGCGGGCCGGGAATTGAAGCAGAAAGCCGAGAATCGTGTTGAGTGCGCCTTGGGAGAGGCCTACATCCAGCAGTAGACTGATGCGAGCGGATGATTGATTGCAGGAGTTCTTCCTGACGGTGAAGGATGCGATACGCAGCGGTTACGACGAGGGGTGCGGCGGTTCCTGGGGGCCCGAGGACCAGCAGCTCGCCAGTAAACTCGCCGCGGTGAAGGAGCAAGTCCACGCGGCGTTCTGTGGTCAGTACTCAGTGAAAATATGTGCTATCCTAAACAAATAGTATGGTTTTTGAAACCTAATTGCTAATCAACTTTTGAAAAAAAAAATGTCTTTAATTATTTATTTATTTATTTTGGTTTATTTGGAGACAAACAGTTTTCTAAAATACTTAATTCTAATTACATTTTTACTTATAAACCTAGAGCCTCCCATATTAACAAGTAAGGTTATTTAGTACCTACGTTAATTAATTATGATGTTAAGTTAAACAGGGACCGAAGGCTTAAACGGTAGACTAACTTTAAATCACTTTTATAGCTAACCGCGTATGTTAGAAAAGGACCGTAGCTTAAACCGTGGAATAAATCACTCACTCAAAAGTCACGTTTATGGCTAAAAGCTGTTGTAGTGATTATTTAAACTAAATTATCATTTTACTCCTAACTTCGGAGAAGTTCGGCCTTGAGGTATCTCGACCCTAGATTGGACGACGACGACTCGCCGGACTCCGTTTCTATATACAGACATTGAGTGTGTCAGACCCGTGACGTGGCCGTTTATTCCGACTAGTTCAGTCAACTGTACAAATGGGACAATAATTTTTCTCACTACTCCAGTCAACTTAACTGAACAACTGAACTAGTGGGAATAAACGGCCATGGCAGAGAAAATAATATTATCATCTTTGTGTCAATAATTTTGTATTTATTTATGTTTTATATGTGCGCATCCGAGTTACGGTAGATATAAAATATGTCAATACATGTACCGAAGAATATAACTTTGTGCCACGGCACGTGTCTTACACGCATATGCTGTTATCCATAAATCTAGTTAAACCTCACTTCCCTTAAAACGTGTTGCTATCCCTTTCACAATTCATTAAAAAATGTTAAGATGGAAAGGGACATGGGGGCCTAAACGGTGGCGTAACTTTAAATCACGTTTATGAATAACTGCCTTAATGTCTGTAAACCACAGCCCAAATCAAGTGTCTTATTTTGTAAACAAATATGATCGTCTAATAACCTGTTGTGATGTAACACTGAAGGAACTGATTGATCGAACCTGTTCATCATTGTGAAAATAAAGTAATCCGATCTAATAATGTGAAAATAACTGTGCAATAATCACAGAACAGCTTAAAATGTTAGTAGGATAAGGTAGTTTTTGTTTACAAAATAAGACACTTGATTTGGGCTGGGGTTAGATATAAAATGACCTTAATTACCAATCTCCTTTGTTTACAGACAACATGGACACCCGCAGCGCATTGGACGGTCTCCGCGAGCTGGTTGGCGCGGCGCACGTGTACCTGCGCCACACTCGGCCGCGCGCCGCGCCGCTGCTCTGCGCCGCCGCGCGCTACGTCACGGACGTGCTGCACGTGTGCGGCGCGGTGGAGGGGCCGCGAGGGGGCATTGGCTTCCCCGTAGGAGACGCGGACAACGGATGTGTAAGTACAACTACAACATGTATATACTTACACATTATTTATATGTCATTAACACACAGAACACTGCACATTCCTATCACCAACCCAGCTTCTCAATTTTTCTGCCCAATCAGTTAACTACGACCATTCATTAGGTAACAGGTTCAATCCAGGTTTAGAAACCTATACTGGTAAAATGTTCTACTCGGTCTCCCGCGATATAGGTTTTACCTAGTGCGGGGCCATTGCAATGGGCCTAGTAAGTTTACATAATATTGTTAGAAATAAATGATTTGATTTGAACTAGGCAGTCACTCGGTTCGAGGACTTCAGCCGATTCCAAATCACGGTCTGTCCGTTTTGCTAGTGGCTCAGTAACACAATCTTCGACCGACATACCCCCTTTGGCAATCTATGCCTAAGTCGGGTTAGCTTAGGAGTCGCGAGCCTACACGATAGGCGACGACGGTGTGATGGTCGTCTTTTATACCCGTGAATATTTATTTATCTATTCAACTATGTATAAATTGACAGGATAACACCTTATAGATCAAGGCACTCGACCAGAATACCGACTGTAGCGTATAATTATAGCAGCCCAAATAGGCCGGAGCCTGTGCCTGGGCTAACTACGTAATGAAAGACCTTGAAATGAAGTCAAGCGAAATGAAGCTGCTGAATAGGAGCGCTATTCAGCAGCTGCCGCTGTGACTGAGCAGCCCCATTTATGGAATCCGCTGCGCACCCTCCATAGCAAGAGAGGAGTCTAGAAAAGGTGCCATAAACCCAGGCTGTCTACATAATACACTGTTGGGTAGCCACACTGAGAAGCCAACAGGAAGTATGACGATATTCAGAGGCTACTGGACTTAGGTCGAAACAAATTGAGCTTAGAGTCAACTCGCCAGAAACATTTGCGCGAGCTTAGTTTGGGCTTATTCTACGCTCACGTTAGACTTGAGGCCTTAGCACAATAAACGGCTTGATGGATTTTAACATATTAGGTGTCTAGATTCGTTTTGATTGTAGGAGTGAAATAGGCTATAATTTTTTTATCAAAGTAATGAATGATACAGTCGGTTCTTTTCAAATAATTTTCTCGTATTTTTTAACATTCATAAACTTAAAACCAACAGGTGGAAGAGGCCGTGATGCCGTACTTGGAAGCGTTGAGCACGTTCCGCGGCGCCGTGCGCGGTGCGGCTCGCGGCGGCCACGCGGCCGACGTGCTGCGGCTGTGCGACGAGCTGCGCGACGCAGTGCTGCCGGAGCTGGGCGTGCGGCTAGAGGACAAACCGGGTAAGTGGACACATGGACTAGGCTGTACTGATACAACTTTTACGAGAACCTTCTTGTGATCGTGCCCGTAATCACGTAAGTGTTACGCCAGTAAAGTAGAAAAATATAACATTTGAAGGGGTCAGAGGAAAACAGCTTTCTCACATAATGAACAAACTGAGATATTACTCCGTCAACGTCGTGCTTGCCGCTCCCACGGGGTACCAGGGGTTGTCGGGGATGAGGTAATTCTATATAGGCGTGCGCGTCGCGCTCGCGTGCCCTCCCGCCACATCGCCCGCAGCCCCGCCAACCCCGGTACCCTGGGAGCGGCAAGCACGACGTTGACGGACTATAATTGAAAGTTAAGATTATGTTATTTTACCGAGTACTTGTATTTTAAAAACAGGATATCTCAATGACTTTGAAAGTTATTATTAATAACTCATTACCCTGTTTGTTTATGGCATAACATAGAGACGGTATTAACTCCCCTAGATCGCACAGTAGTGAAGCTGATGGGCAAAGAAGAGTTAATGAAGGAAAGAGAAGAGAAGAAGCGAGTCGAGGCAGAGAAGCAGCGGAAGAAGCAGGAGTTACTCGAGGCGCAGCGACTCAAAGAAGAGCAGAAGAAAATACCGCCCGGCGAGATGTTCAAACGCGAGGCTGAGAAATACTCCAAGTTTGACGACAAGGTTAGTGATCCCACATATTATTATTTTTTTTTTCGACATTAATTTCCCGAGATAATGATAAATAAATAAAATAAATTTATTTTATTTATTTATGATATACCGAAATGTTGATTTTTATCCAACATAAACTAAAGACAGTGAAGCTGCGATTTTATCGTCACAAATTTATCGTTCAACCAATCATTCACCCGGCACTGCCATCGTTTTATGCCAATCACGCAAATGGTGACTTGTTGTGAATGCACCTTAACTAAATATAGATGGGACAAGTTTTTCGGTACGTCTCTGGTGCGATTGGTTCGTAAAAACACAAAATGTAGATAACAAAATATTTTTTTAAGTTTTTATCGTGACTGTTTTCTGAAGATGTGTTCGTAATAAAAATAAAAAGGCATTGGATCCATGTCTCTGTGCAAGATAAATATCAGTCATAAAATAAGTTATTTAATTTACAATTCAATTTATAATTTAAAGTTCTAAGTTAACACTTACCCATGCGGAAAACTAAACAACACTATCGTTTGTAGGGCTTGCCCACACACGACCACGAGGGGAAAGAGCTGAGCAAAGGCTTGGTCAAGAAGCTGCAGAAGTTACAACAGGCACAGGAGAAGAAGTACAACGAATACTTAGCGGCAATCAACACTTGCTGACGAATAATCAATGATTAGTCAATGCGGATTCGTCATGCTCACGCGGCATCTGCACTCGTCTCGCTAAATAACTCATTATTGTCTCATTTTTCATCCGTACGAATAACTAAATTATCATGAATGACAAAAATTCGCCGCACTCTATGGAGAGAGCCTAAAGTATATTTTGTAAAAGGATAGGTCTCCGCCCTGGTTGTCTCACTCTCATACACTAGAATTAGATATTTGTTTTATGTGTTCGACTTCTATTGAAAATGCAAACCATGGAGAAACAAATGAGTGGCAGAGACGTAATAACGTCTGGATTTACTACATTGGCCGGTCTTTGCTTCATGTTAATTATGGATATTTTAGCGAAACCATAATGATGTATATTCAATATACTATGGTCATCAATATACTATATTGTACACTTATTGGATTGCATTTTTAATTTCGTCAATTAACTTTAGCAAGTAATAAATTCCATTCACCATTCACCGTTGCATAAAAATTCAGTATTAAGGTCTAACAAACATTCATATAGGTATATGGTTAAGGTTCATCAACATGCTAATTTATTGCCTTCATTTTTGTAATCTATATTTGCTTATTTTTGCAATAAATTATTATTAAACATTAACATTGTCATTTTATTTCCTGTTAAACGTAACATTTACCGTTGTTATGTGTTGAATGACAGCTCCAACAAATTAAGTTATAAAGAAGAGGGCTGAATCCACCGATTATCTCCATTTAACTAAACATTAAAAATGAATTACTTCGACTATGATGATCACAATAGATGCGTATAACGCTTCAATGGGTAGCCTATAAAGCGGTCGCCGCGTGCTCCGCGACAAAAATACTTATAAAAAGCTAAACAGAAGTTTAAAAAAGGTAAAAAGTGAGGTAAACAAGACGGGTGTTTTTTGTGAGGTGTTCCGACAATAGTGTTACGTGGCTGGGGTGGCACAAGTACCGCACGCGAGCGCGCCCGTCTCCTGCCTGCCGGCTGGTGGCTCCCGACATCTGCAGCGCGCGATTGATGCGGAGTGACCTACTGACTAATTATTATAGTCATTACTCATTGTACTGATTGATTACGCTTTATAATATATTCTAATTGCCGCAATGGGACGATGTACTCTTTTTCAGGTGTATCGGTTCATGTACCTTAACGGCTGGATAGATTTTGATGTTTGGATTGGAGTATAGTAGGTACTTACGTAAGTACGTCAGTATATTTTATTTTTCGAAAACTAGGCAATACAACTCATTGAGCACGCTGACATGATAGATATCTAACTTTGGACATCTGAATGATAAGTCCAGTAATCAAATCAAACTATCTGCGTCACCGAAGTCTTCATCTCTTTGTATGTGTGCATAAAGTCTCACAGTTTCTATGTAATTAATTATATTAGTAATTGCAATAAAATAACAAAAGAGTGGATAAATCCTTTGACTCTGATTTTCTTATAGCGTTGAATTAACAATAGATTTTGTAGGCACTAGGTAAATCTTTGTTTCTGATCTTTTATACGATGTTGATAATTAATTACACTAGGTACCTATTCTGAAGGAGACTACAAAAGACGTTAGATGTGTAGGTACTTAATACATCTTACCACGATGTAGTATTGGTTACTCATCCATTATTTTTGAGTATGAATTACGAAATCTCCGGTAACCGTGAATAAGTAATCTAATCTACAAATCAATGCAGATCTCAAACAAATCCTTAACGGAAATTCCCAACAAATCAAGCAGAACCGTTATAAGTAACATTTGGGAACCTTGAATATAATTTAAATAGTTTGTGGATTTGGTCACAACCGCTTTGATCGTGGTCAGGTCTAACAATGGGTCGGAAGCCAGGAAGGGGGCGAAGTGTTGCAGAAGGTCGGTTGACCGCCCGGCGAGATGTCAATCACAGCCATTTGAATATACACATTGTTCCCTTTACATATTCCGTTGAGATTTGGCGATAAAACGATTTCATTATAATGAAGTTATCGAACTGAAAGTTGCATTTTTACCAAAAATTTTGCTTTCCAACGGAATCGTTAATTCTTGACATTTTAATATAACTACGGGTAAATTCATGGTCAGTCATGTGGAATATACAATAACGGTCGAACTATTGAAGTTTTCGAGTAGGTAGGTACGATACGATGCGAACTATGTAAATTTTTAGAATTTCTATAATATGTATTGAATTTCTTTTTTTAGTTAAAACGGTGTTTCTGTCAATCTGTGAAAAATATCCAGATCACAATCTTGATTTGGTCAAATCTTATTAATCCATCCATTCTTGTTAATGTCAAAAAGATCTTAACGGTTTCCACATTTTTGCCATTGTAATGTCAACAGAAGTGCCCTGGATTCATATTAAATTCCAGCCCCTCCTAATGAATTCTTTAAAATGCACGGTTCTTTTTTATGTGGAAAAGTCTGCGTAGCCTTTGTTTGCCAATGTAGATTGCCGAAAGATTTGAGTGTTAGAAGGCTAGCCCCCTTACCTTGAAGTCTTATAGCAGTATTACTTCCATAATACTTTGTTACTTCGTATAATGACGACCTTAAAGTAAGCTCATTAAGGTCGTCATTGTACGAAGTAACAAAGTATTATGAAAGTAATACTGCTATAAGACTTCAAGGTAAGGGGGCTGGTCTGTATTCCCAGTATTGTTACTTGTGCATCCCAAAAGTTTTCATTAGTTGGAAGATCACAACTAGATATATTTTGAATGTAATACCTATGGCTTTTACGTATAGCAACTGTCAAATTCAGTCAAATATAAGCTACCGTTTAGCAGATTTTATCGCTACGAGCCATGTATTCAGATGCGTTTATAAGTATCCAGAGGGCATTACTAAGGATGAGATTATCTAACAAACTATTTGTCCAATTTTAAATATTATTCTACGAATATATAGTGTACTTTCTAAGCTATTTGCTAGTGTAAGAATTACAATAGGCCAAGTAGTTTTAAGAAAATGTCAGCTTTAATGAGCGTCTGACTCTGCATACTTTTCTCTACATGAGGTTGTACGTTCGAAATAAATGCTTATACTTATGGTATGCAATAAATAAATTGAGTATTACATAGCTGTGTAGGTATTCCAAACCATTACAATTACATACTGTTGGGTGGGTGGGTACCCCAACGCATTATCAAGTTTTTAATTGCCAACGTAACAAGATTTATTTCGACAACAATTAAACTTTTATATTTTTGAATTATGGCAGCCCAGCCGTAGAGCTCCCTCGGTAATGTTTTGAGAAAGCGTAGTCGTCGGCATCTCGTGTCGCCACGGACGGGGTCGCAATTACGGCGTGTTTTTCACCGCCCCCGCAACAGCAGCTCCCGTGGCCCCCTGGCTGAAAAAAGAAACCAATTTTGCACGCTCATTAATTATTTAAATCTCATTAAACAGCCGCAAGTTCCCTCTCTTGTTTTGTAATTTCGTGACGTTCCCCGTGACTAATTCAAGCCGTTGGACAGAAACCTGTCTTCTGGCTATCAAAAGGAATTAAAAAATTTAAATACCCCTGAAGATTCCATCTAAAGCTTAATTTTCAGTAAATGTTGCTTATTTTTCATAAAATTTTGTTAAGAAATGGTACATACCAAGAGCCTATAGTGTAGCTACCTATAGGTACTCACGCAAATAAAATATGAATAAAGTCCAACATATGGGCGCACATGGTACTCGTATGCACATACCCGTAATGTATGGAATTATCTCGTATTATTTTCTAACTTTGAGTACCAATCTGCACTGAGGTTAGGTTAGTATATCATGGCCTGAAGGGTAATTTCTGAATAACAAAGATTATTTTCTAGACTACTCGTGTGTAACCTAAGTATTTTGTACTTATGAGCTAGAGTATTTCTTAAAGGCTTATCGCGTAAAACAATATTATCCCAACATATGTTGGCATTTTATCAATATTGTAAACAAATAAACATACAACAATAAAACGTCTAGTTGTAGCCATGACAACTTGTACGGGGCGGCATGTCAGCTCTATCCTTACGTTAAGGCAGTTCCTAAGAAATAAATGATAATTCAAAGGAAACGTATTTAAAATCAATTTACAATCTTCAAAGTCATTTAGTTGAACAGGAAATTATATAGCGTTGTTGTATACCTCGTGGAGGAGGCTTCCGATTCGATGATAAAGTCTGCCAAGGCTGTCTTGTTCTCGCAAATGTTTGAAAATTAGGAAATTAAACTGCGCGCTGGCACATGAAAGGTGCGGAAACTCGCGGCGTTCGCTCGGCTGCCAGCGACTTCACAGTAAGATGTCTACCTACATTATTAAGTTTTACTCACAGTTTTGAGTTGTGTTTACTAAACTCCATTGTAATTTAACTTTTTAAATGTTCTGTATGGCAACTCTGGTCTCATACACGGGTGAAAAATTATATTATAAGTATTCTATTTTTATTACTCTTATTCAAAATCAAGGTTTCTGTTTCCTGTTGAACGAAAACTATATTTACTTGATTGACATATAATATTGAGCATATTTAAAAAAAATCGTGATTTGTTAAATTCTTATACCTACATATATAAGACTTATATTCTTCAACAATCTTCTACATCTACTTTATGTTCTTAGACCAAGACAAACCCAGTTTCCTATATAAGGAGAACTATATTGTCTTGATCTAATAATACTTATATCCCTATAAGGATCAACATCAACACACATTATTGAAATCTTTAGCAAACCCAGAATAAAATAAGGCAAGAACGAATGACCCGGGATTTAAAAACAGAAGATCCAAAAGTAGAAAATACTAGTAGATCGATCGTTGTTAGGGTTAAGTACTGTATTTCTATAAGTAGTAATTTGTTATATATCTACCTTGCTAAAATCAATATACTCGTAGGTTTATCGAAAATGTTAGAGCAGTGTCGAAGAACTTACGGTCCCCACTATAGAGAGCTCACTACCCTCGTATGGCCAACGAGCTATTTCCGCATAGCGTTATTATAAATATTATTCAACGCCTGTGACGAATACAAATGGTATGTAAGTTACCTAACTCATAATAATTAAATGCACCAAAATCGTGTTTATTATAATTTCTTCTTTTTGTTGATCGACTGAGTCTCGAGGTGGGAGGCAGCTAGGCGGCGGCGGCCCCCGGGACGGACAGGGGGTGGAGATCACTCGCCCGTGCTTTAATTGCTTTTCACTTAGCAACCGCTCATGAACAGAGAACGCTTGCGAAAATGAAGAAAAAATCATTACATCAACATCTTTCAGAGATTGCCCAGATTTAGGACGTTCAGAGAGACAGCGAGCTTCTTATATAACGCTTTCCTCTTTCTTGTTTTTCCAGCGCGCCTCATTTCCGGAAGGGGGTCGCGGGCGGCGAGGGCGGGTGGCGAGGGGCCTAAGTAATTTCGCTTAAGAACTCTAAACGTAATTAGTGTAGGGCGTGCAAAGGGAAGGGCTTGAAACTTGGAGAGGGTTGCGTCCCGCGCCTCGGTCGCCGCGTCGCCGCCGCCCGCGCGCGCTCGCTGCCTGAATATTTGATCGCGCGTCTCGCGATAATATTTGCCGGAGGAGGTTTCCGTAAACACGAGCACATTTCCCCATCTACTTATCTGTACTTTCCCTTACTCTGCTTCTCAAAGCTGTCGCGGGCTTTTAATTGGAGCCGGTGTTATTTATAAGTAGACTTGTGAGAGAATTAAAATCGCGCGCTACGTCGCTCCCGAATACCTGAAAATGTTTTAATATTATTAAGTTTTTGTGATGAAATTTTCTTTTCAAGAGAAACGTCTTTGTACGACTTCAAACAAATTTACTGCCGCTTCTATATCAAAAAGCTTACATAGCGTTCAAGTGATATTATTAATTTATTTTCGAATGTTTTTATCACTTTATTCTAATTTTACCATTAGCAATGAATACACGTATTAAGTAGGCGGACGACTTCTACTTAATACGGGTATTCATTGCCTTATGTAGAATTAATTTTTGTTAGCATCTGATGATAGGTACTGACTGTATTGAGAGTTATGAAAATGTTATGAAACCAAATAATATCTTAATTCAATCGAGACCTTATTACCATTGCGTAAAGTAACATAAATTGCCTGTGTGTTACACGAGCGCTGAAAATGCTGTCCGTACACCTATAAAATACAAAATGAGAATATTCATTTGATAGCCTGAAGGCAATAATTTACAAATTCAAAAGGCCCGTGAAACAAGAGAGGGAATTAGCATTTGTAATTAGCGCGCAGCAACGCCGTGGCTACTCCTACAACATTTGATTAGCAATTATGGTAATTTGACTAAGAGCAGGGTAAGATTTCTCCTAATTTGTTAGTTAAATTATTATCGCGACTGCCAGGACATGGGAAACTTCCTCCCTAATTAGTATTTCATTCTTAATTTCCACTAATTATAATATTAAACAAAGACCAATCTGCTAAATTAAAACGTATGACTTTATAATCACCTCTACATACCACTTAATAGGAGCTTTTAATTATCTTTCGATGCTTACATAATTAGAACGTTTTTACTAACTTTACTAGTACTAACTAGCTTTAGTTCGCGTTAGTAACTATTTTTTTCTATCAACAATTGTAAGTTTACAACTCTGTAGGAATGTATTAATGCAAATAGAAACGCTCAAATAACAGTCTGGAGATTAATCGTTTAATTGCCGTGTTTAATGTGTCGTGAGACAATAACAAAAGCGTGGCGACACAATCGCAGTGTCGGCGTGCAAAAACTGATCATTGTGTGTGTACATTGTACGCTGTGAGTGGCGGCCGGGCGCGGCGACGGAATGCGCGGCGCACTTTTTTACTTTATCTCGGGCGCCGCGGTGCAATTTAATTATCGGAGCGAGCTCCCGCGCTTTACCCTTTTGTATCTTAACCCCCGGATGAAAAAATACTCACCCATAAAATAGAGGACGGGTACGAAAAAAAGGAGCGTATGCAAATTCAGGATAAAATATAGCCCGTAAATGCCACCGTTTCTAAAAGAATATTAGAGACGTTTTTCAGTGGGTGGATGGGGTAGGTACTTTAATACTTTGTCTCCTCGGCGCTAAGTACTGCAGGGCTCGGGTCGGGTGTCCGCGAGAGGAATCCGCCTTAATTTGCGACTGTTGTTCGGCGATAAATCTACGTGCATGCGCCGCTCCTGCTGCTTAAGTAACGTGCCTTGTTTTCAACTTTTTCGGCAATATTGGGCAATAAATGACGGCTTCGTGTAGCTTATGTAATCGTTAAAATTGTCTGAGTAATATTATGAAATTTTGACTTTACTTACCTACATGTTTTTTAAAATTTTTATTAAGTAAGACTACACGCATATTTCGAGATGTACGTATTTGTATTTTATCTGATTATTCATTACGATGGGTAGTGTTAAGTCATTAATTCTCTTAGTTTCGACTGTGTACGATTTACGATTTATTCGTGGTTGTAGATAAATATTTTATATCACATACCTACTTTCGTAGAAAATAGAGTAATATGGTGTCTCGTTATGGTTGAGGTTTTCTCAAAAACTAGTGAAGTACTTGACCGATTTTAAAAATTCTTTTATTTGTACACTGTTACTATTTTAAAAATCTGACATGTACTGTTTGAGAAAATCTCAACCTTATTGATATTCCTAAGATATACTCTGTGTTAGACGTACTATATTCTTTCCATGTTCATTATCTAGTAGGTAGGTTACTATGTATTCATTAATAGTGGATTTGTCCATTCAAAGACTAGAAGTAGATAACCGTAGTAAGAAAGCCGTTAATAGTATTAACTAAGTATATATAATACCTAATGTAGGCACCAATTAGTAACCTAATGATTTCTTTAGCCTCACGATAATTAAGGTTTGAGCTTGCTGATTTGTAGCCGTCTGAGATAAGCAATAAAACGGAATAGGTTCGTATATATATTGTTGCTTCACTTGTATGAAGATTTGATTTGACTAACACTCTATTTTAATAACGTTATCTCCATATTTTATTAATTACTTTATTATTCATACTGGGATTATGCCTAGACCTAGATTGTATAAATTACGAGTATGTACGTATTTATAACGCAAAAAATTACATACGCATTACATTACGCAGACTCTAGCTAGAGCAATGTATCCGCGAATGTCGTCGGCACTAATGAAATCGAAAATGATATACCTGCCTTAATAGATGTTTAATTACGGTGGGTGTAGTTTATGTGGCGATGTTAGAAGCTTTTTTTATTTGGGAAGTAATGAGGGGTCAGCCGAAGAGGAATGAGTTAATAGGTGTTTTAATTATTGACGACAGGACAGCGCGGCCGCGGCGGGCGGGCGCGGGGGCGGGGGGCACGAGAAAGAGACAACATCAAATATTTAACGCGTAATGCCGGCCGCGCTCTCGCTTGTAATTAAAGCGTTCTTTCCTTTTTTCAGCGGCCTGATACAATATTCAGCATGAGAAGGAAGCGCTCCGGTGGCGGGGTGGCGCCTCCATTGTATTCGCTAAGGAAGATAAATTAAAAAATATAATTACAAGGCGGCCGCCATAATTCTCGGCAGGCGGGTTGTGGGGGGTGGGAGGGGGGCGGTCGCGGGAGGGATAGTGGAGGAGCGGGCGCTCCCGGAGGAGGCTTCTTAAATATTTGGGGATAGCGCGTACCTACGCATTACGTAAATTAATGACACGGATTCGAGGAAGGATGGCGCCCGCCGCCCGCGCCCCGCCAGCACTGTTTGTTTTGTTTTAATGTACGTTGTTAACGACGTTATTAGACGCAAATTATAATACGCGGCTCTGCCGCTCCGCTCCGGCCGGCACCGGGATTGATTGGGCTAATGACTTTCTTTTATTCGTATAATTGCACCAATCCGACTTTGGCTGGCCGCGGATTCAGAAATTCAGACCTATTTATAACTTCGATGAAATATAACAGTCATAATTTGAAGTTAAAGTCGTCATTAGGGAGAGAGCTATCTGATGTTTATAATGTTTTGAGTTTTAGATTACTTTCGTTCATTAAGTTAAGTATTAGTCTCGTCTACACTCTAAATATAAATTAAAATGCTTTTGATTATGTAGGTAGGTACATTTTTTACCATAAGGCACCATAGTGCTTTGTAAATGAACTCGAGCTACAACTGTGGCTACTTTGATAAGAAGATGCGGTTGCCTTAGCTGTGAAAAGTTCTATAGAGCACGGCAGAGTCACTTATGTACAACATACACACTGTAAGGGTCACTTGCACCGATAGATATCCAAAAAGTTAGCGACTTAATCCATGAAAACGCGATCCATTTTTTATTTAACCCCGGGTTAAGGGCTAAGCCTTGGTGCAAGCCACTCTGACGCTTAGGGAATGTACCTCATAAGGTTCAGGTTTTATTGAGATCTAAGTACTTGGATCATGGCCCGTGCTCCCTCGATGTAAGGGAAGGTCTGTGCCCGAGCAGTGGGGACATATAAATATACTGATAATGAAGTACTTAACTAATTGTAAAAATCTTTTAC
Organism: Tachystola acroxantha; assembly: GCA_963506565.1. Lineage (NCBI taxonomy): Eukaryota > Metazoa > Arthropoda > Insecta > Lepidoptera > Oecophoridae > Tachystola > Tachystola acroxantha. The sequence continues at coordinate 9,930,370 of OY735874.1, forward strand.
AAATAGATAGTTTCGAGTAATGTAATTGTAACATCTCAACACTAGTGACTCTCCTGCATACTTTTCTCTGAGTTAGACCGTACCAACAGTGCACTACATCAACAAGTTGAGAATATAAAGTACACGTGCACTCTTTAAAGGCAAACTACCGTCGATCAAGAAGTCCATTCCACACATGCACCCGGCGATAAAACTAACGAGTGTATCTCTCGCCGGGCCGAGGTGTTGGCAGGACGCGTGGCGCCGCGTCACATGTGTGAGCGAGAGCGCATGCCCCTCGTAGAGCTCAACAAGTGTCCCCATGTGCTCACCTTTACACTTTCACTCGAGAGCCGCCGCCGCACAGTGGCCAGAAGTAGCGGAAAGCGAAAGGTGGAAAGGGTTGGATTTCGAGTAGAACTATATCAGTGCTATCCTCAGATCATTAACTGATCTCAGGTGCTATCAGTGAGCTGTAACGTCGAATAACCAAAATACTACCTCTTTATGGAAACTACGAAATAATTCATTCATATTATTGTTTGTTATTATGGCACAACTTCTGATCACCCTACGAAATTCAAAATCTTCAAATATCAGTTACCATGTTCCTTCGTATAACTTCTGCATCATAATAATCGTCGTAAAAGAACTTAGCTTATCGGTTATATCCTACGGTTATACCTAAGTACTTACTTGGAATTGGATCACACTATTTTAAGGCGTTCGAAATTCTACAACTTCTGCCCAGTCAACGCGAAAGGATGTCCATAACCCATACGAAGGCTATTTGAGTGGCTAAAAATCTAGTTTCCGTAAACAAGATAATAATAATAGAAAATAGCAGGCAAAAACATTAAATCAAGTTTGATTAGGTTGTCAGAAGCTATCTTTGTCATCTCATAATTTGACTTCGTATTGCATTTGATGAAGTGTGAAACGCTAATTTTTATGAAGTTAACGTCCTTGTATTGTCGATGTATTCAAATTAAAATAAAACTCGTTGCTATGTACTTACATCAGAGATCCTAAATGTAGAGATATTGATTTTTTACTTCTTCCATCGTGTAACGAACGACACATACTTAATCAAACGTCTGGAATTCTGGAAAAGCATTGGTAAAGTCACAGTTCTACATAAGGTACTTACCTAAGTACTATTTCAAATCTTATGTACAGTGGAACACAGAGAAAGGTGTACAGGAGAGTTTTTAAGGTTGAGATTTTCTCAAAAACTACTTGACCTATTGCAAGAATTCAGTAACTGTTTGATAGATTAAAGTTAAAACTACGTAACTGTAAAAGAATTATTAAATTCGATCCAGTAGTTTTTGAGAAAATTTCAGCATTATTGAGGCCCCCTGTGTACTTATCTCTGTCTACGACTGTACCTACTAGGCGATAATTAAGATTGTTATAAAGTCCAAAGTGATCATCACTCTCTTGATGTGTTTTCAGTTGTAAGTACCTACTTTCATTGGTACCTACCTATTTTACAAGCCGTAGGTAGGTACAAACATTAAAACATCTCCTTTCAGCAGAAGCCGTAGTTCGAAGGACCCTCAAAAGAAAACTTATTAATTTTCGTCATTATGAATTCCGCGAGCGAAACTCGAACGTCTAATTTCAACCCTAACTTATCAAGACGCGAATAAAAAAGTTCACCCCCGGCGCACCCCACGCTCACCCCCTTGTTTAAAACGCCGGCGAAAAAAGAAGCACATAAAAATGCATGAGGCCTTCCTCGTTATAAGGAAAGGGTAGCGCCCCCCTGCCCCCCCTCGGGAGGTAGCTGTAAAAATCGTCTCTAATTTAAATTTGGGAAGTTTCGCGAGGCGCGTGGCAACGTTGATGTCTTGATAAATGCGAGCGAATTCTACTAATTTGGAGTCTTCAGCGCTCGGAACTTTTAATTGGGCGGGTATAAATCGCGCTCGAGTAATGGAGGCCGCATTAATTTCATCTCGCGACAAAATGGCGGGCGCGGGAGCTGCATTTAGATAAGCATCGCTCATTGTTTCCGGCAGCGCTGATACGCTCAAGTCGCCGCTGCCGGCGTAATGAACGCGATTATATCCCGAATCTCACACCTACGCACCTTCGTATGAATTGCCTTTGTAATCAAATCACAGTCGCCAGTGTGACCCAGGCCATTGATATACGCAATTTACGATTCGCGGATGTGAGTTAATATAAAGAGACCAACTTCATCAATGTTCTGGCACGTCGTGTGGCAGATCGTATTCTTCGAAATTGTAAATTATCTAATAAATAAATAACGGTTGATTCCTCTAATTAATGCATTACAGGTATTTCACTTACCTGAATAGGTATAATCAAAGGATATACAGATACTATCTAATCCCTGGTAATGTGGGATGCCTACTAAGCTGATTGTACTAGTATTTAGTAAACGTAGCGAAGTACTGTACAACCTCGCGCCTCGCTCTACGTAACTAACCCGTTAATGATGTAGCCATATGCTCGTAACTCGTAGCATACCCGATAACATACGCTCTACGAGTGCGCTACGAAGAAAAACTTCCTTCACTTCAAACTTTTTTGAAACATATTTCATTTGTCAAAGTGAACATATTACTTATAAACATTGATTTCATTCATTCATAAACTCAGGCCCTTATTTTCCCGCAGGAGTAGGCAGAGACGATGGACTTCTATATGCTGCAATACTGGCATACAATAGCATTATAATTTTGGCAATTTGGTAAAGTTTTAAATACTTAGGTATGATAACTTTTATAGACATTACATACATAACTGGCACTTACAATTACGATCATTAATGATTAGGTATTAAGTTACTTGATGCTTCTTTGTTATATTTTCAAAACAACAATATATTATTCTCCTATAGAGCTTACTTAGGTATATCTACAAATATCTACATGGAATATTATATATTCAATGCTAAAATTCGACTGTCGAAAATTAAGATCATTGGTTTTCCATGAATATGGACAAGTTTGTCGTTTTCCTTTCTGTTTGTTTACGAAGACGTGATGAATTTGTTCTGAATAAAATATTACTTATTCATCGCAAACTTTTCGCTTCAAATAATTAAAACAAGCGAAGTTTATTTTGAGTGAACAATTAGTGATTTCGCGTCGCGAGTATCGCCGCGTTCCTGCTCATTAAATCCAGACAAAGCACCCGTTGGACTTCGACGGGTGTAATGTTATTCATTTGGGAAAGTCAAAGGTTGTATTTGCAAAAAAAAATAAGTCGCCGGAGAGCGGACGGTGGCATTTTTTCCATTCGGCGCGTTCCATTAGCGAGCCTTTGTTTGGCGGGAGCGCGCAAATTAATTTAGCTCTCCCGCCATTTCCCCGCGCCCCGCCCGCGCGCCGCCCGCACCCCCGCCGCGCCCTTTTTTGTCTACGCCTTGCTCGACGTATCGTTTTCTTCTTTATGGCTCATTAGGCAGCATTGTCGCCATTGTTTTTTTTCGCCTAACCCACAAGATCTAATTATTATGATCAGCAAATCACAGAAATCCATATTGCCCTCGATAACGTGATTTCGGGCTGCTTCTTTTGATGGGAACGTCGTCTTCAAATTCATGAATCAAACCTTATTAAAACCGGGAGTCTAGGATACGTAGGTATTAATAAACGCGAGTTAGCCATTCAGATTTGGTTTACATTAAAACAGTGGTTCAACACTTTTAAAGTTAAACCACGGTTTAGGCAGTTTTTATTAGGGGTGTTATTTATAGGGGTATAGATGCGGGTATTTTGTAAACTCTACATTATATTTTTACTTTATGGCGACGGAGAGGTACCGCTCTATATGAGTTATTATCGCAATTAACACAACTCTATTGGCAGGAAGCCTTCCAACGTCCGTAGAGATAATACTTATTCAGCTCCGAGTAGGTAGTCTACAATTGGCATAATCAATTAATTTAATTGCACCTATGTACTTAGGTACTATCTAACAACTGTCCAAACTACTAATCTGGTCCCGAAATAGCCGATATTCTAGGTAGGATAAAACACATGCCACACATAACATTTAGAGACCCGTGTATTGTATGTATGCTTGAATGAAATAAGTAACATATAAACTGATTCAGAGAATTCCATTAATGATCATGTATGACAAGGTAGAAATAGTTAATCTGATAATATTATGTACTATCGGTTTATATACTTACATTCATAACTACCGAATAAACTGTCTTCTTCAAAATCTATTCTTACATCTACCCTCGGGATAAATGATATGAGCAAAATCAAAACTACAAGATACTAGGTAATGCAAATACATACATACTCGTAATACAGAATATGTACTATAGAAAGGCAAACAGGCACATGCCTACTTTGATAGTAGGTTGCCAACATAACATATACCTGGAAAGACACATAGTTCATTCAAGATTAATAAGGAAATCTATATTAATTAACGTGATTTAGCGTTATACAATATTTTAAAGCGGTTGTTTTACCATTAATTGGACCATGACTTAAGCGTATTCAGCCCAATCACGGAATAAGCGGTTTAGACAAATTTTATTTATGAGAGCCTTCTTGCGCTGCCAATAAAAAAGGTATACTTGATGTGTTTTCGACTTTCCCTGCAAAATATCTCTACGTGCTAAAATGCGAATTACCGAGTTCAAGATTGAGGTCCTGACATTTGTTTTCAGTGTTCTCGGACCATGGTGACGGCAATATTATTTTTTACTGTGTAATTTAAAAAGAGGTGTAGGTACTCACCTGGAAAAGCTGCGCGGGCGCTTGAGAGCGAGCGCTCTGCCCCACAAAACCGCTCCAACTGAGCGCCGCAACCCGCGCCGACTGTGACCCACAGTTTTTTAATCCCCGGGCCCTCGCTGCGTTGGGACGGTTTACTAACCCTTGCGTATGCATAGTAGGTGCCTCATATAGAAGCGCCTCAAGAAAGTACGACAGTTAAAACGCTCAAAATTACTATGATCTTATTCGGAAAGAAACGATAATGTTGTTTGTATTGTGAGAGGAATTACTGAATGATTTTGTCGATCAGCTTAGAGATCCTACTTGTTTATATATCTAGTACTTATTATAATTTCTTTAAAATAGTGTGTGATTTGAACTGTACAACACCAGAATAGCTAGTTGCGGCAATATAAAAAATTAAATTATACTACTGAAATAAATGACCATCGATATGAAATTAAATAATAGCTGAGTAAAAGAGCTTTCACATTTTTGTCTGAGCTAAACTTTTTGCAGATATCACTTCGTTTGCAATTAAAATTCTTAATAGCTCTACAGTTGAAAGGGACGACTGTAAGAGAAATAAAGCGAAAGAAAATATTCTTATCGCCAACTCCAAGTTCGGCGACTGAAAATTTGTAATTAATTACTCAGTAGACACATTTTAAATTCTTAATTAAGCAATCCGTACTTTCTCCTGCCTATAAATTAGATCGAGCCGTTTCCATAGAGACTACTCATCCTTTAAAGCGGGCCGGGGGGGGAGAGGGGGGACTTTACAAAAAATATAACTTAGGGTGAGTAAAAAACCGTGGGGTGACTCAGCCGGCCGCTGCACCCCACGACGAGAAATCTACGATCAATATTAACTCTTTTTTTCAACGGGGAATCGCTGAATTTTAAGTCGTTTTAAGTCTTTACGAAACGAGGCGAATGTTGTGGAAATTATGCGTGTGTGGAATGTATTGGTTGCGCTTGACTGTGCTTTGATACGAGCTCGACTGACGCTACTGTGCCAACCACACGGGAACTATAAATCACTGCTCGCATCCGATATCCGCCAGCCACATTCGCGATTCCAGTCGTGTGTGCATTTGTCAAGGTCGCGCAACATATGTGGGTGACGTCGATCAATCCATTTGTTATTTTAAAGTTTAGGTTTAGTATTGTATTTTTCTTTTTATTATTAAATATAAAAGTTTTCGGTTGTGCTGTGGTTCGGCAAGTGGTGTAGGACCCTAGCTTTTGTTTCGAATTCTCAGGTTCGATATGAATAACCTGAAATATTTTTTCTCCGTTTTTCGGGATAACATATGTACATTTACCGAATTTCTCAAAGAACTGATCCTTCACCAAATGAAATGAGGAAACCTGGCACACACTAATTATTATTATACTTATACGGATTAGATATATTAAAAATTGTCTAATGAAAGCATGGTCTGTTATGCATGAGAGATGAGCTTTACACAATGTGAAGCCTATTACAATCGTGAGAGCATAATAATCTATGTTTAACCTGCAAGGTATAAATGCCATGCATTAGTCCATAATAAGTTAAGGTCATTTCGACCTTAACTTGTACGTTTTCAATTTTAACAACTTTATTTTCAGCGTTGGTTTATTAAAAAGGTACTCTTCTAACACACAAGCAACTGTCATTTCTTTCAAACCTTTAATTAATTAACTTCTTTTCGATTACGACAAAAGGTGACTCGTTTTTTGTCGTAAGTCTTAACAATGGAGGATAAAGCTATATAAAAAACGGTGTGCATACATAATTTGAAACAGTGCATTAATAAAAAGCGGCTCGAGCCCGGTGCTGCGTGCACGCGTGCTCTAAAAAACGTTCATTAGAAAAAAGCTATTTATGACAGCGACCATTATCGTCCAATAAATCAGCTGCCCGCTCTTCTGTTTTTCGATAATGATTCTATTATTATGGAAAAGCGTTATATGTAACTGTAACATTTTTTCCTTGGGGCTAAGAAAATGTGGAATTAGACAGGCGATATTGTTAGACCGTGTAGGAAAAGAGAGTTGTAGGGTTCGTATAACAATATCCATACTTTATTTACACAGGTGCCATACAAGTATTACAAAACGATAAAGAAAGAATAATCTTGAAATTGCGGAAAGTAATCAAGTCAAGTCAAGCATGTCCAGTGTGACTTTCGGGAAATCTTAGCGCTAATAAATATGACCTAGACTGCATGGTTTACAGGTGTTTTCTACTTTGAAAACTAATTTATTTTGATAGAGGATGGTACATAATATTCCTCTTTCGTTTGCGTTTGCTAATTAATTACTTTAAAATATTTAAAACGGTACGCGTTGATGTCTTTTCTTTCGCGGAAAATATATTGTTTTATTTCATAGTAAAAATATGCAGTGCATTTTGTGTAGTAGTAATACAAGCATAAACACTTGAATATTTACCAAAGAATATATTATATTTTTACTAGGTAATGTAAAATAATTACTTTCCGCTAGCTTCTTTATGTCGATGCTGAATGGCCAAATCTATTATCAGAGTTGTTTGCCGCCCAATAACCTAACGACTGTTATCGAGCGACAGCAACTAGGACTAAAACATGACACTGCCTTCCCTCACCGATCCTGGCTCAGATCGCGTCCAACATTGCTTAACTTCTACAATAGTGCTAATTCTAGAATGCGCTCGCTAATATTAGTCGCCTCTAAGCGAGGCGTCTCGCTCGCTCTTACGCGACGTAGCATAGAACAACAGTGACAGTTGCGTTTAGGATTACGATTCCTAAACGCGCAGCTAAGTTACGTTTATTAATAGGAACGCCATCTTGAGGTCGTGCTCAAGATTGACTTTTGAGCTGAGAGTGATTTATTAATACAGGCCTTAGTGACAGTTACAGAATTAGCTACAAATAGCTTTCTGACCACAAAAAGGAAGTATGCTCCATGTTAAGGCAGCCCGATCGGCTCGTAGGTTTTTATGCGTGTCGGGCGGCGGCGGCGGCGGCGCCCACTGTACGTACGGGTTACAAATTGTGGGGTGAAAGGGGTAGTTTTTTCTAATCGACTTTCCTAACAGTAATAAACGATATTTATCTTTCTTAATTATAGTTTCACTCCGCTATTTGGTAGCTTTGTTCGTGTTTTTGCTACAACTGTTTGTGTTATTATCGAATTACGTGCGTTTGTCGTTATAATGTTAAATTTCGTTCTTATTATAGCCTCGAGCGATGGTACCTGGAAAGGGTAGTCTGTTACTTATTTATTTTTTCTATAAGAAAGAGGGCAGACAAGCCACTTGTTGATAAGCTGTCATGGTCACCTAAGACACCTGCAACAACGGAGGCGGTGCTCTAATGCACGTTTCTCTTGAAGCATCCAATATCACTCTATGAAAAGACAAGATGTCAGAGGATAAACATTCTAACTGCGCAGATCAAACTTGTGCTCTATGTATTGAAAACTTATATTTTTACCATGAACAAATTAAAACACCATCGATTTTCTGTCTTGATTTTATTGTGTTAACACTTTTAATCGATAAGATAATCGAGATTAGTGGGAGAGAATGCTCTACAATTGATATTTAATAGGATGATGAGTCCATAAAAACAAAAAAACAGTATTCAGCGGGCCATAGGTTTATACTCGCCACTCATAAATTACGGTATTGGCACAGAATATATAATAGTACAAGTACAGAAGAGTCTCTCCTAAAAACCGTTAAAATAAATCGCGAGTCTCGCAGCGACGCAATAAAGTACAATTCAGCTCGCGCAGCGCGAAGTGCCTACAATTATATTCACCTACAACGTGCGTCTCTTTCTATCGGGTAGCTCTTTACTCTTCTGACACGATTAGGGCTGCCGGTTTGTGAAAGATAAATAATCTGAATATTTAATGAACATATATTATTATACCACTCTATTATTCTACTTTTGTAAACAAACTGATATTTCAAATATACCTACGGTATTAGATCACAAAAGACCATAGGCATGCTATCTTCTTACACTTTAATGGGTGTCTACAATACTAAACATAACTCTTTTAGGTTTTAGCTAGGTACAATCTAGTCCGGGAGCCGAAACCCATATTTACATATTTAAGATGCAAGAACTAGCCTTGCGATTTATTATATAAATCTAATCTAATTATTCGTTCATTATTCATTCAATTTCATTCAATTATCTGCAACTATTCTCTAGATTGCATGGTAAAACTACTCGTAAGTTAATGGAGAATAAAATCGGGGAATAAAAATAACCCTGGGATAGTTACTCCAGTATAAATTGAAGTTTGGTCGAATCCACCCTAAATAAAATAAATTATTATGGTAGGTACTAAATTGTATGAAAGAATATTTTAATAATTTAGACCAAATTCTTGTCACGATTTTTTTCTTCCGATACAATGAAAGACGGCTAAATACGTCGCAGCGCGGGCGCAAAATAGCGGGCTACGTGCAATCAATCTGGCGCGCAGCAGCCCACTGAATAGCCGCGCCGGCGCGGCCCAAGGCCGCCCGCCCGATGTACCTGTAGATTTATACCTAAAGCGCGGAGTGCACCAGGCCTGGTATTGGGACAAAAATCTGTTGATCATAGTTATATGATAAAAAGTAAAATAAGTGGTTATAAACGATCAAGCTATGATACAATCCTAGCTACATACAATTTTGACTCCTGAATAAATGTGCAATATTATTTCGCTTTCGTTTTTAAGGGAATATTTAAATTCGCCTAATTTAAAATAGAAATCTATTGTTAAATAAAATGCGTTAGCTTGAATTTTAAAATGAGAAACGAGGGCAGTGATCCCACGGGGCGCATGCGTAATAACAACCCTTTTTTTACCCTTTCGCCTCCCTGAGTGTTTTTTGTAAGCGTTTTTGTAAAGGGTTGAACGTGGGGTACCTGCCACGCGACTGCGGAAGGGTTACGTTTTTTCTCTATGGACTTTGGACCGACACGCTTTTTATACTGATGTATTTTTTCTGTATGGACTGCGAGAGTCGGGAACAATAAAAAGTGCATTGAACCCTTTCACAAGAGATCAGCTGATGCAACAATAGTGCACTTGCGGTGCAGCACAATATTGATTTTTATTGTCGTTCAAGGCCGTTCGACTATGGAAAACAAGTGCATAGACGTTCTATTGTGATAGTTATTACCAATCACACTCTCTGATTTATTTAAATATTTACGCATACATGTACAAAAATCGAACTATATGCTTTCCTTTATGATTAAAAATATAACAATACATGTATAATTGTGTATACAGGTATTGCATCATATTATACATAATATATGTACTTACTAATTAAATTGCAAGAAAATAATAAATAGGCGTTATCACGAATTAACATAAGAATATTCACTTTATAAAATTTGAGGAAAACATTCCAATTTACTAGGACACAAAATGACGAAATTTCCACGTTCTCTAGTGATTGCCTAAGTCTTTATCTAACTAAATCACAGCATTGAAATACAAACACAGTGTGAAGGGTGTTTCGATTCAAGGGAAGTAAAATTAGAACTCTACATAAGCTATTTGTACTCCAAGTAGATTAGAAATAATTATCGACCACACCAAAACAGAATTTATACCTAAGTAGCACTTCAATAATGAAACTTAGTCCGATTTCAACTCTTATCAGACAATTAGAATGGTACAAAATCCACTGTGTTGCTTGACGTGCTTTCGACTGTGTCTCTTTTCGTATAGGTACAGCTAACAGCAGATAAAGTGTAACACTTTGAACCGTTCTTATTATCTGCGACATAAGAGTTGAATTCGTACTGCAAGTGTTACCATTGATCTGCTGTTGTCCGTACATTAAATAACACGCCTGCCTACTTCATTAATTTCCATTGAAGGATTTATTTTAATACTTATAATACTCTTGACATACCATGTGATACAGTTAACTGCATTGATAACAGTTACACAACCGGATGGTGTCAATTTTCGCCAACGCAACACCCGTTCCATTTTTGGCAATCGGGGTAAACAGCCAAAAAATGTGCACCGGTGTTGCCTATATTCCAGTAACCCACATTACCAAGGTGTTAGTTATCAAGTTGCAAGCCGTTATTCTCGCGCACTCCATTCGTCAAGCCTTTGTCGAACTCTTTTTTGGTGTTTAAAAAACTGATCCCTTTTGCCGCACCCGACGCGTTGCGTGTTTTTATGCGATAGCAGACAGCGCATGAAGTGATGCACAGAAACATTTTGTCTGGTTTGTGGTGTTCTCGACTGTACTGTGCTTGTTTGTTGCAGCGTTGCCGCTCCATACAACATTATCGCAACCTGGTAGATATTGGTACATCGATCTTCACAAAAACTTTGCAGTCTATGCCATATTACTGTCACATATAAAGACTGTTAAACTTTCCATGCTACGACTGTACATAATCAAAAGTTAATGCATTTTAGAAATACAAAATTAGTTTCCGCAAAAGGACCCTTTTGAATTGTGCAAAAAAATGATAATGATTCTCGATAATTATACCTAGTTGTTTTTTGGCGGGTTATAGATGTTCCTTCTAATTTTATCAATAACAATATGATAACAAAATGTATCTGGCGGAGCTTACTGTTTCTTTTTTATTCTCTCTCGTTTAGGACATCAATTTCTTTTTAAATGGCATCCTGGAGTATTTATTTCAAATTTCATACCATTTATTGCAGTCACAAACACCATAAATGTTAAGTAACTTATTTTGTTTAATAAGTATTTTATTTAATATTAAACCAATTCCACGCGAAGCTTTCTTAGACAGAGGTAGCTATTACAACCCATTACCCGGTGCACAACATTCGCGACTCTAAAATTAGTGGCAGCTGTCGTGCCCGCCCCCGTTTTACCTACACCTTACTTTTTACCGACTAAAGAAAAAAGTTAAGCTTTTTCTATGAGCCCGGAGTGAGTTCGGCGATCTGATTTCGCGAAGATAGAGTTTCATCGGCAGGCAGTCGTTTCTACGAGTTCTTTTTAATTATATTTCGCTCTGCCGAAACAGGCGGCTCAAGTGACGATATTTTTAAATCATTACATTATGTAAAACTACATATGAAAATAATACAACACACGACGAATTGAGGACCTCTTCCTTATTGGATGTAAAATACAAGATGTGGACGTGTTAATAAATTAGACTTGTCGTACGGTGGAACACAGAGAAAGGTGTACAGGAGAGTTTTTAAGGTTGAGATTTTATCAAAAACTGCTTGACCTATTGCAAAAATTATTTCACTGTTTGATAGATAAAAGTTAAAACTATATACTGTAAAATAATTATTAAATTCGGTCCAGTAGTTTTTGAGAAAATCTCAACCTTATTGAGGCCCCCTGTATACTTATCTCTGTCGTCGACTGTACCTACTTCATACCATTTGAGATGAATTACCTAATTAATTTGTCATTTTGTAGTTCGTTATAATTATGTCATGGTGCAATAAAATGTAGCAAACAGCTTTATTTAACAATCATAAACGAGCAGTACTTTGAATCTGGAGATTACATTTAGGTGTTTCATATTTTAATTGCATAGGTAGGTTAAATTGTGTAGGCACTGGATATAAATATTAGGTGTTGCATAAAATTTAGAAAGGGGGGAATTGATGAATCCCCGGACATTTTTAAGAAACTTCAAATATTTATACCCAAGGGGATATTTTTTATCATAAGACATTTATCTCAATTGAAGCATTCCGCGTAGAAAGTAAATTGTCGCGTATAATGTGCCGAAGGTTTTGTCCCTATTATGAAAACATCGAAGAAAGGACATTACAAACGGATTAAATGCAAACAAACCCAGTGGCCGGTGTTGTTACATAAACAACTAATGCAAAGCGTACGCAAACAAACTCTTTTGTCAGGCTTCTTTGGGCTACTGCCGCGGTAGCCGGGACATGGAATATTCTATTTCGTGACAATTAACCATTGTTATTGGGCAAAATGTTGTGTAGTGATACAGGAGGATTAAAGGATTAATGTGGATAGTAAACAACTTTGAAACGCGTTCGTGTTACTTTATACTCCTTTTGGTAGATTATTTTAGCGTACTCTGTCAAAATTGCCGCAAAATTCAAGGAACTTATGAATTCTTTGTACTCGTATGTGCGATTACTTCGTCTGAATACAGACGTCGCTAGACTAGTATTTATTTAAATAAATATTGCTGACTTGCATGATGTGCAGAGGTATTTTCGAATATGATATGATACTATTACGGGAATAAAAATCGCGACAAGTTCCATACGGGTTATTAATGATGTGCAGTTGCTTTGTGCGAAGACATACATCAAATGTTAAAGGAAGCTATAATTGCGATGAATAGAGATTATGATAAAGGGAATATTTGGCGTTAAAATCAATAATCAAAGGGTCTCGGGACAATAGTGCGCGGTTATAGCAGCCACTATCAAAATAAGGACTGCGTGACGGTGCGCGGGTGGAGTTTTTATTGCACAGTGGAGTGGCGCGGGACCATAGGCTCATCATAAACACTCGAGAGGATATTACATCGAATATAAGGCACAATGAATGATTACTGAGAACATGTATTTTAGATATTCAGTGTTAACGTAATATTAATAAAAGTATATAGGCATTCTTTGAGGGAACTGTTAGGAACTTACTTATACTTGTATGTATGTATTTCAGTATTTTAATGTTTGTCTATTATAATTATATCAGTATTAGTTCGTTAAAAGACAGCCATACTATAACAACTTAACTGAATTATGATCATTTTGAAATGATTAAAAGTGCATAAATTAGTCATCAAATCGATTTGTTCAAGTTAAATTAAATTGAATTAAATAACAATTTATGGGTACATGTAGGTACCGGTTTGTTTTTATATATCTAATCTATATGGATAAATACGGAATCAGTCAATTAGGATTATTACTACATTATTTTGAGGTTTAAATGGAAAAAGCATGATTTTGGACTCTCTTTGTGTCCCATATAATATAGGCAAACTCGGCAGCACTTAGTGATAGCTACTTGAAGTACAATTCCAACTCTTATGGCGCAAACATTACCAAAATACAATGTCTAAAGTGTTACACTTGATGTGCTTTCGACTCTACATTATTATTTTTATTATCTACAAGAAGCATGATAATTCTTCAAGATGCCTACAAAAAGGATAAACAGAGCGCAATAATTGATTGTTGCCGAATGCTCACAAAAGTTAACCTCTTACCCAGTTCTGCACACGTGCATCGAATCACAATCAACCGGCTCGCATCGTGTCACACAATGCATCCGACGCATTCACCTATTTGCTGACTTCGACACAGTTTCCAAAACTATTGAATCACCAGAGGTACCTATCGAAGTTTTTGCATCTATGCTTAGAAGTTTCTAAAGAACTTTTGTAATGTCATATACAAGTGTGATTTTTATATTGATTTTGGACATTTCACGCTTTTGTGATGAAGGTTTTGTTCAAAAATGTCACAATATAATGATATAAATATGTGCAAAATTTATTAAAAATACTAATTCTGAATATAGGTATTCAAGAATGTGTGTCATCCTTTCTGTATAATAATCTATGTTTATTCTACAGTGCTACGTCGTAGAACCTTTAGATCTATCAACAAAACTTCCACATGTGACTAGACTGCAATGTGGGCAAAAAATCTATCATTATTAGTTGGGTTTCCTTTCCTTTCTGTGCGTCTTCCGGTATCTTCAGTGAGTTTTTTATTCAAATAATTAGGTGAACTCTTTTTGCCAAGTTTTCGACGTAACTGTTAAAAATCGTACTTATAATTCTTTTAAGTAAGTACTACATTTGTATCATTTGTTTCTTTATCATTAGTCTTGCTCGCTGTCTTTCCCTGCTATTAATATTATGGAAGGGGTTTATAATTTGACTAGGTGTATAATTATGAGGATTATACGGCAGTTGTTCATTCTGCGCTCGCACTTTCGCGTTTTGATGCAGAAACAAAGCGCCACCTGTCACTCGGCGGACGTAATCAATAGACCCACTCCGTTTCCGCTACCATACAAAAACAAATGAATGCTAACTTATAACAAAAAATAACAAAGCCGAAAGTGTTCCGAGCAGCAGATTATGAACACGTTCAGTTATTAATTTATACGTAGCATCGCGGTGAAAAAACTCAACCCTCACTTAGATAAAAGAAAAAATGTAGCGCGCGACGCGCAAAAGGGAAAGGGTGTCTCGCTCGACTCGCGTGCTGCATTCCGTTTTTAACCGTACTCAGCGGTTTGTTTTTTCGGGTGCGTTTCTGTTTTTTAACAACACAATACTGTTGTTAAGAACTGTTTTTTAAGAGCGTCATATTGACGGAGACGCGAGCGCAAGGCGCGATCGCTTGTGTTTTTGTATTGGATCTTATTTTTAAATCTCCTCGCCTCGGGTAAATGGGAGATAGAGAAATTTTCGGTGTTTAGTCACGGATTGGTAAAGGGGAAGATTGTTGTTTTTTAGGAAATGTGTGCTTTATATTTATATCTTGGCAGCAGAGGCATGGGGCACGGGCGACGGCGAGACATATGGTTCGTTAGACAAAGACGCTGATGTTTTTCATGAGGGCAGGTGTTGCTCACAGATACATTATGTGTCTGTCAGCGACCAACTCACAAGTGCACTCTATGTTTAGTTGGCTACGTACTTGAGGGAAGTTGGCGCATTTTCATAGCTTGTGAGGCCGCTAATTAATTAAATTTATAATTAGTATGCCGTGAAGTTTATTCCTTAAGATTTATGTGTAGGTGGGTACTTAATAAAAGGACACGGCGATGTTAATGGTATGCAATTATAACAGTAGGCAGACGTCGGAAAACAACGGAGCCGATAAAACAACGTCAATAATGTTGAGAATTCGTAAGTGCGCTATAAAACATGAGCTATGAAAATGCCATTAAATATTAAAAGTGGAGAAACGGAGAGCTTAACAAGAAATAAAACATCGTTATGAGAGGCTAGGAGAAGCGAAGTCGCCCCCGGCCGGCCTAGCTATCGGCGCGCCTCAGTTAATGCCTACTTATACCTTATTATATAGCGGAGTTTGCGTTGAGGAACAAAATTAATTGGTTAAAACTCCTCTCAGTATCCAGGGCGGGCCGCCCCCGCCTCCCTCTTAATTCCGTGCCCCCCGCGCCCGCGCCGCCACCTCGCCCGCCCGCGCCCCGCCAGCGCCTTTGAACGCAACCTACCTAGAGAAAAAACAGAAAGTATAAAGTTCACTAGCACACCGTTGTAGCTTAATTAATAAATGGATATTTAATTTGTTTAATATTTTACAATTATGACATTGTGTTGCACGAAAGTATCATGATTCATGGCAATGTAAATAGTGTTTTGAAGAGAAATAAAAGCAATACATTGGAAAATCTATTACATCGATAGAAGAACTTATATGTACTCTCATATTTTCGTTCTTTGGGCTATAGGCCTCGCCTTTAAATAGTTTATACTCTACCAAATAGATTTTATTTTTAAATAATGTACAAACTGCCCAATTAAAAGTAGTATAGAACTTTAATAATTGTTTGTATATTTAATTGCCTCATTTCTTATGTTTAGTCAATCGTCCCTGTATATATTTTACTTTATGTTCAATATATAAATGATACTATTATTCAGCTTTTTTCCAGCATAAAGTTAAAAGTCATTAAACATTCATTAAATCATTTCATGGAAATAGTGTGACACGTGGACAAATCAGCTAAATATACCCAATGAAAACTTTTCTATTATAACTATTTTGTTTAATTACTGTAATATATATAGTTAAATGACAAAATCTTTCAAGTACCTATTAAAAAGTCAAGTGATTAAAATGGCAATCTTTAAATAATAGGTTTACAGAAACTATTAATTTCTGACATCTATAATTTATAGATCAGAGACTTACCTATGCTAAAATATGATAATATTTCCTTCAAAAGTAATAAATGTGTGTAAGCTAGAGTATAAAACTGCTCACTTGTCATATAATGAAAACTATTAATTTGATAGCCATTTCCAACTTTCCTTATGGCAAAACTAGCAACCATTTGGTGTTCAACCGAAGACCCGACTGACTGCACTAGTCTGGATGACGCGGCGCCTAAATTAACGACAAAATCCTAAACATTCCTAATGTAATTTGTAGAAGTTAATATTTAAAAATACAGGGTGTAACGGAAAGGGTAAATAATAAGCCAAATGGATATTCAGTACAAATAACTAAACAACTTTTGTTTTACGACTTTTAAATTGCCAATACATGTATAAATAAATTAATGTCTCACATCAGCATCTTCTATTTTAGTGGTCTACAATTCTTTTCACAAATTCCTCCCAAATAAAATTATCCGAGCTACAACGCTCGGCTGGTGTGTACGTAACGAAGGGCGAAAGCAAAGGGTAGGTCGGGCGGCGGCGGGCGGGCGCGGGCGCGCGGGGTTCGTTGCCACTTCTCCAAATAAATTATAATTCGCCCGCTCTCCTCTCGGCAACGAGCGGCCGCGGGCAGGAGCCCGGCGGGCGAGCTGGGCCCGCGAGGATGCCAGCCCTGCCGGCTACTGCTAAGAAAATGCCCATTAGGCAGCCATTAATCTTTATTTAGTTTTAAGATAAACAATTTTTTAAAGTGTTTCCTCCATCTTTGTTAACTCTATGTCCTTTGAATATGAATTAATTTGGTGGTTCGTAATAAATAACTCCTTTCCCTTACTACTCCGCCGCCGCCGCGCCGGGCTCTGTTTTATTATAATATATAGGTATATATAATTCTAGTATTAATTAGCCTACCTATTTCACCAAATGTTGACATTACTTAAAACAAAGTGTTTATTGATCAAACTTTATCAGAAACTATTTTAAACTAAAGCTAACACGTGCTATTTAAAAATAACATGTGTTACTTACTAATAGAAATTAAACTGGTATTTACCAGTGACCAAATTTTTCCATATAAGTAGGTACAGTCAGCGATGAACAGCTTGTGCTAGCTTGGTCGCCTAATCTATACCTTTCTTATCCTAAATAGAAAAGGGTAAGACAATCAATTAGGACTTTTAGCTTAGACGTGCTCAGTTATGTAAGTGGTGTCCTATTGAGATTCTCATGTAAGTAAATCAATAATTGATCAATAGATTTATTTTGTATACAAAAGTAAAACTTGGTAATGCCAGTGATTGATTTGATACATGATTTGTATGAAAATTATTTCATACAAACTTTTGACGCCTCTCTTTGTAAATAATTTTCAAGTTGTTAGCTAAAACTCTGCACTCCCCCACCTGTTAGTTGACACTAGGTCCCCCTAAACCCTTCGGGGTGAGAGTGGGGGTGGAGGGTAGCGATTAATTTAATAAATACCAACCGGATGCCAGTGCGTTTGTCTCCGCGGCTATGTGACGGTACGCGGCA
Organism: Tachystola acroxantha; assembly: GCA_963506565.1. Lineage (NCBI taxonomy): Eukaryota > Metazoa > Arthropoda > Insecta > Lepidoptera > Oecophoridae > Tachystola > Tachystola acroxantha. The sequence goes on from OY735874.1 coordinate 9,948,485, forward strand.
CGCGCTGAATTATCGCTACGCAGCCTACCTATAGGGCTTATTATAGGTAGCCTATTGTAACCATAGACTGTATAGTGTATAGACATTTACCAAAATATCTACGTACTTATCCATCCTCTCTGTATATATTATATGTGACAATATGAACAGAGCTTAAAGCCAAAATAGAGAACTAAAATGCTAGTACCTACAATATAACTCAAGTACAAAATATACAGGGATTCTTGTTAAAGATGTCATTTTTTTAAATAGGTAGGTACTTGAAAATTATATTTTAATAAATAAAAGTGCTCAGAGTAGACTAGATGAGCAATTACTATTGACTTGTTAATTTTACTAATCGAATTGGACAAATGTTTGTGTGTGCAAAAATCATAAAATATTTCATTTGTAACGTGTATTTTCACCATAAAAACTACACATTACAATTTAACTGAAACTAAGTACCTAGGTATTCGTAGAAAAAAAAAGTTCAGTTACTGAACACCTTTTTTTAGTTTATCATTTACGTTACACCTGTATTATTACTGTTATTCGCCCCGCTCGCACTGAGACCACACCCTTAGGGTGGCGTACGTCTTTGAGCGTGCGCGACTAGTACAGAATGTTCTAATATTGGTGCGACAAGTCATTACTTACCTACTGTCGATCTCAGACAAACTACGCTCATGCTTGATGCTGTGTCACGCATTTTTTTTATCCATTCACATAGGTAAGCATGAAGATGAATTTGAAATCCATTTTTCGATAGGTACTTATATCAACTAACACCTGAAATATTAATGAAGTCAAGTCCCACCGGGTGGGTTAGGTTAGGTTTATGCCATGCTTCATCGTTTTCTTTGGCAAAACTGTATGTTATTGTTAAGTCACGCTTCAAATATCGCAAACGTAACCATCTCAGTTGTTTTTTTTTAAGAAATATTTCTCTGCTTGTTTCATCATTTAAAGTGCAATTAAATATCATCCTTGTTAGGTTTTAACTTTCTTAATTTTTTTTTATTTTCTTGTAAGTAAAAATATTTGTTCACTGTCGTATTTTCTCCCCGCTGATACTGAGGCTGCGCCCTTATGGGCGGCGTGCGTCAGTGAGCGTGCGTCGGATAGTACGGGGTGTCCCAATGTTGGTGCGACAACTCATTACTTACCGCCGCCGATCTTAGATAAATTACACTCCTTCCTACAACTTAACCCTTGGTGCTGTATTACTCACGCACGCACTATTGATGGAATGTTTTGTTATGGACAGTTCTTTCCACTTACTCATTTCTTAAAGAAATAATGTTACTATATATGACAATATTGGATGGAAAATGTTGGAAGGCTCTATACAACTCTATTAGTAGGTAACTGATTTTTTCTGCGACTTTTCTATACTAAGCGGGGAAACAATTCTGTTCGATATAAATCGATGCATGGCAACATTGGCAACTCAAAGTTGGAGCCTCATTGATTGGTGATCAAAAAGAAGCTTAATTAAGGTAAGGAACAAATTCTATAGTTTATAAATGCAGAATTTAAAAATTAATGTGTAATTAAGACTTACCTAAATAGGAACTGATGAAAAATGTAAGTAATGGAAAAATTTCCCAACTCTGTAATATCTAACTCTTAACTGAACAAACTAGAAATATAAATGAAACGATGTCGCATTCAAATTGTATGGACACGCAATTTTCTGCTTTCTCCTTTGCGTAACAGCCTGTATTAGAATAGACGTGTATAATAATAATAAAATATGTAAATAACAAACATCTCTTTATTTTAATGGTAATGTACTGGACATTGATAAAGAAATACATATAATATTCATTACAATAATTATGTCACATTTATATTCTTATCATAATTTGTACAAGTATATTCGAAATTACGTTTTTGTTCAAAAGTTTAAAACGAACATCTGTGTTCCGAGAATGAGGTAGATTAGTTCACCGGCAGTTCATTTGTAAAAATGAAATCCTGTATTTAATCACAATAAGTAGGTATTTAGCTTAATGTTTAAATATAACGACTTATTTAAAAACGGTTGAATGTGAACTAATGGCACTGTAGTTAATTCACTAACTAGTGTATATAAACAATTTAAGCAAAACAATAAATTTAAAGATCAATAATGAAAATAGGAACTCAAATCGATTGCAAATCAGAGCTAAAAAGTAACTTACTTATTTTTCACGTTAAGGGGTATGCCATAGACGGCATTGCCACCAATCTTTAAGAAAATATATTTCTAATGAATTTCGTCTTATTAGAACACCATTGGTAGCAAACCTCTACCATAATAAATAATATTTTTTTAAAATTGCGAAAATAGAATGCTTACTGAAATTGAATCAAGGTTGTAAATAAATATTTAAAATAATAATATTGGGGAACATTTTATAATTTTCACGCTTTTATAGGTTTGCTACTACTTTTAGTTTTCTTACATGAGATTTTTTTATAGAGATTGGTGACATCATCTGCTCTATATTGTCCCTTAATTATTAATACTAACATACCTATTTGAATTGAGGCAGTCACAAGATGCAAGGATTCCGCCACAAAATAATAACGAGTCATACAAATGCGAATAAATTAAACAATGAAATTAAAATCAGTCTCAAAGTAGAGTCGACTCTACCAGTTATAGTAATTATAGGCCGGTATACCACTGGTTTTGCCTACTTGAAAAATACCACTATGCAGTCAAAGTTCAGCCCAGAACTAAAAATAAATATATTCGCGATATATCCATTGCTGGTTGCCAATAAAAGGTAATTTGGGGTGTAATTTTGAATGAAAAGTATGAAAGTAAGGTAAGTATGGACTACTGGCATAAATAAATTGACTAAAAATATGGAACAAACGTATTGCTGCCACCTTTAAACCATCCGCAGAAATATTTCTTAAAAAAAATAGTAGAGAAAAGTTTATTTAATCGAATTCATGAATAAAACCAACTTAGTTTTGAAGCTAAGGTTATGGTCCTTCAGAATTTTGTAGGGTTGTCGCGATGCAGCCAGTCGGAACCTTGCGTATAGCCACCGGATATGTGCTATAATGTTAGGTAACCCTACACTTTCAAATACCTATCTATATGCCGAGTAAAATATTTATTTCCGCAAATTCTGCACTGAACTTCGACTATGTAGTGCTTATCCTTTCGGTAGATGAAGTCACGCTCAGCTCCTGTCTGGGTGACATTCATCGTTATCTCGGCACTGATAAACGATAGAAAATATTCCAAGAACTTTGGCTGTACCCTGCGCGGTAACCTATTCGAGTGAGGTAGATAATGGCACCGTATCGCATAACTTCACATTTACACTAACTACCATTAGTATTACAACATTGCAACATTAATTACGAATACTAATCAAAAGTACTGTTAAATTTGTACACATTCATTTTTGTACCAATAATTTCTTTGGGAAAAATATCTCGTATTGTTAATTCACATGAATTTACATTCAAAAGATCCTACGCTTATAACTACTAAATCTTATCACCTACAAAATAAAATAATAATAATCAACAATCAGTACAGATTAAACACGTAGTACGTACATACATTTAATCATAAATCATGTGCGCTAAAACATTCAGAACAGAGTCTGTTTCGATTTTAGACCAAAACGAAGTAAATAAACACACTACACCTAGTAGGAAACTAATACCCGTAGAACAAATTGCAACCACTCAAGTGGCGTCTTAGTTCAATAACCTAATTAACACGCAGGCCATGTGCACGTAGAATTGAAATTTAATTTAATATTTACAAGAAATAAGACTTTACCTTAACACTACATCCAAATATTATCTAACGTATCAATTCAATGTGTACATGGTCTCCGATTTCAATACTCAAATCAGTATCAACACATAAATATCTATATATTAACCGCACAGCCCGCTGTGAGATGTTTGGGTACCAAATCCACCATCGCAGCTGTACCCAATCGTCCACGACGGTCGCTACAATCACTACGTAAAATATGTACATACAATATTAACAGCAACCGATTTAATTACCGTAAATATGAAAATCTTACTAACTAATCGATAAATAATAAATAATTTGATAGAGACAGCAATATGTACAGAAGCTTAGCGCTCGGTCGGCTGCCGTGTGCGCGCGCGCCGCCCGCGCCAGTAGCCGCTCGCTCCTACACCTCTCCATGACGACTATTATAGCCACCATTTAGAACAGGCTCCGCTCCACTAATTTCAAACAAGCATCCCCTATACATTTACTATGAAACGAGTATCGGTTACGTATTATTGGAATTCCGACAGAAAACGACCTTAGATTAATACTTACAAAACGGGTAAATTCTTTGAAATTTAAAGAATAAAAACCTGAGAGTTGTGGATAATAAGGGTGATTAAGAACCGGTTGTAGTGAGGCGCGACGGCTCAGGGCGCGCACAATGCGCCGCATTGTGCGCGCGGAACTCGCTGCCCGATCAATACTTATTAACCACCGATTGTGAACTAGTCTTTGTTGCTAAAATAATAAGCCAATGTCGCGGCCTTCTCGACCATTCCGGTTCCCGATCGACGAGCGCGGGAGGATGTCGATCCGAGATCAACAAACGTCAAGCATAACGAAACAATTTTTTAGTTCATATCATCAAACAAAAGACGATGCCAATAATAAATCAAAAAATATCTTTTGTGCAACATATTCTTTCTGTGTTCTGCGAGTTGCAAAACAAAAGAACAAAACGGTCGCGTTTTTGCCTCACCTCGCCTTGCGATTATGCAAATGGTACGACAATAAAGTTTTAAACTGTAACATGGGCGAAAAAAGTGTTTTTACGACGGACATTGCAAATGCGAAATCATAAAAAAGTGAATAGACGACTACCTAAATAGGCTGCGTCAGTAGTCTTACCGAGAAAAACGATAAATAGAAACGTGAAAAAAGTTAACCGTTATAGAAGTGTTTAGTGGAGCGAAAAATATTAATTTCAAAAGATTTTACTCGAAATCATACCTATCTCGTGCGTCGGGGAGAGGTGCGTCGGGGCGAGCCTCCTGGCGCGGTGCGGCGGGCGGCTGGTGCGCGGGGGCCGGCGCGGCGCGGGGTCTACGCGGGAGGAACTCGTATACCGGCTCAGCGGCGCGACTATATAGAGAGTGGCGGCCGGCGGCGACTACGCGGAGTGCACGCGCAGGTCGGTGGGCGAGTCCGGCGTGGCCGGGCGGCGCGGCAGCGACAGGTCCTCGGGCTCCGTCTGCTCGGGCCACTCGTCCCAGTGCCAGTCGGGCGCGGCGGCGACGGGCGGGCTGGGCGCGTCGGGCTCGCAGCCGCCACGCGCGCAGCGGTGCAGCGCAGCCGCCTGCCGCCGCCGGAAGCGCGCGCCGCAGCGGCAAGCGAAGGGCGCGTCGCCCTCGTGCACCAGCGCGTGCGCCTTCAGCTGGTTGCTGTCGGAGAAGCGCGCGGGGCAGCGCGCGCAGGCGTAGGGGCGCTCGCCGGTGTGCACGCGCAGGTGGCGGCGCAGGTTGGCCACCTGCACGAAGTGGCGCGGGCAGTGCGGGCAGCTGTACGGCTTCTCGCCGGTGTGCAGACGCAGGTGCGTCTTGAGGTGATGATCGCGCGTGAAACGCTTGTGGCACTCGCCACACTCGAACGGCTTCTCGCCCGTGTGCGTGCGCTCGTGGTTCTGCAGCACGTGCTTGTAGCCGAAAGAGCGCGAGCACACCTTGCACGTGAAGAGCTTGTCGCGCGGCGGGTCCGCGCCCGGAGACGAGCCCGATGACGGTGGCGAGGGCGGCGCGGGCCCCGGCGGCGCGTCGTCCAGCTTGGGCGTACGCCGGCGCTTGCGGCGCTCGAGCTCCGGCGGCGGCAGCAGCGGCGCGGGCGGGGAGGGCGGCCACGCGGCCAGCAGCGCGCCTGAGTACAGCTCGGCCGGCAGCCCCGCCACCAGCGCGGCCGCGCGAGTCGCCAGCAGCCGCTCCGCCAGCATCGGCAGCGACTCCTGCCTCATCGTCGACAGCGGCCTTACCGACACACCTGCGCACAAAACAAAGGGCATTCAGTATGACTTCGATGATCACTCAGTGTATCTTAGATATAAAACTTGCGATGTTGATCGAGGACTTTCAAACAAAGACTCGAGTCACGAAACCTAGTACTATTTAATTAGGTGTAAATAGAAAAAATAGAAATTCGTCGCGATCACTTCCGTCACGGGTTAGTTTCGGCCTAAACAAACATGCAGCCGAACCTATCGATAGCGTACTTATCAGCGAGAGAGGGCAAAAAACGTGGCAAAAACCGTATGCCAGACGCTGCGGAGGAAACATTTGGTCGCAATCACGCCGCTGCAGGTCGCTTCCGCCCCGACCTGTTGCGCAAATTGCCGCGAACGAACACCCGCTTCACTTTTGAACTAGTTTTCATTTAGAAAGTGTCATCAAACCAAACTTGGGAATGTTGACAGCAATTCATAGAACCAAGAGGAGGTAGGAGGAGTGCGGCTGACCGGCGGGCGCGGCGGGCGGCGAGCGAACCACTTATCTGTATAATGGAATTAATTATTCCTCCGGAGGCAAACTCCGCCCGCCCGCTCCGCCCAAATTATATTCAAATATTAATTTCGACGAAGAAAAGCCTTTTTGAGAGCACTTAATTAAAATTAGACAAAATCATAATTGAAAGTTCTCCTCGAGGCGTGAAGAGGCGCGCGGAGGGCCGCCCGCCACCGTCCTTACATTATCTACTTAGCCGTGGAATTAATTCCGGGCCCGCTTGAACCGAGCCGTGCTTAATTGAAGGAGACATAATATTATTTCATCTGTTTCTTCGAGGCTCTACTTTAGCTGCTGTTTATTTTGTTGGTTGAGGCGAATCCTATATTCCTCTTTTATTTACTTTTAAAGCGAACTCGTAACAAAGTGGAAGTTAGCTGGTACCTACAATCTACATTTTCAGGTTCCGGTGCATATCTGTATAGGCTATAGTCTGATTCTATATATATAAAAATAGACTTCATGATGTAATTTACAACACCATGTAATAAATTTGTGTAAGTAACAAAGAACCGAAAAAGTTCGTAGTGAATTATTTGTCTGACGAGGAGAGAGTTGCGAAAAACAACACCGACTTTGGTAATAGGCTCAATTATGTATTGGGGTCGCGGATGATATTGTAAAAAGTAGTCTAAGATAATTTTAAAGTTTGTGATTAGGGGGAGGCACCGCCAGCAGCACGTACCGGCTTATCCCATAACTTTTTAATAACATTCCTCTCGCCGAGGACGGGCAGAGCCGTCGCGATGTGCGCGGAATTACAATACCAGACCAGTACCATTGACTGGCATGAGTTGTTATAGTACTTATTGTCACTAAATTTTGCGACATGGAATGTGATAGCAACTGTCCTACAGTAGGTACGGATACTAATTCACACTCTCTCTTTGCTCCAAACAATGCTGATTCATTGAGCTATTATTACTATGTGCTGATAGCTATAAAGAAGAAACTTTGTTGCAAGATTCTTAAGGTAAAAAAACTTCGCTCGCTAGCGAGTAACTAAAACCGCAGATTGTGCATTGTGGAATTCTAGTTTCGCTACTGGCCGCTAGTGGGCAACAAACACCGCACCAAGAATGGCAAGCCTTATAACAACGATATTTACGTACAGCGAATTTATGTTAGCGAGTACGTTTTGTTAGCCGCGTCGTTCGGAAATATTGTGACTTTTATTGTATCTCTAGCGGTAAGTCTCGGAACTATAATCCCATTCTATCCCGTACGTCGCAGCAAGCGTATTTACTTACTGACTAACGAGTAAACTTACCACAATAACTCATCGTAGTGATGCTGATCTAATGTAAAAGTTTAAAAACGTAAATACATAGGATCGTCCCCACAAGTCTGACAGAAAGTTAATCTCAGTGCAACATGTGAGTAACTATAAATTTTAAGGAAAACTTCTACTGTCTAACATCTTTAAAATTGTTCATTTAAAATTTTATTCTTGATTTAAGGTATATCATGATCAATTAAAAGGTAGTAAGTACGTACACCCTATACACAAAAAAGTTGCACAAAATATTAGCTGCAGAAGCCTAACATCATAATGTGTAGTTTTTATTGGTCGGGCCCGTGTGTTCGGGTGACATTGTCGGTGATAAATTTTTACAGCGGCGCACCCTTCCGCGCGCCGCTTTTTATGTGCCAAAGAGTTGTAATTATCCCCTCTTTATACGCCATAAATATTTGTCAATAACCCATACTCAATGCGTTTATGGACTCGCCTGCGGCCGCCACTCCATAACTCATTATTGCGCAAGGGTTCTGCCGATAAGCGGCGCGTCAATGACATCCTTTTTGTTGAAAATATAATAATGTCGATAAATAAATAGGTAGAGGCTTTTAAAATATGGCGCGGCTGCTCAGTAACTTCGTTGCAGAAGGTTTTTCGCTTCAGCGACTTAACTGGCATTTCGTAACCAGTTGAAAATGAGGAAAATTTTGGGGTGACCTTCGATATACTCGTAGTGTTAACTGCATATCAATGGTAACACCCGGAATATGATTTGAACTCTTCTAACACAGACAATAGGAACGTGCTTTATCGTTCAAATCGATCTTTTTTGGGCAACCCCTTAAGAAAGGAATTAGAAAAAATATGGATAAGTATAAATAGATGATACTACATATGTGCGATTCTGGCATGGTCGTTAAATCTAAACTTAAACGCAACGTGACCGTTCACACTCATATGCTATGCTACATCGCGTAAGAATGAAGGGGAAGTTTCGTTTAGCGACGGTTAAATTTTGCGAGCAACATTGCGGAATCGATACAATTAGATAAATTCTACCAAATATAAATAAATTAAATGATAATTCTCTCATAATAAATTGTTTTTAAATGTCGTACAGAGAAACTGCAGTATATTTCGTTCATACGTGCCATGTCCAGGACGCTGTCTGGTATACCTTAATGTTAATACCTAATAACAAAGACAATTTGATAATAAGTAAATGCCATAATAAAGTAACGAGTTATGGGACGTGGGGTATAGGTCACTTTTAATGACCCAATTTCGTTAAGCCTCATATAATGGGATTAACCTGCAAGCGGTTCTGGCCACGGCCAGGCATATGTATTACATACCAACACACAATATAAGCTGTGTAAGGTTTCGGTGGTTTAGGGTTAAGAGTAATACTAGCCGAATATGTATGGTTTCTTTCTACGTTCAAATAATTACGAGATACTAAATTAGTTTCTTTAAACAGGTAGTTTACAAATCCACCGAGAGGCATTCGAGTAAAATATCAAAAACTTATTACATATTTATACATCCAGATTATACGAGTATTTGCTGAACGAATTATTGCCAATTAGATATTGACAATAATAATGAATGCGATATGGTACCAGTCGTATACTGATGTATATTTATACCGATTATTATCAAGCCCTGTTTGGGCGCCAATATACATAATGCGGACGAACTGCTTCTGTTGTATATTCCGGATATAAAATACCGCTTCTATTACTTTATACTTTCGGTGAAGTACTGTTTCTGAAGTATCACAGAATACAATACTTTTACTACGTAATATAGGACCGACCTGCGACAGTTAAAAAATCCTAAAGGCATACAATAATTATCATCAGCGCCATCTATATTATCATCTAAGCATTATATTACATAAGATTTTGTCAAAAACTACTGGACCGAAATTAATAATTCTTTCACAGTTACGTAGTTTTAACTTTTATCTATCAAACCGTGAAAGAGTTTTTGCAATATGTCAAGTAGTTTTTGAGATAATCTAAAACTCTCCTGTACCTACACCTTTATCTATGTTCCACCGTAAGTGCGTGTTTATCTCAAAGTATAAATTTAAAGATGCATAACCGATATCAATCCTGACGTTTATCCCTGATCTAAATTATTGACTTGTAAAAATATTATTTAAAAAGCCAACAGTTTATATTAGTCTGTTATAGTCTGTTAAAACAAATTGTTTTTTTTTTAAAGATATTTTATACTTATCACTGTGTTGGAAACATATTGTATTAGTACTTAGTTTAAATAAAGATATTTTTATAATAATAATAACATAAGTACGTACGTAGATATGTAATGTAAAACGTATATTCCTTTTAATTTACATTTTTAAGGAAAAGAAATTGACGAAATTGTGAATACAATATTCTACGTGGATGATCAGTGATTACTGAAATAGGTACCCTTTCTATTATTTGCATTATACATACTTAATAACTGGAGATCTAGAATCTATAAGATAATATGCGAAATGGTATCTTTTCAATTTTTATACAAATATGAAAATCACATTTAGGAATGAACTAAATTGATAGCTAACCGCTTATTAAATGTCATTCAGCTCTACAAATCAGTGTATGATAGTTTTGTTCATCTTTCTCTATCAACGACGACGATTTTACAAGCAGATCCTTAATTTTTGTATAAAAATCTACTTAAAATTTAAATAGATATTTGGATTTAGACAGTTTATTCAAAATATGTCCAGATTTCGTCAATAAATCGAATACCATTTTGCTGATTTTAATAGCATTACTTAGTATAAAATAAAGAAAACATTAATATATAAAATGCACCTAACTAACGTGGGTGTAACTAGCAATTACTTTTGAGTACATTAGTGTCCGAATTACAATACAATAGGTAGGTATTCATTTATTCATAGTATTAAACATACTAGATAATGGGTAGGATAAAATTATTATTTTAGCACCAGTAAAAAGAAATAAAAGATAAATGAAATGTCAGTTTTAATTGTCAACTAAAACATCTATCCATTATCATATAGATAGTTTATTTACACCTATAGTTTTCGTTGCTAAAATGGGAGATAACTACTTTGTGACATAAATGTAATTATTGTAGATGAAGAAATCGAGGAAACATACCCAATCAACACTGCAAATAAATTAACAAACAATTCCGTAGCCGCGTGCTACTCGTCGCGAAAGTTTCGTAGCGGATCCGTAGCCGGGTGCTACGCGCTCGCTGCCGCCTACGGTTCACTGAATCTGCAAAACTCCGAATGCAAATAAACATGTGTGCGATCGCGCGCTGCCGGGCGGCGGCGGCGGCGGGGCGCGGCCAATCGCGGCGCGCGGCCCACGCATGGCGCGCCGCTAACTTTTGAAACTTTTACACACATGTTGCACTTCCTTCAGATTCAGCGGACCGCGGAGATAGCGGGGCGCACTAAACAAAACATCCACGAACCTCTCGAATTCTGCGACGACTGCAGCGACAAGGCCATCTCACATCGGCGAATGCATTTATATGCACCGGCTACAAAGTCTTCCGCGGTAATGATGGTTCACGTTTGTAGCGGTTGCGAGAAATTTTAATTGTAAGATTGTTATGTTGGCATGTTTGGTCGGCGCGGAGTCGCGATGTATAATGGTGGTTATGCGCGATGCGGGCGCTCTCGCGGTGACCTACCACAACACTGGCGGTCGGCGCGCTCGGCGGCCGCGGCCGGCGCGGAGCGGCCTCCCCACCGCGCGGTAAACACACCCCACGCCCCACCCCGCCCCGCCGCCGCACACCCGCGCCCCGCACACACACCCCGGTGCACTCCACGTGCACGCAATGCATTCACTTTTTATGGCCGCTACTACATTATGTTCCTTCCTGGCGGAGTTTTTTAGCCGCCGCTGCAACGCAGCGCCACATAAGCACTTTTTATGTTTACGATCGGCTCCTGTTCGGGGCGGGCGGTGCTTTCTTGTCTTGCAGTTAATTTGGGAACATGCTTCGATTTATTACATATCTTTTTCTCGAGCAATTTACTAACAAAAGATAAATTATATTTTTTACCCAGCGCTTTTATTTATTTATTTATTTATTTATTATAAAATTACGTAAAAAAGTACATTTAAAACGTTAAGTTTGCATACTAAAAGATAAGAGACAATGAAATATAATAACATTTTTAATTATACCCCATTGTACTAACTTTATTAAATAAAGTTAAAGTTGTTTTTTTACAGTCATCTTCTACTGTTATGTAATAAAAAGTGATAGATTTAAAGACAATGAAAATTAAATTATTCACATTAAACCTGCCGCAAAACATATTACTTGTAATTACTAACAGTTGAAAATACAGAAACATTTTTTCCTCGGAATTTGCAAAAATCTCGATGGTATTATTACTACCTACAGACCTTGTCAATTGTTATCACTTCTCAAACAACTAATTAGTAATTACATACGTATTTAAATACCATATACGTACATACCTACTTTGTACGATTTTTTGGTAAAGGTTAGAATAACTCTACTATATAATTACATTCATTATTTTGAGCTAGTACAAAGAAAGTACAGTCAGCGACAAAAGATGAATAGTAATTATTTTTACGCGAAATAGATTGGCGCCGTACATGGAACTTTTATTTTACCCATTGTCTCGTTATTAATGATTGCCTTTTAAAGAAACTAATTAGGTAAAGCGAGTAAACGATGTCATCAGCTGTATGTTCCTAAGGCTGTTGGAGTGGCTGATGACGTTACTAAAATTACTATCGCGACATTTTGACATGAGTATTTTTTTTAATAGTTTTTATTATGCGTAAGTACTTAGGAACTTAAAATATTTAATAAATGAAAAATTAATATTTCAAAGGTCGTTAAACATGTTAATCTAAAGTTACTGTTTACAGTGATTAATTTATTAAGAACAATAAATATAATTCTTATAATGCTAGGCATTCATGATAACTTGAATATAATGAGAAAGTATCAAGCACTAACTTCTTTAGCATGCAATAATTTTCAAATTTTTGTTGTTGTTTATAGATGTTTATTATTAATTTACAATAACTATCAATTATCCATATTCATCCAGGTTTATAACTTTACGATAACAGTTTGTATGGGGCGACAGTTCTTAGTTTTAAAATTATTCCTAATCATAAACTAAGCCCGTTTACGATCATTTAGATTACGCAACATCCATTTGTGTTCGATTCTAGACTAGTTTAACTCATTGTCTAATTCAATACGAATGGATTAATTAGTTACATTCCCGGAATGTTGTAAATCATGATAATGAAACCTGTCAAATAAATATCAGGGTATTCTATTAATTCATGTACTATCAGGAACACTGCAACCGCTGCAACCTGACTACATTACGGTTCAATATCTCTGCAGCAACCGACCTTCGGTGTCACTCTAATACACCATCGGATTATACAGAAAGAAAACCTTTCTTATTCCCAGAATAATAAATATTAATAAATTTGTTGTTTAGCCAACAAAAAATCTTTAGTCATGTTCAGGAAGATAAATTTTCAAAATATGATTAAGTATTTATTTTTAGTTTAGGATGTGACTTTGTCAATTAAAATCCCTTTAGATTGACAGAACTCTACCGCCGACGAACGCCGCTAACTCTGGCCTTCAAATAGCGTTTCCGAAGCAATTATTGGCTCAAAGACAACACGCATAAAGAGCATAAGTGTCGGCCCTCGGCGGCGGATCGCGTAAATTAAGGGGTTTTATTGTGAGCGCACGTTATTTTTAGCGCTTTTACTATTTTTACCATTTCAGTAGCACGCGCCGCCGCCGCCTGCAAGCGCCCGCTTTTTATGCCCACACGAGAAAGCACATACGAGTATAATTGTCTAATGATGCTATTATTAGAACGACTTGTGTTGTGTATAATATTTATGTGAAATATGTGTTCTGTTTATTTCCACCTGAGATTTTCACAATGAAGTGAATAAATAAGTACATACACGAACGTCGCGTCGGCATTTATAAGCATCGGTAATAGTGAGCAAGATATTTATGTTGACACTCCACAATTTTTTGTTTGTTTCATTTCATATCACATGAAACTTCCAACGCGCTAGACTAGACTTTTACTTGGTTAGAGTATATGCAACAGTCGGCTGCTAATGAGTAATGACAATATTGAACATTATCTTATATTATTTAAAGCCCACCCCTAACACATACAAGAACCACTATTGCAAACAAAAGTCTATTATCATTATGTATATTATTTAAGAAAACAACACTGTTCCTTGCACAAAGCACAGTAAAAGATTATTAGTTTTTTAAGACCATCGCTACCACCTGCTCCTGTCGCGTGCCTTGTATTATTTACTGTAATATTCACCTTAGATACGTTTACATTAGAGTCTTTATTTCTTCAAACAAAAAAGTGCAAGAAAGTTTTTTTAGTTAAAAAACGTTGTCTCTATCTCTGTCTGTCGTAGTGCATTGTCCTTGTTTAGCAGGATGTTTAGTTTGTTATCTGGCACACGCCGCCGGCGCACCTTGCCTCGCTTTCGGGAGCAGACCCTGTGTTAGCTGGATATCTATAAATTAGGCAACAACAAGATCTTTGTGAGCCTTATTCGCAGATAAACAGGCAAAGTTTGCCAGAGAAGCAGGTGTTTGGGCCTGATCTTATCTAATATCAATATACCTATCGTATTATGTCGTTAATTAGGGCTAAACACACAATACTAACATTCGGCTTCATAAAATGTTTCTGTGGTAGATTATATCGCAAAAGCTATGGTTATTTATTTTAGTTTGGTCGTAATGATGCGAATTGATAGTAAATTATGATGCGAGTTCTCAACGTTCTTATAAATAAATCTCTTAATGTTGATTGTAGACGTATATACATTAGAGGTGGCTTTAATGAATTTAGAGTATGTCTTTGGACTCTACTAATTATTTATATATCTTAGTAGAACTACAAATTACATACTTAAAACACTTTGTACGACGACGGCCTAGTATAGTCGGCAGTATACTTACCTGCCTTCTAAAAATGGGTATTCGATTTCTGATCGGTAGACTAACTGTACACTCGACAGTATATCAACCTACACAAAACCATTGCCGTATGTACCGCCATTGAGTAGGATATAATAATAGATTCCTCATGTGTTGCAGCCCAAGGTTACACTATCGACTGTACTTTAGTAATAATCTGTTTTCCGTATCAGTGGGTATATTATTCCGTATCAGTCAGGAGGCTTTACTGTAAATAACCTCCTTCATCCTTTTAGACAAAATCGTATAGCTACAAAAATCGTCTCCTCTTTCTTTATTAATGGTAGCCGCAAATGACAATACAAAAATGGTCTTGCTTGTAGAGAAAGTGAATGCTTTCTTTTGTTTCGTGAGAGGCACCCACCCCCGCCGAGGCTCAAAGGAGCCAACTCTTTGAAGACGTGAAACCACAATTAAACCTTACCGAGGAGAATTCAAGGACGCATCAATGAAAGAAAGCCGTACTCTCCAACACTTTCGCTCTCATTATTTCACTAGATATTCGCACAGTTTGTTTGTTGTGGAATAGAAACCCTTTTTACCTACGTCAGCCATTGTTCTACAGACCACCCGCTTTTCTTAACTTTCTTTGTTTCTGCTGTCACCTCATATATTGTGTTATCGCAATGTTGGAACCGAATCGATATTGATAATCAAAAGATAACTATCTACTGTACCTAAATAATAACAAATTATATACATAGTAGCCACAAAAAAGTTATAGAGCTCAGTAATGTGCGAAAAATTCAATATATTAATGGAAGAATTAATAATAAATAAATATAATGTATTTTTGTCGTATGTAATTAATAAATATACTAATAAGTAATAACATAATCATACTCTTAATTCAGATTTTATCAAACTTTTACCATTTCACCAAGGTTTCAACCATGTTTTAATTTCAACAAGTGTTGCTTTAATATTTTAGTGACGTCACCGACCAATCCAACGGCCTTAAAAATGAGCAAAAATCCTAATATTTATGATAATGATAATGACAGGTTCGTCACCAAGCCTTTGTAGAAGAAATCTACCGGTAACATTTACTCTGAATTAATTAAGAAAATACAGCATGTACACATGCACAAATTCATGCAATCTAGGCCGTATTACCGCCGCATAGAGTGCCCACGTGTTACGCTGACTACGTTCGACCAATGTTTTGTGTTTACAATACCTACTCGTACACTACACGTGTTATAAGTATTTCTAGGAATTAATAATGTACCTAATTACTTACTAATGAATAATGTTTTGAGAATCTTCATAGACTGTTGCTGAGAGGTTATACAGCTGTCCAATAAATTGTTACTGTTTTTAGTTACTTAAGTAAGTACATAATTCTCGTAGGTATTCACAGAATTTTTCACACATTGTTGTTTTAATTAAATATACCAATCAAATGCCGTTCATATCGATTTATAAAAACATCTGATAACTTTCAATTCCCCTTTAGTACTTGTCTTTGGATTAACAATTTTATCTTTTAAACGACGCGATGCTAACCAGGCACCTTGTACTAAATACAAAACATTAATCCTATCGATTCCCAGAAACTTTGAGTCACAACAATTAAAAACATTTACCTCCAATAAACACAACAAAACAAATATTAAAAACGAAAGTAATATCGACACAAAGTGTTCCGACATGCGCAAGCAATATGTCCAATTGTACTATTATCTGAAACAATAGGGATTTTGGTCCAAATTGGAGCACAACCGGTTTTACAGCCGAAAGGCAATCCATTGTTTGGCTAAACAGATAAATCCTTGCAAAACTTTTTGCAGTAGTGCGACAATAGCACCGGGTGCCGAAAAACATCAGACGACTGTCGTAAAAACTCGAGTTAACTCAGCCATTACTTAGTCTTAAATAGAGCAAATTACCTTAATACCTTTTGTCTAACAATGTAACCAATAACCATTAAATAGGGGCAAACAAAATAATTACTTTAATAATACAAACGTGAAAGGTATTGCAAAATCTTCCTTTAAAAAACCTATATGTGCACTATGCAGCCGACAAAACACGACAGTTTGGACTTTGGATTTACTCTAATAAGAATTGTTTAACTAGCCTATGCTTTAGTAAACGAACAGTTAGATAATTGAATTTAGTTGAGTACAAATTAACTACCTAAGTATTTTGTAATTTGTACATGTACATAATATGGTAGTTCTATTCTATAAAATGATTCAGATTTCGTTCATTAATTGCATACTTCATTTTAATAAACCACATTCTAAACGTTACATAATTATTGTTTTTGTACAAGAGATTGGATCCCTTCCGCATGCACGACAGATGTGCGCAAGCGCCGCTAAAATTCCAAAAATTGTGAATATTTATTTCATTCACATTATTGCGCGCTCGGCCGTTACGAATCAATCGCACACAATGAACTCGAGTTTCAGCCAGTTTTTTGTGTTTGCGTGTGATTTTAATGTAAATTTTGGGTAAACTTTGCACAAATCTGGTTTTACTTTATTACAAAGGAAGGGCGGTTGATCAAGAATCAATAGGTAACGTTTTATAACAATCTTGTGATTGATTACAAACTTGTTTGCTTCGATTGACGTTTTTATTGGAAAGGCGAGACCTTACAAAACGGCGGCTGTTAATTATTACTTTTTTACGGCAAATACTGTAATTACTTTGATAATAGCGGATGTCAATACGTTACATTCCCAACCTTTGAAAGAAGTGATGCAATTGTTAATGTTAAATGCAATTTTAATTGCACTGTCAAATACAAACTACGTACTCTACTTACGATCTCCTATTGCTCATAATACTTTGAAAATTGTATGAGCTCTTAATTGTACAATGTATAAGCATGGGAATTTAATTGAATAATTTATCTATTCACTATTAATATTTCCAAAATCCGTTACATCTTTCATACCCGTCCCCAAGTAGTTTTACAGAGCTCAGATAATATAAAATTCTTAGATCTTTTTCCTGTATCGTTCCGCTACATCGCGCAGGTGAGAGCCGGCGACAATCGCACAAGAATAAAATATAAAATATCGCCTCCAAAGGATTCGCATTGAATATTTATCCCTGGCCGCGTAGCTCTGTCCGAACGCCCTTTGTTCTCGACGGCCGTTTAAACTTTTGATTCTGCAACTGGCAACAGTCAACTGGACCCTCCGAATCGATGAAAATACCCTACACAGTTTTGAGAACACTGCAATATAAACTCTATCGAATGTCAATAAGATTTTGTGTAGAACGTAGACCGCAGCGGTGGTTAGTGCCCTTTGGTCAGTAGCAGGTGGCTATTTCTATGCTTGCGTCACTGGCTCTCCCCTTCCGGGTGTGATGAATAATTCCCTTTTTCTCGGAGAGAATTGTCCTTGCGAAGTACCCCGGACTCGATACGCACCGTCGGCCGGTCCGGTATAAATGTGAATTATATCCTACACTATCCCACTTACAGAACTCCTCTTTTTATTTCAACCCTAAAACGGGATTTATGTTTCTCCCAATCCCCAGATGAACATTAGACCGGTTACGTGTTCATATGCCTACGGCCAAACATTTGTTACTTACATAAGGTTCTGAGACCAAGATCTCTATATATTTTTCGTATTAGCTTTATTTCATCAAGTCCCTTGATACAAGATCTTGATACTCGTAAGTTCTTAGCTTTTCGTTTCTCCTCTATTTTTATAGTAGTCCTCCTATAATACGTACCTACTTGCTATATAGCAATGGACACAATGACGAACTGGCTCGATTTTTCATCATGTTCTTTCTAACCGATGATATCCGGTGTGATCGCCAACGACGTGTATGTAAAGCGGTAATTTGTATTCGGCTTTTTCTTCACAAAGGATTAATGCCTTGGTGTATTGTGCGTGTGTCAGCCAGGGTCCAGCGGCAACGCGCGGGGAGCCGGGCGGTGTGGACACAGCTCGATCACTCCTTCTTTCCATCCCCATTCATAACGTCTTTCAAACGTCTCGCGGTCTTTTGTGCGTCTCGCACACTCCTTCCTCGCTCGGCGAATATGTCACCTTTTGTAACGTACGGCTACGCGACTCGTCCATCCGCTGTCAAACGTCTTGCACAAATTCAAAAATAACATCGATATACATTTTTTGTAAGGTCCCTGTGCAAACGTTAGATAAGTTTAGCGTGTTGGACGCTTTGTTTGATGCAAACAAGGGATGTGTCCTGTCGCTTATCTTTTCGTATTGATCATGAATGAAATCGAATAGATAACTAAAGGTAGAATAACATTTTCATCTTTATCGTATGTGTTTTTGCTAAGATACATCTTTTAGAATAAATATTTGTCTTACTAACCCTATGTCATTTTTATGTTCCTATCGTAGCTTCGCAGTAACCCAAAAAGGATTGAGACTAATTCAAATTCCAACCATTGATTATGATCATGTTTAATTGGAATTTTAGCGACAATATTGCGTACTTCTTGTTACATTAGGGAAGCGAATCGTTAACATACGGCACGAAATCCGTTCACACAGCATCTGCAAACATCCAACGCGCTGCAGCAATAGGAATCTTAGGATATGAAGTGTTCTAGACGCAGAAATATGTAACTGTATAATATATTTGGATCACCATATGCTATTATTATGGCAGACTGTAATTTGGTATCAACAAGCAGTTTCGACATTAATCTCAAGTCTAAAACCACAACTTATTGTTATATTTTATGTGGCGATATTCTTTTCACCAGATATCTAAAACTACAAAAGACACTTCCCTCGACATTAACTCGCAATTTTTTAAAATATAACTTGCACTCGTGCCGCCGCCGCGGGCGACTCGCCATTGTGATGCAGCGAGATGCATAATTTGTCGAGCACATGCCAAGTTTTTTAAATACATATCCCTATAAAAAGTGACCTAGAGAGCGATTATGTAACGGGAATCCATTGGAAGATAGCTATTGAACGTTTTTTGACCCGTGGACATCGCGCAACAAACAAACTGACGTCCAGGTGCGACTCTACATAAAAGATGTTATTAGATAAAAAATATTGTGTGCATTGTCAATAAGATCAAAAGGCTATTTTAAACATGGCGTAGATTTTAATAGAAATTTCGAGTTTTGGGTCATGTTTTAAATTGAAATATATTCCGAATTCTAATAAAATATAAATGAAAAATAAAATACACTGTTCCAATTTCTTTCATTTTAAACATATATGTAGGTAGTATACATAGTAGAATGATAGTCGATCTAGATGTAAGTGTAACAACATCCTTCCATGGGACGCGTTGAAGCAATTTGCACCCTGCTGCGCTAAAGGTGCAGTCACGATAAACGAATTCAAAATATAAATCTGTATTAAACTTTCACTTTTGAATAAACATACTCGTGCTCATTCTTTGAAAATCCGCTAAATTATATTGCTGTAGACAAGATCTAATTTCTCAATCTCAATTAAAAAAAGATGATGTGAAGGAATTATTTCGAAGATTTGTACCTAAAGCTAAAATTAGCCTATAAAAAGCATGATGACTGTGAAATTGCTATTATAATGTACACAAGTCAGCATTCATATGGAAACACACTTCATGTGTTTCCGACTGTACGGACAACAGTAGATCAATGGTAGCAATACGATTTCAACTCTTACGACACAGATAATAGGAACGGTCCAAAGTCCAAAGTGTTACTTGATCTGCATTGATGTGTAAACTGCTGATAAGGCCAGTATGTGCAGGCTAGTGTAAACGCCTACTAAAGCCTTGGACACAGCAAATCCTTTCTAATATGTTGACGGGCGGGGCCGACCTTTGTAGCCAGCGTCTGCCTCTGACACCGCTTTGACGCAACCGACAGTGCGTAACCTCTTGCTGTCGAAACCCTCTTTCACCTCCAATTTTGTGCACAAATAGAAGAAAAAATCAAGTGCTATCGAGGGCTTCTTAAAATATTTCACCCGTTTATTCAACAACAAACCCTTCATTTTAACTTGATATTGACGAAATTATCTCTTGAATAAGAGTAGAACATTAAAAAAAAATATAATAGAACAAACCCTTCAGATATAAAAGTTTTTGGTGTGAAATCGAAATGTTAAAATATCGATATGCTTAACGACGTTTTAGGATTCTGGAAATTTAATATAAGTAGAGAGTCGTATAAAAATAATGTTTACATCAAAACAACCGCAGATGAATAATTCAGGATTTAGAAAATTATAATTACTTATCTTTATTAATATAGGTATGATTAATTAGCAATAATACCTACAAAAACAATAAGTACTATTCTTACATCACAACAATCCCTGATTCCACTGTAAAGAAAATCATATCGTGTTAATCTAAATTTTTCCATATGTAGTAGGTGCCTACGAGTATGTGTAGGTTCTGAATGCTTATTTTTCATTAATGGACAGTAACCGACGTTTTTGGACAAAAGAAATATAAAAAGGTAATAAAAACTATTGATCCGATTACTTAAATATCGACACATGAAGCACAGCTGCGGGCTAGTCCGCGGACGCCGCACTTTTTTCGCAACCGCCTATCTTTCGCAACAATCCAACTCAAATTGCACAATTCACTATACTTCCGATTTCTAAAGTCCAATTTCAATTCAATTCGGACGTATCTAATTCAAAATTCATTAATCTTCAGCCGCATCGATCCACTTGTGCGTGGTCAGTCGATGACAGGAAATTGATCATGTTTTTGCTAATGATTTTTTGGCAATGCAACATTAGTAGTTTTTATATGTTTTATTTGTTTGGGTCTTATTTAGAATTATAGAGAAGTATTTAAATTACTTATTAGATTATTCCTTTGTGAGCTTTTTTAACTAATTTCGAAAACATGAAGTTTTCAATTCGTGTATATAGTAACTTTATTCTTCAAGATAGCTTAACTTTTATTACATTAAAAACAATAACTCGACATAATTATTATATCTTTGACAAAGTAGAGTCCATCACTTTGCAATCATTTTAGTCATGTTTGAATATTCTTAGAAAGGTGGGGTGGAGATGTAGATGTAATGTGCATAAATAAATTCTTATTTAATCAATAGATACTTTTTATAGATTACTTTTTTTACAAAATATTATCACTGATACCAAATAGTGTCAAGGCTCATAAGAGTAGAACGCCAACGTATTATTGTAACATTGTACCCATGACTTGGATTTTTTTACCATCTACCTATGGCCAAAATTGCCGTGTCGATTTTTGGGGTTTTAATAACACCGTATCCTGTCCAAAGTGTCACTAAATCGAATGTTATATAGAAAACATTGTCCTGAAAAAGAACATTTAATACAGATTTGCCATTGTGTGGGCGTACGTCAGTCAAAATTATATCAATAGCATTTTTTGATATAAAAAGTAACATTCAAAAGGTGGAGGTAGGTATTAAAACGTTATTAAACTTCATGCCTACGTTGAGTTGGTACCGATTGTGTAATCGCCTTATGAGAAAATATTTTTATATTTTACCTTATGTTTATAGGAATTTCTAGCACTTCAGTTAAGCCTACTTAGTATGGCACATACGTAATTATATCGACTATTATTTATATATAAGTATGCGAGTATTCTACAGTAACTGATTTGCAATGAGTTGTGATGTGTTTCGCAACGTGCAGGCACTCTCAAGGATTGTTCAATTACTTTTTGCGTCGGGTCAACATAATGCCGCAGAATATTATATTTCTCGAAAGAAAATATCCCATTTCCGCATCTTCCCACAACAATGAGTGCGCCATCGAACTATTCAAATATAGCATAGGCGTTGGCAAACCCAAAGCAGTTTTTGCACATTGAACGAATTAATGGATAACCAAAACCGATGCAAAATAAAAAACGGGCTTATTAAATGTTGGTTTCACGTAATAACACGTTGGTGGTTTTTTCATTGTTTCCAAGTGCAACGCCAAGATATCCGGTTACGGCCGTTGAATATTTTGCCTGCCGATGAAAGGGAAACTTACTAGTTTTTTCGGCGAGATTTCGTTTTTGCTCTCGAAATGCGGAAGTCGCTTACACATATGCAAAAGCTGGAACTTTAGAGTAGATTTCGCTTTTATATGGCACAACCGCGAAGCAAATAACATACAATTACACATTTCCATTGAGCACGAGGAGTAACGAACGTCGGCAATAATTGCGGCTTCATTGTGATAACTATATGAAGGCTATGAATTTTTTTCTAATAAATCCCAGATTGCTCGTAATTTAACGTATTAACTCAAATATCTACATTTCGCCGAATTCACAAAGAATTTTTGCTGGGAACATTTATCAAGTCCACAAAGAGAGTGAAACCTCTCTCAAAAGAAGCCTGCTCCGGACAGATTTAATTTGTTGCGAAGGCCTTTATAATTGGAACATAAAGATTGCGAGTAATTAATTTTCGCAGCGAGTCAGAAGCAAAGAGCCGCGCATTGAGCCCAGGCGGGGCGCGGGCGGGCGGCGGCACCTCCGCGCCTAATTAATATTAATGACCCCGAGCCGCGCGCCCACTGCCCGAGTGCCACCTCTACCGGATATTCCTTTATCTGATACCTACGCGCGGTAATTCCTGATAGTTTTCACATCTTTATTATAATAATAATCTTAAGCAAAACCTCATACCTACCGTGAAGGTATGTATGACGGGTGAGTGTGAGGATGGATGTGTGGGCGGGCTGTCCCCGGGGTGGGAGGGGCTCGGTGACCGATGAGACGGCGCTAAAAGCCGGACGGAAGCCGCGGACGCTAGGCTCCGGTTACACCAACCGTGGGATCTTCTACAAACATGTTCAGGGTTGACGCTCTCATTTGAATACTGATTAATAAACATGTGAGGATTACATCTAAAATAAGTATCCATCACACAACTATCTGATGTGCGACGGATTTACGCTTCCTTCTACGCACTGCTACTTCTGACAGGGACCTCTACGAAAATTTCCCTACAGTCGATTCATATCCTTCTCTACTTCATTCCTCCAGGCAGCGATAATTGATATCGCCAGACACCACCGCCAGACATAACGTTGTAGAAGTGGATCCAGGATCGGCAGACTAGCTCTTGTTTCGGAGGCCAGATCCACTTCAGGTCGCTGAGTCAGCAGAGTAAGAATAACTACCATGTCTTTCCAGTAAATGTTGTATACTTACTACGCTGGCTCAGCGACCTGAAGTGGGCCTTGGCCTCCGAAAGGTGAGCCAGTCTGCCGATGCCAGTCCTGCACCGATTCCCCACGTGTGGCCTTAGCTCAGTCACGTCGAGAGAATGGGAGAAGATCGTGCTTCGAAGAGAGCATATAGGGGCAATCGAGCAGCCGTGGATGGAATGTTGTATAAAAAAATAAAAATAAAACGCCAGCTAGTGGCAACCCTGATATCATTGCATATCGCCGAGATATTTTGCGAGGCCTCCTCCCTGCGGTCCATATGCGACCCGTCACACACGGCACATCACACCACACTCGCCCATAATGTGTATTCATAAACAAAAACTCTACTTAGTTTTTTGTAGGTTGACTCTCGATTCCACTCCGTCTGTTCTCACGAGCAAGCATTGAAATAATAAAAAGAGCAAAACCAATTTGTCAATTAATAATTTAATTAAAATGATTTATTGAACATTTATTTCGTTTTAGATTTTAAAATATTTTTATTTATATATATTTGCTTGTAATAAGTTGGTAATATACGATACCTATACGCACCTATAGTTTCGACCAGAAAGAGCCGTGGAAACTTCAAATAATCGATCAAACAACAGTTTTTAGTAGAATACCCGATCTTTTGAGGCAGAAGAATGATTTAATATCGACTATTTAGCCTTTTTGCGAAAAAACTTGTCGGTGAATGCCGATGGTGTATCAGATACGTGTAACGATTCCAGCGGCTTCATCCGTACAAAGGAGCGAAGCAAATGTAGGTAAGAAGGTTATGATCGAGTTCTAAAGTGGGTTAAGCAAAAAGCGGCATATGTTTTATTGTAAAAAATCCATTGAACGGCGTAATCTGCACGTGTGCGCGCTCTCGAGCGAGTGCAGGCGAGCGAAAGCCTTCGCGTGCTGCACTGCGCACCATGCGACGCGGCGACCGACGCGGGCTCGGCAGACATCATGGGTTGATTACAAGTACGTTTATGCACCATTACTTCTATATATTTGTGAAACTGAACATCCTGCGAGTATTTTAACAATATATTTCTAATTTACGAGTACGTCTTTGTGTTTTTTTTTCTAATAATTTTTATTGAAAAACAAATAGGTACTTACTTCAAACTTTGTATTGTGTTTTTAAATAATAATAATAAAACATTTACCTATAAGTAGCTTTTTGCCTCCGTATATTTAACATTATACAGGGTGTAACGTAAAGGGTATACGAAGACGAAGGAAGGGTGTTCAGTATCGGTAACTTTTGTTCTACGACTTTTCGATTTTCGCGAATTTATTTTTTGACTTTTCATACATTTCCTCCCAGTCAGCTGATTGATTTGTATGAGACATAATTTTTTTTTTTGTAAAGTCGTAGAATAAAATTTACCGATACTGAAGACCCTCCCTTCGGCTTAATACCTATACACTTTCCGTTACAACCTATATTTTGGAAATATGACGACAATAAAACTACTTATATATTTAGTAGAAACATGCGTATCTTTACCCGCGTAGCTCTATCGATGCACAAAAGCTTATATGTATAAGTACCCACTTACATAACATAACTCAATCATTCCAATTAGCTGGATGTAGAAATAAAAGAAAAACAAAAAAAATCTATGGACGACATCCGACTGTACAAAATGGTAGGTAATAGCAGAAATTATTAAGGATAACGCAATACCCATTATTTTCACAATTACAACCTAAATCAATTGAATAATAGCCGACATCATTGTAAACCGGTCAATTTTCTGCGGTCTCCCAGTGCATCAGAGCGGTTGGTTTATTTGCGTTACTCGCTACCACTCGAGTGTAAAATCACCCGTTTTCATTTATTGTGTGGAGAGACCGACAAACGAACTCCGGGGTAAGCAAGTATAACTTTGCAACGTCACTTATTGTGAACATGCAATTACATATAGGCACGGACATATAAAACTGCATTGTATGGTCATCCTTTAGGAAAATAACTTTCAAATATGGCACTCGTGTTTACTATAAGTGCGGCAATTGTAATATTCCAATGGATAACATAATCGACAAATAAAGGAAATGAAAAAAGAGGTAATGTTTAGTCTGCGGCTAAGCCTATTCAACATGGAGTGTTTGTCAGAAGAGTAGACGTTAGAGAGTTAAAGACTCCGCTGGCTTGTTCAAATGGAGAAGTTTACAGATGGGCATTGCAATGAAGAAATCTAGCCTAAGCAGCGCTTGGGTGACGAGATGCAGGATGCATTCGAGAGTTTCATTCAAACGTTTTCAGGGCTATTCGGTCTCCCGAATAGTTATTATAATAATATGAATATTATGTTGCATTCACAACCAAAGGCAAAAGGTAGGCAACAGCGTAATTTATAGCTACAACTGTGGCGTTTCGTAATATGCACTAGCGATAAAATCGCAACGTATCGCATGAAACGTCAAGAAACTGTGCTAAAATTGTATCGCCAATATTGTGACTTTTGAGCGATGTTCCTTTTGAATGGCTTCTATTTTTCTCCGATGTCAAGTTACTTAGAATATTCATGTAAATAGAAAATTATACTAATAAAAAATCAATCCGCCATCCCCAAATTAGGGCGGATATAAATATATATAATTTATTTAATTGTGAGTTTAAAAGTCGGGGAGTTTTGGCGTTCTTTCTCGGTTGAGGTTATATCATAGTTAGATAATCTTTGGATCGCTGAGTCAGTGGATAAGTTAAGTTAGTAATAGTATTACTAATATTCATTGGGATTTAAAAACACCTAGCCTCTAGAAAATAATATGTACGCACAAATCAAAGAATATATTGTATTTTTTTCCTTTAATAGATTTGAAATCTTCCAATGATTCGTAGAAGAGGTTCAATAGAGCGACCCGATTAGGTAGAAACCGGAGTCGCAATTCGAACCGGCAAGGCCGCGATTGAAAGTGCAAGTGTTCCTATAATACTTCATTTCCACTTCTCTTCCACGCATTCCGCCACTTTTTCTACCCTCCCCCGCTTTGTTTGCCCGTCACATGCAAGTTATAAATGATCGAAACTACGATATCGATTTTCATCCTCAATCCTAAACCATATCCATAAGAACCTGCAGTTTAACTTAAAACCTTATTTAGTTCAAGTTAAGCTAAATTTTGCTTTAAGGTTTTTGGGTTATCGCACCCAGACAAAAAACTTGAATCTCTACCTGAATGTAAAGCAAGATCTGAATTCGCAAAAACTATTTCGATTTCTATAAAAATAATTGTATTCATAATTCTGTGGTTTTATGCAAGACTCTACATCCTACCTAAGCGTCGTAGCATTATATTGGTGTGGTCCGTAGACCTTAAGTAGGTCTTGTAGTAACATGCTTGTAGCTTGTGCAATGTTTCATTCACAAACACGAGTAAATAAATATGATAAAATGCTAAAACACATTTCGTCTATTGTGTATATTATATTAGTATATAAAACATATTTTTAATTCGTTTCTACCTATCTTTTATCTATTAGATTGTTTTGCATCTCATGTTTCAATGTGTACAAAAACGATGCATCCTTTCATGGAAGCAGCCCAAAGAGTAATTAACCCGCTTTTTTGTGACCATCCCATATACATTTGATTTATTTTAAGGACCTTTCGTAAAAGAAGAATTTGCGAAATATTGCAGCCCATTGGTGCAACCGCCTGTGGTCCTCAAACTTGCACTTATTCTTTCTGCTAGTATGTATTATCATTACAATTCTAATAAATATAAATAAATCTAGGAATACATTACGAGAACAGGGAAGAATATAAAAGCAACGTAGCATCTTTCTGAAATCTTTCCTATTCATCTGCTTGCATACATTACATACTGATATACTGAATCGAATCATTATTATTCATACTCAGGTACTTCATTTTAGGTAGATGTGCATTTATGTGTAACATGTATAACTATAAATTGTTTATATGTGCATGAGGTTATTTAATGAAACAAAATGTAGTGTAATACCTACATTTTACATACGAGTACACCTATGATAGGTATCCTGTCATGACGGTTTGTACGCGAGTGTTGAATCTGAAAATGACCAATGAAAACAGTGAATACAATATATATATCCAATGGGAAAGTATTAAGTTTGAGAATCTCTCAGTCGGTCCCTTGTGTGTTCCTCTGAAGGCGATTCTTGGAATAGTAAAAAGCGCAGGTATATTTCGAGAGTGAAAGGGTCGATGCAATTCGAGAACTACCCCAGTTTCGCTGCGTTGTGCTGTGAGCCGGGCTGGCTGACCTTCCCTTGGTTTTTGTGCGGCGGATCAGATGCCTGATTGTAGCGAATGTAAAGTAGGAACACGTGGGAACGGGTCCTTTCGTCTCACAGATCATCTGATCTTACATTATTTGCATTATCTCGGGATTTTGTAAAGTAATTCAACAAAGGGACGTGCCTCTTTGAATTTACATTTTCCTCTACCTAGGAGCATATCCAATGTTCTGATCTAATGTGTTTTAAATATTTCTATTACATCAATTACCCGCGTACATATGTATATAACATAAACTTTCTATGTAATACCTTCCTAATAAATAACTAAACGACAAGCATAAACACAAGTAGTGCTGTCTAAAAAAAGATTTTAGTACTATTAGGTCAATATGAGCCTAAAATTTTCATAAGTTCCCGTAATTTGTAACCATTTTACTATAACCTACCTATTGGGAGTGTGGTAAGATAACGATTACGAACGACAATATCGTGCCGATTATGTAAATACATAAAATATATGGTAATTTGACAGGTAAGTATTAAATAGAGTGGGTAACTAGGGAATAACTTGGAAAACCACTTTAACTTTATAACGCATCCATTAAATACAAGTTGTATAACTTTGTTGAAGAAATGTTAAAGTGATACCTTGACAAGGGTGTGGAAAACTGTCGACTTCAGTCAGTACCTACTCAGATATAAATACATACGTAATGTTGTAATATCACTGAATTACGTAATCATTCACACGAGGCCCTTTCCCACGCAACCCTGTATTCAAATGGACGTCAAATCGGACCCTTTTGGGTAAAATTTTAATGTTTGACAGCAAGTTTTATTTGCGCAAACTTTTTTTCCATACGATGCGTGGTTGCACTTTCTACAGGGCATCGTGGGAATGCAGGTGGGGAAGGGTTCTATACCGTCTACCTACGCGATGCATATTGTTATTGTGCTCGTCTCCAACTTTAACTCGGTTGCACAAAAGATAACATTAGCCTTTTGTGGACATGTCAAGTGATATTCGGCTAATAGATAATTTATGGAGCTGCCGCAGAATATGTCAGTTGTAGATACAGCGAAGTTTAAAATATTAGGGTTGTTTGGGATGTCGCCGATAACCATACATCTTCGATTTCGTCATTATAGATTTGGCAAGATAATTGCTTCGGTTTCTTTGTTTGATCATTTACTCCTGCCAAAGGATTTAAATGTAACACAGAAGAATCGGTTATAAGTAGGTTTTGATAACTTCAATTGCACCCCGATACCTACATGAAAATGTTATCAAAAGTTTAGAACCCATTGAAGTAACTTTATTAGATTTTAAATTAGTTTTATTCTAGGCTCAGAAAAGTGCACATTATTAGTAACCAAACACTCCACGACGACGTCTCCATCCCATATTTAGCGTTTGACACTTACTCGAATCATTCATTTACGATTGCGTTAACGGCGCAAGGATAATCCGTTAGTATAGAGTTGTCTACAGGCCGACATTATAACCGCGTTGACAAGCATTTGAACCGTAAATTAAGCCGGCAAGGTGTCGTTCAATAATCCTCATGTATTTGCGAAAGTCACGTCAGCTCGCCCGCCACGCCGCCGCGCCGCGTTTATGATTATCACCGACACTTACCCAGGCCTAAAGCAACAAAAGTTAATTTTACAAGTCATGGGATTAACACTAACTCTTATTATGGTGAACTTGTGCAAATCAGATCGATGGAATTATGTTAAAATTCACTCTGCTGCCACGTGTGCTAATTTATTTGGCATATTATGAGACGGCAATAGTTTATAGCTATGCGCATAGCTACGAGTATCACTATCGACATAGCACAATCCGTATAAACTATTATAGAAATGTCTAATAACATGAACCATAATAATATTTATAATTCTATTAAATCTCCTACTCCTAATAAAGGTATGTATTGCGAGATCTGCGCATACGCACATGTGAACACATTTATATATAGGTACGTGACCCTAATCATAATCCCTTATATACTTAACCCTACAATCAACCCAACCCTTTCGCTTTCTAAAAGGCACCGCCTATCGCTCCAAACGGATGCCGCATCAGATTTATTAGTACGGTACCTAACCCTTTCACCCAATCATAACGCGCCTGTGAGTAAAAAATAAATAAACAGCCGCCGATAAAAAACGTAAAAGACGTCGCGAGGCGGCGCGCGCGCTGCTTCGGAGGGGTCTAATAATAACCCTTTCACGGAGCAAGGGTTATCCAGCCAATCCCAAGCGAGGCGGGGCATGACCATAATTAGAATTTCGATTTGTTTGTTTTTTAAATTTTATCTTATTTTTAAAGCAAAGATAATGTATAACCACATTGGCTTTGTAGAAGTAAACAATCTCGTAGCAATGAGTTAGCAATTTATGGGAATACAACACTATACTACAACTAGATATAGAAATATCATCATATTGAAATGCCTTTTAGTTTATAATCTGTAGGTATTCTCCAATAACGTTGATTGTATGTAAAGGAAACGGGATGTAACATGGTCAATGGGGAATAACAGGGAAATGGACCTATTGGGCCTGGGGGAGGTAGGTATGATGTCGATCTTAAAGAATGTTGAAATATATAGGTTTTTATATTTTGATTTGGTTAAATTATGAACGTTAAGAGTTATGCTGTGATGTTGCCGGAAAAGATCGCGTTAAGTGATTAAGTTGACTTTGTACACAATTACTTTAATCTGTTGAATTTTTTGGAAATACTACTATGGAAGAGAGGAATTGCTGAATCGCCTTAATTAAGGAATACAACATCACCCGAGCATTTGAGAGACCACAACAGTTGGCCTAACGTCCTGCCACACCCACTCGGCCGCGCCACACGGAACCGTTGTAAACCCAGTTGAAGCAATGGCTCTTACGATTGTGTTGGGATAAAATGCTCCCGCATGCGTCGGCCACAAATGAATTAAGTGCGGTCACCCTCTCCTCAATTGAAGACAACTGCCTACATTAACGTTTGGTATAGTCTTGCACAAAATTGTTATTGATTTCTTCCACTTATATACAGTTACGTGATCCGATTTAGCCTGGGTGCTAATAACCTATATTAGTCAAGACTCTACCTAAGCGTGCAATTTTAATTGCAATGCATTAAAGCGTAATTGAATATTGAAACAAACAAACACATTTTTGCATTCATAATAGCGGGATGGTATTTAGGCATATTATTTTATTATCAAAAGAATAAGAAAAACATTTTCACATTACTGAATAATCTCCTCAATCAATCGAACTAAGCTAAAAGCGTATATTTTTAGTACTTTGAAAAATATATTGTTAAGTTCCAATTCCATAAATGTCCTAATGATTATTACCAGCCCGCTTAATATTTTATTTTCATGTATTAGTAGATATTTGAAAAATAAAACGGCTATTCTGATACTTCAAGATACTAAAGAGGCTTACTCGTAATTACGATCAAGAACGTAAGTAAATATATTTTCCTATCAATTAAGTTTATTTTTACATTTGAATGCCGAACACACTTCATGGAAGTTTTTACCGACAATAAATCATTGTTTTCCATAAATGTAGAGTCACGACTGTAGCGCTGTGTAGGACTGTACCACAATTTGTGAACATGTATTTACAAATTATCACTTTGGTTCTCGCTCGTTGCCGATCTACATTTTATTATAGAAACGGGTATCCTTGTTAATAAAACGAAATATGTACTTACATGAGTAACGGTTCATAAATTAAGAAGGTGTCACTTTATCTATATTTATACTTTAGCTTATACTTTAGCTTTTATACTTGTAGCCAATATCCTTAAAAATTTAAAATTACAATTGAAATTCTATGCAAGAACAATTGTTCTAGAAAAGTACGTTTTATTTGTCACAAATATTTATACAGGACTAAAAATACAAAGATATAACAATAAAATGACTAAAATCTAACATTAAAAAACTAAAACTACCTATAAATAAACCACCTATAAATAAAATATGTCCTCTAGGAGGGCATCGGAAGTCACAGTGCCCAGAAGGCTGGCGGCGTTCCCTCTCTGTCTCAGAGAAATAATGACGGGAGTACGCAAGCGCTGGCGTTCCCCTCTGCCGAGGTACATGCACGAATCGTTCATCGCCGTTTATAAAAACTAGTTGCTGCGACCGGCCGTCATTTTGCTTCGGTACGTATCGCTGAACACAGCTCCCGAAAATGGTTAATTGTGCAGTGGTTTCATGTAAAAGGCGATCAGAAACATCAAATTTTAGAAAAGACGGTGTTTTTGATCATTCATTAGCAATTTAATTATGAATTTATGCTACTAAAACATCATAAAACTCATTTTGTTTTTCAAGTCTAAACGCCGAAAATCTCTTGGTACGAGGATACAAAATCTCTTGGTACGAGGTTGCTTAAGAGTAGTGATGGGCAACACGCAAACCACAAATGAACGAATGAAGTGAATGAAATGAATGAAGTTTAACTTGAAGTAAAAAATATACATTTTCCCTATACTTATTACTGTTTCATTGCAATGAAACGTTCATTACCATTAGTACCTAAACGGCAGTTCTTTTTGGGGCAACTACTGATGTGGATTGTTGCGGATGGATCAGGCAAATGGAAACTCGGATGAATCGAAATACTATAATAATTAAAATTACAATGAAAATGAAAACCTGTCTCTATTTCTACACACTGACAACTACCTAACTTTATAAAATAAACAAGTGGGTTTTTTTCTATGCCCGCGGAACCAACCAGTCGACAACACGTATGGTATAGTATAGGCAGTGCTTCCAGATGCATCTACTGTAATTTTGACTGTTTTACTGTATACTGTAATGATAAAAATACAGTACATGGGTCTACTGTAATTTTTATTTAGGTTATTTTAACTTATTTTGCCTAATTTATGCCCAAAAAGACTTGATTTCTGCAAAAATGTACGAAAACACGAACAAATTATTAATTATTTCCTCGTCTCACTCTTTCTCTCTCCAATTGGGTCGTAGTTCATGTGATTTTTTTTTAAATTCCATTTTTTTTCTTATCAAGGGATAAAGTAATACATAATGTTTTCTTTCTTTATATACCTTATCCAACGTCTAAAGTACTGTAATTTCATTGTAATATTATTTGGAAATGTACTGTATTTTTTTTTAGTCAATCGAAAGGTGACACACCGTGACCGTTCAAGGATTATGGATTTATATATTTATGTGGGCTGGATTAGCATATGGATACTTTGTGTTCCGGAAAAAAGTATAGTTCCCTAGGAAAAATGTATTTTGAATAGAACATCTATAACTGAAATTCACGTAGGCAAAGCCGCGAGAAAAGCTAGTACAAACTACTTAAAAGACCAAAAATAATAATCTATAATCAAACTTGGTATATCAATTTCATTCGTTCCTTCACCATTCAATTCAATCGTTCTTTGTACATAGCACATCACTAATTTTTCGTTTGTGGTTGTCGTAAACATTAGTGTAATTACGACGAAATGTTTATTTGTGTGCGTGTTTTATCTTTGTGTGACGATATTATTTTCGTGTGCGTTTATATGGACGTGGCAAATTTTGTTGCGAGTGTGCAGCAATGTGCAGATGTGTGCTGTACGTGTTTACCTCACCTCCCCCAAAAAGTGGCAGAAAAATATGTACGGCTAAAGATAGGTAAGGCAACTCCCGTCCTTATTTCTCTGAGCTCTCTGTATTGCCAACGCAATACATTGGCAGAGGTAGCTGCCAGCCATCTGGTCGCCGGACTCCTCGACCTCCTCCTCTACAATTGTTCTTATATTATTTATAAATTTTAATTAGTACCTACGCATGCAATCCTTTTTATCGATATGTGTCATCAATAAGAGTGTTAGTTAACTTATGAATTATCTTGTTTGCCAGAAGTGAACTGTAACTTAGTACAGTGTACTAATGATGTAGACACTAATAATAAACTTCATTTATTTTATTACGGTGTTATATGTAATGATATAAGTACTAGTTTGGTCACCCATCTCTTGCTCTGGAATAATTTACTGTGTAGCGTACTAAAAGTAAGTACAATTTTATTACGAGAAGGCAATTGTGTGAAACTTAGAATAACTTTGTGGTAATGAGTTATCAATAACTTTACTTTTGACAGTTGACTAGTTAGATAAATTAAAGATAATGAAAGGGCTACTTTTTCCCAAATTACTTTAATATGCTCCAAGCCTCACTAAATTGATTGCCTCCTGTTACGAATAATACGCCTTGTAACTTCAAATACATTGAATAAGTAATGTTCCAATGGCACGTCATGGAGTTCCCAAAACAACAATAACGGCGATGGGAAACATAAAATTGTCCCCTATGAGTGTATTACGGATTACACAGTCCAGTTTTCCTTTTTTTCTGTAAATAATGAGTCTTTTAAAATGTCATAAAGCTGTGTATACAAAAAAGAGTGAGTTTAGCTAGTGATAGGGGCGTATTCACAGCTAGTGGCCGCGATGGGGGCGATTGTTTCACATCTAATTGGTTAAGTAGCGCGACCTAATTGCCGCTGGACACGACACCTCGGCT
The DNA here is from genome assembly GCA_963506565.1 of Tachystola acroxantha. Taxonomy (NCBI): domain Eukaryota; kingdom Metazoa; phylum Arthropoda; class Insecta; order Lepidoptera; family Oecophoridae; genus Tachystola; species Tachystola acroxantha. The sequence goes on from OY735874.1 coordinate 9,983,243, forward strand.
CGGCTCTCGCGATTAATGCGACTATCTTCTATAAATTATAATCACTATGCTGGTTACGTCAATCTAATAAATTAGTCATCCGGCGACGTTAATGTAATTTCATTTTAACTATGAATAATTTGAGACCGGTTAAATAATTTGAACCAGTTTTACAAATCTAGTTACATAGGTTCAATTCTATTGCATTAATGACGTCCTCATCCTGGTCGAAAATAACCTGCCATTTGGACTCTTGGTTCGATTTCTAAAGTCGATTGGTTCTTTCTCTTTCCTCTAGCTAGTCTAGATATTTAAAAACACGTCTTTTAATTTAAATTACATTATTGCCCTTCATTCTCAATCCAGGCCCTCATTCAGACCTTTCACGGACAATCTAACATGGTGTCAGATTGGATTTTTCTGAGGAGGCATAATTCTACGCACGTCAATTCGATAATTAACGTGTAGCGATGTAAGTTTAGCTTCTGTAGTGAGTAGGTGTAGGTGCTGAGTGAACATCGTAATATGTTAACAACGTCTACAAAATGATAACCTTCACGTCGGCGTAAACAACGCGAATTAGCCACAAATGAGTGATAGCTAGTTTAGTGTCTGACACGGCAGCCTCGTGGTAAGCACCAGGGCCGGCGCCAGGGCAGAAATATAATGGGTTGGGGTCAGTTTCATGTACAGACTATGTACGTAAGTTAAATGTTTAGTTAGACGTAGGTCAATTAACAACAACTTAATGTGGATCGTCAATTAAAAAAACTCCAATTAACAAGTTAGGTGTGTAGTAATAGTCATCTATTACTGCGCCACTCCTGAAACTAAAGTTCGATGACAGAATTATGTTTATCACATTATTTTGGCGTCGCTTAGAATAATTTCGTAATGCTATATGAAAATAATGAATATATGCTTATTTACTTATTGTATTACGAAAATTAAACAAAGTATTTCAAATATTTTAAAATCGTGATTACAATAGCTATTTAATAAAGAAATTTTACAATTAACGTGTAAATAAGTAGGCATAAGGATGTCGTGGCATTATTGGAGGACACCATGACTACGTAATACGTGTATAACACATAAATATACCTACACATACACATCACCACTTATACTATCCACACTACACACCCTCATTACACCGCACAAACACCACATCATGATACTTTCTTTAGGTCTTGCTCTAATCTTTAGGTATTTATTATGTCTAATTTAAAAATTGTAAATCCGTAATTGGCGGTGCTGTGGATTTTGTAATAAACAATAATAATAATAAAAAATAAGGCACAGGCGTACAAAAATGGTGACAATATTAATTGACCCCTTTTGCGCATTTTTTACCTATCGGGGTACATAGTCCTGGTTTCGTATCTGTAATATAGTGGCAGACCAGAGGCCAGTTTATCAGGGTGTAATCCGCCGCGGCCGGGGGCGCATTAGTCAAATTAACACGGCATAAAGTGTGGCGTGGCCACTGATTAGTTGCCGGACAGTGGCTCGCGCGGCTGCGGGCGCGGGCGCGACTCTGCCTAATTGACCTAAAAGTGCCGAACACGAATCGGTCGAATTTACAAGCCTTGAGGGCTGCCAAGCCTAGGATATTAATTTCAATCAAATGTATAGCTAGAATAAGGAATCATTTCATTTATTTCTGGACTAACGATAGCTCGTAAAGCATCATTCGCGTGATAGGTAGAGTTATACCATATATTAGGTTAGTTATATAATATAAACCAGGAAACCAAAAATATATACCTAATATGTAGCTTTCGCAAACATTATGCCAGTTTGTTAGTATGAACTAAACAATAAAATTAAAAAAAAATATAATGCATTGATGAGACATACATCTGACAAAATAAAACAAGATAATAAATGGTTATATATCTAAAGCATACAACATATGAAGCCACAATAGCCCAGTGTTTAAGTGTGTGACATGGTCCCAGTTTCAATTTTCGTACCGCTTCTGTAGCACATCAATAACACTTGATTTATGCATGCAAGAATGGTACAATATGTGACCACATTTGATGTGCTTTTAAAAACAGCTAATTGGAGTGGTTGTGAAGGACATAAAAGGTCACTAGTTAAAGTGAATATCATTGTTAATCTTCGTAAGTTCTTAAACAACAAAATCTCAGCTACACAATTACACGCCTTTTTAATTACGCTAAAAGTGTCAGTAAAAGTTTTAATTGTCATCCATCGTAAAACGAAGACACTTAAATAAACGCGCAAGAAAACAACATTGCAATAAAAATAATCTTATCAGCATACGATGTATTAAAAGCGATAATTCCAGTGTAGCGTAGCGTAGCCCTGAGTCGGCATGGTAATGTGGCGGATTGATAGGCCCGCGCCCACAACCCTAATCAAATTAATGGCGACTGAGCTCTGATTAACGCGCTGCCCAGCACTAGAGCCTTATTGAAAGTGAAGTTGTTTGACCGAATTTAAAATTGAAGGTAGTGTACATTATTTTTGTAAATGCCAAGGTTATGGATGTTTGTCACGAAATCACATTCAAACGCCATTGACAGATCTACACCAGATGCCGCACACGCATGAAATCACATAGGATAATATGGATATGTCATTCCCATCGCGTTCCCATGGAAATCATGTAAACTGCGGACAAAGTCGCAAAACGGAAAACTGGTTTTCCTCATAGGATATTGATTCCGAAAAATAAAGATTGTTTATTGCAATCATGTAATATTTGCATGACATAGACGCGAGAGAGGTGTGTAATGTGTGGTGTTCCACTATCTCTGCCTCATCCTCTCACTCCTGTCTACGTCTCACTCCGAGATACATCATATGAGTGACAGTGACAGTTGCGTTTAAGCTTAGGATTAGACTTGGCGCCAACGATAGAATCACACCTACTTACTTTTTAAAACAATGTAAGTAGGTGAGGTAGGTACTGAACGACTAGTAAAATGCAAACTTGAAAAATATGAAATATAAACTGTGGTGAGATATGTATCTGTTGTGCATTCGGATAAATGTTTGAGTTAAACATTCCAAACTGAATATTTGACTATTTGGCCGAAGAAGCACGCTGGGTCTCTACCAGTGAGATCCATTTCCATAGAGTCGTGCTTCGTCGGCGGCGCGCGGGTGTGCCCAATTTATAGCACCTCTACAGCACTCAAATAACTATCACGGGGATATAATTTATGTTACTGAGTCGACTAAAGAACTGCGAGGCGGTATAACTTAGCTACACCTAGTTAGTCATGTCCAAAACACATCAATTGTAGGCAACTGTTTGGACTTTGTGTCATAAGAATTGAAATCTTACTTCAGTATGCCATAATTTGTTGATAATTAATTTGTAATGTTGACATTTGTATATTCATGTAAAGCTACTATAATTTTTTTAACCTAGACTTTATTCAAATATTAGATAGTTATTTCGTACTATGACGTCCTTAATGAGCTTACTTTAAGGTCGTCATGGTACGAAATAATAAAGTATTATTGAAGTAATCCTGCTATAAGACTTCATGGTAAGGGGGCTGGATGATCTAAGTAGGTACGGTAAAGCATCTCAGTGTTGTTAATGAATCAATTTCTATATAGATCCTAAAAGTGTCCGGCCATGCCGTTCTAACTCTGTTAGTTATCCCATTAATTAAACCAAATGTTTTTATTATAGTATAATATTAGATAATATTACTTAACAAATACATACGTGCCCGAAATGTAAACAAGGGGGTGGAGTTACTGGCGAGAATACGTTAGTATTGCAGCTTCATTAGTTAAATTAAAATATGTAATTCCTATTGATGACCTTGAATTGGATTAGCGTCGGTCATATATTATTTTATTTAATTATTCCTTATTATTATAAGATACAACCCTAATAACACTATTGGACGATGTAGGAGCTAACTCGTTTTTCATATAAGAAGGTTTAATTATCTCGAACACAATTAAATCAAAGTCGTATCAAGACTTTTTAATGTAGTTCGTAGTTTGTATCCAGCCCCAGATCAGGGTTCATTAGACGCGCGTTAATGTACTTGCTTACAAGTCGATAACAAACAAGATGGCGAGACCATTAGCGAGTTGTAACGAGAGAGCCTGATTGATACTCTAACTAAAGCGATATTAATGGCGGCGTGTACCAAACTTCCATTCTCACAACTTTGTTTGACGTAATTAAAATCCATCTCCCTGAACGTTGGCGCGGGCACATCCGACGTGTAATTTTCCTTTCAAAGAGAACTTCCGTTTTAGCTCCTCCCCGCCCTAATGAAAGATTACTTTTCTCCGCCTAAAAAGGCTTTTAAGCAACGCCAGAGAAATGACCGAAGTTTTATACTTTAATGACTTAGTGCAAAATTTGCCGATTCTCGAAGAAATTTTAAACTTAGATTAAGATTTCGATGTTTGAAACTGCGAGATGTTTTCATAAGACTTTCGGGGTTTGCTTTGACTGGAATATGAATATTGAGCCATCAAGTCTAATTACTTTTTAATTACTTTCCATGAATAAGAAATTTTCAGCGAAATTATTAAAGCGTTTCTGTTGGATTTGTGTTTATGGGAGACTGAGGGTATATATTGATTATTTGTTATTTCGTACAACTACGTTGCTGCTCCATAGAATTTGTCATAATAAAATGCTGCTACAAAAAAAAAGTTGCTACATATTTGAAAAAATATTGTTTCGTAATGTTATATTATGTGCTATTTGTTGAAATTTTCCTATTCATTTTGGTTCCTAATTTACGAAAACTTTTGATTATCAATGTCGATCGTGTTTACGTTGCGATAAATTCATTTTCCAGTATGTATTGCGATAATAATTTTTATGCAGGCTGCCCCTTTCTAACAGCCTTTAAAAGGGAATATTTGGAGAACGGTCGTGCGACAATAAAGGAAAACAAAAGCAATAAAAGCTTATCAAGTAAACAAGAAGAAGGAGTGTTCCGGGAGATATCGCCGTCCGGGGCGGCGGACGGCCGGACGGCCGGACGGCCGGACGGACGGCCGGTATGGCGTGCGACACCGGTCACCGAGCGCACTTATTAATTGCTCGCTCCCTTCTCGTGGCCCGAGGAGTGAGGACTGCACGGAGGGCGCAAAAACGCGTCCTCCCGAGCCCTGTCAGCGAGGGAAAAAATCAGTGAGCGATCGTCCCCTCGCGGCGAGTCCATCATATTGATTGAGGGAGGGGCGGCCATTGGTCAGCGTCCCCCGCGCCCGTTCATTTATTATAGACACTGCGATGCTGCCGCACAAAACTACTGGCAACTTAAATTACTGCTAAATCACTGGCCGAATTAAATTATTTGACAATATTGCCAAGATACCGAATATTAGTCATAATTAGATCAGCGGCATAAGAACAACAACTCATGGTTTAAGTCGGAGTATATTCATAATGTCATTTAAAAACTCCGATTTTCTTACAGTGGACAACACATCAACTACACAAAATAATTGACATTTGGGTCATATTAAGTACTATTGCTTAAAATGTGTTTCACGTTAGTTGACCGTCCTTCCGGAAATACCATTGAATATTGTCTTTCACTGAGAAATACCCATTTCATATTCCAATACATATCTCCATAATTTTGTATAATTATAAATTACTGTCTCAGATTTTTATACGTTTTCCAGAATTATTTTTTCTTTAAAGTAGCGAAGATAAGAAAGTATTTGAAAACATTCCATGATTCCACTAAGGACCTTTGCCGAAGCAACTAACCAATATTCACATTTTGTTAGCATATAAGTTTCGTACTTATATATGTACAAGCTTTCAGGAGCGACGAAAACTTAATTCCCAGCAGAATCAAACCTTAATAAAAGTGTTTTACATCAATGTCCTAAACCGTCATCGCAAGCCGCGATAACGAGACGGCGAAAATTCCGTCAAGTGACTCGATATCGAATCTCTCCGCGGAAATACCAGGGCCGCGACTCTATTACAACTAGAGTCTACCTTTACCGCAGCCTTGGGCTTCGGACTCTTTAATAATCATCATAGGCTTACTTTAGGTCTTCACAAGTCTTTAGTGAAAGTCTTTCTACGGGTCATCCAAAGCTCAGACACATATTAGCAATAGTGATAAATTAAACCTAGTCGCAAAGTCTCAATTTGTTTCAACAATGAGAATTTGATTTTTTAAGACCAGTTACGAGGGGAAAACTTGACCTACAGTGAAAATAACGCTTTCATTTTTCCATGATCGGTTTACTTTGATCTAGATTGGGATTTAGTTTCAGCGTATAAACACACGTTTAACATAAACGTGTGTTTGTAAGCTGAAGCTAAATCCAAATTTATTAACTTTCACGAAGAATATTTCATTACATAAATAAAATAAAATCCATGCTAATAACTATAGGCTAAATACCTACCTTCAAAAAATATTAAGTAACAGAATTAATATAGATTTAGTACTATTAAAGAAGTTTGGTTTCGGTTTCATCAATAACCGATATTTGGTGTTTCTCTAATGACAACTCTAAGAAATAAATGGGGGTGGAAAAGTTTTATTCTCCTTAAAATATGTAGAGAAAGTGAAAAGTAAGGGGGCTGTGGTGTGGGGGCAGCGGTCAGCGGCGGCATGATGGATCACCGCGCGGTGCCAGGACCGCTCTTTTCTTTTCCCAATTACACCTACAGATATAACAACTTACTCCCAGAGAGATTCTCTTGTTATTTTACTTTTCTTCCAACAGAATATGGTTTACCTATTGGAATAAAATATTATATTGGCGTATAGTAATAATAGGCTTTATCTTTTTTGGATGTAGGCAAAAAAATATTAGGCGAAGAACCTTTACAATAATTAGGACATGCACGAATATCTGACTTATTCTAGTCTACAGGGCTACAAGTGAAATAAAGAAGAGTGAGGTGTATTCGATATTGGTCGTGTTTTGTTTGCAATTTAATTAATTTACATGTAGGTATGAAGTTTCAGAATGTTATTTATTTATTTTATTAATGGACTCGACAGTTCGTCATTTGCCAATGTCATGTTACAGAATATTCAAGATAATATCATAGTGCTCTCTCTTCCTCCAGAGGAGTCGCCGTAGCGTCGTCACTCTGGACGAAGCAGCTCAACAGTCACGTTCATTCCCGAGCTCGTAGTGGGACTCTTGACTTTAGCACGAAACTTCATATCTTGCACAAATAATCCAATAAATTCACCATACTGTCATTCGCCAACATTTTCTGATTAATTTAACGTGATACAAAAACAAAATAACCCTAGACATCGTTTCCCGCCATTTTAAGCCTCTTTCAGAATGTTCTCATGATATACTAAAATGTAAACGTACGTACAATACAAGTATCGATACTAATGATAGTTTTTTAAGACCCACGCAGGGGTTGTTCAAATAAATCGACAAAGCATCATTCATCTACCTAGCTGTATACTCTTTGCATCAAAACACATCGAGCAAACTTGTGTGTCATACGTGGGGTCGGAGATGCGGTAGCAATGTGGGCGCCGCCGCCGCCGCCCCCGCGTTGCTAGGCAACCGTTTGTTTTCGCGCGGCGCTGGGCGGGATAGAAGGGGTAGGCTCCATGATTGATCAGCCTATCCCGCGACCAAATGCCTACTACACCGTTACTTGCCGATAACGAGCTCTTACGAGTTTATGGAAACTTTGTTAAAGAGAAGAATTATTTTAAAGCACTTGATCTTGTCACATTATTTCATTGTAACTATCTTCTGTAGGTAACCAAGCAAATAAAATCTTGTAAGTATGTATAAAAAAAGTAAAACTAAAGTTTCGTCTCCTTCATAATTTGCACAAGTTCTTGAATTTTTTTAAAGGCAAGTTCGTTAATTTTACAGCTGTGCAGTTAGCAGTTTCTCGGTATTTCGGTGGCCAATCGGTCGGGGGTAGCGTTGCAATCTCTTTTTTACGGTCGAGCTATATTTTCGACCACAGTGTTCATTGTTTGCGGACAAAACTGCGCCATTTCCTTATTGGTCCTAAATTACTCTACTTTAACAATAATTTAGTTCAGTTTCAAGGACGGGCCCAACATTTTTTTCTCTTGCAGATTTTTTGTTTTATCATAAGTCATAAGATTAAAAAAACCTTTATGGTTTCGGATCTACTGTTGCCTACGTAACCATGCCCCTTTCCACATTGCATTTGTAAATATTTTAAACTCATTAATTTACCTACTTGAAGTAAACAACTATGAATATTAAATATGTGCATGTAAGAATTATTTACTATTATAAAGAAGCGAATCGTTCTGATGAGACGTCCTCCTCACGTAAAAGTAAGTTTCAATAGAATCTCGTAATAATTGAATGGCTTCATTATGTACATAATATTTATTTACGTGACAATGTTAGATCGACTTAGTAAATAAAAACACATAATATGTGATTTGCAACCAAATTCACGTAGGTACATTTAAGTGATATATACATTTACATAAACCTCTACTTACAACGTAAGTGCGTTTGACTATTAACAGTTTATTTATTTATTTAATTAGAATTACAATGTCAACTTACAGCTAATACCAAAACATTAACATTGCCAAGAATTAGAATTTAGATTTTACAAAATATAACTTAAATATATGAAAATAAACTTATAAATACTACTTAATCTAACATTATGTGCATCTGGTCAAGAAAATTGTTTAGGAGCTCAAGGACTAGGTACTTAGTATAAATATAACAATCAACTCCGCTCTTTTCTCTATTTTTAAATAGGTGTCACTCATATTCAATTATTCGGCACTTGGTTACGTCACAGTCTTTAAAATGACTTTCTACAATATGTAATAAAATATTCAATTCACATCGCATGGCTGATGTGAGCAAATAGCAATACATGAATTCAACATAATATTATTTTCATATAAGTACTTAGTGATCGAACTACACCACAGACCACTTTGTTATTCTTAACTAAAACTACAAAATTAGTTACAAAAAATTGCAAGTGCCATATTTTATTAGCAGCAAAATTTTTGTCAGTTTTGCAAAAGCGTGTCGGCCGTTTGAACAATAACATCTAAATACTGCTGGCTTTGAAATGCCTGGCATTGTACTTTCTGTACCAATTTTTTATAGATCACAAAAGAGTTTGCCCCAATATTCAAATTCGTAGAAGGAATATCCATGGTTTGCGTAACCGTTTTGCTATTTACATTGTCTCTACCATGTTTCTATTTTGTAATTTTTGCAAAGGATTCTTTGATAAAAAATGATAACTTTTGTCTCTAATACAATACAGATATGACACATGAAAGCTATTATTCAACTTCATTAGTGTCACCCACTACATGCTATACGATAAGGTAGATACATACTTTGGGAGTTAGGCACTTTTAGCTATGTATTTAACACTTTCAATAACGCTACACCGTTTACAACTGTTGGTTGTAGATTGATTGTAGATACATAGAATGCTTTTACATCATATTTAATTACACGTGGACTATCGATCTACCTTCCTTCTCACAAATTCAGTAGAAAACTTACTTTCATTTAACTTTAGAAAGAAACAGTAGAAAAAATTTCGAAGCCTACAATTAACTCTAAAAAGTCGAATTAGTAAATAGGGCTGAAATTAATTTACATTACTCGTTGGGACCGCTCTAATGGCCGAAGGAAGGGAAAACTAACAAGGTGTAATTACTAGGTGCCTAATTACGGCAGTTGACATCCTTTCGCCCAAAAAACTACTTCTATAATCGAATTTAATGATAGGGTTGGCTTTAAAAACTCTTGCTTGCTACTCAGGTTTTTTCCTACATTATTTTTTACTTATTTTTAGAAATTTGTTTGTTTCGTTTATCTACACTGTAGATAATTCACAAAATATAGGGTTCTACTCCAAATAATAGATTCTCAGCAAGATTAAGCATATTCTCAACAGAAAACTAAAATGTTAATGCAAAGTAAAAATTGGTTTATCTTTTCTGGTTTGATTCTTAAATTATTATATAGATATTTATTGCTATTCCACAACTAAGTAATAATCGTAGGATAAGTAGCCGAGATGTGCAAAATATTATACTTAAATGTTACTATGTCAGTATATGGATCAAATCCCACTATTGTCACTAAAAGCACTAGAAATAACAATGAAACCGGGTTTCACACTAATTCAGTCGATCGTCATTTGTTACATCTCACTACATTTCCTCCTCTTATATACCCTCTGTATTATCTACATAGGCACTGTACCTACATATAGTACGTACATAAATCTATCATATTATGTTTTGTGTGTGGTATTGATATAGGTTCCATTACTAGATAGACAAATACCTACTTCGATAAACATCCAAGGGTCAAATGGGGACTAAAATGGAGTCACTTGGAAAAATGTAATAAAGCAGACATATTTCCATGCATATCTTTATCGAGGAATGCCACCGGCCTCCGAGGACGCTGGCGGCGGCGGCGGGCGGCGGGCGGACGCATGCCGCCCAAAATTACTTCTACCTATTATTTTATAATCCCTCCAGTTACGTTTTGAATATTAATGACATTCCAAAGCTTTTTCTTCTACGAGCCATCCATTAAACGAATTTCCGTATCTGTCATACACACTTCCTCGGTATAATCGAATTTACGGAGTGGAAATGGATTACATTGTTATCAGTACATACTAGCGACGACGCTCGACGTAAAGCTGCGTTCACAACTAGACAAAAAAACAGTTTTATCGACACAAATTTAGCGTTTGCCCAGTCAGGCGGTATTGCCACGCTAATCACGCAAGAAACTCCAAAATTGTGGCTGGTTATGAAAGCGATGTAAATTGCCGCGATGGAAACCAACGACGCGGAGGGCAGTTAATATTGAAAACATAGATACCAAATAATAAGGTATATATATTAGGTACAGTCCCCTCATCAAATCTACTACAACTTATTTATCACGGCATAAATTGCAAGATTTCAATCTGGATTAGAATCTATACATATAATAAGACTGAAAAAAAAGTTGTGTCTGTTCATTGGATATTTTTTGAAAAGAATAATTGTAATGTGTTTTAGGATCGATACTGATGCAAAAAAAATAATTGTAGAATTTTTGTCTGTTTGTCTGTGACTTTGTGCAAGTATCACGCCATAATTACTGAAGGGATTTTGATGGGAGTTTCACTAGGAGATAGCTGAAATATCCGGACAGCTCATAGGCTATAAGCCATGGCGGTATGTGATGTGGAAACAAGGATCAAGAGAGGAAGATCTGCCTCCTGATCTCCTCCATCCTCTCCATCCTCCTGCTCTACGCAAACGAAGTTATTGGGTACAGCTAGTTAAGTAATAAGGATGTCTTCGACAATTGAGCTACCTATTTGGTAGTGTTTAGTAATGCCAACTGATAATGCAATCTGCAAACCTCATTAAGCATTACCTCTACTTGGTACTCATTTAAATTCCTCACAGAATGATCTAACCCTCTTGGACACGTAATGTGTAAGCAGGAATGAAATGATATTATCTAAACGCACTGGGCTGTGTTAAATTATGCTAACAGAGTTATAAATGAACATTATATTACGCCTTAGAGCTACGGAAAGAGAACTATCTAATTAAAACATTCACCTACCGCCGTTCGACGGAAATTTGAAAAAAGTGAACCCTAACGGCTGCAATAAGGTGGATTTAACTTTTTATTGAAACATACAAAAACGCAGCACACGCGCCTACGAAATCCGATTAAAAAAGGGGTAAACGACATGCGCCTTAAGAAAAAACTGTGGGTATCATATAACCCTAATTCGTCGAGATACTGATAGAGCTATTTGAGTGCCGTTAAGGTTGTTGCAGAGGGACCACTGTCAAACAAAGTGTTGTCGCAACTGAATAATGATATTCATCAAAACATTTCAAGATTCCACAAGAAAGACAAATATCACTTCGGTAATGCATGGGGCATTGGGCTCGAATTTATCATATCTTATTTTATTCATTGCAACGTTATATCACATATGTATTATATTTAATCATTTCAAACGTATTTTAATACTCAATCCTAATTTATATTTTTTTTTAAATTTAGTTTTTTTACAGTAACTTTTGATTGCCAATGTTTATTGGGTGGTCAAGTTGCGATTGCAGCTCAAATGAAGCGGCGCAACTCCGTCCTCCTTAAGGGCCCAAACTGCCGATTGTTTCGATATCGATTAATTGGATCATACGGTAATCGATAACCTTTCCGAGGCAATGTGTCTTTACATCTGCCGTTTTTAAATGTTTTTTCCTGATACATAATATTTTTATTAACAAGTTGTTATTTTAAAACTTTTTCAGTCATTTTTAACAGCTTTACTCGAAGAACGTTTTAAAATCTTCTGGAGCGTGCTTATTTTGCTATCATTTTCAGAACATTTTTAAAATTCATTATTAGAATATCATCACATTTTGGTAGTTGTAAGAGCGAGCTTGAAGGTCAGTTTTGAGCACGAGCTTTGCGTGAGCTCGCTCTCACAAAGTTTGTAATTAACATTATGCTAAAAACTGTCGATGAATCTCGCCAGTGTCGTCCAGTTTCGTAACTTCAAAAGTTACCAAATTGATGTTGACATAACCAAGTGCTCTTTATGTTTCAAATGGTTAAAAATAAAGGATAGAATATGATACAAAAACAACACATCCTATTTTTCAGTTTAAATTAACGCAACATGTCGGTTTATCAAATTCAATAATACAGTAACAGGTGTCGGCTTAAAAAACCACCGTGACGTGACCACAGAAAGTTTCGGTCCCTCAACTGTCACAGCTATCTGATATTTTTTTACAATTCCACAAAAAAGTTACCCCTAGATAGATATTCATAAAAGTTATTAATATCTATTCTTACACTTATAATAAGTTATAATCCTTTTTATGTTGCGCGTGTCTTGGGATAAAAAAGGGTTAATAAAAATAGCGCAGTAAAAAGTGAAACTTAAAGCTGTTGGTAAGGTAGGCACCACACTGCAACACACTTTGTGACCTGATTGATATTGCTAATCGAACGTTATAGTAAATTATGTGGAATTGAGAGCTTTTGTCCTAATAGTTATCGCGGTGTGGCCCAAATTGATTACGTGAACGATAAAATACTAATACTCGGTAAATTAAAAAAGTTGAATTACTAACACTACAAACAAAACAATTCAAAACACAAAACAACTTTTGGTTTAACAAGTGACAGATATCGGAATCCATGAAAATTTAATGTATGGGAATAATTTCAAGCTCTATAAAATAATTAACAGATTTACCTTTTTTCTACGGAAATATTCATCAAATCCAAGCTCTAACCTCTTAATAATAATACCGTTTTATTTTATTTTTTCTAATTATTAAGAGCGTTCCATGAGCCAACTAGCGCCGCCAATCTTAAAAAAATCATATCTTCCAATATAATAAATTTTATTAAAAAAGCTACGTTCACATTGTTTATTGCTATAAATATTATTTTTTAAATGCTTATTTGTAACGTGATGCAATGTAGGTAAGTTGTAGTTCACATAATTGCGAAAAACGGCCGTTTCTGGCACATTTGTGAACTACAACTTACCTACATTGAATCACGTTACAAATAAGCATTTAAAAAATAATATTTATAGCAATAAACAATGTGAACGTAGCTTTTTTAATAAAATTGATTATATTGGAAGATATGATTTTTTTAAGATTGGCGGCGCTAGTTGGCTCATGGAACGCTCTTAATAACTCTTCTTATTTTGAAGCGTCGTTTACATCCCCTTAACCCTTTACCTGGCGGTTGGTTTGACTACTCACTTCGCACACATGTCTGTGTAAGGTAGGTTGTGACTGCATTGCACATCACTCACACAGTTCGTAGCTCGATTACTGACGCGTCCGGTGCACAAGTGCGCCCGCGCACAAAAAACTCACAAAAGAAGGGTTGGGAAGGGTTGTAGCATAATGTGCGTGTAAACATCGTGTAATTGCACATTACAGGTAAAAAAGGGCCCGCTTTCACTAACTTCGTTCTGCAAGGTTGCACCAGCATATTGTTTCAATTTGCTAAGGGACCTCAACGTGAGAGCTAGTCAAATAATCTATTAGGTTATTTTCAATTAAGTACCTACCTATAATAGGATTTCTATATCAAGTCCAATCCTCATGCATAACAGGAACATGGTTGTTATAAATGAGAATAACTTCAGAATTGTCTTAAAGGAAATAAAATTGAAACTGCTATACGCAATTTTCAAATAACTCTATCATCATGGTTATTGTTGGTGGTTATCTTATATCACATTCTCAAGAACAACTCATATGTAAAGGTTTATGCACAATGTTATCCTAAACTTGGTGGAAGTCCAGAGATGGGAATCGAAATCGAACCTGTGACGCCTGAGACTGAGAATATCGATCAGGATTCAACGTGAACGTTAAATTTATTCAAAGTAAAACCAATTTTCATCATTGTATTGTACCTACCGTAATTATTAGTACCGCAGTTTCAAGGACCATTACCTAACGCGGTGTGTTCTCATAAATCTTTCAGTGACAATAAATAAAAAAGTAAAAAGCTACTACTAACAATCAGAGCGTACCCTTTTATAGCGACGATTGAAAACTGATAAAGGGATGAACGGCGTAGCTGTCCACGGAACTAATTTATAAATGATTGAGATTTCATTTTTTGCCGATTTTGTGGAAAAATAGTGATAACAATCGGGATTGTTGTTAAAAATTGATGTTTGTGATTTGTAGTAGTTTTTTAGTCACAGAAAAGATTTAATACCTACTTACATGAGATGATGAGATATGGCTATACGGTAACTTACGAGATTCACGTATGTGTCTATGTGTTACTTGTAGGAACCTTACCTATAGCTTACACCATGCCCATGATTTGAAATTTTTAACCACACTTTGCTCAATATACATATGTAATCGTGGGCTTAAGGTAAGTAGAACGCCTATTTTGAATTTGGAATTAAATATATGAGTACGGCCAGTGCAATAAGCAATGACCAACTAATGGGAAAATCTTCCTCGTTAGCTCTCAATTTGCTGAAATTAAAATACACAAAATCACCCCTTATTAGAACCGATGATATTAATTCTGGGCAAAATCTTTCTCTTATTATTTTATCCGAATAATAAAAGATCCTAATTCACAACTGTCGATTTCGAAAAGGATTTTTTCCTATAATAACGGCAATCGATCGACGCGAGGTAGTGATTACTAGTTTCAAAAGCACCCCTTTCTGACCCACTTTTTACCAGTTTTTAACAATTTTTCTGTTCCCTCTTCAAAGCTCCCTTTGAAAGGCCGGGCGTGAACGAGTTGATGATATTACATTTTTTTGAAAATTTACGAACAATCTACAACAAAAACAGCGACGTTGTGTGCATTGTGCGAGTTTTTTGCAGGTTCGCGTGCGCTTGCGCGTCGGCGGGCGTCCGTGCGAACCCTTCCCGCGCACGGAGCGACGGAACCCTTCCTCCTGCCCTATGTGCTAGGGTCGCGGCTCGCCCTTCACAAGCCCCGCGAGAAACGCCGCAAGTCCCTGCACGGGCAGGCCACATACGCCCTGTGGCCCCGAGCGCTGCCTCGCTACATTTCGCATGTGTGCCGCCCGACAGCTGCATGCAGTTTTTATATACGCTCTCATATTTTTTCACAATGGACGAGCGCAGCGCACCCTTGAAACAGTTTGCGTAATCGATGACAAAACTAAATATTCCGCCCGATGATTTCCGTATTTTTGGAGAAGCCGAAATCGTTTCGAAATGACTGAGCGGGTTTCATTTGAAAGTGTAAAATGTAGATAGATAGACAGATGAAGACAAATCATTACACAATGCCTCAACGAGAGAAAGTGATATATTTCTTATAGTTAACTTCGGGCAAATGGAATTTTTTATTAGTCAATTAATGATGCGAAGACTTGAAATATTTAAATTTTATTCCAAAAAAGGTAGACCTAGTCCAATACGAAATACTACATACAGTCAGTATTATAAGGATGTGAACATGACGTTGTCGTGTAAAATTGGAATAATGCTTCATTCATAATCTGTTGATTTCGAAAAAGATCGAAAGTAGATATGGAAATCGAATGCGTTAACACGCCATTTTATTAATACGGTATTGTATGAGACTAAAATAAAGTAGCCATCCTCGTGTATCTGATTGAACACTTCAAGAGAAACGATCGTTCGCGAGCAAATAAATCAAATTCATGGCAGTGTGCAATTGAATCCTAATGTGTGGAAATGTTCGAGTGATATCGCGATATCCGATCACCTTCCGAGAAACGATTTCAACGGAATCATTTTAATTTGTAAGCAGGTATAGAAATTCGATAGGATAGATATTTATATGCCCAAACTCATGTTACAGTCGTTCAACCATTGTGTTAGTTATGTGATATAAATAGACTTATATTTTTAACGTTGGCTATTTCCTAGATACAACAGCTAGATAATATTACCTATAATGTCGCTATCGGTAAATATAAGAAATTGATTTTTAACGAGGAGAAGTGGTGTGCTAGAATTAGATAAAATAAGACATTTCGCTGCCCACTATTCGCTGGGATAGAATAAAATATTTTGAATTAAGGCGCTACATGGTTGTCAAAAGCAGAGTGAGACAGAAGATGCTGCGCAGCGGCGGAGTGAAGAGCACGACGCAGTACCTCAAATAGTCGTATTTTATGATTTTGGATAAATTTTGGCAGGGAATTAAAAATACGCTAATAAAAATCGGATTTTTTTAAAACAAGCTTTCGTACCCTACATTTTGATATATATTTGGTATGAATAACTATTTCGGTTTAGATATAATTTTTATTTTAAAAGACATGGAAAGGGTATTTTTGCCATTTTTTTCTATCGAGCGAAGTTTGTCCAATCGTGTATCGGTATTCATCAGTCTCTAAATAGACACCCCAAGATTGCTATATATTTTTTTCAAACGTTTAATTTTAGTAGTTAGTGCCGTAGCCTTCGTAGACAAACTGTAAATCCGCGCATATGAAGTCATCAATGTTCGAGAAATTTTCAGAGTTGGTAAATCTTAGAGAAGTCTAGGTAGTATACAGAAATAATTCCATTTCAATCACAACAACCACAATCGTCGAAATACATTGCCGAATTTCGGATGACAATAAAATTAAAAGTAACATCTTCACGAGTACCTACTGGTCTCTGCCCGAATTCCTGTACATGTATTTAAGTATACCGGTAACGAGTTTTATTTTTATTTACTCCACCCCTGGAATGTGTACAATGGTGTCCGATGCCCGGTGCTATTGATTATGCAAAGCATCGAGCGGGATGCAATTGTCCGCTTTTTGCAAGAAGGGCCGCAGCGAGGCGGATGGACGCAGGGGACGCATTCACATACGAGACCTCACATTCACATCGCATGTGATACACGGCTTAGGAAGGTTTGAATGTATGGGTTCAGAGATCGTTATTTATTTCTTTAGTTTTCTTTCATTGCTTTAAAGGTTACTAGAGGTTCAATTCAATAATCTCTATCGGTTTTAAATCCCCATACACATACATAAGGCTAGGTACATTACATATTGACGAAACAACGGAAAACAATGGAAAACAATTGAATTAACTGAAATCAGTTGTATATAGGTACTTCGCGTTCGTTCACGATCATCATTGATGCCCATCGAAAATACAATCACTAAGTAGTAAATAAACCATAATAATAGATATATTGTTAGAATCTAGTAGATTTCAACCATAACGACGATTTGATACGTTTCATATTTATGTACTTAAGTATGTGTAAATAAAATGTTTGCCCTCACAGGATGCCATATTGTGTATTGACAAAAGTGTGTAGTATAAGAAAGAATAAGAACATATTTTAACCACATGGTGAAGCAATAAGTGAAATAAGTTTGAGTTTATAAAACATCTGCAAGTAACTGTGTTACAATTACTTACCTACTACTCCTACCTACCTACTGTACCTACGGGCTGTTCATTAAAGTAAAGAATGTTTCCAGTAAAAAGCGTCCCCATATCGATTGAAAAGACACAATTAAACTAAGAGTTAGGCAACTGCGCGTTTGTTGTCTCGCACGTGCGTATGTGTTGGTTCCGTTAACCCCACAAAACTTTCATCTCTGGAGACCCTCCGAGTGTGGGGAGGGCCGGCCCTCCCTGCGAAGGGAGTAAAAAGTAGTTGTGACTTGTTCACCTCTTTCGGTGTCGCCCTTCCAGAGCCTACTTCTGTTTTTTTTATTATTACTTTGTCCTTATGTACTTAAACTGTCTTTTCTTTAGTTGTATATAATATTATGTCCTCGGCTGGGATGGGAACAGACATTTACCTCAACCTTTTAGAGTGGTAAGATAAGATAAAATAAATACACTTTATTGCACCATAATACAGTATTAATTACATTAATGAGAAGCAGGTACAATTTTGGCGGTCTTATCGCTAAAAGCGATTTCTTCCAGACAACCAACTGCAGAGGATATTATAAAAATATATTCTATTCTATTTTTATTTGAATGGCTTCTACTCTTATTAAAGAGATAATGTCGCCAATGTCAAGTTATTTAGAGTATTCATGTAAATTGAAAATTAAACAATTAGTAAAAAATAAATCCGCCATTCCAAAATGACTATTTTTCGGCAATCTATAAAAATATATCAGAAAGAGGTAGAAGTGCATAGTAAGTAAATATAATAAATAGTAATATCTAGTATGTTACGTGGTGTGGTTTTGGGAAATGTATCCTTTCGATATTGGGAGTTGATCCTTATTCTGTCATACCATTAGTTTTACTACTTAGTAAGTAGGTAGACCAAAAAAATCAGTACCAACATACCTAAACGTATAATAAAATAGTTTGTGTTGTGTCACAATTACCAATACAATGGTAAACATTCAACAGTGGATTTATTTCCAATAACAGTAATTATCTACGACATTAAGCTTCTGTGCAAACATTTAGTAACCCATTACATGCAACCCTTGTATTGTACCTACGTCTTCCGTACCTTCGTCTGTTCAACGTATGTCTCGCCCGCGGCGGTGTTAAGTGACAAAAAGCAGTAGCGAGGCAAAGGGTTTGCGCGACAAGACGTGTGCCAGCAGTAAGATAACTATCTGTGTATCCAAGCCCTCACCCCACGCCCTGTGGGTACCGCGTGACACTACGACACACACCACGCAATAAAAAATCCCTTCCAACATAAAATCGTACTCGTGCTCATCCGACACGCAACAATTGGACTCGACTGCGGGGACACTTTTTTGGCTTAAAAAGTGATTTTTATTTTTAAAAAATACTCTTCCCTCGTAACTACTGTCGATCTAAAAAAGCCATAATGCGTCCCTGAACGCCGCGCGCGCCGGCTGAAGATTTGACGCGCTCTCGCTCGCATGTGTTTATAATCGTCCCCTCGTAATTTTACATTTTTTTACAAAATTTAAACCATCCAGTACACTGCACCGGTTGCTGGCTATCGATGCTTTGTCAAAAAAAGTTACATTGCGAATTGTTATTCGCATCGAACGGACATCAAAAGAGTGGCTAAAAAAATAAAGTAGGCAGACCCGTTTTTCACCGTCATCACGGCCGAGCGACTGGACGTTATGGGTCCGGTAAGGGCTCAACGGTTTTTGTGTGACCCCCAATTTACAACACAAGAAGGGACATGACGTCCTTTCCCTGGCGTACCTTGACATATCGGCTTCGGTGGAATCTAATGTAAATTTGCTACAAAAATGGGAATTTAAATAAGTGTAGTGGCTCTGTAAGGAGGTGGCGAGCCCTTCGCATAACATGGCCGTTATTGATACGAGTCCTCTACGACAAAAACATGCTCGCCGTTTATGGGACACTGTTTTAGGTTATTATTTTTGGTAGCTTCTTTCAATAGGTACAAAAATGATTTACTTATTAAGAAAACACCGAGATCGATACCTACCGTTTCCATGGTTAGGTATATTAAAATTAGCTTAATTTTCATAGACGTATACTAGTTATTATGATGTCGTAGCGTAGGTATGCATCATATCTGTAATATAATATGTTATTTATTTATGTGTGCCAAAGTAAAGTATATAATAAAGTAATGAGTTACAAACATGCATGGCACCTCTACTTTACTTACAACTTTAGTGTCTTGACGCTAGATATGATTTTGTAACAAACAATATAGAGTGAAAGACGATGATGTATTTACCTACTAATGCACTAATTACTTTTATTTTCGATATTGCCTTTAAATTCAAATTAAGTAACATTATTAGTTAAGCAAGAGGCAATAGCAACCGATTGCGTATTTTCTGTTATTAATATTTTTAATATATTGGCAGGCTAGCAAAAAAGTGGAGCTTCGCACAGGAAATTAACATGATGCGAGTTTTCCTCCGGGGTGTGGGTGAGCCAGAGATATCGCCAATAAATAAGATTGCCAAAAAGCAAACCGGCGGCGGCGGCGGCGGCGGGCACCAGTGGGCGGAAACAAAGTAAAAAATCATCTAGAGAAATGGTCAGCATCCGAAACTATTTAAGGTGTTGTTAGTTGATATCGATATCGATAAAATAAGTTTTCTTATGAGGATAAGACGAATATTACTTACAGTTGTCGAGTTTTATAAATATACATAGATAAGAAACTCAACTCTATATATCACGGGCATATACCGCGAGAAATAAATTGCGATTGCAAATAATGCGTAGACAAACGAAGAGTATAAGGCAGAGTTATCTCAGGCTCTCGAGAATCAGAGATAATATTGAGCGCAAGCCTAGTGTGAGCTCACTCTTGGGTCTACAACTGTAATTTGATTTTCATAGTAATCGCAACACTTTAACAGCGGGCTTGATGTTGTTTAAAGCTTATGGCACTATTCCAATAATGGTATTCAAATAAGGGATAAAGGATAAAATTAAAATTATTGGTTATAACCAATATATATATATATATATATATATATATATATATATATAACGAAACTTATGTAAATAAGTAAATAAGTTTCGTTATACGGATTACATTCTAACTAAAATTAAGAAATCATATGACAGAAAAAGTATTAAATACAGAAGAATAATAAAGATTAATACTCAACATAAAAATAAGAAACATCGCTTAACAACGCAAAACCACGTTGTAGTCGTTGGATTGTTTGTGAACGTAAAGTTGTAGTTTTTTTCCAACTTTTATTTCCGGTTATTATTATTTAGGTACTCAATATGATTACAATAATAGGTTCAATTATTGTCAATACTTAACACCCTGTATAAGCCTACCACGCAACAAGATTAATACAAACTCCAAGTAATGAAATGTTTTGTTCTATAGAGAGATGGATGAACGATGTACCTACGCAAAAACTATTTCTCTTAGGACATATCGATAAACTTCCACTCTCTAGAGAGAAAGTCCAAACTTAACTACATATTTGTATGTAGTTCTTTAGTTAGGGAGGGGAGTCGGGTTGGCGAGACGGATGGTCGCCTCGCGGGGTGAGCGGTCACCACAAGGGTGCCCAAGGCTCGCGTGGACCAGTGCCTTGTGTAAACCAAGCTTAGATTAAAAATGCTATAGATGCAAGCGGGAATTGAAAATTGCACTAAAACGACTATTTCCTCGTGGTCCGATGACAAAGTGTCATGCATCAAATAGTACTGTTGCTCTCAGTTGTGTCACGCCACCATTTACGCGAAGCCCCACAATGTGTTGAAAAGCCTTAATAAAATAACTATTGCAAAAAAAACTCAGTCATGTTATTGAGATGATTTTAACGATAGCTCATAAATACTTACATCAAAATCCATCAAGCTGTTTAGAGTACAGGATGCCACAAAAATTGTACTTACATACCTACACACGTAAAACATGACCCTCCTCTTCCTGTAGTCGAGCAAAAACACTACTTTAACCAGTCAGATGAAGGGTGGCGACGACTTAGAACAAGATTGCACTATACAGTGTTTTAGTGCACTTTTTGTTGTGCCATTTTCAGCGCATGACGTTGCTTCTATAGTTTTTTAATCTAAGGGACCAGCTCAGGGAGCGCATTTACATCAAACTCTCGTTACGGCCTCAGCAACGGACGCCGACACCAATGTCTCTCTCGGGAATACTTTTTACCATTACGTTTCTGGTTTTGGGGGGATGCAATGTGTGAGGACTTTTGATCGGTGATGTGGAGACGTTGATACATATGTAAGTTGCAGAAGAAACACTCCTGAGATTGTGGAAAATGTTGGTCAATAACATAATTATCATATACGGCTGAAACTTCTCAATTGATCATCACAAGATTTAAAGTTCTATGTTCGAAGTTCGAATGAAATTAATATCTCTTTAAAAAACTGAACAACTCTCTCTCAGTGCGCTTAGATTAGAACTCAAAAACATTACCCTCCCCCTTTCGGCGGTCTGAAGTGACATGGTTGCTAATTCTGAGTGGATCATCGAGGGAAAGTGCTCATAAGCCATCAAGCTTTACCAAACTAAAGACGAGACTGCAGCTAAAATGTTTTTGTTAAATATGACTAAGTAAGTAAGTACTTACAACTAAATAATGTGCGTCAATTTTCTTTTTATCGGCCAGCATCTGCTAATTGAACCTAGAAGACTTTATGTGGAAATGGCACCTCATCCAAAGCTCGTTTTCAATAAAAAAAACTTATTTACTTACCCCTTCCAGTTGTTCTATTACTGGGAGACCATTTGTAACTTTTCTCTATACCCACAGCTAAGTGCTTACATAGCGCGGCGACTCGGCGAGGGTTAGTCGCCCTAACCCTTTAGTGCGGTGGGTGAGCCGGCGCGGCGGAGGGCGGCGGGCGGGCAGCGGAAGGGTTACCGCCCGCCGGCGGCGGGGTGCGGACGGCGGGGGGTGGCGCAGCGCTCCCCGCACCCCTCGCACTTTTACGACGAGCTTTTTTATCGTGCGTGCCGTCGTTTTTCCTTTTCTATTTTTTATGTTTATTTCCCCGAGACCATAAATTATGTTTGAAAGAAGGGAACTCTCGGACGTTCGCGTCGACAGGAACCGGGGTGAAGTCGAGTGAGTTTTCTGTTTTCCTTTTTTTGTTTTTTATGGTCTCTCATGTGAATGTGCGTTGCGGAGGGCGGTTGCATCGTCGCCATAGCAACTGCATCGCATTAAGCGGGGGCGCTTCGATTCTAGGCTCCTTCGTTATCGATGGCCGCCTGATTGACGATGCAATATAAATAAACAGGAATATTTGTTGTTGTAACGCGATCCGCGGCCGCAAACACGCTTGTCTCTATATTCATTCGATCCGTGTTTGCGGACAAACTGGGAAATGGACGCGCCACTGTTTGCCCGCGCCCGCCGGACTCTCCACCGTGTAATTTTATACGACGATATTACAGTCACTGATGTTATTGTGATTTCCAGAGCCCAATTCCTAATATTCCTCATTTCTTTCTGTTATTATTATATTTATAATAACAGTTCTTGTTCTTGGCCCTTTCGACTCTGGGCGGTCACTTCGTCTTTAAAGATTCTTTATTGCATGAATTCTTGACGCCGTGCAAAATATTTCTTCAATATTTTACACACTTTGTGCTTTGGATACACAATTACGCCGTGAATGTCAGGCTACTAAAGGGTACACGTCTTGTACCATTCTGTTATAATTATAATTCAGTACAAGAGCAATATGATAGAGTAGTTTGCTGCCCAACTCACAATACCCATTAAAACTTAATTGTAAATCAACCGCAAAGGCTGAACAATGCCAATGTTGTATCCAGTTAATTGCTCACCCTTCCCCGCGACAAAAACGCGCGCCATATTGCGTCCAGCGGACTGAGGCAGCTAACCACCGCGAAAGAGAAATTTACGAATAAAGAACAAAATGGTTACACGCTGCATTTAATATTAGAACCCTTTAGGGCGCCACGCCGCCAGACAAAGGCCGAACGTGGCCGAATGGCAAATTGTCGGCAGGTAGCGAATAGCCCTGACTCCCAATAATTACTAAGGGCTCTAGTTTAATAAATGGCTCTTTTTCTAAATTATGAAGGGCTGATCGCGCCATACGGCCATACCTGCCGCGAACCCTTCGCCGGGCGCATAATGAGCCGCTCGCCATTTCTTTTATTCGCAGGCGTGTAGTGGAACGCACACGAAACGAGCAACGCGTATCTTAACCAACGACCGATACATTCTATTCCGATTTAAACTATTTTCATTTGACTATAAATACTTATAGTAATTAGAACACGAGGAAAAATTCTTGCCGTGGGCGGGACTTGAACCTGCGACCTTGTCATTCTGTACCACGGAATGACAAGGTTTTGTCATCATGTTCTAATTTGTTCACCGAGCATGGATAATGCGTAATATAAATTGTACATATTGTTTTGTATTTCTGTATTGTAATTGTTTGTGTCTTTTATGTACAATAAAGTGTATTTGATTTTGATTGATAATTCTGACTTATAGTAATGTCAATTTCGTCGCATACAGCCAGCAATCGCTTGCGTATCTTAATTCCGCATAAAACCTCATTCTTACCTATACCAAACAACCCAACATAGGTAATTTGCTAAATGCTGGCCGAAAAAAATTTATGGTGGATTACATTTTTTTTTACAATATTTATTTGTCAGCAATTTATACTTATTTTCGTCATATTTTACAATTATTGTTAAAATACCGTCTCGACTTCAGTTTGTTGTAGGCTTACATAGTTACATAGATGGTTTACGTAGTTTTACATAGGTGGTTTACGTAGTTTTGAACCTTTTTCGACCTATACCATGTGCTTCTACGCATTACTGCCAACTCCATTACCTCCAGTCTAGTGGTTATTGAGTTATATGCGCCCGGACAGACTACATTGAGTTGTATAAATACTTATAGATAAGCGTAGCTGAAAATAAAGTGATTGAATACCAAAACGTATACGATAGCGATAGAAATCAATAAAAAATTACAATAATAGATATTTACTATCTCATCGCAACAAAAAGTTTTTCTTTAGAAGCGAGCTTTATCCTGGGCTTGTTTGTACAAAACAGTACAAATGAAAGGGTGAGGCTCGACAACAACACCCTTTTGGCCCGAGGCAATGGAGTGGATCGCGATGACTTGTAATTCCGATGTTTTGCTGTTAAAATCGCATTTCCTGAAGACGACATTTAGCGAAGTCACCGGAGCGGGCACGAGATGTGCGGACAAAGCATGGCGCGCAAACAATGCCTTTTGGGACTATTTAAAATGGATCCCTCAACGACACCTACGCACATAGTCCGTTTACCGTATGGTGCAATACAGAAACTTAACCGAGCTAAACTTTACCATTCAATAGTGAAATGTAAATTGTCACATGTTCTAACCAGAATTTTAACTGAAGGAATCCTGTTCAATTTTTCAAGATAACTCGCCCTTTGTGACAAATTGTTTCTTTTATGTTAACAATAACAAACCTAAACAAAATTATAGTCGTTAATCAACATTTTTGTTTTGCGATAGAAATCAAGCGCGTTTAAGTCTTTTGTATGAAAGAACTTTTTATGTCATTTTGTACTGTATCAAATGAATCATCCTTGGATGCTATGATCTACGATAGCCATGAAAGCTTGTGAAACAAGAATATAATATTTTCTTTATCAGCTGGTTGCTTAGATTTGTTTTAAAGGATGATTAGCAATGTGGTGCAAATTTTGTCCTGAATCACTAATATGGCGTGAGACTGCAGCGCAAGCGTCACCATAACCGATGAATGGTTATTGTTTTATTTTTATTTTTTGTAAGCTGCTTTCGAAACTCAGTTGCCGCGGAAACCGGAGGGTAATCCGAGACACTTCACTGTGTCCGCCCCCGCTCGTAACTCGTCCCACACAAACCGGAAGCTCGCACTACGCGTCTCCATAGCGACGCACCGTACCGTGAAACTATCGGTAATCCTTTACTAGCAAGCCTTTCGCGCGACAGCCCAGCTCCACTATTAATATTGTCAAATATTTTGGCGGATCATACATTGTGTCCTTTGTATGAACACCGCCAATTAGAAGACATATTTAAAGCCTTTTAGAAGATTTACAATAATTATACATACTTACCTAAGTGTAGATGATTGAGTAGGGATATCCTTTCGATGTGAAATTCTTTTGCTTGAAGCTCGGCATCGAAACTGAAAGATGGATAGGACAGTAATATAACCGTTTGAAACTTAGGTATAGGTAAAATAAATCCCTAAAATTAGGCGAAAGTAGTGTAAGTATAAATTATATTACGGTTATTTATGTCAATTTAAACAAAATGGCCCAAATTACTCATTCCTTTACAATTGGGTCCAGAGAAATATAGATAACAGAAACGTCCACAAATAAATCTGGCTATGCAGTTATTCCAATGATTATAATTGCTTCTCACCAAAATATCCCTACTACTAGGAAGGAATAAGTGGAATTTCTAGACCAGTAAAAATGGTCATTCCTAACAATCTTCTAACAATAGAAACACCGGTCGAGAATCGAACCCAGCGTTGCATAGAAGGAAGAAACTACTTCTTTGCACTCAAACATTTTTGTGTCGACTTCAGACTCTCCAGAGTCTGACACTACTAGTAAACCGACCATGTAGTCTGTACCTGATGCACACACAAGTCAACGTTTGCAAAATTAGGTGAGCAAACAACGAATCTGGACACAAATGACGATCATTAATTCACGTCAAGCAGAGCCTGCCAGAGACATTTGAACTAAGATCGCATCATTAATATTGAGTGGTACACGGGGCGGCGCTCGAAAAGGATAAATTTCATGGAGAGCTGCTTTCACCCTTTATGACTCCTATCTATTTGTCACAGAGAGGCTCATTGAAAGATACCTGGTCTCTTGACACACATTCTTCGCGAGTTAATGATGCTGATGGCTTACTGGGAACACTGTTACCTATGTAATGACGCTGATTTTACGCTTGCCATACTTATTGAGTTAGTCCAGATAACAAGATTGTTTTCTATACTCGCAAAGTAAGACTTTTGAAATGACGATCTAGAAAATATTACGAAAAATCCTCCAAAAAGTGATGATTTCGATTATAAAGCAATTTCGTTTTTTTAAGTTGAAAGATATAGATATATAATAATATTTAATGTATTTATTTATCAACAACTTTTAAACGTATAGCCTGATACAATGCGAGTTCAAAGATTAATTATTGCTGGTTACTACACTAGGGAAGTCTGTTATATTCTTGAAATGATGTCGAATTAGAGTTGTCATGAGATTTTAGTGCACCTATACCTACCGTAATTCTTCAGGGCATAGTTTGAGAAAGTTGAGCTACTTACATCTTTTGAAGTAGTATAAGTAGTAGTAAGTATTCTTCATCTCATACAATACAAAATATGGGCTACCGATTTCCCCCTACTGAGTTATTAATATAATTAACAACTTTGAACTTGGTTTATAAATCGAAATTAATATATTTACAGGTTCTCTTGAAGGATCTACAAAGTCTACTTTGCGATTTGATTCCACTGGTTCAGAAAATTATAAGCTGATTTGGGTTCTAAGACAGCAAAATTGTTCATTGAATTCGTACCTACTTATTTGCTTTTATCATCACCGACATCGACGTTTTCTTTTACTTGGAAATACGGTATGTACATACATGTACACTACATCATATATTTTTCCTTAATTATTCCATACCTTGCAAGTAAGACAGTAGGTAGGTACCTACACATATCTACGAGTATTCGAATAATTACGTTTGTATTCGTTATATACAGGAATGTATGAGATAATAAGGTAAGTATAGGCATTTCTTATTTTCCCATTAGGAATTACAAGATTTATTACATAGCTATTGGAATTCCTTGCTGTGCCACAAATAATACTGTCACCAAACAATGTGAGCTCACCTTTCTTGACCTAGCGTGGTTGGGGAATTATTACTTTATAGGATTCGGATTAATATACGAGATACGTGTAGTGAGGAAACCGGCACACACGTGTCATTCTTGGATGCGCGAAATGTGAGTGATCGTGTCCCAATGAAAGCTAGACTTCCAAAAAAACAGGAACATGAAAATGGCAAATAGTTTCCAAAAAATATTTCGCAAAAACTCCCTTCGTTCGCCGTCCACACAAACAGTAGAAGCGAAAGAATGCAATTTTTTCTCGATTCCCTCACCTACCTATCCTATCCTTTACGACATAATAAATTAAATATATGATCCTTTCGCGTCTGCATGTGCTGGACCGAGCACAAAGGCGCAAAGAGCTGGCTCGGTCAACCCATTAGTGGAGACTCGACGGGGGCTCATGATCACTTTGCTCATGTTAATTTATGTGCTTTGTCGCTTTGTCCACTTCACAATGGACACATTTTTATAGCTCGGCTGCCGGACGGACACCCAGATTAACATCCACTGTTGGTTTTGGCTTTCTCCCATTTTGTGCAACACAATAGTGCTAACTGGGCACCTGGCATTAATGGCTTCCAAGTAATGGATATGTGGCAAAAAATGCGTGGTTATCAATGATTTTGTACATATAGGTATTTAATTCTTAGATAAATACCGAACGAGTCTATAGGTAAACAGATGAGACTAAACAATTACCTATAGATTTTTGTATCGTATTGTACGCATTGTAGTACCTACACCAGGAAAAAATTAAATTATCACATAGGTAGAATAGTATTTTCTTAGTAGGGGCCTACTGCTAAGTATGTGGCCTATGGCGAAAAATACCCAATACAACAATATTTCAAAAATAGCTTGGACAGGTACCTATACATATTTTGCAACCATTTCTTTGTATTAAAAAGCAAGAAGCGGAAAGATACGGCTTTGCACAATACATAATATTAATATCCATACATAATGTTCCGTAGAAAACCTTTCGATCAAACCAGTCGTTATCACTAAAAATGGGCGAACATATTTCAATAAGAAATACCTACCTAGCGGCAACTTGCTTTGAAAATAAGAAGGTATTGCCGATAATGCCTATACCAGTTGAATAGTAAAATAAGCATTCAAGTCATGTATCGACTCTTTATTACAATACACTATACGTACAATTGTTCGCTTATCAAAATTACATAGAAATTAGGGCTTTTACAGAGATGCCGCTCTATATAAATTATTATCGCAATACACGGTGGGTGGAATCCGAATAGGTATTTTTTTACAATTGGTCAAGTAGTTGTAAAAATCGCAACCTTATTGGCCCCTGTATACCTACTTGTATCTGTGCGGACAACAGCAAATCAATGGTATCACTTGCGATTTCAACTCTTATGACGCAAATAATAAGAACGTCTAAAATGTTACACATGATCTGTAATGTGCATGTTATCTATTCATTGTCGATGGTTAAATCATCGGTACCGTGTGTTACCTGCCCTTGTACCAGGTCGCCGTGTACCCTTACTGTGTACACACAGGTATACACAGAATGTCCCCAATTACTCAATATGCGCAGTCGCACCAAGTTGTATCCTTTGGTAGACGGTTGTACCTCGAAATATTGTATAGGCTTCCCTTTCCTGTCGTACTCGAAGCTGCCGAAGTCGTGTGGGGACGGGTCGCTGCGGTATTCTAAGCCTTCCAGTTGGAACAGACGTGGTGCTGACGATATCTCCCTGTATAATGATAATAATCAACGACTTTGCTCGTCGCTGCAAAAGACAAATAAAACGGTACTACTCGTATAACACTATAATATAAATGCGGACTGTACCAAATACATTGATATTGGACCACGTATTTAGACCAACTGCGTCTGAACCAACTGCGATTTGAACCAAACGCGTATTGGGCAGTTGGGCCTACTGCTACTAAATCAACGCTAAAGCGTAGAAATAGAAACGCTACGAAGCATTTGCCATTTCGCTCAGGCCTCTGGCAGCGATACGAACAGTGCTACAACTTTCGCTCGCTAGCGAGTACGTTAATAAGTATGTTAGTTAAAACATTCGGGATTGATAGATAGATAAACACTTTATTGCACAAAGAAGCATATACATAGAATACAGATAGTAAACAATTTGTACAAAGGCTCAACTATTATCGCTCACAGCGATTTGTTCCAGGCAACCGAGGATTGATGGTATTTTAGTTCCGCTACTCGTCGCTAGGGATGCAACAAAGATCCCATCGATCCTGAATGTTATATTATATAGCATACTTATTTAAGTGCTCGCTAAAGACTTTACTAAAGCAACTCATGGTAATGGTAGTTGAGTAGGTATACGTAGGTACACACGAAGACAGAGAAAAGTACACAGGGGGGCTCAATAAGTATGAATTTTTTTTAAAAACTACTGGATCGAATTTAACAATTCTTTTACCTACATAGTTTTAACTTTAATCAATCTAACAGTGAAAGAATTCTTGCAAATCGGTCAAATAAGTATTTTTAGTATTAGTATTTTTGAGATAATCTCAACCTTAAAAACTCTCCTGTGCACTTTACTCTGTGTTAGACCGTACTATGAAAGATATCGTCACGAACCTTGTAGCTGAAATGTGCGGCGGTATGTGCTCCAGACTGACGCCGGTCACGTGAACGGTGCCTAGAAGGCGAATAGTAGCCTCCCCTCGCGAACCTTTGCGGGTAATGAGAAAATGTAGTTATTAACATAAAGATAGGTACTTACAGTGAATACTTTTACTTAGTCAATCAATTTTTTTTTGTTGGTTTTTTTGTGGGAATCAAATGTAAATTATTATAAGTAAGTAAGTACTTACAATGACTTTTGTTTTGTCAAGGTTCCATTTCCCGGAATAATATTAATTTTGGCAATATGACACCATTCTAACAGATGCCGAGATTCATAGACATCATTGGGTACAAGCTCAGCGTGAGCTGGCCTTACAAATATCAATTTCCATAGAGTTTTGAAAGGTTGTAAGAATGAGCTAATGAGGGGATGGCAGGAAACTAAACTACACTTACTACAATAACTTATCGATTATTTTGTGTGGCGCGCTCTGCCTTGGACCTTACCATTACCGGAGGATAAGAGATAACAAAGTAGTAGTTCCAGAAGGGTACGTACTTTACCTTTGAACGGCCAGCACTCCCCTGGCAGCGTGCCGGGCCGCAGCATGGCCCGCGCGCTGACGCACTCGCGGCACACCCACGCGGCGAGCACGTGCAGCACGTAGCTCACGGGCGACTCGTACAGCACGTGGCCCACCGTGGCACCGGTGTCGATGATACGAGCGCCGGCGGATTCCAGCGCGAAGTTAGCAATCTGCGAGTTACCGCGCTTTTTGACATCTCAACTGGACTTTTTCTTCATCACATAATATAATCAAAAAATAGATTTAAGTATGCAATAATGCATCATGATTCTCAAATGCCATACTAAAAGGGATGTTAAATGGGAGGAAGCATGCATGACAACAATCTGCTGAACGTGTCATCAACATATTCATTTCATCGTGTTGTCAATCCTTATACGTTAAACGACACTGAATGATAGGAAATCGAAATATCCTATTACCTAATTAGATCATAACTAGAAACTGCCAGATTATGATATACGAGTACTTACATTACTGCGTTCCTTTATCGAACCTAAATGTATCGCGTTGAATCCAAGTGTTAAATTAAAACCATTGCGAATAGGTACGAATGAACTTCGCGGTCGGTGCACGTAAGCAAATGAATTCTCCCTACAACCATACTTACCATCCTTACCACTAAGTACATGCGAGGATTGTTTCGTATTCGTATCGACTAATGAGAATGCGCTATATATATAAGCATGGGCGTACCCAGGTTCTGGACCAGGGGGGTGCAAATCAGATTTTTTATAAGCTAGGTGCTTATAGAAAGAAAGAACGCGCCGCGTAATTTTTAGTTGTAAAAATATTGTATTGAAAAAAATCGTTTTCTTAATTTTTATCGATAAAAGTACTAGATAAGATACTTAGTAGGGACGTCATGTATATAAGGGTACGCCCGTGTATATAAGTAAATAAAGCGATGTCATGTCAATGTTGTGGCAACTTCAGCGCTTTTTTGGGGGTTCTGGATTCCTAATTTACCTGTCGATCGTAATCATGCGCATCCATAATGTGTTGGCCGCGCCCGCTGCGGTCTGCCTGCAGCGCGTCCTTGGCACGACTCGCCGCCGACGCCACGGAGGGCAGCGTAGACGATATGCGCTCCATCTCCGTCTCCAGGTGTTCATGCTTCAAGTTCACCTCCATGACAAATTGAATTTAAGCCAAAGTAGACCAATGGCTAGCCCCCAATTTCGCTAAGATATTAGGATTTAACAATTGAATCGAGTGACTGGCAGGGACGGGATGCAGAATGCGAGACTCGGGTTTAGTGCTGTGCCTTGGAAGAGGCCTATGTCCAGCAGCGGACTGATACGTCTAATCGAATACGATGTGATGATAGTCTAATCGTTGCGTAACCAGTTACACTTTAAGCTGGCTCAGCCTCGGTCAACTCGGGCCCGGCTGGAGTGGTCTGAGAAAATGTTTTCTGGGTGGCGAGAACTAATGCGTACAACAGAGGTCCCAGAGTTCGTAAGGTTTTATTTGCTCGGTGCAAATCCGGCATAACCCATCGCTGGCCCCGAGGCGGTAGATAAGTATGTACGCATTTCCCCTCGTTAAAAAGGCGGGCTATTATCTACTATTTTAAAGAAAATTTGGGACATAGGAGACCAACCTCGTAGAGACCGCGTGCCAGTTTTTGTACGGCATGCATGATATCCGTGAAATCCCCT
Source organism: Tachystola acroxantha (assembly GCA_963506565.1). NCBI lineage: Eukaryota > Metazoa > Arthropoda > Insecta > Lepidoptera > Oecophoridae > Tachystola > Tachystola acroxantha. Next base: position 10,015,947 of record OY735874.1, read on the forward strand.
TCCAGGTCGTGTCCCTGTGGGCGCATGTAGCCATACATCTGAAGCCCTATGAGGGCCGCCAGAGATGCGCACACGAAGCAACGGAACGTAGAGCGGAGGCGACCACCTTCGTACTCGTAATCCATTGTGTAGGTATACAGTAGGGAATGGTAGTTATTGTATTGTAAAGGGTCAAGCACAAAAGTTTTAAATTATGGCGTCTTCTACTATACCGCATACAGCTACCTTATTTTATTACACTACGGCTTTAAATTATGTGTAAAGTAGAAAAGAAACAAACACGTTGATCTTATAATAACTTGTGACCATTTGCTTGAAGCTTTGCATTTTGCAATGCGGTTGTCTCTCAATTAAGTGTGATTCTATTATGGCCGCCAAGTGAAAAATATAAGTAGCTGTCGCTGCCACTCATATGATACATGTGTAGGAGTGAGCGGGACGCCTCGCTGAGCGACGATTAAATTTAGCGAGAGACTCTCGGATCGATACAGTGCGTAGACTGATAGTGTCATACAATGTCATGTCATTAAAGAGAACTATATCCATCACATCTTCCAAGGAATATGGTAAGGTCCCTGAAGCAATAAAATCAGGGCCGCGGCAGGGACGCGAGGGCCGCACCTTCCTTACTGGGGTCGGTCGTAGAGACTGAGGTGGACACGTGGAATAACCGATATCCACTAGTCTATGAGACTATCTAAATTCTTAAACTCCGGTTAGTAGTGGTTACTCTGTTGTAGGTCCAAGTATTACTCAATACCATTTCATCATTTTGAGAACGGTAACAGCTTGGGCTACAGAACAAGAGTAGTAGGTATCCATAAAGTTCCAGAAGACGGTCGCCAGTGCACTTGGCAAGTTTTACACCTCAAATACAATACAATTCCCCACGCTGACCTGAGGCAATTTTTTTATTTATAGTTTTCTAAATACATTTTTACTGTCTGTATGATATTTTGTCGTTTATAAATAATTAAATTTTTTTAAAGATACAATTACAGAAATGAAACTCCAAGTTACAACGTAAGCAATCATATATTATTGACCACCGCCTATGCCTTCGTTTGCTGCGTGGCGTACTCGCCGTGCGCCACCGCCACCGAGCTCATCGCGTCCCTGGCCTGGTGCACGTTGGTGCGCCACGCAGCCAGCACGCCACGCAGCTGTTGCCACTGCGCGCGCCCGAACGTGCGGTGCATCGTGTTGGACACGCGGACTAGGCGCTGCGCTTGGTCCATGCGGGCGCGGACCAGACGCGTCTTCAGGACTGAGGGGAGAAGATAGTAAAGCAACGGATTAAAACCGGTCAACTAAACTTTTGTACATGTAGCTATTGGTTTATTTAGTTATTTTTATTTTATATTTTTAGGTTAATATTTTAGCTAATTCTGTAGCGGACACTAAGTCGAATCCTAAACGCAACTGTCATTGTCGCTTATAATTATGCTACATCGCGTAAGAGTGAGCGGGTCGACTCGTTAGCGGCGACTAATATTAGCGTACGCAATATAGAATAATGGTTAATTTTATTATTTTTGGTTATTTAAATAAATTATATCCTAAAATACATACATAAACAAACATACGTCGTAGCGTAGAAGGCATAGAAAATGCAATTTTATCTGCTATGATTCTGGCAACTCTCACTTCCTTCATCCACATTGGTCAATGTTTTCACGCATACTCGTCCAATTGTAGACCACATTTTGCCTTTTTAGATACTAGTATAATATAAAATTATATTACAATAATTGTACAGTTGTCTGTTTTATTGCAATTAATTGTTCACAATTTCAGTGTCATTTGCTGCGTTTGTCGAGTCGATAAACAGACATTGCAGCCAGTCTTGCTAAAATAGTCGGCTAACTACTAAGTTGGATTTATTCAATACATTGAATTGTTTCAAAGCTTACCAAGATGTTCTGCTTTTTAGGGATCTGATCATGACTTCTTTTGTTTTGGTCGGCAATAATTTAATTTACCCTTTTAAAGATTACTTTAGTAATTATAGTAATCACAAATGTACCTTCAATGATGAATGCTTCAACATCCTTCTCTTCAATCTGGAGCTCTGAGACAATCTCGTCGAAGGATATTTCGGGATTGGACTCTGCCATCTGCATGAAAGACAGTATCCTCATTTTCTTAATGTTTTGCTCGTGATTTAGACCTGGAAATGTAACACTGGTTATTGAAGAATATCAAAACATATCTTCTTGAATGACCCAACTGGTCATAGTTTTTTAATACACTGTTTGGTTAAAAATCTGGTATGCTATAAATTTTCAAAATCAAGATAACTACATATGTAGTACATTTTTGGTTTACCTACTTAATTTATTATGTGAACGCAGTGAAGGATTAGTGTGAAGATCGGAGGATATGTGGCATTTCACCTTCTCTGTCTATCTCACAAGAAATATATTATTCCATTTTAAATCAGTTTTTATCTCATTTCATTACTCAGTAGATTACACATGCATACCTCACTTTTTTTCGAGTTTCCTCACAATATTTTCCTTCACCATTTTTAGAGCATTCGGTAAATATGCTATTACTTATATTATTTTTATACCTCATCTTTTTATAAGCATCTCACACAATTATCTTTAAAAAACAAAATCTAATACATACCTTGAGACTGAACAAATTCCTTGTGATTATTATAGAAAGTCTGGTAGCTGGACAGCTTCTCAGAGACAAAGATGGTGAGCAGGTCATGTATGAGCTCTCCTTCGAGGAACCTGACTGGCTTGAGAGCCAGCAGTGGGTCCAGCAGGAACGTGGTGGGGTCGGCCAGCGCAGTCACTATGCACTTCATGGCGTCGTCTCGCGCGTAGGATGCGTTGTCGTCTGTGTACGTGCCCAACAGCTCGATCATCACTTTTGATGCCAGCTCACTGAAATTTAATATAAACGAAATTACAGATAATGTGATCTGAAGAAGTTGCAAAAGCCTTGAATGATTTATTATATTAGGCCGTGGTGTCCCACAGTTCGGTAAAAGCCTTCCCCAACTCTTCCATTCATCTCCATTCTGTGGAGACTCAGACCACCCTCTCTTAAAAGCGTACAAACGTATTAATAGGTTCTTTGCCAAAAAAAAAATTGTACAACCTACAAGCACTGATTCATTTATTGTCAGCAAAGCTGTAAAACTGTTGAAATACTTGTATACATGCATATACAAATATTTCAACCATGACACATTGCCAATGCTGCAGGCACATCCAGTGCAACACTTTGGACTGCTATATTGTCGGCACCATAAGGGCTTATACTTCCAGTACAGTTGATGTGCGGTGGATTGAATCTAAATGGGACCCAGCAAAGACAGTTCCAGCCACTTATTTATACAATGCATAAGCACTGCATAAGAATTGAGCATTACACACCTATTTTGATCTTTCAGCACTTGATGCAGCAACCTATAAAGCTTCTGCATCTGTTCGTTGGAGGGCGGGCAGCTGGCGAACTCTTTGCGGAGCTGCTCGACGCCCGTGAACACGTCCCGTACGGGGCCCACACGCGCGGACAACTCTATTACGTGGTAGTACACATGGTAGCGCAATGGAGAGTTCGCCTCCAAGTTGTTGTATAAACGCCATAACCTGTGAAATCATAATTTTGGTATTCACAAATAAAACTCATTCTTAAGAATATTACAAGAAACCTCAGACTTGAGGTTTCTTGTAATATTGTATCTGTATAAGCTATTGTGGACAATAAAGTTAGGTCCCAGCAATTTATGGTCAAAATATCAACAGTAGTATGTATAAATAAATTATTGTTACAAGCTTTTGTACTTCTTCTAGCTCTTATATTACTTCTATGTCATGTTGGTGCCTAAACTTATTGATAAAATGTATAGGTGCAAAAATATACACTATGCATTAATACCTCGCAACAAACAGATATTATTCTAGTAGAAAATAATGTCAGATAATTGTAGTGCCCAAAACAAACTTACGACTGTAATGCCACCATGCCAAGTTTAGGTCCTGGAGCCTTTGTGAGCCTCTGGCTGAAAGCTAAGATAAGGTTTTCTCCTCTTTCCAAAGGAATCTGCAATTACAATAACCATACTTTAATAGAGTACATACAACTCCATCCCTAGTGGGGTTATGCATGAAAATACACTAGACATCTGTACTGGATCTTGCCACAGCTCTTTCTGATTCAATGACCTCATGTGAATTGTGACCCATTAAAACTTTAGACAATGTGAGTGTACCTCAATTTGTAATACTTACTGACACCATAATTGAGACAATACTGTTTAGGATAGCTTCAATTTCTGCTTCGTTGGGTTCTTTGAAGCATACATCACAGACCCCAACAATTTTGTGTAAATCATCCTCAATTCCTTTAGCAGACTTCTCCTCTGATATCTCAGCTCCCAAGCTTTTGAAATACTTTCGGAGCTCTTGAGCCTATAACATAATTGTAATGTAAATAGAAAACCAAAAGAGAACATAAAATGAGAAGCAATATTGTAGTTTAGGTTATTTTCAAATAAACCCACCTGATCTTCTAGGGATATATCCATAAATACAGCCGGGCCCTGCATTTTTGCTGGCGTTTATTAGAAAACGATTCACAGTATCAGAAATATTGAAAATTGAGGTAAATAATGTAAAACATACATGCACGAAGCACCGATTTTTGAACCACAGATGAAAAATGTAAACGTCAATCAGTCATTCCATTCATTCAATAGGTTACTTATTTTCCTTCGTTCTTTGTTTTTTACAAATGGCAACTTCGATCAGCCGACCGATCGATCGACACGATATCGTGCCATAGACAAGGAAATCGGGCGGTAATTCACCTCTTTATTTTAATTACTATATTGTCTTTGATTAGTCGCCATTTTCTTTACTTTGCTTGTTGTGATGTTTGTTTTGGCTGGTACTATTTTCACTTTAGTACTTATAACTACCTACGTTCACGTTCATTCGCTTACGCAATGAAGAAATGTCATGTATCCGCCAATGGGATCACGGAGTCTCTTTTGATTGGTTAAAAAGTGACAGTTGTCTATAGAAACGTACATATACATCTACGAACAGCTGCGAAAGGTGGCCAGAGCCACGCAGATTTGTTTACATTCAATGTAAACAAACCAATGTTGTTTACATTGGTTTGATTGAAATCAATTTTCCAAACACCATTATTTATGCAAATTGCTATGATATGATGTTCTAATCTAAAGTAATATATCTACGATCACCTAATCTCTTATCTAAACATAAATTATATACCTACTTACCAATATTATGAAGAATGTTTTATGAAATATGGATTCCATCTGCTTAGCTACTTTGAGTTAAAGGTAGTACCTACTACTGGCGCACAGGGGTCTTACCTTACATTATTAAGGCAGCTCAGGCAGCCTTTTAACTTTAGTAATAGGTATGAAACAGCAAACATGCCAGCATGCCAGCTGGTTGTGATCGGCCACTGTGACCTGTACTTTCAGAGGAGTTGCAGGAACCATGGCCACCCTGGGGTAAAATGTAACACAGCAGAGCCAAGAGGGTCATACTTATGCAAGAATCATGACCTATGAGAAGGCATTGATATCTTGCAGTCATTTGAAACAAGTAGGTGCTGGCAATGTATGAATTATATGTATTTATTCTGTAGACAGATCTTGGGTCTGTTTGGCGGGCGAGATAGGGCAGTAAATAAGTTATAGATATATAAAAATAAAAAATATATATATTATTACACAAGGAAGCATACAATAAACGGGTTATTACCCGTGGTCCACCTCGGCTGTTCACCTCGGTGTACCACGGGAAGTTTTTTCCCCCATGGTACACCCAGGTGAACCATGGTAAATTATTTCTTCCCGTGGTTCACCTGGGTGTACGTTTTAAAGTATCTCTCAAATTTTCGGGTTGCAGTTTATAAATGGTTAGGTTTTATTTATATGTCATTATATAAACTGTAACTATAAAAATAGAGAGATACTTTGGTTGCCCTTTAGCACCACCCGGGGAGCGCGTGCAGGGACATTATACTACTGCTACATGGTTGTGACCTGCGGACGCGGGCAATAATATGCTCCCCATCTAACTACAAACTATTTACTATATTAATCTATATTTACTCTTATATTTAACTCCCAATGCGATTCGAGCTTCTTCATCACCACGTCCGGCGCACTGGCTTGAAACATAGAACATCGAAAAGTCGTAGAACAAAAGTTGTTCACTTACCGATACTGAACGCCCTCCCTTCGGCTTCATATACCCTTTACGTTACAACCTGTATTACTTACGATTTATTTTTCGAAAATGGGAATTCTTGGTTAAGTATGCCAATCGAAAGGAGGGCTCAGTGGTTGGGTCACTGGACTTGCGATACGGAGGTCCCAGGAAAACATCGTGATGAAACCTGCATGCCGTAGAAGAAGAAAAATCTAAGGCATATGAAATCCGCCAATCCTTCAGAAGACTCATTCGCTCTCCTTTCCTTTATACTCCTTCCTCATCTTTATAGATAGAACTCACTAGATTCGCTATGCAGCTCATCATGGGACGGAGTCTGCAATCTTCAGAAGACTCATTCGCTACCTAGCCAGCGAGTCACATCCACGCAACAAGTGTTTCAAAGACTCATGTTTATTATTACCACAGCCCCTGCAGACCAAGAGACTCCGTACCCTGTCCTGTCTGCATACCATAATTACACTCTGTACTGGTTATTACTATCTCTAAATGTTTACCATTGCTTTTTGCACATGTAGAAATAAGGACTTATTTCTCTGAAGAAACTGACAATGAATGAAACGAAACTGACTGACAAATCACAAAATTGAACAAGTTTGAAAACGAAAATCGTTTATTTATTTGCGGTGTTATTCTGTGTTACCAACTCCTAAAAATATTTACCCCTCCCTATACTCCAAAGTCCTAGCTAAAGCCCAGTACACAAAAGCGGATGATGGCCCATTATTTTAAGGTTCCGCCGTATGTAATAAACCCTTTAAAGAAGAAAAAGAACCGAACCGTTAGCAGAGACAACATAGTCTGAGAGTGAATTATTATTTTAAAAGAAAACCTCATTCCATGGGAATTCCTCACAGATTGGCAACCCAAGCCGTTAAATGTTTTCCGAGAGAACAAAACTAATTTAGATCATACAGCCATTGATGTAGAAAGAGGTTTGTGACTTGCAATAAAAGATAACCCATAACTTAGCCCATGAAAATTCCATACATTTTGTCCAGTTTAAGGTAACTTACTTTAGGGGAAATTAAAAATGCCATTTTTATCTGACCAGGCTGTATGCTTTGATTGGCCTTGCCTTTCCCTGTAAAAAAAGGTATGCTTGTGTGAGTGCGTGTCCGTGTCTAGACGGTTTGTTGTAAAATGGTTGTGAAGTTTAAATAGCTCCTTCGGTTTGTTTTGAACTTTTGATTGATACCAAAACATGTCTAGTTTCCATAAAATTAGGGACAACCTGATTAGCATACATGGAACTAAATTAAAAAATAATTTATCATTTGTATCTTCGGGGATACCTTCGCTAGATCATGTAATTGGTAAGGAAATTCATAATTATTTCCCTAACCTATAAATCTCTGTACCTGGAATGGAAACTGTTTGTAATAAAAGAAACAAACAACTTATTATACATTATAACTTGTTTTCAGGCGGTGGTCTACCAGCTGGAGCTATTTTTGTAGTTGGTTAGTATGTGTATGATAATATGTAAAATTAATTATAACCTAGATATTTTTGTGCTCAATGATCTAGCATTGTTTTCAGAGGAGGATGTCTTGGGCAATTACAGCCGTGTTCTCACGAAGTATTTCCTTGCCGAAGGCGTTGTCTGTAAACACGGTCTCTTTATAACATCAGCTGATGAAAATCCACAGGATATTGTAAGTACCTATCTAAAGCTTAGTTTTCAATTCCAGTCAGACTCGAATAGGTATCTGTAGAAAGTACGTAATAACAGATATGAAATATATTTATCTAGAATTTCGTTTCAAATTAGCTAAAATAAGAATGCTTGAATATGAACTAACTCTTACTCGTATCTTATTATTATTACACCTGCCTCTGCTTTCTCCGCATGCCCAAAGGTCAGCTGGTAGATAATGCCGCAAGGCATTAAGCTCGCCTTTTGTACACAATGTGTAGAAGTTTAAATAAATAAATAAATAAACTAACCCCAGATTTACTACAATGAAATACCTGAATTCATACATCTGAATATGATTCCCTGAGTACTTATCAAAATATTCTAATATGGATTTGTTCCATGTATCTTCAATGTTATGGAATCCTATTTTTAAAACTATGATATTAATAGAAATAGGTACTGACTTTTGTAAACCTTATTTACCTAAGTATTATTGGACTATTTCTAAATTAATAAAACTGTTTGAATTCTCTTTCCAGACAAAAGAATTACCGCTGCCCTGCACAGCTCCCGATGATGAAGCTAGTTCTGTATCCAGTGGAGTAGACAAGATGAAAATAGCATGGAGATATGAAGGGCTCGGTCAGGTGGAGTCTTCGTTTGGCAGTAACACCAACTTTGGCCACCACTTTGACCTTAGCAAGCATATTGACGAGGAAATTATTAAAAGTTGCAATATAACTTACTGTAGTCCAAACAGTGATCTAGATAATATAAAAGGTAAATAAAAAAATAATTTATTTATTTCCCAGATTAATGATTGCAAAGTGGTTTCCACAACATATAGTAACAGATTATGATGAGCACAAAAGATCCCAATGGGCCGAAGTGCCGCCAAATTGGCACCCAATCAGGAACAGATTATGATACATAGCACAATATAATTAACCTTTTGAACAACACGTCATGTTAGAAAGTGATGCACCCTCAACACCACCATACATGACATTTTAGAATAATTTGACGTGATATCCTGTTGTCGGCTATGGCCGTCTTTGGCATTCAAAAGTTTAATTAAGCCCTGACTAACGAACTATTGCTGCCTATGCTCAGAAAAATTTGATTACTCAACTAATTTTTTAAATGCTCGTGATGTGAGATAGTGTTTCTTCAATCAACAGTACTTGACCATGCATGAGCAGTTGGGTTGTAACTAGACCTATTTAATTAAAATTAGGCCCTAATAAATTTCTATTCAGTTTTCTTATTCAGTGCACATGAAAAAGCTTATTCACTTTAAAATAAAGCACACAGGAGTCCGTCTTACACAATTTAGGAAACATAAAAGTTGTCTTATAGTTTCTATTGTAGGTTTCCAAAACAGTATGTACTACAAGTTACTAACAAGCGTAAAGGAAGCTGTATCGAAGGAAGAATATCAAGGCAATAGTAAGAACAATAAAAACATTCTGAGGATATGCATCCAGTCACTTGGCTCACCTCTCTGGATGGCAATGGACTGTGAAAATGATACTGTGTCCAGTAGTTATGGTCAAGATCTAGTAAAATTCATGTACAGTTTGAGAGTGATACTCAGAGACACAAATGGAGTGGCTTTTGTTACTATTCCAACACATTTGTTTGAAGTAAGTATGTTGTTATAAACTTGCGTCTACACAGTGGACAAGATTTAGACTTTATACATAGTCTAAATTGAACATAATGTTGAAAGATAATTTAATTAAATCATGTAAAAAATTGCATTTTGTTTTGAGAGTATGTTATACCCACTCATTATACAAGCACATAGTATTTTTATTTCCTCAAGTACCTACCTTAGGGTTTAGGTTGTCCACTATGTCAAAATAACATTACTCAAAACGTGTTCTATTTCAGGATGAGCACCTCATAAAAAGACTTCTACATTCAATAGACAATGCAGTGAGAATAGAATCGTTTGCTGGCTCTAGTCGAGAGACCAACCCAGTTTACAAGGACTACCATGGGTTGTTCCATGTTACCAAACTGTCTGCTATCTACTCTATGGTACCTTTTGTGCCTCCGAGTCTAGACCTCGCGTTTAAGTTGAGGAGAAAGAAGTTTGTTATAGAGAAACTTCATCTACCACCAGGTAAAAAATTACAATACACTCGTAACTCAGAGAAAAGCATACACATTTAAGTTTTTTTTGGTATTATTGAAATCTTTTACAATAACATAATATGCATTCTAAACTACCTACTTTAGCGAAGAAAAAATTTACAATCGGTCAATTTGTTTTTGAAAGAATCTCAACTAGCCACAAATTCATTAGAAATGTCCCAATGTATGTACAAAATTAACATTACAGCTGATTATTTTGTATCATTTATTTTTCCCAACAAAAACCGAATCGCCGTGCAAATATAATATAAATACAGCCTTCAGTGTTTTACCTACAATTTATATCGTCAAATAAACTAAAACGCGTCATTTGACTTTCAGAACTGCAAGAGACAAGTGAACGAGAACAAGATGATATTACGGCTATTCCAACCACAATGAGTTGCGGAGGATTTAAGAAAAAAGATATTGATTTTTAACGTTTCTATTTTTACATATTTTTATTACATGAATTACTACTACTATTTTTTACTCTAATTTACGTTGCAAATACGATCAAAAAGCGATCATACAAATTAAGCAATATGAATTCTGGATTTACTGCTATAGTAGCATTTTCATCTGGGCTTCAACGAATGGGCGGCCCCAACCATTCGAGAAATAGGCTTGGCTATTAATTAACATTCTCTATTGTACATAGTATATTATGTTGTTCAAAAAATAGTATTTCAAGGAAGCGAATATAATATCAGTAAAGCTTATCTCTAATGAAGAGATTTCTTCCAGTCTGTGATCGAGATGAATATCTAAATCCGTATCTATATATTTGACAAGACCTACTAAGTACCTATAGTCTGACCGCAAGGGCTATACCGCGCCTTGGGAGAGAGCGGACGACGAAATGACAGAGTGAAGAGCCGTACCACGCCGCGCAGCTACAGGCACGGTATAGCGCTTGCGGTCAGACTATAGTACTCCAATTTATTCGTTATACGATGTCGCTTTCGTAATGTGCACTCGATAACCTGAATGGAGCCGCGCTTCCACATTCACACGCGGGAACTCATGCATTAATTTTAAACAAAAATGCCTAATTATTAGTCACCCCACCTGCCCAGCAGAGCGTATCTCCTCGAACCGGCGAATCTATTCACTGTACCATTGTTTACTGTGGACTCGTACCGACGCGTATTGTGAACACGAGTGACCGATGTATAATTTCTTCCGTGAAAACATTAATATTGCGTAATGTGCAATCATTGACGTAAAATATTTCGATTGAGTAATAAAAATGAAGTGCAAAAAAGGATCCAGTGCCAAGGTTCTATTTGGATTTTTCAACACGATATTTTTCGTAAGTATTTTTTAAGAATCTACCGTTATCCCTGTAAGTTTATGAGTCCATTCAACTGCATATTTGCACATTAGTTACCGAATGTTACCGGCTAATGAAAAAAGCCTATCTCTGCTCGAAAATATTCAAGGTTCAGGCGAATATGTTTGTATTTTGGTCGTTCTTTTGCACAATGGATTTTTCTCTCTACATTATTCTGAATAGTTATGTGTGTAGGTATGTGTTCTAAATGAGTGGAGTATCTCCTATCTCCATGTAACGAATGGGGGCTTCGAGTAGCAGCTCAAAGAGAATTATTACATAGACATAGGCAATTATTTTATTACAAAAACAAATAACCCGACCGTTTTTGTCATAACATGTATCCTATGTCAGACCCGTGATCCAATCCAAAATCCAGCAAGTAGTTTAAGCCACAGGAGAACCAGAACAAACATGTATGTCACATAGGTACATACGACTGAAAAACATTACCCACGTCCTGCGGCAGTCGTATAAAAAGCTAAAATTCAACATAACCCGATTTTCTATCACCACTTTAACATAGATCCCGGCATTTACAAAATCCCAATTTTAAGCAAGTGCGTACCTATACTGGTAAGTAGCGATTATGGAAAGTAGGTAAAGAAGCTACTCTTCTTTGGCATCTTCAGTTAAAGAAAAGTCTTGTCAGTAATTATACATGTCTTTAGAAGAATCGCTACCAACATTTTGCAACAGTTCCATCCCTTTGCTCGCCAGGCATGTGGCTTCATAGAAGTAGTGTGCGGTTTCCTGTTGCTATGCGACTCGCGGCGAGTGCTGCTCTCTCGCCTGCTGGCCGCGCCCGAAGGCGGCCTCACTCAGGCCCCCTTCTACTACCTGGCGCTGGCGCTGCTGGCGGCCGGCCTGGCAATGTGCGCGACCGCCGCGCTCGGCTGCTGGGCTACTTATATGCCTGGATACGTTATATTGACATTCGTAAGTTGAGTTTTCTTCGTATCTTTAAGAACCTATCATCATTCTTTCGTACAACTGATCCGATGAACCCCATAGGTATCTCCGGGTTCGAAGCACCTACACTTGATGTACAATTCTGCAGTTTGATGTGCTTTCTTTCAATGTATAAATATTGGCTTCTTCGTCACTGGGATCAGTACCTAGGTATCTAAAATCCAAGCTAGGACGTCTTTATTTCTAATACTTTCTCTAGAATTATTAGAATTAATGAATAGAGATAAAAGTTATTTAAAGTTACGCCACCGTTTACGCCCCCTGTCCCTTTCTATCTTAACCTTTTTTAACGAAGTGTGAAAGGGATAGCAACACGATTTAAGGGAAGCGAGGTTTAACTAGGTTTATGAATAACAGCATGAGCACTTATATTTATTATACACTAGCGAATGGGCTGTACCCGCGCAGTTATTGCAACACTTTTGGGCATCTTTACCGCACGCAATCAAGAGTTGTTGTTGCTGTAGTAAGTTCGCATGCTAGCGACAGCGTAAATACCGTTGCTATGAGGATTGTCGTTGGTGCATTATTTGTTGCTGCTCTAGCGCTCAGTTGCAGAATTAGAATCCCGCCATTCACAAGTAGCGAGCGAATTTACAGTAACAGAGCAACTTTTAGTAGTGGCATAGTATAATAATGTGGTAGTGGTGTTCGCTCATTTTTTACCTCTCCGTTGTAAAAGTACTCATAGTTATAACGTAGCTTGAGCACGGGTGCGTTCGCCGATATGTAGAAACCCTACTATGCTGGTTCTCCCTTATTTCCAGTACTTCCTGATAGTGTTGTCTCTATTGCTGTGTGAGTGCGCGGGCGGCGTGGTTGCGGCGGTGTGGCCGCGCTGTGTGGGCGTGCAGAGCGCGCGCGGCGGGCCCGTCGGCGCGCTGCAGGCGTACTACGCGCTGCCGGACTACGAACAGTTCACGGCGGCTATGGACTTGGCGCAGACTGAGGTATGCGCGTGAGGCCTCGCATCCACTAGGCAACATTTAGGATACGAGGCTTTAGACTGGCGTGAGTTGTGTAGATGTTATTTTAAAAAAATACATTCGAATTTTAACGCTTTCACAGAAACCATACGCACGCAATCCCGTTTGCATGGTTTTCTTTGCCTTAGTTATATACTTTCAGGTTTTTTTCGAACATAAATATTTTTGTGTTAAATAATGTTTGTAGGTAATTTATTGACTATACTAAGTCAATAAATACATATAAGTACTTGCATGGTAGGTAATAATTTCCGGAAACGGGGTTTTCATAGACCATTAATATTGAGGTATGAGTATGACTAATAAGTAAGTACATTCCTGTACTTCACCTAAAGTTCTGTGAGACCCTAATAAATGATGTGTTTTGTTTGTTTGTAAACAAATTAATGTGTAATTGTGAACTTTGAATAAATATTAAAAGTTATACACGAAAGAATTTTGTGTCCTGCGTTGAATGGTAATTTATATGAATACGTTTATGAGGTTGTTTAACGACCGTATGTTATAAATACCAATTGTCTGTCCCAGCTGGAATGCTGCGGCATGTCCGACGCGCGCAACTACGACATGTCCGTGTGGCAGCTGCGTCGGCTGGGTCCGCGCGGCGCGTCCGTGCCGCTCAGCTGCTGCGTGCCGCGCGACGCGGACGCCTCGTACCTCAACCCAGCGCCGCTCAACCACTCGCGGTGCCAGGACATACAGCCAAACCCCACGTACAGATATGTGCCGGTATGACCAAATGTTTGACGCTTTTTTAGCGCTTGACACCGTATCCTTGTAAAGTGGTGTATTTGTCCATCATAATAATAATAACAAGCGTGTTATTTTGAACTACTGGGCTAAGTAAGATTTCTGAGAGGGGTCTGGTCTTGCTATAATACATGTATATCTCGTAGGCTATTAATATAAATGTATTATAATAATACTCATAATACTCATTTATTACACCTTAGGTACTCTATGGAACACTTGGTTACGTCAATGTTATCGGTAATTTAATTTATTACATTAGTAACAGATTCAAGAAACAAAGGCTAGCTGGCTTTTTCCCCCAAAAAAGTAGTCTGCGGGTTATTCTCTATTTACGTAAGACACTGTATAAAGTTGACGCCCAACATGGGACCTATTGACATGGTATGGGAAATAATTCGCCTTGATCACGGATCTGCCAATTTATAAACAATTTTATCCCAAAAAGGACTCAGCAGATTCTTTGTTTTGTACATATTGCATGTTACACAACTCTATTCTTCTCCAAATATTAACTAAAATAATTTAATTTTCAATAAATACTTTTTTCAATTACGTTAATTTTGAAAAATAAATTCCTTATTCCAGGGCTGCCTGGACAGGCTAGAAGACTGGTACCAACAGCAGTACCTGGTGTTCATGCTGGCTCTATTCATCGTCGCTCTGTTCAAGCTGGGTCTTCTCCTCAGCACAGTGTTCTCCTGCATTCGACTCCGCAAACACCGGCAAGACATACACTCGTTCATAATGAAGTCCATAGATAACAAAACCAATGAGAATATATACGAGAGCAAAATGGGAATGATTCACGACGAACCTATAATGGCCAAGTACACCCAACCGAATAACTTCTACAGTCCCCGCATACGGAACCCCAGGATTTTCCACAACAAACCCAATGAGATGGTATGAGAATTAGCGGCGGAGATAAATGCTTTAGAGATGAAATTGGAGAAGTTCTCAGACTATTTGTATAAGCACCAGGCTGATTCTATTATGTGGTAATGTCTCCGTCGTTGAATGATGCAAAGATGATGGTGTTTGTTTAATTAAAAGAAACCGTTTTACAGTCAATCTTGTGCCATATAAAAACTACAGCATACACGGAATAAAAGCTTCTTAGATCGAGACTTAGTTTCCTTGTGTGTCTAGGAAATAGGGATTGTCTTAAATCTGAGAACAATATATTAATATAATAATTTATGTTTGTCAGGTAGCTACGATTTTTTAATCTTCAATTGTACTTATACAGTACACTTAAAAATATTCTTCCTCAACCATGTAAACCCAGCACGATAGTGCGCAGGCCAAGTTCTCAAAACACCGGCCGCACGTATACCGGGCAATATTTACACGATATAGTTTTCTTTAGAAGTATAGGAAACAGAATCAGCCTAGATCTAATAAATTTTTTTCTGTGTTTTGTTCGATATTGTGTCCGTTGGATTGCACTCACTTTGTTCTCTAAAGTGTTTCCTCCGTTGGTTTCGCATTTTTTTATATAAATAATTTATTGCATTTCGTATTTAGACTATAAGGTATAAAATAAAACGTCGTGTGTCTCAATATGCAATATTATTTTCAAAAGAACATTCAAAAATTGGTCCTAAAGTTAAAACATCGTTAACAATGGCTCTGGAATGTTGTTATCATTCACAATTGGTTTTGGTAGCGCTTGTTGATTACAAAGAGAGCTGCAATGTGTAAACATGATCGAGCGTTTGATCGTGTTTTTATAACATTTTCGTTTTCAATACCGGCTATAATTTGTCACATTTATTCCAAAAAATTACACAGTAACAAATTAGACAAAAATAATCAACTACGTACGGGATATCGACTAATAAAAGTAATAATAAAACCAACATTCAATAATTCCAGAATCCCGCAAACCCCATCCTAAATGATACATGAGATCCTAACAATAACAATAATCTATCTATTCATAATAATTGATACTATAATATTACCTATTGACCATTGAGACCGACATCACAGTATAACCTACTTTTATCTTAGGTATACAGGAATGACCTTACATTACTCCTAAATAGATAAAAATTTACATTTGCACTAATATAAAAATGGATTGGGCCATACACAGGCGGATAGACCAACCTTACCAGTAACCTCTAGAAGAAATAATTTCCCTAAATATTTTGTGTTTACGACTGAAGAAGTAATCGTTAGAGATAGATTTTAACTACGAAATTATGGGTAAGATTATCAAGTAAGGTGTCAATGGAGGCCCATAGGGAAGGAATAAATTAATTCACATGGTAAAGAAGTAGTTGCAAGATATAAATAAGTCTATTGTCTGCTTGAACATATTCATAATTACCTTAAAATAAAATTATAGCAGTACAAAATTGATATCATGTATAATGAATTTATGCTATAGTTCTATTTTATGATGCTATAATTGTAATTTGTCCCATTTGGCGTTTTATAATAATTGTTGTTTTTGGATATTAAAATATTATAAACTAGTAGAATAATGTATGAATCTAATAATATCGTTACATCCACGATAAAGTTGTGAACCATCCATTTTACACGAGTACTAATTCAGACAGTTATAACTTCACTGTTCAAAAGGTAATTCTCGCGAAAATAGCAGACATCAAACAAATTGGACAAATTAGAATGGCTGGAAAATATCCCTTTTTTACAAGGGCTTTATAGATTGCACACTGAATCAAGTTACGATATGATTACGGCAATAAATATATTTTAAAGATACTCCTATACTCTCTGATACTAAAAACTCATAATTTAAAGAACTCGCGCTGTGAAACTTCTGTACTAGTTCATTGATATAATATTATTTAAACAAACATCTTATAATTACAGTAAAATATTTACAAAAGGAGCAAGTATTAACAATATTATTTAAAAATTATAAATACTACGAAATTGGATATTTTGACAATAAATAAATCTATAAAACAATGTATCCGAAAGTACATATTTATATGACGTTGGAAGATTTCCATAACCTACATATAAAATGTTCTTGTAGACATTAAATTCTGGTGTTTAAATTCCTGTTTGATAACTTTGGTCGTTATGTTTGTTTTAATATTGGTCATAAGTTGTGTTTGTATGAAAGTCAACGCATTACGAAATAACGCATCCAAAATCGGACGCTTCTAATCGACTGTAAAACATGTCAATTAGGTATAATAGTTTGTTGCCGACGCACGTTTCGTGCTCTTGGTAAAAGTCTAGAGTATGTCGTTCAAAAAGGAGTTATCCAAGGAGTTGAGTAGCTCCTGGGCGGTGAGGTTGCTTGCGTCCGTGGAAGGCATGTTGTCGAGGAAGTCGAGGTTGAAGTCTGCCGTTTGTCCTGTGAAGGAAGACGTGTTGTGGAGTGAAGGGAACGAGTGCGACTCGTTGCCGTTCTGACTCTGCATGGCTCCGTTCTGTGCCATCATGGAGTTCTGCATGGGGTTGTTTTGAGCATGCATGGGCCCGTTCTGCATGGGGCTGCCTTGGTGGCCCATGCCTGCCATGCTGCCTTGCATCGACATGCTTTGCGATTGGCTCATGTGGATATTCGTCATCTGTAACAATAATGATTGCCATGACTTGTGGTACAGAGTATTAAAATGCATTCAGTTTATACACTGATGCCATTTCATAGACAATTATTAATCCAAGCTTATTATGAGCTCGCACTAAATTTTCTTTGGCAGACATTCGTAGGAAATTTTGAATGTCTACAATTTAAAATAAATATCGGCATTAGCGTTGTAAATATGGTAAAATTAATTACTTTATTTACAAATCAAAACGAAGAAATACTTGACCACTGGCATGACACAAAAATACGGCCTTGCCATTCTGTAGTGGTAGCTTATAGCTATCTATCCATATATGCATATACCATTTTAATTACAAGTAAAGCTTGTTATGGAATTATGTATATTACCTGTCCTTGTACGCTCATCATCTGGTTCTGTTGCATTATAAGGTGTGACATTGGCGACTGTTGGCTCGTCCTGGAATAAAATACATACACGTGAGGAATCGTATACAAACGCATAATACATAACATATGTCACGTGACTTCTCAGTTATACTGGCGTAATTGTCTTGATTACACCTGCCACTGGTTGTTACATACATTGTAAGCGGAATCTAGCTATGTAGTGCGAGTTGTGTGTATGTAGATACTATTTATAGCGTTTAGATTGACAAGCTGTTACGAGACTACTGCTAGACTAGGTATAAATAAGAAGAGGCGGTTATGAACGTATGAATACTAGATTCATACGTGCAGGGTCCGTTTGATTTAATAAAGGGTTCTATTTTACCAAAAAAAAACCTATAGTAGTTTAAAATACACGCTTATTATGGAGTTATTCACCAGGGACGGTGACTTAAGGTCCAACAACTATAGGAAACGTGAAATAGTATCCCCGATTCCATACCTTTGTTGCTGATGTTGCATCAACTGCTGTTGTTGCAACCGTGCCTGTTGCAACTGCATCTGTTGCTGTTGCTGCTGCTGCGTCATGCCGCCGCCCATGCCACCCATTGCGAATCCTACAAATAAGTACAAATTTTGTCTTAATAAAATATATTAATTTGATAGTTTCAGCTACGTTAACGTAATGAAGTTTGTTTCAGTTCTTAAAGCGTGCCATATTATAAGAACACAAAATACAAAATTTTCCTATTAGTTTATTGTCACACTTAAGAAAAAACAATTATCATAGCTCAATTAGTTTAGTACGAAACTTATTTCCTATGAACATTAAACTACCTTGATGATGATGCGGAAACTGCTGCCTAGCCGCCTGTTGCTGCATGAGTGCGTGCCGCCATTCGGGCGAGTACTGCCGCGCGTGCGGCGGGAACGGCCGGGGCGCTGCGGCGGGCCGCCGTGACCCGGGGACTCCGACACCGACACCCCCGATACCCCCAACACCACCCGGGACACCGGCGGTGGCGAACCGCGCCTTGTACTCGGGCGGTGGTGGCCGCATCTGTTGCTGTGCGCGCAACATCTGTTGCTGCTGTTGCTGTAACATCTTCGCTTGTTGCTCGCGCGATATGCCCGCTGCTACCACACCTACGGAAATAAATAAATATTATGTATGACTAAATGCTTTATTGTAAAACTTAATTCAATTTACGAAATATAGTATAGATTGATATAGACGAATAGGATAAACCTCAGCGATTCGAATTCGTAGTCAATGTTATTTTTCATAGCATCAAAATGGGCAAGGCGAGAGCGGAATCAGGAATATTCAAGTATGAATGCTAAATGAATACGTGGATGAGGTTGTGGATTTAAATGTGGTAGGTATCTTTATCGAAATATGACATTTCGGGTTCAAAAATAATCAACCCGTTCGGACAAGTGGCCCTAAGTCGCAGGTGACAAAAATTACAAGCGCCGAAATGGGCACGTGTAAATCCCCTATTCCCATACAGAAATGTGATTTACACAGGTCAACGGCCAATTTTGGGTCAATTACGCATGACTTAAGCATGCATGATGAAAATCGACCATATAGATAGCAAATCAGTGTAAAAGTCGAGTAGGTTTCTACTTTTGTCGTGCGGCGAAAATCGTCTCATATAAACCGCGGATTACACACAACGGTAGTAAAGCCCAATCGCGCTTACCTAGTGGCGGCGCGGGTCCCGGTCCCTGCGCGGCGGCCGGTCCTTGCGGCCCCTGCGGCCGCGCGCGCATCGCCTGCGTGAAGTTGATGCTCTGCGACTGAGACACAGAGTACGTGTCGCAGCCGCCGCCTGAAACAAATAAACACACACTTGGTCAACTTCACCGGATCACTTGTCGCAAGCAAGGCGAAGTTGGAAGAGCATAAAATGAGTTAAACATTCCGTTTCCATGAGTTAAACGATATTATTATTGTGATGAGTGATACAAAGTTTTATTGCTTTCATTATAAAGGCTAAAACACATTAAAATGCAGCGGAAAGACAACGGCAGTGGTTGTAATGTATGAAACTATATGAAACATGACAGACTGAACGCAGCAAACGGGGCGTCAGCGGCAAAGCAAGGGAGCGGCAACCGCGCGGCGTTCAGTCTGTCATCTTTCATAGAGTTTTATACATTACAACAACTGCCGCTGCCGGTGCATTTCCGTTGCTTTTTAACGTGTTTCATTCCGCCTTCACCAGGGGTAGGGTAGACCGCGACTTTCAACGTTTTCGTTGTCGTTTTAATTATGACAAGTTGACAGTGGACGCGATACCTTACTGCAATATTTTCACAAGTTTTAATAAACGATGAAGAAACGCAGTAATGTATAACATTGTGTCAAAATGAAAACAAAAACAATGAGAGCTTGAGTAAACATTGCAGTAATGTATCGCGTCCACTTGTCAAATACAAAACGATAACGAAAAAAATAAAAGTCTCGGTCCGTACCCTGAGCTGAAAATCCCTGCATGAACTTTAAAACTTTCTAATTAGTTTCCCTTGCTAGCAACACCATATTGTGTTTATAAACTACGAGTATTACAAAAAAAAAACTACAGCTTCATCTCGAAGACATGTATAGGAATTCTAATAAATTCAAGTCAGGTGCGAGGTGCATAAAGCTAGAACAATTTGTTGCAATAAAGCCGTCAATCTATGTCATGTCAACCCCGAGGTGCGCTAGTTGGCGCATTCTCTCCGAGCGTCAACCTCGCGTCCCTCCCCTCGCTGCGGCAAAGCACCCGTCGCGCTATCACAACCGCTACATGGCTTCAACTGAAGGCATAAAGGTGCAATTGCAACGTCTCTGTCGCCCGAGCCAGATAGATTACGCATACGACATACAGTGTACCAACAAAGTGTGTTATGAATATGAAAATTAAACTCTATACGCTGTACAACAACACTTCTACAATGTTAAACAGTTTCTTGGGAAGTGAGAGTTTCAAAATGTGTAAATATTTGCACGTGACTTCTTTAAAACTGAATATAAGAATTATAAGATATTGTACACAACATAATAGTAAAAATAGAATTTGTACAAAGGGCGCACTATTCTCTAGGAGATTTCTTCCAGCTGATCCGATAATTACATTCCAATCCGCATATTAATGATAACACTAAAAGCACGATATTCAGTCTTGTGGCGCAGATAGGCAATGAGAACGAAAATCTCTGTAACTAAAATCATTTCATTACTCAATGTTTCATTGGTTTTATTTTTTATAGACTTCGCTGAAGCTTTATTTAACGAGTAGGTAATGAGTATGTATCCTTATCTCTTGAAACGTTATTGGAATTAAAGCTGAAGGAGTTGCTATGCAATAATTATATACCTAGCATAATATAGATATTACATAGATATTTCCAGTAGTCCGAGCTCTGTAACTTTCTCTAATTGAGTCTACAACATTTTTCTCTTTTTGTTTATTTAGCGAAAATGCTATTTGTATAGCATTTAATACCAATATCGATCAGGTTTCAACGTGTGCGATAACAACTCGCATATTTGGCGACATCTATTCGTCAGCTTATTATGTCTTTGTTGGCTAATTTGCAAATTCAATGAAGAACAATTCCCGGGCCGGAATTGAATCATTGGTTTAGCGTTTCATTGGAATGGAATGAGTCCACGAGGCGACGTGTTTGTGGGCTGCGGAGAGCGATAAACACTTTCATACATACACAGAGACACTTCAACATTACGTCATGTAGGTACGTCTGCCTGCAATCGTGTGTTGGATTCAATCATGGCTTTTAAATAAAACAATACTCATCGACCTAATTTTAAACAGTCAACGAACGCGTTGTTTTGAAATGGTAGTTAGATATGTTCATACGATATTAATCCCCAGGCTTCGTGCTTGTTAGGGGGACCGAAAGTAGTCACCCCGAATGAGATGTTATTGCAACGCACGTTATATTAACATTAGTCATTAGAGGGTTCCAGAGTTACTGTAAAATTTAAGGAAAAATCTTATTTCCGCAAAATGAAGCAGAAAGAGAAAACAGTTGAATAATTAAGAAGTTACAAAGCCCGGAATCCACGAAGTCCAAGAATATGAAATGTTTGCAAGAATATAAAGCTGCATTCACAATGAAAATATCGCCAGAAAAGTCACAGATTAAGAGTTCGAAATATGAGAGTAGCGCGAAATTGGGGCGATAAAAAAAGCCTTGATTCAGATCAGAACCTCAGATCAGCGAACTGATCTGAGATCAGAACCCACCCTTACTTCTTAATTATACAAATATTGTATTTTTTTCTGTGATGATCTAAACTAACAATAACTTTCAATATTGATCCACGTTTCACTATGTGTTGTGACGTAATTGGTTACTCCAACAGCTTTAATTAATTTTAATGACCAATTTATTCGTAACACGATTAGTTAGTAGGTGTTACTTTCCTTTGGCTGTTCATATGACCACTATGTAGGAATATGTAGTTAAGTACCTGTTGTTTAGATGTGGATAAAGTTCATACAAAGATTTCGTGTTGGTATTGGCCTAATTACATAAAAGATTATTTCTATGTCATTATCATTCGCATTATCATTATCAACATACGAGTAATTCTTCTAGAAAATTCCGGACTAAAACATTTCCTGAAATTTCGCATTGGTTGATAGTGATGTATGTGACACGCACGCATGTATGTTTGGACAGTGGACAACACTTCAAGTG
Organism: Tachystola acroxantha; assembly: GCA_963506565.1. NCBI lineage: Eukaryota > Metazoa > Arthropoda > Insecta > Lepidoptera > Oecophoridae > Tachystola > Tachystola acroxantha. Next base: position 10,038,670 of record OY735874.1, read on the forward strand.
TATCTTATGCTCAATCAAATACCTGTTGACAGCATCGGGGAAAGAACCTTTTAAAAATATAATTACGCATAGGAGTTCAATATATTGCTGTAGTTGAACCTCACTTCCCTTAAACCGTGTTATGTCCCTTTCACACTTCGTTATAAACTGTTAAGTTAGAAAGGGACCGAGGGCTTAAACATGACTAGCTTATATCCAACCGCATATAAGTTACCACTGTAATATAATGCTATATGAGAAGAAGATGTTTGCTGTACTATGATGTCTGATGCTGGAGATTTTCATAATGTTTAAATTTGTTCGCCGAGCATGGCATAATGCATAAAAAACAAATTCTAAGTATAATATAATAGATAGCTTTATACATACATATGTAAATAAAATGTATATTATGTTATAAAAAAAAGGTATGAAACGGTTGTGTGAGGATATCAGCATCTGGACAAACTTGTCAAGTTTCAAGATGCTGGTGGCCAAATAACAATAATGTATTAATTAAGATAGTAATGATGTAAATAATAATTACAGCTATACTGTATACTACGAGTATACAGAATACTACGTCTGCTGTATACCGTATACAGCAGACGTAACGGCTTAAGGCTTACGCACACCGGGACGGGATGGCAGAGGATTTTGCCAGTGGTGGCGCACACTAGACGCTTAGATACCAGGCCGCGGGATCCCTTAGCGCGGTCTTTAATGCCGTGTCAAGAAATCTCTATCGATGCCACGGGGTCGATTTAAAACATTGGAATTTATATCGTTTTCCTACTAGATAAGTTTGAAAGAGCTCGGCGGTGGTGGCGCAGTGGTTGGGTCACTGGACTTGCGATACGGAGGTCCCAGATTCGATTCCCAGCCAGGTCAGCCATGTACCAATGAGTTATCCTCAGTTTCTTTTGGGCGGATAAAACTTATGTACATTTACCGAATGCTCTCAAAACGGTGAAGGAAAACATCGTAATGCAATCTGCATACCGTAGAATAATAATCTAAGGCATGTGTAATCCGCCTATCCGCACTGGGCCCACGTGGTGGAACACAGCCCGAGCTCCATCGATGTAAGGGAAGGTCTGTGCCTGAGCAGTGGGGACATAAAAATAGACTGATGATGAAGTTTGAATGTCCATTAGTAAAATGGCTATTGTGCCTTACCTTGGTGGTGTTGTGGGGCCGGCGCCGGCTGGTGCTGGAAGCTGGCGTACATGCCCTGCTGCGCGGCCACCGACACGTGGCCCGTGCCCCCGCCCGCACCGCCCGCGGGACCGCTCACCTGCATGTGCTGCGCCGCGGACACCTGGCAAACACATCAACAAATATAATATATCTGTTACGACGACATTGGCAGAGAGGCAAAAGGCTTGTAAAAAGAGTTATTACAGAATATTATTTGCATGAACGACGAAAATGCATAGAATCCGTGTGTCGCCAGTTCCACATTATTTATTTATTGAATTGTAATAATAATGATAGGTACCTAATAAGTTGTTTAAAAAATGTATTTTTAAAGTTGCTGTAAGTTCTTGCCACTTTTCCCCACAGAAAAAAATGCAAAAATTATACCGACACAATGTATTATTTACGAAAAGTAAAATAGACAATTGATTGATTGTGAACTGAAAACAGCATAACAACTTTACTATATACTAGATAAGCAATAAATATAATTTTGTTTTGCCCAAAGCGGATTTCATATAGACAAGAGAGTCTAACTAATAAATTACGATATGTAAACCTTGACCCTAACTGATAGATAGCAGGTTTTAATATCGCATTAGTTTAGGATACAGAGTGTAGATGATTGGATCGAGTTGTCCTCGAATATAATACCTAATTGTGATCACTGGGTGTGTATCACCAGCCCGCATGCCATTGGGGCCTAAACGTAACTAGCTAAAGAGGCTACATGCCAAAGTTTGACGTGCTTTCGTCTGTACAAAGATATTAACCGGTCTACGTTAGCTCCTCCTCTGACGTATCCTAACAATACAACCTAGGGCTACAAAGTTCGTTAAACTAGGAATGTAGTCATTTAATAATTGATTAGATATGTTCGCCACGCTCAACGCTAACGATTACAGTTCCAAATATGGAGGGATGTGAAAAATTAAACATGGCGAGTTGTCCTAACATATTTTATTAACTTTAGACAGGTTATTACCTACTGGGTTTATGAGGATATGCATTTACAAAAGGACTGCATCTTTCTTTATCTTTATTGATAATGATGAGATAACTCGAAAATCTTAATTAAACAATTCACTATTCATTATACTCAATAAATAACAAACTATAAACTAGGGGCAAGAAATATATTTTTAATTTTTTGAAATTATTTATAAACGCGACGACCCATGAAAAATATATGAGTAGATTGTCGATATTAATACATTTATAACCAAAAATACACTGTCTACAAGAATTTTACTTTGCGTTGTATTTTACGGCACAAACGTTTTAAATACAATACAGTGAGCGTCAGCATTGATAGCGATAGCCCGCTAAATGCTGTTTTTATGGGAGCAGACAAGGCGGTTCGCGTTTCATAAGAGGGACTTAAATGCTTAAACGACTCAAATCGCGTGCCATTTATGACCGAGTATTGGCATATTATCCCGCAATATTCTTTATTTTATGTACAATGACACAAAGTTATGTACCCGACATGAGATCGTAAACCTATGAAGTACAAAATTGAAGACAAATCCCAATGAAATAATTATTTTATTAAGCTTACTACGAATACCAAGACATATTCACCTACCTAATCTAAATATAGAGTCGGGTTTTACGTTGTTGCTTTAACATTTTTTTTACAATGCAGACAGCTATTCTATTAGAAGAACAAAACCAGTTTTGCAAATCGAACAATTAAAACATTCTTGCCTATGATGTGAGTCAACTTTTTTACGCTTTCACGGCTGTCGCATATTGTAGATACGTGGTAGGTACCCACCTACTATTAATTGATTACTGTAGTGGAAAACCTTTTTGTTACAAAAATAGTACCTTGTACTTAAACACCTACATGTAATTGATAAAGTTGTTTCTCTCCGATAAGCATGTATGACAAGGGCATACAATAAACAAGTGCATCTTCATCGTGATCGACTGGTCGCGGAGTTGTGACGAAACGTGTCGCCGCGCGCCGCGCCCGCCGCCGGTGACAGCTGCCAGTCGGCTGCGAGCGCGGAGCACATCACTCCCGAGCCCGACCACCGCAAACCAGTTCCGAGCCACTCGCCTCCCGCACTGAATACCATATGCCCCCGCCCGCTACACCCGCAATTTTTGTTGCTCTCGTCAATAATATGCGTGCCAAAGCCGCTAAGCCAGCTACGACACAGTATACGTACAGTGAGGTATCGCCTTTGAAAATGGAATCTAATGTTACGCGAGCATCAGGGTTATCGCTGGGCAATATTGGTTATCAGAGTTTGATAAAATTGACACGATTATTGAATGATCGAAAGTGAAAATCCGTAAAAAATTAAGACTGATGCGTAATAATGAGTTAATTAAACCACTGATTTAATTAATGTTAATCAAATTCTAATACAGAAGAGACCTTCAATCGCCCGGCTGGCGACGCAAGACTAGGCTGCAATGGTGATCTTTGGTGGAGGACAAGAGCCACTATGGGTCACCTGACCACTGAGCCAGTGGAGTAAGTAAGTAAATTCTAACACATAACAATGACAAATACTTCCGTTTGGCCCGACTTTCATCATATGAGTTACTTGACTATAGCAATCGGTTGTTCGTTTTTTGGTAACACCCTAATCGTTACCCGTTGGTGATTATATGCACCTATGCAAGGCAAGAAGAAAGAGCTCCTCACTCTGTGGCTCCGCCGCGGGCCGCGAGCTGCCAGCCCGTATTGTATACCCAGACCGACTAACGGCATCCGTTATCTAGTCGCACATCGCATTTTCAAACGACCCAAGGATCGGTATCACGAGCGGGCAGGTAAGGACCGCTCTCATGAGAACGGAACTGTGACCGTTTACTTTCTGTTTGATCACTAACGTTTAACACGTTTATTTAAAAACACCAGCCTTAAAATTTACATCAGATTTGCATTGAGAAGCAAAGAGATTCAGTGAAAGTGGCAAAGTTATAACATTTTTTTACTGCGACGGCAAGTTAATTGTTAAATATTGATGAGACGGATAATTACGTACGTAAAAAGTTACCGATTACGTCTGTTACATGTTTCTTAGGAATTTAGGATCGGTCTATATTAACCTGTCGCAGTAATAACGCAAAGTTGTTACTAGTCAGGGCTAAAAAAGCGCGACATTAGCCTTTCCTAAATCTAATAGTTACTAGTTATCAAGGATTCCTCGCATGGTTGAGCTATTTAGGTTAATCATCATCATGTTGTCATAAAAGAAAAATCATCCTTCCGCTAGAGTTGCGTTGCTTCAATACTATTGTACTCTTTTACTTGACAGGGCAAATTACATAAAATTGTCGATAACATTTAGATTAAAAAGTAACTCGTCAGTCTTGAGACTTTATTTTAAATCTGCAAGAATACTACTTATGATTCGACCTGCGTGTTTAAAATAAAAATCTGCAATAAAAAAGGTATAAATAGCAACCAGACGAACATCCGTTAATTTCATCTTAACTCGAACAAATGCCTTTGCTGTTAAAATCGATATTACACGAAAACAAACAGATACAAAGCGATAGGTAGACACGACTGGTGTGGCAAGGGTTTCTGGCGGGGAATCGACCGCGCGACTCGTGGCGGCTGCCTACAGCTCCGCCGCCCACGACATCGCCTACTGATTGAATTGATAGAGATTGCTGCGAGTCTTACGAGGCACTTTGAAATACATGTGTCACACAGAGATACGCACATATTATATTCATACTAAGTTTTTAAGAATTTGTTATTGATTTAATAATAAATTCTTAAATATTGAATTATAAAAGAATCTTATATTCCTAGATCTAGACGAATCCTGTCTTCCAAAAACTACCTATACCATCACAGGCGTAAATGTCCGTTTTACCTAGCCTCTTGGAAAATGTCGGTCAACTGCAGATATAACGGTATATTTGACCCCACTTCACTTACTACAGTTTGCAAAATAATAATGCAACTTTGCGTTGAACAATAGCTGAGCTTACACAATCGTAGATTAGGTAAACAATTTCGCACGGGGAAGACATTTCCCGAAACGAGAGCGATTTGAGATAAATTTCGGTTCCAGGGTGACACACCACTGCACTACGTATCTCTTTTCATTGTAATTTTTATTCTATGTATCTCTTATGTACTGTGCTCTGTGTGTGTGTCAAATAAATGTTTTCTATTCTATTCTATACATTGACTGGTGACAGTCATTTAATGTAACAAATATTTGTATGTAAAGTATTTATAAATCAAGATATCTCTAACTTTAACGTGAGAACATGAAATTTGCAAGACCATTTCAATTTAATTTAAATTATTCCGATCTGAATGATGCTTTTTATCAAGTATTGTTATCAACCGACCTCGAGATCGGCTAATGGCATCCACGATCGTACCACCACACCGACAAATTATCAACATACAAAGTGAATAATACATTAATATGTTACATACTTGTACCCCTTACACGTATACTTACAAACTGCGACATAGGTACATATGATGCATAATTACAGGAAACTGATCGTCATACAATACAATGTATAATAAAAATATTTCAATAATAATAATAAATATTTATCTGATAATACTTTAAGTGAAGGTTTCGATTAGGATTTTATTGATCGATAAAAACTCCGGTGCGCTCGCTTAACGCTAAATTCGATCATAAATATCATTGAGTAAAGTTCCATTCATTGTTGTTGAAAAGGCTTCGGCGACAGGTTCCAGGCCGTGACGTCAGAGCCTCGGCGGCGTTGGCTCGCGTCAGAAATAGAGCTACCCACACGCGCCTACGTCACTAACAACCACCAACGTTCTAGCTGGGGTCAAAGGCAACAGAAATTTAAAAAATATTCTGTAATTATGTAGAAGATAATATGGGTACAGGTGCAAAATGACACATATCACTTAGCAATAACAGTATGTCTCTTAGTCACAATCTGTTGACTTGACAACGTAGTAAGATTTATAAGACCTACGTAGCATTGATAAGCGCAATTTTCTACTGTGTAGATAAGTACATATTTATTTACACGTAGTTATTGCTTTCTGATAGGCAATAGGTGTGTTATCCTTGGTTTATGTCGGTCTGGAACTGACATTTGCCACAAATGCGCCAGTTCCGGGAAATGTTGACCCGGTGCTATTTCGATACTTAATCGATTGTGTTCGCTTCATCGCCTATAGTGTAGGACTAGTTGCCACTCGCAGGGAACCGACATTGCCCTCCGGGCAGTTGGTAAATGTCGAATCGGACCGACGACCACGCGACGTGAATCGGGGACATAATATGTTTTTGTTTACCGTATAACACATTACAGGTACCTATTGCTGTACACATTAGTTGTTGGAATAATCCGTTCGTAAACATGTTTACATTTCTAATAACGTCGTATTAATTTCCGTAAATTGTTTCATTGTTAGCATTTACTAGATCGCCATGACACAGGCATACCTACCCTTGCATCTTATGACTCCAGTCGGATTGGTAGATTTGTCTTTTAACTGAATCTGTACGAATGATTACGCAATATTTGTTTTCTTGAAAATGAAACCAAATAAAAGCTTAACTTGTGACAATAATGAAATGAATAAAATAATAACGACCTAAAATAACTAACAAAACCTCAAGTAAAAGAAACCTCCTAAAAAGCGGACTAACAAAGTTAAAACAAAAACCTTACTCAGGACTGACGTACAACGTCACGGCGCAGCGTCTACCGGCGCACGGCGCGCGCCGTGTACCGCGTCTGTGGACGGGCGCCCGCCCGTCCGCCGGCACGACGCCGGTAACTTGCGCCGTCCGACAACGTGCACCGGTAGACGGTGCCGGCAGACGCCGTGACACGCTGCGCTATGCGACGGCACGGCGTTGTACGCTAGCCCTAACATACTTTGTTCCACGTTAATGAACCATTTATTTTTGTTATATTACCTACCCAGCCCTATGATTCAATCACAGACGAAAAACGACGTCGACTTATTTTTTTTAAATTGCGTCAAAAAGGGAGTGACAGATGAAACTCTACCTTTACAAGCAACTGCACGATGGCGCAATAAATGTAAATAACTTTTCAATATGAATGCAGGCTTCAATAATATTTATTGTGACGCAAGGCCAAACACAAACTATTGGTTAGATTCGCTTCGTCAAATCCCGATTTACTATGTGGCATTACGAATATAAATAGTAAACCACGAGTACCATAGGTGAATGATAAACCGTATAGAATACTCGGTGCCTATATGCGAGTAGGAACGTTTTTAATTACGGGAGTGCGAGCGAGTACCGAGATAACTATGGGCGCGGGGGAGAGGAACGGATAGGGTTACCACCCGACCGTATTAATAAGGTCTTGACTTGACCGACCGGAATCCGTCCAGATTTCATGTCAGGCCAAAAGAGACTTGGAAAAAAGAGAAAACCAGACTATAACTAGATTAAATAGTAGCAAAATATAACTCGCGCCACACAATATTCACAGAAATAAAAATCGTGACAATTTAAAGTCTGTTAAGCCTGGACTTAAAAAAAATCTTGGTCAATGGTCTCACGCAAAAACTGATAAATAAACGTTTCATCAGTTTTTACGTGTGACCGACCATTGACCAAGTATAGTGTATGAGTGAAAGCTAATATCAATATAAATTAAAAACTTCTATTAGACTATTTTTTTATAAACACGGACTTTTTCTGTAATTTGAATTGAAATCGTTGGTAACCCTAAATATAAGGGACACGTGGTATACTGTACAGGAAGCAATCGACCGGGAGCCTACTCCACTCTTTTTGTTTCATTCTGACACTTCTAATGTCATCGCCCGTGACGTCCTGCCGAGCCACTGAGATTAGAAATTGTTTCCCTTCAATCTCAGTTGTGTTATTTTATTTATTTGCTAGCTATTGACCGCAACTTCGATTGTTGCAATTAGTAATCACGCTACATACCTACCTACATGTAAGGAATGTTTATTCTTCCAATTGTTTCGCTAATAAAATCGTCTACAACTTGCATAATCTATTATCAAATTTATCAATATTAGCATCAAGTTTCAACCAAAGCATCCACTTAACTATATCCATAGTATTGTATGTACGATTTAAATACCGACATCCGGCGAGAATATGTTATCGCTGTTGTAAGACAATCGATACAACGCAATTTAAACCCGATGCGCCTTTTAATCAGGGAATACTAAATAGGTACTATTATTCCAATCGACAGTCGAAACATCAAGAAACGCCTGTCCTAAAATTTTAGAAATTATAGAACTTTTTAAACTTTATTCTTACGCTTACACGTGCATTCTTATCAAAGTAATCGTAAAGAAATTCACCCTGTTTACTATGACAGACCTAGTTACATATCGTTTAAGTGTCCACGTATAAGTCACTTATTTGCATGTTGCGCCTATTTAACTCGTACTGAGGTTTGTTTACATGTTTGCAAGGGCACAGTTTTAATAAAGGCAAACATGTGGTTCTATGGGCACATCTGCGAGTTCGCTACACAGCGCTGGGACACACGTGTTTAATCAGACCTATAGCATTTACATTGTGTAGCATGCTAATTATTCTGCAAGTACAGCTTGCTTCAAGTTTAACAGTTTGAATAATTTGAATGTAATGCTCCGTCTATACGCACAAGTTTACTTGAACATACATGAGTAAGAATGCACGTAGCGTAGGGCCCGCGCAAATAATAGCTACTCGTAGCACAAGATTGTGACAGGTTGCAAGTAACCTACGTGTCTGGATTATTTGCTTTTCTCCAACGTTATCCGTCCGTATTAGTATTTATTCAGTTAAACTTTTGCACAGCCGCAAAATGTTTGCGCAAGTATGTCGCGTCGTGTAGACGGAGCATAACGTATTTCCAAGCATGTTTTTTAAATGCCAAAGTTATCATGAAGACAAAATGGAATTAGGTGGCATAACAAACAACTCAGAAATGAAATGAACGAGTATTTATCTACATTGAAGATTGCATGTCTTGGGCGATGGCGATTGCAATCCAACCCAGGATGGTTCGATTACTACGAAATCTCGACTCGAATTTCTTTCGAGGACAATTGCAATCTGTCCCTGTAGCTAGGCGTGTGTTAGAGCGAGACGGGGCGCCGCGTTCTCGCCCCGAAGCCCCTGTGGCGGGCAGCGCGCGCAAGCTGTCCCCGGTCGATACTACACCAGACTCCCATGTTTTTTATGTCCTTTCACGTCACGAATTACCCAATAAAGAAGACTTCCAATTACTAAACGCAATTCACCGGTTACTTTTTACGGCGTGGCGGGAAAGTAATAAGAATGTTTCAACCATTGTTCCAACACAATTTCCTGAGCGCGAACTGAACACGTAATATAAGAATGCGAGAGCAATATTTCTTTCAAACTACCTACCGACCGACCACTACCTGGTTGCGCTCAAATTTTTGGCGCGAACCTTGCGCGGTCATAAAATAAAGTTCGCAAAACTAACTTTGAATTCAGTGAAACGAATTCGCATAGCGTCTGAAGATGATTTTCGTTGAACCACACAAAAGACAAACATGTACTGAGTCTCTGCAAAGTAGCTAGAATAATGGTTGATTTGTTCATCTGCGAAAAAACTTGCGTTATAGAACAGGCTACTTGACTCGTGTTGGATTGTTATTAGGAAAATTAAATTGAAAGTTATGTAACGCAAAACTTTTATGAAGCACAGCATAATCAGATAAAAAATACTAAGTTAGAAGTTTTTGAAGTTTCTTTCTAAAACAATTAAATACCTACGTAAGTATATTATATATAACGGGTACGTTGTAGCTGATGTCGTTGCCGCTCATTGAGCCTAAGGACGTTGTTGAGGATTAGGATATTGTGTATGACCCTTCAACCCACAATATTGCTAATGCGTTGCTATTTGACGGCAGAAATAGATAGGTGGACTCTACACAATAGATGATATTAAGACCAATCAATATCTAATTGAACTGAGTTGTGTCATACCTGTAGGTTGTGGTGCGGCTGGCTAAGGTGCATCTGCTGCTGCTGCGACATGTGCAGGTGTTCCATGGGCGGCGGGGGCTGCGCGGCGCGCGGGCGGTACGCGCCGTAGCCGCGGTAGCGCCAGTCGCCGCCCGCCGCCTGCTGGTGCTGCTCAGCCATGTGCTTCAGCGTCTGCGCCGCCGGGGACATCTCGCCGCCGCCGTACGCGCGCGACGCGGGCTCGCCCTCCAGCGGCTCAGCACCCACCCCGTTCAGCTTCCCGCCGTCCAGATCGAAGTCCATGAACTCAGGGTACTCGGACATCTCCGTTATCAGATGCTCCAGCGTGTCGTTGCCGTCGTCCTCGCCGATCAAAGCCGCGAAGTCAGACCCGTCGAGACCGACAAATTCGTCATCGGCCACTTCTGACTTGCATTCGGCCTTGTATTCGCGCTCGGTGTCCAAGGGGGTGGGCACCCGCGGCGGCTGCGCCGGCGGCGGCGAGTTGGAGGTTTTGATCGCGTTGGCGAGCGCCTTCACGGTGACGTTGGTGGAGATCTGCTGCGGCTGCGAGTCTGCAGCCGACGTGGTGAACTCGAGCTGCTGCACTATCTCCACGGAGAACTTGGTGAGCGCCTCGCCCGCGCCGCCGCCCCCGCCGCATTGTATCTTCGCCGGCGGCTCGTAGTCGCCGCATCCGAACTTTTGCTGCTGAAACAATACGAATGATTTAAACAAGGCAACACAACACAAGCGTCAGTTAATAGGTACTGGATGGTAGTACGATGTGTTCGCATAAAATAAAATGGCTATCAAATATAGACCTTAGCATTTACACAGTCAAAAATTAACAGATTCCAAACTGCGCCGAGAGCCTACATTTTTCAACCAAATGTGTACCGTTTAGCAAAGCTTTGAACTATCATTGAAATATTTTCTTATAAAGTGCGCGTCGTGCGTGCCACCCGTCCCATACTGTACAAAGGATTCAAGATAGAATCAAATCAGGAACGTCTTAAATAGATACAAACATTCTGTAACTGAAATTATATCGATGCTGAATAAGTAACAGCTGAACAAAGTCACTGAGTTCAAGTATAGCCAGATGCCGCGCAACTGTTAAAAATAGCACCGTTTATACTTGTCATGTTTGATATCAATACTATAGGACGATTTAACAGATACAGGTTAAGGGCTATAGGCGTATAAATACAACCCGAAAAATGCAAGAAGGGAGGCGAAATTGTAAATAAAATACCACTTTTTAAACTTACGCGGATATAAGAATTATTTGTGTTTAACACTGACTGAGGAATTCTAGTTCCCGATATTGAAGCCACCATTATATTTATTTATTTGACTAAAATATTTTGTCTTCCCATACTAAACTGCCGACACTAGGTGCATATTTTATATGGGAAGGTGAAACATTTTTCTTCAAATAAAAAATATCGACATAGCATAGCGGAAGTTGTTACATAATGGGAGTGGAGCCATGTATGACGTAGAGCGCAGACTATATGGAGTTGTGTAGGCAGTACATAATATGTACTTGTACGTACATATGTACGTAACGTATATTGGTCATACACAGGAATTCTAGGCTCGGGCGTGACGCGGGGCGGGAGTGCGGAGGGACTCCACGTAAACGGTTAATATCCGGCCGAACGGGCCCATCTTCCGCTTCAACGGCTAGCATACGACACGAAGTATTTAGCGAATATTTCCACCGCATCACAGCTTGATAAATAACATAAACATTTAGGTAGGTACTTTACTAGCAGACAATCACGATGTCGTAAAAAATTGGTAACGGGCGAAGGTCGAACAATTTGTTTATTTCGATTTGTAACATTGACGAACTGGCTGCAAAATGATGTTTACTGTATACCTACGTACGAGCAACTATAAGGCACAAAGTAATGGTATTCGCTGGGTGCAAAGTAGGGGACGGGGGAAAGCAAATCGATCGCAACGCCCGTGGTGGCCAAAAAGGCAATTTGGTAGCATTACAGTGTATTTCAAATTACCTATACGCAAACATTTTGCAAACATAATAATAATATAAGCAACAAATAGTTTTAATTGGTTAGGTAAGTAGGGCTCTACACAAGTTCATATAAGTACCTATAGGAAAGTACACATTTTTCGAATTTCCAATTTTACGACAGTCAAACGTTTGGGCATCATAAAATTGTGGACCCTCGGCGGCACTATTAGCATCGTTCACGTACTTACAATACATATTTTGCTTACATCATGCTGGAATGAACTCGTCCACCGCCCCCCGGCCACAGGCATCATTCCTTCATGTCTTACACGCAGATACATCAAAGAGGTGAGAGAAGAGTCAAGGAAAATAGTCCATAGCTAATGAAGAATTGTTTTGATGATAATCTTAGCGGACGCGAAGACTCCATTTAATACGGAAGCTCTACAGTTTGCGGAAGTGAAGGCGCTCCGACACGGGGATAAACTGCAATGAATTTGTTACGAGCAACTAAATCGATAACATTCGACCGCCAATTGTCTTTAGCAATTAGCGCAAGAAACACAAGATAAGCTCGATTTAGACCTGATCACGCCCTGAAGTGTAGTAATTACTTGACATTGATAATGAGTGTGCTGTAGTCGTTTTGTTGACAACAACGCACAGTACCTAACCTACCTATTGTTTATCCACAACATTTCATTGTAAGATCATTATTCAATTAACTGCCTGACCGCAGGTGCCTCATTAATTCGTAACTAGTTTCTAAAGCCCGAAACACTACCTTCCGGCCGTCATTCGACTTAGGCAGTCGTGATTTCCGTCGTCATTTCCCCAGGATCGAAAATAACGTAACTAACATAAGCAGATGTCTAGATACGATAGGCAAGTTTAATCAAAGGACATGAAACTTATTTACATTAGCATTTCGTTTTGTGTAAGCCACAATACATAGGTGAAGTGTGAGACTGCGGCGCAAGTGCCGCAGTTTCGAACCCAACCCCTAGATTTATTACGGTGCCTATGATGGATCGCTCCTATGTACAGTCGAAAACATAGAAAGGTATATAATAAGGTTGAGATTCTCTTAGAACTACTTCATGGATTGTGAAAATGCTTTTACTAAAAGATAGTTTAGAGTACCTACACACTATGTTATTGTAAAGAACTTTCAAAAAACAGTCAAGATTTTTGTAAAATCTCAATGTTAAAAACACTCCTGTACATTTGTTTCTGTGTCACGTTAGACCGTACCAGCTTTTAAATTAATTCAATTATTTGAGGGTTATATTGGTAATGTGAAGACATTGCTAATCATTTTATTAAAAAAAAAATTGGTACAATATTTGGATAGAACCATGTTTCAATTCTCGAATGATCTACGATCCAACTGATGCTGTGTTACAGCCTTCAACCGAGCACATAGGTAGTTGAAATGTGTCAGAAAACAGCGCAGGCGCAGCGCGCACGGACACACGGAGGTCGTCGCGGTGAGCGGCGCGAGACAATGCGAGGCGTTTGTTGTGAAACTCGCGCAGTTTGCACAACCGCGCGCCCGCCGGCCGCCCCGCCGCCCTACCCGGATAGTACTCTAGCTAGAGAGCACGACCAGAGCAACGAGCTACCTACCTAGGCCAAACTCTTTGTACTATGTCACCAAAGATATTGACGGAAGTGGTGAGATCAAAACTATCTCAGCGCCTGGGAAAAAGCCGCAAATAAATACTATGTATTTATTTCAATATGTCATATTCTAGGATAAGTATATAATTTACGCAACGGTACGAGTACGATAAATCGGATGCCAGGATCAAATTATATGATTACATCCACTGTTGGTGGTTGGATCTGTTCGATCGATAGTCTACAATCTACAACAGGGACAGGGACAAACTGTATTCAAAATATCGAGAGACGACTTCGTAAATGGATCTAAAAGCGTAGAAATCCAACATCCTCTTGCAAAAAACATTTCCAAATGGATCTAAAAATATATTCAACATTTCCCCAATGAAAAGACTTTTCTAAATATATTTCGGTAACAATCGTCACAACGTCAGCGTCACCAACAAACACAAGTTGCTACAAGTCACAAAATCTGTATGACGTCAGAGGTCTTAAACATTGGACAAGCGTTACCTCCTATACTTACTACACCTCAAATTGGCATCACACCTATCGCTCTCCAATACGAAGGTCACGAGAGCGTTATGTCGAAAATAACAATCACCTTAACATGTTATTGTAGTCGCCGTGATTCGAATACCGATGTTTGGCCGTTGATTTAATTCAGCTAATTGTTTTAGTGGAGTTGTCGTTGTCGCGTGCTGGCTGAGTAATGTATGTATGGGGCACGGGATGCGATGGCAGAGAGGGTCAAGTCAATTGACGGCGAGAAGCATCCGGCGACTAGCCGCGTACTTCCCACACAGCACGTGCGCTGCTAATTATCTATACAACCTCCTTACCTACTACAGAATACTATACGTAATCCTCTTCTAATATGAACACCTGAAGCAGGAGGAGTACAGCTTTAAATATACGCCTTTTGTGAAAAACAAGTCTTTTTTCGCGGCTTAACTTTACAAAGTACAGTCGAAAACGGAGAAAAGTATACAGGTAGTCTCATTAAGGTAGAAATTTTCTCAAAAACTACTTGACCGATTGTTAAAATTCTTACACTAGTAGTAAATAGCTTAGAGAAAGTGCGAACTATGTAAAATAGTTTTAAAAATAGGTCTAATGCTTTTTGAGAAATTGTCAACCTTAGTGGCTCTCCTGTATACTTTTCTTTGTGTTGGATCGAGGTACAATTAATTGATTTGAAAGCTGACAACCTAACTGAGCCCCATATGCAAATACAATGTCGAATTTTTAATTACTGTTGGTTAATTATCACCACAACATAATCAAACTCTGTTCGGTCAGTATGCGAGAGATGATAAAATAGTAAAACAAGTGATAAAGTAAGACTAAGTGACGTAACAATTCTGGAGAAACTATGCCATAACATGCTTAGCTTGTCACGTTTGCTGACGGAACACGTGTAATAATATGCGCAGGTACCACCTACAACACGTGATAGGAAGTGCAACTGTTCTTACAATTGTTCACAAGACCTCATAATTGCCCACAATTATTACAATATAGGAAGGTAATCAACGTATTCAATACTTGAATCGCTAACGTTCACCAGCATCAGCCTAATCACTATCACTATGAGCGGGAATTCAGTTATATTGAGAAATCAGCGAAAACATTAAGAGATAAAATTATGAAACGAGAATTTGACAGGGATCCATCTGCGCATAAAACATCTGGAATCAGGTGGGGGTTGTTTCCACCGATCCCGGGATCCGTTTGGATTGGAAACGGATCCCGGCAGTTTGTGATGATGGCCTTAAACTTTAGGCCCTAAAGAACAACCGCGGAGGACAGCCAGCCGTGGAAATTGACGGAGAATAGTTTTATTGTCGACATATTTCACAATTGTAATAAAACGCTCGGCTCCCGTCTGATATTATTGAAGCTTGATTATACTAAAACTTCCTCCAGTTAGCTTCTACGCATTATCAATCAGCAAGGAACCGCATTACTTACCCGTCTATCGGTTCTAGAGTTATTACCACCACGACAGACAGAAGTTGAGTTTTATAAATATAGAGAAAATGGAAGCTATGGAATGTTTGATCGATGACACCGAAGCGTCAATGCTATCACACCGCCTCATCCGTAGATAGAGAAGCCTATAGATGGAGTGTGGTTTCTGTCTCGCTCTCGAGTGACA
Source organism: Tachystola acroxantha (assembly GCA_963506565.1). Taxonomy (NCBI): domain Eukaryota; kingdom Metazoa; phylum Arthropoda; class Insecta; order Lepidoptera; family Oecophoridae; genus Tachystola; species Tachystola acroxantha. The sequence continues at coordinate 10,054,568 of OY735874.1, forward strand.
AGAACAACATAATATGGATATCGTAAGCGTGAGAGAGAAAGAGTCATATATCTTCTGTCCTTATCGGCGTAGCCAGTTTTTCGTTATTGAAACGAACTGTCACCGGCACTAAAATGACAGATCGTTTTTACGTTGTTGTAAATTATGATAAATTATTGTTTTAGCAGCATTTTATGTGTTAGATCTCGTGTTTGTAGTCATATATTAGATCGAAACATATTGCCGTTATTATATCATCATTGTTGAGGGGGTTTGTTGTGTACAGGAGTGTAAAAATAGATGAGAACGCAATGATCCAAATATTTTGTTTCATAGGTCAGTATTTTCCATTCTTTAACTTTCTATGTTTTAAAACGTACGGTACATAGTTTATACATAATCAACACGTTGCAACGCGTTGTAATTTTACTTGGAAATAGTGCCTAAATATCAAAATAACATCGAAAAGTATTTTGTAAAATGTATGACATAAAATTCAGTGTTGTCAACAGTGTTGGTAAAAAATTCCCCAAAAAATATTTTGTTCCACAATATATGTATGGGAATTACAGTACTATTTAGCTAGTCCTAATTTTAAATACCTAGTCTAATTCATTAGATACTAGATCACTTACTTTGTACAAAAGGATTGATTCACTCGATTGTCATGATTAGAGTTCCATACCTCAATAGGAAACAAAGGAATCCTTATAGGAAGGGACACTTTGTTGTCCGTCTGTCTGTCCGTTCGTCTGTCTGTATGTATAAGACCTTTTGCTCTGAAACGCGTGGACGTACTTATTAAATTGAAATTCATTAAAATTTTTGTTACAGCATCCGAGCAATGGATTATAAAAATAGCAATGGGTTTGCTGTCACTTTCAGATTCTTCTTCAGATAATTGGCGGAAATGAACAAATCACACTTTCAAAATACGACTTTTTCGAAAATTACATATTATATTATATGCCTAAATATAGTTTTACCAAAAATATATCCAATGCATTTTTTATGCATATTCATATCTATAATTTATAATTTTATTGTGAAAAATACCCTTAATGTTTGGTAATAGTTTTTCCTAGGCAACACCTGGCTGCCAGAAAGAAAGGGTAAATGTGGTTACGCGGGGACTCCGTCTATAGGATAATCTGTCTACGGCCTCATCGCACACTTCGCACGCCGTATCACAGATTACATCTCGTACTCGTGGATGAGCAAATGCGTAATTACAAAAAACCGCGCTTTCACTTTCAATGAAGGCATTAAATCTATTTTAACAATACGTTCTCCCATATAAATATTGATGTTGTATCTATCTATTATCTGTATTATTATCGGCTACGTTTGTTTGACTTGCATATTGCGATTCGAGGTACGATGAGACGAGGTCGCGTGAGGTTCCAAGGTGAGACACGCGAGCGACTGGCTGGTACGCGCTGGGGATTTTAAGTTTCAAATGTCTGTTGTCCTTGTGATCTTAGACATTAGTAGTAAAGTTCTAAGAAATACCAACCACATGCACGCTGCTATGCAAGTTTCCACTGATGGCGGGTAGATCAGGTTTTCGGTCAGTTTTCTTGTTGGCTTGCCGCTTGGCTTTGCCTTCGAGAAACCTCTTTTGTAGCGCACTGGTTTCAAGGTTCTGCTGCTCGCAGGCGCCGGTGAAGGACTGGTCGAACCGCGGCACGCACTCCGACTGGCGCCTTCGATACGTCTCTATTCGCCGCCTGCAACAAGACAAAAAACATCTATAAGCCTTCTTCGGATGAGTAGGTACATATTTGTATGTTACGTAAATATTTTGACTTATGAAACACGGCAATTAAATCGTAACTGATACTGTTACTAGCTGTTACGTTGTTGGTCTAGCTAGGCGACACGATTTACGTTCACCATTGCATTCACCAATAATCAAAAGACGTCCATCTATCGGTTGAGTCTAAATCTGAACTAAATATCCTATAATCATCGTATAATTTAAATCTGTATCATATTGGCTCTCCTAATTCTATCATCTCCTGGGTTTGGGTATGACATAAAACTTTTCCGATCGAGTATACGGTGCTTGGTGGGGCATACTTGTCAAAGCCGTTGAATTTTTTACTACCACGGAAACTGTCTTCATCTATCTAACTAAAGTCTTACGTAAAGCTGAAATTATAAGTACAGAACGAATATCAAAGAACAAAGTTAGGTAAACACGATACGACATCGTGACGTATTGTATTACTCGTATAGTTGATAAAATTTGATTATCACCTATCTACCAAATTCTGTTGGTAGGTCTAGTTCAAGGCATATAAATATTTGTAGTGGTGCTGTCGATGTCGAATGCATGCAACACGTAGCACTTTGGACTTCGTACCGCTTTTATTGTCTGCGCCGGAAAAGTTGCTCGCACTAATACCGTTGATGTGCTGTTGGTTGTACAAGCGATATGTATAGCGATTTGAACGATAAAATGTTTAAATGATATCGTAACAAATAGTGGAGTTGTTTTAAAACAAGGTGAGGTACACAGTAGGTGAGTACGAGCCGAGGCAGTACAAACAAGAGTTTTTCAACCGATGCTCAGTCAGCCGCGACACCCGAGCGGTCACCTTGAGCAAATGTTAATGTGGACACACTGTCTGACACAAAAAAATCATTACTAGCTTTTCATTTATTCGTCAACAACAATATAATTCGTCTGCTATGAAACCATAAAGGTTACTGTCAAGCGCAAACTAAGTAAATCGCTGTACATAAAATAAAAACTAAGCATAAACAGGTTCACACCATGAATGGGATCGAAGAGGGAGCTCGGTGGGGGCGGTGGCAGAATACTGGACTCACGATACCACGTATTCTGTGACGATACAAAGGTTCAAGTACGCTCCCAGGTCACTCATGTACTAGATAGTAGGTTAGGTATCATTTTCGTTTCCGGTTATAAAACTGCAATGTCGTGCATTTGCCGACTGTTCTGACTCATCACAATTTTAGGAAAGGTGTACAATGTTCTAGTGAATGTGTGAAATAGAATAAATTGTCTAAAAAGCTAATCCTCAATGAGCAGCCGACGTCAACTATCAACCTAATATCTGGCTAGCCGCGGCAAAACATTCCAACACCAACACAATATTTCAAAATTTTATGTAACAAAAACTGATCACTGATTAGATTAGCTAACCATTTGCCAAGCATTTAGTAACAAAGTAATATAGGTACCTATGTACTAATCAAATTATAAATGGAGACAACGAAGGTCTAATGAAACGAATTGCAATTAAGCATCCAGAGCAGTTTTGCCCAACAATAGCAGTGTTTAGTTATGTAACAACTATGATGTGCAACCGTGTAGATATTCGTACATATGTGCGGATTACATAACCTGTAATATCGGAGGCACGCGTCACTAGACGCGTCGATATCACTTACGTAGGTATATAGATACATATATTTACATAATATACAAAATACTACATTATTTATTCAGTAGCTTAGGAAGTAATTTAATTTATTAGGTTACCTACCTAATGCAAGTTTCAGATTTGCAAAAACATCCTCAGTTATAAAGTTCTTTTTCACGCTAAAGAAGCAGAGTTAGCAAAGGTTCCAACAATATTTCTTATCAATATCTACATTTTACGTAGGTAGTTGATATACTACAATGTAAAGCAATAAAATTTAAAAATATGAACTACGCGACGACGTAGGTAATCTAAACTTCTAAGAGTGAGTACTCTAGCAAGGTAGCTATAGTATGTTATGTATAAACTTGACGTATCAAAGGCATCGATGGTAATATAATTATTTTTCAAGTCTTATGGCGCAGACAATAAATACGGTACAAAGTAAAAAGGTTACTTTGTGACAGTGATGTGCCTCCGCCTATACCTACCTATTTTTCATTTTACTGGTAAAGTAAGCATTGACGTGACGATCTCTATGACGTCAGGCAAACAGGTTTACCTCAAACTAAGTACCTACGTCAGTTTTTGTGATTGTAACAATGACTAAGGCCCGTATTAATAGTCTGATCTCAAACCGTCCCCCAAGAGCGAATTCGGCTGATACTCTCTCAAGATGCCATCACCATCTCAAGTATGCCGTTTATTAATAAACCAATCTTGAGGGCGTATCACGTGATGTTCTTCTCAAGTGGAAGAACTCAAGTAAACGGCAACGTTTCGTTTTTGCAAATAAGGAGATTTCAATTAATCTTTATAAAATACTTACAACTTAATCAAATTAAAGAAATTAGGTAATGAATACGATAAATATAACAATGTTTAATAAAATAATTTACTTTACTTTAGTAAAACTCACGAATAATATTACGTAAATAAATTATTGACATATTGAAGGCGCAAAGCGAATTAGCGAAACGAAACGCAGCAGCCACATCTGTCAAAAAGCGCGGACAAGTCAAGAAGTGCTCTGTGATTTGTTTGTGCGATAACTTGTAAAAATAGAATAGAACTTGTGAGTTGTGTGTTTCATCTGCATCACACCTTCTCTGATCTACTTCTGACATTTCTGGACCTTTTTAAAAGCTACTCCTCCCTCTGTCATCGAAAACAAAAACACAGATGGAGTTTCTTTACGAAGTAAAACCGAAGCGTGGAAAAACGTGTCAAGAGAGTACAAAGCAAGTCCATATTCTACAACACCGGTAAATTAAATATAACTTTAAGTTGTTAAATAAGCATTTCGATTTATACAATAGACGTACATTTTTTTTGATTGTGCAGTTGTTTTCATGTTACAGATAAACAAATACGAAGGCTCTGGATGAACTTAAAACAGCGGGAGAGAGACGCTCTAACCAAAGAGCGCTAATATTGCCTGGCTACTGGAGGTGGGCCCTCGACTCAGGATGCTGTGGTAGATCCAGATGTGAGTCAAGAATGCCGAACTAATGCCATGCTCAGCGAACAATGTCATGGAATGTCAAGATCTGTTCCAAGTCCTGTATACGGCTAGAAATTAGTCATAATTGAATTTGATGATACTTAATATAAAAATAAAAGATATATTTTGAATTGTTAAACATGTTTTATTTGTTAATACTTACTAAATTGTTTTAATCACATTTTTTTATATAAAATCTAAGAATTTAATATATTTCAGTTTGGTCAAGCAGTTAAAGACTGAGGAAAAATCAAATCTATTTCAAATTATCATCATAATCATTGGGTTGAAACGATTTTTATATGGGTACAGTCTATTGCTCCATCAATTCCAGGTAGTCCAGGCCATCGTCCATGACTTCCCAACTCCTTAAAAAGGGATATGTTTGCATTAACTTCTGCGCCAACTGGACACTTGAAATAACGTCTGTTTAATTCTGCTAGCAGTCTTGAAACTTTTGTTATAATATTTGAGGCAGTAGGCTGTGATACGTGAAGTAAATCCCCACATACAATCTGAAAGGGGGAAAAAATGACAGATATGCGACACAAGCCTACATCTGTTGATGACCTGTAATACAGATGATGATACAGGTCTGATCTATAGATACAGAGTCTTATCTACGAAGCTTTTCCACAGTTGCCAGACTGGTAGATAATAAGATAACACATAGTACCTTGGAATTCCGACATGATTCCGATATATTTTAACATGTTTATGATTGGGTAAGTATATTAAAATTATTAATCACAAAAACTTCACCTGAAATGATGCCGTAGCATAAAATCTCAGCGTCAATAGAACGGCTATTTCTGGAGCAATTGGCAGTCCTCTGTTGTCCAGTTTTTCTAGTTCACTCCTTATTTAAAAGCACGGATTCTTGTTGAAATCGGTATCTTTTTTTAAACAGATCCGACCGCATTTGAAAGGGATTCTGGGCATCCCTTAGGCATACGATAATTATCTTGCCAAAATAACTCGTCGTAATGATCAATATGGTCGAAATGATCAATTTCTTCCAAAATATTATGTAAATCCATTTTAGCAACCACCAAACAACTATAAAACACCCTCTCAAGTCGCGGTTCGCCTGCAATCAGCAAATCCGTTCTCAAGTGTGAGCTCTTGAGAGTGAGTTTGGTTTATTAATACGGCGTTACTCACGTGATACCCGATTCCAAAACGCGCACCTAAGTTACGTTTATTAATAAACACGCCATCTTGGGGTCTTTCTCAAGATTGGGTTTTGAGCTGAGATTGATTTATTAATACGGGCCTAAGTACGTAGCACTAGGCAGCGCATACTCGTAATTAATTGTCGCAGATATTTCGTTGAAATAAAACTGATAATTTCGTCAAAATCTGTCTAAACAGGTCTAAACATAGAGTCCAGAACACAGATCTTTAATTCTGGATCATTAGACAGACTTATCGCGAAGATCAAGTCATGCAAACTTCGCTAGCGCTAGGTGGCCGCGTCGAGAGAACGGGAGATCTACTTGCTGACGGCCAAACATATCGGGCGTATTGCTGAAAGGGTGAGCCGTGGAGAATTGTCACAGACTTTGGGCACAAATGTGATCGCTCTCTGTGATAGCAACGTTCGTAAGTCCTAGACTTGTACAACGCATTGCATAGGTGTAGTGCACTTTCCCTTAGAGAAGTGCAGTGCAGTGCAGTGCAATACTTATGCGGTGCGGTAGGCTGCGCGCGCCGTGACGCCGCCATCCGGGGAAACTAATTACGCGCGAAGCTATTCACCACTCATTTGCTCTACTTCACTTTCTCTACGGACGGGAAAAGTACGCAAATTATGCGCCGATCGATCATTAATTAACGACCCTTCCTACGCTACTACTTCTACACGGTTTATGTCGCCATAAGAAAAAGTACAAAAAAACTTGGAAGGTCACTTCACTTCGCAAAAGCGGAAAAAGGCGGCGGGTGGTACAGGCAGCTGAAACGCGGTATTGAAACAACGACGCCGTAATATGAAGAACACTAAAGGTGGATCATGGGGGAATATATTCGTAACCTTAGCGAGCATACGATCAGTTTCAGAAAACCAAGATATACCTACCAAATCATTTTAAACAGTACAAATCCTGTGGCATATACAAGTGATTTTACAAAAGACCGTTCTCTACATTTAACTTCGTAGTTGTCGTCTGTTACCTAATGGGGCCATTATGACAATTAAAAACGCCAATTTTCGAAGCGAGTTCTACTAGGCATCTGCGCTTACAATCAGCATCAATTTATACGACAATTATTTAGTTTATTTAGGTGTAGAGAATTATCAAGGAAATCAATATAACGGTAGTACGTCACAGATAAAGTGGCGACGATTATGGCTTATCTGGTTTTGCAAACTGGGCGTTGAAGTTGAACGTGACATGATAGAAAAATATTATACCTAGGTAGGAGATAGGTACCTACCTACATGTTTAAATTCTGAGAAAATGTTTACATTTGTGACGTTGGACACAAACTTATTTTAGTCTTCTTAAGCAATTAAGTACCTATGTCATTTCTACATCGTTTTTCAGGATAATTTGGCCCAAGCATACGAGTAAATCAGAATCCATCCACCCACACAAATACACAAACGGAGCGCGCTACTTGCTACACGCCTCTGAGATGCTCCCGAAATTGAGTAAAGTAGGTAGCTCTTAATTTAGCATTGAACAACCGATGTGCCATTTCGAGAAGTCGAGAAACCAACCGAACCAAATGAATGAAATGAAATAATATGTATACAGAAGGTTATTTACATGGAAATGTACCTCACAATTTGTACGCACCAGGTTTGTACATGTCTGTACAGTGTACACAGCACATCAAGGCAACATTCGGGCGTGGCGCGGCTACGGTAATACGGCATATATTGCAATGATATTCTGTAGGTACGTTGATGCACTGTCGACTGTACTGTAAGACTTCATTATGATTATTATACATGGGTTAATATGCAAAATGCAGTGAAAAATTCGCACATTCGTCGTAGTCTTAAAAAAATTTTTTTTTTTAAAACATTGTAGGTAGGTAACCTACCTAATAGGACTTAAAGGTACCTATTGTAGTTAAAAGTTAATAAAACATTTAAAAATATAGTCTAACACATGCATTTTAGCGTATTTAATAAAACATATTCCGGATAGGTATGATATTATCGTGCATATTTTGGCTTTATAACGTGAAAATGACATTGCCAGATTCTGCCCCACCATCAACCGCAAGTTGTACAAGATAACGAATAAATGTAAAAATATCTCCATTTTTTATTAATATTATTGGTTTAAAATAAAGTTTTGTACAATTTGCGATTCGAAAAAAAAAAGCTTAATTAAGAATTCTGAAAATAGTAAGAAATCGAAGCGATTTATTCATTGTTTTTGTTATTCTAGGAGTTGCGAGAGTAGTAGAAAATGATACTGATTATGATTATGCAATATGAAAACTGTAATAAATCCCCAACAAAATGATAGGTACAGATTAAATGGTCACGTAGTTTTGTAGGTGGGGCAAAGCTCTATTGAAATGTGGCAATGTCTTTTGATTTTTCTATGCATTTTGTAAATTGTGAATGGCAAAATATGTATGGAACTAGGTTTGAGGTCTGAAGTTTAAGACCTGCATTGTATACTCATCATACTCATGCAAATACTATAATGATGATTGATAATATAATGATGGCCACTCATGTTTCAAGTTCTAAGGAAGAATTGTAATCGCTGTGCGAGGAGACAGGCACAGGGGCGGAGCGGGTGCGCGCGCGGGCCGGGCCACGCGCCGCGCGCGCTGCACTGTAAACTCGTAGTAGGTGTTTTTGTTTAGTTCATTGACCAGCTCGCTGTCGCGCTACGCAAACAACGCCTTCGATAACTCCCGATTGTATGTCACGCTGTCACTGACACCGACACCCTCCTATCCTCACCGATACGTGACATGATGTGTGCTGATACCCTGGATCGCTACGACGATGTCTTGTACCTCATAGGTAAATAAATAGACAAACTTTCAGCAAGAGATTACAAATTGATTATAGTGCATAGTTTACTCGTTTATCAACCTGTTAGGTCGCAGTGGGGGGTCAAAACATTCGTTTATTTAATTAATTATTATTTGCGAAAAATTCTGTTTTTAGGAAAATTAGGAACTTTTAGACTTACCCTCAGGTAACCTATACCTAGACTACCTATCTATTTTGAAATATTAATTAGGACCGCGTCAGCAACAAACATTAGAATTGGATAGTTTAAGGTACATATACCTAGTAGTTTATAGGTACATCTAGTAGAAAGCACACTTGTTAGGAAAAAATTCAAACCATAAAATCTTACCTACCTAGTCGGATGATAATCTTATGTGGCCGTAATGTAAGCGAACCTTTTTATATCTCAGAGACATGCGAGGCTCATAGATCGATGTTATCTCCATTCCACATTTTACTACTTTCTCTGCAACATGGCCGAGCGATATACTCGAGTTTAGCTCTCACAGCTCAGGCATTTCACTAATAACATATCTCCAACTTTGAACATTACTAGTATAATTAGGTATTGGGTAGACTTTTCGAAATTTAATATGGAGTTAATTTATTACCTCACAATCGTTTGCACAATATTATGCCTAATTACCTAGGTAATTGGGGGCAGGGCAGACGGAAATCATCATGGCTAATCACTTACACTACAATAATACATAGTCTACCTTGTAGAGGAAAAACAATCAACCAATTAAGCAGCAAAATTGGGAAAATACGTTCTCTCACACATTTTCGTATAAATAAGAGTGATTGAAAAATGTTTTCGTATTATCGAATGTACTCGAGAGTGAAATACCTAGAAGTTGTTTATTTATTTTATTAGCCTAGGTGCAATGCCAGGCGATGTAGATATTAGATGCACCGCTAAGTCAAACAAACATCGCGCAGCCCACGCCTAGGTATGCGCAAAGAGTCAGCGAGCGATGACGATACCACACGGTCGGTATCGTGATGCGTTTCTACGACACGAATATTTGAACAGTAAACATTCACTTCAGGATCAAGAGTGTTGAATAATTCGTCTTCATGTACAATCCAGATAAACACCTTCATGTTGTTCGACTATCATGCAACCCCTGGAAGTATTTTCTATATTTATACTTTAGTAGCGATAGCGGTATGCCATGTGTCTACACTCGCAAAATGTACTGTGTACCTAGTATCCAAAGGACAACAAAATAGCTTACTTATGTTGTTATTGACTTGGATAGAGTTAGATGACAGAAGCGATTTGCAGAATTCGCAAACGTAGTGCCGTTTAAACTAGGTACTCGTAGTAGTATCGAAATATGACAAGTGGATAAATAAATACTCCTACAGGTAATGCCCAAAGGGCAGAGTGGGTTTAGTCTTGAAATATCCTAACGTATGATTATAATTGTAGAGTGCGAGAGGGTGGAGAAATGATGCACTGGCGAAGGGCCTATGATGCGTGCCCAGCAGTGACTGGATTAAGAATGGCCGAAGTTGATGACGTGCCTATTCTCTCCCAAATAAAATTGATGATAGATCGGTTCGGTAGGTACCTAGTTCATTGCGGAAAACCCCTGGTACAGACCAAAATCTGAGCAAGTAAAGAGATTTCGTTTTGAATTAAACGCAGAAGGTTGTTCCTATCGAATCGTTTGGTAGTGTTTGTTAAAAAAAATATGAACAAAAAAGAAAATGTCGAGTTCAATAGAATTGCCCCTCTAATTTCCCCGCTAAACTATACGTGTATATCAATGCCTCGACTCAACACGTACGAGTGTTTAGAAGGCCGTCTCGGTTATCGGGGTGTATCCCTACAAATGATCCCATTAACACGAGGGATCGTCCCTCGACTCACGCCGCCAATATTGATCGCTAAACAGTTATCCGAGGCTAAATGTGTACTATCAGTATTAAAACGTAACTTTATGTGCAGTTCATTTGACAGAGACGATTTCAAGCGAATTGCATCGTCGTTATTATAATCAGCTTTACGTATACCTATTGCATCATAGTTAATTCACCAAAGTTGTGTTTTGACTCAAGTACAAACCTAACCAGTTGCGTAATGCACACGTACGTAAGCTAGAATGTGTGTATAATGTATCAAGTTAGAGAACTATGCTGCAATGCAAATAGAACAGAGCGAGGCGTTTATGCATCGGCAAGTCGTCCAATACCGTTAGCCCTAGCGCCAACCGACATACGGAGTCAACGTAATTTTCTCGGTGTGGAATGGCGATGCACTACAAACTACATAAAGATACGTACTTACTTACAACAATACATTTTAAAAAATACATAATCATTTTCGTAATAACAGACAGACGTAACGTAATCGGGTTGGAAGACTTTCGAATAGCTTAAGAAACCCGATTAATATTTTCGTGTCGAATTGTTAGAAGTTCCTTCCGCATTTATAACTGCTTCAGCTTTGAGTATCGGTGTGGTTTTTACCCCGATTCTTATCACTATCCCAGAAATAGTGTGTGCGGATGTTTTCAAAATGATTCACTATCGCTTAGTCACTTGTTCATTTTCCGATATAGTAGGCACCTCATATAACTCTTATCAGTTGCAGAGTCAAAAGACCTCCACTATGGATTACGAAATGTAAGAAAATTTTAATATAGTGTTAGGCTCAAATTGACAATAAGATACCTTTTAGAAAATTAATAGTACATAATATTATGCACATGTAGGTATGAATGTTGGAATGTTACACAATATTCGGCATCCAGGCGCGTATATTGGCATATTCGCAGATTCCTGAATCACAGGTGTGTTGAATTTCAAGCAAAACTTGTAGATAGGTAGGTAGATTTCCTAGTCGGAATTCTCCATATTCGATCGATCGTAGTTGTCGACGTTAATGCGTTATTTATTTGTATTACTACGACCAGTGGCCAAATACACATAATGTTTATAAAATAAAAGGCCAAGTGCGAGTCGGACTCGCGCACTGAGGCTTCCGTGCAACGCAACTTAACCCTGTAATTTCGCTCTAACGAAAAGATAAACTAGATTCGTAATAACAAAAAAAAATTGGGGGAGATGTAATTTCAAATTTACAGTTTTCGGATTTTTTCCTTTGTGCTATAGACCTAGCTTATGATTATAGATCAACGGGAAGTACCCTATAGGTTTTGGTTTTCTTACATTTTCATACAAATATGCGAGAAAATGCGACATAAACGGCCATATCTTTTGATTGCGTTGACGTAGAAGTTTAATTTTTTCGCGACTGCACGAGGTTGTAGAACTGAGTATTTTGGATTAAATTCAACTCGCGTTTCTAAGATATAGGTTTTGACAGACGGACAACGAAGTGATCCCATAAGGGTTCCTTTTGAGGCACGGAACCCTAAAAAATATGACTTGTAGGTAGGTACAGTCGGCAGGACACCAAGTGTAACAAACTAGCACTCTACGTAACGGTAATACGGCCTGGAATGCTGACGGTTGAAGTTCTGTCGACCATACTTGTTTTATGTAGAGTTATTAGTATGGACTATTATACGCTGGTTTGGTAATGATAAGATCATTAAGGGAACTTCAAGTTATCAAGACTTCAAGGGTTTTTGAGGAATAGGAATTGAAAGATACGACAAAAACGTCGACAACGTCATAATAAAATACCACTTTGCTCAAAATATAGAATCCATCACTATATCTGTAGTGATAGGTAAGATGAAAATTGAAATTGAAGAAAGCCAATTTTAGACATTTCTACACCATGTTTAAGTGAGTTGGTTAATTCATAGAATAGAAAATAACCTACCTAATATAATTATATATATTACAAAATAAGAAACCCGACTGTTTTAGGATGAAATGTATGTAATTGTAACCTCATACATAAAAATAAATGCATCAAGCTATTTAGGCTAAAAGAGGCAACATACATGCACCCAAAAAATACTCAAATAGGTAGGTAGGTATAGCTACCGCTATTGTTAAAGTTACTGTCAACTCTACATACCAAGCTAACATACTACGTAGCAAGGTTGTACTTGTACGGACAACAGCAGGTCAATGGTAACACTTGCATTACGATTTCAACTCTTACGATGTAGAAAATAAGAATGGTCCAAAGTGTTACACTTGATGTGCTTTGATGTGTACATAGGTAGGTTTGTTTGTATATACCTACCTACATATTATAATATGTTATAAGTAATGAATTATGTTTGACCACTTAGGAACCTAGCTATACAGTCTCATCTTTAATTCAAATTGTAATCTTTACTGTGTATGAGTTTACCATATTTTTTTTAACATGTATGTGTCTACTTGCAGCAGAATTCATCCATCAATCTGAGCTTCACCAACTATTATTATCAATTTGAGATTAGTAAAGAGATGCCAAATATATAGGTACCTAGATCTAGATAGACATATTGTCAGTGAGCTAACAGCACATGACAAATTACTTAAACAACCTGTGTGGTCAAGCTCAACCACAATATACATATTCTTCTTCTTTATTGTTTTATGGTGTGTCTCTGAAGAACTCTGCCAATGTCCGTTCGTTCAATTACCAAAGCCCAAATCAAGGTGCGTATTCATAAACGTGATTTAAAATTACGCCACTATTTAGGCTCCCTGTCTACCTTTCTATCTTAACCTTTTTTACCAAAGTGTGAAAGGGCATAGCAACAACAGGAAAATAGCAACACAATTTAAGGGAAGTGAGGTTTAACTGGGTTTATGAATAACAGCACAAGTGTCTTATTTTGTAAACAAAAACTACCCTACGCTACCATCATTTTAAGCCGTTCTGTTATTGCATAGTAATTTTCACATTATTAGATCGGATCACTTTATTTTCACAATGATGAACAGGTTTAATCAATCAGTTCCTTCAGTGTTACATGACAACAGGTAATTAGACGATCATATTTGTTTACAAAATAAGACACTTGATTTGGGCTGAGGATATTGTGTAATTTTCAGAATCAAAATTCAGATCTCTTTATTGCAAGTAAAAACCGTTCATCTATATTTGCATGTTAATTTGTTTTTAAATTGACATTTAAACCTCCTAATATTTTACATATTTTGTATTACCTGATTTTACATTAGCAGGACAGGAATAGAATACACGTATATTGCAAGGAACAAGTGTATTGTGAAGGAAAACATCAGGAAACCTATCCGCACCATGCCCAATTGCCCACATGGCACATAATGGCCCAGCTCCCTCAATGTAACAGAATGTCTGTTCCCCAACAGTGGGGATATTACAAAAGTAGGCTTATGGTAGTGTTGGTACCGTAAGATTTAATTGGTAAGGAAGTAGTGTAATCTTATTGGTAAAGTATGTCAGCACACATTCTTACTTGAGGCGGTCCACGACGGCTTGTCGCTTAGGCGGCAGGATCATCTCCTCCATGGGCTGCAGCATGTTGGGCGGGTGCTGAGCGGGCGAGGCGCCGGGCAGCAGCCCGCCCGCGCCGCCTCCCACCAGGTGCTCCACTGTGACCGCGCTCGAGCCCTTCACCGCATCCACCGCCGCCCCATGATGCCCAAAAGCCACACGCCACTCCAGTACTCAAGTACTGCACCGCAATTGCGACAGCACTATCAAAAAACAACTGCAGTTCGTCCTGAACACTCTAAAAACATTTCTCATGTTTACAACACCGATTTCAGTCACTCAAATCACAACTTTTGTTCTGTGGATCAATCCTCGAATTATATAGACAGTATCACGTACATGTTCGGGTATGTAAACGTTCCGAATTGTATAAAAATGCACTTCAAATGATAAATGTTTTGGAAGAAGTTCAGTTACGAAGTCAACACAACAATATGCCAGTCCGAAAAAAATGTTATCACTGCAAGAATCCGCCTGCTTGCGACGCTTTACTATCGGAGAGTTGAGTATAAAGTATGCCTAGGTATTTACACTAAAATAATTAAATATCACGCCAAAAACAGCAACTTTGGTTTTATCCGTACTAGGACGATCTCTCAGCAAGTACTCAAACATCAAACTGAAAAATTGACGGATGGACGCTTCTTTTGGCTTCGGATAGAGGTGGGCAAAATTAGATAATGAATCGATTCATCGAAATATTCATAAAAATCTTAAATCAAAGATTGTCACAGAAATGAAATATTGAAAAGCTATTTTTGTGTTAAACGTAATATGACAAGACAAAACAAGAAATATATTGGATAAGAGGATATGAAAATGTGAGTTTGTTCAATTCAATCAACAACTAATGCTACTTTATATTAAATCATGAATAAAAGTAAACCAAACCATTCGAATGAAAAAGCCAATTGCTAAGTAATTTTCACCGGGAGATTTGAACGTAATAATATTATACATTATCTTTGGGGAGATTATCGAGAAATCTTTTATAATCGATTCCAAAAAACGTGACATCGAAGCCATAAAGTGTGTAAAAAAGAAAGTTATTGACAGTGAGCGATTGACATTGAATTGATTTAGAATATGTGTTTGTATCGTGTTTGTATCAATGACTAAGGAATACCTAGTTTGTATTAGTCCGAAAGAATTTAGTGTAGGTTATTTTCATACAAAAATGTTTTTTTTTCTTAATGTATGGAATGTACGTATTTATAGACATGGCTGTATACTCTAGGTAGCCTTGCCTATCCCTCGGGAAGTTTTACAAAAAGATATTTGATTGACAATCGATTGATTGATAATGATTGACAATGACATTTGAATTTTGAAATAATATTCCCTTCCCAGTCAGTGCTGCCAGATTAGGCGACTTATCGCCATTTAGGCTATCTCGAAGGGGGTCGGGGCGACCATAAATCGTGATTTGCGACTAGTCGCCATTTAGGCTATCCCGAAAAAAAAATTGGGCGATTTTAGGCTACAAACGAACAGCTAGATAAATTTTTAGCAGATCTAATAAATCTTAATAATAAATAGAGAAAAATCTAATAAATCTTGCCATAATTTTCCAATTAACGTTTTATTTTCCTAATAAATAATCATATACTGGCAAAACCACATAACCCACAGATCCTTCCACATTATCAGCTGGCCTCTACAGCTCCAGCATATCTTCAGCGAATTATGACGATGGAGGTATTTTAGAAGAAATAGTTTTATTAGGTCCTACATGATGATTAATATTATTCATCATCAATGCTAATAAATTGCCTCCATCGTCAATAAATTATTTCTGTATTGTGTATTTCTATATAGTGTGGGTTTAGCAACGTTGTTTAAGTCATGTCCACCAAGCTCAAAACATAATTTCTCATAATGTCCATTTCGCAAATTGTTAAGTTTGCAAAATGTATTTCGATAAAATCTCCCTTTTCTCCTTGTATTTTCATATGGTTTCCAAATAGAGAAAAACTAAAAAAAAAGAATCAATGTTGTTTGTTTAGAAGTTGACTTGGACCGTGATTTACACATTTTGATTGTAGCCTCAATTTAAAAAATAAAACTTTTTCATGCAATTTATTATTGTGGAATAGGAAACAGAAAGAGTATAAAGCCAAAAGAGAGGGTTTTCAGTATCGGTCAGTTCTACAAATTTTAGACTTTTGTGAAACAAAGATTTGGCTCTCTAATTTTATCGAGGCCACAATTAAAATTGTAAATCATGATCCAGTCAACGTCAAACAAACTACATTACTTTTTTTTTTAATCTAAATTATTTTTATTTTAGTTATTATACTATTTGAAAATCACAATAAGTACATAACATATACAAGGAGAAAAGGAAATTTCATGTTTATATATAATTAAATTGAGGTGTATTTCAAGCGTAAAAAACGGTGTCCTGCTAATTAAAGTTAACTGTGGTATGTATAAAAAAAGTGCTACTTAGGCTACCTGATCCGTATTTGGGCGATTTTAGGCTAATTTTAATATTTTTTTGAATTGGGCGATTTAGGCTACCTGAAGCCAAATTTTTGGCGATTTGGTTCAGGCTACGTCTGGCAACACTGTTCCCAGTCGCGGCGTAGTGTAGTGGAATCGTAGACAGATTAGTGGAATGTAAATGAAAAATTCGTAATAATTTTGCATTTTGAACTTTTGGAGTACTACATATTATTCACTATAATTTAGTCTAGTTTTTAGAAACAAAAAATGGCAGCGCTACGTATAAGGCTCAGTTATCCGGCTATCTTTGCTAGGAGGTTATGTTTGCATTCAATGAAGCAAAATGTAAGAATTGTAAGCGCTGTACTTCCCGAAACACAGAAGCACTCAGGTAATTTCCAATTTTGGTCAGTCAGTCGTCTACACTAAGTACTTTGATTATATAAAATTAAACATACTGAACTGCATATTTCAGGTTATGTATGTACTTCAGGCACTTTACAATCAGTCTGTCATAGGAGCTTTAGTACAGCGGGCACGGCATCGGAACAGCTAACAGAAAATGTTAAAGGTGAAGCGGAGAAAAGAGAATTTCAGGCCGAAACACGAATGTTGTTGGATATTGTTGCCAGATCATTGTACTCTGATAAAGAAGTAAGTTTTGGAAATAGAACTTGACTTTGATCATAATTACTTAAATAAAACAGTACAAAGTTTCAGAAACAAAGATGGACCTGTTAGAAATTTACCTATAACTACAGATAACTAGGTATGGTGGAACACAGAGAAAGGTGTAGGTACAGGAGAGTTTTCAAGGTTGCGATTTTCTCAAAAACTACTTCACCTATTGTAAAAATTCTTTCACTGTTAGATAGATAAAAGTTAAAACTATGTAACTGTAAAATAATTATTAAATTCAGTCTAGTAGTTTTTGATAAAATATCAACCTTATTGAAGCCCCCTGTATACTTATCTCCGTCTTCGATTGTACCACTATCCAAGTAGGCCACCTCTGATTCTAGATGTAGGTAAAGAATATGTTTACATAGGTAGGATCATAGTTATATCATGTTATATAATCATTGGTTATACTTGAAGTTTGAATAAAATACGTATCAAATTGAAATATAATGGAGTAGTAGAAAGGTATATGCAAACTTACAATGTAGATGAAGAAAAAGTGTTAATTATGTTGTCACGTTCAACAGTTTTATTTATGAAATTACAGGTTTTCATTAGAGAACTCATCTCAAATGCCAGTGATGCATTGGAAAAGTTCCGGTACTTGAATGTAAGTGCAGCACCAGATGTCGGCGAATTGGAGGAGACTGACCGGCCACTGGAGATCAGACTCAAGACTGATAAGCAAAATAGAACAATCACTTTTCATGTAGGTATTTTAAGTTGATGAAAACATTTAGGTTGTTAGCCATAAATATGATGTAAAGTTAATCCACCATTTAAGTCTTCATACACTTTCTAACTTAATAGTTTTTAACAAACTGTTAAAGTGACAACAACATGGTTTAACATATATGACTCACACCACTAATTTTTAGTATTTGTCAAATAGCCTATTAGCGAGATTGTGTGGAGGCCTAAGTCTAATTTAAATGTGTATATGACGGTTCATTCATTAATTCTCCAGCCATCCAAATATTTATTCATATAGGAAAACATTAGTTGTGGAATTGCATGGGTCCATTCTTTTGACACAGCTTAGAATAGTTTACCATGTTTTTATCAACATATCAAGAAATCCAATACCATTGTAAATACATATGTATAATATGTATTTACAATGGTATTGGATTATATTAATATGTATAATACTCAATACGTTTTATTGTACAAAAAAAGCTGTATTACAAACACAAAGTAACACAAAAATTTTACATTCCTACTGTGCAAGTATAAATGGCACATTGGTTACAGGACTCTGGCATTGGCATGACAAAAGACGAGCTCACACAGAACTTGGGAACCATAGCTCGTTCAGGTTCTAAATCCTTCATAGAAGAGATTAAAAAGCAAGGAGCTGAACAGGCCAGCTCCATAATTGGACAATTTGGAGTAGGCTTCTATTCTGCTTTCATGGTGGCTGATACAATTGAGGTCTTCACACGGAGTAGCAAGGCTGGATCGCAAGGATACAAGTGGAGCTCAGATGGGTCCGTAAACATGTATTAATCAGTAGTGTGAAACTTATGCTAAAGATCTTGTAAATCTTTAATAGTCATAGACAGTTTTGTGCTCAGACTCAGCGTGAAGCTCGCACTTACGTCTGTCATACTTGAATTGAGAACTGACAGCTGTCAGACCGAACTCATACTCCAAATGACTATCCTCCTTAAAGTAGGCTAGAATGCTGAGAATATACATTTAAAATTGCAGGTCTGGAACTTATGAAATTCAAGAAGCAGAAGGTGTACCTATTGGAACTAAAATAATTGTCCATCTTAAAACTGATTGCAGAGAATTTGCTGATGATGACACTGTTAAAAGTAATTATTATTATTGAAGGTTATTAAATTATATTTTATTATCTAGCCTACTGGATTTATAATAAAATACTTTTTTTTGTTTTCAGATATAATTAAAAAGTACAGTAATTTTATCGGAAGTCCTATCTTACTGAATAATGAACAAGTCAACTCCATAAAGGTTATTACATATTTTATCTTCAGATTGATCCTGAATCACATAAATAAAAGTATTGATTTTGGTTTGTATGGTAATAGTATCACGTGTCTATATTTCGGTCCAATGGGTCCAGCCCCCTTACCATGAACTCTTATAGCAGGATAATTCAATAATACTTTGTTATTTTGTACCACGACGACCTTAAAGTAAGCTTGTTAGGGACGTCATTTTACGAAATAATAAAGTGTTACTGAAGTAATCATGCTATAAGAGCTCATGGTAAGGGGGCAGGTGGGTACAAAATGGGTGCTCGGGACATGGCGAGAATTGATAAACACAAAAATCGAACGATGGTCCAAGTCTCAAACAGTAGAAGAGGTGGACCTTTGTCTAGCAGTGTGCCAGTTTGTAGGTTATAAAAACATTTTCTATTAGCTGGTCCCACTATTCAAGTACCTAATAATATTATAACTCCGAAAAGTGGTATGTTACTGAATCAAGCTTCAATAGCTTTTTGGATAGTCATATACATATTATCGCGCCTTCGAAGACACAAGCCAGCCAAGAAATAAGTGTAACAAGTTCTGTATACAATTTTTTTTTGTAATTACAGCCACTATGGTTGATGGAGCCTAAAGAAGTAAAACACGAACAACACACAGAATTCTACAAGTTCATCAGCAACTCATACGACAAGCCACGATTCACACTTCACTACAAAACGGATGCTCCGCTGAGCATTAGATCCATTCTGTACGTCCCGGAGGGCAAGCCGGGCCTGTTTGAATTGTCTCGGGACTCGGATGTTGGTGTTGCACTGTACTCGAGGAAGATATTGATTAAAAGCAAGGCAGAAAACATACTGCCGAAATGGTTGAGATTTGTCAAAGGTAATTTAAATAATCATAAGTTAAAATGTCAGTATGAATAGCAACGTTCGCATCGTATTTCTGTAGCATTCATTTGTTCACGCCCACTTTAGATAAAACATATACAACAGGTGGGCGGTCTTATCGCTGAGAGCGATCTCTTCCAGACAACCTTCAATTAGATAATTTGTTGTTTGAAGAGCCAGCTTATATGTAGATGTTTTGATATTTTATTGTATATGCGCTATGCGAAAAGAAAATCTAAATGATAAATGGAGAAATTTTTTCATTACGACGGGGATTTGAACCAGAGACCTATATCACGGTGGCTCTGTTGGAATAGAGCGTGCCACGGAATGGCGAGGTCCCTGATTCGAATCCCGGTCGTGATGAAATTTTTTCTTCATTTATCATTTCTATGTTGTGTAGATATTTCTATTAAGAAAATCCCTTTGTACGATGCAATGCTTGCCGAAAACTGAAAGAAAACTCTGTTTAATTTTAGGTGTTGTTGATTCTGAAGACATTCCACTTAATCTTAGCAGAGAGTTGTTGCAAAACAGTGCACTGATAACGTAAGTACCTAGGTTATCTACTTAATACTCGTATAGCTTTGTGACATTAAATTAAATGAAGGTATTTTTTTTCAGTAAACTTCGTACCGTGCTAACAAACCGCTTCCTCAAATTCATGGTGGACACTGCAAGCAAAGATCCAATAGGATATGATGCATTCTACAAAGATTACTCCTTGTTTTTAAAGGAGGGTATTGTCACCGGACAGAATTCCTTGGAAAAGGTAATGTATCGGTCAATGGTAACACTTTGAGTACGTGTTGAACTCTTACGACGCAGATAATAATATCGGTCCAAAGTACAAAGTCTTACACGTGTAGTACGATTTTAAATCTTACGACGCAGATAATAAGAACGGTCCAAAGTGTTACACTTGATCTGCTGTTACCTGTACCAAACAAGAGCGAAATTAAAAACAATTTTGAGTGCGAGCTTATTGTGATCTCGCTCTTACCAAACTTCATAACATTTTGGAACACTTACGTACCAAAATTTATAACATTTTGGAACCATTGCATGCCTTGTTATAATATGAAAGTAGTCTATAACGTCACGAAGTAGGCGTGGCTAAGCTACGTTGACGTTATCACCCGCCCCTCATCCCGCAACCAATGGCTTCAATGGCTTATTCTGTAGTCTGTCGATGGTTTGGGACACTGAACTTTACTCATCCATTGCATACATTTTAGGAAGATATCGCGAAGCTGCTTCGCTTTGAGTCGTCGAAGCTAGAGAGGGGAGTCAGGTGTTCGCTTGCAGATTACAACGCGCGCCAGAAGAGCGATGAAAAAAGTATTTATTACTTAGCAGCTCCCAGGTTTGTACTAAAACTACACACACTTAACTACTGTGTCAATACCCAGTCGTTTTAAACGCCAGACTTGAATATTTATTTTTAATAAAATCATCTAAGAACATTACACTCATATAAACACTAACATAGTTTTAAGTACTTACTAACTCTTATGGTCTTTGTAGCTGCAATAAATAATTTGAATTCTTTTCCATCAGTCTATTTATATGCCCATACTGCTCGGGCACAGACCTTCCCTTACATCGAGGGAGCTCGGCCCACGCTCGGCCCATAATTCACCATGTTTTAAGAGCACTCGATAAATGTACGTAAGTTTTTCCGTCAAAAAACCGATGATAACTCATTGGTACAAGTCTGCCCCGGCTGAGAATCGAACCTGGGACCTCCGTATCGCAAGTCCATTGACCCAACCACTGCGCCACCGAGCTCTCCATCAACCAAGGTATTAATCTATATTTTTATCTATTTATACAGTCGTGAGCTAGCGGAGACCTCTCCCTACTTCGAGTCTTTGAAGAAGCGTGATTTAGAAGTGTTATTCTGCTACGAAATGTACGACGAGCTGGTGCTGCTTGAGCTGAAGGAGTTCGCGGGCAAGAGCCTGGTCTCTGTGGAGAACGACATGCTTCGAGACTCCACGGACGGTGCAGATTCGGTCATAGGTTAGTAATTTGTTCAGACAGACGGACGAATGGAATAAGAAACAAAATAGTCCTGCCTGACTGAGTTTGTATTGTTTATAACCTGTTATTCGTTCAACAGGTAGCGACGGTCTTCAACAGAGCCAAATTGACGATATAATTAAGTACCTGAAATCTAGTTTGCCGGGCAAAGTGTTCGAAGTTCGTGCGACACAAAAACTGGACACGCATCCTTGTGTGGTCGTAGTACCTGAGATGGGCGCCGCGCGACACTTCATACGCACGCAAGCAGCCAACCTTTCTGAGGAGAATAGGTTCGCGCTGCTTAGACCACAGCTGGAAATAAATGCCAAGTGAGTTTATATTTCATTTTGGACTGTCTTAGTGACATGACACATCTGCAGATAAATACCCCCCCCCCCACCCCCCCCCACCCCCCCCCCCCCCCCCCCCCCCACCCCACCCCCCACCCCACACACACACACACTCTCTCACACACACCCTCACACACAATGGCACGTGGGAGTTGCAACCGTCCTGCTGTCTGTCGTGCGTACATATCTCTAGCTCTATGTAGGTAGATATCTATTCCGTCACTTGCAAAAACGTATTTGACCAAAAATTGTGTTTAAAAGTTCATTATGTTTTATTTGTGTTTCAGACATCCCATAATTAAGAAGCTCCATAAGTTAATGTCTAGTGACAGGGATTTGGCTAACATGGTGGCCAAGCAACTATTCTCCAATGCAATGGTGACTGCGGGCTTGGTGGTTGACCCTAGGAACCTAATATCAGACATCAACGAACTTCTGGTTAAAGCTTTAGAAAAACATTGATTAATTAGTTGTAATTTAGTTATATTTACTTTTTATTGAAATACAATTCGTGATATTTATTTTATATAAGGCGTATTTTATTTATACTTAATCGTCTTTTAATGTTTTTATGCATTTCGTGACTCAAATATCATGAATAAATGCGTATTCTAATTTATGAACTCATAGAATTTTCGTCTTTTAATGTTTTTATTTTCATGCATTTCGTGACTCAAATATTATGAAATAATGCTTATTCTAATTTATGAACTCATAGAAGTTACTGAAATGCTGCAAAAGAAAATCCGTTAACGCTGTACGATGTATGTATGTACATACAAAGAATACCTATATTTTTGTTCAGAAAAATATACCTATGAATTAAGCTACGACTATAATATTCGTAGTTAAGTATACTGCCCACGTTAAGACTCCACTTGACCCTCGTCTCCTTAGTTAAGGAAGCTCGTCTCCAGTCTGCAAATGTCATTGACTTAAAGTCAATGGCAAATGTTCACTTCACTTTTTAAATTATGGCTTCTACCGTGACTGGCACAGTAATTTTGCCAGATGTTTTCATATTTATAAATCTATATATAAACTTTTCATAAAGTGCAGCTGAATGTCCCTGTGACAGATTGCGGCAAGAAAAGAAGCTTTAAAAAAATATATATATATATATATATATAAACTAAAGTATAAATCTAAATATAAATCAAAGTAGAAAAAGCTCACGCGGCTATCTTAAAACTAATTTTATCTGTTTTGGGATCATTGATCTCCTATTATAGGTTTCGTTGCCTTAAGCATCCCAAACATTGATCTCCTATTATAGGAGATCAATGTTTGGGATGCTTAAGGCAACGAAACCGTTGACTTGCCATTTAAAAAAAATCCGTGCCTACCTCTAGTGATGTTACAAACCAATGAATAAAATCGATTTTCTAAAAAGATCGGATTTCGTTGTGAACAAACCATATTATTATATAATAGAAGTAATAATAGCTTGTTTTTCTTTCGAAGAGCTTCCATTTTATTGAAGTTAATTCACAGATAAAATAGAAAAGAAGAATACGCAAACCACCGTTAAATGCCGAAAGCAAGTCGCCCTGTAGAAAAGCCATATAAGTTTTTAAAAAACGATTATGCGGGGTTGCCATCGTGACTGATTTATCTTTAGGTTTATCGGATTGCGATGAGACGGATATGGAAAATAGCCTAATAGACTCTCATAAAACATCCAATTAGGTACTTATTTTTCAGGCAAATAATGATAACAAAACAAATAAACGCGATATAAAAATATCGGCAGTTTGTGCTTTACTTGTAATTTGATGCTGACGATTTTCTGGCGGAATTTCTCAGTATATAAAAATGAAATTGCAAAATTATATATGGCGACACTGTACTGAAATCGACCGACCGAAGCGGACCGAAGAAAAGCAAGCGAAGCGGCTTCGCGTCGCGGTATTTGCGGCTTCGTTTCGTTTTGTGATATTCATAAAGTTCTCATTTTGTTATGCATTATTAGTTTAATTTATTCAGTGATTACATATTTATGCAAGATAACGTCTAAATAAGTAAGTGGCATGTCGGTTTATGTATTTGAAACCTGCTCGCAGTCCAAGGATTGTGTGCACTAATTATTTTGGTTTACCTACTTTTCTTTCGTAGCAATGAGTGCGCTGGATATAAATAAGGGAGAAAATGATGAAGATAATAAAGCGCCAGATAAGAAACAGATTGAGGCCGAAGAAAAGGAAGTTATGCTGAAGTCCGAAATCGAAAAACCTGAAGCGGCCGCCGAACTGAAAACCGATGCCGAGGGTCCTGTGAAAGCGGCGCTTTCCAGTGATGTCATAGAACAGGGGCGCGAGGTAAAGCCCAAGTTCATTCCTATAGGGGCTATTAAGATGCCTGGGTTCTTTACTAGGAATTCAGATAAGGAGAAGGCCAAGGTATGCTTTTCTGTCTATAAGTATGTAGGTATGTGTGCTTCATTTTATTTATTTGCAAATTCAATTATGATTTACCTCAAATTGTATGCACAACTTGGTACAGTATTGATCTTATTAGAATATTAATCTTAATAGAAACCGGAAAATATGGGATGATGGGAGGGATACATGATGCTACTACATAAATTTATTAAAATACCTACATATACTTGTGATAATGTAGCATCGTACATCATAGTTGACCCTAAGAATTCTAAAATTATTATGCTTATATGCTGTTTTAAGTTTTTACCACTTACTCTACCTTTGTGTCAGTATTTTTTTTAAATGCTGGCATCTAAAAGGGCATATATTTAGATACTATTAACAAGATTATTCTGAACATGATTTGCAGGAGGAAGATGGGGGAATTGAGAAGGACGGTGACAACGAGAAGAGTGATGAGAACAAGCCAAGGCGACGTCGTTTCCAATTCCTCCATACTTGCCCATTCACACAGTTCCTACATCACCCACAAGGTGAAAATGGTAAGTTTATTTCTCAGGATGTCTACAGATACGCTGGCTGTGTTACGATAAGAACTGTATAGTTTGTCTGTTATCTTAAAAGTTTAAAACAAATATTAATAAACAAGTGTTTACGCAAGCTATTCTTAATTTTCTTAGGGAGAGTTCCACATGTCATGCTTCATGGTGTTCCACGTGTCATGCTTCGTGGTGTTCCACTTGTCCGGTGTCATGCTTCTCTGTGCTTGGCTCATGTGGATCCTATTAGAATCGTAACAAATAGAATCTCTGGCTAACCTGCAAGAGATAAATGCCCCGAGTCCATTTTATTACAGAAGATGGCACCGCTGAACCTAGGAGAGGCATTTTCAAACTGCAATATCCAAAAATGTTCCAAAAACGCTCTCAGAGAGACCCAGAAGCGACGCTTGCTTCTATGGAGACTTTGGAGGACAAAGTCGATACACCCAATGATGGAATGGAAAATGTTAAGTTGGATACTCCTGTAAGTATTCTAATTTTTTTTTTAAACAGTTTACATAGAAATCTTCTAATACATTAAGATTAGAAAACCAAACAAGGCAAACCTCATTCAAAGTAGTAAAATAGTTTTTTTAAATGATCATTATTTATAACTTAATTCAATTTCAGTAAATGATATTTGAGTAAATAAATAGAAGACTGAACCACCTTCAACACCAATGTCGCTCGTCACTTCCTGAGCAACAGAGTTGTTCAGGCCTGGAGCTTACTTCCAGATGATGTTGTCTCTGCCATTTCAGTTAAAGCATTCAAAAACAAATTGGGACAGTTATTTTAAAACCATTAACAAGAATAATACCACTAAGTGATAGACTTTACAAACACTGTGAAGTGGACATATCAGCGATGCGAGCCTGTCCATATAATTAAATAATAATAATATTTATTATAACTACTTGCGAAAATCGATGTATTTATTGCTGTCTTTATTCTTTACCTAGCCAATTATGTTCATGTTACAAAGTAGATACCTATCATGTTAAAAGTTAGCTTTGGTCTTCTAATAAGATATATTTCATTAGGCTAATGATATTGTCTAATGGTTAGACAATACACTATTGATGAAACACCCCACTATACTGGTTATAATGTACCCATATAGGTATACAGTCATATATGTATAGTATAAAAAAGTTTATCATAAGGGTTAAACATTTCATTATGAATTTCTCTTACCATGGGCATTTTTCAACACTTGGTTTGGGCCACTTGATTGGTACGTCAACCACAATTTTGGAACCAATGTAAATGTGATCACATTACAGGAGCAGGATGGCAAAGTCGCTACACAACTACCGCTGAGGGAAAGGATTCGTCAAAGGAAACTCATAAAAAGTAGGAAGGAAGTTTTCAGAATATTTAATTTATGCTTTGTGGGTACTTAACCGAGTATATCTTTTGCGAATTGGCCAGAGATTCTAATAATAGGATCCATTTTATAGCGCAGCACACTCTTCATGCGTAGTGGTATAGTTTTAACTCAAGAGAATACCTCATTAATTATGCAAAAACTACTTGACTGATTATAAAAATTCTTTCACTAGTAGACAACCCGTTTACAGTGCAGATTTATTTATTTAATCTGGTGGCTTAGGGGATCCTGGTCTCCGCTACGACGTCAGTCTTGTGGGGCTTTGTACTGACTCGCACAATCATGACATAGAATGCGTTTTATGGCAAATAGCAGTCATTTTGTTTGACAAGTATAGAAAAATACTTTTCATTATTACAAAATAGACAAATTGATTATCAACTGTGAAAACAAAATCGAAATTAATTGTAAAATACACACACAAAACAATTTACACACATTTAGAAAAGCTGAGTTAAACACAGAGAAACATGTTACGAATACTTGTATGAAAACTGATAGTTGTAAGACTGAACTCAAACTCCACTCAAACTGTCCTATGACTATCCGCCGCAAATAGCTTAATTAATACCTTCGTTAATTGAAATATCAGTGCATTATGAATGGCGAAACACAAAACAGCGTTGCGGCGCCGCGCTGCAAAAATCTGCGTTGCCGCATGCCCGCCGCGCCGCCACACAGTATTGGTTGTTTGGAATTCCAACGCTCGGGTTTTGTGTTTCGACCCTAAAATAGATTGACACCTATTCTATTATTATTTGTAGATGACCTATTAGTATTGGTCGGCGCGATGGTCGTGTTGAGTGTTGCGTTCGTCGGCATCATGGTGGGCGCGCTCGCCGGCCCGCCGCGGGAGCGCAAGCTGCGAAATGGCCGCTTCATGACTACAATCACTTCGTGCGGCAAAGTGGAAGGGTGAGAATATCATTGGCTCTATAAGATGTCCATTCATATAGACCGACTTTGAGAGCATCGGAGGGCGCTTTTCTTTTCACACGGACCGGCGCGGATTATACCCTCGGAACCGGCCGGACCCAAACAAGCCGTTTCACTTAGACTGACTGGAATATCACTGTTATAACGGATGGCTCGGAGCAAGCGCGAAAGAGCACGTAAAAGAGCCGGTCGGCTGCGCGAGCGTGGAAGAGCAGTCATCAGAGGCCGGTCGGCTCCTCTCATTGTTTCACACTAAGCGCGCTAAGACGGCTGTCTAACATTATCATGTAATTTGTTACATGATAATGTTAGACAGCCGTCAGCAGAAGGGAAATAAAAAAAAAACTTATTTCAATTATCCAAAACTCTCTACGATCTTTAACGATCAAAATCTGCTCTCCTCACTGATTCGGTATGTGTGAACAGACCAAACAGACAGTGTAACCAACGGCTCAGTCGTAGAATGACTAAGTCGCAAAATATCTACCTCCACTTCTCATAATGTCCCTTTCGTAGAATAACCTTTTAGTTAAAGATTTTTAAACTTAGCCAAAATTTCGATGTAATGTGTTGTCATGATGTCCGATGTTTTAATATTTTTTGCATATTTTTTCATCCACCTTGATGCTAATTTTAGAAACAATTAAATAAACCTGCTCATATGCTTCTCTGTATTTATTATTTTATTTAAAGGTAAGTTCAAAATAGTTCAAGACTAATTTGAAAGTACTTGATAAAATCTTTAAATGAAACAAAAAATACAACGGTCAAAATATATCGTAAGCCTAATCTTGTTGTTTCAGTACCTTGGATCAAGGCGTCTATAATTTCTACAGCATCCCTTACGCAGTCCCACCGGTAGGCGATAGGAGATTTACTTACGCCGAACCCCTAAACCTGTCAACGTGCTGGAACGACACCCTTAAAGCCTACGAGCGCGGTCCGCTTTGTCTGCAAATTTTAGAAAACCGCACTACTATTGGCGAGGAAGACTGTCTGACTCTTGACGTGGTTACCCCACATGTGAGGTACGACTCCCCCTTACCGGTTGTCGTGTTAATCGGCGCCAACACTCTGACGGGCGGCATCAGTCCGGCACAACCCTCAGCATTGTACGCCCGCACCAAGGAAGTGGTTTTCGTACGCCCTAACTTCAGATTAGGTCCATTTGGATTTTTGGCACTCGATATTCTAGCGAAAACGAAGTACCCCCCGACCTCTGGAAACTACGCTCTCAGTGACTTGCTAGCTGCCTTGCAATGGGTGCATTATAACATTAAACACTTCGGAGGGGACCCAAAAGCTGTTACTCTGATGGGACATAGGGCAGGCGCCACGCTCACTGCGGCTATATCGACTAATAAGAAAGCTCAGAAATTTTATTCCAAAGTTTGGCTTTCTTCGCCGTCTGTTGTATTCCCCACGATTCCGCTTGATCAAGCTCAAAAAAATAACGAGCAATTTAAACAACTTAGCAGGTGTGATGATGTCGATTGTTTACGACGCATGGATATTAGTGATATTTTATCGTCCACACCAGATACCTGGTCGAGTGACAACGTCGGCACTTTACCCCAAGCCGATGAGATCAGGCATTCCTGGCTGATACTGGATGGCGATTTTCTGAGAATACCAGTTCCAGAAAGTTGGATTGAACAAAGACAAATGACCACCTCATTCAATAGTTACCTCTTTTCCAGAAAGGACAGATTATTTAGACCTATAGTCCTGGGAACGACACAGCATTCGGGCCATTCGGAACTGTTGCGAATGAAACACCTAAATTGGACATCGCAAATGGTAGAACAAGTGGTAAATGAAAGTATAATAGGGCAGAAGCAGCTGAGCAGCTCAGTATTTGCACATTTCAATCAATCGTACGAGGGTTTGGCAGAGCTGATCGCCTCTGTCCGTACTTTATGTCCTTTGGTTAACCTAACGCAGTCGGTTCGGGGCACTGCGTTGTACGTTGTTCTTGGTTCTGGCGCCGGCGGCGGCGCGGCGGGCTCTGGTATCGCTGGCATAAACTCTGACGTTGAAGCTATTCTAGGCACCTTCTACTCCGATATGCCTGAGCAGCGACGTTTCATGGCGGCTATGCAGCAACTATTCTACTACTATGTTTGGCATGGCCATTTAGCCGGTCCCGAGACTAACCTCATTGCCGTAGGTCAGGACCTTCTTCCACTCCAAGACCTACCCGCCTGCCGTCTACTCTTTGACAAAGGCTTAGTGCCAATGTATGCACACATTGATTAAATTCTTGTTGTTATTACAACAACGTTGTCGTGGAGTATGTGTGTAGTGTAATATGCTTAGCGTATGTATAGGTAATCGATTTCCCAATGCCATAAACATAGACATAAAATAATTTGTAAGGATACAACTGTATCGACTTTTTGTACACGTGTTTGTATCATTTTATGCATTATTGTCAACTGAACCAAATGTTTTAGAATAATATTTCTATTTTGATGATTTTATTAGGATTATTTTTTTAAACTAACTTTTCTCGTGTGATATTATATTTGACTGATTTTCTAATACAGAACGAGTAGAACGAAATATCAAAGACTGATTATATCTCAAAAGAACTCTTATAACGATCTCATGATGCAGTATCATTTTTGCATATTTAGTATATTTTTGTTACTAAAAGTACGTAATTAAGTTAATTGGCCAAAGATTATTTTGTACACTTACATATTGTAAGTTAGATTATGTAAGTATACGACTGTAATAGGCACTAATCGCCGCATGAAATTGATACCAATGAAATGTAATTTTATATTATATTATTTTTATATTCAAGGACCTCGAGCCATGTTCACACCTAATTTAACTTAGCCACCGAATGTGAGCAGCATTATTCAGTTTACTGACTTTTAAACTTTTCGTTCACACTAAGCATACCATACGTCGTTTCATTACGAGTATAAGTCATTTACACCGCGCGCATACACTGATCGTATTGTCAGGGTAGTGTGAACGAAATGCGGCTAATACCAAGCTCACACTGGGGCCCACAGTGAACCTTCTTAAGTTCTTACAATTGGTGGTTGACCACAACTTTTGTGAAAACGTATTGGTCAGTCGCCGAATGTGAGCACGATGCAGTTTACAGATTTTCCATACACATTCAATTATTCGTTCACAATGAACAGACCATACGGTATTACGCTATGCCTAAACGCAGACTTTCGTTTATTTGTAATACGCCATTACGCGATGTTTAGTCAAACCGAACTCATGCCAAGCGGACTCGGTAGGTAGCGTATTGTCAGCTTTTTGTGAACGGAAAATGTAGTGTGATTTCCAATTCTCTGTGCGGCTCGCAGTGATTCCTGTTCGCAACCTGTGGCCTACTACAATACTTTTGGTGTGAACGAGGCCTTAGTTAAGGATAAAGTAACCCAGTTAGTACAAATAAATGGCAATGTTCTTGGGAATCAATGATGTATATCCAGTATTTGTGACTCTGCACGTAATCTTAAGTGGTTGTAATGTTTAAATGAAATTATGGAGATTATTTTGAAGTCTGAATATTCCAAAGAGTGTATTGTGTAATAGGTTAGTTATCCTACAATGAAATATAATGCGCTTATGATTTGAGATTATTATCTCCTATTCCAATATTGTCTTGCCAAAATGCTTGTTGTGTAAGTTGTTAGTGCACCAGTAAGGCAGCTTTGCCACTTTTTGTAAATTTTTTCGTAATAAATGTGAAACTGAAAATATTTGCGTACCTACTTTTATTTGAATATACTCAAGTGCTGTTATTCATAAACCTAGTTAAACCTCACTTCCATTAAATCGTGTTGCTATCCCTTTCACACTTCGTTAAAAAACGGTTAAGATAGAAAGGGACAGGGCCTAAACGGTGGCGTGACTTTAAATCGCGTTTATGAATTCACGCCAAGGTTAATAAGAGGAAGCTCATTGTTATTAATAATTTATTGTGTTCAAATGCACAGGCATAAACATAAAAATTCAAGTTTTCCAAATAATTTATAATATTTTGTAATAAATAATAAGTCTGACGCAAACAAAATGTAAACAATTAATAAAAAATAATGACAAAAGTAAGAAAGACACGATCATTATGAATAATTCACACAAAAAAGAAGTGCTGTTTATACAGCAAACAATTGGGTAGTCGACAAGTATCAAAAATTAAATTAAAATTACCATAAGGTCAAAACAGAAAATGAACAATTGGAAAGAATTATGACGTCTCCGTTCACAGTAAAAACCCGCTCTGTAAAAGAGTTACACATCACTTGACCTTAACCATTAATATCCTCCGATTCAAGTAGATTCTCCCTCTACGCCTCCGATAGAATTTCTAGATTCAGACGTTCATATGAAAAGATTGAAGCAATAAAAAAAATTAGTCAAATACCCAACTTGCATTAAAAAGGCACGCAACGCACTGAAAAGCAATAGTCAATGGTTGCGCTCCCTCAAGGGCGAGATGACGACCTGCAGGTTTTCTTTGCCAGGTTTGTGTGCCTTCCGCATCACTGAAGGAGACTTGGGTTTAGACTGGATTTCGTCTCTCTTAATCTTTTCCATGATGGACGACTGCTTAGCTACCGTCATTGTCAACTCTTCATTCTCCTGGCGAAGTAGTGATAGCTCGACGACCAGAGATTGCTGATCTTGAATCTGAAAATGGTGAAATACCATGTGAATATGAATTGTATTCTAGTGTCTAATGATCATCATGACATCCTGGAAATAGAATGTCATCTCAACACATACCAGAATTAAAATTGCTAGTAAATCAAGAACATCACATCTAAGTAGTGTAGTTTCAATAGCTTCGAAATTTTCCCATAGGTACATTAAATTTTCCATGGCCAAGCTCTGTAACTTTTTTTTCTGGTGGAAACTACCTTTTTCATTCTTTGATTATTATCAATGTGTTGTGGGATAGCAACTTCAAGTCTTTCAAATTTTTGGGGGGTTTCTTGATTCAAATTATTATGATGTTTGTAGGTACATACAAACATGAACTCAGCAGATACTATGGAGTTGAATTTCAAATTATGATGTAAAATTTCAAAAACGCTGACCTGTTGGTGTAAACGGTGATTGTCTGTCTCCAGCCGTGAGATCTCCGCCGCGGCCTGAGCCAGGAGCGCGCGGGACTGCTCCGCCGCCACAGTCGCTTGACCAGCGTGTTCCGTGGCCAAATCGCACAGTACACGCTTCTTCTCCACCTGTTGGAAAAATGTTACTTGTAATTTTCATTTCAAAGTCAAATCTATTGCAAGTAAGCATGTTGTGTTGTGTACATTCAATATTTTTTTAAATTTACATTTACACCACTTTGCAAGGAAAAGGTTCCATGCTGAGGAGAAAATATGGCAGCAGCACATCTTTTAGAATAATACTTAACAATTTAATTTCTTTTATTATTACTTGGGAAAACAATGTGTTCTAAAGAACCTACTTAGCATTGTTTCACTGACCTCGTCGCGAAGTATTTGTATTTGCGAATTAGATTCCTTCTTTATCAGCTCCACGTCTTCAATGAGCTCGCATTTGATAGAGCCAAGTTCGCGATAAGCTTCTTTTTCGACATTTTGCAGACTTTCTATCAAAGAGACATTGTGCTCCATGATTCGATTGTGCTCCTTAGCCAAAGCCGCCTTCGACTTCAGTATATTCACAAGAGCCTCTTTGTATTCGTTGCATTCCAGTACAGTGTTGTTCAATGTATTCTTGTAGCTAGCGAGTTCATTTTCCAGCAGTTCTTTTGAATTTGTCAGTGAGAGAACTTTGCCCTCCAAGTGTTCTAGCTCACTGTCAGACTCTCTCAGCCGCATAGTTAATACTTGAACAATATCCCTAGTGACAGAAAGGGACATTTCAAACTTATTTTTATCTTTAGTCACTTTATCAACTTCTACAGTAAGCTTATTGATTTCGTTTTCAAAATCTATCAACTTCTTTTTCGATTCATCCTTCAGGTTATTCGTTTCTTTAATTAGACTTTGTTTTTCAGTCTTAAATGATTCAATATCATGATTTAGAGCATTAATTTGCCTCTGCAGGATCAAGTTCTCTTCTTCGGTCAAGCTGAGATTGTATTTCAGATCTTTACATTCCTTTTCCAAATTCTGTAACTGTTTCTGCTGCTGACACCAGTGCTCCTGGATCGTCCGACTGCGCTCTTCAAATTGAATTTCACATAGTCGCAGTTTCTCATGTGTGGCTTCATCGATTTGTTCAAGTTTGGCTTTCATTTCAATGTCTTTAGTGTTGAGTTGCTGCTGAAATTCATTTATAGCTTCATCTTTTTCTTTCATCAGCTGACTCTTAATGGTATCCAAAAGGATATTAAATTTCGACTTAACAGTTTCTTGGTCTGCTTTAGACTTGGTAATGATGGTTTGTTTCTCTTCTTCAAATTTGGCCTTTAAAGCTTCAAGTTCAGCTTTGTATTCTCTTCTAATGCTCTCATTCGCTTCTAATGCCAGAGCATGATGTCTTTTTACCATTTCAAGCCTTTGCCTAGTTTCCTCTAAGCAATTTTCATTACCGGTCAATTTGTCTTGCAAGTCCTTGCACAGACTGTCTCTGATTGTAATAATTTCTTCAAGAGAAGTTAAATCCACCTGCTTGCTGCTAACTTCCAGTTCTAGTCTTTCACATTGTTGCTCTAATTCTGATATTTTTCCCTTTAACTCATCAATAGTATAATCATTTTCTTTTGCTGGATCACTTTGTGCTACTTTTGCATCATTCAATGTTATTTCTGCGAGTTGTTTGTCCAAATTGTCAATTTCTTTCTTCTTTGCAGAAGCTTCTTTAATTTGTAGATTCAGGCTTGCAATTACACTTCTTAGTTCTTCTATCTGCTTATTATATTCTGCTATGGTATAATCTTTGTTTCTGTAATTTATAAAGTGTCACAATTCATTCGATTTGTCATATACTTAATGTAAGACCTTATCATTAAGTTCAAACCTTGGTGCATACCTGATCTCCACTTCCTGAGCTTTCATGAGGTCATCTTGTACAGCACAGACTGTAGTTTTTGGTTTATTATTTTTAGGCGGTGGCAAAACTTTCCTGAGACTGCTGGGGGCTTTGGTTATTGGTTTCACAGGCTTTGGCTGTAATATAACATTGCATATTATGAATAAAATACATTTTGTTAGTATCAGAAAAATGTATAAGTACTCGTATCATCAATATTCAATGTTACAACATTGCATTTATTTATATCCTTGATAACTTATGGGTATATTCAATTGTTTGTTCAAGAAATTACCTATTACACAATTTTTCTAATAACAAATCACACTCATGGCCCAAATTAGGATTCTCTGTGAAATGGGTCCAGAGATATACACACAAATGATCACAAATTAAACAAAGACTCGGAAAAAGTAGTTATATGTATAAAGTTTATACATATAACTACTTTTGAGGAAGGGTTTATACTACAAACCCTTCCTGGCTAAGAATCGAGCCAAGGACCCCATGTACTACCGGCTAGGAACAAAGATTAGAGGATATGCTAGGAGGTTGACAGAGTGCACTTGAATGGACAGAAAAATTAACAATTACATATAGTAGGTGCTTCCACATATATGTATGTATGGTGTGATTGCCTGGTATAATTACTCCTCGGACATGGTTGATCCTTGACAGAGCACTTTTTGCATGACACATTGCTGAGCTGACTTAATATTAATGCAAATAAGAATAATCTCGAGATGTCTACTTACTGTAACAAAAGATTTAGTGCTTTTCACAGAGCTGCACTGGGATTGTGTGTCAGAAATAGGTTTTAGAGGAGTGGAAGCAGGTTTCGAGACCACGGGCGCTGGCGCCGCTGGGAACTTATTCTTTGGCTTTTGGACGTCACTCTCAGGTTTCTTAGATCCATTTGATTGGTTTTTAGCTGCAACTAGAGAATAAATTAAATAAGATGTTGGCAAGTCCAGTCGCCCCAATCATTTATTGTTCGATTAAACTGGAAATCTGCGTCTAATTTACAAAACTAGCACGCTCCACCTAAAGTCCTAAACCCAAGGAAACCAGGATAATAGGTACCTAATAAATAACACCTGAAGACACCATTGAAGTAAAGGAAAATGTACCATTGTACTATTATATATTCTGTGCCATTATGTAAAATATGTTAAGTATAAATTAATACTTACCAACAGGTTCAAATCGTTTAGCTTTAGAAAACATATTTATAAACAAATGCTAGAGTTAACAAAACAATTTTCTTAGAATTCTTTACAAAATTAACAATAACAATACGACCGTCCGTTCGTTACGATCGCGCGCGAAAATGTACTGTATTTTTTTCATCATCAATCAACGGAAAGAATTTCAAAAAAAACCGTTAAAGACGTTCCATTTCACGCATACATCGTTAGCTCTTTCTTTTTTATTCTACGGAACAGGGAGCGTGGAACCTTCGCTATCGCTCCATGCAAGTTGTTATATGAACGGAACGATATACAAAATCTAGCTTCACGAAATAGGATGATTCAACAAGGTGACGACGTTATCTTTCCTATATCCTTTTAGAGCACTTCTTTATGTCCGATTGATTGTATGGAAAATTGCTGGGTACTTCTTTCATTGTGAATGGTGCTTTAGTTTTCATTAATCGTAGAGGGAGTATCCCTCTACCTACGTACGAGTTTAATAGAACAATGAAATTACCAATTTGTCTTAAAAATATTTATTACATTCATACATACTGCTTACTAGAGTTAGACAAACATATTCTAGGTCAATTTACATAGATGGTGGAGGAGGAGGGACCGGCAACAGGGGTGGCGGAGGTGGGACACCCATCATCGGCGCTCCAGGCGGCGGAGGCATTCGCATCCCATGGTTCTCCCACATCTTCGGGGGTGGAGGCATACGTAAAGGCTCCATTTTAAAAGCAAACTGCAAAAAGAACTGCTTGGTATCCTTATTCCAATGAGTCCAAAATTTTGAATCATGCTTTTCTACTTCCCTACTTGGTACTTTGAAAGCTATCGTCTCATATGGTTCAGCAGCAAAGAGGAGATATTGCCATCTGCGGTCTGGAGGTTCTATTTTCTGTTCATAAGCTGACATGAAGCGATGTCTTGGTTGAACTCCTTCAGCGATTTCTACAACATGTAACAGAATTTAGAAAGGAAGAAGACATATTAAGAGGGTTGCTGCAGTAAACATTGATACAAAATGGCTATTTTTATATTAAAATATCAATATTTCAGTAACTTTGGCATATTTGTTTTATTTAGAGATAGAAACCAAATATTGACAAACAACATTACGGTTAAATGGTGGTGAGCTATATTGTACTGTTGCATCACTAATTTAATATATAATAAACATCAACGGAAACTTGTTAGAAAAGTACTTGGGGAAGTTGTAACTTGGGGTCTCATTGTAAACTAGCTGTGTGCTATTACCTGGATAATCAACTTGGAATAGTAAACTCTGTTGACCGTTATCAGGGTCTTTCTGCTTGGTGACTCTGTAACCTGGCCGCCCAATTTTAACAAACTTCTTTGGTTCAATCCTGGGCTTCTCCGGTGCCAGTTGCTGGGGGGCCTCCTTGGCTTCTTTAGCAGCTCGGCGGGCCAAGTTAGCCTGATGCTTTTTACCTTGAGTATGGGCCAAGTAACTGCCCTCATTGTTGTGAAGAGTTAAGCATAGTTTACATTCATATGATCCTGAAAGAAAAGTTTTGTTAGGTTTATTTACATACATTCATTGCAAACGGAATTTGAAACTTACATTATAATCATAAAATTATCATGTCAAGTTATAGCACTTACGCCATGGATATAGCGTCTATTTTACAATGTCTTGTGTGTGTTGATAATTGATAATGCTATGATGTGGACTGTATAGGTTGTTTTTGAAAGTGGTAATTTACAAACCCAAATGATTTTTCATAAAATAAGGATCCTTGTTCAAGTCGATGGTTTCCAGAGCCAGTTGTCGAAGCCGCTCGCGGCGGTCGCGGTTGCTCTCTGACCATGATGCTACACCTCCACCGCCAGTTTTGCCACCGGGGCGATTTTGGAAATCCATTTCTCTTATTGCAAATAGTTATCCTATAGAGCAGAAAGTCACAGTTTTGTATAGAACAACCCGAAGAGCTTTTACTATCAAATCAAGTAAATAAACGAAAACAAATACACAAAACACACGCCATTCATCATTCCCACCCACTCCCACTCCCAGTGTCGCCAGCTCTAATTTTGAAATTCCTAATGCAGATAATGCAGATTAGCGGGGTTAAGTCAATAAATAAGTCATTGGGTTAAGTGCACTCAAATTTCCGAATGTTTAATTCGAGTCGGTTTCCCTAAAAGCATTTAATCTCCGGTTAACGAGGAAATTTTAGTACGATTTTAATTTTTCTTGGTTGCCCGCCAGCGTATATGGCTTCCCGTATTCTGTACGTCCCCCGAGGAGAGACGAGTTCGGTACGCTTTTCTAAGAGCCTAAACACCTGAAAACCCGTATGCAGTACGTCCCCGCGCGGCGACGAATGCGATACGCTTTTCCAGCCGCTGCTAATGATAAAGTTAACAGAAACCCGTATTCAATAGGTCTACAGAACAATGATAGTATGGAAAGAACGTCTATCGTATACGAGGAGACTTGAAGTATTTACGTCCACTCGAGGCGACGAACGCGGTACGCTTTTTCAACAATTGACATTATAAAACCGTTTTCAATACATCTTTAATAGGTGACTCTTTGAGCTAACCCACACTTTACTATTGTATAACATACCCACACACCTTACATATCATAATTCTCATTTACTTATTATTTATATTTTATTAATAATAATTACTTATACTCGTATTACATCCTATGGTTTTATTAGTACCTATCCATTATTATTTAGTAAAAATATATTAGGTCATATAATATTTATCGTAATATGTATTGCATATTGTTATATATTGTATGATATTATATATAATATTTATCGTATTGCAAAAAAAAAAACATTATTCTTTTACGTCAATAAATACTTGAAGTATACACGATAGACTTTTTTTCCAACCTAATTATTGTTCTGTAGACAAATTAAATACGAATTTCTGTTAATTTTATCATTTCCAGTGGTGCGTCAAAGAATTAGACATACATACACTCGAAAAACATAACACTCCTTAATGCACAGTCGGGTAAAACGACGCCACAACATTTTTTTAAATATCAAAAATAACGAAACTGGCAAAGAAACATTAGACAACAGATTCCAATTATATTAAATTTAAATTATAATTTTTAACTCCAATAAATACTACAAGTCTCCTCGTATACCTACGATAGACGTTTTCTTTCCATACTATCATTGTTCTGTAGACCTATTGAATACGGGTTTCTGTTAACTTTATCATTAGCAGCGGCTGGAAAAGCGTATCGCATTCGTCGCCGCGCGGGGACGTACTGCATA
The DNA here is from genome assembly GCA_963506565.1 of Tachystola acroxantha. Classification (NCBI taxonomy): domain Eukaryota; kingdom Metazoa; phylum Arthropoda; class Insecta; order Lepidoptera; family Oecophoridae; genus Tachystola; species Tachystola acroxantha. The sequence continues at coordinate 10,093,924 of OY735874.1, forward strand.
CGGGTTTTCAGGTGTTTAGGCTCTTAGAAAAGCGTACCGAACTCGTCTCTCCTCGGGGGACGTACAGAATACGGGAAGCCATATACGCTGCCCGCCAACGTCATGCGAAGGGAAAATTATGTAGAATTTCCACTGGATCCGGGATATCAGTCAAAGTTGGCAATGTTCACTACTTTTTAATGTTTTTAAATGTAAAGGCAAAGGTAATTGCGAGCATATAGCCATTTTTGGTTTTGACAGCATGTCCAAAATACTTTTCTTTTCTCTATTCTTCAAGTTCCTCCACACGATACGTGCGAAGCGATATTTCCTTTGCTATTTCCAACCTTGAGCGCCCTCAGAGTGAGGTGAGCGCCATTTGTTTGTGTCGTTTCTTTTAAACAGTACAAAAAATCGATTTTTGAATCGGTTTGAAATTCTTTGATCTTTCTTTTCTTTGACATCGACATCACTCACTAGAACTGTCAAACTCAAATACTCCTTGCCAGCTGTCAACAAAATATCTCTTTTTCTTTGTAAAGTTTGCGGCAGGTACATTTTTTGATAACTTTATCCAAAAATATTACGGAAATCAACTAATTATTGTTTCAGTTTATTGTTGAATATAACACCATACTTGTTTCTGGAGAATGTTAAAAAGTTATTTCAAGAATAACAATTTAGTTTGTGTATAACCTGTGTGTACGAAATTCTGCTTGTTTTTTTAGGTAAGGCTTCAAGATGTTGATGCCAAAACAGAACCGTGTGACAATTTATGAATACCTATTTAAAGAGGGTGTGATGGTAGCTAAAAAAGACTATCATGCCCCTAAACACCCCGATCTGGAGAAGATTCCTAACCTCCAAGTGATCAAGGCGATGCAGTCCCTCAAGTCCAGGGGTTATGTCAAGGAGCAGTTTGCATGGAGACACTTTTACTGGTAAGTACTGTTCAGAAACAGTCAGTTCCGGGCTACATAGCAATTTTTTCTTAGACCTGTTTGTTTTGAATACAAATATAGGATTATAATCGCCAATAAGTACCACATTCACTTTATTGTGCATCAAACATCAAATGTTTCCGAATATCTAGTTCAGAGCATTCACACTGATTAGTATGAGATTAGTACAAAACTGTGAAACATACAAAAACCCAAATACCTTAGCACCATATTTGTACAATGATTTTACTAGTATTTTATATATGGAGTAGGAGAACTGTGTCTCAGTTATTTTTTTTCGTAGTTTTGATCTAATTATGAATCAAGAGTTTATCTTGTGTTATAATAAGTTAATTCAACAAGTGCTGAACAGTGAAGGGAAATAACCATGACGACATGTAAAAGTCGTAAGACCCATTTACCCACTGTAAATAAAAGAAGGCCTGCTCCTCAACAGTGGGAGAACATAAATAGGCTGCTACTGATGAAGTTATGTCATATTTCAGGTACCTGACCAACGAGGGTATTGAATACCTGCGTATCTTCCTACACCTGCCGCCTGAGATTGTACCAGCAACTCTGAAGCGCTCTGTACGCACTGAGACAGTTCGCCGCGGCGCCGTCGGCCGGCCCGACGCACCAGCACGTAGTGCGGAGGACCGTTCTGCGTACAGACGGGCACCCACTGCGCCCGGAGGAGGCCCTGCACACGACAAAAAGGCCGACGTTGGCCCGGGTTCTGCTGATGTTGAATTCGTAAGTTCATTCTTGTTAGGAGTGAAGCTAAGCGATTGCTTAGTCTGTGTGACAGCATTGTGCTGCATGGGAACTCTTCACATTATTAATTGTGAGCTGATCTTGTTAACCTTGTAACCTCTTGCTAGAATATTCAGCAGAGATCCAGAAGTTATAGCCAATAGCCAAAAAATTAAAGGGTTTGATTATACCATGTATGTACAGTACATATGTTTGGAAGCCACAGTATGATCATTAACAACTTTTCCAAAAATACCTAAATCTGGTATCTAACTGGTATATAAAGCAATACATATTTTCAAAATAGTCATCTGTAGCATAACTTTGTTATTTGTGTGTGTGGATGTATGTTTGAATATTGAATCATGCTCATATAAATATAGATCAACAATAATTCAATGAAAATGTTATCATTGTTGCAGAGAGGAGGATTCGGCAGAGGCAGGCCTGCACCTTAAAATAAGTTTAATAAAAAAAATTATAACATACAATTTCTTTTTATTTGTCTAGCTAAAATAAAATGGAACTCTGAAAAACATATCAATAATTTATTAAATAACATTTCTACAAAGGTTTATGTTACAAGTCATACCCATATTGTATTTGATTACATGCATCCTGGAAACTAGTATTACTTGCCCAATGCATCATGACATGAGTAAAATCATGAGTATAGATTTCACGAAACAAGGCAAGGATGCTTGTTTTTAGAACTGTAAAAAGAGAGTTATTCATTTCGAACAAAAACTGCAAACTGTCGGTTTTACATAGTCTTATTTACTACAATAAAGCCTGTATACAAATTCAGACTGCTGGTTGTACTTTAGGATTGTCTGGTCTGGGGAACTCCCCAAGTTGATCATCGTAGTACTGGTATGCTCTGAACGGCTTCATTAGCCAAGGCGCCATTTCTTCCATGGGAGTTAGCTGCACACCTAAGTCTTCCAGTGTTGGGACACCGCTCATCATTACGTCCGTAGTGGCTTCCTGCAAACAGTCCAAAATTTTATTCATCACCAGTTTACTGCTGGAAATATAAGAATGTAGGTGGTGGAACAAACCTACAAGGACTGTGTTATTCGGTTGTGCACAACAAAAACAAGGTTTGGAGTCGAGATTACAAACGCATAGGCGCGTATTCATAAACGTGATTTAAAGTTACGCCGCCGTTTAGGCCCCCCCCCTCCCTTTCTATATGAAGTGTGAAAGGGATAGCAACACGATTTAAGGGAAGGGAGGTTTAACTAGGTTTATGAATAACAGCAATAATGTTTATGATCTTTTTCTATGCCTGAAGGAAAGAAATCTACGGGCGAGTTAATTTCTTTCTAATACCATCTTTTAGTTGCGAGTAGGTGAGCAGAAAGTAACGCGAAAACATAACCAAGGTTTTTTTAAAATATATGCTTCAACTTACTCTCTCAATAGCCTCCCAGTGCAGGCCGCCGAAGGGATAGGCCGGCGAAATGAAATCATTGAACATTATTTTCAGCGGGAAAATGGGGTCGTATTTCATATCGTAGCGTTTGTAGCCTGCCTTCTCGTCCCTGCGCATTAGTGCGAATATCCAGTCCACCATGTCCGCCAACAGATAACGTTTGGGTCTGTGGGCAAATATCATCAAACTTGTGAATTACAAAAACATAAAACACTAGTTTTTGGTACTTAATCGTATTTCCCTATGTCGATCTCGTTATTAAAAAATTCTTTCGGCAAGGAGTTGCGAGTGGTTGGGGAGAAAATGATAAAGTAAATAACACTTTATTGCACCTTAAATACAGTACCTAAATCACACAATTTTGGAAGCCTTATCATCACTAAGAGTGATTTCAAATAAATAAATTTCTTCCAGGCTGATCTTCATAAAAAAAGGTCGTATTATCTACGCCATCGGGGTGTAAGGGGTGGGGACCGACAATATTGGCCACCCAATTGCCAACCTCACCGGCACGTGGTGCACCCTGCCGACCAACGGACGGGGCTCTGGCGACCGACAGTTGGCGGTATACCCAGCTCGCACCGTGCCGGCGCCAAGTGCAGCAGGTCGGTGACGGGCAGCAGCGTCACCGGCGCGAGGTGGCCGGCTCTGCGATCGCCAACCCGCTTGCCCAGCGTGGCGATTACGGGCATCACCTCCCAAACATGATGCACACCACAAGGCCCCGGCCCCCAGTTCCCGGCCGCCCCGCTATTCCTAGCCAAGGCAGCGGCTACGGTAACGGCGGGGCAGGGGGTGCTAAGAATCCCCGGGTTACGGGAGGCTGCCAAACAAAATTGACCCTGGCTACGTACAACGGACGAACTCTGCGGCTGGACGATCATATCGCGGAACTCGAAGTAGAGTTGGAGAGGATACGCTGGCACGTCCTAGGGCTATGTGAAGTCCGAAGAGAGGGGGAGGACACACTGACCCTGGAATCGGGCCATCTACTCTACTTTCGAGAGGGCGATCAACTCTCCCAAGGCGGGGTAGGTTTTCTGGTGAATAAGGCCCTCGTAGACAACGTAATGGAGATCTCCAGTGTGTCGCCACGGGTAGCGTACCTCATTTTGAAACTTACCGAGAGATACTCTCTTAAGGTAGTACAGGTCTACGCACCAACATCGGCACACTCGGATGAAGAAGTGGAGGCTGTCTATGAAGACATAGCCAAAGCCCTCAATCACACCACTAAGACACACTTCAACGTTGTCATGGGGGACTTCAACGCTAAAGTGGGAGTACAGAGCAACATCGAATCGAAAATCGGACCACATGGTCTTGGTTGCAGGAATCATAGGGGGCAAATGCTAGTTAACTTCCTGGAGAAAGAGGGGCTATTCTTAATGAATTCGTTCTTTAAGAAGCAGCCTCAGAGGAAGTGGACTTGGCAAAGCCCCGACTCTATGACGAAAAATGAGATAGACTTCATCATAACGGACAAAAGGCATATATTCAGGGATGTCTCTGTACTTAACCGGTTTAACACTGGTAGTGACCACCGACTCGTGCGAGGCACCCTGAATATCGATTTTAAGCTAGAAAGACTCCGTATGATGAAGTCTACGCTCCGACCTAACCTGCAACAGATCGTAACCGGCTCCGAAAAATTTCAGCTGGAGCTGAAAAATAGATTCGATGTCTTGGAAACCACAATTGACGTTGACCAGGCGTTTGACACAGTGGTGAAGACCATCAGGGACGTAGGCGTAAGGTTTTGCAGGTCGCAACGTACTGGCACGAAGTCTAAGCTCTCAGTGGAGACTCTGGATCTCATGAAGGAAAGACGTGAAAAGGCTACGCAAATCTCTCAGACAGAACAGCGGACCCTCAACAAGCATGTAAGGAAGCTTATACGTCGTGACCTTCGTCGCTCCAATACACGCCGCATACAAGAGGCAATTGAGCAAAATCGAGGGTCAAAAGTATTCATGCAGCAGTTGGGGAGAAGCCATCTGACGAAACTGAAGTCGGCGAATGGCAGAACCGTCACTTCCAAACCAGAGATACTCGCTGAGATCGAAGACTTCTACGGCCGATTGTACGCACCTCACGCACCGCAACCTGAGCCTAGTACCGATGATCCCCGAGCTACGTTAACACGCCATTTTACCGAAGACCTGCCGGATGTGAGTCTTGACGAAATCGGACTGGCTCTCAAACAGCTTAAGAATGGAAAAGCCCCCGGTGAAGACGGGGTTACATCTGAGCTCCTGAAAGCAGGTGGTACTCCTGTCCTGATGGAGCTACAGAAGCTTTTTAACTCCGTCATACAGAGTGGGAGAACTCCGAAGGCATGGCACAGGAGCATTGTTGTCCTGTTTTTCAAGAAAGGGGACAAAACCCTATTGAAAAACTATAGACCTATCTCTCTCCTGAGTCATGTATACAAGCTGTTTTCGAGAGTCATTACGAATCGTCTTGGACGGAGATTTGACGACTTCCAGCCCCCGGAGCAGGCCGGGTTTCGCGGAGGATATGGCACCATAGACCACATCCACACAGTGAGGCAGATTATACAAAAGACAGAGGAATACAATCGGCCCCTGTGTCTTGCATTTGTGGACTATGAGAAAGCATTTGACTCTATCGAAACCTGGGCTGTTCTGCAGTCCTTGCAGCGATGCCAAGTAGACTGGCGGTACATCGAGGTGCTGAGATGCCTGTATGACGCCGCCACTATGACCGTCCAAATCCAGAACCAGCAAACAGGATCTATCCAGTTGCGTAGAGGTGTGAGACAAGGAGATGTTATATCACCGAAACTCTTCACAAACGCGCTGGAAGATGTCTTCAAAACACTGGACTGGAATGGACGTGGCATCAGTGTAAATGGCGAGTACATTTCACACCTTCGGTTTGCCGATGATATAGTGGTCATGGCTGAGTCGCTGCAGGATCTGCAGGCAATGCTGGATAGCCTTAATGCTGCTTCTCGCCGTGTCGGGCTCGGGATGAATTTGGATAAGACCAAGATCATGTTCAATAATCTGGTCGTCCCGGAACCAGTAGTAGTCGATGCCACGGTCCTCGAAGTTGTTCAGAAATATGTCTACTTAGGACAAACTCTACAGCTGGGTAGGAACAACTTCGAGAAAGAGAGTGACAGGAGAATTCAGCTGGGCTGGGCAGCGTTTGGGAAGCTACGTCATATCTTCTCGTCTTCAATACCACAATGCCTAAAAACTAAGGTCTTCAACCAGTGCGTCCTGCCAGTGATGACCTACGGAGCCGAAACGTGGACATTGACGGTGAGACTGGCCCACAGGTTCAAGGTCGCTCAGCGAGCTATGGAAAGAGCTATGCTTGGAATTTCTCTGTTAGATAGAATAAGAAACGAGTATATCCGCCAGAAGACAAAAGTGGTTGACATTGTTCATAGAATCAGTAAACTGAAGTGGCAGTGGGCTGGTCACATCTGTCGTAGAACCGATAACCGATGGGGTAGACGAGTTCTCGAATGGAGGCCACGAACGGGTAAACGTAGTGTGGGACGCCCCCCGACCAGATGGAGGGATGACCTTCGCAAAATGGCTGGCAGGGACTGGATGCAGAGGGCCGAGAGTAGGGTTGATTGGCGCGCTTTGGGAGAGGCCTACGTCCAGCAGTGGACTGATACGGGCTGATGATGATGATGATGATGATGATCTACGCCATAAGAGTTTAAATGGTATTTCTACCATATCAAATAACATTAGGAAGGACTACGGCAATACGACCGATTGCTAACATACAGCGAAATTGGAAGCTCAGCTCACTGGTTTTAAATTGATATGCTGTCGACACGTATGTACATATAAGATGACAAGTCTTAAAAAAAACCGAATATTATTTAGTATGATCGGATTTAAGTAGATGCTTGACCGCTCATTGTAGCTAATTCTGTAGAGGCCACTAAGTTGAATCCTAAACTAAACGCAACTGTAGTTTCGAGCGGGTCACCTCGCTTAGCGGCGACTAATATTTATTTACTTCATATTACATAATCTGGAATCGCTACAAATGTCTGCCTACTCACCCAACGGCTTGGTAGACCTGCGCGCGTGTGTCTGGGTCACGCAGTGCATTGACAATGCCCTGCGCTACGTCCGACACGAACACCGGCTGCTTCACGGTGTCCTGCCCGTTCTTGTACAAAGGCAAGTACTGGCTGTGTACACGCCAAGCGGAGGCGAAAGTCCTGGAAGATTTAAAGTGATGAATTTGCATGAAGATATTATTCTTATTTGGGGGTGAAAGGAAAGACTGCATTGACTTCGGGAAGGTGGGAGTTTTATGAATTTCCTGCACTGCCACCACCTTAAGACACTAAAGTAGTGTAAAGTCTAGTCGAGATGAAGAGTTTAATCTTTGAACATGTTGGGTTTCAGTTAGGTACCTAACCTACCTGTTATTATTCCAAAATTATAATCCCATAAACCGGGCATAACCCACTTTCTTTAAAGAGTGTTTTGTCACTTTCACACATTAAGTTAGGAAGGAACAGATAGCATAATAATAATAGTTTAAACCATGGAATAACGTTAGGTTACGTTTATGACTAACAGGGTTATTTAATTCTGATTTGTGTGCCACTTTATAGGAACTGCACTGCATTGGACCGACGACTCTGCCAATTATTGTCCATATGAAACTGTATGAGATATGAATGGATTACACAGCAGCGAAATTTTATATGTATATTTTGCAGCGCCGTTTCGGAGCAGTGCAGTTCCAGGCTGTTATTTTTAAAGTAAACATGAATGATTTACCTCAAAAATCTGTCCTCTGAGCCGTAGATATCGGAAGCTTTGATGATGGTAGCAGTAGGAAATTCTTCTTGCACAGCACATTCTCCCAAAGCCTTGCTGATACTCCACATGGACGGTTTCTTCAGGACCAGTGGTTTATGATTTTCAGTCGCATTCAGGTAAGATAGGTGGATGAACCTCTCCACTCCCATTTCTCGGCTGATTCTGAAATTACAGATACAATTTTGATTAATTATAATAGCTACCACTTTATTTAAAGCTTTCTAAATAATGGTTTAACTTGATGACAATATTTTAGGTTAATGGCTATATGTAGAGTTGATTACTAATATACCTACCATATCACTTACCATGTTTGCATAATATAAAGTATAGACATCTGATGATTCAATTGAATATTCATGATTTGCATATGAGTGGGCATGACCATCTTACCTTGCCAATGTCCTTGATCCTTCCACATGAACGGCCTTATATTTGAAATTCTTAGTTTCATAGTCCCGGCCCACCAGATTGATGACAACATTGGAGTGGCGTACAGCCTTGGCAATGGATTCCTCATCTCGAATATCAAATGGTGTGAACAGAACTTGTCCAAGATCTCCGCAAACTTTTAACCTCTGTGCATCGTAGAAGTCACTCCTGTATGGTAGGATCATCTGGAAAATGTGAAGAAATGTTTTTGGAATGGTATAAAAGAGACTTTGGGTAGGTATATGACAGACATTAGGTTTTAGTCAGAGTCATTGTAGAGAGCCTATCACTGACATAGGCTATGATACCTGTCATTCATAAGTGTTGGCTTTGCGTAAATTGGTTCCTATTGGAATTGTAAAAAGTTCTAATATAATGTCTGGTTAGCCAGCATGAGATAAATTCTATGATAATATAAATAGATCTAATAGAAGTCTTATTAATTTTGAAACTCTGGCTTGAAGTTACTTGATATTCAACCAAGGCAATTAGAAGACATCACAGTACAATCTTTATGACATATCTGAATACAGTCACGAATCGTGTTGCAGTCCAAATTACTTCAGCTATAACTATATTCAGATTCTCCATCAAGTTTTACATGACCCGGCCATACTGTATAACATACTATAACAAACACCAATAAAACAATACTTACTAATAACAAAAGTAGCGGAGCGATCGTCTGATAAGTCGAACCAGTGCCTGAGGATAGAAGACCCAGTGTGCTAATGTCTTGGTCAGCTAGTAAGAAATTTAAAAAAATCACATACCTGCGTCCCAATTTTTCCCAGCTTATTGCAAACATAGCGACCCACAAACCCGGTGCAACCGAACACGGTGGCTACGACACCGTTGAAGCTAGATCGTCCGCCGGTGCCGCGTTTGTACGCTGCCAAATTAGGCCTCCCATCGGAGCTATACGCAGCAGACTTGATGTAAAGAACGCTTATAGATCCATGTTTAGCTAAAAATACAAAAGAACACTCAATATTAGAACAGTCGGTTTGTTGTGATTGAGTAAAACAACCTATATTTTGGTAAGAAAATTATGTAAGAATCAACACTATATTTGTCAGGGTTTAGGAGCATAGATTGTATACTTACGTAATATTTTAGAGGCAAAGTGGCCTCCTAAAGCTACTGTAGCCATTTTCTGGCTTATTTGTAGAGAAGTTTATGAGAAAGTATTGATTTTCAAAATTGGGAAAAATACAATTTCGCCCCCCATCCACACTGACTGACGTACTAAAATCTGTCAAAAATGCAACTGTCAATCAGCTGTCTGTCACTGTCAACGATAAAGAAATGCATAATATGTATCAATCTATCATCCGTGAAACGAATACTGCCTATTGAACTTGCGGTCGGCTGTATGTTTCATCCAATACGCATTGCTTTTGCCTGACCCCTCCCCTCTGAAAAAATAAAAAGGAAAAATTGCGGCTGTGTACGCGACGCGAACGCGGAATTTTTTCCATCGTTTTAACAAAAGTTTAGCCAAGTTTAGCTACGAATTTGCTGCAATGGACGAGGAGGACATTGGAATTCTCAGTAATACCGATCAAGTCGAACAAGCATTTATAATTCTTCAGCGGTTCCTGGAAAACGTATGTACACAATGTGTACTACACCTTATTATATATTTTTTTGGTTTATTTACTACTAATTTTATTATAAAATTATTTCAGAATGAAAATGTGTTCAATTTTCCGAGTTTATCTGAGAATAACCGTCGAGTAATACTGTGGACGGCGTTGTTTCAACATCTGCAGTGCAGAACATCAGCACCCGTGCATGCCTTATGTTTGGCTTCAATTAGGGTGTTGAGGTTTGTACGAATAAATATCAATAATAATAGGCTCCTAGTTATAAAAACTGCCTAACGGCGGCTTTATTTATCCTTGCTGAATGATCAATTTTGTATGGTGAAATCCATGGCTTACAAATTTATGATAAATTAATTTGTTCGGAAGATATATTTTCCACTTAAAACTTTTTTTAACATTGCAGCCGAGACAAAACTGAACTTGAAAACTTGATATGTGAAAAATGGATAACAGTACTGGTAGAGAGGGCTGGATTGTACAACTTTGTGGGCTTTGATGAAGAGTCAATGGTGTCTGTGGAGCTCCCGGACAAAGAAGTGACCGTTGAAGCTTTGAAATGCCTCTGTAACATAGCTTTCAACAGTGAGGTGGCCCGGGCTCTCTGTGCGCACACTAGCATTGCTCAAGGTCTGATTTCTAGACTCAGGATCTACAAGGAAATATTCTTCAAAGATGACATCATGCTCTTTGATATGAAACTCCTTTTTATTCTGACCGCATTGAGGCAGGATATAAAATCGAAGATAAAAGATGAGCTTCATGGCATGGATTACTTGATAAGCTGTCTGAATGAGTTGTTGCTGGAGGCGACAAGGACTGATGATATGGGCACCAGCAGTGGCCTGGTTGAAGGCGGTCTTCACTGTTTGCTAAGTGTATGTATTAGAATATTTTTAAGTTAAATTCTCTAAGTTACCTCTTTTTACTGTTGCAGTAACTGTTATAAGATGATCATGATGACGATAGCCAGTGAATTATTCATTGTTATATTAATCTCTTCTAGGATAACCAACAAGCCATTGTATGTGAGGTCCTGAAGACCCAGTTCAACTTGATCCTGCACTCTGGTTCCGAGGAACCAGCTAACGAGACTGAGGAGGCGATGTATCTGAAGCTGATGCCTGTCCTCACCATGGTGCTATATGCTCACACCACCACTGAGGACAGGCTGATGGAGTTACGCAGCAATATTGCCAATCTGTTGACTAGGTAAGTTTGATGTGAAGGTAATGTAGAAGTAAATAAGAAATTAATTTATCTACTAATGTACTTCTTCAAAGTACATCTTCCATATTTAAACTAATGCCAATCAAGTACAAACCTAGAATTCTAACTGAATTTTCTGCTAATATTTATTCGGTGTATCTTTTTCATGACACCTATCTTTCTGAGTTGCACAAACGAACATATTCTTTTATTTCTGCTTGCTAGGTACAGTTGACAGCTCATCATGTGTTATTAACGACCGGGGACTCTACATGACGGTAATACAGCATAGATTGCATAGATATCACTGATATGATATCATCTATGAAAAGAGCATATTTATCAACCAACATAGAACATCACATCTACCTACAAAACCATTGCAAACTAAGCCATACTACCATCATGTAAAGTGTACATGTATTGTCAACAGTTTCATTATTGTATTTATTAAATGAATTTACAGTGTACCACCAATGTTCTACCCATATCTCACACCGGTGCTGACCAGCGGGGAGATAGCTCAGAATACTTATTACGGCAGAAACATGGATGCCTTGCAAGCCCTTGTTAATTTGTTGCAATACCGCCTGACGAATACTACGGTGAGTAACTTGTTATGCTATGATTAATTGTATATGTTATTGTAAAGAATGTATAGCTGCTCGTACATCATTTTACACGAAAGCATTGCAATCTCCGTCCTATTACCGCGACTTACGAGTGCTCGTAAGTTGCTGACTAATATTCTGTTCCAAGCGGGTGACTACATCTGGCTCAATACTACAGATGTTCTGGCAAAACTATATGTAAACAAAAGTACACTAAAAATCGCAACTACTTACCTTACGTGTTGAATTTGTAAGCATACGTGACGCACGTATCTGTAAGTTTACTCCGACTTTGACTAAAAGTCGTGGTCGGGTTATGCAATGGCAATAACAGATGTTTCGCAGTATCTTTTGTTTTTAAGAGCCTTCATAGAGCCAACTAGCGCCGCCAATCTGAAAAAAATAGTATCTTCCAATATAATCAATTTTATTAAAAAAGCTATTTACAAAATGTTTATTACGATAAATACTATTTTTCAATATACAATACATTGCATAATTGCGACAAGCTAAGTTGTAGTTCACAAATGTGCCAAAAACGGCCGTTTTTCGCAATTATGCGAATTACAACTTACCGACATTGAATCACGTTATAAATAAGCATTTCAAGAGGAACCACAGTTGCCAAACCGAGAAAAAAATAAATAAATAAATAAGCATTTAAAAAATAGTATTTATCGTAATAAACATTTCGTAAATAGCTTTTTTTAATAAAATTGATTATATTGGAAGATATTATTTTTTTAAGATTGGCGGCGCTAGTTGGCTCTATGAAGGCCCTTAATGACTATCGTTCATAATATGGCAATAATAACATGACATATGATTCAGATAATGGATTGAATATGATTCGTCGAAAATTCGTTACCGTTTTATGACAAAAGAGGAATTGCTAGGAATTCGGGAAATAAATTGTAATCCGAATCAGATGAGGAATTGCGCAATAACCTCTTTTTTAGATTTTATTTTTACCTTATGTATAACCTAACCTCTGCAGAGTCGGGGTGTACCTAATTTCCCATAGTACCTACAGGTAATCCTAGTTGCACCATGAGTGTGATGTCATAGGCTGTTATTTATAAACGTGATTTAAAGTTACACCACCGTTTAGCCACCCTGTCACTTTCTATCTTAACCTTTTTAACGAAGTGTGAAAGGTGTTAGATCGTGTTGCTAGATTTAAAGGAAGTGAGGTTTAACTAGGTTTATGAATGTATTGTTGTTCTAGAACGCCAAGAGTCAATACGAGAATCTATCCCCAATCCTGACAGTAATGAACAAGTGTTCGCGCGGGTGTCGCGAGCAGCGCAAGTACCTACGCTTGGTGGTGTTGCCGCCCCTAAGGGACGTGTCGCGCCCGCCGGAGCAGGGCTCCGCCCTCAGGAACCAGCTGTGCAGACTACTCACTACTCCTATCACCTCGGTTAGGGACCTAGTTGCCGAGTTCCTGTTTATATTGTGCAAGGAAAAAGGTGAGTTTGAGATGGCAGGAATATTAAAGCTGCATTGACAATCTGAAGAAAACAGCAATTTTTACACACTTCAATGTTTACATAGAATTTATTTTATGCATTATGCTCGGCGGACAAATTCAAATGATGAAATATTTCTAGCCGTGGGCAGGACTTGAGTCGCAAGTTCAAGTGCTGCCCACGGAAATTCTTCATTCTTTAGTTTGTATATAAATTAAAATATCATTTTTTTTTGTATTTTTCGCAATCCTAGATTCATAATGTGCAAGTGGCTCGATCATAAGAACGTTTAAGAATCGCAGTTATATGGAAATGGGATAATGAACCTTCCCCTATCGGCCGCCAAATTCCATAGAAATGTAATCAACTTTACATAGAAATGGCAGTTAAAATTAACATTCGTGATCGAGTATCAAATGTCATTTGTACTTAGCACAAAGAGCGCCGAAGCCGAATGCGAATCGCATAATTTTGATTGTGTGGGGGTTAGTTTATATGGGTTAGTTATGGAAGTTTAATTTCGATTATTTTCACAGTTGGCCGTATGGTGAAATACACTGGCTTCGGCAACGCTGCCGGTCACCTAGCCCAGAAGGGCCTGCTGGGCGGCGTGCGGGGCGCCGTGTACTCCTCCAGCAGCGACGACTCCGACACCGAGGAGTATCTGGAGGCCCAGCCCAACATTGACCCCGTGGTGGGGTGCACGCGACCTCCGAGAGTCAACCCATTCGAGGGTATGACGGAGGAACAGGTAAACTAACGTGCGGATAATATTTCATTAAGTCTACAGATACAGGGGTCTTTAGGTACATGGCATCTCGTAAAACGTTTTTCGTTGCGAACAGCGCCCCTCTTTCAATGTCATCCACGTGTCAAAAGATCCTTGTAGATCTGTACGTCTGCAATGGCAGGTGGCTCGCGCCTCCCGGCAAGCGTGTAATACAGCCTGTTGCGAAAATTATAGACCGTGCGTTTGACTTCGCTACTTGCAAGGTGACTCGCTAGGCTGCCTGGGCCACACTGGCGAGCCTAGCGCGGTCGCGACGGCGGGCGCGAAATATCAAACATATGAAACCGCCGTTTGTGTCCACAGTGCAGAGTAGCGGCGGCGCGGGCGGTTTCATATGATTGTCATTCCACGCCCGCCGTTCGCGCCCGAGCTAGGCTCGCAGTGTAGCCTACGTGCTAGGCGCTAAGCAAGGTGCCTGTCTATGCGGACGTAGCCTAATAGTTTATACATAGGTATTTATGTTCTTCTCTATATTATATGTAGGTACTTAATATTATGTCCACAATACACATATTAAAAGGCTGCTGTTGCAGGTGCATTAAAGGCAAAATAAATATGTAACTAGTCTTCCTAATTTGTATGTTTTGTCCGCAGAAAGAATACGAGGCGATGAAATTAGTGAATCTGTTCGACAAGATGGTCACCGACGGCGTGGTGAAGCCGGCGCGCATCGGGCCCGACGGCCGGCCGCAGGCGGTGGAACACGTGTTGGAGTTGAGGGAGCACCCGCCAAACAGGCCGTAGTCATAGGCAAGCAAGGGAGTCCACCAATGGCAGTGATTCTAACGTGCGTTTTTTAAAACCTAACTTAGTCTGACAGGTATAAGCCAGTTACACAATAACAGTTTCTCGAACGCGTTCAGGCGTGAATCAAAGGCAAGTATTCTTGCCTAGTGTAAAGAACCGTCGAACGAATGAATCGTACGGAGCGTATTGAGAGTGTCGGACGATATTCTCGCCCACGTTCAAGAAACTATTCTTGTGTAAATGGCGCTTTACAGTGTAGTAATTATAGTGTAGTGATTTTTTTTGCAACTTAACTTAATCTGACCTCACCACAATGAAAATAGGCAAAAAGCAGTCTTACGATTGATATACCTATGAGGCAGTCGTAGCGATCCAGTCGTGCATTTACTAACTTTAAACTAAATATGACGTATATAAAAGTAGTACCATCCTTTTCATAGCTTGAGGCTTGCTGCTGAATGTTTTTTTGCCACTTTACTCCTCAACGAGCCGCCTGCGCAGGTTATCCGCGCGATGGTCGTCATTCACGCTTTCGGCGAGACGTATTTATACAAATACTGTTCGCGCAAGTAGCGCCTTTACTTGCTTGTATACAAGAAGCCCGAGCAAGTCGTTTGAGAATGCTTCTCGCCCAAGTAACCCGCACCTTTACTTGCTCCGTGTACAAGCACCATTAGCGTAGAAAATGGAGGCGTCATTTTTACACCTGTCAGATTTAGTTTTGAAAAAACCACGCCAGAATCACTACCAATGGATAGTTAATTGGAAGTGAAAGACGGTAAATGATAGTAAGAATGAGGATTAGAGTTGTAGATGATGTAATGTAATTCGATGCCATTATAGATATCGCATCATGATGTGCCAGATTATATTGTACGGATAATGCAGTTGGCAGAATAAGCTTTTGAAGGTTCCGAAATTAAATGATGCTAAATTAGAATATTGTCAGGGACGGCCTTATAGGAATATGGGCGTTGAAGGTATTACCACTAATTTATAGGCCCAGCTTCTCAAGAACTCATGTAAATAAATGTGTGCATCATATCAGTATTTAGACATCTCAATCACACTATCAATAGAAAATTGCAAGCTCCCGGTATTTTGACGACATGGTCACAAGAACACTTTCGTGTTATATGGTTTTATTTTGATAATAATTTTGACCGTGTAAGTTTAAAACATGATATCAATAATTCTGCAAAAATGCTAAAGTAGGAAACATCTGTTCGGTAATGGGCTATTGCGAAATCTTGAGATAAAACTATGTCTTAGGCGTGAAACGTCCATAATATGATATTTGAGTGAGATAAAATAATGTGTACAGAGTGTACTAAAGTACCTATTTGAATAAGTAATATAATTATATCGTCGCGTAAAAGTTGCGGGACAACTGCAGAGTTGGAAAAGAAATGCTTTTATTTGTGATTATGATATGACATCGTGGCTGACTATGAAATCCTTCTTACATTTTTTTTCGTACATTCTGTCTTTATGTATAGCTAGGTAGATACTAGCTAGATAGATCTTAATGTGGGCTCGAGATGAATTTAGACTTTATTTACTAATTCCACTTATCGAATCATAGTGAAATTTAAATCCATTAGGATGATAAATAATACGTATTTTAATCAATTTCATCTTAATATATTAACTACCTCTAGGGTTATTTAGTCTAAATGAAACTTCCATCAAGTTTATTCCAAACTTCCAAAGATTTGGAAAATTCCATTAAATATTACAATTACCCACAATGTTGTGCACTGTTGTGTTATTTCCAGATTTTTAAGCACTTCTTTGAAAGTATTTTTTATATTTTATACTTATTGAAAGTTACATATGTAAGTAGGTACTCTAGTCGTAAATTAGAATTACGAAATAGTCCATGAATTTATTGACATCTACATATTATTCTTTGTGTTTATTTATTATTTAAGTACCTATATATTTAGAAATTAGGACTACCAAAGTCATCGACTACGATGTATCAGATTTTATCTTACTATTAGTTTAGCTGTAGTGGAATTTGTAGAGAAAATATTAGCAAAGCTTTGGACTTCGGATCAAACAAAACAACTTATAGGAAGTAGATTTCTGTATTCCGTTTTTCTTCCTGTAAATTCTTAAACTTACATAGCTATAGATATTTATTATTGTAATGTTGAAGGTACTACACATATTAGATTACTATATTGTCACCATCATTAATAATAATAACAAATACATGATCCTTTAGTTACAACTATATCCCTCTAATCTTGCTTGGTTTGCTTCAGGCTAAATAATAGGAAAGGTGTGTTCAGTATTGATATCTGATTTATCTGAACAACTTTTGTTCTACGACTATTCGAATAAATAAATAATTTTTAAAACAACAATAAATAAATAGATAGAAGATGTCTTCCAGCGCGTCGTCGCACCGAGGCAACGTGCCCAGAACACTGCAGCATTTCCTCTTTGTAAGGCCTGGGTAATGCCAAAGTAGCTACCAGCCCTCTGGTGACCAGAAGCATCGTTGAGACGCGCTGAAATATCTTTATAAAATTTATGGGTTTCAATAAATAAGTACCTAATTGTATGAAAAGTCCCAAAAAAATCGCGATAATCGAAAAGTCGTAGATTTAAAGTTGTTCAGTTACCGGTATAGAACACCCATTTCGACCTTCACTTATACCCTTTCTGTCACAACTTATGAGTATCATAATTAAATTATATTGTCCACGCCGGATTAATTCATATTGAAATTTTGTATAAAATTGCCGGTCTTTGAGAACCAGTAAGTATATCTATATAAATTGCATTTATATTGTCTATTGCGTTTATTTAACGATGAATAAATAATAAAACCAAATAAGTAATGTATTATTTATCCAATCATAAAATGGTTTGAAATATCCATAACATCGCTTTAAATCCTATCCCTAGTAGAAGTTCAAGCCAGGTGACGAGTATTGAGCGCGTTTCTTCTCTGAATAGGAGGGAAACAAAGACAACGAGGGCTTTCTCGGTGCACAAAAGGCTAGGTATACATAAATACAGGTTTACATAGACAGTCTGCGGCAGTAGGGCGAGCGGGCGGTCGTCTCTGCCGCGTTTCAGCGTACCGCGACATAAAAATGTCACTTCTTGTATCATATAAGATAAAAATGTTACTTTATGAAACTCATGAAGCACTGAGTGTGTTTTACTATGATATAAATTAGTTTTGGACAAAAACGTTTCAAGTATAAGTAAAGACTTGTTGTGTAAATATCGTTTTTTTCACTTCGAAATACATAGTTGTTGAGTTTCGTTAAACTTCTCGAATTGAGCCCTAAATTCATGTTCCAAATATTTTATACCTACCAGGTGCTATTTTTACCTCGAATTAGGAATTAGTGTATTTTACAGTAACATTTTTACAGGGTGTTCGCATTGAGACGTAGTTAATCGTCTATCTTTTATATTATTTAAAAAAATGGTTCAAAGGAGTTCCGACGTAAAGTTTTTTGAAAACAGCATACCTACCCGAGACAGGAATCGAATCTTTTGAAGTTACGATTTTTTTTGTCTCGACCGGCTTTCTAACTAGGGACCTCCCTCGCCATTCCGTGCCACGTTATTTTCCAATGACTTGTTGTAGTTCTTTTGTACAAGAGCGTGGCACGAAATGGCGAGGAATCCCTATCTAAATGAAGGGATATACAGGTGACTAGGGACAAACATGCTTTGTAGTATCTTTAAATAGCTCATTAGTTTCTCCAACGAAGAACAATGCTGCTGTTTATAATTTCTTGTCTGAGCGTCGTGGAAGGGACGACCGAAGCCCCGGCTCCGCAGTGCGAACTGGCTCCGCCTCACGCTCAACCAGCAGATGCTAATTACCGATTAAGCGTCGCCGGGGAGCCTGATCTCTTCCTTCCAGGAGAACTTTACACAGGTAAATAACACTTTATTACATAATGTTATTTATTTTACCTTTAGTCCGATTCTAGAGGACATGAACCAACGTCAACTCAGGTTAACTTTTCGAATCACAAAAATGTGCGTTAAATCTTTGCTTAAACCTTAGTTTTGAATTCCAAGCAGCGATTTTCATACATAAATGTCGCTTTTTGTATGATAATAGCTGACAGGTATACATAGTCTCTTGGTCACCTTATTTGATAAACTAACACAAACATTCTTTTGAATTTTATTTTTTTGAATAATATCTCTTCAATATCTAGTAACCAGTTACAATCAAAATTTTAATCAAAAAGTTTAGTTTGACTTTAAAGTCGTGTTTTGTTTTGAGAAGTATATGTTCGAAATTTTTTACATTTATCCGCAGTATCACTCCAAGGCGTGGATAGCGGGAAGGGTCCAACACCTTTTACAGGATTCACGATATGGGCCGAAAAGGAAGGCAGAAACGATCAAGATTCAGTGCCGCTCAAAAATCAATCCCTTGGTGCATTCCAGGCACACGACGCGCAAACTAAACCACTGGAGCATTGCAAACCGGCTGTGGATAATGCTACGGCACATCCTAAGACTGAAATACAGGTACGGTGGAACACAGAGAAAGGTGTACAGGAGAGTTTTTAAGGTTGAGATTTTCTCAAAAACTAATTGACCTATCGCTATAATTATTTCACTGTTTGATAGATAAAAGTTAAAACTATGTAACTGTAAAAGAATGATTAAATTCTGTCCAGTAGTTTTTAAGAAAATCTCAACCTTATTGAGGCCCCCTGTATACTTATCTCTGTCTTCGACTGTACCTGAAAGAAATCACATTAAATCGTCACGCCATCTTGATAAGAGTGGTCGAACTTCAGATGGTATTTTTCGTGCAAGAGATGGTTCACGAATGCTCCAATCATCCCTAATTACCGTTCGCAAAACTATTAAATCATATCATGCGATGAACAGAGACACCGCTATTAACAGCGGAATATGATATACATACCGTTCACTCAAATAAATAGTCTCACGACAGTAAATCTTGTTGGTAGTGAACCTGGCTTCTGCACGATTTCAATCCTGATTCTACTCCTAGTCGTTATGAAGGGTGTATATCCTATGGATGCAAATTATGATCGTATTGTGTGTGTACCTATGTCTTTGAGCAGGAAATCCTGATTTGGACCACGAGTGTCATGTAAATCGCGATCTATATAAGCGGAATAAGTAATGAATGAGATTGAGAGTGTGCTACCAAGAATTGTGCAAGAAGTCAGTGAAATAGGCGTACCTACCTATCCAGGTGTAGTTCTCGTTCCATCATTCGCGGATAAATATCTTGCGATGTAGGGGAGAGGTAGAGGGACAGGTTCATCACTCCGCACATCCTGCAACTGTATGCCACACAGTTTTACTAAGGAAATATGACATCTATTTATAATACAGTACTGCCTGATTTCTAGAATCACTCGATACATTGTAGGTGATATGGAGTGCTCCATCGAACGCAGTGGACACGTGCGTGCGTCTATGCGCTCGCGCCAGCCCGGCGGAGGGCGACGTTGTGTGGGCGGTGCTGGCACGCAAGCTGTGCGCCGCGGCGGCCGCGCCACCCAGCTTCACGCGCCCGCCGCCCATTGTGGAGCCGTGCTGCGCGTGCGACGAAGCCAAGTACGAGGTGGGTCATCAACAGTCTATTCAAATATCTCTACTGTTGAGGCAAACATCTTGGCACAAAGAGGGAAGTAGGGCCATGATCCATCACGCGAGCCCAGTGAGGATTGGTGGGTTATACATGCCTTATATTTTTCTACTGTTCTCAGACAGGCAGGTTTTCTGGCGATGTCTTCCTTCAATCATGCTATTTTCGTCCCACGGTGGGCGCCACTGGCGCAATTTAAAGCTCCGCCATCACAACTAAAGAACGACGACGACGAGTCTAAATATGTATGTTTTATTGAGTCGTACGAGTAACCCATGTGGTCCCATGGTGGGCGCCAAGTTTTTCAGATCTTATTTACTCCACGTTTGTTATCAAATTGTAAGATCTTTGTGCTAACTATTAGGTTCAAAACGTCTTAAGCTTGACACACACAGTCGCGACCTAGCCGCGGCTTGCGTTCTGAGATCAGTTGAAACGCATGCCCCGCCTCACAGGACGCAAGCCGCGGCTAGGTCGCGACTGTGTGTGGAGGGCATTAAGAGTTGTAACTTAAACGATTACCACGATATGTTTTTGTTTTAAACTGTATTATTTTGGCACAAATAGGGTACGTACTTTTTAAGTACAGACATCATTCACAAAATATTTTATCAGTGATCCTGATCTTTAAGTATTAGCTAGACTCTAATACAAAAATATGTTGATTGGCTCTAGAAAATATATAAAATACTCTAGCGGCATGAGTATTTAACTAACATTGGACGCCAATACTTAATTTTTCCCCTACTCTTTCGCAGGTAACTTTTGAAGGCTTGTGGTCCAGAAACACTCACCCTCGAGAGTTTCCCCCCGAGGCGGCTCGAGCGCACTTTGGCGACGTGATTGGAGCCTCTCATACGGCCCAGTACAGGGTGTGGCAAGAGGGCCGGGTTGCCAGCACAGGCGTGAGGAGACTGGCTGACGACGGCGCTACTACTGCGCTTGAGAAAGAGTTGAAAGCTGAGGTGAGCAGTTGTGGAACTGGTATAATTATGATTTTATTTTTAATGTATATGTTGTTCCACTGCTGGACAAAGGTCTCAATCCTCTTTCACTGTCCTAAACTTCCTCCATCCATCAACTCCAGTATTTGGGGATCGTCTTTCCACTGCCTCGAATGATCGAAAGGCGAGGCCATCGGGGTTCTGTTTCGGGGAATCCTGTCAGTGATACACATTTTTATATAAATAAACTATCCGAATGGTACTGGATTTTACTGGGTCCTTGATCCTGGTGTCCTATGATGCGGTTAATGAACCTAGTCTACCAAACTATAGTTGTACAAAGTTACAGTATTCTAAGAGTGTATCACTGACAGGATTCCCCGAAACGAAACCCTGATGGCCTCGTCATTCTATCATTCATTTTCATTTCTAGCTTATTTCTGGTAAGTAGTGTAAAACAACTAATGTTGTTTGCAGAGCGACCACATTCGTACCATAATAAAGGCACGTGGGATCTCCTGGCAGCAGGTCGCCGGCGGCACCGGTATTCCGGCCACTTTCGCAGTGTTCCGTGTCGACGCCAAACATCACTTAGTGTCGCTCGCGGCCAAGCTGGCTCCATCCCCAGATTGGATAGTCGGTGTCTCTGCGCTGGAAATGTGCAACTCGAATTGTACTTGGAGGACATCTATTACACTGCCGCTGTATCCTTACGATGCGGGGACGGATAGTGGACTAGCTTATACTGTAAGTAATCGGTCTTAATATTTATGACTGTGATATGTGAAGCGAATGGAAAGTTGTCTACTTACGTTTACACCGGTATCGACTCGGTAATGCGTTTTCTAAAAAACGCACACAAGTATTACTACCATGGTTTTCATATAACAAAGTTGGCGCCCAACATGGGGTCAATAATTGTAAAGTGAAAATGTATAAAAAAGTTATTATAATCTGATAGTCAGCCCGCTTACTGAATGATAAGCGTACTCGACAGGTTATTTAAATTATGTAATCTTCAAAGAGTTTATATTTCCTGGCGGAATATGACGATATTAAGCCACGAAATGTGTATGTATGAAATCTGTAGTATTTTCAATGGATATCATTTCATTCGAAAATACTACAGATTTCGTACAGACACATTTGCTCTACCATTATATTTTTCATTGGTCAGTCCCGCCGCCAGCCAACCATCCCGGCGGCGCCGGTCCGCGCGCTGCGGCCCGACTGGCCGCGTGACGTGCGCTCGCCGTTCTTTAGCACCAGTAGCGAAATGCGGCCCTTCGCGCGGCTGCGGCTCAACCGACTGCGGCTGTACGAGAAGAGTTGCGATTCAGCAGGTTTGTATGCTGTGTTTTCCAAATATTCCTATCCTCCCACGTTGAAGATGCTGAGAAACGCTGTCATGGGGAGGATGGAATTTTCCCCACGAAAGCGAGATTTTTTTTTATGATAGACCAAACCCGCGTTTGGCCCCAATCTCACCTGATGGTAAGTGACGATGAGATGATGAGTATGTGAGGATGTTCCTATGATTGTACTGTGGAATCGGCTTATTTCACTTAAATAATAAATTAACATGAGGGAAGGATGGGAATTTTATCCCCATCGTCCCCCAAGTGCGACATCGTGGGATGTGAATACTCGACATTTTTTTTATCATTATTTATAATTCATATGTCCGATACATTAACCTTCATTTGCAATGTAAGATAAACCTAGTGGTAGCGACCTAATTCGAGCAAAATATATGGAGTTTTCTCTGATAAAATACACAACTCAGGGTTATCTCAAAATTTCATGTGACCTTTAAACGGTTGCATCACCACAGAGCCCGGCGCCGAGCCGCCGGCCGAGCCTAGCGCCGGCGGTGCGTGCGCGACGCACGCGTGGGGCGCGTGGGGTGCGTGCAGCGCGACGTGCGGGCCGGGCCGCGCCGCGCGACAGCGCGACTACATGTGGCCCGCGCGCGCGTTCGCGGAGGCATGTCGCGCGCCGCTCACAGAGTACCGCGCGTGCTTCGGGCCACAGAGACATTGCAGGTCACTGTCACTAAATATACCTATTAACACTTTTTTGCACACAACACACAGTCCTACAACTGTTTCCGATCGTAACAATCTTTTCCAAGCAACCTCAGGCGATAGGAAAGTATTATTGGCAGTGCAGTGTAAAAAGTACTATTTTAATTTGGTGTTAGCTTAAGTTTCAACATAGCTCGCCTTGGCCGTTCGAAATCAATTTTTGAATACAATAATAATAATTACTCCGAAACTGGTTGCCAAATAAGAGAAATAATTCTCTAGATCACTCAATTGATCAAGTACAGAAGATTCAATCACCACGAATAATTCGATGAGTATGAAACTGGTCCAACTGCATGGAACTACATGTGGCCCGGGCGCGCGTTTGCGGAGGCCTGTCGCGCACCGCTCACCGAGTACCGCGCGTGCTTCTGGTCCCAGAGACATTGCAGGTTACTTGTCTGACGAGTTGTGAACGAATGAACAATTCAATTCTAACTGTAACGGTAGCTGCCCGAGAGCAGTCGACAGCTCGAGCCGTCAGTGTCCCATTAGCGCACGACGCAGTCGCAAGCGGTTCGTGTATGTTGTGTGTACGTAGAAGACTGTAGTTTGGTATGCAGCAGCCAGTAGCGACTGCTTCAAGCTGTCCGTGTATGGCCGCTCTAAACGGGTTTTTTCCCAAGTAGGATGTAGTTTGTGTTTGTTTGTATACGCATTATTGTACATAAATTTGACATAAGTAACACTCAACAAAAATATACAGAGAAATTTAGTTGTAGTCTAGTATCTAGTAGTTTTGTATATAGGACTAAATGTATGACTAACTAAATGGAAGAACCGTTTCGTATGTACTACATTAGGGCTGTCTCCGACTACGAGCCCGATCCCGCCACTTCCAGTGGCCCATGCGCCGTGACCCCGTGGTCCGAGTGGTCCGCGTGCGCGGGGTGCGGGGTGCGCGCGCGCACGCGGCACTACGCGGCGCCGCGCGCGCACAAGCGCTGCCACCGCGGCTACCGCGCGCGCACGGAGCTCAGCCAGGCGATGCCGTGCGACGCGGGGCCGTGCGACAGGTAAATATCACAATCATAGCAAGGCCCTGGCGTCAAAATTGTGGCGAAAAAGAACGGTGCTGTCTGTGATTATAAGCTTTAAGGTAGACTTCCGTAGGTGGCAGCCACAGATCGCTTACCCCATAGACCTGTAACAGGAGCGCGCCTTTGTCTGCCCGCACATGATCGCAAAATTTCTTCGCGACACGTGTAATCTAGAGATGTTATTGACATGGACGCACCTCTTTAATGAAGGCAATTCGGCTATATGCGCTCATCGTTGACATAATGTTTCGCTTGCAAATTTGTACCGATTTCATGTATATTGGGTAAGTTGTCGCGGCCGACCCACGCGGCCGATGCGACAATACTTACACAATGTATGGCGTATTGGCGTCGCTTCCAAGGTCTACCACAGATGCCGGCCGCGACCGCGACCCACGGAAGTCTAGCATTAGGGAAGTTAGGGATACTGTTGTTTGTAAATGATTTTTTTATGTTTTGAAAAAGTTCAAGTTCTCAAGTCATGATCGTCCCGCGTGGCTCAGCGGTGTATTGTACTGAATCGCTTTAACATTGGAATTTTGTTTCAGACCCAGTGGTATTTTCGCGAACTCAACTAACTTTGATTGGTTTTTCGTGGTAAGTTATATTTTATCGTATCAACTAAAACATAATTGAAAATAATTGATTGATATAGTCAAAGTACCTACTTATTATTGAACATCTTGTGAAAACATTACAGTAACAAAAGCAATGAAGTCGCAGTCGATCATTATTTTATTTTATATTTTTAGTCTATATTAATGGGATATAATGCCTTAATAAACAAATTTATTATTATTATTATTAAGATTTCTGTAAGCCACATACCTAGTTTAAACTAGGTAACTATTAGGTTGGTATAGAGGTTAACCTCGCTTCCCTTTAACGGATGTTTTGTCACTTTCACACTTCGTTATAAAACTTTAAGTTAGGTATGGGAGTCTTAAACCGTGGAATATTTAACTAATAATAAAGTTTCGTTTGACATCTACAGACATATTATTGAGCGTGTCCGGCACGTGGCGTGGCAGACAAATTATGTATAATTTGTCGCGCGGCTATAAAATATGTTCATACGCATCGTATAGAAGAATAATATTTTATATGTATGGTATGTAGGTAAATCAAGTTTAATTCCCTACCTGAAGCTTGTCTCGACGACAAGACCGATACACATATATCTATTTAAAAAGAAAAATAGAAGAATATTAATTTGCGCGATTTCGTGTATAAAATAAGAACAATACGTGTAGGACATGCCCCGCGGCGACTGTCCCACCACTGCCTGGGGCACGTGGTCGCCGTGCTCTGTGCGCTGCGGGCGCGGGCGGCGGCTGCGCACGCGCCTGTTCCTGTCGCGCGACACGAGCGTGCAGCACGAGCTCACGCGACGCCTGCTGCGCGAATGGAACCAGAGGTTCGCGGAGGTGCAACAAGTGGTTAGTATATACATGTATAGTGGTAACAATTAAAATAAAATAAAAATAAAATGCCTTTGACTCTACATTTCTACATCTTATAAATTGTATTAATTTATTCTTAAATTTTTTAATAATTGTTCACTTTGTATTCTTAAGATAACATTGATAAAAATAAAAAATAATAATCTGATAATTCTTGTTGTTATAATAATAAATTTGCTTTAAATAACGATAGTCACCATAAAAATAATAAATAAAGAACTGCAATTATAAAATTAAAATATTGGTAGTATTAATTAGTAAGATTAGCCTATACGCCTCCCCC
Organism: Tachystola acroxantha; assembly: GCA_963506565.1. Classification (NCBI taxonomy): domain Eukaryota; kingdom Metazoa; phylum Arthropoda; class Insecta; order Lepidoptera; family Oecophoridae; genus Tachystola; species Tachystola acroxantha. The sequence goes on from OY735874.1 coordinate 10,120,184, forward strand.
AATCTGGCCCACTCGTCTCTCATTCTCACTCGCTAACAATTATATCGTGCGTTTGCTAATTTTGAGCTAATTTTTGTAGCGATTACAGAGTCTACACTAAAATTAAAGAATGTGACCCGCTCACTCTTATCTGTGACAGATATTAGATTATGCGGCTACAATAGAATCACACCTAGGGTCACATTTATTTTAAATCCTACGTAATGTGCCACCACATCACGACAGTTTCCAGTTCGATTCCCGGCATTTCCTAGACGGTATTTGCTGTTTTTAGTACTTCTATTGCCCAAACATCGATGTGAAATACTCTGAATAACATGGTATTAAGTAATAACCTAATAAGTCATAATCGTTAGTTTTTAGATGTTTTACGGGATAGCTTAGTTTTACATGACAACATGAATACGTTGATGATTTATTATTATCAATTTTTTTTTTGTGGGTATTAAATTGTAAACTTGAAATAAATATATTTTTTTTTCAAATAACTAAAAATATAAACTAACTTACTAAACTTACAATACTAAACTAAAAATAAAAGTACTTACTAAAATAAAATAAAACTGTATGTATTAATTTATATCATATAATTTCTAATTCTACATACTTCGATTCAGTTTCTATACCGCATTATGCGGTCGAAGTCAGTTAACGGCAAGATCGTATTGAAAGTGAACCGGATGGAAACCACCACGATCAATTGCGTATCCTAATATTAAACTACATATCATCGCCGCGATTCCGTTACTTTTTACTGCCTTGCTTTTTGAAGCAAGTCTTCAAGTCAAGTGACTTTGGTCAAAAGTCAAAGTCTTTCTTTATTGCAAGTAATCACGTTGTGTACATTTTTGCACGTCAACATTTTTTTTCAATTTACATTTACACCACTTGGCAAGGAAAAGGTGCCAACGCTGAGGAGAAAAAGTAGCAAAAAAACTTCGATTATATTACCGAGTTGTCCTCCAGGAGCCGTCAGCAGAGAACGTGACCTCTGAAACGACCGAGATGGAAGCCTTGGTCCAAGAGCACCTGGACCGCTGCCACGCCACACTGTCGCAACAGGAGGCGCTCTGCGACGGGGACGACAGTAGCTGCCTCAACGCTACTATTTCACTAGGTAAGTTATGGTTTGTTATAAAGTTTATTATTATTGTTATACTTTTTACACAAGTACGTATAAATGCGAACTTAATGGCTTGCGGCATCTTCTAACAGTTAACCTTTGGTGATTCTAAGCAAGAATGATGGGGCGGGGTGTAAAGCTTATCATGGGATTTTAAGTGTAGAATAAAAAATAAAACACATGACCCGAGGGGTACATGACATAAAATTCGTGGTACTTTGGCTAAAACAACAGCTGAGCTTTGTTTGAAATTGAAAATATTTATTATGCGAATGCAAGATCCGAAAAAATAATAATTAGCAATGACTTTTGTTTGTTTGGGAAACTTACATACCTACCTACTGCTTATCAGATGTGCAAAATTTTCATGATGAAAAGTTTAACGACCTATGCCGACGGCTTACGAGATGCTGAAAATGGAATAAAACGCGGATGAAAGCTGTACTGTACAAAATGGCGGGCGGAAATTTTATCGTCATATTTAAGTTGATAAGATACTTAAATAGTAAGTTTTAATTTGTCGTCATATTTAATTAACAAATATTCAAAACTCTTGACACCTGTTTCATATAGCTTGATGATTATTTATATACTTAAATCTCCCTTGGACGAAGAACCGCTAAACGGCCAATTATGAGAACAAGTTCTCATAATTGGCCGTTTAGCGGTTCTTGGGGTATTAAATTAGGTTACAGACATCCCAAGAGGCGAACGGATAGAATAGTTTTATAATATACTTAGAGATGTGATGTGACTAACGCGTACTCATACCTACTACATACTTACATTATCTTGGAGTTTGGGAGCACGTGTAAACGTTCCACGTGTGCTCTAATTTGCCAACGACTACTACGTTTTATTATGACGCAGTTATTTGCAAATTAACAGCATCTGAGTGCCAAGTGCGCTATTTACTGCATTCTCTAGGATATTAATTATCATACTGCATAAAATGACTCATAAGTTGAATTTATGGACAATCTTAGAAGCCGATTATGACTTGTATGTTCTAGACTGCCATTTAGTCATTATCATCTAATTTTAGTTACCTACGTCTATTTTACTATAAATAGCGCAAAACAGAATCGGACCCTAGGTCGTATTATGCCGATTAAGGATTAAAATCCAGGATAATGCACAATAATAGATTTAGGTTTCTTGTCTTTGTGATTTAACACGAGATTAGGAAGAGGTTGGCGTAAGTGACCTATGATTTAGAAAATCCCTCTGCATTTTACGTATCATTACTTTACCTAATCGGAAAATTTACAAGTTTTTGATAGGTATCCTTACCGCTTGATAGGTAGTTAGATACAAATATAAATATCGTTTATCGCGATTGATATGTTGTTTATAATTCACTTTTATCGGCTATAGGTGCTCTAAACGAGTGCGCATGGACACATGTTCTTATGTAGTAGCATTCAATTGTTACCTACTTTGATACGTAATCTACCGTATCTGTCAACCAGGACACGGTGACTTTTCAAGTGGTGGGATTGCTGGTGCAATTGAGGACGTTGAGGTCCACCGTAGATCATCATCACCATCAGCCTGTATCAGTCCACTGCTGGACGTAGGCATCTCCCAAAGCGCGCCACTCAACCCTACTCTCGGCCCCTGCCAGCCATCTTGTGAAGGTCATCCCTCCATCTGGTCGGGGGGCATCCCACACTACGTTTACCCGCTCGTGGCCTCCATTCAAAAACTCGTCTACCCCATCGGTTATCGGTTCTACGACACCGTAGATGCAATTGGCAAATTAGAATTAATTGGTTTACCAGGTGCATGCTTCTGGCAAGTTGTCAGTAAGAGCGAGCTCAGACTAATCTCGCGCTCAAAATTGTCTCTGAATCTCAACACAAGGATGAGGCGTTTTACGCGCAAGTAAAGTCGCGACAGACAATCACGTCAGGCGTTTTGCGACTTTTGCGAGAGGCAATAGTGTGATTTACTACGCGCGACGGCACAGGATTAGTCGATCGCAAAACGCCTCATCTGGACAGGCTACGTTTAATAAACATGGTTTCGTACCAATAGCAAACTTCCCGGCAACTATAAGAATTTGAATAAACTGTCATTTAAAAAAAAAAGATTCACTAAAGGTCAGTTTAAGGATTTAGTATAAGAATTAGGACTTCTGTGAAGTAATTAAGATTACTTTGGCTCTTAGCTATACACGTGACTTCAAGTTTAGGCGGTGGTTTAAGCCACGATTTAAGGATTTTTGCTGGTTTTCGCCATACAAAATCGGTGGTTTAGCAACTGTCAACATAAGTCACCGTCTAGCATTTTTATGGCTACGAGCCTATGTGTATACGTACATAGTCTTATTCTATACACAGAGACATGTCAGCTGACGATGCAAGTAGGTCCTTGCCGCGGCTACGAAGAGCGCTGGTTCTTCGACACTGTGCGCGGAGTCTGCGAGCCATTCGGCTACACCGGCTGCGGTGGCAACGCAAACAACTTCCGAAACAGCGAAGAGTGCCTACGCGCCTGCAGACGGGACAACCAGACTGATGGTACCACCAGCACTACAACGGCCGGTAAGTTGAAGCGTTGTAGCACACGGACACGCCCGGAACCGCCTCGAGTCGCCCTCGCTGTCAACCAATTGTCAAATGCGAGGCGATCCCGTTACATAGGCGATTGGTGTGCGTTGCAGTATGGAGTTTCATACAAAGAATACTGAACGACTCGAGTTGAGATGGCTTATCCCTTTCCGGGGCGGGTATTACGTCTGCGACAACACTTATACACCGTGAAATTTTAGTGGTTGTTTTCCCGCAGCATACTGATTTGCCCTCAGTACTATACTATTAGAGTTAAAATAAACTGACGGACGGACGGACAGACAGACGGACAACAAAGTGATCCTATAAGGGTTCCTTTTTTCCTTTTGAGGCACGGAACCCTAAAAATTTTGTTTTTTATAATTTTATTAAATTCGAAGACATGAGAAACGATAGTAACTCACTAGTCGTAGACCCAACGACGTTACCCCTCGTCCGCCGGCCACTCCGCCGAAATATCCAAATTTTTCATACCTTGTAGACTTTGAATATTACTTGATCGAACGGATATATTTATTTTATGTATTTGTATAATCGGGTCACCTTTCACTGATAAACGCAGTTTGTTTAGTTTATACATCATGTTTATTTCAGATTTCTAGATATTTTATTAAGAACTTGTTTTAATTACAGTTTTCAAACAGCCGAGTGTAAAATATAAATACATAGATTTATTCTTGTTAAAAACACTATTTCGTTACGTACATTGTTGTACATATTCTTTCTTCATTTGTTTGTACTTATAGTTCCTCATTTGTTTATACAGTGCCAACCATTTCCAATGAGACGACCATCGTAAAAAAGAAACCGACTTTTACAAACGCTGACAACGAGGTTATGCAGCGTGACTCTCCATCATTACAGGACTTGCAAGGTAAAACCGCAATTATTTAAAAAAAAAACGTCTGCATAAGGTTTAAGCCCCTTTGATTAAATTTTTATAGCCCATGTCACTACTACAATCGAGACGAATCTAATGATACCTCATATGTTAAAATTCATCAAGCCGTTTATGCTGCAACGCGTGCCAAAGAATTAGACATACATACTCACATGCATACACTCGAAAAACATAACCCGCCTTGCGCAGTCGGGTAAAATAGATGTTGTTGGATTAAAGTGGTTCAGTTACCGAGACTGAACAACTTTTCAGCTTACTTATACCATTTACGTTACACCCCGTATATCATAATTCAGACTCAGGGGCCTTACTATGAAGTCTTATAGCAGGATTACTTCAATAATACTTTGTTATTTCGTACCATGACGACCTTAAAGTAAGCTTAATAAGGACATCATGGTACGAAATAACAAAGTATTATTGAAGTTATCGTGCTATAAGACTTCATGGTAAGGGGGCAGATCCGTATCGTTTATTTATTGCAAGTAAATACATTGTGTACACATTTCAACGTCATGATTCTTCAGAATGTACATTTGCACTGTTTTGCAAAGAGAAGCCATCGTTGAGGAGAAAATGTAGCAAAGAACTAACAGAACTTTTTAATTTTGTATACCTACACAATATATTAGTGTTACAATAGCTAAATAAATCATGCGGAACCGACGACATGATGGGATTCTGGTGGACGATCTCATGAATTTTAACGAACTTATGTTGTTATTCATAAACCTAGTTAAACCTCACTACCCTTAAATCGTGTTGCTATCCCTTTCACACTTCGTTAAAAAGGTAAGATAGAAAGGGACAGGGTGGTAAACAGTGGCGTAACTTTAAATCACGTTTATGAATAACAGCCTATGAGTATATTTATTTTGAAAAATTGTACTTATAAGTGAAGTATTTGCTATTATACCTATTAAACCCCATTTATATCTACAGACTTTGAGCGTGATACTGGGCTTTATACGCTACGCTATATAGTTGTGGTTGTGCCAGGGAGACCAACAGTCGTCCTCATAATGATGCTATGCTTGTATTTTCTTGTAGAAGACGCGGACTGTGACACAGGTCCATGGCTGGGTTGGGGCGATTGTTTTGGGGAGTGCGAATTCGCTATAAAGCTCAATTATCGCCTGGTTATGGTGAGTTACATACATATTACATTAAATTCACGTAATTTTAACTTAATCCGTCCACACGTTTCTGAGATATAGGTCTTGACAGACGGACAACAAAGTGATCCTATAAAGGTTCCTTTTTCCTTTTGAGGCACGGAACCCTAAAAATACAATTTGATTGAATGACGACTTGGTTGTGTAATCTTATGTTGTAGCGCGCGGCCTCCGGAGCGGGCAAGCAATGCCCAAAGCTGATCAAGAGTCGCGTGTGCAGGCCAGCGCACTGCCGCAAGGGGCTGGCCACGACTGACGCTACCATTAGTGATTTGATTAGCATCGGACGCGTGAGTTACGATGAAGAATAGATAACGATTATTTGACACACACAAACAATGCACAAAACGGTATTTAACTCAATTTTTACTGCATCAATCAACTCTCATATTACTGCTGAAGAGATCTGTGAAATCAGTTTTTCGATATCTCATTTAATACCGAAGTTATTAAGCGGTTAGGTCAAGTTGTTGGGGGACGCCTTGTCACTCTTTAGCAGAACGGTCTTTAGTATGTAGTTTGTATGGCGCTACTTGTCTGTGACGTCACGGCCACAGTACTTGTGTAGGTACTCTTTCTGTCTCTATCTAAATTTTATTTTTACAGTTGATTATCAATTTATTTCTATTTTGTAATGGTAGTGAAACGCGTTTAATTCTCGATACTTGTCAAATACCCCACTAGATTAGAAAATATAAGTGATTGATACATAAGTACTAAATAAATACTTCTTAGAACCTAAGTTGTTTAACTTTTCTTCTCAGTTAAGTTTGTTTGAAGCCCATAATATTTCGCTTATCTACTAACAATGATAAGTTATCAATGACATATTCATTATCGTTACCATTGTTTCTTTGTTTCCACAAATAAGTAAATGACACACGAGTTTGTTAATATACTTTAATACAATTACTTGTCAACAAAACTTTGTACACGAAAACACTTACAGCCTATTATTATTAACATTAATATTAATTATGACTTAATTAGGTAAACTAATCAATTAATTATCATAATTTCTCCTAGCTAGCTTTTCTTAAATAATACTGTCTAGGAACATCACAGTCGCTTTGTACGCCACCTTCGAAACTGTATATAATTTAAATGATAAATGGAGGAAAATTTCATCACGACCGGGATTCGAACCATGGACCTCGCCATTCCGTGTCATGCTCTATTCCAACAGAGCCACCGTGATATCGTACCCAGGTCGTCGAATTTTGTCTTCACATACATATTTTGTATATAATTTATTAAAAAAATATTGTCTTTAAATTACTTAAAAATCTCTAGAAAATCCGAATATTGTGCAAGAATAATCTTCTTCATTTTTAGTCTAAGTATGTATCTTTAAAAATATATCGTAAATACGTTGAACCTCATCTTATATTTTAGGGGCCTAAAACACCTAATTTCGGCCCCAAAAAATTAAAAGAAAATTGTTGCTCAAACTTGGATTAAGTATAAACAAGTTTTGACAGTGTTTTTTGATTACAAATATCGATCTTTTATCAATATGGGTTGCGATTACAACTTAAATGGGACGGCTCCTCTCCGTCTTAGATTTGTGCATTTGAAATGAAATGGTTTAGATTTTGTGCATTTAGGGAAATGCACAAAATCTAAACCATTGTAAATAGACACTTTATACATAAAATAGGCATAGGTAGCGATTCTTTGTTTTCTAATTTAATACAAATGGTCGTGCCTAAAAATTGTTACTTTCGCGTATTTTTAGACTAATCGTATTCAGTTAAGTTTAGAAAACAAACAGAATCGCTACCATTTTATATTACACAAAACGGGAAAGCTCACAACTGCGTTTATATTATACATAAATGAACACTTTATAATACTTACGAAACGAACACATTTTAATGTCTTTACGTTATTATTACTTCAAAGAGGGCATTAAATGTTACCGTAAATGTCTAATCATGGACACAGACAACCAACATTTTTGAAGCGGGATTTAACTCAGTTGCCCTAGATATAATCGACAGTACATCAACCTACACAAAACCTTTGCAAATTAGAGCGCATTACCGCCGCGTAGAGTACATAAGTGTTACGCCTTGATGTGCTGTCGGCTGTAACTTAATTTAATCTTGACATTCACAGTAACAATTGTCCATTATCCACTTCTGTGTCGTCATCATATTTAATTATTATCGCTAGAAAAATATTGTTGTATCATACGCCTTATATCGATACACAAGCAATGAAATATAAGAATAAAGTTATTTTACAATAATGATTCACCCAAACTCCGAGACCTTTGGAATAAAGGCTGCTGTAATTTAAAATTTAACAACACTTCCTTACATTACGTTGATAACATAGCAGTCTTCATAACAAGGCGATTATTTCCCTGTCCGTCACACATCACGACACCATAATCACCCATTGAGACTCCGTCAAGTGACATAATGTCAACGACGCATGTTTTTATTCATTACCGGCACTTTCGCTCTCTCATTGGCGGGCTATCGTGTCATTATCTGACTCCATGATTAGAAACCTCGCCGTTCTTACATTGCACTTCTTTGGTTAAACTACTCCTTAGAAAATACTATAGATGCAAGGTCCAAAATTTTTACCAAAAAATATAGTGCAATTTCGTTGGGTTGTATCCTACTTGGTGTTACGTATCAGCACCGCACACATTAAAGAATTCAGTTACCGTCAGCACGCTACAGTATCGGGGCGGTACTGATGATAGGTACTCACCATAATTACACTTTTAATATAGGGGCTGTGCTGATTCGTGCTAACAAGTGGAGCAACCTTAATAGTACGGTATAGCTACAAGTACCTAATTATTTTTGAGTATATAATAAACTTAGATAAGGCAAGATACGATTCTCTTTCAAAAATAACACGTTCATCTCACAGAACACAACACGGAAAAATTTACTTCTTAGATGAATAATAATAGTTTCTTGCTAACTATAGGATACAGGCATTTTCTTGGTTTAAAAATAATATTGTTTATAAAGAATTCTTGATTTAATAAGTCAATAAATTAAACAGCTCTGAATTATTATTTAACAATTATTATTCTTTAACCAAATAATCCAGAGTCTTCACTTATTTATAGATACTGAACACTCTCAATTCGACTTCCCTTTACATTATACCCTGTTTGTCTGGAAACATACTTGATCTGAGATGTTTTCTTCCGCGCTTTTCATTCCATTACTTTTAAATCATCATTCATCTCTTGTAAAATTGTTGTCAAATGCAACTGCGTAGTCTTGCTAAATGCGAGTGATGGTGGGTATGCCCATTGGTTGGCAGCAGCGAGGTGCTACACACTCCTTCGCACAGGGACACGAACACGCCAGGTTGGCGAAGTCTAACAGCGCCTTTTTCTCCTCTTCTGTGCCTGTTGGTTATTTAAAGGCTGTATAAAGAGCTGATTTCTGCTATTAGTGATGTGCTGGGTGCAAAGCTGTTGGTGCGGGTAAAAAAATTATTGCTGCGCCCAAGGTAGCTTAAAACCTAAACGTTTTATAATTTATTAAAAGAAAATGTTTGGTTTATCTATTCATGAGCAAAGGTAAATCTATAATGTGTTTATCGACATTTCAACTAACAGTCAGGTAATAGTAATGATTCATCCAATTAGCAAAACGATCCCTTACTTAGTAGGTATGTACGGTGTCATTTATGCATGATGTGGTTGTTGTTGTCCTTTTGTAACTTCTGTTTTCTAAATGCCTGTAACTACCTAAATGCCAAAATTCTCACTTCCGTGGAGTCGGTGCAGAGATGCATACTATCATCTAAGAATCAGATGATAGTAACTATTAAGTAACTAAGTATTTTGATTTTAAACTAATTTTAATTTAGTTTTCATTTCACATTTGAATTTACGACATATATAATTAGAAGTAAAGGTAAAAAAGCAATTTTTTAGAAGTATGTATAATGTGACTCACCAGCGCCTCCCATATCCGCAGCCAGCGTGAATTCCGGCTGTAACGTGACTAGACTGATGCCGTGACGTTTGAATACGTCACACACCAGCGCTGAGCTTTGCAAGTAGTCCTAAAATACAATAGATTACTTTACAATTGGATATTTTCATATGTGGTAACATTATGGAGGGAGTCGGTGCGGGACCGGCCGCTCAGATGTCTTTCCGTTGCGGCCAAGATCCACTTCGGTTCGCTGAGCCAGCGGGGTAAGTTTACTTATAATAAGGTAATTTTACTTATATTTTTTTTATAGCAATAGATCAGATTTGAAATTCCTTTTTTATACTTCAGAGATTTAATTATCTTGTCCAATTATTGATTACCAAATGGCTGTTACCATTTTAGTTCATATCTGTTTCGTCACTCTGGACAGTCACGTTCAGCTCTCGAGCTCGTAGTGGGACTCTGGACTTTAGCACGAAACTTCAGATCTTGCACAGATAATCCAATAAATTCACCATACTGTCATTCGCGAACATTTTATGATTAATTTAACGTGATATTAAACACAAAATAACCACTTTAGACATGAAAATGAAAATTATCAAATAATTTCGCAACCGTCGTTTCCCGCCATTTTCAAACCCGTTTCCCACCTCCGTTTTCATGGTTAGCTATCTAGTCGTAAGTTTAGATTAAAATACTATAGATGCAAGTGGGCACACACAAAATTGCACTAAAACATTGAATAGTGCAGTCTCATTCTCAGTCGTCTCCACCTTTTCAGCACTTACATCGCATTAATTTTTGACATGTACTAATTATTTTATATTAATTGTTTCTAATTGTACCGAATGACTACAATTTCGTTTTGGTGTACTACTGTAAACAAAATTGTAAAGTTTTTTGAATAAATGAAATGAACGGCTACGAGTCACGACTGTTAGATTTATGATTATTGTGGCAAATTAATGATTATTTGATTTTCAAATAATTTCTATATTTTGTTGTCTAACCTCGTGTGATCCATACGCGACGTGTGCGGTGGCGACCACGCGGTCGCGGTGCAGCTGCCACACGTGAAGCTCGTGTATCGCGAGCACGCCGGGCACGCGCAGCGCGGCGGCGCGTAGCTCGCACGCCCCCAGACCTTCGGGCACGGTCTGCAGCAGCACCAGCCCAGCGGAACGCACTGACGAGGGACAAAATCATCGTCAACTTAGTTATTTATTATAGAGGGTTTAGGGATTTTAAGACTTCTCGAGTAAAAAATAAAATATGTTTATACAAATGATAAATGGAGAAAATTTCGTCACTACCGGGATGAAAGTTTTCTCCATTTGTCATTTATATTTCGTTTAGCATAGCATAGAAAATATCAAAACATATGTTGTAAATCGATCAGCTGACCGATGCGAAATGTAGGTATGACAAACAAAAATATAAATTGGCGAAAATCGACAGAAAACCCCTCTTTCGGCTACTTTCCGTTACACCCAAATATCGTACGCCTTTCTAAAAAGATACTGGTGGGTATCTACTTAAATAGAGCGCATGTGTAGTGTGTTAGATGTGTGTATAATAAAATAATACATAAACCCATCTTCAATAGAGGTAGACAGCAGAGACGATGAAATTCAACCTGCCGCATTAAATGCATCAAATAATAATGTATGATTTTAACAATAAATCTGCGACTAGCAAAAGGTGCGTAATCAAGCCCAGCCACTAGCGACGTAATAATACACACACTTCATGTAATGATTTACATAACGTTAGTTCGCTGTTGTTGTCGGCCCGATAATCGTTACTTATCGCTAGCTTTATTAGCCTTTCATTGCTGACGTACGATAGGTTTACGGTTACCTTGCTTTACCTATGTCATATTATTACACTGTACTTACGTGAAGGAAAAAATCAGTGTCAGGCCACGAGCGAGTTTTTTCCTTCATGTAACACTTTAAATTAAATAACCCGGGTTATCTTGCTGAAAGAATACTTTCATCCCATGAACTGCTGTCTAATAGGGTCTAATTGTGGATCTGACAGTGCCAGCAAACCCATTCCCATTTGTACAGGGTGTAACGGAAAGGGTATATAAAGCAGGGTGTAACGCCGAAGTTCCGGCTCTGGTGTGCAGTATCGGTAACTGAACAACTTTTGTTCTAAGACATTTCGATTTTCGTGAATTTATTTTTTATCTTGTCGTGATTAATATCATCGCTTACTGAACGGGTAGTTGAATATGACGAGCACGATGGCCGCGCATGCCGACAGCGCCGGGTCAGTGATGCACGCGGCCTTGGGCTCCCACTCTGACAGCAGGCCGGCGCCCATCACGAACAGACTGCCTGGTTCACACAAACTTAGAATAAAAATACTATACCTAGTTGCAAATAAGACCAGAGGGGCAAATAATAATAAAAATGGATTATTTAATAATAATAAAAACATGCTCAAATATCCTACCATCGGTACCGTGATCAACGAATCAAACGATGCCTCTTATCAAAGTACGTCAAGCCTTTTAGGACACAATACATATAGGTACTCGAAAAACATTTCCTTTCGGCAGTCGGGCAAAAAATTGCACCAAAACATGGAATAGTGCAATCTCACTCTTTTTGTGAATATTTAAAGTGATGCGTTTATAGTTTAAATCAAACACTCACTTCGTGTCACTACGCGCGTGTGTGTGTGTGACACGCACGAATCACAGCGAATGTTTCAGTGCAATTTTTGTTGTGCCATTTCCAGCACATAACCTTGCATCTATAGTATTTTTAATTTAGGTAGGTACACAACACATTCTTAACATAGTAGGACTCCCGAGTACAATCGTTTCTGTAACATATTTCTGGACCCATAACACAGGGAATCCTAGTAGCCTATAAATAGAGAGTAGAGATAAATTAGAGAAGGGATGAGGGCTGAGTTGAGTTGAGAGTAGGTATAAGTCTAAATTAATTATGTAATTATAGGAAACAACAGTACCAACACTGCGACTAGAGATGCTTTGTGTTTGGGAAGTGTCTGGTCGCTTGTTTACCAAATCATGCAGCGGAACGGATGATAATTTAGGCTTGTAAACATAGAGACGTTTGTTTATTTTTATCATATTGCTTTCATATTGACTGTAGTATTTGGTTGGACGCATTCTCAATACCCACATAACGATAACTGATAATTTGGCTCACTTTAGTTAAATGCATTCCGCTTTTGTTATTTCAGTGCATCTAAGTACCTACCTAGTATCTAATTACCAATTAATCTGTCATTGGCCTAAAGAACAAGAAAACAAGTGTGTTATCGGTCAACAGGATAGCTGCACAAGGTATCTGTTGCGCGCGATTGATATCGCGTTTCATACAGTCCAAATCGTGATGTCCAAAAAGTCGGTTGACTGAGTAGGTACCTAGGTAATCTGTAGAATATTTTCAACCCAAAACTATTTTCCATCGTCTAGTCCTCGGTTATTATTTGATATCAGGGTGATTAATACAACCCTAAAGGTCACTGCGACCACAAAGACCATTGCTCAATTGATGTGCCAAGAAATATTTAACTACGGACAACAGCAGATCAATGGGAATACTTTCAGTACGATTTCAAATCTTACGACGCAAATAATAAGAACGGCCCAAAGTCCAAAGTGTTACACTTGGTGTGCCTTGGGCTGTACCTGATGAAATCCAATGAAACTTACTGGTGATGTCGATCGGGGCATGAGCCAGGATTGGCTCTCCAGCACCAGTCTTGAGCACCACCCCACCACCTTCCGTCATGCTGAGCCGCCGACTGTAGCTTAACTCACGACCTGGAAACATGTAATTTGTTATATACGATGTCGGACCCAGAAGTGCGATTGGTTTACCGTACAGTCCTGCGATTTAAAATATTATTTTGTTAATTCTCTAAATACGTTTTATATTTTCGTTTTGAGAACTCTCGATAAATATATGAATCTTTGCTTGACCATGTGATCGAACCTGGGGTCCTACGTATCGGGAGCTCTGTGCTCTATTGAGTTGTATTCACCGCGAGATGGATTTATGTGTTACTCAACAATTCAATTCAGAGTTACGGAAGTTGATTTTGGAGTGGATTTTCACGAATTCAAGGTAAGTATTTCATGAAGATGAGTAACGGTAGGTAAAGGTACATATTTGTAATTTTAATAAACACCTTTAACTAGGGAGATCTGCGGCGTAGTTTAGTTTCCTATATCGATACCTTGCGGTAGAAAGGGCGTAAAGGACATTAGGGCGTAAAGGCATTTTTTACGGTATCGTACTCAGTTTTTCATTCTCTGTCGATCTGTCTATTCCACGTAGCGAAATTATGAAAAAAATGTTCTTTACTACCCTTCACTTTTGACTTGCTAAACACAGTTTACAGTTAAAATAGAGCTGTAAATGACAATATTCCACGATACCATAATCGTCTTAGTTGTAAGGCTCAAAGGTTTTAATTACCTCGGGGCGTAAAGGACATTAGAAATACCTACCTCGGGCTCAAAGGACGTAAAGAACATAGGTACGTAAAGACGTTTTTAACACATTCCTGCTCAGTTTTTAATTTTCTATCAATCTGTATATTCCACTTAGGGAAACTCGCAAAAATGACTTTTACAGTGCATCATTTAGGAACTCGCTAGACACAGATTTTCGTTAAAATAGGGCTGTAAATGACAATCTTCTCCACGATACCATTAATTGTCTAGGTTGTAAGGCTCAATGGTTGTAATTACCTCGTTGTAATGCTCAATGGTTGTAATTACCAAAAACTTATTGTGTGGAGTCCTTCGCAATGGCCCACATATTTTGAGTCCGCCCGCAAAAGACCTCGACCGTACAAAGTCATCGTACTGAATCACACCGAATTTCTAAACTTTGATCAAATGGCTACAAACACAATTACTCCAATGACATTAAAAGAACTAAAATTCATGAGTCGCTACATTCAAATAGAAGCATCCAGACCAAATGTTTGTTAAATACTCGATGGAGGAGGAAGCAGTCTCGCATGCTATACCACTATTTAAACGAACATCGGGCAAAGGAAAAGGAAAAGGTAAGGGTCAGTCAAAAGGAAAAAAAGGCAAGTCTACAAATAATGAGCAAGCGGGTGGAACCAACACCATAACGCCGTTATACGGTTCTAGATTACCTATAAGCACTGCTAAATACAAGGACCTGATACGTCTCTGCGATAACGGAACAATTCCAAGAAGATTTCATGAAGAATATCGCAAACTACCGTGCGACTCGAATATATGCGAGGCTTTAAATGAAACGGATGAAGACGAAGAAGACGAAGATTGAAGAAGAAGACAAAGAGTGACACATAAATAATTAAAACGTGAATTAAATGATTCACTTAATAACTACAAACTAATTAATAGAAACAAGACTTCGTTTGAATAGAGATTGGAAAATAAAGAATTGATTTATTTTGATAATGTGTGTTTAATTTATTTTTTATAAAGATTTCGGCCAGTCTGTTCTCCTAATAGAATGCAGTGATAATGGATTGAACAAACATCACTTTTAATTAAAATAATAATTTCCTGCCGTTATTGCTTTTTACTAGATAGTTTTTTGTCAACTATACAACCCCAATAATGTTCCAACTGTCATTTACTCCTTTTATTCTTTGTAATTTTACCATTGGTTGACTTAACGTCCTAATATATTTGCACAGAATCGTTTTTCAAGGGTCGTAAAGAATATTTTTTCATATTTTTTGGGTCGTAAAGGAATTTTATCTTCTAAACTATCAAACATAGGTAATTATTGAAGATATCTCGTGAAAATACTTACAATTGTAAACACTTTGTTCTTTGATTACATTTAAGTAGCGCCAAAAATAAAAAATCTGTAGTCATTTTTGTATATATTTTTTATTATTTTACTTCTCCTGAAAAGTCGTGTTTTGTCCTTTACGCCCTTTCTACCGCAAGGTATCGATATGTGAAGCATATCTCCCCCATTCTTAAAATGCACATAAATAAAGTGCCAAAAGACGGCCATGTTTGTTATTCAATTCAGTTATACTCATAACAAGGTCTATGATTTGATGACCAATTTCCAGTAAACTATACAGGACTACGATGGAATGTTTTGGTTCACAAATAGTTTATTCATAAACCAACGCGTTTGACCGGTTTGTTTGGAATTGATCTAAACATAACAATAACGACTATTGAACTTTAGCTCTAGGAGAACGGTGACATTTCATTCAACTCGCATTCCAACCTATAAACTCTACCATCTACCTTCGACCTATTAATTACTTAGGTACTACCTGGGGTACACCATGTTGTTATTTAATTAACGCTCAATATTAACTTAGTAAAACATTACCTCTTTTCGGCAGTCGTGTAATTAATTAAAAAAATAAAATATTGATATCATTGTGTATCATCGATCAATAAACAAATTAATACTAGTTTAACCTTAATAAATTCAACGATAAAATATGCTTGTTTATGTTTCCTGTTGAGCAAATATACTTATATAATATAGATATATTTGCTAAAGTTATATTATATATACATAGGTACATACCTACATGCTATATATGTAGAAACATGTGTAGGGCAGGTGCATGAAGGTACAATAATACTTGAGTTTGTCATCTACGTATTCGCGGGGTGGATATCCCTAGCAATTAAGGAATTGTCCGGGGCGGGTAGTATGTTTATATTTGTTAGAGATGACTTTGTGCTCGATCCAAAGGTCCATCTGCATAACTTGTGAGTGATGCTGGTGATGGACTGTTGAGATCTCAGATCTACCTACCTTTACCTATGTTTACTGATCTTTCTTTCTACGGTCCGACACAAAGAAAAGTGTATAGGAAGGAGCTGTCATTAAGTTGAGCTGTGAGTTGAGGTAACAGCCGATGTTTAAAATTATTCTATACATTGAATAGTTTTGCGCTCTAAGCTACGCATCTACTAGTAAAATAATAGTCAAGTAGTTCTTGAGAAAATCTCACATAAACCTATGCATGGATATTTAGATGTATGTCGTTAGGACATAATTTTAAATATTTGTGGTTTGGGCTAATGTGCCATCCAAAGCTTGTAATAATTACAAAAACGTGAAAGAGCAAGTACAGACCGACAAGGGTGTTTTGGCACATAGATTACATTTGAAAGCGTTCGCAACGAAAGAAGACGTTTTACGTGATAGTTCCGATTTTTGTCATGTGCTTTGGCATTGGCACCCTTGTCGGTCTGTATTCTTATAGGTTCATGAAGCCCTAAACCATTCGTGACTCACCAGCAAGTAGCATATAGTTCATGGCGTGTAGAAGCAGCCCAATGACTGCGCAGCCGACGACTACCCTCGGCATCCTGGGCGGCTGGCCGTGCGAGGAGTGCACGCCCAGTTGCAGAGCGTTAACGACCAGCGCCAGGGCGAATGAAGCGAATAGCACGTGGACCGAGAGCCGGCCCACCACTTCGATGCGCGCCCAGCCGAAGGTGTTGCGAAGACGACCCTCGCGCCCAGTGTTTTCGTCGGCACGTTCATACTGAAAAGGAATGCAGGTGTTAGGCGGAAGGAGCAAAGTATTTTTGGGTCTTTCTTTGTCGCCTCTTTTCGGATTAGGCTACAATCTTTTTCTATCGCAAGGAGGCGTATGAATACCTACGCGCTAAAAGCAGTGTGAATGTAAACACAAACGGTTTGATTTTGTAATATTTAAAGGTATAAGGAGGTATAAGGTTTGCAATATTTCGTAGATAGTCAACGCTAATACGAAAGTTTTATTTCACCCTACTGACGTTTCACACTCGCTTACTGCTTCTTCTCCTGAACACGGTGACTTCATTTAGGAAACGGGGATAGCCATCATTTAAACTAAGATGAATTAAGTTTACGAAACGGGTCTCATTTGGCAATTTAATGCCAATGCCATGTATACTTTTACCTGACTGCAAGGGGCAACATAGAGGATAAGCAAAGAAGGGTTATTTGTGTGACTACCCACCTTATAAGCCAGCACGGTGGTGATGAGTCCCACGAGCCTGCACAGCGAGTGGCAGGTGTCGACGAGCAGTGTGGGCGAGTGCGTGAAGTGTGACGCGAACAGGCGCCCGCTGAAGCCGGCCACCGCTAGCAGCAGCGCCAGCATCGAGCGCGGCGGCGGCAGCCACTGTAGCCACTCCTTCATCGCCATGGCTCACGACGGGCTTGAGTAATCTGATAGAACATACACAAATAGTTATTTAAGTTGAAACGATAGTGGGGATCTGCATACAAAACTAAATCGGCATAAACTCCCGAAAAATACGTTCCTTGTTAAACCTTCTCTTTGTTATAATTCTCAAAAACCCTGGTGATTTTTGAGAGTTATAACTGCTCGCTCGCAGGAACAACTCCGCTTTTCAGTATGTAGAGTAGATATGTCTACCAATTTCGCCACAGAGAGTTTAGCGTATAATTTTATCGTGATTTTTATTATTAAGTAAGTACTTGTGTAATACTTTGTTATTTCTATTTTTTCTCTGATGTTTCGTTTCTAATTTGAAGAAACTAGAAGAAACTAAGGATAGATTCGGATAGAGTAAAGAGATGCTAGTCATAGTCAGACAAGAAAATTAAAAGCCGGTTATGACAATGATTATTCTCAATGCCAATAGGTAAGGTTAATAATTGAAGAGGTAGATCGATGAATTAATAACGAGTGATAAATAACAATACTCGAAGGGCAAATTGATTCATTTGTGATTTTCCTACATAGAGTCCCGATATAGACAACTTAGCAGATTAACCTAGACCCGAGGGCAGGGTCATGATCAATTGAGTTCCGAAACCTGTTTTTGACCATCTGCGGATAATCAATGCGTCACATTCACACATATCTCACAGACGAAAGCTCGTTCCAGTTAGAGCTTAACGAAAGTTGTTATGGCATAGTAGCACCTAACGGTTTGCTATAAATGGCGGGACGAGCCAAGGGCTCCTGTCGGACTGGTTTGCCATGCGTGCCACACCTCTTGATCTTAACTCAATATACTGACTGACTACCTACTGCTAGTTCTAGGAATTATCTCGTAGACTTGGTATGCCAATGCCAAGAACATCGTTTAATGGACATTTAGTTAAGTAACCGTTTTAATAATACTTGTGTTTGCTGCTGTTTTACATGGATATGGCAACGATTGCTTTAGTATGGTAAAACCACCCTCTCACTCAACGCTGTTGCTGTGCAGGCGGCGGCAGCGCGAACGGCGTAAACAATTTAAATTCTAGATAAAAACACAATCTCAGCTCTAGGTATTTCGTATATTCTGACCTAGGTTGTACGTATAGAGTCGCCGTCGGTGGTGTGAAAAAAGGCATCCTTTCATACAAAAATATAGGTAATAAATGTCGTAAGATATGGCCTATGCTATATCACTATTTGGATGTGTCATGGGGAATGAACGTTAACACCTGTAATTTATTTTTCTTGAACTAGAAACTAGACACACGATGTAGTTATCCTAACATCAACACACAACTCCACAGTAGGTCTCCGTATCAAAGAATAAGAAGCTCTTCTTATGCTAGTACTACTAGCCTAGTAGGTACTTTGAACCTATCTAAGAGTACTACTTACTGAAGGCAATGGTAGATACCTCCCGGAAAATAATCCACTCTCCGCTACCGCGATCACATAACTAATGGTGTTGTTGTTTTAAGTTTACCTCAATTTATAACAAATTCATATTCATTTAATCGTCGCTTTGGTGATATAAATAGAAAACACAAGTTACCTATATTTAGTTTGTGGTAATTAAGTACAGACGAAGACAGATAAGTATACAGGGGGCCTCAATAATGTTGAGATTTTCGCAAAAACTATTAGACCGAATTTAATCATTCTTTTACAGTTACATAGTTTTAACTTTTATCTATCAAACAGTGAAAGAATTTTTACAATCGGTCAAGTAGGTAGTTTTTGAGATAATCTCAACCCTAAAAACTCTCCTGTACACCTTTTTTTGTCTTCGACCGTACCTAGTAAATATAACATTTTATGACAAATATTTTTAAGATAAGTGATTGTTTTATTCAATGACTAAACGTAGTGCTTACGAGTATGTTAGTAGTACTACGGGAACATTTTAGTGCCCGTGGTAAGTGGTAACACCGGTATGCGGTAGTAGTACATACCACGGCTCAGAGAAATTTGATATCATGGGGAACAAACGTTATATTATGCTCTTTGATAATGAATGTGTGATTCAATGTACAAAATCATAGTTGTTGTATTTTCGAGTGTGGTCTCCACTTGAGGATGATGGTAGTCAATCTTTTAATGGGTTATCTCCGGCAATTGAAGCAATGTCGTCGGAGCCTATTGATGCTTAACTTATATTCGTAACATTTTTTCTATTCACTTCGTATCTATGTACTTACTTACCTAACTGTAGTTTATTAAACTTACTATGATAAACCTTATTTTCTCTGTCACGTCACGAGCATTTCATGCTCTACTTACTATTAGAGTCGAGATTTTGGAGATTTTTTACGATCTCAGTCCCTATTCTGTTTTTTGTTGGTCTGAAAAAAGATTTCAATACAGTACTTTTGCACAAATTGCATGACAAAAAACCTAATGCCTACGTAGCTTTCTTCATGAAACAGGAAGTTGACGAGAGTTGATGTTAGAAATTACATTGAACTAATTTTATAACGACGACGACGTCAATTTTCCTCCAAGGCCTGCGAAATAGAGCTACAATGTTCGATTCACCAAGGTGCGTACATTATTCAAACGAAAAAACAACTCCTACACACATTAACCTATTTCTTGGCCTAGTTTATTCTTACACGTGTTCCAATGTCGGCTACCAATCTGGTCTAGTAAGGTTTAGTGCTCTCCCATCATAAACAAATACCTTCTTACTAAAAAATAAATTTTTCAACTTTTAAGGTTTCTCCCGTCGCGACGGGATTAACGACGCGTCGTTAACGTCTAGTAGCACGAAAACTAGCAGAAAAGGTGCCGGGGCATGACTTACTACTACTATTACATTACACGAAGTGTCACACTGGGTGTGCTTTCGACTATAGGAATTCTTTTTAAGCCGTATCACGCGGAGAAAAGGGTGGTCCAAAAAATTACAAATTCATTATAAACAATCCTACTCACATTCATGCGAACTAGCGATAATCGCGCAATCGCGGTCAATTAGGTTAGGACGACGCGACGATGTCGCCTGCATGAGACATTTCACCTAACGTCCGGAATCCATTAGCTTAGTGATGCACTGTTGGGTAAAGGAGGCTTATCCAACAGTTTCTTCTCCACCAAATATGAGAGAAATTTAAATCTGTTTCGTTATTTATAAACTCAATATAGTGTCACTAATCTATTCATATTTTGTATTGCTAACCGGCAGCTATGAGTAAATAGTTCCGCGTTCGGAACAAGCAGACGAGTGAAATTGGAAAGGTCAGAGAAAACAAAGTATGTAGCGGCTGTGGTTTTGCGCCGCGGCGGCGGCCACGCCACAACTGAGCGCACTGCTTGCGCGCACTAAACTACAGCCAATAGCTCTTAAAGAACAAAGTCATTGAATTAATAAATGAGCAGTAGGAAATGACACTAGTTCCATTGCAAAGCCCCATGGGACTAATGATAATAAAAGTCTCACCAGTCCATCATGGAACTGTACATTGTACAATGGTAGGTTTAGTGAGAATAATCCAGATAACCTAGTAAAATATATTTTTTTAATCTGGCAAGTACCTAGTTTTTGAGAAAATCACAACTAAGTACAGTCGAAGACAGAGATAAGTATACAGGGGACATATTTAATAATTCTTTTACAGTTACATAGTTTTAAAACAGTGAAAGAATTTTTGCAATAGGTCAAGTAGTTTTTGATATAATCTCAACCTTAAAAACTCTCCTGTATACCTTTCTCTGTGTTCCACCATACATATATGATCCCGCTGTATACGTTTTTATATTCCCGACTGCCGAACCTTATTATTAAAACTGTATCGATACTAACACCGGATGACTTTATAGCACTGTTCAGCAAGTTGCTACACGTGCAACAGTTATCCGAAAGTACATCTGCGATAACTCCAGGGAAGATACGGATAACATTTAATTGCGCAGGCATCACTCACTTAGGATGATAGATATTTATTTATTAGTGACGTCCGAAACTACTTTTAATATTGATCGTTCTGAAATACACCCGTGAAGGAAGAAATTCGACCGCCGCCGCCGCAGGCTCGACTATTTTTTTCTGTCATGGACTTGCACGAAGGGCTAAAATCGTACCTACTACTGTATTGTTATAAAATTATATTGAAAACAAACGTAAATAGACGAGACAAAATTATTCCTACGAACTGCCTAGGCATTGTTATGATAATCAAAAGTCTAAACTTTGTAGGTTGAAAGAAAACACAGAAATATCTTTGCTTTGTTTAGCACATAATTTAGTTAATAAAATTCCTTTAGGATTAGTTACTCCGGTAGTATCTCTTTGTGTGTGACTGAACAATACCTCCGATTGTCCAGCGATTACCTTGATAGGTAGATATCACGGATATCACTCAAAGGAAATTAGAAGCTTCAAAAATAGCATGAAATTTTTCGGAAGCAAGTCGCGATCTTTAGACATGCATGACTAAAGTAGCTGCTATCTCTTTCGCATTATTTTATTTTATTTGGGAGGCTTACAACTACAAATATGTAACATCTTCAAAATTTACACAAAGCCAATTACAACCCACCACATTTATAGCTTTAATATAGCACTCTAATGAGGTTAACAATTCATTTTTAGATTATTAGAGCATTATTTTTAGACTTGTCGTTACAAGAAATACAAATCCGAATCGTTATCATTGTCCAATTGTCCGTTAACAACAAACAAACTCGATAGCGCGGATTGACGGTCGCCTACAGCGCGGCGTTATTTTTATTTCGTTGTATTGGCCAACGAAATCGGTTAATAGCCCCTAGAAATTCTCTCGAACCACTGCCTACGCTTACACGAGTATGTATTTATGCGCACGATGCCAATATACTTAAACATATCGTTTGCACGTGCAAATTCTTTTCACATTACAGTTTAAGTATCTCTTAATGTAATTAATGTTATGTTTGTAATATGAATTGAGCTCAGATGCGAAAATGATTTAATTAATTTAATAAAATAAATATTAATTTCTCTTAATTCGGTGTTAAATCACATAAACGTGATACATTTAAGTATGTGTTTTAATTTAACTTTAATCTGCGTTACCATCAGTGCCTCCCCTTTATCAGAAAAATGGGCCTTAATCTATGTTTTTTATATTTTTATTTGTACATTTAGTTTTAGTTTATTTCGTTTAGTTTAGTTTTTAATGTTAATTTTTTGATTACTCGATTCTATCATTAAATACCTTAATCTATGTAAATAACTAAGTAGATATGTATTTATTTATTTATGACTTACTGAAAAGGGTTGTACGTTTGGGTTGTACGATGTTCACCAGTCTAAATAATAAAGTAAAAGCAATCCTTATCACAGCACTGTAGTTTACAAAACACTTGCCGGCAGTTACGGTTCTGGCACATAGCAGTTGTATATTGTTTAAAGTTTCCAAACAATTGACGAATTTAGTGTTTCAGGTATCACGAATTTAGCGTTTGTGCGCCGGCGTCGCTCGCAGTACTGACGGGCGGCGCGCGCGCACACCGTCTTATCGAAACCTCGCCGATAAGAGAACTGTTAAGCACTGGCCCGAGTCCGAACCTGCGCATGCACTGCCCGCAACCCGCTGCGGCTCGCTCAACATCACCACTGGCGCAGCGAGCGAGGAGCGGCCCGAGAAAAAGTTTAATGTTAATGACCTTAGGAATCCGTGCCATGTCATATATTTAGACAGCAATAGCGACTTTCATACTAGCGACGTATGAGGCTACGCTACACTGCTCGGAAATAATGTAAGGAACAGGATTACAGGAGTTCTGCTAATATACTAGGGTACTTAATCTTTTCGTTGTATCTATCTATAAGTACCCAAACTCTAACATCATGTTTACGAAACTATTTTGTTATGTAGTGCAAAATCGCATTGTATTACTCTCGCAGTCAGTTCCAACGTAAAAATTATAGTGGAAATTAGATCAATTGTTGCCGTGAGTGAACCGGATGGAACCACATTTTAATAAGGAAGTTAATCAGGTAGCAAAGTAAAGCTACGTATTAGGTAAATAAATAATTAGTACCTACGCTTTATTTCACGCGACGTCGCGTCGTGTCTCGCCAGTGTGAACTGAGATAATGTTTGTCCGATCAAGGTTGGAAGTACTCAATAGGTAGAGCGTTAGAAATTATCAAAAAAGTTTATGTAGAGTTCCGCACGAACGGAATTTTAGATTATTTTAGACGGTGATGAAGTTTAATACAAGCGTTACGAGGTCACGGCCGAACGATATTTCCGCGTCGGAATCTCTAAATAAACTCTCTTTCTCTTGTTCGGAATCTTTACGCTATGAGAGAGCAAAGTTTTTATTTTTATATTTTCACGAGCAGAACCTTCAGCATGTCTATAAATATGTTTTCTTTGCCGCAGCTCAAGATCGTATTGTTTAATTTTTCAGTTTTGTTGTTATTTTATTTTTGAGAAATGTAGAAAATGTTTTAACAGAGGTTCGTAAACAAAAAGTAGATTTACGAATTTAGTTAATTCAATACCATTATAATGAATCCTATGTTATTATTATTATATTATGGTAGGTATTATTTATATTTTAACAAGAGACTTGATGTGGAAAACGTCTAGATTAGGTAGATCTAGGTATAGCTCAAAAAAAATGCTTAATTAGTTGCATCCACGTTGCATCTTATCAATATTTTCAGTTGTACCGATTGGATTGACATTTTAGCAACGATTGTTGTGTTGTCCGTAACGACATTAGCCGCAACCAACCATGGAGCGAGACTAAACTGCCTTTTGTTTGTATTGACTCGATATTCAATGTAAGTTGCAAAGTTTATTTAGTTTATTTTGCGCGGTAACGCTGCTGGTGTGATGGGAACCTTTTGATGAGACACGACCCGAGACGGCGCCGTATTTTATTTCTAAATTTAATTATTAATAAATAACTTTAGTATCCTTGTGCAGGTTCCAATAATTATAACAGCCATTAGTTTTAGAAGCCACATATTAGTTTGTCACTAGGCTACGGTGCAAGCGTCGAAGGTTCGATCTTATTATCACAGATATTTCTCGCCTAATCCTAAACAATCAATAATACAAAGTCAAGTAACAAAAAGTCAAATATTTTGATATGTATCAACATTTTCAATTCATAAGAATAAAACATTTCTACAAATGGAGGTATGTAGAGTACCCAAGAAAATGGAAGTAGGTGGAGTACACAGACATGTCTTGATTATCCTGTCTTGTGGGGAATTCTGTTCCATTCCAACACACTGGTTAGATAGATAAATGAAGCCGTTACAAAGAGGTAATTTACGAAAAGTGTCGATAACTAGAGAGTGTTTAAAGTCATTGGTATACATTGAACTTATTTTGTATCACATTGGTAATTGAGGAATGTTTTAGAGTAAACTAAAATGATAAAAATATGACCCAGAAATAAAAGTTCAAAAAAGACTGCGTTTCTGCGAGCGTAAAATAATTTTTTAAGTTTCTAAACCTCGCAAAGAAGATTTATTTTTACTATTACATCCTACTAATATTATAAACGCGAAAGGGGATGGATGTTTGTTGCTCTTTCACGCAAAAACTACGGAATGGATTTTGAAACTTTACAATAATATAGCCCATAACATCAGAATAACATAATGAACTTTGTTGTTTGATGTTGGAAGTCCTATTTTTATTCAATTTAAATAATTACAAAACTAATTACATTATAATAATAATAAATTAAAATTAAAGATAAAAAACCTGCCCCAGGTCCCCCACTATAGGCAATAATGAACTTATAATTATGTTATATCGCCCAAAGGATCAGCCTAGCGGATTCAGAGGGGAAATGCCGCCAGCATTTTGGGCACGTTGCCGGACAACGGGGATCGGTTGAACTATCTGTAATGCTAAGCCATTCTGATAGTTCAACCGACCTATTGTACATATAGTTTTTAGTTTAGTTTATATTTTTTAGGTTAATATTATAACAGTTATTTTTAATTTTTATTGTTTTATGAATAAATACCCACTTTAAAACATGTTATCCATCTCTGACTTATAATTAAATATTAACAATTGGTTATAATTTATAATCCTGCGCAGACGAAGTCGCGGACAGCATATTTATTGTTTTTAGTACCTATGCATTTGCAATAGTTACTAATTGTATTTATACAATTTACTAAAATAATAATATAAAGGTCCTAACCGAATACCGTAGAGATTAAAAGTTAGGCAAATAATGTTATAGAAATTATTGATTCAAATTAATTGTATGTGATAAATAAAGTAACATAGTTGTTGATATTTTTCGAAGACACCTTCAAACGTGGTGATTATACTTAGATAATAATCAGTGGTAATAGAAATAGATTTCCCCACCAAGACAAATTCCTACCAGCTGTATACATATTGTTATTGTATTCACGAGTACTTTATGTACCTATTAACATTGAAACACTTATTGTCGTTGTAATGTTACATCTTTTTCAAGACAATAGTAGGTAATGATTTTTGAAAGTTATACTTTGGGCTGCGCAGCATGTAACAAAAAATATTTAGTATGAATGATGATAATTGAGTAATCGCTTTAAGTATGAATTGTTTACGTCAGGTTCCTCAAGAACACTTTAGTAATTGGGTCAGAGATAATATTGTGATAACGTCCAATAGTAACGTCCAATAGTACCTAATCCCACTGCTTTCCGGTAAGGGCCACTCGCCACTGTCGCCATATAGATAATACCGGGTTAAGATACCCCCGTTCTTAGCAACCAATGTTAACCCCCGTTCTTAGCAAACTTGGTGCAACCAATGTTTAGAATTACTGAAATAACAAATCCGAGTAGGTGCGGTCAAACATAGAGAAAGGTGTAGGTACAGGAGACTTTTTACGATTGAGATTTCTACAAAAACTAAATGACCTATTACAAAAAAATTTCACTGTTGGATAGATAAAAGAAAACTTATACTGTAAAATAATTATTAAAATCGGTCCAGTAGTTTTTGAGAAAATCTTAACCTTGTTGAGGCCTCCTATAATACATATCTCTGTCTTCGTGTGTACCTAATACATTCGACAGCAGATCAATGGTAACACTTGTAGTACGATTTCAACTCTTATGACCCAGATAATAAGAACGGTACAAGGTTCAAAATGTTACACTTGATGTGCTGTCGACTGCACCTACCTACTTTTTGGGATAACATGTATCCTATGATAGTATATCACGAATCACGATTAAGGCGAATGCCTCTTGTTGAATGATTGTTGAGATACATTCGGTGCTTCAAAAATGTTCAAGATAATGTAACTTCTCGGTTCTTTGAAAAATCCAATAGGTAGGTACATATACTTACCTATGTTTTTTTGGTCGGTTACGAAACCGGACTGTATGTTAACCCTGAGTGATGATTAAGGGTAGGGCGAGGTCATGAGATTAACTTTATTGACGTGAAAATGTAATAGGTAGGTTACATTATCCTATTAATATCAGTTTATTTAACAAGATATCTTTGTTCTTGACCTACCTACAAAACATTATATTTGCAAGGATTTTTGATAGTATTATCGCTATATTTTTTCAATATTATATCAAGGTAAAAATAACTCTTCCGGGTTTATATGTCGATAGCATATCAATAACACTTTTTACTTTTGACAGTTATTATTTGCGTCGTAAGACTTGAAATCGTACTGCAAGTGTTACCATTGATCTGCTGTCGACTGTACCTACATTATTCATTAGATCGACCTACTGTAAAATAAAATCTCATTTAAAATCATATTTTGTTATGGCTCGTAGCAATAACTTATTATAAGGGTCACTTGCAATATCGAAATAACCCTAGTTTAAGTAGTTAACCCGAGAAAACTCCATACATTTTGCTCGGGTTAAGTCGCTAACTCTAGAGTTATCTTATATTGCAAGTGGGGGTTATTAAGTTTCCCCACTAAACGTCGGGTCAAAAATAAGAAAAATCCAGTAAGTATGAGGAAATGGCGAAAACCAACGGGAAAATCTTTATACCATATGACTTAAACTTGGCTTGAACCACCGACCGCAAAACTTCACGTTATAGTAAGCTTTGAAGTAAGTTGTATTGTAAGTTTTGAATAGAAAACTTATATCTTTAATCTGTGATAGTAAGTATCGCTAGCTGCCTATGGATATCTGGGGCCCCCTTGTAGCACGCACCAGCGTTAGCGTAGCGTTAGCGATCGACGCAACGACGCTGAGCTGTCAAACTGACGTTATTACAAGGCGGTTGACAGCTCCGCGGCGTTGCGTCGATCGCTAATGCTGCGCGTGCTAGCACCCACTTCATAATTCAAAAGCTAGTTCTTTAATAAGAGGAGAAGCCATTAAATAAAAAATATGATTTTATATACGTTTATATCAAAGAGAATGTAACGTTTCTAATCTTTTTGGAGAATAATGTGTCAAAACACCGCCGAAAATCAATATTTCGTATTCAATATTTATTTTTAGTAAAAAGAAAAATACAAAAAAATGTTCAAAGCACCACTTCAAAAAGGTAAAAGTATAGGTAATACTTATGTAATTTTAATACCTATCGAAAAGCTATGGATAAGTACTTACTTTCTTTATAAATTCTGCGTTGTCGTCTTCGCATCTATCATCGTGGAATAATCACTCCAAGTTAGTATACTGTCTGCATGTTTGTCCCGCTTTGCTGACGCCCGAGGCTATCTAAAAAAATACACGTTCATGAGCGGCCGCGCAACTGACGCCCCCGCTTTGCAAACGGTTTAGATTAGACCCAAGTAGTTCCTGTCTTGCATGAAATCTGCTCTTGTAGATTGGACGACTAATATTTGAGGATATCCCCCTCATATCATTTAATGATCTGAGAATTCCCCCGTTATTATGCTCGTACATATACTACTTACCTACCTACCTATATTATCACGTAGGTACCGTGTGAGGTGAGAGTGATTATGATTATTGTTCGTAAATGCATAATACTTAGAGTGTGTTGTTTTGGTCGTCAGCCGAATGTACCTAATTCTTATCGAATAAAACATAATCTTCAATTACCTTTGAATGATCCGAACCTTGAATTTAATCGGCTCAGATTATCTTGATTACAACAAAGTAAGTAGATGACTGTATTTTGGTGACTCTACAGGATGTTAATTTAATATAATAAATATCTACTGTAATGATTTACGGAATTAGTTCATGAAGCTCTTATGACATCTGATCAGCAATATAAAGTTTATTTGCCAATGAAACACGCTGTACTATATCCGTTACATTATGATACTCATTATGATCATGCAATATGAAACCTGTCCCCAACAAAATGATAGGTACCTACAGCTTAAATGATCACGTAGTTTTGTAGGTGGGACAAAGCTCCATTGAAATGTAGGCCGCAGAGTGCCGCTTCGGAGACGATACGGCGCCGCTGCAGCCGCGGCCGCGCTGCTTTGTAAATCCATACAAAGTAACCTGATGAATTTCCTTCCGTGTACCTAGATAAAGAAGCGGCTCTAGCTGCCGTCGCCGCCACCGCAAGGCAACGAGTGATGAAGCCGGCACTGAACAAACGATGCCACTCTGCCAGCCCTGTTACAGCAAGGGTAAGATCTAAACGGCTATAGGTATAGAGCCAGGAGCCCTTCGAACAGCACGACGTCGTCGGCCATCGAGGAGGTTTTAGTGGGTACAAAATTTGTACTACAAATCCCACATAACCTGTCCTCTCTCCCACAGGAGGTCGCAGGTATCTTTTAGAAGATTTTCCACCCTGAAGCGCTAAGTTTATAGGATGTTCCCAAATTAAACATTTTGCTAACACGACGATCGCGAACTCCATCGATTTCAGGATGCTGACGAAAAGTATAATTAAGAATTAATGCGAAAATTATTTAAATATTTAAAAACCACAGAATAAGTAATAGTACGGACAACAGCAGATCAATGGTAACACTTGCAGTACGAATTCAACTCTTATGACGCAGATAATAAGAACGGTCCAAAGTGTTACACTTGATCTGCTGGCAGCTGTACAGGGTAGTAGTACCTACCTAAAAATTGACAAATAGTGTTTATCCACTAAAATCAAAATGCAATAGTCTTATAGGTAGGTACTTATAGATTATCTCATTCGAAAATTATAAAGTACCTACGTACCTACCTACTCGTATTCGTATATGTAGGTACGAAAAAGTATCCGAAAGATACTTCTGAGAAACTCGAATGCTTGGAACCTAAATCACATTAGTATGCGATTTTTTTGACGTCTTGGTATGCAAAACTTATGTTAATTTTTAAACTGCCTTGCAGTAACATGAATCTTTGATTATTAAAAAAAGGAAAATGATATTATGAGGTGCATTATTTCAATGAAACCCTATAAAAAATCTCGGTACCTACTCGGTTATTCCATAGAACTTTCGTCGTATTAGGTATGATATTGTCCTAACTGACAATTTTAAGACAATATCATATCATAGGTAATTTAGGACAATATCATGGGTAAATAATACCTACTTAGTGGAAATAATAGTGGGAATGTTGTTGTTTTAGAGAGTTCATCCAATGAAACCTGTACCTGGGTTATCTCAGAGAAGATGTCAAAGTTTGTCACCTTCAAACGTAAGTGTTGTATAGCTCTTAACATTGTCTGTGCCTATACAGAATGCATTTTATGTGCAATGCAATACAAATGCCCTTTAGGCGTACCTAAGCTAACGGCGCCTTCTAAATCGTCCACTTCAGCAAATTGTACAACTTTATTTTCAGCAAACTTCCAAAAAATCTCTATCGCCATTGAAATTTGCTCAAGAGAGTGCCTCCACTCCACAAACATTAGATGCACAAAATTTCTCTCCACTTGTGCCAGTACAAGGTAATCTTAATCAATAGTTAGCGCTTTAAATATTTTAGAAGCTAGCTCTACCTGTGTTTGTATGGAAATATGGCAAAACATTCTTACCACTTTTCAGATAAGGACTGTGGTGCACTGCCACATTGTATGGTAATAAAGATGATGCGTGTACTGGCTACTAAGAAAAGAGAATTTATAAAGATGCGGAAAAATTTAGTAATTCAACAAGTAAGTAAGATTGGTCGTCATTCGTTACGAGTAACATAGATAAAGATTGAAATGTACCTATAGGCATATTTTAAAGATCGTTCCTTTGACTGGTGGAATTCTCTTTCATCCAGAACAATCTGCTGGAGCAATATGCATCCTTGAGGGAGATGGAAACTCGAGCTGGAGCTCCAGCTGATGATACGCTCGGCGAAATGCGGGTTCTGTCTGTGACCACCTGGCCAGCCCACGACCTGCTGCTACTGATCCGGGATGACCTCGAAATGCCGTTGAACTCGGAGATAAGCGGCACGTTTGGTATGCAGACTTTAAAACCTTGGCTTATCGCATCACCCAATAAACTTAATCGGCTTATTTCTAATAATTTCTCTTATCGTAACGATACCTTTGATAGTAACCTTGCTTTTTGCGGAAAAAAAATGTGGGCGAGTTTAGAGATTTCTTCTATTATCTTCTTTTTAGATGTCTTTGTTTGAAGCTTAGACCTGGACATTAATAAAATTAATGTTGAATCGTAAGTGATTTCTGTTTAACAGATTGGTTAAAATCATTCCGTGGCAAATTGTTACTTATAACATTCTCGGTTGTTATTTTATCATCATGCCGGGGATCTGCATGATCAGATTTTTCGACTGCCATTGACAATTAAAAGCTGTCCAATCAGTCATCTCGCTCAATCAGTAATGCACTGCTGTACTATGAACTTAGGACCGCAAGTGCTCCAGCAGCTACATGCACAACTAAACCCCATCCCCGAGGAATTGCTGGGAGTCGGAGCAGAGATCATGGCACGCCGCATCGACATGCTCAACCTGCTGCGCAACAAGCATCGCGCTGACCGAGCAACTCACCTTACAGTTAGTTGTCACTATGTACGGACAACCAGATCAATGGTAACACTTGCAGTACGAATTCAACTCTTATGACGCAGATAATAAGAACGGTCCAAAGTGTTACACTTGATCTGCTGTTAGCTGTACCTATCTATAAGATTACTTGTCTATAAGGGCAGCAACAGATGTACCTATATTCGGACCAAATTATCACGACACCCACCTCTTGAGATTAGATATCGATGGAAATGTCTGCGAAATCTTTCCAACTGAATGTAGGTACTTAGGTAGCTACCCATATATTGATGAGTTTGGTTTTAAGTGTACCTACATTCTGTTGGAAAGATTTCGCAGACATACAGTATTAGGTACTAAGTTACTGATTTTCGACGGCCTATGTCCAGATTAGTTTCAAATATAGAGCCTACGTTAGAACTCTCCTTCGTTTTGTAGAACCTGGAGTGGAAAACGAAAAATACCGAATTTGATCACGAAACTGAACAATTGCACAGACTGGTTGCTGGAACTGCTGAGAATTTAAAAGCGAAGATAAACTACTCGCTAGAATTAGCCAAGTACGTATCTTCACCCACCTAACGTCCACTGGCAGACATTGAAATAAAACATTTTGAAAGCGTACCTGTTACCTTAAGTGATGTCCTTTAAGTAGATAATCACAATTTCGATAAAAACTCACATATATTTAAACCCTAATTTAGGATACCCTGGTTGGACCGTGACTCGCTAATGAAGAAAGCGGAACGGTTGCAAAAGGAGAATCATATATTACAACACAAGGTGGAAGAAATTCGGAAGAAAGACAATTGCGAGTTTAAGAATTCACAATTATCTCTTAATGGTAACGGAGGTGCCGCTACTCATCAGGTATCTATCTGAATGACGATACTGTTTGATGTAGTCGTAAAGACTTGGTAGTTCTATTAAACATGTATAGAAGGATGTATACATATTTGTCTAAAATATAATTGATTTCAGACCGGTTGCGAAGAGTTAGCAAAAGAACGCGCCGCCCGGGAAGCTTTGAAGGATGTGGTTGCTGCAGCGGAGAGTATGCTGCGAGTAGCAAGAGCCCGCATCGCGACCCTGGAGCGACAGCTGAAGGATACTAAGGCTGAGCTCGAGGCCGCTCGTCGCAAGCACAAAGACCTCGAGCAACTCGTAAAACAACTCGACAATTCTCGTCGGACAGTGAAGTTGTGACACTCTACCTACACAATCCGACACGAGCTGATCTATTACAGATCCATTATTTTCCCAAGTTAGGAAAGAGAAATTGAAAGTTACATGATTGCTATAAATTGTAACTTCTTTAGATAAAGCTTAGGTCTCTGGGATCAACCTATCTAGACTTTTGTCATACTGCAGGTTTACTTGTTGAAAGACGCATTTCCTATGAAATAATAAACAATTTCTAGGCTGATTGATAGATGAGATTTTTAACATTTGCAGTATCGTCACCGTGAGACCAGCTACGATGCTCGCTCTAAGAAACTGATAGAGGTGTCGAAGACGGGAGAAATAACTATTGAAGCGTTATCCCGACAACGTGATGCTCTGGAGTTGAGGTTACTATATTTCGTTGCCAGTCTCTTGAACAACCAATATGCAGGGGTTGTTTCCAGCGGGGTTACTCTCACCTCTTATAGCGATCCAGTGATAGGAATCGGAAGTTGTAATTTTTTGTATCATATAATCAGGGTGAAGGAACTACGAGAGCAAGCAACGGTAGCGGAAAGAGCCGCTGATAGTCGTGAAGCGGAGCAGCGTTCCCGTGCCGAATCCCTCCAGGCGAAGGTAGCAGAACAGGTGCCATGCTGTCTCAAGTATTATTAGAATCCTGTTATTTGTAATCGTTCCTTGCATTGTTAATTAAAGTAATGTTCACTTCATCTATTTCGAATAGTATGTCCTTTTGTCAGGAGAAGAGAAAAGAAGCGGCAGAAACAAAAGTACTGGAATTAGAGAGTCGGGTGAAGGAATTGGAAGAAGCACTACATAAATTACGTGAGCATTCTGGTCGACTTGTGGACATGGAGCGCAGGCGTTGTTTGGAGTACGTGCCTTCCAAAGGTGAGTTTTCATCCATCAGGCATCATACCGTATTGTATTGGTACTATAGCCATACTTTACGACAAATAATTTTAATCTACAGAGTCTGAGCCTTCGGATCGAGAGACAGAAATCTGGAAGGAGCTACAAGTAACTAGGCTAGCGTTATCTCGAGCCGAAGAAGAATTGCGTCTGAGTAGGGCCGACAAAGATAGCTTTTTGAATTCCTTGTCTAGGATTGCGGTAACAATATATTATTATTCATACTAAGTATTCAACGTGTTCAACATATGAGACACTATCTATATTTATATGAGTTGAAATACAATTTCAGCAAGATGGAGCCGATAAGTTGCAAGATAAAATGGCTGCAGAGCTGCTAGAGAGAGAACAAAAAATCGTGAAGCTACAACACATTATTGAAGAACAAAAGGAAAATGAAAAAATAATGTCAGTGGTGGTCTCTTTCTACTCTACTGAAGAATCTTATATTATATCAGTATATCTTGTAATTACTTTTTGTCTCAGGGAACAAAGTATGACACAATACGAAAACCAATTGGCAGCTCTTCGGCTTGAGGTGAAACGTTTAAGGAATTATGATTGCTACTCAAAGGAGGTACCTTTTCAAGAACTTCAGACAGAGGTAGGAAATGATTCCAATTCTCAGGAAAAGAAGAGTTGCAGTTGCTAAGTGGAAGTAAATCACACTTTGAAAATGATTGTACAGTTACTAGAACTACACATGCAAGTGGAGACGCTTTCCCGAGAGCGGGCAGCGTTGGTGACAGCAGCAGCATCTCGAGCCCTCATGTTGGAGCGGCATGAGCGGGCTGCGGACCTGTTCGCACGAGTGACGCGAGCTCGGCGGGACCTCGCCGCCATTATCGATGGACCCACTGCGCCTCCGCCCATGGATGATATCATTACCCATACAGAGGTTTGTAACTCTTAAGAGGCAATTGTCGCAAGTATTGAAACCAAAAACTTGTGCTGTTATTCATAAACCTAGTTAAACTTCACTTCCTTTGAATAGTGTTGCTATGCCTTTGACACTTCGGTAAAAAAGGTTAAGATAGAAAGGGACAGGGTGGCTAAACGGTGGCGTAACTTTAAATCACGTTTATGAATTATAGCCTAAGTGTGAACTTTCAGCTTCGGCGACTTTGACTTCCCTGGTGGCTCCCTAGGGGAGACAAGGAGAAACTCCTTGCGGTCGTGGCTCCCATTCACTCTTAGGTATCACGCTGTTATATGTACAGGTGTCCCGGTCCTTATCGTCAGTGTGTGCAACGGCAGCGGATACTTGGAGTGCTCTACGTGCAGAGAGAGCTCGTGTCCTGCGTCTGGAGAGCGCAGTGCTGGCGCAGAGCCTGCAGCTGGAACGCGAGGGACGTGTACGCACGCAGCTAGAGCGTCGAAGAGCCATCCTCGAGAGAGAAGTCCTTCGCGTCCACTCCTCGGCTCCTACTTCCACACAGCCTTCGCGGAACATGAATATCAACAACCCTAGTTTGGTACAAATGACGTACTTTTCATATCTGCATTTCTAACGCACTTGTTTTATATGGTTCCCGTTATTACATGATGGAATTGATTACAGTTTTATCGAAATGCTTCTTTTTCAGATACAGGATGCTTTTTCTTATAGATAAACTACGCCCAGCACATACGATGCGTACCTACCTGGGGCTATTTCTAGCGAATATTTTTTTGTCAATAAAACAATATGTATAGAGTCGCGCAAAATTATGTTTTATTGATACAAGACAAAATTAAATGTAATATGAAAACATTACGAAACAGATCAGAGAAACACCACAGACAATTTTTAACATACATAATTTGGAATCTATTGGTTTATTTGTACTGCATAATTACTACTCTAGATATCCAATATTTAAAGCTTATGACCAGCTAACTTAAACATTTTGCATTTTTTCTCATCTCGATGGTGATTGGACATGAGGAATTGTAATTGGTAATCCTTTGTTGGCGGTTGGGTGGCGGTACCGGTGTAGAGATTGATTGGCTCAGGGTCAGATACCCATTTCTGCGTATCTATATTCGTTATAGCTTTGTTGCGATCAAGATTGTCTCCTTTGTATTGTTCGTCGTTGGTTGCTATGTAAGTCGTCTTCTTAACGAAGTTGCCCATCACTATTTTGGTTGGCTTTTTCTCGCGTTCCTTGTGATATGGTGGTCGATAATCGCTTCCTTGGCGATTGTCGATTTTTTCTTGTTTATCCCGCTTTTTGCTATAATCATACCCTTTCCGATTATTTTGTGGTGGATCTAATGGGGATCCTAATTCGTCTTCCAGTATTTTGATTAAGTTATCAAGATTTTCTGCAGGTGATTCGATACTACGTTTAGTCTCCATGTGATATGCCTCATATTCAGCAATTGTCTTCTCTAATAATGTCATTTTATCTTGATCTTTTCTTCTCTGTAAGTTAAGCTTACGTAGTTGGTCTTCTAAAGTAAGTATAATTTTTTCCAACTGGGATATTTGCTGCTTTCTTGTTTCTACATTTGCAACCAGGGAATCGATCTCAGCATTCTTCTCAGAAAGTTGTTTACTGAACTGTAAAAAAATTAGAGATTACATGACTTCAAATACCGGGTGACGGTAAGGGTGAAAATTCCGTATCTGAATTCTCATTTACCTCATTGTCTGCCTTTGCTCGCATTTCCAAATTATTTCGCAGTAATTTGATGATATTGGCGTGTTCTTCCTCTTTTTCCGATAACATCTTAACAACACCGTCTCTTTGTTCCAGGAGTTGTCCATGTTCTGTGATGGTCTCAATATGGCGCTCTAATTCAATATCTTTATTTTGTAGAGCTTCCGCTAACTCTCCATTTTCTCGTGTAGTTTCCAATAATTTCGCACGTTGCTGATTTATCTGATAGGTATTTATAAACAGAAGGGTTGTATAAGAAAACGCATAATAATGTTTACCTTGTTTTTATAGGTTTAGGTAGGTGAATTAATGAATAGGTCTTACCAATTCATGTAGTTCGTTTATGTTTTCAAATTCACCAAAGTCTTGTTTCAGCTTTGCAATGTGATTCTTAAGAGCAGTAAGTTGCTCTTCGTAGAATCCCATTTTATATTCGCTGTAGGTGAAATAATAATGATTAATGTAACATTTAGTAAGCGAACAAACGATAATGAGCAGACGGTAGATACTACCTTTCTTGCAGCTGTTTTTCCAATAGTGTTTGTTTTTTCTCAAGTTCTGCTGCATATTCCTCTTTTATATTCAGATCATATTTTAGTTTGTTTTCTAGATTTATAGTTTCTTTGAAATCACGCTAAAATGCAATATTTTAGAACCTTTGTAGAATTTACAACAATAAAAATCAGTTAAGTAAACGAAGTAAACCACGAATCTTACCTCTATTTCTCTAATGGTGTCAGTTTGTTTTACCAAACGTTTTTTATATTCGTCGATTTCAATATGTGCTACGTTTAATTCACGTTTAGTAGCCTCCATTTCGTTGAGATCTTTCATAGCTTTACCTACAATGTAAAGTGGGCGGTCATTATTGTATGTTAATTTTTACCGTTGGACTGCCAGATGAAAATTGTCAGGACAATCAATATAATAATATCATGCCACCATTAGGAATCTAAACATTCAAGTGTAATTTGGATTGCTCTACCTACGCATTCCTTTCTCAAAGATTAGGTACTTACTATTAATTGTCCAAATCATAATTTTTTCCATTTCTGAAAAAGTATTCGAGTCTTTAGCTACTCTACCTAACCTACAAATACCTACTACGAATCGAGACAGAAAATATAGAATCGTGTATTAGCTTAGTAGTCATTTCTCCCCTTTGTGGTTGTTGGTTGGTACTTTCTCAAAGTGTACGTACTGTTGTGTACATATGTAGGTAACTAGTTTTAAAAAATAATGAAGGCTACACTCACTCAGCTGCGAATCACTATCTTGAAGCTGCTTCAATATATCTTTGTATCGTAGCTCAGACTCAACGAGTTGCGTACACATGCATTGCAGCTTCCCTTCTAATTTCTTCCTTTCTTCTTTTTCTTCGTCGAATTTCTTTTCAGTTTCGATAACTTTTGTAACATTGTTATTCATTTCAGCTTTCATATTGTGAAGCGATTCGTTGTAATGTGCCGATAGTTCGTGGAGTCTCTTCTCGAGATCTTCTTTTCTGTTATAACATATTATGTTATAAACAGTTTTTAAACAGTCTATTTTCCAAAGTTCAATGACATATAAATGCATAAAGTTGGGTTCGGATTAGTTAAGTAACCGATACTGAGCACCCTACTTTCGGATACCTACCCTTTAAAGACTGTTTAGAGAAGACTATTATGTAGTTAAGTATTGATTAGTATTAAAACTTTTAAAAACACATACTCCATTTGTAATTTTTCACGAGCTTGTGCGATTTCTTCCAAATGCTCCGTGTTTTCTCTAATGGACTCTGTCAATTTATTGAGTTCCTTGTCAAAATCACTTTGCAGCTTACGGTTCTGTAAATACGATCGATTTTAATTATTGAGGATAAGTAATGCTAAAAAAATTGAGGCTGGTGGATAAACATAATATTTCCTCACGATTCCTATTCACCATTATTTACGCTAATTACAGGCGAAGACAGAGATACAGGGGGCCTCAATAAGGTAGAGATTTCCTCAAGAACTACTGGACCGATTTTATTCTTTTACAGTACATAGTTTTAACTTTTATCTATCCAATAGTGAAAGAATTATTGCAATAGGAAAGGTTTTTGAGAAAATCCTCTTCCTTAAAAACTCTACTGTACACCTTTCTCTATCTCCGACCGTACATAATTTGGAGGACCTAGATACACTTTCGTACTTCGTAGACTATATTGGCATGTATGTGACTTTTGTTGCCGTATAGTCATTAAGATTAACAAATCAGCTATCGGTTACCTGTTCGTTCAACTGTTGCACGGTTTGCTCCAAAGTAAAAGTATGAGATCTAGCTTGCTCTAGCGCAGCTTCTAATTGCGAAGCTCGCTCTAATCCAATCCTTATTTGACCTTCGGCTCTGGTCAAACGATCTCTAATTAGCATTTTCTTACACCTTTCCTCCTTTAGCTCTTTTTCCAGCTCCTGGTAATGAAATGTCTCTATGTTTAGCTTGAAAGTTCTAAGTAAGATAATGTCGTCATTGTATCTATAATTTCGCGTCAAATACTAGCTGAGTTTATGATGTCAATAGAATCAAATACAAAATTATAGATACAATGACACGATTAGTTTGGAGACCACACATAATCTTCAAATAATTCTTTACAAATATTGCAACGCAAAACAGTTGTGAAAATCCGATATGGCGAAAATCTTGTAGCATTTATTTAACCTAACATGCATTTTGGTTTTAACAGTTATTTAGGAAGGATATACCTACGATTAAGTAAGTAATCCTAAGTTACGTAACGTGATACGTTAATGGAATTTTAAGAATTTGCAATTACTTACCTCGATTTTATGTCTCGTGTTCACGGATCTGAATTGATCGGATGTGTGAATTTGTTTTCGAAGATCAGCATTCTTCGAATTGAGTTCGGATAACTCGTACGTCAACTCTTCCGTGCGCAGCTGGAGGGCCATTGTCTCGCTCACGCCTTTCCTGATTACAATCAGTTACTTATATTATGCACGTTTAATATTATTTATTTATACATTTACCATAATGGAATTTGTGTACTCCATCCATATTAATACATTTTTGTGTCAATATACGTTCAACAAAAAATATCATTTATCGCTGTTACAAGCGTAGCTATGTAGATATTAACTTACCTCAAGTAATCGATAATTTCGCTCAGTTCCTTGAGAAATTCGGATTTGGTTTTTTGTAATGCACTACTAAGCATTTCATTTTCAGCGTTGAATTCGCCAATTTTTTTGGAAAGCTTGCTCATACTAATTCCCTGAAAATTTCATTTAAGTATGTGAATCTATCGTGGCCGCCAAATATAATCCTAAATCTCAACGCAACTGCCACGCGTATGCTACATCGTGTAAGAGTGTGCTTAGCGGCCATTAAACAGTTTTGCTGTTATTCATAATCCTAGTTAAACCTCACTTCCTTTAAATGGTATTGCTATCCCTTTCACAGTTCGTTAAAAAAGGTTAAGATAGAAAGGTACAGGGTGGCTAACAGTGGCGTAACTTTAAATCACGTTTATGAATAACAGCCTTAGACATCGACACAATCTAGCACCATTTTTTTTCTTCATTGTAGCAGTAATGATACATAACAAAAAGGTGTTTCTTTTTAAGCAGCATAAACTAATACGTACCCTTTCCTCTGTTTTTAAAGTTTCAAACCAATTGATGATTTCTTGCCTCTTGGCCAAAGTTTGTTCACAAGTAGCAACTATTTTATTAGGCATGTTGTAAAGTTTGTTCATATCTATGGTTAAATTACTGTTAAGTGAAAATTTTGTATCTGAAACGGATAAGGTGAACCAAATTATCTAATAGTGTTATAGGTACTCGTACTGCAGGGATATTTTATCTACTTGTAACTTAATTACAAGTAATGAATTACTTAAGCTATGGCTAAGTTCACACAAGGGGAGCGACTCGTATACGAGTAGGCGTTTGTCTGTCAATATTATGACCAATAAAAGACAAAAGATATCGGTATTACTAAATAAAAGAAAATAGGTAGTTGAAACCTGTGGTAAGTATCTACCTAATTAAAAATAATTCGAATAGGGCAAATCAAATGTACGTACACATGTTTTGAATTTACATTTCTGCGTTGCAAGAGTTGAAATCGTACCTATTGTTAGGTGTTACCATTGATCTGCTGTTGTCCTTACCAAAAGCTTCATTTCATTTCAAAGCACTCAGCCCACCTAGCCAAGTGGCATTGACAAAGTCAACAGTGTTACACTTGATGTGCTTTGATGTGTACGTAGTTGTACCTATGTAACATTCAAAATTATCAATTCACCGCGCTGGTTTCCGTCTTCATCGGAGTTTGCGACGGCACACATCTTCAGAAGCTGGTTAGGGCTCATCTTGGTGACGTTCATGATGCGCAACTCCTCAGCAGAAGGCAAGCTTATTGTATGACCCATAGACATCATTTTCTGTTGCGCACATCTCATCTTCGAGTACAATTCCATTATAGCTCGCTAGAAAATTGACTCAATCATCACATCGCTGGCTATACGTAGAAGGATTTTAGGACCCGAAAAAGAGACATCGACGTTACAGGATATAGGTAAACAAACATGTGGAACCCACGAGTAAAACTCCCTTTTGTCTTATACATAAGTATGAGTAAGTCGTTTTAAAGAGCAATTTCCAAAATGAATACGTTGATGAAAAACAACAACGGAAATCCTTCTTTTCTCCTAAACGGTACGGAATTAGACTTTCTTTCTTTCTTAGACTAGGCGACTTTCGACAAGGAGCATTAGCGCTTGACTCGGAGTTAACAAAATTGTATGAAGTTTCACGGGTTAAGTTACTAACTCTCAGGTTATCTTTTATTGTGCATGTGGAACGTAGAATTTTGATAAGATACCTGACGACCGTTGAGTTCAACTTTCATCTTCTCAAATATCATCATTTTCTCTTGCCAATTGAGTTTCAGGCTTGTCACTTTGTCGCTTGGTGAAGTTAAGGACTCTACAAATTATAATGAGAGTTCAGATATCAACTTGCGATTACTTCTGCCTAATTTGTTTGAAGTAGCTAAAATTGTAGTACCTATGTTAAGTGTGAGTTGTTCTGATTTGCTACTATGAGTTGTTCTATTGATACAGTAAAGTCGACGTACACATGATCTTTCGCGTACTCTCAACAGATCAAAAAAATAACTGATAATTTCCAGATTATGTCCCCATATTTTATGGGTACATTATGGATTAAAGAGGAGTTTCCCTACAATATCGTGGGTTCAACCGATACATTAATGGCTAGCCTTCGCCTGAACTAAACTCATTTCGATCTGCGACTTTACCTATAGGAATACTTAGTAAAAAAATATGTTATTACCACCGTCGTTAAGGTCATTAAGAATATCTGTTAAATCCGAAATTTCACGTTGAATTTCTAATTCTTCACACTGTTTTATTGTTTCCTGTAAACAATGGAACTTGTCTTTTATTTAAGTACTTGCAATCAGGTGTTTTAGGTATGTAAAATATAATATTTTAGTATTCCTTTGTAAGCGGAATTAGGGATACTTAGTTAGGTAAATATCATACCTGGTCAGGGAGACCTTCATTTTTCTTATGACCCATTCTTACGTTCGGTCTCTATAAAGAGAGAAATATAAATATATTTGATTTGTATTATATGCGATATTTATTTTCATGAATGATGATGGCAAACAAGCCCAATAAATGCAATGCAAATATGTATCTACCCATATTCGAATGATGATTCAACCGGTAGGTACACTGACAATTTTTGGTCCTATAGCTTTGTTTGTCCTATAGCTAGTCTTTGATAGCTAAGTGTATAATGATATCCTATAATATTACCGAGTGCTGTAAATCTTCCAATCAAATTACCTGTGACAGCGGCACAGTTATGACGGGTCTATTCCCTTTGCTCGCTGTAATGAAAGATTCCGCAACTCTTTTAGGTATTGTCGACGGCCTCTGAATAAAATATGTAAACAACTGTTACAAATTGATGAGACACATAAACAAGTAAAGTCTTGGAATGTTAACTCCCATTTAAATTAAAACACAAAAACAACCATTGTCATTGAAATTAAGTCGGTGTGGTATCGTAACTAATTCAGGATATTAATTGGAGGTCTTTGATATTAATTAAGTATACAATAGAGACGCAGTAAGTAGGCACATTAGCAGATGCATGCTGCGTCTCCTGTATTACCTTATAATTAATATCAAAGAAGGCTGGCAAAGCAAAGAACATAGGCGGAAGGTAGAGCGTTACAGCTTACCTTGGCACATCCACCCCATGAAATGAAATTCTAACTACCTACACAGGAATTAAGTTGTGTCGTCAAAAACTAGAATTTGTCAGCCAGACGTTTAAAAGTTATAGGGGGTATGTAGTAGGTAGCTGTGCTGAAGTAAGCTTTCTCGTTCTTTTGCACGTTTGGCACAGCCACCTGTAGGTAGATCACGAAAGCCCTTCCACATATCAATACGATGGGCGATTACGACCGTGTGCCTAATATCGGCGATGATCGGGAAAAGCCAAAACGGCAAAGGAAAACAACGTTAAGAAACCCGCGAGCAGTTTCTTAATTTCTTAACTTTTCTTACTACTTCACTTTCTCGTTTCTTGTTTGACAATGAAATAAATATAGGTAAGTAGGTAGTACCTACGTGTAATCCACCACGAGTCCGCCACAGTTCTCGTTGACACTGCGTTGTGGATATGGCTCGAGCTCGATAGATTTATGGGAAGGTATGTCCCATCCAACAGTGGGGACATTTTAGGTTGTTGTTGTTGTTGTAAGTTTAATGAGCTTCTATTAAGGCTACTTACTTTTGGTGCAGGAAGAAGTCTCTCCCTTTCTATAGGGCGAATTGGTCGCTGCTCATTGGCCGGAGGGTGCAGTTGCCTTGTGAGGGGCGACGCATCGTCTCCGTGAGTCTGAGACTTCTGCCGCGACTGTTATAGGACGAGATGCTGATATCAGCGACAGTACATGAGCCTATAGCGTCCAATCTTTCAGTAGATATTGTTTTAGTAGGTTTATTCAGTAAATACCTTAGCGGCAAAGGTATGTTATAGATAACATACCTTTTTTTTGATTAGGTAACAGTAGACTGTTACCTAATCGTGATTTGAAGTTAGGCGGTGGCTGGTATTTTCGTCATACAAAATAGGTGGTTCAGCAACTGATAATTAAGCCACCGTTTAGCAGTTTTATAGCTACCACTATGAGCCATGACGCCCAACAGCTCCGGCACAGCACAACATAGGGCCAAAATAATGAGTCAAAGGCTTGAAGGATGTAACAGGTAATACGTACGTACCTAGTAGGTACACAAAATTGTTTTATGTAGGTAGGTACTACCTACCCACATAAAACAATTTTGTATAATTTCACTAAGATGCCCAAATAAACCCCTATCCTAAAATTTAAACAAAGTAGCCTACTGAAAAAAAAAACTTACCTCAGTCGATCTCGGACGAGCGAAAGTCCTAGCTATGAAACGAGTATTATGTTGGGCCGCTATAGTATCGAAACGAGTTTTCTGTAATAGAACATGTTATTTTGTCAGTAGGTTTTTTAAAAAATAGAGGGAGGAAATCTATTCTGATTTCTCGAATGTTTTCTCCGCATATTTGAATAATTTATAAATCAAACTCTGTGGATCTAAAAACTAATTTTAAAAGTAAACGGTTTTCCGTCATGGTTACTTATATTATAAACGATGTTAGATATTTGAATAACTACTTCATTTTCATTCATAGGCATTGTTATAGTTTGTGGCCCTAAATCAATAGACCAAATCTGATTTAGATCTCATGGATATATGTAGAACTAGAATGTACCGTAGTCTCTACATTATTAGCCGCCTTTGTTCTGGTGGCCACGACCCTCATCCGAGGTGGAGGCAATCGCTGCGGGATCCTGCACGTACGAGACACATGCCCTTTTGGGGCATCAATCACTTCTGCAAAGACAAACATCCT
The DNA here is from genome assembly GCA_963506565.1 of Tachystola acroxantha. Taxonomy (NCBI): domain Eukaryota; kingdom Metazoa; phylum Arthropoda; class Insecta; order Lepidoptera; family Oecophoridae; genus Tachystola; species Tachystola acroxantha. Next base: position 10,164,720 of record OY735874.1, read on the forward strand.
TCCTACTAGTAAACCTTGAGAGCTCGTTGGTATTGTGGTTAGGAGTTAGGACACTGGACTTCCGGTATAGACGCCCGAGTTCGATCGAAATTATCAATGAGATGTCCTCATTTTTACCCAGGGGAAATTCAATTATATTACATAACATTTAGGTACCTACAGAGACACATATAATAAGGGAATTCAGGGTCCCTTGTATTTGCATCAGTAATGTCAACTCTTCGAGAGATTGGTATGTTCCCATTATAATCTTCTCCCGCGATGTATAATTTCGAGTCCAATCGGTAGATCGGAGTTCCTTCCTACCTACTAAGCAGTCTAGCCTGATCTCATTCAGCTTTAGAACGCGTTTAAAACTTTAATTGAAAGTAGCGAACACCTCAGCGTCATTATTGTCCGAAAATTGTTACTTAATTGATTTAAATACCTGTTATCCTAGCTTCACCAGATGCTAAATGTGACATGTTTCTATAAAGATTGCAGTTAGTTACTTTAAAATTTTCAACCATAAATTGGTTTGGATTTCTGGAACGTGAAAAATTAAATCCGCGCTATACAGAAAATTTATTCGTGATCGTTGACGTTTCCATGTCAAGAATAGTCCAAAGAGAAATGAAAAAGAGAAAGAAGCTCTCCTCTCTCTCTCTCTCTCTACGCCAAAGAGGAATATAAGTGTCAAAAAGTTTATTATTCATGAATGGATCCAAAAAGTAATATAATTTCCCTACCCTTCCGTTCTGGCAGCCATTGACATAATTAGAGTTCCGTACCTCGAAAGGAAAAAAGGAAAGGAACCATTACTGAACACTTTGTTGTCTGTCTGTCTGTCTGTCTGTCTGTCTGTCTGTCTGTCTGTATGTCTGTCTGTCTGTCTGTCTGTCTGTCTGTCTGTCTGTCTGTCTGTCCGTTCGTCTGTCTGTCTGTGGAGACCTTGTGGAGAAAAGATATACGTGGACGTACTTATTAAAATAACCTAACATTATAATTCTTGTTACAGCATCCGAGCAATGGATTATAGAAAAAGGAATGGGTTTGCTGTCACTGTCAGATACACTGCACTGATTGGTAGAAATGAACATATCACACTTTCAAATTGCGACTTTTTAGAAAATTATACGAAATATATTATATGGCTAAATATAGCTTTACCAAAAACGTATGTAATGCATTTTTTGTTGTTGCAAATTCATATTTAAATGGTTATATTTATTATCGTGAAAAATACCCTTAAAATTTGGTAATAGTTTTTCCTAGGCAACACCTGGCTGCCAGAACGAAAGGGTAAATGTGGGTACGCGGGGTGCGGCTCTTGTCATACTCTCTCTACGGATGTAGCGTAGGGATCGTAGCGTAGACTACGGCTACATCCGATCAACTAAAAAGTCTCATTACATAAAGGTCAAAATATGAAATAAAATATTCATTCATGTCTTCTAATTTTGAATTCAGAATCTCAACCAGACATGTCTTTACTAACAAATTAAAATATCAAAATTGCAAACGTTTTCTCCTATATTCACAGCCTGAAGATACGATAAAGATAGTGATATTTCGCAGCTACTGCGCCTACTATGGCGGCTTCGGCAAAAAATCAAAAAGACAAACCCTGTGAGTAAATATCTCTTATCGCAAGACCAACGACGACGAGGTGTTTGGTTCTTGTAAGTACTAACACGGACGGATAACTCGCTCTTGAGGTCGTCTCACGGTCTGATCAAATGGCTGCTATACTTAATGCTTCTTTTAATCTATTTGAAAACCACAATCTTCACAACCTTGACAAGTCTTGTATGCATTGCAAGATATCGTTCTACACTTCACCTTTGCAGAGTACCTACCTTTTTAATTTTTTAAATACTAGCCCATGCTTTACCTTATTCTCACTTGATGACAAGGGAGTGTTTATTCACAGCGTTAGCTTCAACAACCCAACAGCCTACTTTCCATTTCTGGCACGACTTGTATCGTTGTTAGAACTCTCACTAGCTCTATCTATACTGATCATGAGATCTCCTCTGACTTGCGACGTTTATGTCAATAGATGTGTCAGCTCCTCGCCTGGCCCCCCGGGCGACCGCAGCGTCCGCCGCCCGCGCCGCCCGCAATGCCACCAACCGGAACCTGTCCATGCAACCTACTCAGAAACACTCCCCCTCACGTATCACTTCGGCGCCCGCTAATAAAGTGAGTTCACTCTCCAACAGCAAGGTGCACGAAACCAGAGTTGATTACAGGTGTAGATTATTCAAAGAGCTAGAGATAGGTAAACTTCGAAGTAGGCTATGAGTAATAGATACGAAAACATCATTGCTGTAGGTAGATTGTCGTTTTCATCTCAATGCTATCCTGCAACTAAGTTTACTAAGAAAGCATCAAAATTCTTGAGATAATGATAGTATTTACGATTGTACTTACCCACCCTTCCGTATTTTGCAGATGAAACCCCTACATCATCATAACACATCGAAATGTGACTCCAAAACAGATTTCCAAGTAAGTACCAGCTACTCCATTTCTTTTAAGATCCATATAAAATATGCGGTTATCGTTATTGCTTCATATTTTATTTTATTCTAGAAAACTCAGATTTTTAAAATGAAGTTTTGAATTCGGATGCCATTGTCATTTACTGACAGATTGTTGTGTCCTTAGGTACCAACTAGACAAGCATCCGACGCATACTTAATCGACAGCCCACCTGCGCTGGTAGAAGACACAAGAGACGGTCGCATTGATTACGCCGCTGACAATGTTTCGGAGATTCATGATACTTCAATGAATGAAACTTTTGGTATTGGAAAGTAGTCGATAATGCTTTGGTAGTTAGATAAGGTTTTGTTGGTTAACTTTAGGTAATGTTTTGATTTGTTTTACAGAATTAAATCACGGTGAAAACAATTTGGAAGAGGAATCTAAGAGTCTAGTGTCTGGTAAGAAATGAATTTAATAAAAAAATATATACATACTCGTATATTGGTTACCTACATTCAATTATGAACTATAGGAGAAACTCTTATTTCTTCAGAAATTGTGTACAGAAGTCGACCACAAACTCCAGCGAAGAGTCGCCCAATAACTCCCAAAACTGCGCAGACAAGTCGACCCCAAACACCGCTCACGTCCAGTAGGCCCACGACTCCGGCGCACCCGCAGCGCCATTCCATCCCCGGCAGTCGCCCCAACACACCAGGCGAGCCCAAAAATCCCTCATCTCTGCCAGTGTCCCCACTCACGCGCAACCTGACCAATGGTCAGACGCGATCGGCAGTAAAAGAGGACGAGGACATAAAATCAACTTACTTGGCGAAACAGAGACAATTTCAATGCATGAAGAAGGAACTAGATTTGAAACAAGTACGGAGTTTTCTATTATTTAATTAGCCTACCTACTATACCTAGTAGATTTTTGGGAAAATAAACAGTTACTTGAATATTTCAGCAAGCAACATTAGAACTATTCGACTGCTTGCGAGATTTGAATGAGCGCATGGCACGTGAGGGCATTGCCGGGAGCGGCGAGGGTTTTCAAATGGGGCAGGAGTTGGTAGTGTTCAACGTCGGAGATTGGACGGCGGAGGAGATGGCACAACTTTGCCGTGAAGCTCTGTCATCTTCTGTCACCGACGGAGCTATTGAGCTTATTAATACGAGCAAACCGATTGGTATACAAATTCTTATAAAACTTGTCACTAGATTTACAATGTTAATGTTATGTTCAATACTCGTGAATTTGTTATTTTATCAGACGAATGCGCTCTACAAGAATTGGACGCTAAAGTAACGAAAGTCCCATCGTGTTTTGCTGCTTTATGTCTTCAAGCGTTCACTGCACGTCAAGAGCTCATTGATTGGGTTAAGGAACTTCTAGGAAGAAGTGTAAGTTACGGGATTCTAACGATTCTGTGTAAAATATTGTACAGGTATGTCAAACATAATCCAATAATTTATATGAACAGGATGTCGGATGCGGAGAGTCATTAGATCGAATTGCCCAATACAACGCACAGGGACTTCAATTGTGTGAAGCTTTGCGTGATATCAAATCTCAGGCAGACGTTGCGGTGGATACAGTTACACAGCTTTCCAGGTAACTACCTTGTATGGGGTATTTATCACTGGTTACGGGCGTACATTGTCACAAGGTTTGATTGTACTCGCATATTTCAGACGAGCATGCAGAGAGCGAACTGCATTGATAGCTGTTGGCGAATCTTTGATTCGTGAAATAGCACGCCTCAGACAAGATCTCGAAGCGCGTGCTATGATTGTAAATGAAATGCGCGAGATTCGCGCTGAGAATGAAACTGCTAAAGTCCTTGAGGTACGCGTTTTAAAGTTTCAATTGATTAGAGTGGGGTAAAACTGACATTATTTCATAAGTTATTCGATTACAGGATACGCGCCGCGAACTTGAAGAAGAAAGAGCTGCAAGAGCAGTCCAAAAGGAGAAGCTGGCAACTGCCGAATCCCAACTTCGTCAAACACGAATTCGCGTTTCCAAAATGGACCGACAATTGCGCGAGGCCGAAGCTAGTATTTCAAGTCTGACTGGCGCGGTTAAGTCTTTAGAAGACCAGGTATTTTCGCCAAAATTACGTATCTTATTACCTATATGATTAGGTAGATCTAAACCCCAAAGGATATTAACCTATTACAATGTTATTAGAGTCGTCAAAAAGAGGTTCAGCTTGAAGCTCGTGCCAGAAAATTAAAGGAATCTTTGAAGACCGGCGAGGTGACAAGTAATCAGATAGCAGTACAGCGTGATGCACTTCAGGCTGAGTATGCATGACAAATATGACAATATACCTAGTCTTTTTGAAATTGATAAGATATTGTAGGTACATACAGTGTATAAGTGACTAATTTAGTAAATAGGTGGAAGCGATGGGGCGGGACGAACTGGATGCTTTCAGAAAAGGATAGCCTGAGTTGAAATGATTCAAGAATTGGAGGGAGGCCCTTGTCCAAAAGTGGACATCGAAAGTTAATAATAAATAAGTTATTCTAAATTGTTTTACAGAGTACAGAGTCTCAAGGAACAAATAGAAACTTTGACTACACAGCACAAGACAGCTGTACAAGAACTAAGCAAAGAAATTAAAGACTTGAAGTCTTCTATAGAGGAGCAACGAAAAATTACACAGAATGAAGTCGAATTGAGAAAATGTACCGAAGCGAAATTGGAAGAATATGAACAGAATATTGATGATCTAAAGGCTAAAAACGTGGAGCTCGAAAGCAGCAGACCTAATCCAGGTTAGAAATTCTATTTATCTAATTTTTACAATAAGTACCTACATTGTGATGGTATCGTTTTGTACTAATATAAGTACTTACAATCATTTACAGAGTTGCCTACAGAAAGAGAAATGGATCTGTGGGCAGAGCTGCAAGCAACAAAAGAAACCCTACGTATGACTGAAGACGAGATGTCTGCATGCAAGAGGGAGAAAGTTCGCTTTTTGGAGACGCTTACTAAGATAGCTGTGAATATTGCATATTTCATACAAAAACATTTCATAATTTCGAAACAATAGGATGGCTGTAGATGTATTATTTTTCTTTCAGTCTTATATTCCTGTAAATTTTTATACTCCACGAAATTAATCACAGTGAAAACCGCTTGCTAACAGAATTACGCTCAAGCATCATAATACGTTTCAGGAGTCGGAGAACAAAGTAGGCATGCAACAAAAGCTGGCAGCTGAACTTCAGAACAGGGAGGAAATAGTTAATAAGATGCAGATACAGATAAGGGAATTAACCAAAAACATAAAGTTAAAGTAAGTGAAATGAATAAGAGTAATAAGTATATTTAGAGAGTTATGTGAATGAATCGAGCAAATGTTTGACGTGTTTGTCCACAGTGAACAGAAGGTTATCCAGTATGAGCAGTATGTCCGCGACTTGCATGCACACACACGTGCCGTGGCCAACTGCCAAGAAGCACCCAATGGGATCAGCTATCAGGATTTGCAACAAGAGGTAAAAAAAATCTGCTTAGCACTTTGACATGTCCCATACAAAGGCTAAAATTGTTCCGTGGAGTCCCAATGCGAAAATATAATTTTTTTAAATGCACAAATGCGTCCGTTGTAATATCTACATTATTTTTTCCAATAATGTGAGTGAGGTGTGGGGCCCATATGTGGTACCAGGTCTTGTGCGGCCTGTCTACCGGGACTCACATGTGGTACCCAGGCCTGACAAAGTGTCAATTCTTCCTAACAATTGCAATCATTATATAATAAATTCTTTGACAGATAATGAATCTGAGAATGGGTCTTTTGGAAACCGTACACCGTAACGAGGATCTGTCAGAGATGTTAGCACAGAAAGAGCAGCAGCTTGAACACCAAGACAAAACATCACGTGCCCAGGCAAGAGTCATCAAGGTTACTTTGTCCTCGTTTCTAATCATCATTACATCATCTAGAACAGTTGTGTTAGTTTCATATAATACCTAACTAATTTATTCTGTTAGGTTAAGATTTTTTTAATGGTTTAAGTTTTCAAACTTTCATAATAAAATGATGTTGATTGTAGACGTCATAAAATGTTACCTAATAAAAAGCAAACGTTACAGTAAGAAAATTATAGGGGCGGACATTTGAGAATATTTACAAACATTTACGGGTTGATGTTATGTTCTTAGAGGAGTGGATAGGTAGGTACATCTACGAGAATAATATCTTCGAATTAAAATATTCGGCTGATGCAGGTGCGCGAAGAACTGATCAACATGTTAAAGAATAAAGAGACGGAGCAGAGTCGAGAGTTATCTGCATTGCAGCAAGATCTTGAGCATCGTATGAAAATCGTAGACGAAGTGAGGTTTTATTTTTGTTTTGTTTTGCTTTTCGTTTCTCGTTTTCGGAGAGATTGTGAATTATGCATTCCAAAAATTCTGGCCCGAATTATTATCGGACGCGGTCATTGCGTTTTGGGCGCGCGTCTGACATTAGCTCAATGAGCGTCAAATTAATGCGGTCTGTGCGCTTGTAAGAAGAACACATCATAATAAAATAAATAATTTCGCGGCCAAGCCACGGACGTACGGCATACTTCACTGCAACTGTATTTTTCCGAGCGCCCGAAGGGACTATCCGTTGCGCTTGATATAAGTAATTAATTACAGCCAACTAATAATATTCTGATCGACAGCCTTTTACGGAATAAACTACACGTTTATCATGATCATTTGTAGGTGAATAAGCAGATAGCTGCTAAAGCGGACGAGATCCAGGAGTTGTTCACCACATTGGAGAATAAGCAACAGCAAATTCACCGGTTGGAGAAGATTGTGATGGCGCTAGAGGAGCAGCAGCGACGTGCGCAGGCGCAGCGCACACGACACGAGGAGAAGATTGCCGCGTTGGAGCACGAACTCGCCGCCGGCAACCGTCGGGAAAGGTTAGCAACTGTCAATGTGCATTCACAGACAGCGCTGTATTTACATATGGACAAATTGGGCCATGGCTCAGGGCGGCCGGATTCTAGGGGCGGCGACACAACACAACACGTACAACACTAGGCAAAAATAACAGGTGTGAACTTTTTACCCAAATAATGTGTATTGTAGTGCACCCAACATTAAGTTATAAACTAAATGTTTCATAAATACTTACAGCGTTTTTAAATTTATTCTATAATTTACGGAAAAAATTTACTTACTTAAAGAAAAATTATCAATGGGTCGTGGCAAGATTTAATTGACCCGGGGCGGCTCTGAATCCAAATACGCCACTGTTCACAGAGCTAACAGGATGGAGCAGCAGACTATAGATCTAACTGTAACCCCTGTGCCAGACATGTGCGCAAAACTTTGCAAATATGCCAAATTCGATGTTCATTGACGGCTTTTTATGACGTTGTCATAGATTCTGTACCTACAACGCTTTCTGCGTTACAAGCAAGCAAAAAGCAATTATCACTTTTCTAACCCCGAGTGTTATTAGTAACCTACTTCTAGACTATAACAACCTCTATATTTTTGTGTCGTATTATTCAAATTGTTCTTTTCATTTCAGGAAATTCATTTTCTTCTAAATCACGAGTGTTGTGTTACAAAATTGAAGAGGTGTAAGTGAATGTGTTGTGAAGTTTTATGTAATTTTGATTAACTTTGTACGTATATTTGTCCGGTAAATAATAACATTTAGCCGATTTAGATTTATGTTATCTTTATCTAGACCTATAGCATAATTTTACTCATGAAAAAAAAATCGCCTCGGGCAACTGCGATGAGGTTAGGCAATGCAGTTGCGAATGAGTGACGAGTTTGCGAAAGGGACGATTTGCTACTACTACTACGCGGACGCTTTGCCGGGTTGATATGTGTGCGACAACCTTAAATCCCATTATTCTTACTGGTACACCGAGCTTAATACTGGTATGAATAATGGGGACAAAAATACCACTAGTAGGTAGTAATATTTAGTACCTAGTAATAATGGGATCGGACGGTTTTAGATAAAGGTAAAATCTATAATACTAATATTTAATTCAATTATTCTCGCGTCGGCTGTTACTTTACAAAAGTGCTACCTTATAAAAAAGAGTTTTGATAGAAAAAAAGTTCATTTGTTTTGTGATAAATTTATTGTACATATTATAGTAAATACCTACATACCATACACTTTTGCGAATAGCAACACATTCTCGATACACGAGTTTTAAGCATTTCTGATGTGTGCTCCACTCGTTCGTTACATTCATCGAAATGAGATTTATATGTGTTTAAAGGATTTCATATTAATAATATGGTATCCTTGCAATCTACAAGTTATAATATAGAATTATCCCAATAATTATAACTAAAATTAAATAATTGATGGGTCATTCATTCCTGATTCCTGACCAACTCACCGACCAACTAATACTTATGTATAGTTCATAGTTGATCCGCGGGGAAATGGTAATGTTTAATATTACTGTACTTATGTTTTCAAAACCTAATAACGTTCTAATATATTTAAACAATACACCTACAAATACTAAATATATGGACTATAGACTCGTAAGACATCGCACACGACAATTAACCCAACATTTTGTGCGCTTAATAGTGACTATTAAAAATATTTACCACTTTCAACGTTTTGCCGCATTTAATGCTTTTATATCACTTCCCGAAATATCCACTCTCAAATCGCCTCTCCAAATAAATTTTAAAATCTGTGATTAGGGCCACTTACATAGTTGATGAAATGAAAACGCCATACAGTTTTGTGGTTTAACTCAGGTAAAGAACGGGTTATGTAGGTGCAAATGATTCATTCCCGTAACCTCGCTTTCCCGTAAGCGCAACTCTCTTTACGTCGCTTTCCCATTACCGCAACTCTCGTTACCGCAACTCCCGAAACAGCGCGTTCCCGCTACGTCGGTCGCGCCGATTTTGATGACGTAGCGTCAACATAATAATTAATTATTTTACATGATTTAATTATTTTACAGCGAGTTATTTTATAAGATTTTCAAAAACTGAGTATGTTAATTGTATATTAACATACTCATAATCATCTGATTTGACAGTTTTCTTATTTCATTCACTATGGTCCATGCGATGTATTTTTTTTCGCTGTCGCACAAATTAGACATTTTCATTCAATTTCGCCTTTAGGTTATTTCGCCCAATTATTGTGTACTAAGAAATTAATAAGTATATTCGCTTAAGCTTTTCATTTGGACATGGTACAATCGAGCTATAAAAACCTAGAGCAATTTCGTAATTGTATTCAGTGCCGTCTTCTTAAGCTGGGTCCGATGCGACGTGTGACGGTGTTACAAAACACCGTACCATCGGATTTAGGGGCGTGGCGTAACAATTTTCTTTGTTAAATCGGTTACCAAAACCACCGTAACACGTCGCATCGGACCCGGCTTTATAAGCAGCTTGACTTTTTGGCAATGATACGGTATTATAAGTATTTTCTTCAAGCTTTCTGGTTTCCGTTTCTATCAGTACCTACCTACCACGAATTTTAGCATATAAAGCAGCAAGATCTTTCAATTTCGCTGATATAAAGTAATGAATTTGCTGCAAGATAGACAAGAGAAAATCAGACACTCAATTAAAAAAGATATGCCGCTATTAAAAATGATGAGTATTATTATTTTATCATCTCACTTTCAAAAACTGAGATTACGTTTTACACATTGTAAGAATTAATTATAGAACACGAAACGAAAACACACGAACGTTTTTACTCGAAAGTTTTGGTAAGTTTATAAAGTTTTCATAAGCCGACTGTACCGTATCTACCCATGACAAAGATTGGTACAATATAAGTTTACAGGTGTATACCAATATTACCAATGTATTATATAAACTATACCTGTATTAACCGATTGCATGGGTATCAATCAAAACTAAACTAATTACCTAGGTACATCAAGAAAAACCGTTTTGTGACCTCATACAATTTGCTCCGGTCAGCTGATCATTTTCTATTAAAAGTCAAAAACATGATTATATTTTTCTTGGTTAAAGTTCAATGCAGTTACTTGTATTATGTTATACCACGAACTACATATTGTATAAATAACTGGACAGATACCACTACAATTTAAACAAAGTACATTGAAGTTATAAGAGCCAGTTTGGAATTCTTAATGGTATGAGGAAAACGTATTTCAGGTTGCCACATCCTCATTGGCCCCGTCGAACTCCAGTTTGACGTCACCGCCCAGCTCCTCTACGTCCACTTCATGCTCAGGAGCATTGAGCATGTTCAGTGTCACCTGGTAAAAGAAGATCTTATACTCTTTTTGGACGACCGCCAGTTATAATATTTAACGATCTTTCAATTTCGTTGTATTGAACACTATTTTATCGTTCAGAGTGCTTCTGTGGGAATACGATATTTTATACATGGTAAAAGATAGCCTATTATTCTGGGACCTTCTGTGTAGATCTGAATAGCCATTTGAATGCCGTTATACATTGAAACTTTCGCACATGTAATATCTCTCTATAACAATGGCACACAATTTTACACACATTGAAGACGATCATACAAGTTAAGTATCGTTGGGCGAGGTCAGGACCTGGATGGGTGACCGCTAGTGACACTTTCATCTGAGCCCCTTCGTGCCTCGGAAAGCACGTTAAGCAGTTGGTCCCGGTTATTGTAGCTTGACAGCAGTCGTTAGGCGACGTCAAAGGCCTATGGGTGGACTGAATAACTTTGACAAATAGGTTTGGTCACTAAACCACACGAGAAAAGAAGACACTTCTTTTTGGAGTACATATTCAGTGAGACGTTCTAACATTTTAAATCACTCTAAGGCTGAGATATGCTAATATTCAGATACAATTTTAAGCACAAGCTTAATGTGAGCTCATCTTATTTCTGTTAAAACGCTACGAATTTTTATGCTTCTACTAAACTAATTCTATGATCATTATAATCACCAAGCTCTATTTGTCTAATGCGGAGTTTGCATGTCATACATACATACTACATAAGGTCACATTCACACACAGATACCACGCTTTTAGCACCATGCCACTCCAATTTAGCGCGTGACTGTACATACGTATACAAAAATAAAGTTTTGTGAAAACATTGAACGTAATAAAATAGTAATACAATTCTGAAAGCATGATTTGACTAAATAATTAAAATTAAAAATAAGTATTCCAAAAATAACCATGCAAACAACAGACAAGTGCGAGAAGCAGTTAAAAATAAAATTGATACTTCACTAACTGAAACTAGAAAAGAGGCAAGAACTAGAAAAATGCATTAGTTATTGAATATTTGAACCTCAGCGTTGTTCCCTAACACGATCTGTTGGTTGATCACGGTCATCGAAGCTACCTGAGTGTGTGGCTGTGACTGGCTGGTCACCGTGCTGCTTACCTGCCTCACAGGTATACCTGCATCCTCGAATGCTTTCTTCTTCAAAGTCGTGCGAATTTGAGTCCTGTAACAGGAATAGTTTCCAATTTCAAGACATTTGAACAGGAATAGTAATTTGTACTAGCTGTGTGGGGATGGATTGTTCAGCCAAGTCCTCAATATCTTCTGAATAGTGATTACTTACACAGTCCGATTTTTTATGTGTCGACTGAGCTTGTTGAGGTCAACAGCAAAACGGTGTACACATGAACGCAGCATCTCAATCTCCTCTTCTGTCCATTTCCCACTGGAAAGTACAGAAAACAAAACATATAGGTACTTTGATCATCAATGAAACGTATTTCTTCACAAAACTGAGTAAATCCCATTGGTAGGTAATAGCACTGTGATGTTTGTATGTTAAATTAAATTCATTTTGTGTCCCCTTAGCGACACTCTGACCATTATTTTCCATTCTTACCCAGACGGCGAGTCTCCCATAGGGTGTAGCAGCATTGTCATTTCTGATAACCTATTGAATGCGTTACCGGCCTCTCGAAATATTTCACCCACCTGAAAGGAACAAACAGAAACAATAACAATATTCACAATTTCTTTTGGGTATTTTGGTTTTAATGTTTTTAAACCAAATATGAATTTAGTAGTAGAGTAGGTACCCACTTTCGCTGCAGAATTATTCATTGTGGTTGATGGAATTTCTGTAATTTTTAGGTCTCTACAGTCTGCACTTCGATAACGGATTTCACTTTTTATTTTGAAAAATATTGATTTTCACGATTTCCATCAAACGTCAGACATTTATTTATTTACTGATTGATGGGGATTGACGTGGGTCGAGGGCAATATGAGGGCAATAGTGTTCTGTGGTCGAGGGATTGACTTGTGATGCCAACTCTACTTGTCAAAAAGTCGCTAGCGTACGCTTGAAAAGTCGCTAAACGTCGCTAGCTGTATTCAATGATCAAAAGTCGCTAGAAGTCGCTGAAATTCGATTCCCGACTCCGATTTTTATTTTACATATTCTATTTTTAGAAACGATTACTATTTAAGAGTCGTTTCTTTCGATTTTATATCGATTTCTAGGTACATTAAACAATTATTTTATAAAAATATATAAAATCCAGTAACAAGTAGTAACTTGTTAAAAAAAACTAAACTTTAACTTTACTTTAACTCTTTACTTGCGTAGATACGCTGGCTCCGTCCCACATACGGAGCACTACCAGAAAGACATTGAAACGACGAAAATGACGAAAATCTATTATGTACATACCGGCATTTCGTTAAGTATTAAGTGTCCATGCCCTACTCGAGTTCCCATCAAAGTTATATGAACTCGTTACTTTGTTGTGAGGTTGGCGACTGACAAGTCTTCTCATTCAAAGGCTACAAGTGGGAAAAAGACAGACTCCTGTCAGAATGATATCCGAATTAGGAATACGGTATAAAAAGAAAAAAGAAGATAGATTTCTGGGCTGAGATCTTTCCTTAGGTTGAGGAAGCATTTATTCCACATAACAATAATAAAAATTCTAAATAACTATTATAATATTAACCTAAAAAATATATATATAAACTAAACTAAAAACTATATGTACAATAGGTCGGTTGAACTATCTGAATGACTTAGCATTACAGATAGTTCAACCGATCCCCGTTGTCCGGCAACGTGCCCAAAATGCTGGCGGCATTTCCCCTCTGAATCGCTAGGCTGATCCTTTGGGCGAAATACAGGCCAGCATTTTGGTCACGTGTGGACTCCACGAGCCGCCCCGACAGGTCTTTATATATCTCCATGGCTCCCGGCCCCCACGGACCCAGCGTCTCTACCCCAAACGGCACAAATAGGTAGCCTCTGTCGAGGCCACTATATTTGCGCCGCTTGAGGGATTCAGCCACTGCAGCAGCGCCACTCGCCCGTTGTGATGTTTCAGGAAGATGGGAAGGTGCCAGCGTATCCACGCATGTGGCATCCCAAACCAAGGGCCTTCCCATCTTCCAAGGAATGAGAGTCATTCCGTCAGGCCTTTTTCCATCATCGCGCATTAGCCCATTCGGCTCTAATACTGCGGCGACGTTGGAACTTCCAAAGGCCCGACGGATGATATCATTTATTGCGCTGTGGCGAGCAATGCGGCCAGCGCTCCTGCTGCAGCTGAGTCCGTGGTGGCCGAGGCGGTCAACCTTCTCTCCGCATGTACACCTGTGTGGCGCTACACAGGGAGCACCGATGCGTAACGATATGGCTGAACGGAAGGTGGTATTGTCAAGCATTGTTCCCAATTGTTTCGATGGAAGCGCCTGCAACCAAACGCCTGATTCCCAGCGAGAGAGAGCAAGAAGGCGGGCACGCTCTGTGAGGTTGGTGGACGTATCTAAAAGATTGTTCCGTACCAGCTCACACAGCGGCCCGTCCCACTGTCTCTGTGAGGTCAAGCATTTGGGCAGGCTACTACTCGGGCAGGCTATTTTCCATGCATTGATGGCCACGGTTAGGTAGGAAATATCACTCGTGTTAAAAGTTTTTGACAGAATAGAGTTTACTAGAAGTTGAGTGCTCATAACCGAGGACAAAAATGCAGGTAATGAAACACAAGAAATTTTTCTGATGCCAACCGGATCGGTAGGGAAGCTTGGCACCAGGTACGATCGTCCAAAGAGATGTTGAGAATGGTGGTGAGCGTATCCTTCACGATGCTGTCCAACTTGTGTAAAAGATCTGGGTGATTCCACAGTTGGCAACATCGCAAAGAATACGTAAATTTTGGAACAAATAAACAGAATTTAATAATGATTATAAGCCATATGTGTATTAATTTTTGAAAGTCGGTCCGAAACATCATGAAAATTTTGTATTTTATCCTCAATGAAATCCGGTATAGATTCATCGAGAATTGGGGAACCCAGGAGACGAAGCGAATGAGCATCGATAATTTTGATGTTTGGTGCTATTGAATTAAACAAACGCTGAACTTCATCTTTGGAATTGCAATATTCCGCTAAAAATAATTCGCATTTATTGAAATTTAATTCTAACCCTATGGATTTAAACTCTGAAATTAGTAAGGCCAAGTCTTTCAACACTGTATTAGCGTCGCCTCCTAGTGTTCCATCATCTAAATACCAAACATTGAATTTTGATTCGAGACGTTTAATGATAGGATGAATCGCGAGACTGAAAATAGCCGGCCCGAGGGGATCTCCCTGTTGACAGCCTACCTCTGACGAAATGAGGTCATTTTGATATACTAATTTTGAATTTTTACCGTAACATTGAAATAGAAATTTGAAAAGGTCCGGGACTTTATTTTTAACCTCTGTCAACAGGGTGTTCCTATCAACAGAGTTAAAAGCATTTTTAACATCCACTTTCAGCAACACATCCCCCCCATTGTTGGATAGAAATGTCCGCAGAGCATGCACGGTTGCCTCACAGCCGCCGCGCGATCCAAATCCGAGTTGAACCGGTTGAAATTGGTTGAGGATAGTTTTTTCTAATATATATTTTTAGTTAAACTTTAGAAGTCGTTAGAATAGTCGCTAGATTTTTTTTGTCGCTAGACACATAATTTAAGCCACTGTAGTCAACGAAATGTCGCTAGATTTAGCGACAAAGTCGCTAAATTGGCATCACTTGTCAGTGCTTGACATAACGTTCGTTTTTCATGTTTTTCATGCATGCATGTTTCATGTTTCGTCCCCGTAGTTCGTCCAAAGTTCGTCCCATACGTAAAGTCAAAGCTAATTTGTAAAATACAGCCGCCCATAGTATGAATGGACCGCGACTTCAATCGTTATGAGTGGTTATCAATATCGTTTTCATTTTGACACTCGACGATATACATTGCTGCGTTTCGTTGTCGTTTGTTAAAACTTGCAAAAACATAGCAGCATTGTATAACGTCCATGTGTCAAATTGAAAGCGATAACGATAACGATTGGAAGTCGCGGTCACCCCACAGGGACTGCATATCGGTAGGAAATATCGTTATAGTACCGGTATAAAATCAGTACTCCAAATTTGATACCGTATGAATTTATGTATCGTATTGGCGTTGTACTGTTATTTGCGCCAGGAACTGGAATAACGGTAGGTAGTGGACTAGGAATATTGTTGTACAGAAATTACATCAATGGTAATACTATGAATGACATCAATGGTAACACTCACAATTTACAATACGATTTCTACTCTTATGACGCAGATCTAGTGTACCACTTTGAACTTTGGACCGTTCTTATAATAATAATAATAAAAGACATTTATTCATCAAATTCAAAATAGTTAGTTCTTTGGCTGGGAATTTCCGAATTATCAAATTACAACTGGCAACCTGTCTAATGGCTAGTTAATAGTATGTTATTAACCCGTAGAATCTACTCTCTATTAGTACTATACAGGGTGTTGTTTTGGTCAACGACGAGCGATAATATACACGACCAACCAAAAAAAAGTATATCTTAATTTTTCGTTGTTACATACACTCGTGACCTATGGGCGGGCCCCTGACAGCGTGCGTCGGGCATATTTTGTACCGCACAATGACAGCGCCCATGCGCTGCGATAATTTCAAGAGAACTTGAACAAAGATTTTTTGACGTGACAACGTCTTATAAATTGGTTTGCCGGGTGACACTTCAAGAAACTGCGTTACGCTCCGCTCACGTTATGCGCTCACAATGAGAGCGAGTGAGAGGCACGCGTCCCTTCCACTTTCCCTTCGTCGTTGTCACGTAAAACTTTCGCTCGTATACCGACTTTACAGGCAACCATTTTTTTAATAGTACCTAAATAATTACCTACTATAAGACAAGTTAAAAATAATAAAAACACAATTTTAGGAACTAAGAATATTTAGGCTGTCGCTCGTCGCTGATCAAAACAACAGCCTGTATTTGAACTATCCCGTTTCAAACATTTATTTAACCCCAACTTTATTTTATGAGCCTATGGGCCCGTTCTATAGTAATTTTATTTCGTCACTTAATCTAAATTCCAAAATTATTTATTTATTTATTTTATTTTTCGTATGGTCACGCACGGCGAACGGGCGTGCGCCGGGCGCAGCGAGGCGGGCGGCGACGTGACAAATTCCAAAACTATACCTGGCAACATTGGCTGTCAATCAATCAATCGAACCAAGCAAAGCAAACAAACCAATCAATCAAAATTTATTTTCTTTCTTTGGAAATAAACATACGTGTAGGATTTTACTAATTTTTGCGATAATCTTTCGCTTTATACGCTTTCAGAATGTCGGAAAGAAAAGTTTTAAACGTGAGTATTAATTATGTATCAAATAAATTCCTTTGATACTCACTCGGGATGTTTACCTCTATCCTAACCTCAAAACTGTTTCTTCAAATCAATTTTAGCCTGTTATCTGAATTCCTGATGCATAATATGATTGTTTGCATTCTCATTCCAGAAATACTATCCACCGGACTTCGATCCGTCGAAGATACCTCGCATGAAATTGGCGAAAAATCGCCAATACACCGTACGACTAATGGCCCCTTTCAACATGCGATGTGTCACTTGCGGAGAGTATATTTACAAGGGAAAGAAGTTCAACGCACGGAAAGAGGATGTGGAAAATGAGGACTACTTAGGCATAAGGATTTACAGGTTTTACATAAAAGTAGGTACCTCCCTAAACTTGCATTTTGCACTCTGGTGGCTTTAATGTAAAGTTACTAAACTTATGAACCCAAAAATCGCACTAAGATGAATCCTAATCCTAAACGCAACTGTCACTGTCATATGCTACAATACAAGGCGTAAGAGCGAGCGGGACGCTTCGCTTAGAGGCGACTAATATTAGTGTACGCAATCTGGAATAGGTAGCTAAAAATGTCGACTATGCTAGAAGGTCGTCTGAAGTATATAACAATTGAATTTTCCAGTGCACCCGGTGCCTGCAAGAGATATCATTCAAGACAGACCCAAAGAACACAGACTATGAAATAGAAGCTGGTGCCACAAGGAACTTCATGGCTCTTAAGCTGGCGGAGGAGCAAGCCAAGAGGGAGGAGGACGAACAGAAGGAGGAAGAGGCCAATAACCCTATGAAACTGTTAGGTAAGAATAAACTGTTCTTGAAAATCACAAGAGATTGATACACATAAGCAATCCATTAGAGTCTCTAGCCTTAGCCGGGCCCTAATTTGTGTGGGTAAATCTTGTAAGCAATGTAACATTGGAATGACTGTTAGTTCACAATTCATTAACTCATTGTATTAGATTAACTGTTTAAACCTTCTAATCATAAATATTCTATAATGACTCCAGAATACAGAACAGAGCAGTCACGCCAGGAAATAGAGTTGCTGGAGAGTCTGGAGGAGTTGAAGGAACTGAACCGAAGACAGAGGACAGTGGACTACGAGGGCATGCTCAAGCAGTACCAGCCGGAGACTGCTATTGAGAGGAAAGCCAGAGAGGAGAAAGAAGACAATGAGTTTATAAAGTAAGGATTAGTCTTAGGCTGAGATTCATAGACAGTTTGAGAGCGAGTCTAGGGAACCCCTTTCATGCTCAGATTTGTCTTTGAATTACTAGTACTTTCTCGTATAAATATTTCTGCCATTGAAATGAAATGATATTTATTTGCCTGAAACACGGTACAAAAGGATCTTAATGTTAATTTTATATTATGAACTATACATGTTTCACCAAGTATTTGGCATGCAAAATTTACAATAATAATTGAAATACAAGGTCTCTAGTCATAATAGTACAGTCATAAATAAGCATCAATACAACATAAATCATTATGCAATGCAAAATGTACTGCCTGATCTTCAAATTAATACATTTATCTATCACACTTTATATTTATACATTTATCTTTGTAATTAAAATATTACTTAATACCAATTATTTTACAAATGTCATATTATTAAAATTATTTACTGTCTAAGTATTCCTTGACAGTGTAGAAACATATATCGTTTAGCCATTCGTGTATCGCATTTTCAACAGAAGGTAAGGTCGAGTCTCTTGCTCACTCACTCTCGTTGGGTTCAGGATTTTTTTTAATTCAGTCTGGAATCTGTAAATTCTGAAATACACCTAGTTATACGCAATCGTAATAAAAATTCGCGCTAAAATAATAGAATAAATAATTCGTATGGATTATTATTACGAGGAAATATATCTCAATTCACAGAGTACTCTCAAAATTTAAAGAAAATATTGAATTATGACTATGACTGAATTAAAATAAACCCAAACATTTATACTCACTGATTTGCAACAGGTTCGCTCATTGAATCATGACCTGAGCTCCAAAAACCTCAGCTCTAAAGGGAAACCTAGTGACACAACAATGGACTTAAATTGGCTTCTAATGATGTAGAATTTAAAAGTATCTTATCGTGATAAGGGTACTATAGTGGCGGCGCGGCGCACACTGGGGCCTCTCCATACAAGGTAGTGCTCAAAACTCAAATCTTTAAATGTGGGTAATTGAATAAAAAAACTTTATGACAATAGACACAAGAATGTAACACATCTTGTGTATGAATATTATGTCATTACCTGCTATAGTTTTCGAAGTACATTAGCTCAAAGTTCACCTTCACGCAGATTGCGCAGGGTATCGTACATTTTCCCCTAATTTGGGATTGAAGTTGTAAATTAGTTTTTTTTAGTAATATTGTGATTTGCAGTAAATTTGCATTATGTCCGAGATTGAAAAGGGTATGTAGATTATATTAATAATATTTACTAGTGTTATTGGGTTTTTGTTAGTAGTTAGCAGTTTTATTCCTGATTGCGCAAATAACTATTTTTAAATTTAAATGTAATCAAATATATAGCTTTCCTATAATATTATAAAACTATGCAGATCAGCTTTAGCACTTTGCGCATTTTAGAGAAAAATGCAATTTTCTTCACTATTAACTTTTCGTCAGGCGCTATATTTTAATTAACTTATCAAATTAACAAAGTTTTTGATCAATAGTGATTTTTTGGCGTTTTGCGAACAATTTTGGTAAAATGGTATCTACCATGGTGTACTCCACGTATTTTAATTTGCTGATCGTTACAAACTTTATTATTTTAAAAACAAATCCACATCCACTTATATTTCGATAAAAAATTAAGAATTGTTGTAGATTTTATTAATGAAATCTATTCAAAATAAGTTTAAAGACCTAGAAGACTATCTTATTGACCGAACCAAATGCTCTGAAGTCAAAAAGGTGAACTGATACATGCTTCGTGGAACTTTAAGAAGCCATTTTCTTTTAAATGGAATAGATGCGACTGAAAAAAATCGAAATCTATCAGTAATCTAAAGAAGGAAGACTGAGGTCTGTCTCAGAAAGATTTTTGAACAAGTACTGATCAGTCTAAATGTAGAAAAACAGCACAACTTCGATGTCTGTATTCTTCTGAAGAGGATAACATAGAATGTATTTCAACGACTGCTTATTTTATCTGACCCTTTAATAATAAATATTAGACTCTTACTGGTACTTAATAATAAGTCTTTTGATCTTGAAGTAAGAAATGGCATTTAGAAGTGACTTTGTCCAAGCACTGCCAGTGTTTCTGAAGCGTCAGGAGACGAAATATAGTTATTTGATCATATTTTATTAGTTATATTCCATTAAACATCGGTATTATTACTTATTATTCATGTTTTAAGCATTTAAATAACGTAACACGTTATATTTTATTTTTTGGAGTTTTGAGCTTACCTTGTATGGAGAGGCCCCAGTGTGCGGCGCTTCGAACCGTTGGAATCTGTTGTGCGCAATTTATTTAATGTAAAAGTAAATACAATTCTCTTATTTATCTTCAGATCAGTAAAGTTCGGCGGGTCATCTACGCAGAAAGTTGTAGCCGAGGAAATAATAGAAGATGTGGATGACGAACCTCCAGCGAAGACTTCTAGAATAGCGGTGATGCCACCTAAAACAGTAGCAAATAAAAAAGAATCCTGGAACAGAAGCATAGGGGTGTTGTCTAAGAAACCTTTGGCTAATCTTGTGAAGAGTAAGAAACCTGTGAAGGAGCAAGTTGAATCTCAAACGCAAGGTAAATCAGATAATCTAAATTCTACTAGCACAAGTAGTACATCTACAAAAGAAGCTAAGCCAGTAGCATCAGGTCTATCCCTGTTGGCCAGTTATTCGGGCAGTGACAGTGATTCACAGTGAGTCGTTTAGTTTACCTTGACTGTAATGTACAGAATGTAATTAATAATTTATATATACTTTATTAAATAGGTAATTGGACCTACCTTTCTTGAATTGGGCTGTATTTTGCAATATATCTTACGTCATTTCTTTTAAACTTTACCCCTTTTTGTTTTTAATATTTTGGAACTTCAACATCAAGAGTTATCAATGCTGAGCATGTATAAAATGATGAATGATGGTGAATGACGCGAAAAAGAGACCAGGTTTTGTGGCGTGAAGATATGTAGGCATTAGAAGGTTTCTAATGGTACGGTACGCACACGATACTGATTGCCCGAGCCGCGTGTGTGAACAGACACACGAGCGCAAGCACATTCATTGAATTTGAACTTTGTCAAAAAATCGACACTGGTCCCAATCGGCTGCATTCACGAGCACGAACAGTGGGCAGCCTGTTCACTTGTGCTCGTGCCTGTTCAATGTGGATTTGAACGCAAGCGTCTAAACGCAACATTGCATGGACACATAACAATAAGAAAGGAAAAGGCGACGAAACGTCTTCCTATATCTCTGCTGTTAATTTAAATATAGAAATATGAACATGTGAGTAGATTATGCAAGAAAACGAGTCAAATATCAGATTGAGCGATAATTAGAATCTTGTTATACTGTCACTAATTACATGTCACATCAGTGAGATAATCCCGTAGCTGACACGTCTTTGGGAGCGGACGACGGTGACGATACAATTATTGTATTACGCTACAACAGTTCGTTGCACACAAAAACAAATCAACGAGGCGGTGAGCTGTTGCCATATACAAGTTGTTATCGCAACGCACGCTAGAACCTGGTCGATATTGATAATCAAAAGTTACGCAAAAAAAAAACGTTTCAGATAAGCAAATTAAGAACATTATGGTTGTATAACATAGCTTCCGTGAAAAGATTAAATGAGAAAATTATTCTACTTGATTAAATCCAGAGTTTGGAATTGATGAATAACTCGTAATAAAAGGTGAGGTGAGCCGTTTGCGTCTACTTATTATATAAATTAAAAGCTAACAAAAATGATATACAAGTTTACAAGAGATTTATAAGATTTACAAGTTTTGTTACCGTCGTGAGTATAGCGCTAGAGTAGTAGTGTTGCTTATTTTTCGACAGCGACCCATTGCATTAACAACAAAAAGATAATTTTACCAAGTACCAATATCTATCGGGTTCCAAGGTATATATTGCGATAATAACTTCAATGGGGCAGCAGCCCTCCGTCCCTGTTAATGCGACGCGCAAGGCTCAGTGACAATCGGCTTACAGCGTAGCCAAGTCAAAGCCCGAAAGCGCCAGATTCCACCGTCCCTTCCCTTTGTTGGCGCGCCTTCCATTTATTACGGTGTCAAGTGCATTCACGCGGGTTTACGTGGCGCTTTCTTGTTTCGATCACGTTGGGGCTTTATACAGGTTGATTTGAAATATCCCAGTCTCAAACGTTCTTAATTCGAATCCCATCACCTCTGGACTGTTGCATTGTGGATTGTTGACCACTCTGTTCAGGATTCGATACAACTTTCGTGTTAAAATTGTCATTTAATATTAAAGGATTTATCCCGAATGTTGGGACAGTTTAGTACGGACAACAGCGATCAGATCATACTTGCAGTACGAATTCAACTCTTATGACACAGATAATAAGAACGGTCCAAAATCCAAAGTGTTACACTTGATCTGCTGTTTACAATCTTTTGGCTTAGGGTGAGGAGAAAATTAATAAATTAATATTACTCTTAAAAACAATACTAATCTAGACATCTATCACGGTCAACTTTACTTTGTATTGTGCATGGCTTCAGCTGTATTTAGATATAGTGGCCACATTACTGATAACTCAAGTCATTATCTAACTTCAAATAAACATGTACGTTAGGCGATTGCCGGAAATTCAGGCGTGGTAAATAGTCTGATAGGATATAATGGGAATCCCCTTGTATTTTTCAATTACGTAGGAGTAACTATATGTGTCGTTTGTACAAACAACAATAAAATAACTACTAATATATCATTGCCGCTCCGGGGTGAGTGCATTGATAAAAGATAACACAAATAGTTTAAAGTAGGTTAGATATTCATCTCATATTTCAAATACCATTATCATGAAAATATCGGGTCACATTATTCATATTAAGGTTTTCAAAGCTCGTACTAAAGAAGCGTATTATTTGACTATTTTCTTTGTCATCCTGTATATATGTTTTTATCGAGTCCGTCCGTACTACCTGCCTTTTTATGGAATTAATTGATTGGAAATAGCTGCTAAATGCATTTCGTGGACGAGGATGGACCAACAATAAAATGATTTGTCATTGCCTTCCAAGAAGACAATCTTACCTTACTATACTATGAAGGTACCATTTGTGAAAATATTTTGTATTATGAACTTTCCATACAGTTTTGGGCAACTCTTGGTAATAGATTAGTTGAAATTGTTCAACAGTATTTCTGAGGAGATAGTTTATGTTGCTTATCTAGGCTTATAGTGATAAGCGTGACTTTAAGGGGGAGGTGGCTTAAGCCAAAATTTTAAAGATTTTTGCTTTCACTTCATTGCGCCATATAAAATCGGTGGTTCAGCAACGGTCAAATAAATTAAGCCATAAGTACAGCAATTTTTGTATTGCTACGAGCCCTAGAGAATAGGCAGGCATACTTTTCATTTCAGCAATCTAATTAGACTGATCCATCAGTAAATATAAAGGGTAAACGGTATGCTACCTAATAGCCTCATTTCTAAATTCCCCCAGCCAGTAAAGTTATTGCTATTGCAAGTCTTGATACATCAGAGTGTCTGTTTTGTATGACATGACCACCAGCATACTCTATCGTGTACCATATTCGTTTCATACTTATTAAGCCTTCAATATTAGAAAACCCTTCACAGCAGGGTTCTCATTGACAAAGTAACAAGAAGACTTCAAGTATCGGTACTTTGATACAAAATACTATACTGTGTAATTTCCATGGTTGTTCTCTAACTGGCACGGGCCCCGCCCACCTGACCGTCAAATTAACAAATTAATATTTTTCTACACGCCGGGCGGTACCTGCGGATTCCTGCAAATCGGGTCTAAACAAAAAGCGCATAGCTCACGGTCTTCAGATAAATACGGCTCGTATCCCGATTTTTTCATCGACATAAATATTGTTTTTTCATGGATGTAACGGCTTGGAGCCGACACGTTGGAGTTCGATTCTGGGAAGTAGAGTTGTCGCGGCGCCGGCTCGAGGCGGGCGGTGGTGCTCTGCTAATAAATAAAAGCCTGCTTGGGAAATATTATGTTACGTCTCGTCTCGGGGTGTTTTTTGGGCGACTGCGTGCGCCCGCGCCGGCGACGTCGGGGGCGGTGGTCGGCCGCCTTTGGCCACTCGAGCCCGCGTAATGGGGCGCTTTTCATCCGCTATGTGAAATGAGATAGTCGTCCGTCTTGCTTAATCAACCGAATATACCTACATTCTTTACTTTATTTAAGGTCTTCATTTCAAAACGATTACATCCTTATTTTTGTATTCCGTAAACAATTACGCGATTAACATTTTTGTTGCTTTTATATCTGCGTTTCAAAGTATTCCCATTTCCCACGATTGTAGATATGTAGTAAATGTGTGGGAGCCACACAAAGCTGCTCGGTAAGCTAAGGTGCCGCCGCCGGTCGTAGGCACAGGGAAGCTTCGAAGAAAATCTATAGAATAGGGGATTATGTATATGTCAAGCTCTGGGTCGCAGTATGGAACAGATTATTTGACATACCTACAAGCTTCTGACTTTATCCCTGTAAAAACTTATTTAGGCAAGTACTTACCAGTTTTAGTTTCGTTTTAGGTCATTCTCTCAAAAGTATACTGAACGTATCTACCTACTTACTTTCATTTTAGATATTATATGTAAACGTAGGACCAATATTCTTATCTTTTTTTATGACAAGGCCTGTCTGCGGACGGGACAGCATTCCATTTCTTCGCTCAACCGTCCGATGCGGTGATGGTTAATTTTATTTAAACGGTAAATTTAAGCGATTGCATAGTTTATTGCAGAATGATCAGCACTTATTGGACAATCGTCGCGGCACCGGATGCCTCTGGTGCCCGCATGATTGATTAAAAAGCCGCAAGTTATTCATCCCACTATAAATAAAGTTGTTAATGGAACGCGGCCCGCTAGTAATTGGACCTTAAAATTCCGTCGTTTAATTCAAAGGTTCCCAAACTTTCGTCTGACGTCGCCATTTGAACGTAAAAGTATAAATTTATTCATTCAATCGTCATTCAATTCGTTGTCGTTTTGTTTATTTATTTAATTATTCATCGTCGGTAGAGTCTGTTCGGAAAGAGAATCGACACGGCTAAAGTGGAAAATGACATTTATTTTGCAACACTTTAAATAAGTTTTTAAAATTCTCAACTATTACTAGAAATAATTTTATTTCGCTATATACTGTATAATTTCCGTGATTTTAATTATACATTCAGAGGTATAAAACCCTGCCATCTCATGTTGTCAGTTCTTTTTTCCGAACAGACTCTAGCTAGATGTTTTGTTAAACCTACGATGTAAACGTGTTCAGCTATTAACAATGGCACTTCGTCACAGATTATTTATAATTATACCTACTTGTGCTGGACTTCGTTCTGGTAGGATCTAATGAAGCAGAATTTGAGAAACGCTGACGTATACGCACACATGCTTTATCGGCATACAACTCTCACAATCCTGTGAGGAAGCAACCTTTGTATGGGGCATAAAGACCGGTATCTCTCACACAATCCTCCCTGATCCTCTACTTAGCGATTCGTCTTTTTGTATTTATTAAGATAATCATTCATAATAACCGGGTCCGATTAATATGTTGGTGTGTACACATGGCCGTGGTGGTATATTTTATTATAATTGTTGTCCCTGTCATCATCATCAACATGAGGAAATGAAATAACTACATTTGCACTGGTCTTTCGATGGCGCCGATTGAAAATAAACTTTGTATTGAGTTGAGGGTGCAATCGTGGAGTAGGTAATTACTGTGGCTTGATTTTGGAATTGTAAATCCTTCAAAATCTCAGGTTGTAGTTATAAAAAACTACTAAATGGTGTCTTAGTCATAGACAGTTTTGAGTATGAGTGGAATTTGAGTTCGGTCTTACATACTGTCAGTTTTCATACAATTTTGACAGTAGTAAGTGCTAGCTCACGCTAGCTTTGAGCTCAAAACTGTCTATGACTATCGGCCCTTATTTGTCAGTCGATGAAGCACCGATTTTATATGGCGAAATCTATTGAAAATCCTTAAACAACGGCTTTATACACCGTCTAACTTGAAGACCCTATCGGTATAGACATTTGAAGATTTGGAAACCACTTCAGTTGGGTTGTCAGTTGTCACAATATTGCATGTTACACAATATTTTGTATTGATAGGTTTATTCGATACCTATATTCGATACACATTTATTCAGTCAATTATGTCTAGATACAAAATAATGTGTTATAATTTATTGTATAGACTTTAATTATTTTAACAATAGCTTCGTCTGCTGTAATGTTATAACATTACTTTATAACACCACAAGTTTTATTTGGTTTTAATCACTACCATGACTAAAGAGGGCAAATTCTTGCCAATGCTAACACTACTCAAACTACTCAATGCTGGCTGACCAAATGATCAAAACGATAACTAATTCTAAATATTTCATTCAGAACACAACCATCGCAAACAAAACATTTGAAAATAACAGAAGAATTCCAAAGTCAACAAGTGCATCTACACACACAAATGTAAACAAGCTCTCTCGCAGTATAGGACCATGTGTGCGTGAGTCAGCTGTGTGCATTGCGATGCGAAGGGCTTACACTCACACAGCGACAGCCGCGAGATGTTCCATTCATAATTTTAACAACCACTCATTATGCTTCGCCGGAGAACGAGATGGGAAGCGGAGCCCTCAGGGATTTAGGAAAAAATGATACGACCTCACAATTTGCGGCTTCTTTGAGGCCTTGTAATAAAATGATACCCCGTGCTCGTATAAAATGCCAATAAAGTTCTCAGGCACTACTTGAAACGTCTATCTATGCCGCTAATAATATTAATATATGAGTACTTGAATAGATAAAGGATGTTCAGATGATATTTGTTATTCAATCCAATCGTCTACACTACATCAAATTTTACACATAGGTTGACAACTTGACATGCCACTGGAATAATATATAGGCTACTTTTTACCACTTGAAACTATCAGATCACAAGGGAAACGTGTGTTCAGCAAACTCAAATAAACATAAATTTTAAATTCGAAGAAACATTTTTAATTTGGTAAGTATTGAAATCATGTACGTTGGTTCAGTGTTAAAAATCATTCCTTAAAGTATGAGAGATGAAATTTGAAGAATTCCCTTAATTAGATTATCCATCAATCTTTACAGCTCTCAATGTGGTGTAGTGTAAGCTGCTCGAGTTATTTTTAGATTTTGTCGAGACATGCACCTAGGTGTTCTTTCTGCTTCTTGAAATTATGTTATTATTGGCCACCGGTTATTATGTCATTATAATAAGGCTTCGTGTGTGGCTTATACATTACCGCGGCCATTATTTGTGGGCGTACAAAAGTGCAGTGATCAATTTAAAGGTGGACTTTCAATGCGCCCCTATACCTATATTGATATCCGCTATGAATTGTTTTCTGGATACCTGTACGTACATACCAGTACAAGCTAAATATATAAAATATACTAACTTAAGTTCGCAGTTTCGCCTGTATAATAATCGCATTCGTGCAGTATGTATTCGATTTCAAAGCATATATGTTGCAGTCAACAAGAACGGTGCAAAGTCCAAAGTATTGAGTTGACGTTGAATGAGCATTCATAGCCAAGTTTGCATAGACGAAGAATAACAGTCGTGCGTGGATGGAGCGTGTGTGTTAGATACAGAGGCCTCCGTTCTCTCTGCCCACCCAACGAAGGAAATGGCGTGAAGATGTGTAGTAAGTATACAATTATGTATGTATGTATTCGAGACTGCATCAGCATGAGGTTCGATTATGAAGTGTATTCAATACATTACTGAGCGTTCAACATTCCAGCGTCTGTCATGGTCGGGGCGGTACAGCCGAGCTGATGAATATTCAGGACGTGTGCACCATCAGGTTCATAGAACGTCTGAGAAACTGCCCATTAAAATTATGACAGGCCATCTACATTCCTGAACAACAAAGCCGACCTACGATTAAAATAACACCTCCTTCGTAGAACGTATATCCATTTTACTTCACAAGGGTCCGTAACGTTTCCGCTGGGGTCCGATGATACCTTTTTTCCGAGCACGTTTGAAAAAAACTTGGCGTCCCATTAACAATAAGATCAAAACTAGCCGCGCCGCGCCACAATGGTCGCCGAGCGCCAGCCTCCGACCGCTCGGCAGACTTCCAGGAATCGAGCCCTTTTAAAAAAGATCAACTCATCCTGGGCCTGGCTGGGCGTGTGAGATGTGAAATGGCGCACTGCATTCCTGGACCGCTCCAGCCCAACGCATATGAAGTGCTCTGGGCGCCGCTCATCCGCTCCTACACCACCAGAGACCACTTGCATAATTATTGCTCAATGTACTATTATATTAACGTGTTGCATGTATATCGTGTCTATATTCTATCAAGGTTGCATTACAGAGTATAGATTCTAAAAGTAGCGACCGACAGCGATGGGCTCAAAATAAATTCGGGAGCGTTGGGCAATATCGGATGCGCTTGATGGTAAGAAAATCTTATTAAAATGATGACAATGATAAATAAGTCGCTACAATATCTTGTTGCAAATATTGATAACTGTATAGGCTTACCTAACGACATCGCTATAAGAATGTAGAATACTTGTAGTAATTTGCTAACAGAGCAAGTAGCAAAACCGTAACAACTTGGCACTCATGCACTTTTTATTGCTTACGTTTCATGAAAATCGAGAAATTTCCCCAGAAACATTAGCCTTGGTCTATAACGACACATACTTGCAATAACATAAACAGTTTAATCAGTGACTTATTTATTGTTTTCATCAAACATAAACCAAATTAACATACAAGGTCAATGCAGGAGGGTAATTTGAAAAGTCTTGCAATTGACAGGCTGGTTCCAAAAATTTAAGAACCTAGAACAACAGGTACCAACAGTACGACTGGTGTCTCTGTCTTCCAGTAAATGAAATAAAATGTATACTTTCCAGTAATGTGATACACCTCATACAACGGTTCAGCTTTCAAAAAATGTGCAATAACGTGCATTATTACAATGATGCAGTCGGCATTATGCAACGCGGTTAGGTCCATTGTGTGTTGCGATGCAAAAAATGCGACAATAATACAAAAGTAATAAGGTGATTTGGGCCGTCCATTAGTGAATACCACCGCGAGTCTCCCACGCTCGATTGTCATTGGGTGGTTCCTTTAATAGCCTCCGTCTTATTGAGTAGTGATGTCTGATCTATCGAGTGGTCCACGTTGATTGGGAAACTATGCTTATGTTGCTTCTAAATCAATTTCGAAAACAAAGGATGTAAACAGTCTCTCCCTAGAAATAACTGGATACTACAACTTGGTAGTAAATTAAATGGCAAACAAGCTATCGAGCCACCTGATGGTAAATCGTCACCGCCGCATCTGCAACTCTTCCGGAGTTATAACAAGAAGGGTTGAAGGTCCATTGTCGCCCTGGTGATACTAACAGTTGTAATGGTTAGTCTTTTTGTGTCGTATATTCTTTGTTCTCTGGATGTTAGAGGTCTGTGCCCCAATAGTGGGAACATAAAATAGACTGATGATGTTATTCTTTCTTAATAATGCTTAGTAATGTCCTCGATCCTGTTGAATGTTAAATTCCAGCTGCAATCAGAGAAGTGCTATTTACTTACATTAACGACAAACAAAATTAGAAAAAGTGCATAGATAGAGATAGTGGAATCGGATGGAATGCACACCTCACGAAATTCCAACAAGCTACGCAAACACTTGTCGTGGCCCGTAAAATTTATAACACAAATACACGTAGGTATAATATACCGCCTCCCGGGAATGCAGTCTTCAACGTTTTATTTTCTTACGTGTTTGTATGCGTGCGTGCATACTGGCGTCTCGCTCGGCTTTGTTTTTCGTACGCGCCGCTGTAATGTTCCTAATTGTTTGTCATTTGTTTTGAATCGCTTATAATTTTTATTTGCACGCAGTATGACCATACAAAATGGTTACGCTTTCTTTCAGCAATCAAGCATGTCAATTTATTTAGGTACTGTATCCTGTATATATCTACCTATAAGTACAAAGTCTTGCTGGGAGTTCTTTTGAGACATAGTTTATCTTTACACTATTTATAAGGTTTTGCAAAGTGAATGTGGCCGAAGTGTATGATATTGAATTCACTATTCAAGATGGTAAACGACCATGAATCCACACCGCTACCTGGAAAGCCATAGAGACATGCGTTTATGATAGGATAATGGCTATCCTATCATCTTTTATCAACCTATTCGAAAGGTTGATAATGAAAATGAAAAAATTATTAATATGTTACAAGTCATACGGTATTTGTACAATAATTGTTGTACATAATGTAAAAAATGTATAATGTAAGAATAATTTCCTAAATTAATTAGTCAGATACAATGAAAATCTATGAAAGACCTAAAAATCTTTTGTTTTGAAAGTATATGCCTAACCGTGTTTGTCCGTGGTAGAGCCCGTATACCATGATCTTATTTCCTCACTAATTTTAAAATTACCATTTGCATCACCCTACCCTTATGAAGTCACATACCTATTCTGGTTTAGCATTACAGATTAAATGTAACACAATAATCACGTCATATTGTACCCCATTCCACTGATTAGTTCGCCCCTAATTTCGCATGACGAGGCAATTGTGGCGAATTTAATGACACGTGACCACTATTTGGTCGCGTAAAAATATCACCAATCATTATATTGAGCTTATTTATGTTCCCAATTAAGTCATCATGAGTTCTCCCCATGCGGGCCCGTTGATTATTGTTTAGTGTTTGCGAAATTGGACCACATGATTACATTACTCAGAATTTGTTATATGAATAGACTTTATTGAGTCTACTTCGATAAGAGTCGGGAAGGCGGCACAAGCCGCGGTTCATATCCGGCCACGGATATAGTGATTGATAAAGGAGCGATAAAGTGTTTAGATATACTAAATAAGTTGTTGCAATTATTCCACCCAATATCTTGAACATTTGAAATCAATGTTTGTTTGGAATAGTCGACATATTTAATAATTTGAGCTTTGTTACGTTCTTATTGTTTGCTCTAAGAGTGGCAGGCGTACTTACTTTATGTACAGATTTTAATACAGTCAGAATTAGTTTCTTGTTTGCAATAAACTCAGAAATACGTAATTCTCTATCCTTAGTTAGAAGTTATTAAAACCATTTAAAAATTCCGACTTTGTACAGCTCTACGCGGGCAGTAATATGTCTTCTATTGAGTTGGTTTTGTGTAAGTTGAGGTGCTATCGACTATAAAGAATACGATAAAAATAAAGATTGTATTTCACAAGTCTAGGCAAACGAGGAACTCGATGTTTACAAACCCAGAAACAAGAGGTTTTTTTTTTCAAAAGCAACACACCAATGACAATTCCTTAGAAGCGCCACCGAGTCGGAACCATCCGTCTCAATTCTCGGTACCTACCCATTGAGTCTCCAAGTATTGACAATTGCTGACCATCATCTCTCCCGAGAGAAAGGTAAAAATGGTCAGTAACAATGGCAAATGTCTGGCGCCAGCGCGTCGCCAAATAAACGATGAAAACATAACGGTGGTGTACCCCGCCGGACAAAATAGCCCTCGATACCTGCCCATTGTGCTGCAGGTATACTATTCACCAGACTTATTATGCTACTATGCACTGAAGCCAGCAGCCAAAGGCACAGGAAGCGATATTATCTGCTGAATTTGACAATATCCAAAGAATAACACTCCTCTCCACGTACTTGCATTGTAAAGGATTTTGGATGGATTTTTAAGTAAACACAATCACGTACTGCTTAACTGTTCGTGGAATACCAAGTATTTTGCATTTCAGATGACTTTCTTTCCTACTTTGTGTACGGTATCATTGTTATCACTAAATTCCCTATCCACTGTTATGTACTTGTTTGCAATATGTGCCTTGTTACTATCACATAATGTAGTGTCATTAACGTGTGTTACACTTGATGTGCTATATTCATTGTCTGTACTACACTGCGCACTTAATGTATGATACTTATCTATATGCGTGCTTAAAGTTACTGGTCATTTTAAAATTACCAACAACTTCCTAACATAGAGCCGAATGGCTGCAAATCTGGGTGGCACTCTACAACCTTCAAGGGCCTTTTTAATGGGACAACGTCATTGTACTTCCGCCCGGGGTCGTGGAAGTAACACATCTTGTTTCGCCGAATTGTTTCGGTGCACAAAAAGGGGATTTCTCCGAACTACAAATTAGTGAATGAACGTAAAATGGTTTTGCATAAAACAATGCGCCATCTGGCGGGGGCGGGGGTGTCGCGGGGTAGGTTCGGCGGTCGGCACACCACACATGTGTCCTGCGCTCATTCATGGTGGCTATTAATGGGCCCGTTCAGCGGTATTGTCT
The DNA here is from genome assembly GCA_963506565.1 of Tachystola acroxantha. Lineage (NCBI taxonomy): Eukaryota > Metazoa > Arthropoda > Insecta > Lepidoptera > Oecophoridae > Tachystola > Tachystola acroxantha. Next base: position 10,197,452 of record OY735874.1, read on the forward strand.
TGCACATGCATGCACCGGAAACTTGCATCGCGACGGTCCCGCCTCCGCACTCGGCAACAAATTAGCAGAAACGATTAATTATTATGTTATAATGTACAGCGAGACATTCGATGTTTGTTTAAAATGACTGCGTCTTGTTAAGATCCGAAGCCGTTTGTCGCTCCATGTTTTTATCGCAACGCATTGAAATCTGTTCGAGATTGATACCTATACAGTAATGGAAAGTCACTTCTAGAATGGAATAGAAAATAAGTTTATATTGTCATAAACCAATTACACAAGTTTCCTTCATGTTTCCGCTTAAAAATTACGAATATGTGTGACACCATCGGCCTCTCCAGAAGCCTTAGTAAGGGCCATGACATACGGCCAACTTTCAATTGGTGGCCGATTGTTAGGTGTTGTCAATTTTTGCGGATTATGTCTAATCTAGCGAATTTCTATTAAGAGCCTTCCATGAGCCAACTAGCGCCGCCAATCTTAAAAAAATCATATCTTCCAATATAATCAATTTTATTAAAAAAAGCTACATTCACATTGTTTATTGCTATAAATATTATTTTTTAAATGCTTATTTGTAACGTGATGCAATGTAGGTAAGTTGTAGTTCACATAATTGCGAAAAACGGCCGTTCTGGCAAATTTGTGAACTACAACTTACCTACATTGCATCATGTTACAAATAAGCATTTTAAAATGAATATTTATAGCAATAAACAATGTGAACGTAGCTTTTTTTTAATAAAATTGATTATATTGGAAGATATGATTTTTTTAAGATTGGCGGCGCTAGTTGGCTCATGTCAGCGCCTTAAGTGGAAAGGAGAAAAATCCTCTTCAAACAGCTAACGGATTTTCTAACGTGATGACAGCTTGTTACATGAAAAAAAATTTGTGCTTACGAAATAATGTTGTTAAAAAATGAATATGTATTAATTTTGTACCTACTCTGCCGAAATAATTCCAAAATTATAGTTGGCAATATTGCTGAGTTGCTGACCGAAAGTTACGGGGATACGTTTGACAGATGGCGCTAGTTTCTTCGGAGAATCAGTCCAAGGCCACCAACTTAAAGTTGAGTTGGTGAACTATCGGCCGTGTGCCATGGCCCTAACTCTACTGAGTAGTTCGACTATAGAGTTTCTACCGAAATATAACTTTATTTTATAATCATTAGTATGAACTCTAAATTCATCATTTACTCATTGCCTACTTTGTAAAATCAAGTATTTCAAGGTCACTTATTTGTACGATAAAAATCCCTTATTTTGTTGGTATCTTCTAAATATTTTTAATCATTAATGGATAGGTAGTAATGTAATTAGTGGAATTACTTTATACTACTACTAACTATTTTGTTACATCATGTATAACGCTATAACTTATTTGCTACGGAATTCGTAGCATACCCGTAGCGCTGCTACGGATGAACTAGAAACTCGCTGTCATGGAAGAAGTAATAACGCGTCTACGTTGTACATACTCTTAATTAAAAATAATAAAATATAATAATTTCATCAATACATTATTACTAGTAGGTAGGTAATATTCATAATAAGAATAATAACGAGTTTGTATGCTTGTTTATAATATTTTTTCGTCTTCTCGTGAACATACTTACGTCATCGCCCAACTCCAATATGTACACTAAGCTCCATCAAACCCCAGCTAAAATACATTAGGTATATGTATAACAAAGTGTAGGTACTAGACTGTATTTATAAGGCGATGTTCTGTGAAATTCCAACCCTACAAGCATCGTATCATTAATTGTGATAGTTGATGACGTAGGGTTTGGTAGAGCCAGCGCAGCCACCCATCGAGAGAGAGAGAGAGTTCTGCGATTGGGACCTGATAATTAACTTGTACACGGCGTCCGGCCAGCCCTTCCATAAATATTTCCCGATCAAATTATTATCGTTCTAAAAAATGCCACGAATTCAATTCTAGGAAACGACCGGGGCGGGTTCGACAAAAGCTCAAGAGAGAGACATACCTACTGTAAAACCCTCGGGAACGAAGGAGACATCTGCTGACTGGAATGAGGTTCACCACGTTCGACGGGGCGAACTGTGAGAATTACAACGAATGGATTTATTTATTGATGTTAGTTGTTCCGTTATTATGAGCTGCGTCGATAAATAAATAAATGTTGCCTTTATCACCTTCGCTAAGGATGTTTGATCTGGGAACGGGACAGCACAAAGCTGTGCTAAATGATACATCCGTAGGCGACAATTGATACCGTTAGTGCAGGGCGTTTACACTAAGCATTTGCTGGAATCATACTATGTTCCACGTTACACTGTGACATAAGAAAGTAGAGAAACGTAGTAACCGTTATCGAAGGGCACTATTCTTTCACCTTTTTACGGGTATTCATTCTTTTTCTTTTGTATCGATTGGTGACCCAAAGGTGGGACGTTGTTCATAATTCATTTATTCATTGCTTTATGTGGTAACATGGTTGTTAGATAGTACAGGTAGTGCTCACATAAACCCTGTAAGAGCACCGCAACATTATTTAAACAATTAAAATTCAATTATGTCCGTCAGTCAGTCATATGTATTGTTCCTCTTTGTGTATATGTACAGGACGGCTAATAAATCTTCACTCTTCTTGAGCCTAGTTATCCTATCAAGGATACTGGAAACTGTCTACTTTTTAATAAGAATAATAAAAAGGTTTCTTTGATTAAATGATATACTATTTTTAAGCAAATTAGAAATATTATTGTCGTAAACTTATGTAGCAGAGTAAGGCAGGTACTATCCGTTGCGAACGTTGCCCTACAAGAGTTTCAGGCGAAGAATAAAGAGAGCAAATTCTATTTGCGGGCTGTCTAGTGCTAATTACAAGAGAGCGACATTTTTACCGCATTACGCACCACTCGCTAAAAGGATCTGTGCCCACTATACTTTCGTGGTAAAAGTCATTATTCTTTGTATGAATCTTACGAATCTCACAGGTATGAACGAACAGTGAGTACTTATTCCATAGAATTACATCTCTTGGTTCCTCGCATTTCAGGTAACATTGGTATTGGTAACTGTCTTCTTACAACAACTGTCAAGGTGTGTTTTACGAGGAAGCAGCTTAGCTATCTATACCTAGTTACAATACTTTCCTAAATGACTACGGAAACAAAATCATCCTAGTTAATATCAGTTATGGATACATTATTAATGGTTCGTTAAATCCTGGTGCTAATAATCCCTTTTAGTCTGAAAACAATACCGTAACGTATTCTGGAAGAGTGGACACAGATTCTTAAGAGCAAAGCGTGCTGAAGATCAATTTGAAGATCATGAAGTGAAGAGGCACCACGATCTGGTTAATTGGGTCAAACACTGACTCATGCCATTGTACTGTTAACGAACTTATTTAAAAGGGCTCTTCTTGCTTTAAAAGTGTTTGTGGCTGTATGTACTAAATTGCTGTTAATTCGGTCGTAGTCTAGAAGCTAGAAAAATACGTAAGAAATTCATTGAAGTTAAAAAGTATTCGTAGAGCAACGTAATCTTCCCATCATTCATGGGGATAATTAATAAGTTACACAACAATTTAGTAGTGTAGTTGTTAAAAGACGGGACCAAACGTGGAAGGAGCAATCAATTTTCAAAGGAGGCGCAAAGTGCAGGCGCGTCGACGATGAGCATTCCTTAGGTAATGGTGGCTACGCGAGAGAGGAGTCGGCTCTATTATACATATTATCGAGAAAAAAAATGGTATTTTAGATAGATAATTAATTATGCCGTCAATGGGTGACTTTCCACTATCCGGCAGGACCCTGACACTCGTTGTTCATAGTACTCGGTCGTAGTTTATGTTTAGGTCAAGTGCGTATTCGTTAAAATATCCTTAGCTTATTTCATACAAAATTCATCTTCCTTCCAAACTCTTGTAAAAGTAAACTCAAATAGGACTTATAGTTCCTTATTATCTATCATTCAAGTATTTACAAGGTCCATGTCCATACAACATCACCCTTTTGTTTTTTCTGTGAAATTTTACCGCTGTTTATGGAGAGACAATGTATCTATTGCGTTGAAAATTTTGGGAATTTCTTTTTTTCTCCCCATGTTGGGTCGTGAGAATGGATCGCGTGCAGTCGACACATCTCATTAGGTAAACAGTATTGGGGCTGTTAGTCGAGCGGCATTGATAGACACACGTCCAATAATCTGAGGCGTCTAGGGTTTCTCATTCAGATCTCGGTTTGTTTACCGTTCACAAATTAGTCTCTTTGCTTTCTTTACATTAACGCCTACAATAAACAAGTCTCACGTGTAGCAGACATTCAAAAGTAAGTAGAACACCGGAAAATACGGGCGACTATTTAATGTTGTCAGTTCCCAGGGATGGTATCTAATCAGTGAGGTACCATTACGATTGCGTCTGGATGTTCTGAGACACGTCTCACGCGTTTTCCGACTAAATTAAATATTTATTAAATGGCAGCACCGCAGAACTTCCTTTAGATAAGACTTCTCACGAGCGTGGGTGTCCGTGCACTCCTGCGCATCATACCGTGTGATTTATGGGTGTCATTATTAAATAAACTTTGGACTGTGTTCTAAGCTTAGGAATGTTTTGAAATGTCTTTGGAGACACTAGAAACGTTAAGATTACTAGGCCACTATTGGCGCACAGATCTTCCCATAGAAGGAACTCGGGGCATGACCCACCGCACCGGGCCAGTGCAAAATCGGATTGGTGAGATACGCATTTCATAGAATTTTATTATTATTTTTAGGCATGTACCTTATCTCTTTTGAGATTTTGTGAGCATTCGGTAAGTACGATTTTCTTCGAAGAAAAAACTGTTTGCCTTATGGTGACCATGAATCGAACATGAGACCTCAATATTGTGAGTCTCAGTATTCCAACCACTGTGTCACTACACACGATAGTTGGAAATGGATAATCTTGACTAGATGTTAATTGTTCGAGCGAAAGGGAGCATGACCGCCGCAGGGTGGTCGTGCGGCAGCGCGAGCGCAGCGCATTGCCGCGGTTCAGTTATGCGCATTGTCAACACAGTCGCCGCGCACTCACGGCACACAGTTTTTTACGCGCACATGTGCGGCGAGCAACACCGACCGCCCACAACCCCACACAAATATTTGCCTTCAATTCTAAAACGCTTAGAACCTCTCGGACCCTACAAATCAATAAAATACTTGAACAGGTCAATGTTGTAACGTGCTTTCGACCAACCGATAATTAATTTTCACCTCGCTGGGTCAATATTAGAATATATCAAATAGACCGAAGCGAGACCCCCAGAGGACACATTTTTGTGTCCATTTATAATAAAGCAGCCGATGATACGGTCACATTCCTTTGTGAGGGCGATCTGCATCATCCTAATACCTTACCTGTCAAACCCTTCCAAATAAATTAGTCGCTTCTAATGCTAAGCAGCGTCGTCAGTACCAAAAATAAACCAAGTAACGGCGCAATCCATTAATTGACCTGGACCCGCTGCGGAGCGAAAAAAATCTCTATCAGATAATGCGGGTAAGTGTTTACGGTTTCTCACGAGCCTCGGCCAACCCTCAATGGCGCCTCGCTGATTGATAGTAGCTCAACCAACCTTCGCACCTCATCCAGCGCAAACCATTCTACACCGTATTCCTAAATGTAGAAAGTATATTCTGGTAAACGAATTCCTTATCCTTTCTATTCGAATAAGACAAAAAATGTTCAAAGAAACTTGAATCTTCTTGCGTTTTCAGACGATTCTTTATTAAGTACAGAAGACCAGAATAGGATGCTCATTCAAAGAATTCTGCACCCTCATAGCGTGTACCTGTCCGCGGCCACCACCAAAGGAGATGACAAAAAATATTATGTTAATTTCTAATATCAAGGCATTTATTCATAGTTGCCATAATAGCTTTGTTATCATTATTTGGTAACATTCCCTTGTAATTGTCGGCGGTAGGCTCTACTGAGGCTTACGAAATGGTAATATTAATATGTGAATAGTGCACTTTCATGCTTGTCACTGTTGATTCGATCAGCCATCAGCAACTAATGTTTATACCTAACTTAGGTTTAAGAATAGCATACCTACTATTTTTATAGCGTTTTCATAATGGAAGCTTTGAATTGTTGTTGATTGGTTAATGCTGATCTTTTGGTCTGAGTGTCTAATTTACGTTTTTTTGTGAGTAGCACTTTTAAAATCACAGGTAGGTACCTATGTAGAATTCTTTGGCAGTTCATCCAACCGCATAGACATAGCCTAGCGTGAAATCATCATAAGGCGTTATTTTTATATCAAACTTTTATTATGTTCATCTTGAGACGTAATTGTGATGAGTTTTCGCGGAGTTGAACGTAACGAAGCGTGCATGAGTGCGAGGCGAGGCCGGCGGGCCGCGGGCCTGCCTCGGCCGCGGCGCCCGCTCTGTAATCCCATAGTCGGTGTCGGCTTACGGCGCCTCTCGCCGCAATTATCATATTCCACCTAAACACATAATATTGTGCACGCAATTTTAAAAATAACTCGCGTCCGGCCCGACCTCAATCGGGCCTGATTTATAGCGAGCGGGGCGCCGCGCCGGCCGCCGCCGATTGCCCACCAAAGATTGCATTCCCGCACAAATAACCAATAAGTGACGGTTCGGCACGGTTAAAGTTAACTTGGATTCCCTTCTTGCCATGGTAAAACGCCGAGCAGGTTTGAGTTTGTGTTCTCTTGTATAATCTTTTGCATTTAACTTTTACATAGTTCAGTTTACTTACTTAATCCTCTGGAGCTTAACCGCAGCGCAGTGGATCTTTTCCCAAATTAGAACGCGCCAGTCGTATCGGTTCCTCGCCGATTCTCAAAGTTTTATTCTCTGATTTAACTATTCCCATACTACTGCATTAGTATTTTTACTACATAATTTCCTGCTCTATATTATTGTACCACGACAATACAATGTCTGTAGCGTCCAAGTGAAGTCCTATTGCACCCAGCGCTCATACAATTTATGAATCAAATGCATGAATGAGCTCGCGTCTGGCCACGTGTCGGCGTTCTCACGCCAGCCGCCGACACCGACGGCTTTTTATCGCCGCAGCGTTTTTTGAGGCGATATGTCGCGAGTCACGCTGTATACATGTGCGCCCGCGGCTCCCGCAAAGTGCCATATGGCGCCAACTTCGCTAATTACTTCATACATCGCCCATGAAAAAGTCATAGACTCTAGTTTAGTGGTCGTCAACCTTGTAAATCGAAGGCCAGGCAACGCAAGGGATATAACGCAAAGTATAAACTATTAAGGAAAGGGGAACCGCACAAAAGATCCCAATGGGTCGAAGTGGCGCCATAATGACATCCTATCATGCTAAATAAAGGTTGATCATCAGTTCTTATAAATCCTATCTACGTGTACTTAGTCTGTTCTAACTCGCGTTACCTAACACCGTGACGTGACAAATGGCATGAAAAACCACAGACTCGAGTGCCGGCGTTGTCTCCAGGCGGAAATAAAAACTAGCACAAAAGAATCTGAAGACAAATTCTGTTTGCACGTGCAAATTGGTCGAGTCAATAGTCGAGGCGAGCCGCAAACTGGGACCATGCAAGTTAATGGAATGGATGAGTGGAAATGGAAGACAGACGGTTCTCTTTTTGCTGGCCATTAGTTTAACAAACGGCTGTCACGAATTGGGGCCCGATGGGCAGAGGGAGAGACGCGCCCAGATAACCGACAGATATCCATGCTACTCGGATAAACCAGCATAAGTTTTACTTTACATACTTTGTTATTACCTACATATTATATACATCTAGGTATTAGATACGCAGGTAAGACAAAACGGAGGACAATAGACTGCATGGTACTCCGTTTTGTTTTAGTTTTAAGATAAAATAGATTGAAGGATTATATTGAGAAATCTTGTGACGAAACGAAGTGTTCCATCATAGTGTACCTACCACCAACAGCCGAATAAATTAATATGAGTTGGTATCTTTACAATTACTTATTCGTGGTGTTACTTAGTGCAACTGCCACCGACAATAAGAACGGCACAGAGTACACTTTCCATCTTTTACTTTCTTTTATTGCATTTTATCGTTTCAACGCTTAATTTACATCTGATTTCTCCTTATTTCACTCTATTAACATCAATATCGATAACGTATCGTACGTAAATGGTGATATATTCGTCCAAGGTAGGGATCTCAGGTCAGAGGGAGAGGAGGTATACATCAATAAAATTACACTTATGACCGTTCTTATTGTCTGCGGGTTGTTGAACATTGCAATCGAACTTGTGTTGTTGAAATGTACTATACTATAGGTACTCTAGGTACTATTGATGTGCTGTTGTTGGCTGTATATACAAGTATGTATGTATCAGAGAAGTATTTTATTCCACAGATTTATATTATTCCACTCCACTACTTATGGATGGAATATTTCAATTCACTGACAGTATTTGAAATAACGGTGCCTCTGTAGGAATAGAGCGTGCCACGGAATAACAAATGGTTCAAATGCTGCTCGTAAGTAATACAAAATTTTCTCCATATGTTTAGTACTTCTAAATTGTTCTATATTCTATAGTGTCTAATGGCCACAAATCACAACATATCACTAAAATTAGGATCAAATGAGGCCGTCAACAGAGAGGAGTGTTTTGGCGCTGCGGAGGCCCGAGGGCAGTTCGTGCCGAAAATTAATACCATCGAAACAATAGCTCGTGGCGGCGGCGTGTAATGATCACTATTTTTCATTAAAATTAGGCCTCGAATATTTGAGTGGCTTGTTTATGTTATTTAGGTCTCGTTTGGTCTTAATTGGGCAAAGGGGCTACACGCACATCATACAGAAACTCTACGGGCAGGATCAAATACTGCCTAGATTGTAATGATTTTATTGAGAGTGATGACGGACGCACAAAAGCGGTTGTTATGGGAACCGGACATTATTGAAAAGCGGACGTTATGTGAAAGCGGACTTTATGGGAAGCGGACATTATGGGCAGCGGACGTTACGGGAAAACTGACTTTTTCAGAAGCGGACATTATGTAGTTAAGAGGTGATATCGACTGTACATAGCCACGCCTAAAATAAAGACGTGGCCCTACTTAAATGTATTTTCATCTAAACTAAATATTATATAGAGAGGTAACACATGTAGAGAACACATTTTGCTATTAAAACATTAGGTAAGATGTTTATCAACTTACGACCATTTGCCTGAGGTTAAATCCGTATAAAAGTCCTTGTTATATATAACTCAACTATAGGAATTAGCTGGATGCTGGCCGAAAAGATAAATAAAGGAAAAGTGCGGATGACAACCGTGGAAAATCGCGGACATTCATTTTGTTATGGTCATATTTTAACAAATTTTTGTAAGTCTCTCGCCTCCACTTTTGTAGGTAGTTAATATTATGTTAATTTTTAATATATTATGTATAAAGGTACCTACTTGGTTATGTACATATATTAACATGTTCCTGTAAATCGTAGAGAGAGAAGCCCAGTCTACGCTGTAAATACTTCGACATCACTTACTTACAGTCACAGATTAAAGATAAGTTTTCTATCCTGCGGGTATGTAAGTACAGGAATATGGACGGACGGACAAACGTTTAATTTTAAAAATATTCAGGAGATGACTTAACTCTGTTCAGCATCTGTCATCTCCTTCACAAGTTCGCCGTACTTTTAGACCGGGAGGTATTTTATCGAAAAAAATATTATAACATTATTATCTAATCGAAGTTAATTTTTTCCCGTAGTTTGCGGTTTATGGCTATTTATCAAAATATTTCATTAAAATTTCGCTAATTACGTGAAATCTGCTTGTAACATGATGCGATTAGGAGGACGTATAATTGGCTTTTTGATACTATTCTTTTACATATTCACTTATGTACGATTGCTTTTGGTACATGACATCTTAAATATCGAGTTTGTCATGTTGTTACAGCGCATCAATCTACAGAAATCCAATAAAATCTACGCAATCATACGCATATTACACGCACGCAAATCTAGCCGGCAACCAGCAAGGCAAGTGATAATAAATGCGAAAACTGAATCGATACAAACAAGGAACTTAAATTTCCTGCACCGTTTGGTCGCAATCATATTTGGATGTGGTATCGTCCAAGATCACTCGATCTCAATGACGTCACCTCTCCCTGATGCTTCCTTCTTGTACAACACACTTCAATTAGCTGCCATAAACAAAGCAATTCGTGTCGGTGGCGAGCGGTGACAACGGCAGACGCAGTCACGTCACCCGGCCGGGACTGAAAGCTGTGACCACGTAGGTAAACTTCCAAGCAGGACAGTAACTTAAACGATCCCTGTCTGTGGGCAGATACTTTGTCTAAATAAATCTATATAATGCTTTAATGTTCTGTGTTTTTTCGCTCATCGAATTATTTTTATTCTTCAAAAAAGTGTCACTAACTCCATACCTATGTGAAAATAGTGATATATAAATTGTCACTCGACAGCATTGAAGGTGGTAATGGTAACATTTGAGTACGATTTCAAATCTTATGTATGGCATAGAAACAAATACGGTTCAAAGTGTTATACCAACATTTGCGATTTTAACTGTACCTAAATATCACCAAGTTCTTAAGAGGGTGCTCTGTGATTGTAGAGTTATCGACACATTTTCCAAAGGTCGTTAAAATGTGATTGTAAAAAGGTAACGGTATGGAAACAGAATTAACACGCAGAAGGGCTGGAACACCGAAAATACAACGTACTTTTTTATAACCTACCCGTGGGAAATACGCGACCTACAGGCTACGTTTTCCGTCTAATTGCGGTTTTTCGGTTTATAAGTAAGTATAGATATTAATGACTTGAATAACACATAAATTGGAGTAGGTACCTATTTGATTAAGCTTAAGCAATAGACTGATAATAATGATTGAGATTAGGTAATAGAAGCTTATTCATAGGTATGGAAATTGTAGTTTGTTTAGCACACTCTACTCTTCGTGACATTCACGTGTCCCGCTCGCGCCCGTCTCGTGTCCCTGCGTTGTTGTTTTTATCTGCCATTCGGTCCGGCGGCAGCAAGGTCACCCTACGCAGCGACCTTAGCGGCTGCTTCCTGCGGCTCATTCCCATTCCACCCGGCCACAATATCGCTGTTCAATATTTTGTACGACTTACTTGTTCATATTATATGTATTTAGATCGAGTAAAATATAACTTCTACTCTGGCTAGAATTGTTATTTATTGAAAATTTATTTTATATGTTGTACAAAGTTTTAAAAATCGCTAAGTTATGGAATAAGTTCTAAAAGTAATGTTTTATGGGCTATGCCTAAATTCCGTGAATAAGGACCACCGCCGTATCGAGAGAGATGTGAAGGCTAGAGATCTTCCACAATCGACACCTCAGGACAGATTATCCTGGCGCAGAAGTACGAGGAGGCCTGACCCCAGATAAAGTGGAAAGGGGCACGGCAAAGAAGAAAAATGAGGGTTCCTTTTTCAACAAGTGCTTAGAAAGATAAAAAAAGTACCTACCCATAAAGTGTGATTGATTCATTGTACAGTTGACAGCAGATCAATGGTAACACTTTTTACTTTCGACAGTTCTTGTTATTTGCGTCGTAAGACTTGAAATCGTACTGCAAGTGTTACCATTGATCTGCTGTCGACTGTACCTACTTACATGGGCGCTTAGAAATAAAGTAGAAATGAGAATGGGAACTTCCTGCGCAAGCTCGAAGTGGGACTCAATTAAAACTCATTGCGGGGGCGTGCGAACTGGCCGCGGCGCGGGCGCAGGCGCCCGGACCCTAACCCCACAGGATACTGCTTAATGTATCAACAATTCAGCAGTTTCGGTCAATCAACTCTAGGAGGCACACGTCCAATTTGGCATTGGTTTTGATGGTTAGCCTATAATAGGCCCTTAGCGATAAATATAATTACTAACATTTATGTTCTTTGTAATTGCAATAAATAATTTGAATTAGCGATTTGAAGTTCTTTAGGCCGTGGTTTAAATCATGGCTTAAAGATTTTGCCATACAAAGTCGATGGTTTAGCAACTGCCAAATTAAGCTACCGTTTAATTTTTTATCGCTACATGCCAGTCTTTGGTGACCTAGAATTCCCAGAACAGCAAGGGGTTAGATTTCCGGATGGAAGGTTTTCTATGGTAGGTATAACCTCAGAAAATACTTTTCAGTGGTAACTTGTGTTCGTTTGGTACTTGTCTTGGCTCATATCATATTTGACACCTTCTTGAACCCGGAAACCCTTGTTGGCAACTCTCACAACTTAATAACTGTGCCAAATAGGCCAATGGAAGGGAAGGAAGTTCGACGTCTACGATTACCTACTCGCACGTACAAAAAAAAAACCATTCAATTGTGTTTGTAAGTGAAGATCGTGGTATTTTCTCAGGCATTGTCGCATGTAACGTGGGCGCCAGTATCTACGTCATAAATCGAAGAGAACCCCTTGAGAAATCATCCAACAACAAAGTCCACAGAATGCATAAGAAGAATCGACAATTAATAGCTCTTAATTAATTACATTGCACGCATTCTTCGGCGGTGGCAAGTTTTTGTCAACTCTTGGCGCGCTATCTTGGTGCAGCTTTGCCAAATACGGTTACACAGTCGATAGCATTAAGAATGGAAAATAACACCCATCATCCTCTTTTCTGTTTCATTTCGACTTCTACGCTTCTCTTCATCTCCATCCATAGCTACTGACTATCATTAACTCATAACTCATTTGTTCAGATCTTAGGAACACTAGGGCACACTTGATCATTCATTATTAGTAGTCAACTTAAGTAGGTACGTACACATCAAAGCAGATCAAGTGTAACACTTTGGAACGTTCTTATTAACTGCGTTGTATGAGTGAAATCGTATTGCAAGTGTTAGCTGTTAACCATTAATCTGCTTGTCCGTACGTCAACGAGATTTTTTTTATTAAAATTATTTTCATTATCTACTTATTAATTATAATTTTTGAGTGCTCAAGTTATGGGTCTACTTAATAGCAGCTGTCCACCAGCCGACAGCACACATTTCCGAAAAACCTTTTTTTTTTAAATCAATATATAAGTCCGCAAAGCATAGAATGTTAGACAATTTTATGACAATCGTCGTTGGAAATTTACCTGATTAGGTAAGTGCTAATCTAGTTGTAAACTACCTACTTGTAAATGTGTGATTTTTGTTCTATTTATAAGCTATAATAGACTAGTCGCCGCAAGAAACGGTTTTACAAGACCCGTGGTCGGATATGTCGACTGTACTAATCTTATGTGTGTGAGTGATATGAATGATAAATAGACAGCTGACTGTGTAGTTCGTATGCCAAGGTGTTTAGTATTCCTACTTTCTCGTATAGGTGGATAATATTAGGTGCAATTTCATCATTTGGTCGTCATATCTAAACTTATAACCTACCTATCCTATCTGTACCTTATCCTATGTCATGGTTACCTAAGTTTTAATGTGTAGGTAATTTCAGGTTGTCGGCATTCAGTACACAATATCGTATCGATGTTTGCGTTAACGATAACGCCCCCATGCTCGCTCCTCCGGGCGTTTGACCGACATTGCCGATTGATAAGCCGACAATTTTGGCCAGCATTACAAACAACATTTTATTACTTAAATACTTTGTGGTTATTTACAAGGACTGTGTGTTGTCGTTAAATTAGATCACAATAAACCCATCCATTTAATTTAAACCTGACTTTTTGAAACGGAGCAGAGCACAATGGAAATTCTTATACCTATGTATAAATGTTATTTTAATAATAGTTATTTCATTACTATTGAGCAGAATTAAAAAAAGAATAACCTAGAAATTTCACAAATTTTAATTATCATCAAGGAGCTTTTTTTCGCCATAGTAATGTTTCAGTCACATCACTTCGTCCGTAGTTGTCGTAGGGGGGTCGCTCAATACTTTTACATATAAGTTCATTACGTTGTGGTACGTTACGTATAATCATATAGACCAGTGTATAGTGGTTGTGAGTGTGGGGCCCACGATTTCTGTCTACCATCGGCTCAAGGCCCTCGAGTCATTGGCACGTCCGCGACTGCGCCCGCGCCGCCCGCCTGCGCCTGCGCGGCCCGCCCGCCGACCGCCAAATGACACGTTCCTATAGGCCTTCTCAGCCAGTACATTATGTATACTATCATTGTCCATTTACGATACAATCACATTATAATAAACCTGTATTAATGTCCTGTAATTCGAATGTATACTTCATACCACACCCAATTGAAACTTGAAAGCTGCCATGCTTTTCTTGTCCACAGTAAAATGTCGGGTATTTTAAACTTTAACGATCCATAGTTTTTATTATTATCACTACCTATTTTAGTATTAATGATACATATCCAACACATAGTTATCTTATCAAACAGAAGGTAGATAGGTACATGTTTAATTAATTTACTCGATATGTAGGTACGTAGGTTAGGTAGGTTCACTTGATAATTATGTTTATATGTATGTCGTCGTATATTAAAAACGTGCAAGTAAAATAAAACAGTCTCAAATTCAGCGCATGTTACAATGGCATATTAGGAATTAAATGCATGATGTCAGTCATACATAAGTCTCCGTGAAATGTTCAATATTACAGACAGGAATCCATCGACACTCCGCATCTATTCGAATACAAATTTAAGTACTTATAGCCTACTGGAGTAGACGCCGCCGTTTATGAAATTCCGAATAGAAAATCGCACAATTTGCTTTGATTACCTTAGGTCACATTGTACGCTCCGGGGTGAGCTCGGCTCGACTGGAGACGAGAGGCCCGATAAGGACGCAGCGGGTGTTCCCAAAATAGAGGCCACTTTTATTATTCGACGAACCGATTCGAACTGGTTTTACAGCGACCGCCAGGGTGCCTAATCCGAAATGTAAGGCGTTAACATCATCCCGGGACGTCTTTTATACAGAAAATTAGTGAGCTATCATCATTACTTTTAATACCAAATTAACTACACCTTGTCTTGTGACCTTGCCAGAAATTCCAAATAAGCAAGGTTAAAGCGAAGCGTTGCCCTATTTATTAGGCAGGAAATTACGCAGTCGTGAGGGTCTCCACTACACGCGCTCTATATTATCTCTACATCTAACTTTACATATAAAATTCTAAATATGTCTGTCCGCTCTATTGTCGTAACTGCGTCGGATTTTTGTACAAAGTGCACTAAATCTTCTGTAAGAGACTCTCAATCAATGAATCATTTATTTATTCGCATGAATAGGTACTTACATTCACTGTGGTAATGCAGTTTTTAAATTAAACATAAAATATCTATACATAATACATATTCGAATCTGCCATTCCTGGAATGCATATAAATTTCAGTAAAATATTAGATACGTGTTTCAGTCATCGTAAATAGAAAACTAAACAATAACATAAGGTAGTTAAAGTTAATCCAAAATGACGGCAGATCTCTATTCAATTAAATAGGGTGACATTTAGCACTATATATGTATATTATACCTTAACCATTTGGAAGAATATAGAATATTATAATTATTAGAATAGGTACAACGGCACAGACGAGCCGGGGTCTAAAACTAGTGGTACTTATTATAAAGTATGTGCTAGTATAATGTTATCAACGTCGTTTTGGCAGGCATCTGCCGAAATTACACTGATACCTACCGACAGATAAACATAATCCTTTGGGTTCAGGGCCGCGCGCTTTGGCCAACTTGTAAAGCTATCATCTGCTTTAATCAGCCGCGCCCAATTTTTTTTTTTTTTTTTATTTATTTATTTAAAGACACAAAACAGACATTGACATAATTATTACAAAACTTAAATTCTATGGTGTTGAGCTAGTCGCAGTCCAAAACATGCGTCCTGATTGCACAATTATTATCGAAGCAAGTCGTGTAAAATCCCTAACTAGTTAAATACTACACATAAAAATAAAAACAAAACAAATAAAATAAATACTAATAAAATAACTAAAATGAAAGAAACGAAATAAATAAACATGAAGAAAATATCATTTTCCCTCATGCCGTTGAATACATCATAATCATGCCGTTAAAGCACTCCACAGTGACCTCTTGTATGAATGCAAGCTGGGAGCAAATATGTCCAGCTTGTCATTATTTGAGGCCAACTCGTTATACGAGCGACACATTCTCACAATAGGGTTGTAAAACGAAGTATTATTGCGGTATACATTAAGTGTAAATATCCTAAAACTTCTAAATCTGGTCATGGTATTAAAGTTTAATTTAGACAGCAAATACGGTGAGTCAATAAAATAATGCAAAATTTTGTACAAATATACCAGCAATGCGAAGTCACGCCGAACGGAAAGAGTGGAAATCCCGAAATATTTGCACCTACTGAGATAATTCTGCAGCGACCGGGAGAGATGGAAACGCCATCCCACAGCTCTCAGGCAACGTCTCTGAATTCCTTCAATACGATCCGAGTGTATCTTCTAGAAAGGCGACCAAATCACAGAGGCGTATTCAAGCGTGCTACGCACCAGGCTGCAATACAAAGTCAATATACTTCGTGGTTTCTTAAAATCTTTCGTCGTTCTAAGAATGAATCCCAAGAGTTGACTTGCCTTCTTTGTAATATGGTCATAATGTTGTCTGAACGTTAGCTTTTCGTCAAATAGTACTCCCAGATCACGCACTACATTATCCCTCACCAAAACTTGACCGTTCAACTTATAATTAAATAGGGTTTTAATAGTTTTTGTAGTGAAAGATATAACGTTACACTTTTTTATGTTCAGTACCATCGCATTGTCCACGCACCAGTTGCATATTGTATCCAAGTCGTTCTGGAGACTATTGCAATCCGTTTGGTCCGTTATGGATTTGTAAACCTTGAGATCATCCGCATACATCAAACTGTTACACTCAAGGCGCTTAACAAGATCGTTTATAAAAAGTATGAAAAATAATGGACCCAAATGGGAACCTTGCGGAACGCCAGACGGAACGTCTACCGCTGATGACTTGTAGCCCTTAAGTGTAACAATCTGACTGCGTCTAGTCAGATAGGATTCTACCCACCTCAGTAAGTCTCCATGTATACCGTAAGACGACAGCTTATTGCATAAGATGTCATGATTCACACGATCAAAGGCTTTAGAGAAATCTGTGTAAACAGCATCCACCTGCTTGTTATCTGCGAAAGCACTACAAAGATAATCCTTATAGACTAATAAGTTGCTGACCGTGGACCGCATTCTTACGAAGCCGTGTTGCTCGGGGCAAATGAGAGGCCTAGTATGAGCATAAATCGAGTCGTATATTAGACACTCAAAGACTTTTGCCATACATGAGAGAATACTGACTGGCCGGTAATTCTCACACTTGGTCTTGTCTCCAGACTTGAAAATAGGTACAATATGAGCTATTTTCCAAACGGATGGGAATATACCAGCTGCAAGGGACCTATTAAAAATCAAGTAGAGTGGGAGTGACAGTTCCTCTGAGCATGATTTTATAAAACTAGGAGGGATCCCATCAGGGCCGGAACCCTTATTTGGGTCCAGTGAACGCAACTTCCGCATAACCTCCCTTCTATCTACATACAGGCCAGATAATGTTTGAGTATCGCTGATCTCAGATGCAATTCTAAATTCCAGCCTACTAGTCCATTGTAAAGAACAACGATAGTTACGGAACTAATTAAACTAAAAGGTTTTCTAGGGAAATATCGAACAATATGACAAGTAATATTAAAAAGCTAAGAAGAAGGGTAAAACGAAGCTTTTTGTGAGAAAGGAGAAGATGAGCTACCTGATGTAGGTAAGTTAACCGTAAGCAGTCACCGTTGTCTATAAACACGTCACACCTGGAGCTGCAGAGAACCTCGAAGAACCCTACCTAGACTCGACACCTAGTCATTGTTCTGTGGAAACGGCGGGGGGACATCCTACAATTTGCGCATACGCGACAACAAAATTCGTATCACCACCACCACTACCACTTTTAGAGGGGGCCTGTATGAATTTTTTTAAATCGGATATTTTACACGTCGCGCCAAAAATGGTTTCTGGTGCCCATATGGTAATTCTGTTGTTTTATACGTCGGTACTATGTTACACGTGGTGTACATTTATGGCAATGTGTTAAAATTTGCGATATTTTTAAAACCAACTAAGGTTTTAACATAGGTTCAGCAACCTACGTTGTATACTTCTAGTTTATTAATAAAAGAACATGCTTTGCGGTTTGGGTATAGAACAGAAGAAGAGAGACACGATAGTGAATGACAGAATAATGGAATGAAGCGAGAGTACGCGTATACAAGATTAACAAGGTCGGCGCGACGACGTCCCGCCCATCTACCTACCCTGCAAGTGACACACGAATAGCATGAAGATAGATAAATAAATATAAGATGTAGGACTGAAAATGGTAGGTATGTTACGTTGGTGGCCACTTAGACTGGATGAGTGAAGGAAGGGTAACGAAAGGAATAAACAGAGCGAATGGTGACGGAAGGGTCGGCAGAGGTAAAGACCGAGGAGAACGTACGGCGACGAAATTGGCGATATCTTGAAAAAGGGCCAAGTGCGGTCTACTTAAGAAACCGACGAGCGTGCATGAAGAGATTGATGAATGTGGAGGAGGCAAGGGTTGTGTGCTAGGATCCCAGCAGATGAAAGTCCATCGTCTCTGCCAACACCTACGGAAATCAGGCGTGAGTTTATAAATAAATAGGTAGGTATATCTATATACCTACCTGAAACCTGATGTCACATTAAAACCAATTATCTCGGAGCAGTGTTAATTCTTTCCCACGACCGGCGTGAGGTGAGGCTAGTCATTTACGTATAATGGCTTATAGCGCGTCATCGTCTTTGTGAGCGCCGGTGGTGTGGCACATCCAGAGTCGTAACCAGACTTTATGAATCCAGTGCGAGGCAAAATCGTGCGCCCCTCCCTCAAAACTAATCGACATAGCCATAATAGAGACATCTATTAATAGTAGATATTAATAAACCTTTTTACATATAAGTAGGATTATCCTTCCCCGTATATGTCATACAATGTTTGAGATACCCAACCAACCATAATAATATCCATAGTTCAGATCGGTCGTGAAGAAGAAATTAAACGAGTATTTGACAGCTCATGCAACGTGTCAAGCTTAATTTGTTCACCGCATGCATAGGGAAGCCAGGTCCAGCCGAGGTATGATACGTCGTATAATAGAGCCGGCAGTCCCCCAGGCAGTGGACTGCCTGAAAATCAGCGTCACAGTCATGCCTGGCACGGCAAAATCTCTTTCAAGTACAGAGTGTATTTTTTAAGCAATAAATAAGTAATTTAGTGATTTTGTTTTCGAATATTTTGTTTTTTGGAAGGATATTGTTTTCGAGCCGATTTATCGAACGATTAGGTACGAGTACAAGCATGATTCATACAAGTCGGGTTTTGGTCTCCCTATCCTCATCACATGCATTTTTAAA
The DNA here is from genome assembly GCA_963506565.1 of Tachystola acroxantha. Lineage (NCBI taxonomy): Eukaryota > Metazoa > Arthropoda > Insecta > Lepidoptera > Oecophoridae > Tachystola > Tachystola acroxantha. Next base: position 10,216,922 of record OY735874.1, read on the forward strand.
CCTACAAATACTCCCGAGTCCAATAATTAGACAAGCTTATCAGTCTTGGTTATTCTCATTCATTATAATTATGTATAACAAATTCTGCGCCCTATTCCTTGCTCATACCGGCATGTACAGCCTAGCTACGGCCCTGTAGCGAACACGCACGTTACCTCGCACTTACCGATCCCACTGCCAAACCGGCCATTAATAACCTTTAAATTGGAAACAGATCAAAGAACATCCGCATTTGATTCAAAATCGTTATCGGGCGTCTAGTAATAAATTGAAAGGCGTGAAAGACCTTCGAAAGTAAAATATTTTCATATCTGTGACTACTGGAAGGCTCTATGTGGTACCTAGAGTGCCTACCTTGTACTAATCGCGAACGTTCGTCGTAGCACCACATATTTAAATCGTTACCTAACCAGCTAAATAAGATTTATTACGAGCCTTCAAACTTTCCTAACTTATCTAAGTACTTAAAATCTAACTCAACTATGTTCGTACAGCTAACAGCAGATCAAGTGTAACCACGTGAAATCCGCCACACAAGGCATGTGAAATCCGCCAATCCGCCCTGGGCCGCGTGGTGGATCATGGCCCGATCTCCCTCGATGTAAGGGAAGGTCTGTGCCCGAGCAGTGGGGCAATATAAATAGACTGATGGTGATGATACGCAAAATAACCCCCACTGATACTTATTTTAAACATTACTTTAATTTCACTGCAATGCCTACTTATATTAGGTATTTTAACTGCTGATAAAACCAACGATGTTCCTTTTTGTTTTGAATAAAATAAAACCATGACAGCTCCGGCCGACCGAACTACGTAAGTTAACGAGTTCATATACGAAGGTTCATATATACCTACTTTTTATACCTGTAAGTACATCCAAGAATTTGCTAGTCAAATCCGTCAAGATCCCATCAACGTCTGTTGAATACCTCAATGGTAACTGTCTGACATAACCTCCAAGGTCTTCACGTGAAGCACGCCTAGAATTATTTATTCGTTTCCGGCCACTAGATGTTTTATCGCCTCCAGAATATTTTTTTAATAATTTAGTCATCAATATTTTAAAGGTCATAAATTATGACAAAACTGGTTGCCCTAAAAATGGATTTAAATACTACATAGCGACCGAATGAACGGAATTATAGGTACCTGTTTAGTCCCAGTAATTTTTCATTTTCATACAGATTCGTGTCCGATGACTATTTTGTCGCTGTCGTGCCGGTGCTGTATAGTGTGGTAGTCACGTAATCTTTCTAAATATAGCTAAGTTGTTATCATTGATATGCTATTGAGTGTACAAATTACTTCTACACTTATTAATTTCCATGTAAATGCATTGTAATAACTGATGGTATGTAACTAATTGCAATACACGTTTCGTTTAAGAAAGCCATAACACGTACGCGTCAATACACGAACGAAGGGAAGCCAACGTAAAAGCACCAAGTAAACCAAGCTTGTGGGTACATTACATATTAAAATGGTAATTGTGGCAATAATCGTGCGCCGAAAGCCACACGAAATGTTTATGTACCGTGACCGCTAACTCCATTCTTCAATACTCTTTTACAATATCAAGTTTGTCTACTTCAATATCCATTATTAAAATTGACTTGTTGGTAGAAACTACCTAGGTAGAGCAAAACATAAGAAGAATAGGTGCAGTCGAAGACGGAGATAAGTATACAGGGGGCCTAAATAAGGTTGAGATTTTCTCAAAAACTACTGGACCGAATTCAATAATTCTTTTACAGGTACATACTCGTAGTTATAACTTTTATCAATCAAACAGTGAAAGGTTTTTTTGCATTAGGTCTAGTAGTTTATGAAATGAAATGAAGTTTATTTGCTAGAAACACGGTACATGAAATGATGATTATTATATATAAACGGATATCACTCACTTATATTGTTGAAGTCGGCAATTAGACCGATTAGATAGTTTTAATTCTGAAATGATGATGTGGTAAGATTAGGTACTATAAGTACATATTTTGAGAAAATCTCAACCTTAAAAAACTCTCCTGTACACCTTTCTCTGTGTTCCACCGTACTATGTTCTTCTAACAAACGTTCATTCGAACTTCGCTCTTGTTGATCGGTTCACTTGGTTGGAATGGTACCTATATACATGACTGATTACCTACAAAAATACACGCCTGCTTCCCTGAGATGGCAAATATGGTGAAGGGCTTGTATAATGTTCTATGTTCTGTCATTCATCAGTCTCTACCTAAATGCACATTGCACATGTAATCTACTGCGGTACTATCCGCTGTGTCTAGTAGAGTACAATTTACAACAAAAAAAACAGAAACGGTTTTTAAACACCAATAAGAGCTTATCATAATTGCATACACAAATATATCATTAACCTGGCATCCCGGCAACATCTTCGAAAAGCTTCGCAAGAAATGAATGATTAAGCAATTACGGCTTGAAATCTATTTAGCAGTCGAGATTGCGTGCCTCAACGTTGTGTCTCGTTGAAACCCCTTCAAGCAAATTGGTGGTAGGTACCTACATGTGTAATCACGCGAAACGGAACGGAACATCAATAAACGAATGGTCTTAATCATCGGAGACAAACGTTTCGGTCCGTTCCCACGAGGTGGGTGCCAAGTGCCAACCCGTCCGGTTTTTGCCAACATGAATGTTTGTTGTCAAATTAATCTCAACTTACTTGTATGCTGACCAGTCCAGTCCGGCGACTATTCATTCATAGCGGTTGGAATGCTACATAGTTCGCCCGTGGCTGCTTGCCTCGACCGACCTTCGGCGCTAGCCGCCCGGCAAAAAGTGTGCGAGTGGTAATATACGGACTTGCCCAGGGACGTATTCACGTAAGGGCCAACAGGGCACGTGCCCGGGGCGGCCGGTCTAAATGGCCAGCTGGTCAGTTAGGATGTGATGTCATAGACTCTTTCGGTAACGAATAGGGTAGAAATAATTAATACTTTGCGGATAATTTTACAAAAATGAAAAAGAGCCGTGACGTCATAGTTTAGAATGCCGTACAAAATACCGTTTTATGCTAATAAAAATGGATGAAGCAAGCATTACCATCGTCTGACTTTGACCAATAATCTCTTTTTAGTTGGATGGAATACTGAAAAACTGATTTTTAGATTTAGTTTCTCCATGTTGTCCGTCACATAAAACAACTTATACCGAGTGATTGAATTACCTTTCGATATTAATGAAAGGTAATTCAATCATTCAGTAGTCAGTACTCATCGAACACCGACATCACTCTTCGACATGTGGACGACGGCACAGTATGGCTTATTGAAAGCACGCTCCGTGCCTAATCAATAAAATCATAACTGAGAGGCGCGTCCTTATTTCTCTGAGGGCGCAACATTTAAGAATCCGTCTCTGGACCTATCCTATAATAGCTGGCTTAGGTATAGTCAGCCGGCTACGTGGGATTGTGGATGCCAGTAGTCTGAGGATGCCAGAGTACACGTAGCTGCCTGCCTAAGTACCTCGTAGTACTCTGCGCAAAAGTGGTTGACGGTGTGACCGGTGACGTCATACTTAATATCGCAATACAATTTTTCATGTTTGCGATCACGATATAACTTTTATTCTCCATTTTTGTTACCGACAGAATTTTTTAAACATTTTTTTTATTAATTTGATATCTAATTAATTGTGTAATTGATGCGTTCACACAACATGCCAAAGTTGCGTGCCAGAATCACACACAGCAAATGGAAGACCATCTTTGCCCACCCCTGCGGGAAACAGGCGTATGCGTGTGAGTTTATGTATGTATAGCACGGGAGATAGCTCTCTCGGACCCCCATACCATACATAACTAGTAATGTGAGTGAACATTTTTGTTAACTAACTGCTGGAATTCGATACTTGATATATTACTCGCGCAGGTACGTACTTACTTATATGTACGCCACTGGTACCTCAAATAAAGTACGAATACCTATGTTTAATGACCATAATTTGTTCAATTAGACATAATGGAGTAATTTATAAACATCAGATCAGAAGCCTTTAGGCGTTCTCTGCTGCCTGATATAGGAATAAAGGGAAATAATTACCATAGCCATAGAGTGTTAGCCGGCAATTACAACATAAGTAATAAACATTGCCCAAGCGACAAAAAACTTGGACTGGGAAGCCGGCGGATGACGTCACAGACATTATTTTACCACCGCGTGTTCAAAACCTAATGGAAAGTTTAAATTAAAATGATTATAAATTAAGAACAAAACATCTAGTTTTCCATGAAGCAACGATCGTCAATCGTCGTTCAATGCTTCGTATGTTTAGTTTTCCCTGGAAAAACAATAGGATAAAATTCTTGTAAGCAGGCACGGAAGAACATACTGAGCCTGGTGATATTTTTAGAATTCGTAACTTGAATTAGAGAAATTCGTAATTTTTTCTTGTTTTATTTACGGAAAACTTTTTCGTTCTCAATTTAAGTACGTACAAAATTTTTTGATTATTAATATGGATCAGGTTTCCACACGTTGCAATAATAACTTATATCGAGTAGCAGCTCTCCGTCCCTATTACGATCCCTAGTTTTTTTAATGAAATCATGTTTATTGATTAGGTAATCTAGTGAAATGATGAAGTGGTTGCTACGCCAGGCCGGGCCTAACGTTGCAGGCTGTTTCAGAGTCACTAACCTCATTACCACACACTGTTCCATAGAATTTTAATTTTTTCCTACATAACATGCTTGGTGTTAAATAAAATATAGGATAGGTAAGTACCTATATGTAAGGTACTTTTTTTAATTGCGGAAACGTTTTACATTTTTGTTCTTTTTATTGCTGATACTAGGTTTTAGCCACAATATTTAGCTCTGATATAATCAGCGCGAGTCTACAATAATTTGCATGACATGACAGCGTATTCAAATAGCCTCTCCGCTGAAGTGTATCCCTTCGGAACCTCCAAACTACCGAGTTTTTTGTGGCAAATCTAAGAAAAGACTATACTCTATCTGAGCTGAGCGGGGGCCTCACCGTGCCTCCGCGCTGAAACCCATCGGCCCCTCGATGACGTCACTCCGGACGCCGCCGGCCAAGGACAGTAAACATTTACCAGGTCAACGCACTCTGTCTCTAACAGCTTTTTATAATTCGGCCATGAGTGCCCTACTGCCGACCTACAGCTGCAGCCAATATCGGCATTAGAACTTAATGTATGACTAATATTGGAATAAGCCACAACAATGTAGAGCCGCCAAAGAATACTTAAGTACTTAGATGAGAAGAATTTGTTCAAGAGAAGAATCGTTGCTAATATGACCGATGGTTCATCAACTAAAACAGGGGCAATGTCTTAAAGTTGGGGCTCCACGAGTACCAGGACTTTGCTTGACTTAGTGATGTTACCCTTAGAACAGATAATGGATGATAAGTAAGTAAATCTCGTGGTCCCACTACTTTAATCACAGACCACTTTCTGTGACTACAATCCACTGGTGGGTAATTAAAAAAGTGCGTACTTTTTAGGGTTCCTTGCCTCAAAAGGAAAAAAAAGGAACCTTTATAGGATCACTTTGATGTCCGTCTGTCTGTCAAGCAAAATCTGTATTTAAGAAACGCGTGGACGGATCAAGTTGAAATAATACCAAATACTCAGGTCTGCAACCTCATGCAGCGGTGAAAAAATCAAACTTCTACGTCAGTCGTCAACGCAATCAAAAGATATGGCCGTTTATGTCGCATATTCTCACATATTTGTATGAAAATGCAAAAAAAAAATACAGGTACTTCCCGTTGACCAAGAATCATGATATTTGGCAAGAAGCTAGGTCTTTAGCATAAGTAAAGGAAAAAATCCGAAAACTGTAAATTTGAAATTAAGTCTCCCAAAAAATATTATTTTTCTTATATTTCCAGATGATCAACTAATCAGGAGTAGGTCGATGTATGGACAAAATATTTTGATAATGGCAAAGATAAGTTGGTCTTTAAATCTAGTTTCTCTTTTCGTTAGAGCAAAGTTACGGGGTTAAGTTGCGTTGCACGGAAGCATCGGTGCTCGCGCACGTCCGACTCGCACTTGGCCGCTTTTTTTCCTACATTTCACTCCCGTTGATTTTGAACAATCTGTTTAGACAAGCAATGCAGTGTCGAAACATATGTGGAGATTGTCATATGTGGAGATTTGTAATTGGCTTACAGTTACTCATAGTCGTTATCTATATTAGTATGAAATAGCTGTAAATCTTCCTAAGAATAAATAAATAAAATATAGCATATACTTATCTATAATCTACCTACGACCTAGGTCATTTAGGTTGATCGAAGCTACAAAACTGTCATTTCTATAAAAAACAACAACAAAGTTAATTGTTGAGAGCTGATGCACAAATGCCGCCGGCTATAAATTATATTTCCGTTTTAATTAACAGTAAAAATTATGTCTGCTATTGTTACGGCGCATTGCTGCGGGAACCATTCTCAGGTGAGTGGCCGAGGCGCATCGCATAGTGCACTGTTTCGTCGCATCTATGCAGTATGCTGCCTGCCATAGAGTGCAGGGTGCAGGCAACAATGAGAACCTTCCATTTGATGACAATAGTTTTTCAAATTAGCCAATACTGTATGTAGCTAGTAGGCTGTACACATCAAAGCTGATCAAGTGTAACACTTTGGACCGTTCTTGTTATCTGCGTCGTCGTAAGAGTTCGTACTGCAAGTGTTGCCATTGATCTGCTGTTGTCCGTACCTACTCACTGTTTTCACCAGATTTGTAGATCATATGAGAAGATACATTTGTTTACATTGTCTAGCAAAATGTCTATAAGTACTGACTATTAGGTAGACTTATAAAACACAAACAATTCTCGACGTAATTATAAAAATCACGTTGTTGTAGCAAATTCCCAAGGAAGCTTCCTCGATTATATTTCTAATTTCCGGTTTGTTATAGGTACCTTACCTAGGTAGCTGCTATAATGAAGCGCTTATCGTTTTATCCCATGCGATCTAACGGGTTAGGTCTAGATAGGTATTGCAAGCTGGGAAATGCACCTAGCGGCCGTTAGCATTGTGTATAACTCAGCTGTTTGACATCGGTATAGCTATTGCTCAGTTTACAGGACCGTAAGCAGAATAAAATGTGGCCCCGATACGATGGACGACCTATGCAATAAATTACAATACAGAATGTCAATAAATTAGCGCGGTCAAGTCTGACTTGGTTTTCTGAAGTAAGTACTTGTATTAGGTAATTTCTCTGACTGACTACGCTAATCTGATACACTGTTTCGTTAGACGTTATTTACTTTACATACCTAGGTAGGAACCTACTTATATTATGATTGAATGATTGAAAAAGAATAATAATAACAGAAATGACATTGTGGGTGGGGTAGTGTAGCCACTCATTTATTTATTCGATTTACCTGTATTAGGTATTGTAGGTAAGTACTTATCTATGCTCATACTTCATACACTGCTACATTATTATTATTTGTTCTGAAGATACATTATGAGTAACTAATTAAGTACTTACATACGTACTACATATAATTTTAATTCAAAGTTTAACGTAAAGCTTAATTCAGAGTAGGGTCGAAGCGAAGTTCATTAATACAGGGCCGTCTAAAGGGTAAACCAAAGGGGGCGCAAGTCTAAGCGAGGAATACTGTGGTGCCCTCTGCGTAAATTGTTAAATTGTAGTACGAGCATACAAAAACGTACTTCTAAACACACAGTTGAATCCCAGAAATATTTACCTCATCGACGCATCATCTTTATTACAAACTGCTCGTCTTGAGGGTAGATCATTGCCATTGTAGTCACATGAAAACTGAAGTTAGAGAGTGTGGCGTGGGTGGAACGTCAGAAGGGCGAAACAAAACGATCCTGCGTATTTGTTGATTGCGTTGTTGAGACTAGTTCTTGATATTCGCAAGTACCATTTTGCTGGCTTCTCGTAATATTAGCGACTGCAATGTCTTCGAATAGAACTCGGCATTAACCACGCAAATTCTCATTATATCTCCATATTGATTTCTTTTTTGATAAAATCTGATATCTATCTTCCTATGTTCATTTGATCTGTTCTCATGCAACTAGTAAATCAACTTGTTAAATGTCATTTCCCAACAACATGTTAACCATAATTCCATAATTACCGGTTGATATCTCTTTTAATGCTAGATCTCGACGGGGAAAGCAGTAAGCATCATTGTTTCTAGGTCTCTTATCTAGGCTGAGCCACGAGTATTATTGTGATTTCATTATAATCATATTAATAAACCGTGGTCTAGTTTAGTAGGGCATTTATAGACCACATCAATGCACTTGAAGCGTGTATTACTTTGTAATCGATCCTTTGTACTTGCTTATAATCGTAAATAGGTTTTGTTCTGTGTTTTCTATAATATGATATAAGTACCTACATCGTTTCCGTTTTCGTCAATAGCGATTTCAAAATTTTCTGACGGTGTACCATTTTTACAATCTTGTTTCAACCGAGATGATGGGTCGTTAGGTGAACGGTGCGCCCGCGCAGCACTGGGGCCCGGTTGCATTCCATTGTACCGCGTTCCATTCAGTGCTGCCAATGTCACTCTATGATTTACCAATTCAATGTACATTTGATTTATGATATAACGTCAAATATAATGTAAAATATGACAAATTATTGGTAGGTAATTAGTAGTACTAGTAAATGAAATTGTAAGTTGATACAATTAATACAGGGCCCTATTATGGTTGCATGAGCGTGACTCTAATTATCTCTTCTGGGTCCCTTTAAAAAATCAGTATTATATGATGTGGATATGTCTTTCTGTGACTTTGAAAGCCTTTTCGCAAACCTAAACTACAAACATAATATGAATTATGAAGGGGAAATAGGGACCCATAGCTAGAATACCTACAGTAGTCTAGTCAGAATTATTAAAGTTAATAATTTGTTAAACTAAACATTTGCAATATGTTTCTGTACTACAACTACAGGTTATTCCCCGACTATTGGCAGAACACATTGCTAGTAGTAGCCCCCAGGTTTCCAAGAAAAATACCGATGTCCCGCTCGCACTAAGCCTTCCATGTCGGCTGGTTATGTTTCAGAATTCTGTTCATTGTTTTGTTTGCGCTCAGCTCATTTCAATACGAACGGGCTGGCTAAGGAAACACTAAAATGCGTATCCGGCCAAAGGTCTTCATTTCCGCCATTCGCAATTTGCTCACAAAGCTTTGCTTAAATAAGCTTAGGTTCCTAAAATACCATAGTAATTTGAAGATATTATTATAGACTTGAATAATAATACTCTTATGTTTTTGTCCATTTTAAACGTCACGCAGACATATCGATAACTAAATTTTTTTAAAGATACTTATTTAACTGTTTATTAGATAGATCGATGTTAAAAACAAGGAACCGCACAGAGAACCAGGAAGAGTAATTCAAAACCGATCCTAATGTGAATGTTCCTAAAGCACAATATTCCTCACACGTAACATTATTTGACTGTGAATAAAACTTTAGTTAGGTATATATAAGTATAATATAATAAATAAAGAATGGAACGATTGTGTTGTGTGTAACGTATGGTATATGGATGTGATGTGGTGTAGTCACCTCAAACTACGGGAACCCTAATATAAAAATAAGAAAGTATGAGAAACAATAAAATCGCCCTATATTCATATCGCAGTTATTAATGAAGCGCGGTTATAGCACATTTCCTGCGCGCACACTCACAGCCGTGCAGTTCGCGCGCGCATACACTGACATAAATTTTAAGATTCGAATCGAAGGACCAAATTATGTTAAAATGACAATTTTGTACCTCACTCACCATTTAACATACAAAATGAGTTGTAATTATATGGATAAGAATAACCACAACGTTTATTATGTAGGTATTTTATCAACTTAGGTACGCAAAACGTACCTATCGATATTTATAATTCTGTAAGGACTACGACTGACTAGCCTTCAGTCCTTCACATTGTCCTGTCTGTCACAGTAGTGTGAATGTAGGTTTCCCTTAAGTATGATAATAGATGAACATATGATAGTAATATTATAATGTACACATTTCTAATGGTTAAATGACCCGTTATATAAATTACCCAAATATTTATACTTACACATAATATATGTAATATTTTACTACAATACAATAGGTACTTTACGCCTTCTATTTTCCTTAACTAGGCGCAAACAAATGATGTTCTCACAGTTTTCCTTATGGCGACAAAATTCATTCCATGGGTTAGATTGAAAGACTTCACAGTCAATGGTCGGTTGAATGGCTTTGTATCTAGACGTAAGTTCATACCTACATTAAGTTCTTTTGAAGTGGTTGTTGGCCTGGTCTAAAAACGCGTGACGACGTTCAGTAATCAGTAATTTCCAAGTCGGTTTGCGAAGTATACGTTGAGATCAGTGAGATCATTTGTACATAAATATATACAAATCCAGAAATACGAGTACACATTGAGCTGATGGTGAATAATGCTCTAATCCTCCTAGCTCGACAATACATAAACATAACGACAATTAAAATCAAATTTTACGGATGGATATTGGATACATAAACACGATCACTCCGTGAAGAAATTGCTTAGGTATACCTATTCCATGTCCTGTCCAAACGTCTTTTATTACTTAGCCCGGACTTCAAGCCAAGGGGTAGTTTATCATCGCTGTAATACGATTGATAAACTCCCTGAATTAACAAATAAATAACATAGCTTTTAAGGTTTAAATTAATACATCAATCTGTTGTCCTAGTTGAAGGTTCATTACAGTTAATATTGCTGTCATCGATGTAAAAGGATAACAAACTATCGTAAGATATAAGTACATAAATGAAAATATACTATATTTCATAACAAGTATATCTACCTGTAAAATCTATAGTAGGTACTATTCTATCACATTACTGTATCTACTGGAGTTTTATACTGGGGCAGTTCTATTAGCTGGCATCTAAAAAACGTAGATACAAAAAGCAGATCCAAAATCGATTAACACTGGACGTGGCGTTTAAGTACTAACGTAAATGATAATTGATATTTGTAACTAAGTACCTGTCTGGGTTTAAAAGTAGAATGGACATCATTAAACGTAAATAGCAGTCTTCATCTGAGGGTGCAAGTACGGTGTGCGTCAAATAAACATGAAAAGAAAAGATTAGTGGTTGCTAAGTGTTCGTACTGCAGCTACAATCAGCTAATTGTGTTGCTATTTGTTTTCCTAGCTAGTTTGATTGATTATTGTTTTTAATATAATAATTATTTTTTCTGCCCGACATGGCCGTAGTTGTTTTAGCTAGAAATAAAAGCTAAGTAAATTCAGCTACAGACGCCTGCCTGTTTTTTCAGTGTACCAACACCAACTGCTTGACATGCCTTCCGTCAGAGACACGGAAGGGCTCAGTCAAATTTGAATTCTAACATTATTAATATATAGTATAATTAATTACTACAAATTATTATATATAAACGGATATCACTCACTTATACTGTTGAAGTCGGCAATTAGAATTAATTAATTACCGACTTCAACAATATAAGTGAGTGATATCCGTTTATATATAATAACCTTGCTTAATTTGTAATCACTAAATAATGTATTTACCTACCTACTACGTAAAATATATATATTCCTTGTTACCACGAAACCTGCATATCCTAAATATTTGACGGTTTAACTAATTTAACGACTTTATCCTGTCGACGAAAGATTCAATGAGTAATAATAAAACTTTATGAGCTATTTTATATAACAACGCATTTTATCACGTTCATTCTCTGATATGCATGAATTGGACTCTGGAAACCAGACAAGTAAAAAGCGTTTAAGTTTTTATTTGAAATTCTGCTTTCTGTACCGACACCGCCAGTATTTTTGCGCTTTTGAGGGTCAAACACCTGTACCTGTGCCATTATTTCAAGGAATCACGGAATTCGCTCAACTCACAAGCAAGATAAGTACCTACCTACTTTATAAAAGTGCCTACCTATACCTACAGCAATTATTGGGCATCCGATTTTATTGTTTACCTTACTTACACTAAGTACCTACCTAAACCTAACGTAATTGTAAAGATAAAGCGAGAATTACCGTGTTTAGCACTAAAGTTCCAGATATTTCGGCGCCGAACGTTGCAACCACCATTATGTCAAACATGGGGCCCTATTTTGTACCTTACCTTAATCCGCCCCTGTTTTCAAATATTTTTTTATACAAGCTAAGTATGTTAGGTAGGTATCTATCTATTTTATCGATTTAGGATGACCTGTGTTCACTAGCTAGACCATGCATGCCATAAAATAAATATACCTAATCCACGATATCCCTAGTTTCAGAGGCTTTTTAGTATACGTGCCGACGTACATGGTGGGGATACATGGGTATACCACCTACTTTTATATTCAATCCATGGAATTTATCTTATTTTGTAAATACACTAGAACGAGACATAAAAATAGGAGCAAAGCGGGAGCGAGCAAGAGGCCGTGTTATTATTATTTTGTATGAGGAGAAACCTGCGTCTGCGTGCGGGCCTCACAGCCCCGCCCCTCCCGCGCCCCGCCGATCATATGTTCGGCGGGGGCCGCGCGCGCCGCCGCGCTCGCTCACTGTGGCTCGGGCACTCGCCGGCGTCGCAACTCCACTCGCCCTCGCCCGCCCGCACTCCCGGCACGATCAGCTGTCCGTGACAACAGTACGCCGAGTCGCCCGCAATAAGCCGCAGTGCGGTGTGCCATGGAGCTGCTGTGCGCGGAACGCGTGAGCCCCGCGAGCTCGGAGGGCCGCGGGCGGCCGGCGCCGGCGCACCGGGCCGCCGCGCCCGACCCCGTGCTGCTGCGCCGCCGCGTGCTAGACAACCTGCTGCGAACCGAGGAGCGCTACGCCGTCACAGCCAACTACTTCGGCACCGTGCAGACGGAGGTCACGCCGCACATGCGCCGCCTCGTCGCCGAGTGGATGCTAGAGGTGAGCGCACGCGGCTCCCTCCTCCCGGGGCGGCGGCGACGGCCGACACCTCGCTCGCCATCTTGTCGCGCACCGGCCGGCCGGCCACGTGTAGGCTCCGCGCACCACCAACCAGCCAGTGGCACCCGTATGCTCTCGCCACTGCCTGCTCGCCAGACATACTCTCGCACCTATATGCTTCCACCACCAGATGACCAAGACGATGTGTTCAGTCAGTATTGTTTATGCTTGTCATAGGACGTTCCAGTTCATGCATAACTAGTGTAGGTAGGTATATTTCAGTGAATTGCGACATTGTTTACACGATCAGCTGATTAAGCATTCCGTGCCCATATGTTACAATCGATATTATTCTAATAAGAATTTTGTTGAGCATTCGATACGAGAATGTGAACCTTATTATTTTCGATTTTCTAAAGAGTGCGCTAAAATTCCAAATGATGAGAGTGCAATGTTTAGTGCGCGAGGCGAGGGGCCCGCGCGGGCGGGCGCGGTCGCCGACCGTCGAGTCGACTCGCTCGTTCTATTTGAATAATCAGCTGATTTTGACACGCACACAGCTGACACCGGACGCGCACTTTATCTTTACTAGTTGTTACGTTAATCACACGAATAATTGCTAGCTCGCATACGCGACGTCATTATGTACGCGGTGGCCTAATTGACGTGTAATTTTATGGTCTTTAGGACACAATAGGTATTGTAGGGTTCGTAGTTTCCCTGGCGTTTGTAACGGTTGCCTATGCTTTTGTTTAGCTGTAAATGGTCGGGGCTGGGAAAAGACGGTAATAGAGCGTAATGGGGATTGAGGAGTATCTAGGCAGTCAGCTGTGAAGTGAGGCCACGTGGTGTATGCCGGCCGGTGCGGCGGCGGATGACGTCACGCGCAGTGTGGCCGGGCGCGGCGCGCGCGCAGGCCGGGCGCTCGCAACTCGTCGCCACCTCGTGGTGGAAACGCCTAAACCAGTCGCATACCTCCCACGTTTCAGGCCAGCCAGCACCAACAGACCGAAACAATCGGCTGCCGTTGAGGTCAATGACATTTCATGCCATGAATCACATTATTTGATATTTCTACATTAGATAAGTTTAATTGTATGTAGATTTATTACCTACTAGATTTATGGACAGATATATGGATAGTTTGATGGACAGCTAGATTCTGCAAAATCTCCGTATGCAACGAAATAATAGCAATGGTTATTTATTCCTTTCCTACCCTATCTAATATAGCTATATAGGTACTTATGTCATATAGGTTAGGTAGGTAGGTATGTGTTAGATAATAATTAATAATTTATACTCGTATTATATGCGTATGTATGTAGCTAGTACTTACCTACTTAAGACCATTCCATTCCATCCATTTTAGTTCCCTGTATTTACCGTAACTAGTTTTGAACTTTTTCCTCGAATAGAGTATAGCCTACCTATTATATCATAACAATACTTTCAAATAGGTAGTAGGTACTAGCTTATTGTAGACGAGTTCTGGGACGGAAGTTCCATTTCCAAGAACTATGCAATGCTAATTCGCGGAGACATCGGTTAATCAGCTGAGCTCTGAGCGTGGGACACAGCTGGCTCTGGGCGGCGTGGTATACAGGACGAACCTACACTAAACCATGAACAATCTGAGCCGTATTACCATCGCCTAGAGAGCATGTACTTATGCTGTCAAATATGCATATGTGGTGTACCGTATGTACACTTGTAGGCAGATCGCCTTACACCGTGCGAAACTATGCGGGAACAATCTGCCACATTCCACGTATCCCATTACACTCTCCAATTTATGACTGGTGTCATCTGCTTTCGCTTTCCCGGCTTTCCATTTCACAGTCCCTGCTTTATATTTGCATTGTGTTTTCTCCATTTAGCAATGCACTACCTATTAATTACCGGAGCTCTTGCTCTTACTTACCTCTGATGTACGACAAGTACCTAATTCAGTAGGTAGGTCGGTAGATTTCTAATCTAAAGTAACGATTAGATAACACTCGTATATAAACGGAAATAATTTAACCGTCGGTTAAATGAACAAAGATCGCATCCAATGATCCAACACCCGTTAGGTAGTTACACTCTGTACTGTAACCATTACCGCCGATAAGAAATCCGACTGCAGGAAAGCAATGCGAGTAGCCTTTATCGCAACAGCTATGAATTTCCATTTTTTACATATATAGGTTATCAGGAATTCCGGATGATAACTCCGAATGGGTGCGGTATCGACTCGCCGTTTCTTAGAAACGAACGCTTTAATTAAACCGAGTGTTCGCTTTCAGGTATGTGAAGACCAGAGCTGCCAAGAAGAGGTGTTCCCGCTCGCCATTTCATATCTGGATCGGTTCCTAAGCACCTGCACGGTGGGGAAGAGCCAAGTTCAGCTGCTGGGCACGGCGTGCTTGCTGCTGGCTTCCAAGTTGCGGGAGCCAAGTTCGCGAGGCTTGCCGGCTGAGCTGCTAGTCTTCTACACCGCCAACAGCATCACGCTCTCAGACCTCTGTGTGAGTAACTCTTATTTTTGACTTATTAGAAATTTCATTCCTTTTACTTTCACGTTTCTAATTGGATTCCAACTTGAATCAGTCGTCGCGTTCTTCGTCAAAAACCGATCTAGGTCTTTGACACAACTGGCCTGCATCGAGGCGAATGACCTGCTTATAATGAATGAAGTAACAAGAAGATTTAATTAACTTTCTTCGTCTGAGGAAACAGCTGATCCATTTACTATACAGTTTCGTGAGACGCTTTTTGCACGCACATAGTCATGCACTGGTTTTGCAGACAGCCAGCCAGCTGGACCAAGACGCTTTCGTGTCGTTCACTTCGCTGGTTTCTAACTTCAGTCGCGCTTTAAACATCCGTGATATTGGAATTAGAATTCCAGATTTGCGATGGAATGGATTAATCTAACGAATTTAATTCCCAAAGATTTGCGTTGTTGACTAGGTAAGGTATTGGCTTGAAGTCTATCATAACAATGGCTTATGTTTCCTAGGAATGATTTGCTGGTATTGAAATACGGTCGCCTACTTACTCAGCGGAATCTATATGAGTGCGTCAGTTTCTACAGAGGCGACAGTTATAAATAAGTTGCCGTTATTAATAACTCTGCGTTCTAATATTAGCTTCTACTGACTCATTCTGGTACTCTATGATTCTGATTACGGCTTTTTAAACTTTGTTTGCTTTTAATGAGCATCCAAATGTTCCATTTAAAATGATTAGTAAACTCTTTCGGATAGTTGGGCACTCAGATTCAATATATTTTCTCAAAATCGCGTGGAATGAGAGTAATTTTGGTAATTCAATCATTGAAACACCGTATTGAGCTTTGGTAGCACCAAAGCCCCAACCATGCCGAAGTTCCGCGACCGAAGGTTCGGTGGCTGACAATGACACAGGGGCCGGGATTTGGTGATCTACCAAACCAAACCATTGGCTAAAGTTTTTCGATAGTATCTTGCTTTTTTACGCTTCGGCGGAAATGGGCATGTTGTTCCTTCGTGATTGAGCGCACATTCGTGAGTGCGACAAATTGGAAACCCTAGCACAACTGACTCTAAAATAGTGTCAATCAATCAATTTGACTGAAATAATTCATTTCTGCTTATTCTACTTCACGCATCGTAGCTATAGACATACTACCTACGTTGCCTAATCCTATTGAAGCACATTGACATTTGGCATTTGATTTCGCTAGAATAAACGGTCGGTGCTTCTGAGTAACCGCGTTGTGTCAACACAAGGACAGTATTGTTTCTTGCAGTGCGGACTATTGAGAATCAAAACACGTCATCTCCACCACAATATGCTACTTGTGGGTTGTGTGTGGGATAGTCGAGAGGAATGAACAGACACATCCCTCTTTTCTCAGATCTGTTTCGTTTCTTTAACCTCATTCCTCACCATCTAAGCTGGCTTCCGAAACTCATTTTTCTATTTTTCACTCTTTACCGGGTGAATTTATGGGTAAGGAACGGGCAATTTTTACCTTATCTGTGATGGATGAGTATCGGTAGTTAGACCGATCAGCTTATTGAATTGCTTATAATTATACCTCTGGCTGTCACTCGTGTTAAATACAAAAATGTATGACGTCTCGAGATTTAACAATCAGACTGGGTTAGGTACTACTTAACGCGGAGTTATCTGTTAGCACGAGCTTGGCGCAAGGTATGATTTTCAGGTATCTATTCCGAAGCTGACAAACTTCGAGAGTAGCGATTGTAGCATCGCGGTTTAGACGACCTTGTTTCGATTATGTTAACCGAAATGGACGCGGTCCCCTGATCGGTATAGGTAATATTTGAATTGCATTGATCGCGTGCTATATCGCTCGGTTGTACCGCGGCGGCGGCCACCCGGCCGGGCCCCGTGTGTCGTGTCGCTGCGCCCGCGCCGCCCTCGCCCGCTGATAATGAGTGCACGGCACATCTTCGCGCGTCATCGCAACGACGACCAGTTTTTCACCTACAAGTGCATTCCGATCGGCACATTTGAATACATACCTACAGTCCTATACCTACCTAAAAATTAAATACGTTCACGACCAGATAAAACTGCAATTTATCGCCATAATTTTGGTGTTTCTGTGGAACGTTTCGTCCTCTAATTGGTCGAACTAGAAGCTATTTTCCACTTTGAATCCAGATTTAGGGTATTTTGATCCAATTTTTCTTTGAAGCAATCACTTTGCAATACAATTATTTAAATTTTTCTGTCTTCGCTCCAGTCTCTTGCCTCGACCCTAGGTTGAGTGCAAAACGCAAATTGTCGTTGTATACAGGACGGATCAGCTGGTTAATATGATTCAAATTGAAAAGGCATTCGCGACACGTTGTTAATATGTAGCCGTTTATAGTGTGTTGCACGTGTCGCGGTATGTGGCAGGCACTGGCAGATAGAGCGCGGTCTGGCAAAACAGGCCACGGTCCTGGCAGTGCTAGGGACGGCCCGAGTAGAAGGAAGGGAACTACTCGAGTGCTTTCGTTACTCGAGTCAATGTATTGGATTTTAGTACTCGAGAACTGTATACTCGAGTATTGAAGTATTCGAATTCAGTAGGTAAGTTAGCTGAGCCGTAATTCCAGTCAGCGATTTTCATACCTACTAAAATCTCCATTGTTTGATGAAACTCGCTGATTGGAATACTATAATTGGACTACAATCGAGAAAGTTTTAGATCCCTGCAGTTGACGCTGACCAAGCTTATATATGATAGTGATAAGCTTATAAATAATGAAATGAATACTAATGTAGGTAGGTATTTTATAATATCAGTTAAAGTTTAATAAAACTATTTAGAAAGGCGCCATTGTAGGCTCGGTCCCTACGAATCACTGGATTGCGAAAAAGCGACAGACACGAGCACCTCTGGTGTGTCTAGGGTCCCAGACTCGAGTAATTTTTTTAATTCCGAGATTAGAGTACTCGATTCCTAAACTAAACGGTTCTGCCCATCACTAGTGGACACTGAGCACTGTGTCTCCTAACGAGCCGCCCCGACTGGCTTCTCGGAAGCACCGCCGAACGAGGCCCGCGTTTCAATCAGACCAATTACGACCGGAGTCGCGCCGTTTTTTCTCACGCCTCTCATACTCTTTCCAGATTTAGGGTTGTCACCTGTCACAAATTTTCCGCTGAGTCCTGCTTTAAATTTATTCCCATGGGCATAGTATTCCCCGTCTGCCTCACTGTCACGCTTAGCTTGCCCTAGGTACTTGAGTGAGGGTGATGTACCTACATTTGTCCTCCACACCTTGTCTCATATCTGAATAAGGGCTGCCCCTTTTGGAAACATCTTAGCTTGAAACGCTTTTGCCTCGGAAATACATAAAAGTAATTGGAATATTTTCATTAATATTAATTTTATGACACTGCCTAAAATAATTAAACATTTGATTAAATACAATTATTTATCATTCACATACCAAAGTATCTGAACAGATATCAACATAAACAAAATAGCTCTTAAGTGAAGCTATATTTACTCATAGAAAAGCATGTTTTGGAGCTAATATTGATTAAAGTAGGTGTATCTATCGTACGTGGGACATATCTACTTTACTCCAAAGTCTCGAGTCTCAAATATCTAAACAAGAAAGTCCGTGAAATTTCATTTTGTGGTTGGCAAGTCTTACTTACACCTCTAAATATGACCAGCAAGCGATCGCACATTCAATTCAATTAGACTATATGATTTTTCACGATTGACTTTTTATATGCCGATCGTGAGTTACATTATGGTTGCCGTTTGCCATATATTTTCGGTACATTAACCTGGTACCTCTGCTGAGTCATATGTACCTACACGTAAGTGAACGTTGACATGTAGATACCTGCTCACATAATCTATATACCTTACTGTATCTATGTAGTGATATGTTTTGTATATTTTGTAATCTACTGTAAATAGAAGTTTATGATTATAGTGATATCACGCGTGAACCCGACGCACATGAAATATGTGAATTATAAATACCAAAATATTGAGATTAAATCATAAAGTGCGATAATTACACATTGTGCACACGAATTATTTGATAAATGTACATGCTGTTTCCATAGAAATTGTATTATATTTGCAATATCTTTTTAATATGATTGTGCATCTGAAACGAATATGACAGAGTTCGTAGCACGGTCGTAGCAGCTCTACGAAATTTCGTAGAGCATCATTTTGTATTATTCTCTGCGAATTATCGTGATTTTTAACAGATTTGATGAAAATCTATTTTATCGAACTGTTTTTCTAACCAATAAAATATTATATTAAGTAGGACGTAGGGCTGTAACCCAGTAAAAGTTGCTATCGCATAGCTGCTGATCCATATTGGTACAAATTCAAAGAAAATTAAGGGCAAAAAATATAGTTTTCGCAAGAAAAGGCAAAATTGTTGTAGATGTAGTTAATAAATTATATTTATGAGAATCCTGAAAAATTCAATTTCTGGAGACATTTCTTAGCTCTGTGTAGGGATTCATAATGTTTTTTTGTTTTCCTTAGTGAAACTTGATGTTTTGGTTCGTAATTTACATTACAGTAACTTTTGATTACCAATATCGATCAGACAACGTCTTACAATAACACTATTTATTGGGTGACCGCTGTACGTCCCCCTTAGTTTAATATTTATAGCATATTCGCTCATTCCTCATTACTAGCGGTACAACCACAAGCAATGAGCACTAAAATTTATGCTCATCTCATAACAGGCACCCGAGTGTAGCGAATAGTAAAAACTAGCGGCCCCTAGAAATCCATTAACTTTTTATGTAAATGATTCTCAACATAAAAATCAGTTCGCTTGGAGTATTCCTTCCTATTTTAAATCTAAAACACAGTACTCACCAGTATACTGCTGCTTTATTCTGGGCCAGAAAATTGTGATGATTAATACTGGAAAATATTGTTATTGTTAAGCTCTTTTTCACTAACATAAATGAATACCGTTGAAGACAACCGCCTTATTATTAGATTGAGCATGAAAGTCAAATAAATACAATAAAAATGTTAAAGCTGCCAGAAATGACAACAAATACCACTTGCTATCGGTAAATAGTGAGGCGAACAGTTTATTTACGATATTTGACTGATCACCTCTGACCCAGAATAAGGCTGCCGGTTGTACTAGAAAGGATATAAGTAGTAAACATATAGGGTTCATTATCGATAGTTGAACTTTTATATTTCATGCATTTCAATACCGATTGACTGGATTGATTTGTATGAAACGTTAATAGGGTATTAACACACTGTGTCGTTTGAGGGAACCTTTAATTGTTGAATGGAATATTCATGTTAATTGTGAGTTGACTGATCCAATAAACAAATTGACTCAAACCCTATTTGCAAGGGCAGAGGAAAAAATAGGTAATTGAATGGTTTGATCGGAGCACTTGTCAGGGCTCGCGGGCAGTCAGCTTGAAGCAAAAAGTCATGTGCACTGGCATTGGCCTCCGAGCCGACCGCCGACGTTAATGCAGGGTTCCCGCGGTCGTCTGCGCCGGCGCACCCATAAAACCGCGCGTTCTCACAACGCATTACCACCGTAAACCTTTATTATAATTGAAGAAAACGTTTACGAGCAGCGGTACATTATTATCAAAAACAGCAGTCCTGTTCTGGGACAGTCTTTGATGATTGCGACAACTACACGTGTATCGTATCGTATGTGATCGGTAAATAGAGAGACGATGTTGACGTCATTTTACCGGTAACGGCTGATCCAGAACTCACCATTCCAAGAATGTTGTCCTTCTAAGTAATATTAGCTATCTCAAAAACAAAGAATATACATTTTTAAAGTATTGACATGTCCCTAGTTGACATAATCGTGCCTTAAATATCGCTTACGTATCTTTAAGTAACAATATACTCCAAGATAAGAGTTTAATCAAACAGCTGAGACAACAAGTCAACTTTTATTTTACGAGTTTTATGACTAACACAATTCACACACATCAAAGGTTCATCTTTCTTTGCGATATTCGCCACGAGTCCACCATTCAATTCAACGGATTCGCAATTACGTCATCGTTTTGATTACGAACAAAAGGTCAACTCACCAGTATATCAGTAAAAGGAAACGAATGTTTTGTTTAGAATATGAGGAATGAGCAAATTAGCACGACCCGCCGGGCTTGTTTGCTGATCTCACGGAGCGGCTCGGGTTGTTTCCGGCGCAAATGAGACTTCCCAGCGAATGCGACACATCTTACCTCCATCTTATGGTGAATTTTCCTTACTCCATGTCCTCTCCAAACATCTAAATGTAAGTATCCCTACATTGTTAAGATGGGAGAAAGAAACGGAACTAAAATCCTAGACCTAGTAGACTTATAATTCAAATTCTTGTCACTTGTTGCAAAATCCATTGTATATATTTTTCGATTTCAGTCACTTATGTACTCGTAGCAAGGTGTACTTATATCTTCAAAGGTTTCAGGAATTCAACCCGATCCTTATAAGACTTGCGCTTGCATAGATATCGTGGTAGAGGTCGTTTTAAAAGAGCCTTAACATAGATGGAATGTGGAATGCACCTAGTTAGGACTTACTATTATTTCTCCTGTAAATTTTCACGGATTTGATCCTGCCTTTCTTTGAAAGGCTTGCATGAGGTGGTCCTGCAGGTGGAGCATGGGTCTAACGCATAGAGGCTCTTTATTCAAGACCGATCCAGCCACATACAGATAGAAAATTGATTTGGGATATTGTAGTCGGTCTTACTTGTATTTATATCGAGACATTGTTGTGTTTCAATCTTCTAAGATACTTTCTTTGGAGACATAGGTTCATCGATAATGTATTACCATCGGTGTATTGTTTCCCACGAGAGGTATCGCCAGGGTATTGGGGAGGGCGAGGGAGGGACTGGCGGGAACCAGTCGCATTCCTCTCGGCGACTCTCGCCCGTTCGCTGTCGTGCTGTTTACCCACTACACTCCGCCAAACGTCTCGCTACACTGAGGGTTACCAAACACTGAAATTCAAAATTCGGCATCACGAGCTTCAAAAAATAAAATCTAATTCTGTTTTTACGTTTTAATCGTACACACATGGACACAACCAAGCTTTCAAAACGTTTGTTTTTTCAGCTAGATATTATGAATGTCTGGCTTAGGTATTGTATTTAAGGGCCTTACATGAGCCAACTAGCGCCGCCAACCTTAAAAAATAATATCTTCCAATTTAATCAATTTTATTAAAAAAGATATGTACACAATGTTTATTAGGATAAATAGTATTTTTCAATATACAATACATGGCATAATTGCGACCAGCTAAGTTGTAGTTCACAAATATGCCACAAACGGCCGTTTTTCGCAATTATGCGAACTACAACTTACCGAAATTGAATCACGATATAAATAAGCATTTAAAAATAGTATTTATCGTGATAAACAAATTTAATAAAAAAAAATTAATTGGAAAATATATTTTTTTAAGATTGGCGGCTCTAGTTGGCTCATGTAAGGCCCTTAAATACAATACCTAAGCCAGACATTTAAGTTGAGTTTTAAAAAATTAGCCCCTTAAGTTTTTAAAAATTCGCTGAAAATGTGTATAAAGTCACAGATATTGAGGTTTGCATTGCGTTAATTATTGATCTTATTTTAGTACATTTTCCCTCGTCTGAAGCCTTCAATGTCCGTAGTTTTCAATCGGAAATGAAACGGATGGTAACCCTACACATATCTCATGTTTCTCACTCAATGCATCACGTACGAGCACTCTTATGACTCGCCGACTTTGAACTTTGCTTTTGCTATTGAAAATTAATGCATAGATTACGCCAGTGCCAACTGAGTCCCATTAATTCTACCCGCTTTGGCTCGACTGTGCTGTGACGTCACAATAATTGGAAACATTGAAACTTACACTTACTCGATATTGTTAATTAAAAGTTCTTCAGTAAATTAAGATCAAAACATGACATGTGCAAAAATGAAAAGATAAAATAATTGTATAATTACGTTCTCCGAATTCAGAGCTGTAGTGTAACTTCTTAATTGTACAAAAATGTTCTCCTTTTTTTGTGCGAAAACTAGACTACCTACTTACTGTTCTTAATCAGTCTCAATCAACTTTTGATGTTTATAAAACGACTGTTTCGATAACAAGTACACACCTCATATTGGGTGACAGGTTTCCTTCCCTCTAACTGTATTGAAGTTGTAGTTTTATTAAGAAGTTGGTAAACCATTGTAAGTTTAACGATAATTGTTTTTTAAGAGCACGCCGCTATGGATGGAATGCCATCGGAATTGCCGATAATCATAATGTTGATTTTATACTTTACCGAGCTTAAAGTTTCAATTTGTTTTATTCGCGCAATAATTGAAGAGATCGCCACTAAAAGATCTCCAACGGTAATAAAATTCCGTCTGGTACAATCGAGTACGTCCACACTTTTGTATCGCCCTTATTGCCTGCATTATAAGAGTAGTAATCGTGGTGCAGGTGTTGCAATTGGTAAGCTATCGTGTGTACCAGTTGGACGACTCGCCCTATGCGGGCGGCGACCGTGAGGGAAGAAAAAATGAAAATTTTGTGGTTAGCAGAAACGCGCCGTGGAACGCAGAGGCGGCCATTGTGCTGTCCCTCTCGTTGCATGCGCTTGCGCCGATGTGAATGCGATCGTTGCTCAACAAGTTTGAAACTCAGCAATTCGTTGTTACAGTATAACTCAACATAAAAATATAAAGGGGACTTCATGGTTGAGATTTTCACAAAAAAATAGTTGACCGATTTTTTAAATTCTTTTACAATCAAATCTCTCAAGTAGTTTTTGAGATAAATCCGATACAGTCTATAATCTTAGATAAAACTATACAGGTCTCATTAAGGTTTCGAATTCTAGATTTATTCAAGAACTACTAAAATTATTTCACTAGGGTAGGTAGCTTAAGAACGCAGACTATACTGTACAAAATGTAAAAGACTTTAAGATCGATCGATCACTTTTTGTGAAAATCTAACCTTAAGAGCCCCCTGTACACATTCCTTTGTTAGACCTTACAATAATAATATTAGGTAGGTAGCCAACCAAATGCCAGTGTCGGTTTACTTGTCGTCAGTGATGCCTTTGTAATGTCATTTTGCAGGAATTCGCTGATGATAACGACTTACGTAAGGCCCGGTGTTCTGCATGGCTATCACGTTTTGCATACCCGCGGCATATTAGTATTCAGCGCTTGTTAGGGTGTTGTTAGGCTTCCGACTGATAATAATCAAAGTTTACGAGAACACGCTGTTTAGCGATGGGCTGCCTTTATTATGAATGGTTTGCGTTGCGCGATCTTGTGATATCCGGTTTAGGTTCTGCCATTCTGCATTCCTAAACTGTTAATAGTTTTGGAGATGTGTGGTTTTGATTGAAAATCAACGCTGGATTTTCGTATGTCGGCTCAAATTAGATGTGAGTTCCATGTGTTTCAAATTCATCGTTTTGTGTTAGCATTACATTGCTAAAGCACCATGGGATTTAAATGCATTCTATCAATAAGCTGGTTAGAATATTCGTGGGTTCGAATGCCATTGTCCTAAATATTTTCCTACATAATCAAAGCTATAGATAGAAGGTCAAGCCCGCGTGCCCCATCATCGCATCGGCCTCATTTTCACCTACAATCAGTTGATGTACAGGTCAAATCGGGTTTAGTTCGACACAAAAACAAGTCTTCCTAAAATCTGCATGTTACTATCCGGATGTGGAAAATTCCGTAGCTCTTGTCTCAGAAGTGTCGAGCTCGCCACGCGACACCTCATTGTTTGATTGTAAGCGGCGACTCAGTCATACCGTTCGCTGAAATTGGATAAAGCATGGGAACCGAGTGTGGAATTCAGCGAGTGTGTCGGGCGCGAGGCCCGGGCTGTTTGCATAGCTCGCTTTATTGGCTGTAACGCGGCTCGATAACTGCCGCCGCCCGCCGATGTACCTGCAGGCAGAGCTCATATAATAGTGATGGTACATACGAGTCTTAGGCCGAGACTTAGACTGATATTCAGAGACAATTTTGTAGCCGAGCTAAGCGTGAGTTCACTCTTAAGATCGAAAGTCTATGTTTGTCTTGTTACTGAATCTCGGTTTCAGAAACTTGAGCGCGAGTTTAATGTGATCTTGGTCCTACAACCTACAACTGTCAAAATTCAATGCCAGGACAGTTGTAAAGAACGAGCTCCTCAATCTAAGGTTGCGCTCAAAATTGTTAATGAAACTCGACCTAAATCTCCGGCCCTATGGAGGCAACAACAACTGCAACTTGTCAGGAGTTGTATAGATATGTCTACAGACAGCTGATAGCCGATGGTCCCTAGTTAAGTATACATATTTTAAAAAATAAACTACTCATCAGTCATCAAATAAAATTACTGCTATATGTAGTTTGTTGCAAAATATGTTATGTTTTGGCGTGCAAAAGATATATGACTTTTCCATGAGTCGAGAATCGTAATTCAACTGAGTCCTAGTAAGTAGGAGCCGAACACTCTAGTAGTCCTTCGCAACACTATTCTAAATGAACCGCCTGCTTTACGAGCATTCCATTCGTCTCAGCTCGCGCACACATGCACCGCAATAGCGAGCACAGCGGATAGGGGTGTAAATATACCACGAACTATCAACACGACCACATTTTTTCTCGGATACCATGGTGGTATATGGCATGGAACACACGATAACCACACGACTGCGTCAAAATTGTATTCCAGACTGTTCCATTAATAGGAACTACGTGCGAAGCGACCTGGGTTTTCAGCTCGCCGATATTTAGGGCCCCTGACGCAAAAGTTTGGATTATACCTATATGTGTGAACCAGGTTAGTTAACATCGGTTCAAATATAGTTAACCCTGGTTAATCTATTATTTGACAAGGGTTTACTCGGATTTGACCGAGGTAATCTTTGGTGCAAGCGAAATTTGAGATTTGAACGGGGATAAGTAGGGTAGGCCCGGGTTATCTTCTTGGCACAATTGGCCCTTAGTATGCTCTGCCGGTCTTGGGGCGGCGACATTTTTGTTGTTGTCGTGTGTTGTCGACAGGTCTGAGCGTCCAGCTGAATCTACATATCTGTCTGGCATCGCGTGCAGCGGCATCTGCGGTGAATGCTTTATGACTGCATTGTTTTCGAATTTCAACCGGTTGCCGATTTCTACGAAACACCGAATCTTTTCGTTTCGCGGTCGACCCGCATACCACCATCGTCGCGTCATTGTCATTGACCATTCTGCTCGCCTAAGCCCGACTTAAACTAACATGAGTTAAGGCGAGGCCATTGGGCCATTTGAGCCTAGTGAGGGGGTGAGGTGCGGGGCGAGGGAGGGGCGAGAGAGGGATGACGCGCATTGATCGGGGTCATTACTCGCGCAGGTACACAGAGTAATCGTAACCAGTGTCCTCACTGTGACGTCACAGCTCGCTACCCATAATAATACATATACAGAATGTCCCACGGATAGATGATATATCGAAGTCCACTTGTCGGTGCCAACATTATCGACCCATTTAATGCCAAATAGGGAAATCCCAGCAGAGCTCGGTGGCGCAGTGGTTGGGTCAATGGACTTGCAATATGGAGGTCACAGGTTCGATTCCCAGCCAGGGCAGCCATGTACCAATGAGTTATCCTCGTTTTTTTCGACGGAAAAACTTACGTACATTTACCGAGTGCTCTCAAAACGGTGAAGGAAAACATCGTGATGAAACCTGCATGTCGTAGAAGAAGAAGAAAAAAATCTAAGACATGTGAAATCCGCCAACCCGCACTGGGCCCGCGTGGTGGATTATGGCCCGAGCTCCCTCGATGTAAGGGAAGGTCTGTGCCCGAGCAGTGGGGCAATATAAATAGACTGATGATGAGGGATATCCCAAGTCTCACAGCTTCGGAGTTACTTATTTCAATTTTCGCGATTGTCGGAAAATATTTCTTTCAATCTTGAACTTTTGTCTATACTAAATGTTGTCGCACATTATGTCAACTCGGAACCGTATCATCATCACCCCTCCTGTTCACCTCTCGCCGCCAACCAGGCTTCAACTTCTACACTGGCCCTAACACGGGCTGTGCTCGTGACTACCCCATACCACACCCACTAATATTATGCGCAAGTTTGGATGGATGGATGGATGTTGCTGAATGAAACTTTACAATAATATAGCTCATATTATACATCAAAATAACACATAGGCTATAATTTATAATCCTGCGCAGACGAAGTGGTGGGCAGAAGCTAGTTGACAATAAAGTAAAGCAATTTGTACTTTTAAACGTATTTATTTATACGGAAGGTCATAAGCAGACATACGTTAAACCGACCGTCCGGAGTGGGTTCAGTGCAATCAAATTCGCGTCTACAGGTTATATATTTTAATTATTTTTTAAGTTATTTATATTGACGTATGATAGTATGACGTAGTAGAATAAAATACTATGTTAATACTAATCTGACGGAAAAAAAGACCTGTTATAATAGGAATGTCAATTAGGTAATATTGTTGTAACAAAATCAATAAAAGTGAAAAATTGGAATAATCAAATTATTTGCTAGGGGAATATATTTTGAAAGTACTTTCACGCGATTTAATAAAAAATGGTAATAACCATAGAGATTACATTACAACAAATCTGTCTTTGACAAATTTAAGTGACAAACTGTCAAGTGTATCAATAAAACTAAATAAATGACGATCTTTTTAACGTGATGTTAGGTAAGTATTATTATTGGTGTCAGGTGTGACGTCAGTGATGGTGAAATCTGGCCCGTGTTATCACTGCGTAGGGTAAAACATGACACACATTATGTGCTGTTGACTGTACTTTTCAAAGTAGGCACAGTGTATATTGAATCAGTCTATAACTACGTAGCTATTGAAATTTGGCCCGTATTATCACTGTGCTTAGAGTAAAACAGGTATATATCGCACACCACATTACAAACCACAGCTACACTTGCATAGCTATTGAAATCTGGCCCGTATTTATTATCACTGTGCGAGTGTGCGTAGAGTAAAATGTGGCAAACTTTATGTGATGTTCACTGTACATAGTTTTACAAGTAGCAACTACGTATAAACTATTTTAAGTTCGATTGCTGTTTGTTTGTTTGCTCTGTGGGACAAATCACCGTCAATAGTCATTTGTTTTGGCCTGTTCCACTTTGGTCAATTTGGAAGTTACTGATCAGCCCCCCTATTACCGTTCTCAAAACGATGAAATTATACCATGTCATGGCGCGCCAACCAGAGACGCCGCTATACCAATGCAATAGCAGTGTCCCTTTCACGGCCGCTATGACATGGTTTGATTTGATCGTTTTGAGAACCGTAATGTTATAGCCCCACTGTAATGTTAGCCGACTTGTCTTCATCTGCAATTATCAGACCACTGCTCGCTCCCAATATACGACACTCGACACTGGTGTTCGTGTCGCGTGTAATATGATGACTTCAAAAACATGGTTCGCGAAAAATCTATTGTGTTAAGGAATATCTGTTTTAGGTTATGAGTCCTTTTATTTATTCAAAACGATGCACAATCATTCCGTGATTAGTAAACTAATAATCTTAAAGTATAGGTGTGACCAAATTCGACTCGTATTATTTTAAATTTTATTACGTTATGACGATCGTGGGAGCATTCCAACTATTCCAAGGTAAAGACCAAAGTGGAACATTTGGCAAAAATCGATACAGGTCCGACCTCGGCAGCGCCCAGCGGCGCACTGAAGCTCGTAGCGCCGTGCATTTGTATTTATACAAATTGTGTTTTTTCTTAAATTTTGCCTGGTATAAAAAAAACGTTACAAACAACAGATTTTCATCTCATCAAGCTCTTCTATTTATAATAACCTACATTTTGATATATATTTTGTATGAATAACTGTTTTAGTTTAGACACACTACTCTGTGAAAAGACAGGAAAGGGGTATGTTTGTGATTTTTTTCTATCGAGCGAAGTTTGTCCAATCGTGTTTCGGGAGCCAACAGTCCCTAAATAGATACCCCAAGATTGATATATATTTTTTTCAGGCCTTTAATTTCAGTAGTTAGTGCCGTAGCCTTCATCGAAAAACTTAAAAACGTCCCAACACCTCGCCTTAAGACTTTTTATTAGGGATCTACTTAACCTATACATTTCAGCTGTCAATTTTGAATTGAACTAAGTTAAAATTTTAGTGCAAATCAGGCTTCGTCTTTTAGTTTTGACTGAAACTTACGTGATTATACTCACTTACTTTGGTTTTTAACCTCCGGTTTTGCAGGTGTCTGGCCATCATATCATTATAAGAGAAAATAAGTGACGAATCATTTAGCAGACACTTTAATTGAATTACCGCGTCCGTCTAGTCTACTCACAGTCAGTAATCGACGCTACAATATTGCGCACTAACTGACACTCAGTCCCATGTCGACTTCCAGTGATGACTCCCCGCTTCGTTCATTCACAAACTCGCCGTCAGTAGTTACAGTAGGCCCTAAACATTAACCCTTGCCACACAAGTCCCAACTCTATCTCTATCAGCTTGCGTTGTACAGTTGTATGGGAGAAAGGCAGCGGAGTACCGCCGCCCGTCCCGACCCCGGCGATTGAGTTAAGTAAACATTGAGTATTATCTGTCAACGGACATGCATCGCCTACGTCGGCACCAGTGTGTGTGTGAACGAAATAATCATTGTTATTCATAAAATTAACCATTGAGATAATTTTAGCGGTATCTTTAAACTGACTTTGTTGTTAATATAAATTAATTTAATCTATGTCAGCTTTGGTTGCAATTGTATGATAACGAAATTATTTATGTTGCTAAATTGGATTCGTTTTTGCAATTGATAAGGTTTTTTTTGCATTTCTACCTTATTTCTTTAGCCCACACATTGCGCCGAGACACTGGCCGTCATTTCATTTCTATGGCCATGGTAACAAACTCGTATTTTAATTTGTACGTTTCATTGTTAGAAAAGTAATATGTGCTTGGGACTACCTACCTACTCGTACTTACGCAGCGTTCCGGGAAGTCGAGCGAAACTCGGCACGTTTACGATTATAGCGGCGGATATGGCACCGCGGCCATTTTATTGTCTTGGCTAACTCAAAGTGGTATTTCTAAACTAAACAAATAGCGTAGTTGACAATTATTATTATGGATAAATAAATGTTTTTTTTAAACGAAAAGCGTTACAAAAAAAGAGACTAAAGGAACCTAATATTGACAGAGCATAACCAGGCATTTAGAAATCAAAAGTTAGAAAGAGACAACATTGTATCATCCATCATGCACGACGTTACGGAAAGAACGATTTGCTGAAAAGGATAAGGTTTCATTCTCTACCACTTGAAACATTAAATTAATATCTCTGGTGTCAGTTGAAATATCGAGAAACAGAAGGTTTATCACGTTCCAATATCCGTTTCCCCGAACCACACCATCTTCACAAAGTTGATGCAACAAAAACCAATTAATCAAATATCCTGTTCCTTTGTCCTCAGAGCTGGGAGCTGTTGGTCCTGTCGAAGCTCAAGTGGGACGTGGCTGGCGTGACTGCACACGACTTCCTCTCGCTGCTGCTGACGAGGCTACCGCTGCGAGGACTCGTCGACACAGACATGGTGCAGAGGCACGCACAGACGTTCATTGCGCTCGCTGCCAGAGGTGAGTCGTAAAAACCTACATACAATAATTCACGCCTATAGTAGGTAGGCAGAGATGACAAAAATTCCATCTGTTACGATCATGATATACCTACCTCCTTCAAACTTAACGTAGCTATGAACGACAGCAGATAAACAATAACGTAGGACAGCAGATCAATGGCAGTACGATTTCATCTCTTTCGACGTAGATAATAAGAACGGTTGAAATGTTACACTTGATGTGCTTTGGGCTGTACCTATCTCGCATCGGAGCATCCATCATTCATTGTAGAAAAATTTCTCCACTACGTAGGCCATGATGTGGGTGGCGGGCGAAACTCCGTCATTTTAGAGCACTATTTCGATTATCGGTCTACGCCGCTATGATCTTACCACCTTTTTAGACATTGAATTACCTTTAAAGCGAAGCTCAATTGGGATTTGGGACACGTCTTTGTAATGTTATAGCTACTGCGTAGCGTATTCATAAACGGATTAAAGTTGTATATCCTAAGTTTTTAATCAAGGGTCAAAGTGACAATACACGGTTTAAGGGAAGTGAAGTTAAATTAGGTTTACATCTAACAGCAACTGTCTGTAATTTAACCGTAACGTGATTCATCTGTAGCAAGCCAAGATACGTGAGACAATTGTCGGCGATATCCTACTCGCACGGAATAGAAACGTAACCGCAGCCATAATTAGCATTGGGCCGTTTTGTTCACAGCAGACGGTAATTAGCATCTAGATAGCACGTCATGTCACGACAATGTCGCCTCGCTCAGCCTTGGTACCTGCGTCACGAGTCACTGAACCCCAGGGCGGTGTGGCCATCAGATGAAGAAGATTAGGCAGGAGATCGTTAATGCAGAAGCAAAAGCAAATTTCAAATACATTGGAAAGTAGTATTCGCAATGGAAAATATCCCTAAAAAAGACACAATTTATCATTTCATCGTCAGCATTTTTTGAGTTCGACCAAGAGGGTAGTTATTGCCATTTCACACTGATATGCCAAAATTATGGCGATAAATTGTTATTTTGTCTTTAGTTGTTAACGTAGCTTTATCGCAGTACCGCAACATGCAGGGAAGCTGATCGATAATGGTAAAAAAACCTATTGTAATTATGTAGTCATTACTTTTATAAGAAGTTAAGAGTTTAGAATTGTTTCCATACTTACTCGGTTATTTACTTTCGCTCAAGTTCCATCGACAACTTTGATATAGAGCGCCCTGAACGATGTTGCTTTACTGCCATTCCATTCCTTAGGGTTGTTGAACAGGTCGCTATAAAAGTAGGCTGGCATGTATTTAAGGCATACTAATAGAGATTGTAGTCGTAAACAGTGTATCGTTACCTCTATGTCTAGCATAGCATTAAAATACACCGCCAACTGATACCATGGCTAATTACGACACAAATACTCACAGCCGTAACAAATGGCATAATCTTAGACCATTTATGGCAAAGACATAATCTAAACGAATTAGCGTATGACGATTAGGAACAAAAGCTACTATGGAGCTAGTCACTGTGACTATACACTACGTTGGCTACGTAACTCAGAGAAAAGTATATAAATTGTAAACTAATTGACCAATTGTAAAAAATCTTCACTAGTAGGTATATAGTTTACTGTGCTGACTAGGTATATTGTAAAAGAATTAAAACCTCGACCTTAATGAGGCGCAATGTATACTTTCTCGGAGTAGGACTGTACCTCATTGCATTTCAGAGATGTAAAGAGAGTTAGCGACGTGAATAGTTTGTTTACAGTGAGGGTAGGGCTGTGTAGGGTACAGTGCAAGGCAGGGCGGTGTGTGTGTCCTGCCGGGCGCGCTGCGCCGGCGCCTCCCACGCCGCTTGCCCGAGCGCATTCCAGCACGCCTCGAGACCCCCCGCCCGCCGCGCCGGCTCTCGCCCCCGCAACCCTCATGGGATCATATGTTTTTGTGCAACGGTTTTTGTTGTTCGCCGCCGCTGTCGTGTTGTTTTTTTGTTTGAGAAGTTCACGCTCCAGCTCTTTTATTTCACTTGGCTCTTCTCAGATATCATCTCTCACTTGTCGGGTGGAGGCTAATGCAATCTCTCCATCTTATTGCCTATATTCGCCGTCCGATTCGTTGGAGTCGGTCCAAATGATGACTTGAACATTATCAATATTAGAATTGTTGAAAACGATATTGGATTGGATTGGCAAGTCTTATTACTCTTTTAATAGCAGAGCAGCTCGGTCACACTAAAAGCTGTCCTTGTGGACGAACAAAGCACATCAAGAAGATAGGTGCGGTGATGAGAAGTCATACTTTTCGCGGTGTAGGGCCCGCATTAAGTATCATTATTTGAATGGCACAATTTACTCTGGAATCATAACTCGGTGGGATATTAAATTTGTAATGGGTTATTTTAAAGCTGACATGTCCTGCAGGGCCTCACCGAGAAAGATAAATTATGTTGTTTTTTGCAAAAAGTTTTATTGTCGTTGAGCGAGTATAGGTTCGCCTGTGGGCATCGTGAATTAACAGAGCGGCTACATTTCATCGCTTTATGAAGATGCGTCGATTGCGTGATTGTATGTTATCTGTCTGTGACGGAAGCTTTCACATGTGAGCGGATTTGTCGGGTAATGACGGTATTACACAGTTTACCGTTGCTTTTAGACTTTTCACTGTTAGTACTTGCCCATATTCAGACTACAACGAAGATGTTGCCGATACTGCATATTGTCGCTAACTCTCGATTTATCT
This sequence comes from Tachystola acroxantha, assembly GCA_963506565.1. NCBI lineage: Eukaryota > Metazoa > Arthropoda > Insecta > Lepidoptera > Oecophoridae > Tachystola > Tachystola acroxantha. The sequence goes on from OY735874.1 coordinate 10,250,777, forward strand.
TTTCTTGTAAGTGGTAGGCCCACTTACAATAAAATCTCCTTGATACTTAATCTAGGGATATTCATTTTCTCTGTAATTCAGTTGAGTAGTTTCATTCCAGCCTGGCATAAAAGCGGTTTCCCTTTAAGTTGTGTTCGACACGCTGTAAATTCAGCCAGATTTAAGGATCTGAACCTAGCGATACTAGGCAGCATAGCGACTGACGTGCGATAGACGGTCGGTGTCTCTGTCAGGGGCCGCGCGGGTGTTTGTTCCGGTGGGCAGTATGCGCGGGCGCACGTTCCATGCCGGCGCGGCCTCGCAAGAGCGTTCACCTCGCGAATAGACGACGCCGAGCGCCGCCGTCTATTACCACATCTACTTCACGTTCAAGGGCAATCCGACCATTATGTCACTAGTACCACTGATGAGTGCGCCGCTTAAGGGCACGGGCGGGCACCTAACGTGCCTCAGGCGCTAGTTGCTAGTGTGGGCGGCACACGGAAGGAAGGAAATATATTTATAGTCTTTGATAGGTATCATATGTAGATAGGTACCTACACCGTAATTTATTATCTATTCTATTTTCTTTGCACACTTTTCTCGTTGTATCCAATGTCAGACATCCCTTGCTTGCCTAATAACATGTGCTCAGGTTCAAAGTTGTGCAAAGTTCGTTTAAGGCATTCCTAGTTTCTTCTGTCACTCAATATTGGACACATAATATATTTCCTATATATTTTCACTTGTTAGTTCGATATGCCCAAATCAGCTGAATATGCCATATGTATCACATTAATCAGTTACCTATCATCCATTAACGATTGCATAGTTTAGTCACAAAGTTCTGTAAATATACTTAAATACTCGTTTCTAAATGCATTTAGAATTTGCAATATTGAAGAAGTGACAAACTACGCGACTGAATTGAATTAGGCATTACAATAGACTTCCTAATCACTTCCTTCGAAGGACTGGAAGACGGATATGGTAGCTCGCTACGTCACGTCTGCAATGACCAATAAGGATACTGTGTATCCGCTGCGTGTGTGTTCCGTCCGGCTTGCCGGCATCCGAGGAGCTGGTGCCCGCCCCTCCAGTCAGCTGATGAGGAGGGTGCAGACCGGCGCGGTCGGCCAGACCGGTCACAGGACCAACGCGGTAGAGCTTCGCTGTTTGATTAACATCAGATTATGCAAATGCTCCGAGTGAGCGGCCGTTCTCGTTGTTCCATCCCTTTTTTTGCTCGTTCCCTCTGCCCGCTCCCTTTATCTCGGGTATGCCGACATGCAAATTAAAAAAAAAATTAAAAAAATCTTTTAAATGAGCTGGAAGAGTGTTCGATATCCATACGTTGGTAGGTATAAAGAATTCTATCTACTCAATGTTGAATGGAGGACCCTTGAAGGCTTCGTATGCGTATTGTCTGGTGTCTGAGATTTGCGAGCATTTGTGATGTCACACGGGGCCTCAATACTGATTCGCTCAGCAGCGTGGGAACACCACTCATTGCTATAAATAGATAGTGAAGTACGTCAATCTAAATTATGCATGCATGATTTTAACCAGAACATTGTTATTGAGTATCTTCGCTCATGGAGAACGTAAAACTTATTGGAAATTATAAGTTCCACAACACAAGGTCGAACAGCTGATTTTCCTGCTAAATTATCGCATTTATGTACCTAATAATGTATTGTTGGACGAATGGCTGATAATTGAATGTTAAAATATCCATTCGAATGCCTCCTACAATCTACCATACCTACCGAAACGTTATACCTAGGTAGGTTTCAGAAAATTAAAAAGGTAATATTATTACGGATGCCTCAATGCTGGGGTTGGCTGCTGTGCTATACAGTAAACGTTGCAAGTTACAACTGTGTAATGTAATGACTAATGAACCTTAAAATGTTGCCGAAAGGTACCTCGTTCCTCATTATATTTTAAGCCAATTATCTCAAGTTTTTCTATACTGGAGAGTGGAGACGTCCAGACCCAAATTGGCCTGGCCAAGATCTTTTTAAAGCATGTCTGTACGTATAATGGTTTCGCCAAAGTGAGCCCGTGAGAAATATTCGAGTGCATCGGGTGCGCGGGCGCAGGCTGTGGAATGCGGCCGCGAGGGCGGGTGCCGGCTCCTTTGAGCACTCTCCGAGAGGGACTGGCAACCTGTGAGAGGGAGAAAGGAACATTTCTTTACCGGATGCGACGAAGCCTCTACGTGCCCGTGCCTTACGTACCTATTCACGCAATCTACAAAACCAATAACGCATCATTGGAAAATTAATGAATTGGAAAAAAAGCTCAAATTATACTTCCTCGATGTCTAAAATGTTTTCATGAATGTACTGTATGACATATTTTTATCATATCAAGCTTTGGGCATTTTAGTGGGCTGCTACGATTCCAGCTACGGTTCTACGTTTATATACTGTACGTAACTGCACATCAAGTGTAACGAGTACACGAGTACTTTATACGACGGTAACGGTGACGGCTTGATTTCAATGTTTTTGTGTAGATTAATACCAATATTACCCTGTCGACTGTACTACGACCACGGGTAGGTACCTACTTGCGTCGTGCCCTGGCGTATCTACTTCCTACAAACCTATTGTAAACATAACAAGAATGAAAAATATCATCATTAAATCCTTTAAACAGGAAAAACCCATTGATTATACCTCATTGTAGTAGCGCATAACGTAAGTGGTATGACCCGGTTTTGTACTGATATCGCACAGTAAAGCGTGTAGTTTGGATTTAACTTAGAAGCATTAATTAAACCACGCTCGGTGAACCAACCCTTATATGTATAATAATGATGGAATATTTTGTTGTTCGGAATGCGGCCTGCGGTGGCTCAGTTGGTAAGAGTGTGTCACGGAATGACAAGGTCTCAGGTACACTGTCCACAGCAAAAAAAATCATCATAATGAGTAGTTTGCTTATCGATCGTTTTGTTTGTTACAGATTACGAGTTTATGCTGTATTCAGCCAGCACTCTTGCATCTTGCAGCATTGCCGCCGCTCTCAGGGGCCTGGGCCTCGAGGGACACCTGCCCAGCCTTCGCGAGCTCACAGGCATCGACTTGGTAAGTCCTCCGACAGGCAATTTGGTGGCACCTGATGTCAGACAGAAAGCTCACTTAATGACCAATTAAATCGTTTGCTTCGATAACATCAGATTATGTGCCGCCAGAAACAAGCATTATCTCACATCTTATCTCTAGAATTAAGCATAGATATCTTGAATATTTATTGCTTACAAAATATACATCTGTGCAGCTTAATCGTACGTTTGTAACGTCCCATTAAGCCAATGAGTTGTTCGATAGAACTTACGTTCAGATCCCTATCATAAAACAGTTCTAAACAGCTTCTAGGTTTGGGCTGGGTGTTAATTGTCGGACAGGACTTCTTTTATTTACAATATAAATATTTAGATTACTCATGTAGACTATTCTTTGGCTCAGGAGTGTCTCCAAACGTGCCTGGAGCAAATCGAGGAGATGGTGCAGAACATGATCGAGGAGCGCGCCCTGTCTGTCCCAAACGGCCAGGCGCGGGAGGCGGGGTGGACGCCGCCCCCGCAGGACAAGGCACACAGTAACGCCGCCACACCCACCGACGTCAGAGATGTCCACTTCTGAGCCCCGCTACGGCGACAACTAAGGACTGTTGCTTTAACTACGGTGCATTAGTACGAAAATACTTTAAACTACGTTTAGTTGGTGCATCCGTGATCGAGGACTGATACAAAGACTGATCGCATGTGTCTACGTAGGTACTTTATGTATAGTGTAGTGGATAGTTTTATGTACGTGTAAGCCCTGTGAACTTTTTGCACTATGGTCAAATTATTTCCTCGTAACAGGTCCCCACAACTCGTGTAAGCAGTACAACGCATATTGCTCGTCTTATCGCACTTGTACGACTTCTGGACCGATCTATGGATGTACAGGATACTCCGGAAATTGTTTAAAAAAATAAACAATAGGTACATCTTACAATGATTGCCATCCGGATCGGACAAATGAATCATTAATAAAAATTGACACAATCGTCAACCATTAGCAAAATATGCACATGTGGAAATTCTACAATTCGTATAGGCAGTAATATCTCAAGTTCAAAACGACAAGTTAACTATGATTGTTTATCTAGGCGACGACGATATAAAACTATTGTGCAAGCATCTCTACTCTAAAAAGGTTTTATGACCACCGCTCGGAAATAATTTGACTATAATACAATCTGCCTCTAGTCTGTACGTCCGCTCTTGCATCTCGACGAGGCGTTGCACCGAACTAACTTTACATCTTCTACAGTTAGTTGTTAATGTTCTTGAAATTACAATCTACCTCTTAATATTTAAGACGCAAGCTTCAGTTTCTTCTGGCAAATGTCCGCTTTGAATCAGTAACTCTTTGCCGATAAAGCTGTTATAAATTTAGTCATAACATTACCTAAAGCCCTATTCACTTTGATTAGTGAAAGTGCGAGCGACAAGTTCTGAACAGTAATAATGCGGCAGTGAAGTGCGAATAGTGCAAGCACTAAGCTTGCTAAACTAACTTGTGTTAAGTTTAGCGGCGCGGCATCTCGCCAAAAATAGAATACGATCCTATTCACTTTGCTAATCAAGTCACTTGTCACTAACACTAATCAGTTGTCGTCCAAATGTGTTAACTACTCCACTTGTCACTCGCACTAATCAAAGTGAAAACGGGGCGTAACGCATCATGTATGTTCGTATGGGACCAAAGTTAGCTCTTCACTCTTGATTTGCGCGATGAACTGATATTTACTACAGATATTAATTTGTCACTATTTATGGCTAGTTATTAAAATAGTTTATAGTGTTATTAGGAATTATGGATGATTGAATTCCTAATTAAAAGCCCTCGTTATTGACATTTTTGATTCAGTTTGATGAAAATAAAATCGTGATTTATTTTATTGAAGAAAAAAAAAGAATTGATGATCACATAAATTCAATCAGTGGGGCCATTGCTGCTCTCAAAACGATTAAATTGTGTCATGAAATGACGCGCGTAACAGTGACAGTAGGATAGCGTTTGGTTATAGCGCGGTCTCTGTTCAGCATGCTATCTCATGATACCATTTCATCCTTTGGATAACGGCAATAGGGGCAGATTCAATATAGCGGGGGAAGGCAATAAATTACGCTTTTATGATGTAAAAAAACTAATTTACGTTCATATATGTATGAATATAATACCTATTATATAGTCAGATATAAATAAATAAAATAAAATGACAATACCTACACGACATTTCAACTTTATATGATTATTCTAAACTATTAGTTCAATAGATATTATAAAAATAGACATAGGAGGCAGTACACTAAGTATATTATTTGTTTTGGAAGATTCTCTTAATTCTACGTATGTAGGCAAATTATCTTGGTTCCTTTTTGATAAACTGTACCAACAACGTTAGGTGAATAAGTAACAGTTTAATGTGATAAGTGTTAAAAGTTGAACTTCATATCATAGTCACTTCCAGTCATAATATGTTAACTTAGGAGTACTATGTTAGATTTCGTTGATTTAATATTAAGAAAAAAAGGAAAAAAAACTGAATGTGATTTTCGTATGATTGATAAGATGTTTAGGTTAGTTAATTAGTCATTTAAATTCACATGATCGTTCCTATGATTGCAACCATTGGAAATATATAAATATGCAATAGTCAAGTTCCATTACTTTGTACTTAATGTCTCCAGTGAGAGGACAAACAAAGCCTTCATTAATTTTATATTATAAATTGTGATATACATAGTTTCTCCAGGATTAAGTGCTTTATATGTTAAGTACCTACGGGTGACGCTGAAGACAACGTTGTTTAAATTAAAACGATTAAGTATAATTTAAATTAAGATAACATAAATGCACCTTAGCAAGACGATGTGCTCAGTATAGTAGCGTTAAAATTGTATAACTAAACAGAGTCCAATGTCTTCCAATAATGCAGGGTAATCGGGCAAGATACCGAGGCGTATCTATAGATTGACACATGTATTAGTTTGTCGATTGTACCTCAGTAAACTTCTTGCAATACGCCTAATTATCCTGACATAGAGTTACATTCACACAATGTTTAGCGATCTGCTATGTAGATATTGTAGGAGTAAATGTAAATATTACAAATAAAATAATGCTATAAGCATGTGGTGCCATAAGTAACACTACTATAAAAGTATTTTTGTAAAATAATAGCAATATAAAATATTAATATAAAACAAATATAACACAATAGAATGATAACCATACTACAATCCGCAATAGCACTGCCGTTGTTCGATATATTTCAGTAATAAATAGACGTTTTAAAATATCTACATATTATTTTGGTTGTGGAATAATAATAATACCTACCTACATATGAAACAAATGGAAATAAAAATGAACACTTATTAGTTAAGTTTGTATGTAAAATTATGTGGGAAAATATACGCATTACAAAGTTAGTCTTTATCTAATCTAATGCTTATTTGGCTTTTGGACTGGCTTTTCCGAATAGTTTAAGAAATTAGAATGTTACTTTTGTTATGAAATAGATTTATATAAAGATGTAAGGAAAAATATAGTTTTCCAGTGATGTTTATAGGACGTAAGGTTAATTTAGTTTTATGTTATAGCACCATCGCTTGGATTAAACGATGTTTATATAAGAGAAACTAAATTCTAAAATATGACACATAAGTGCCTCATTTTTTATATGTGATTATTAATGTTTAAGTTTCTATTCTGATTGTATGATCGTTGCGACGTTTGCGTTGAGATGTAAATATGAATGGAACTCTAATAAAAATCTCCAAAATTATTCAATTGTTTATTTTACGACTACCAAATCCTAATAAACCACAAAAACTAGTGTTATGAACCACCTATATGAACTATGAACCAGTTTAACAAAAACAGTCTTGATAAACTTTGAGCCGATTATTTATCCAATTATTAAATGTTTCTTGACAAGAGTTGTAGACTGAATGTGATGAATCAGACAATACATATTCAATAATATTCATCAGACAGGTAAACACCTGTACAATTATGACTAGTGTTATTAAAGTTTGCAATAATATTTTTCGTTAAGATGGTTCAGACGAATGTCAAGATTAATATCGTCGTAGACAGGTAATTGTGTTAGCTATGTTACAGACCGCATTAAGCTTGCTTTACTTACATCTACAGACATTGAACGTGTTCGGCACGTGGCGTGGCAGACAAAATCATATTATTCTATACAATGTGTCTGTCCGCGTCTGCGCGGCCCGGTACGGTATTTAACTGTAGATGTAAACGAAGCTTTACCAAGCAAGCCATGGAATGGCAATGTCACGGACTCGAAAAAATTCCGCATTTTACATTGAAGAAATATTATAATCGTATGATGACTTAAATAAGCTCAAACGTAACATGGAGTTGGGAATCTAATTATGAAATTATAAGAAACAGTTTTAATGTAATGAATTTATTCAAAAGAAAACAATTTACAATTTAATATACAAGGATCTATGCCCATCCCAGATCCGCTGATTATATACATTAAAATTATACAGGTCTATAATGAAATCACAATAATTGGACAAGATTTAAATAACACTGAATACAAATACATAATTAACACATTTTGGTACGAAAAGGCACACTTTAAAATTTCTTGCCACTTTTCTTTAGAATTATATTCATGGTTTTTATTTTAATTACACTTACATAGATAATTGTCGTATATAGAACACATAAAAAGCAGTAAGTAGTCTACATGATGTAGAAGTAAATATTGAATGACAACACAATTTAAGGAAATAATGAACAATACATAATGTAAAAAACATTGGATGAAATCAGGAATGCATCAAAATACTACACATATAATTAGTCGTTCGTTCGTACTTGCCAAAGAGGATTTTCAAAACACGTTTTGTTGACCATTCACGCAATTATAGGGTCAATTAAGATCGGCGGCGCGGTGCAAAGTGTATCTTTATGGATAATTTTAACAAGACACCGCCAATATGATGGTAGGTAATACAAAACCAAACATTTTAAGGCATATGTAAATAATTAATGGTTCAACAATCGTGGTTTATCGGTAATACAAAGAAGGGCGGACGAAATCACCCTCATTTTATACCATACCAAACCCACTTCATGCGATAGATCTCGTCTAGAACTACATATTAAATTCGTTGGCAAGTGCTAAAATGTGCACAATTTAGACTAAAATGTTCACTATGAAACATTTTATAATTGTAGCGTAGTGGTGGCTGGGCTCGATTCTGGTTTGCTTTTTTACACTAACATTACGGGACTAAAAGTAGATGCGATTCTTTTTCTGTTAGAAAAAGGATAGCTTTAGTTTTAGATCTGTCAAATGTTTGGTTTAGAAATCAGAATGGCGCCATGTCGAAATAAATGCAAAGGCGGTCTAAATCACAGACACAATAAGAAACAAAACGGTAAGAAACAGTTTACATATTGCACTAAGTTATGAAATCAATATACTTATTAATTCACATTAAATGTTGGTAGTTAGGATTTAATACTAATAACATAATTGTTATGGGACTCACATATGCACTACCTTTGGTGTACTCTTGCCTCGGAGCCAGTTCAGAAGAACAGTTGAGGTGCTTTGGGAGTCTCGAGCTGGAAGTAATAGACAATCCAATATAAAACACCAAAGAAACTGGTAATAAAATACCTTAAAAACTTTATTTTCAAAGTCAAATCTTTTATTGCAGTGATGTCTTCTTATATTTTTATATGGACACACAGCAATTTATTAAGTTACAGATTGATATCCAATCCAATTTGATGTTTATCATGGTTAGATGATGATACTGCCAATATGCAATGTCAGGATGGAGAATGACACATGTATGTATGGTTGCATACTGCTCAGTACAGCACCACGGTCTACGAATATAGACCATTCGTAGATCTAAATCGCGAGGTGTTAAAATCTTGTCATAGATATGTCGCAGTCAACTGGTTGAAATAGACGTGTGATTGAACAGCTAGCACGTTAATTGAACGACGGCATCCAATCAAACAGTTAGTTGAGTGGTTGGATCATTATGGCGTATAAAACGTTCAACACCTCAGCTGACTGACTTAGTACGATTCTCCGCCACGGCAGCGCTAGTTTCATTTTGTTTACAAGATGGCGTCGACAGTAGATATTATATGAACATTGCGAGTTGTTTTATGTGTGAAAAATAATTTCCAAGCAATAAAATTCAAATATTGCAGCAACATACCAGTGATTTCACTGAGATAATGTTTAAAGAAAACTTTGAAATAAATTAAGCGATTAAGTATAAAAATAATTATCACGGTAATTTGATCGTAATTTGTTGATATCTTGCTATTGTATGTGAATAATGCTGTTTCAAAATTTATAATAACACAGTTAGTATGTCTTGTGATCATGATGATTGTAACGGTGGCGAAATATCTCATAATTCAGTCTAAATCGCGGTAAGAACCAATTGACTTCCAACCAGTCCGCTGAGCGTCGTTTAGCTGTAGTGTTGAACGTTGTGTTCAACCACTCAACTAATTGACACTTAGATGTTTGGTTGGATGCCGTCGTTCAATCACACGTCTGTTCCAACCAGTTGACTGCGACAGATAGATTATATCATCATAATTTCATCATCATCAGTCCACCGTTGGGCATAGGGTTTCATTCAAAGCAAAGCGCGTTTCGGAGCCTCCATTAGAGAACTCATCTAACCCCATCAGTTCTACGAGAAATGTGGCCATCCCAATTCAACTAGCGTTGTTAGAATAGATATTTGCTAACGAAAATGCGTATGTCATTCCTGTACATTTTTCTATTGTACCCGGTATGTCGGCGATGGTGCTTACAGAGAGTGTGGTGCGCCTGAGTGAGTTGCTCCACGGCCTCTGGCGGCAGGTTGGCGATGTCGCGCTGCAGCAGACGCAGGTCCATTTGCCGCTGCTCGCTCTCGTTCCGAAACAGAACGTCGCGACTGTGCTTCACCGTGCGTAGCTCGGACAACCTTCAATACGAAATGTACGTTAGAGGACGATCTTTAAAAAACGATTTTTGTTATGTGGTTCTACTTGACATAAATTAACATTTTGATAAAACGATTGTTCAGCAGTTCTTCAAGCTTTTGTTTGGTCAGGACTATCGATGCACCAAATTAACTATCTACGCATCAAGAATGCTGAAGACGTGCGGAGTAAACGAACAATGCGTCAACATCATGTCAGCGGTTCTAATATAAACAAAGAGTGAAAGTGAAATTTAAAATAGGCAATCTTTTAAACATAGGGCCTAAAATTCGAAAAATAATTTTACAAAATGAAAAAGAGGGTATTTTGCAACACAATTAGTAATTCAAAGTCACAAACATCGTAAAAAACACTCGACAAGGCAATAGTGAATTGTGTTGTAAGACATGACGTGAAAGTATTGACTAACATACATTGTGTTCAGTATATGTGACCATATTAACATGTTCCAACTTACTTTGCTTGTAGCTTCGGTTTATCTCCATCAGGATCGCTGACGCTGCTGCTGCGCGAAGTCTGTCCCTTGTGAACATCCACAAACTGTTGCTCCTTTTCCATTGAGAAGCTTGGCATATCTGAAATGGCCTCCTGACTAGAACCCATGGTCATGTCCAAATCAGCGGATTTACAATAAGATTTTAACTCTTCGTGGGATCGCAAACTATCCGATAGCCGCAGCTGCAATGTATCTCTCTCTTCTAACAACCGCGTAAGTTCCATTGTCAATTCTTCACATCTCACGTCTCGCTGGTGCAACATGTATAGTGCTAAGTCTAACTCAGCCCTCGGAACAGCATCCAACAATTCATTATTGAGGAAAGTTTCTGATTTTTCTCCTCCTACACCCGGCTTAGTATCAGAAGCGAAGGTTACGTGCTTTTCTATTTTGCTACTCGACGACCTCAATGCATCTCTCAAACTAGTTATCTCATCACTGAGTGTCACTATGTCTAATTCTTGATTTTCTAGAGCTGTTTGCATTTGTGCAATACTGGAAGACCGCTCTTCTAGAATATTGTTCAAATCAGTTATTTCTTTGTTAAGATTTGTACATTCTACAATTTTAGCATTTAACGCTTCAATCAAACTTGTTTTCTCTGCATCTGATTTTGTTTGCACTTTTCCATGGTGATCGCCATTTTCATGCATCTTTAACCTTAAAACAGCCAGTTCTGCCTCCTTCTCATAACTTAACTCTTCAATTCTCTTTTCGTAATTAAGTAGTTGTGTTCGGATATTTTCAAATTCTTCACTTCTTTGTGATAGCGTAATAGAGTATTCGTGTGATTTCTGAGAAATTTCACTATCTTTAATTCGAAGCTGATTAGTTAATTCTTGTATCTTTTCCTCCAACTCCTCTATTTTAACGAGTAACTCTTGGTTCTGTTGGTTTAAAGCATCATTGTTCGTTTTAGTTGCAACTAATTCCGACTGAACATTTTTATAGGTTTCTTCGTAGCCTTTAGTATGCTGTTGATTGGTAATGGAAAGTTCCTGTATTTGTTTTTCATATTCCTCCTGTTGGGATAGTAGTTTATTTTCTAACATAGTCTTCTCATCTTCTATTTCTGAACGAAGCATGTCTAATTGACCCACAGCTTCTGCGTACTTATCCTGAATATTTCGCAGGTGCTCCTCTTTATCTTGCAATTTATTTTGAAGAGAAGTCACTTGTTCTATTACTACCAACTTGTTAGTTTCCTCTTGGGTCGACGACTGGACATTATCCAGTAATTGCTCATATTTTGCTTCAGACGCACTCAGTTGAGTTCTAAGTTCTTGCTCTGTTTGTTGGAAGTCCGTCTCCCTCTGTGATAAGTGTTGCTTCCATATTTCCGCTATTTCATAACCCCGCTGATCGATTGCACTGGATACGGAAGAACGCAATTCAGCAACTGTCGACAATAATTGATCATTCTCGGTGTTTAGCTGGCTCAACTTTGCAGTTAGTTCCTTTATTTGGTCTTCATAAGCGTCCGGTTTTTGTAAAATTTCACGATTTTCGGTTTCTAGTTGAGAAATTTTACTATTTGCATCATCTAGATTCTGTTTCAGTTGCGAACAATATTCCTCCATTGCACTGAATCTTTCTGTTAGCACCAAAGGATCTAGCCCCTGTATCATATGCTTACCTTGTTGTTCTTCATGCCAAAGTAATTTAGACTTAGCTGTTTCAAGCTCCATTTTAATATTCACAGATTCCGTTTCTAATCGTCTTAAAGATAGTATTTCATCGTCCAGTTTATTGTTGAGTTCAAGTAATCTTTTACATTTCATTTCAAGCTCATTTGTCACCTCATGTTTTTCAACGTTTAATTTCTCGTACTGGTCAATAATTTCATTATATTGATCCTCGAACTTTTTCAACTTATTATTTTCGCAAATTAATTCAGCATTGATATTTTCCAGTGCAAGTAATTTCCTGTTCTCAATTTCCATATTTTCTAGGTCAGATTGGTTGTGATGCAACTGCTTGCTAAGATCATTTAGTTCTATCTTTAGCTGGGCTTGCTGAGATGCCAATTCTTTGTTCTGAGTAGTCAACTGATCAATTATTGACTGCAATTCATCGTTTTCGTTCTCAAGTTTTACTATTTCATCTTTAAGAGCGTTGTCTTTTACATTGGGAACGGTTGGAGGAATTTTGTGATCAGGCGAATCTTTGGAGTCTGCGCCCCATTGTAGCGTAGAAAGTTTATCGTTGATTTCATTAAATTTATACTTCCACAGTGCTATTTCGTTGTCCATTTTTTCTTTCATTTCAGTCATTCGCTCATTTGCATTATGAAAAACTTCATTCTGCTTTCTAAGCGATTCTTTGTCTCGCTTTTCTTTGTTTAATTCCGTTGTAAGCTCTTCAATCTTCTTTTCTAATTCTTGAATATTGATTTTCATTTCATCTTCTATCGCGCTGTCTAAGAAGGACGACTGTGATATTTGTTGGGAAAGTTTTAATTCATTGGACAGCATGTCATTATTAGCTTTGAATTCTTTTAATTTTTTCAATGCTTTCACCAACTTATTGTTACTAGCTTCAAGTTCGGTTTTCAGTGCCTCATTATTTTTTTTAAGTTGGTATAGTTGTTCATTGAGATGAGATATACCGGGCGTCACATCCCCTAATTCTTCGGATTCCCCTAGCCCCCAACCTTCGTCAGAATTAAATGGATCGTCTGACGGCTCAGCCACATTTTCTTCACCTTTATAGCACAGGTAGGCCTTCTTAGGCACAATAACGTCTTCTATTATCCCCGCAGTTTTGCCGCTGGACTGTTGTATCTTATCAATCATTTTACCACGCCTGTTGTCAGGTTCAGAAAGAGGCGATTCGGAAACAATCTGTGATTCAATAGTGGAAATGTCAAATTCTTTCTGACCTTCATTTAAAGGCTCAATTGTAGATGAAATAATCATACCTTCAGTTTTAGGTATATTCATTTCAAACGTCACCGATTTCTTTTCCATTAGTTGTTTGATTCGGTGATCTTTTTCAGTTAAAACTAACTGCAGCTGTTCATTATTTTGTCGTAAGTAAGTGGTTTCTTGAACAAGTTGATCAATTTTTACACAGTAATTATGCAACTGCTCATTCAATTCTTTTATTTTACTTTCGAAATTGGATATTATTCCCAAGTTATTAGTTTGTGCGGCTTGTATATTATTATGAAGCTCCGTTAGTTCTTGATTTTTATTAGTAACAATAGAATTAAGTTTATTTATTTCACTTATGTATTGTTCCGTGTAGTCAGGCGATTGAACTGATTCTTGGTTAGACTTTTCCATTAGGTGTTGGTTGATTCGTGTGAGTTCTTCAATGTTTATATTAAGATTATCAATATTACTCTTATACTGGTGTAGTTTCTGTTCTACTCGTGCCACATGCTCATTGATTTTCTCATACTTTTCACTCAATACTTTCTTTTCTTTGATATAATTCTCTATTTGTGTATTAAATTCTGACTCCAGTTCTTCGATATCTTGTCTCTTTTGTACTAATAAACTTTGATGTTCAGTTGTTAGGCGTTTCAGCTGAGATTCGAGTTCACGGAGTTGCTCTTGGTACCCGATTACTTCAGATTCTGCTGCATCAGCTTTACTGGCTTTATCTACAAGCGTATTGCAATACTCCTGAATATCGGAGAGGGATTTGCGTAAACGTAAATTTTCTTCACTTACATGTTGTATTTTATATTGTAGTTCCTTATTTTCATGTTCTATTTCATAAAGTTGCTTTTCTACAACACGATCATGATCCATGAGAACTGCCAATCTACTCACTAATTGGTCCTCTTGACTCGTATATTCGGCGTAAGACTTCTGTTTCTCTTGCAGTTGGATGTCTAATTGATCCGCTTTGCGTTCGAGAGAGTGTCTCCTGTCTTCCATTATAGAAATGCTTTCCTCTAACCGGCCAATACGATTTTTATATTTATTAATTTCAGTTTCTAAGCTTTCAATATATAAATCTCGCTCTTGAACTTTTGCGTCGTATCCAAACTGCAACTGATTAAGCTGTTGCTCTTGATTTTCAAGTTTACCTAACAATTCCACTATATGAGCCTGTTTCTGATTTATGTCAGTCTCCAAACTCGATATCTTTGTTACAAAATTCATATTATTCTTCTGTTCTACCTCATGGTCAGCCAATTTATTATTCAATGTATCTATCTGCGATTTAAAGGCTTCATTTCCTTCACGAGCGAGATCCAACTCTTGTTGCAATAATATCTGTGATTCATTTAATATTGTTATTTCTTTCACAGCCATCGCTAACTTGTCTTCCAACGTCCTTATTTCTGCCTGCAAGTGTTGAATATCATTAGAATTCTGTTGTTCAAGTGTTACTTTCTGGGACTGCAGCCGAGTTAGCTCCTCCTCGGCATGCTTCAACTTCTCATGTAATGTCGGGAGTGTTTCAACTTGTATTGTTAGTTGTTCTAAATGTTCAGTCTTAGACTCCAGCTGTTTTTGAGTTTCAATAAATTGACTTTCTAATTCTGTATACATGGAAGACTTCTTTTTAACAGTTGCAGCAAATTTCTTCAATTTTTCCATAAGCTCCTTATTTCTAGTCTCCATTGCTGTATGCTGCTCACGTAACTCTTCATTTTCAGTAAGAAGTTTGTTAAATTTCTCTTTGGAATCCTCAAAATCTCTTTTTACCTCCTCCGTGCTGTTATCTCTCTCAGACAAATTTGTACGGAGCTTTTCATTCTCGATAGATTCTTTTCTCAACTGCAACTTAATTTCATGGATTTCTTCATCGCGTTCTTTAACCTGCAGCATTATATTGGAAATTTCTTCCGTGTGTTTTTGTTGTTGTCCTTGCAACTCTTTGATCACGTTTTGTTTTTCAGCAAATGTTTCTTGCAATTTTTTCAACTCTGTTTCTATACCAAGGTTTTTATTTTCCAGCGCACCTTTAAGGGACACCAATTGGCTTTTTTCATCTTCCAAAATGCGTATCTTTTCTTCACACTCCGATATTTTCTTTTGATAAGCCGATATTTGTTTATTCAAAGACTTTATAAGCTCCACATTGTGATCTTTAGCTTTTTCTTCTTCAAGCACTTCAATAGTAGATTTAAGTTTCTGTGAAACGTCATTCAGCTTGGTAATTTGGTTTATGTAATCAGTCAATTCTTTATCCTTCTGTTGTAGGGTGTTTCCGTAATTAAATACTTGCTTCTCGTATTCTACTAGAAGATTTTCTAATTCGTGTAATCTGGCATCACGGGTGTTTATGGTATTTGAATACTCTTGGCGTAATTTCTGCATTTCATGTTGCAAGAATTCGTTTGCTTGTTGGAATTGCAACAACTGCTGCTCAGATTCTTTATTACCATGCCAATTTTCAATTTCTTCTTTCAGCTGATTATTTTCGTCTATTAGAGATTTTACCTTGGTTTCATAAGAGGCAATGCTATGTATTAACTCGTTATGCTTCTGTGCCTGTTCTTCTAAAGATAGTATTTTCATTTGGCAATCACCAATTTCAGCTTCTCTTTCTTTTATGGTATTCTTCAGTTTTAGTATCTCTTTTGTTAATTGTTTGGCGGTCTTAGTCCTGTTGTTTCCTTTATCGGTAGTGGTTTTGTCATCTTGTTGTGCTTCTGTTGCTGTCCCTTCCACCGTGTCGTCGACATTTGTAGGCTTAGCTAATTCTACGCTTTCTTTCATAATTTCCATTCGTTCTCGTTTTAGTTCCTCTATTTGACTATTGAGTTCTGTGTTAAATGAAATTAGTTCCTCTTTTTCTTTAAACAATAATTCGACGTCAGTTTGCAGGCTGCTTCTATGATTACTTAATTCTGATATTGCTTGATGTAAAGACTCGTTCTCAGAACTGATTTTATTCATTTTCTCCATAACTTCCTGTCTCTCTTGAGTAAATAATTCTATCTTACTGTTCAGCTCCACACTTTGTTCTCTTAATTTATGAATGCTCTCATCGGACTCATGAGAAATAGGCAATTCTTTATGACTGTCTTCTGTCTTATTCTCAATCCTCCCTTTATTATATTCTTCGAGCTCCAATTTCTCTTGGGTAGTTAGGGATTCCACAATTTCTATGGATTCCGCAGAGCTCACTTTCTCGGCGCTCAACTTCTCAAGTTTATCAGTAAGTTCCATATTTTCTTGGATATATTGGTCTAATTTATGTATAAGCTCATCTTTTTCTTCTTCTAATACCTTGATTGTTCCGTCGAGATGTTCCTTATCTAGCTTTACATTCTCTACAACAAGTTCAAGTTCCCTTTTCGTTGCAGTGAGCTGATCTATTTGTTCCTCTAATTGAACTGATTTTATTTCTGAACTGACTTGTTCACTTTGAAGTTGAGAAATATCCGCCAATTTGTCTTCCATTTCTTCGTACTTTTGCTGTAATTCATGTAGTTCTGAAACAAAAATAATAAGTAAGCTATGTAAAAATAAGTGGCACAAAATATTATTAGGTGTTTAGTAATAGTGATACCTTGCACTAAATCGAATTTCTGCGCTTCCAATACACTTATAGCCTTGAGTCGCGAATCTGCTAGGTTTTCCATTTCTAACATTTTCTTGTACACGTCTGTCTCGGTTACTGTAAATAAATTTTAACGATTAGGTAGATTTATAAAATTAGAATACATACCAGTCGATTAAAAGTTATACTTACGTCTACCACTATCGTAGTCAACCAGATGTAACTGTAGGTTACCCTTTTCTTCCTCCAGTTCGGCAACTTTCTGTGAAAGTTGATGCAATTCTTCATTAAGCTTGACTATCTCAGCGTTTCCGTCAGACACCTTGCTGAAATTGTCAATAGTCTTTTGCATTTGTTTTAATTTCAACTTATGATTAGATTTGACCTTTATCATGTTTTTGTTAGCACCATCGATTTCATCATTTAGAGCTGCTATTTGTTCCTGAGCAGATTTCAATTTTTCTTCAAGCTCACTCATATCTGTGATCTCTTGACCCAATTGTCCTTCAACTGCTTCAATGTGCTTGGCTATATCCTTCTCTACTGCAACTTGACCAATATTTTCGGTTACAACAGCAATATCAACCAACTCAGGTCGTTCTTTGATTTGTGCCTTGAGATCATTGATAGTATATTCATTCTGAGCGTGTAGAGTACTTAATTCTGAAATAACAGCATCCTTTTGAGAAATTAAGTATTCCTTGTCCAAAATATCCTTATTGAGAGACTGCACTAGCATCTCCAGTTTGTTAATTTCAGTTTTATTTGGTTTCTTTTCCGGGTCTTGATTTAATGACTCAGTAGATAGATGACTCCAAGGTGATTTCGCTTTAGATGCTGTATTTCTACCGCCCTTGCGGGCCGCAAGAGGGCTGCCTTTCTTACTTGGAGAACCTGCAACTTTAGTTTCAGGAGCCACAGTAGCAAGTTTATTTTCAAGCTCCTTATTAGTCTGTCTAATTTGGCAGTTTAGTTGTTCCAATAGTTCAACCTTTTTCGTCAACTCAACCATATTGGCTATCTCGAGAGTCCCTTTCTCTTCTTCAACATCGTCTTTTTCTTTATTTGAGAGCTCTTGAACATCTACACGTGATAAGTTATCTATTGTTTCTTGGAGATCCAAAATTTCTTTGTTTTTTGCTTCTACTTCTTGAGATAGTTTGGAATGAGCAACACTGATTTCAAGTCGCGAATTTTCCAGAATTATATTGGCTTGCTCCAAATTGTTGATCTTATCATCTTTCTGCTCTATCTCCTTGAGCAGCTTATCTTTTTCACCTTTCCATTCCTCTTCCATATTTATAAAGTTTTCTTGCATTTTTATCATTTGCTGCCTAGTATCTTCAAGCAAAATATATGAATCTTTATCTAAAACAAAAAGCATATCAATATAAGTAAGCAAAATTGGTCATTTGATAGTCTGTACCACCTATATAATAAAATATTTATTAGTATTCTATTTAAAACTCACCTTTTTTGCTTAAGCTGTCCGACATTAGAGTCGTTGCCCTATTCTTAGCTTCTATGATTTGGTCCTTTTCACTGATTTTCTCTTGCAAATCCAAGATTGTATTCTCCATTGCCTTCATCTTTACATGCATGATGCTCAACACATTTTCTTTATCTTTTATGGTGTTCACAAGTTGGGTCACATCACTATCCATACTCTTTCTTACATCTGCTTTTGAATCTGTAACTGTCTCCCTTCTACCAACAGGTGATGTCTTCATGGGTCTTTTGCTGATCTCTTTATATTGTTTTATCCTTTCCATAATCAACTCCTTCTGTTTCAGGGTGTTTGCCAAACTTTCACTTATACCAGGTACTGGAAATTTCAAACAAAAACATCTTAAATACCTACCTAAGTGGTACCAAAGCAATTACCATGATTTTATAATCAATTTTAAGCTGATATTTTGATAATGTCTTGAATAACAATCCATTCAAAACTACGCCAACCATTAAAAATTTTACGTTGTAAGTTTCTGGTCAACCCAAACAATACAATATTACTTGACAATACCTAACAAAGTTTTGGTAAACACACAGAACAAAGCTATGAGTACCTATTTAAAAATGTTACATAACACATACAAGTGTAAACTCACTATTTAGCGCATCCTGAACAGACATAGTGGCGGTAGAGGTATCAGATGCTACCGAGTAGCCAGTTCTCTCACTCACGGTGGATGCAACTTCTGAAGCAGTATCACCCCCATCATCATCTTCTGGAATAAATTATAAAAACTGTATGTATGAAAAGTGTTAAATCTATTTACCACCATAGATTATTATATTACTGTTGATACTATACATACACACAGCACAACAAACATGGTTAGCCTTGTTTAAAACAAATACCTATTCAAAACACAATTTTTAAATCATATTTACCCACAAAGCAAGGAACGGCCAATATTTATTTGTATATTCTAGGCCAATGTCCATGACCAGAGAACGAACCAGAAATCTCTGTGTGAGTGCAGTGCTGGTGAAGTGTCACGAACACTGCGCCACAGATCTATCTCACCATTACCATTACAGAGTTATTATTTATTTATAAAATATAATTTACCAAATGGCCGGCCCAACAGTTCAGCGGTAGCTTTTCTGTGTTCTTTGATCCTTTTTGACACAAGCGCTGCATTTTCAAGGCACTTCTGAGCCCGTTCGAATTTGATTTGCCTTTCTGAAGAGGACGATACACGCGACTAAAACAAGTTACTTATAAGATTGTGTATTTACACAGTGGTGTCGAATTAGTAAGCACTTGTGGAGACCCTTGTCCTTGGCTTGACAAACAAGAAAGTGTACGTCATTTACCTTCGTAGTCTTAACACTTCCGCCAATGCTGCTCGCATCCTCTGATGATACTGCTAAATTGGTGTCAGGAACTTCTGATTGACCCCTTTTAGGGGGATTATCGACGTTTTTATGGTCCGACATGCCTTCCTACACTCTGCGTACATTAATGACGAAAATAATACGCACACCCACAAAACAAACAAATAAGTATCACTTTATGTATAAAAGTAAATGAGAAACAGGGAAACTAAAGGAGTTACATAGATATTATTCCAGAAAAATCATAAAAAATCAAAATATTTTGCCACCACCATCTAGCACTTGCCATTGCAATGTTTTTTTTTTTTTAATTTTTATCCACGTCAGCAATGGTACCTCATTTCAATGCCTAATAATTTGAGCGAGAAAAGTCTGAGTTGTTGTTGTAGTCATGTAAAGTCACGTCCGTCACAATTTTCAAGCCAGCCTGTCAGCGGATGGCATTCAATATGGCATTGCTAGGACTTAAGCCGATATATTGTGGTTATTCAACGTTTTTTGAGATTTTAATAATAATAAAATCCTAATCCGTGGCCCACGGCTGTATATTCTACTAGTAAGCATTACCTTACTTAGTTTGTGAAGAAAAAGGAAAGAAAACTGTCTGTTGCGATTTTTTGACAAATTTTGATAAAAATCTGAAATTATTCAATTAGTTTCATTCAGTCAGTCCTTTATTAACTAATTTATCTTATATGCTTACAAAAAGGAATTAGGATGACATCATCTCGTATTCAGGTAATTTATTTCAATCTATAGTTTTTCCAACCTATTTCGTCATTCAGTGTGTAAACTTGGTTATACGCTACCTTGCCACGACCTTAGTTATGTTTTGTTTCAGGCTACGGCGCTTCAGCTGTCTAAAACATTCAAGAGGAAAAACAGATTTGAAGTAGGAATAGCCTCAGAGTTACCGCTTGCGTACAAGAAGTTTTGGCGTGAGTGGAAAGTTCTGAAACCCGCAGCAGTGCACTTCGTGTCACAGGAGGGCCATTGGAGAAGGGACGAGTTCACGGGGGAAACTCTGCCCATTCAGAACATCCACATCCCTTTGAAACATCCTTCTGAAATCAATGATGGAATATGGGGTGGAGAAGCAGTCATAAAAGGCAAGTATACAATGTTTGTTACATTTATCTAGGTTTACATAACATTTGCGCAGTTGTTTACTAACCATGTAAGATGCTAAGGAAGTTTACACCTATTTCTCAGACAACATTGTTGATCATTGTCACTAGTTCAAATTGGATAAGTTCCAATTTCAATCTAGTACATATTTAGTCTTATACATTGTAATATTTATATTATCACTGGTTACAGGTTTCCAGAAACGTGATCCCAATCGACGCAGAGTCCCTCACTACTGGGTGCCAGTTTTAAAAAGGACTGTCGTCAGATCTGAGGTCCTGAATACCCATCTATCAG
Organism: Tachystola acroxantha; assembly: GCA_963506565.1. Taxonomy (NCBI): domain Eukaryota; kingdom Metazoa; phylum Arthropoda; class Insecta; order Lepidoptera; family Oecophoridae; genus Tachystola; species Tachystola acroxantha. The sequence continues at coordinate 10,272,080 of OY735874.1, forward strand.
TCACTGTTACTGATAGAACGATTAGACTCGTGAATGACCATTATGGATTTGACCATTACTTGCTCAAGACACCAGCCTGTGATCTGGTGTCCATGCTGGCTTTGAAACTGAAGAAACAAATATTGACAGAGCTTGTGAATGGATGCCCAAGATATGCTCACGACCCCCAGAAGCAGAAAGAAATTTATGAGGAATATAAGACATATTTGTCTTCAGTTAGTATATCAAATTTGTTTATGTTGAATCTAGCTTATCCACTAGGCAACAATTGATTAGCAACAAGTGACTCTCATCAAGATTGGCAATGTTTCACAGCAACGCACGACATTGCCACGTTTTTGTCCCTTTCAGTTTTGTTTTTTTCGTGTGGTTTAGTGACCAAACCTATTTGTCAGAGTTATTCAGGTCGTCCATAGGCCTCTGACGTGGCCTAATGACTGCTACCGAGTGACAGCAACCAGGACCAACTGCTTAATGTGCTTTCCGAGGCAAGGAGGAGCTCAGATGAAAGTGTCACTAGCGGTCACCCATCCAGGTACAGACCTCGCCCAGCGTTGCTTAACTTGTACGATCGTTTTCAACATGTACTCGTAACTGGACTACGAGCCCCTCTACTCAGACTTTGTTAAAAAAAGCATTTTTAGATAGGAATTTCTATTTTGCTTAAACCATAGACTAACTTTAAATTGCTTTTATTATTGTATAATAATATTAATAATTTAATTTTCACAGTATACACCAGAAGAAATTGAATGGTATGGCCTGTCTTGGTATGAAGCTTTGTGCAAGATTGCCAAACAGAAGGAAGCTGCCAATAGACCAGTTCCTTTAAAAAATATGTATAGAAAGAAACTAGTAGAAAAATTGAAAGAAGCTGGTATTGAGGAAACTAAGAGTTCTCCTGATGAAATATCGTGAGTACTGAACAATCAATCCCCTTGTATGCTTTATACCCTAGTTACGTTAGGATTATCTCAATGTTAAGAGCAGAACGAAAACCGTATGGCTAACTGAAATTACCCTCAAAATCAATAGAACTCGTCAATCTTTTTTACTTGAGTACAAACACGAGCCTCGGAACATTAGTTTCAGATGCACACAAATATAATAATAATTAATATTATGAATCTCATAGGCATATAGTCTGATATTTAAACTGAGTGAAAGACACTTTGTGGTGGTTTTAACTCTATGATTGTATCATATGAGTAAGTGGACCTAAGATTTTTTTGCCAGTAATGACAGAATTGCACCTATTGTAGAGAAAATAAGGGATCAAGGCCGTTTTGATCTATATTAAGGTACAAATAATTTGTTTCAGATCCACGACAACATGGCTCTCGAAAATGAACCCATTTGGCAAAAAGGATGAAGCTTAGTGAATGTTTCAGACATTGAACTAAATTAAATTGTGTTGTTATGTTATAGACGAGATGTAATAGTTGAAGTAGATAGTGTTTGTGCTCTGTTTACAGCATTGTTTGAATTGAATCCTATGAAATACCAAAAGAGAAAAAAAAAATTATAGATATTTTTAGGAGTTAAAAACTCTAAAAAATAAAAACACTAAATAACTTCAAATAAGTTTATTCTTTACATTTATATAATACAACCATAAACTAAGGTATAGAAAAAAAAACCAGCATAAATATTTTCGTCATTGTAAGGAATTTGTCGATTATTTTAGTTCATATCGGGTTCTTGCATTTGAAGGCCTAATATGAATATATATATTTTTTAACATTTAGGCAATTTTATTATACAAAAAAATATAACAATGTTCAATACGTAAACTAAATAATACATTTTATACTTTTTGTCAAAAAGTTGTCTTTTAAAAAACATGTTATCTAATCTACTGTAAAATAAACGATTATAGAATAACATCCTAAAATAGTAAAACGAAAATAAGAAATTGATCTATCACCTGTCAAATTGAGGTACATACCTAAATAAACTCGACTAAGTTAATGGAACTCTGGATCTTCAGACAACACCGCAATTTATCGTCACAATATTCACGCCAACCAATCAGCGTTGCCAACGTTTCACGCAAGAAACGTAACATTATGGCGTAATTTCTCCTTATGGGTACTCAATGGGAGCGTCGTGCCGTGCGGCTTGGCCCGAGGTAAGTTTACTTTGCCAATGTTAGATTTTCTATACGAATTGAACTAGTTTGTGCGATGTTAGCTGTGTTTTTGAGCACACGATCTAAGTAATGGTGCATCTGCATTCGAAGATCTAAGTAATGGTGCACTCAATGGGCGAGTCGTGCGGCATTCTGTCTGAGAGTAGCGCCGCGACCGAGCGCGCGAGGTACGTCATGGTGCCGTAGCTGCCGCTGGGCGCGCTGTCGTACAGGTGCTGGCACACGCCGGCCGCGCCGCCGCACACGAGCCCGCCGCCGAACGAGTCGGCTTTAGCGCAGCATAGCGTTGCGTCGCCGTTGCATCGCATCTGTGGACAAAGTTATATTTTATTGTATTTAATAGACGACCACGACTAAGGTGGAACTTTTAGAGTTGAAATAGAAGAAGATTAGTCCTAGGAGTTTCTAACCACAGATTTGTCTAAAGAATTTGACTCACATAAGTTCACGCGTCACTTGATTAACTTGTCATTTTTGTTACTGTATTTTCATATTTTTTGACTAGGATGCCGAATACTAAACCTGAATCAAAGTCAAAGTCAAATTTCTTTATTGCAAGTAAGCACGTTGTGTACATTTTTGCACGTCAAAATATTTTTGAATTTACATTTACACCACTTTGCAAGGAAAAGGTGCCAACGCTGAGGAGAAAAAGTGGCAAAAAACTCTCAGCAGCACATCTTTTAAAATAATATAATAATAACACACAATTACTTAATAACTAGGTATTACACAACTATTACTATTGTTAGTAATCTAGACTTTATCCCTCATGCGGAACCGGCGACACACACCATGCATGTTCATCGTTTAAATAGTCCTCTATCCTGTAATACGCCTTCTTAACAAGTGTTCCTTTAATGAAATTTTTAAATTTCCTCTCTGTCAGCGTCGTGACACTTTCTGGCAACTTGTTATAAAAGCGAATACAGTGCCCCATGAAGGATGTACTAACCTTACGTAGTCTGAATCCTGTTTATCCCTATTTCTTGTATTATAACTATGAATAACTATACGAATTTTTTAGGAACCCGTGTACTAACCTGATCATCCAAGAATACATGATTAGCCTTATGCACGAGATGTTCAACGGTGATCATGCCTCCCAAGTGTGCCACGGCTTTGTATTCCACCACTAGAGTGAGGACCATCAGCGCCTCCACCACCAGCTGGCGGTACTCAGGCTGCGGTATGGAGTTGAGCACCGTCTCCACGGCTAGGGCGAACTTCAGCTCCCCAGATGTCATCTCCTGGGTTAGGTTGGGTTGAAGGATCTTGCCTTGGATTACCAGGCCTTGGCACTGAAAATATCGATGTAGTTAATGGAGGAGACATACACATTCTTAAGCCGAGATTCATAAACGATTTTGAGCGCTAGATAGGGATGAGGAGAGGACAGGTGAACACACCGGCTTAAGTTTGGAGGATTCCCTTAAGGTCATTTCTTTCGGCGTGGTCGAACTTTTTGATCAAGCTGGTTTGCCAAGAGGTTGACAGTGGTGAAACTGATTAGAGGATGTAATATATTGCACTTTTTCTTCTCCATGTATAAGAACTTACATAGAGCTAAAGTCTGCAAAGGTCGAGGAAGTTTCGAGGATCTGACTAAGAATATTGGTGGGTCTTTCGCATTTGATTCTGTCTTCATTGTAAATCAGATCCAAGAGTAGCTTCGTTCTATAGTACCTTGTCGTATTAACTAGTTTGACTAATTTTACAAGGCGACGTACTAAAATGCGTTACTAACTTTTGCACCTGACTACGTTAGAAACTCGTGGCATACCTTTTCGAGAACGCCCCAGACGCGAGGGTAGAAATCCCTGGGCACCCGGTTGAGGGCCCCGTCGAGGCGACGACGGCGCAGCCACTGGCCCTGACGGTCCGGCTCCGCTATTGGCGCTGTAATATCAAATAAATCAATGTATTTTTGGCTACTTCAAGAGAAGGAAGAGAAATCAATCTCAACCCTCAAAATAATACCTAGAGGTCCGTTTGATCCATAGCGTGGAGCGAGAAAGTATTAGCAGAATCAGCGAGAGTTTAGTTGTTCGATTGTGACTCATTCACGCCCAAATAGCTGATATCGGAACCAAATTTTACATACAGCCTTATGTCAAATAGCATTTACAGTTTACAAATCTATAATTCTGTCGTGTCTACCAAATGATTATGATATCATGTTGTACTTGTGGTGCAATAATGCATATTTCCTTACTTACTAAACCCAAACGCAACTGTCACAATCACTCATATGATGCTACATCGAGTAAGAGTGAGCGTTACGTTTAGCGACGATTAAACTTAGCATGCGACACTTCGGAACCGATGCATTAGTATAGATAAGGTATAATAATAATATACAGTAAGTCTTACTATCGTCAATGCTGCCTTGAAGCGACTGCCCCGACTCGAGCACGATCTGTGATTTCTTCCCGTAGCGGTTCGACTTGTTGCTCACTATAGAGAAGTTGCCGCGACCTACTGTGGACAATACTAGGTTTATCCCATTCATTTAATAGATTGGTAAGGTAAATTACATACAACGTGAAATTTTAGTGGTTATTTTCCCATGGCAGAATGATTTGCCATCAGTAGTACTATTGAACTATATAGTTTACACTTGAATTTTTTTTTTTATTTTTAAATTATTTTCTCGAAAACATAAGAGACGATAGTAACTCACTAGACGTAGGTATCTACCAAACAGCACGTGCCACGCAGTACGTCTATACAAGGTGTACATGTTGTATAATGGTGTTAGAAATCAATTCTGTGTTCATTCAATAATGGCGCATTATTTTGTTATTTTACACACTCACACATTTTTGGAATTAGTAAAATAAATCTTTTAAACGTGATACGCCATAAACGTGAATAAACGTGACTTAAAAGCCACGGTACCTTTCTATCTATATGTTTTAACCAATTCTGAAAGTGACAAAACTAAGTCATCTTAAATTAAGTTTATGGCTACCAGTTTTAAATTTCAATACATAATAAATAACGGACATAATATGTTGCAACTATCACTACGTTACTATTCTATTAAAACCAAAGATTCAAACTAAACTGTTACTCGCATAATAGTCATTAAGATAAGAAACGTTTCGTTTAGCGTGCGACACCCCGGAATTGACACATAATATACTTACTTAAAATTATTTTATATCAATTTTTAATAATTATTACAAAACATTGACATAGAAGATTGTTATCTACAAAACACAGGGAGTCAGAAAATTCACTCGGACATAGACAAATGCACGACAATCGGGATGTTTTATTTTATTCATTAATTTCTCTGCATAATAATTCCAGATATATTTTCAGCATAATCACTTGAGTTGATTTACGCAATAAAATAATTGAGTTAACATCCCCATTGCAAGTGCAGCGACCAACTCGCCTTTGCTCTTATTGATCTTTTCCTTTATGATACACAGAGAGTTTGCTGGAAAAATAAACATCTACAATGAACTTTTTTTACTTTGTACTTTATAAAGGCCCTAGTACACAATGGTTGATGTAGGCTCACTACAGGCCATCGTCATTGTGTACAAGAGGCAATGGCACACGATGGTGGACTATTGCCAGTGGAAAATGGAGCGTGGCCCGCAATGATAATGTTGTCGGATTTTGTGCACACTTCAAAAAGAATCGTGGCGTAGATGACTGGTGATGAGGCTGCAATGAGCCATGCACCATTGTGTGGACACCTTTACGCCGTCGCACTGGCCTGTTGTAGCGCATTGTGTAGGGACTTTACATGTGTACAGCATTTTACGCACTACAAACTTCAATTTAACAGCACAAAGTACAGTCGAAAGCACCTATTCATTGTCACATATGAAAAATTATCGCAATTTCGTGAAACACAACTTAACTTGTCGCATTTATTACATCTATTGTATATTATAAAAATAGCATTTATCGTAACAGATATTTTTTTAATAAAATTAATTTTATTACAAAATAAGATTTTATAAAGATTGGCGGCGCTAGTTAGCTCGATACCGGGCCTTAATGAAGACGACGCCATGAGAAGTAGGTCATGCCAGAGGTCTACGACGGGCGGTCTGAACAATGATAGCACGAAATGACTAGTGTATTTAACTGGATTGCTTGTCTTACCACTGTTGATGGCAAACTCCTTGCCGCTGAGAATGTGGTAGAGGAGATTCTTCATCTCGAATGGGGACAGGTTGAGCAGGTGCTCGGAGGCCTCCTCGCCGTCACAAGACAGCGTCCGCGACAGCTCGGTAGCCATCACCTGACATTACAGGGCCATTTTGTAGTAATCGCTAAGAAATATCTACCGAGCCATAAATAATCCCTAAGAAATTCCCACCAAAAACATAAATGTTGAAAACTTTGGCCCAAGTCTCTTTATTCCTATAAAAAGTGCTGAAATCTATACCGAAGCCCAAATCAAATGTCTTATTTTGTAAACATATATGAGCGTCTAATTACGTGTTGTTATGTAATTGATGATTGAACCTGTTCATCATTGTGAAAATAAGGTGATCCTATATAATAATGTGAAAATAACTATGCAATAATCACAGAAAAGCTTTAAATGGCCCGGGCACCAATTCGTCCAAGTCTCGTTTTGACCAACTTTTTTCATTTAGTGTAAGTCACACTATATCCAAGTCGCATTCTGTCCAAGTTGTTAGTAGTTTTTGTTTGCAAAATAAGACACTTGAGTTGGGATTCGGTATAAATCAATGCTACTTAAAATATGATGACATGTAAAACTACAGCAATATTGACTTTTAACTTGGCAGGTTTTCGTAATAAGTAAGTAAGGGTTAGTCAGTACATTTTAAGATACGAAGATGCTTCAAGATAAACTTGCGTGAATGTAAGTAAGCCCCTAAGGTAGGCAGCTCCTCCGGTGTTGCAGGCAGAACGCCTAGGCAACAATTACCGCTTACCATCATATGAATCGTCTGCTTTTCTCGGTGCATAAAGCGGGGACGAATCTAGGTAGTTAATATTAATATTTTTAAATATAGTGCAACCTATTTACCTGTATGATGAGCCCGACCCGCAGCCGCAGCATCTCTAGGAACAGCTGCGGCTCTGTGCGGATGAACATAGCCAGGTACACCAGCAGCTCTTGAGTCAACATGGCTGTGCTCTCGTCATCGCCGTACGCCTGCACATAGTACGGTAAACCAATATTTAGAGCTCGTAATTTTAGAAGATGTGCTCATTATGATTTTTATCGTCGGCGTTTACGTTTTTGTTGTAAAGCGGTGTAATTTCTAAAAGAAATTGACGTGCAAAAATTATACACAATGCAATTGTGCTTTATTACTTGATATAAAGATATGTATGATTCTGATCGTTAAATGTCAATCCCATACATTTTTTATATTAGTAGAATAACGCGTTAACGAAAGTCGGCCACTAGGGGGCTAAACCCAAACAGTTGTTTTTCTCGTGTGGTTTAGTGACCAAACCTATTTGTCAAAGTTATTCAGGCCGCCCGTAGGCCTCTGACGTGGCCTCACGCCTACTATCAAGCGACAACAACCGGGACCAACTGCTTAACGTGTTTTCCGAGGCACGGAGAGGTTCAGATGAAAGTGTCACTAGCGGTCACCCATCCAGGTCCTGATCTCGCCCAACGTTGCTTAACTTGTACAATCGTTTTCAACTGGACTACGAGCCCCTATAAACCCAAACTGGTGTAAATTGAATTGAATACAAAAGGAGTACAGTCCATAGCAAATCAACCTAAGCACACGTGTATATTACCGCTCGACGCTTATTATTGTCACTGAATCTTATCTTTGTTAAAATGTTACAGAAAAATAAGTATTTTACCTTCTTTTCTTCATTCCCATGACTTTTTTCATGACGAAATGACTGCATGTAAAAAATATTTTTATGAAGTCGTCAAAAATAGTTTACAATTTTAAGCCAACTAAATTACGTTACACAATCGTATTTATTCAGGTTGCGGACATGAAGCAAGGAACCGCCGATGAAGTTAGCCATATTTACATCGCAGTCACCGGGCTTGCAATTTTTCGCGTCACTGCCACTCACTCTTGCTTTGTCCAAACATAAAAATCACCCTTCAACTTACCAAATGAATGAGCTGTCTCAGCTCATTTTCCGGCAGCGGTGCAGTGATAGTGTGTTCATTGTTAGGGGGCATGCCCACAGTGATCTGCTTCTGTCGCACCAACAGGTCTGTCACGGCCTTAGCGAGGTCCTCTACTCGCTTGCCGAGCATACCGGCCGTGTGCCGGACGAGACCCCACAGCTTCTGAGTGCAAGCCTTCTCGTACAACGCTTTGAGAGCGTCTTTTACGGTTACCACTTTGCCATTTTCTAGCATCCCTGTGAAACGAGATAAAGTTTGAACAAGGGAAACATGCAAAATTGTTTTTCTTCTTCTTAAAACCAATATTACCGCACATTACTTGAAAAACCTAATACTCTGGCGGTATCCCAAATCTCCCTGTAATAAATACCTACATTCACTACAGGGATATCAGTTTAGACTTCGATTTACACAAAAAACCTTTCAAATACCTAATGTACGTTAATAATAATAAGAAAAACAATATTGTATGTCGCCGTTGTTGTTGTTCAAACTTTGGTTAGAACAATAGCGGTATGGGCGCAGATTGCTACGTCGATGACGTCAATAATAACGGCATGGGCGTAGATTGCTACGTCGATGACATCACTAATAACGGCATGGGCATAGATTGCTACATCGATGACGTCACTAATGGCGGCATGAGCGTAGATTGCTACGCCGATGACGTCACAACAATTACTCTCGGACATTAAGATCAAAAGTATCAAAACATCGTTTTCGAAACACCATTTTTTCCAAATTCCGGTGACAGCGGCCGCCTATATTTCGATAAAAGAATACTATAAGGCGATGCTACATTAACGGACACAGACACGTACAGTGCGCGAGGCGTAAGCTCAGGTTTGCATTTGTGTGAGTGCACACAGATAGTGTAGAGTGATATTCGGCCTGAGGCGCGACGCGTCCTACGCATACAAATTTATACACAGCGGGACGCCACCCTGCCGCGCACGCACCGCACTTCACCTCTTGTACTAGCAGCTTGGCGATCACTCACACAAACGTAAACCTGAGCTTACGCCTCGCGCACTGTACAAACACGCACAACGTATACAAAAAAAACCGCAATTACTGGCCGGGCTTGGCCCGTGTCGCGCCCGGTCCGGTCCGCGTACGGTAGATATAAATATGTTAATACACACTGGATACAAGTATATTTTGGTCAGCCACGGTAAATGTCTGACACGTTCAATGTCTGTAGATGTAACGGAAACTCACCCGTATTGAAGTCCAGGCCGTGTGTGTCGACCAGGTACTGCAGTATGTCCCCCTGCTCGTCGAGGCTCTCGGTCTCGCGCAGCATGGCGATCAGCTCGTCGGTATCCTGCTCCGCGTACACCAGGCTCTGCGACTCGGACGTGTTGCGGTTGCGGACCGGGGCTGTGCTCTTGTTCGCTGAACCTGTATAGTCGAAGACAGAGATAAGTATATAGGGGCCTCAATAAGGTCGAGATTTTCTCAAAAACTACTGGATCGAATTTAATAATTCTTTTACAGTTACATAGTTTTAACTTTTATCTATGAAACAGTGATTTAATTTTTGCAATAGGTCAAGTAGTTTTTGAGAAAATCTCAACCTTAAAAACTCTCCTGTACACCTTTCTGTGTTCTATCTACCGTACAGTATGGCCGATAGTTATACACAGTTTTCGCACTTACGACTGTCAAAATTGTATGAAAAACAGTTGGAAGATCGCGTTTCCACCTGCAAGAAAACTTCTGCAAGAAATCTCCGATAGTCAGATGTCAAAGTCCAGTTTTGAGTGAAAACTTAGCGTGAGCTGGCTCTACCCACTGTCAAAAATATACGAAATCTGTCAGTTGTAAGTTGCTCTAACTCAACTAGCACTCAAAAATAAATTAATGTCTCATACAAATCGATCACCATTAGTACGAAATGTATGAAAAGTCAAGCAAAAAAGCGCGACATTCGGAGAGTCACGCATTTCGAGAAGAAATTGTTACTTATTCAGATAACCGGGTATATGGTATACGAGTAAATAAAATGGAATAGGTAATGTGTAACTTACCCTCTTCCTTAGGCGGAGAAGGCGTCATCTCTTTAGTAACTTCGATTGTAGGCGTTCCTATGCCTAAATTGGTTGTGGAAGTACCCCTGAAATAAAATGAGTTTATCACTTAAAATGTATATTTTTGAGGGTGAGACTTTCTACTTGGCCGACTGTAAAAATTATTTTACTATAGTCTGTCAATTTCGTGCATGTTAGTAGGGTAGTATTTGTTTACAAAATAAGACAATTGATTTGGGCTTCGGTTTACGTAACAGTAGTTCTGAGGTGGGGATCGAATCTGCGCGACGATTATATTATCATCGGAATCAACTCGCATCTTACTTCGTAACAGCTTTCTTCTTGGCATCCTCAGGAGATGGGCTGCGGCCTAATGCTCCGGGCTCCACTTCCAGCCAAGACGGCTTCCTCTCCAGGTGGGGTCCGACGTACTCGCCCTCCATACCCAATGTATCAGCTGGAAACGTTAAAAAAATTTATTTAATTTAAATACAAAACTAACCACACATAATACAATATCAGAAATCTTTCGGGTTCAATCTTATAGATTCTACGGCCCAATTGCAATATAAGATAACCCGAGTTAGCGACTCAAACTCGGAGTCAAATTCGAGTTAACTATTGTTTAGTCAACCAAGGTTAACTATATTCGAACCGAGGATTCCAAAAGATTTGATCTGATTTTTATTACACCTTATTTCTTATAGTCAACATAAATATTGATAGAGCGGGTCATCTTGGACATTTGAGCACATAGTCAACGGATCTTCATAGCATTAAAATTAAAAAATTAACATGTATTGATTACTCACAGTCGACATTGATAGAGCGTGTCTTCTTGATAGCGCCGCGCACGGACATGCGCCGGCGTAGCGCGCGCGCCTTGTTCGCGCCCGCCGGCCGCGACAAGAACGTGTACTTGTTGCTCAGAGACTTCAGCAGGTGCTCCTCGAGGTAACTTTGCACTTGGGGGTTCAGCTCTGAAATTGTTTCCATAAAACACACACAGGAAAAAATTACAGAAGGAAGGAAACATTATCGTTAACAATTGTGCGAGAAATTGCCACTAGACCCCTCTTTTTCAAAAGGCAGTTGGCCGACGAGACCCTGTCGGGGTAAAGAGAGCAATATCTAGGCCCAATCGTCTAAACCCGAGATGGATTGCATGGCCTAGTTAAGCTCTCTTCGTGTCAAGTGTGAACAATGATCGGATCAACTTGATACATACTGTACAGCTAAATAAATAAATAAATTTCGTATTATCAGATGGTATTGCACAATTTAAACTATTTTTAAAGATTGCTAAAAACTAACATATTATTATTACTTGCATACTTTTTGAAATCCAGTCAAAAGTATAAATGAAAAATGTTCTCAATCAATTGGGTTTGGGGCGTATGTAAATAATAATCAGTTTCTTTTCCGCAATCATTAAGAGTATCAGCAAATAAGAATACTCCTTAGGAAATGACTTACTGTCAGGATACCCATCCTCTTGGCTGCCCAGGAAACTCAAATTGGTTATAGCAGATGTGCTCAGGAAGTCTCCAAGATTTCCGAGAGTCACTCTGGTTCCATTGATGTAACCTGACTTCAACTTTTTCATGGTTGTTATCATGGCCATTGGGATTTTACCTTGATCTAAAACATATTAAGGAATTATTACAGGAAAGTTTTGGTAAATAGGTTTGGTTTGAAAGATTTAGATAGCTTCAAAGCAAGGATATATTGATATGAATATATTTGTTAGATATGAATAATGATATTATATAATTTAGAAACAAAGTAGCGTAATATTGTATAAGTTTATTAGAATGCCAATTATGCATGAGACAACAAATTATTAGTTATGAATGGTCGAAAATTATGAACACATTTACAATATGAATAACACAGAATGCTGAAAACAGGAGTCATATTATGTGCAAGATAAACCATACAATAATTCCGCCACCTAGCACCACCCATGCAATTCGAACATTTCTTTAAGTATATTATTTTATTATGATAGAACGAGTGAAGTAGGAAAAAGTACATCATTAGAGGTACCTCTATAAGCAATGTCAATTCTTGAGCGCTGAACGTTATTAGTATGCACAAGGTGGCTTTTCGCGTAAATTAACATCATTGACAAGTAATTATGGCAAATTTAAAAGGATTCTTTTGATTTTTAATGGTGTCACTTCCGTTTTCTGCGGTCCCCAACCCCATACTTCAAACAACCTACAGCGCTCAAGATCCGTGTCGGTAATTATAACATTTATAACAGAGTAGACCTCAAACGAAGCCCATTGCTGGATTTATATGCAAACAATGATAACGATACTAATGAATGCAATGGTATTTAAAAGAGCTTCATATATTTGTATGTATCGGTTACACAGTAAGAGCCTCTTGCATTATCGAGATAACTCTGGGTCTTGACCTTAACCCTTGAAAACTCCATACATTTTGTTCGGGTTAAGTCGTTAACTCTAGTGTTATTTTATATTGCAACTGGGAGTTAGGCTCTAGGTCTCTATGCAAACCTTCGATGATGAGATACTACGTTCACACATTCGCGCGAGTGGCGAGGCAAGTAGCGAGACGAGTGGCGAGCCTGTATGTGTTAACAGTCCACTCGCCATTCGAATGTTTTACCTTGAAAGAGATGACGCTATTCACAAGGCCATAAGTCGCGTCACTCGCACCCACGACTGTCTCTTTTCGTGGTACATGTGAACGCAGCAGAAAATAAATGTGTTTTGTTGTGTTTACCTAACAAATACTGCGTTGCGAGTAAGGTGATGGTCGGCCGGCCGAGCATTTGCTTCCAACTCATGCCGAGGAACGCGACGTTCGCCATGAAAGTGCTCGCTAGCAACGCCGGGTCGCGAGACATGTAGTACTCCTCGTAGTCGAAGTTCTATGGCATACGCATGCGGGATGTTATCACACAGTGCGGGGGGTGATTGGGGAAGAATTGTATGCACAAGGCCTTGGCCGCTACATATGGTGTGGGCCACACGGGCGAGTCTAGCGCGGGCGCGACGGCGAACGCGAAATATCAAACATGAAACCGCCCGTGCAGAGTAGCGGCGGCGCGGGCGGTTTCATATGTTTGACGCCAGTCGTCGCGCCCGCGCTAGACAATGTGGCCTACGTGTATGAATATAAATGCAGCTTAAACGTAATCGATATTGGTAATCAATTTTTTTATTCACGTAAAATATCAAATCTACTGTACATATCTAGTATTCGGGGAAGTAGGTAGTATTTCAAAGAAAGTGCATGCACCTAACGACAAGCGACCAACCATCGTCGCTATATAGGTTCGTGCCCTTTCTTTAATTTTGTCCCGCTTGCCACAATGTTATATTTTATTACACATTTTACATTCCATATACCTATTTTATTTACTGTGCTACCAAAATATATAACTATATACAAATGAACACATTAAAGTCTTTACATACTTGTATAATACATAATAATATACATATTAAAGGATTAATCATTTTTTAAATACGAAAATAAAAATACCACTAAACCTTACACAGAATTATCCCATACAAAAAAAACACGAGTGCATGTAATCTACAGGGAAGGTAAAACCAGCAAGCACTACTATACCAAATCAATAAATATAAAGAAACAAATTAAATACCTAAATACGTTTGATTCAGAGTCAAGACAACAAGCGGTCGCCCGAGAAGGTTTTGCCAAGAAGATTTCAAGAAATTAATTTCAGCCTTTAGCGTATCAACCATCAACTCGTTATCGGAAGCAATGTAGAATCGTTTCGTGTCAGAAAACTATTAAAAGAAATTAAAGAACCAAATTAGTAGAAAAACTGACGTATATGACCAATTGCTCTCAAACAGCGAGTAAAAAACTCACTACCTAAACAGGTTATTCTTAAGGTGCTCCCTCACCGGGAGCATTCGCGTGTAATGTAACGTTACAGATTCGAGCATTACATCAGTGAGGGAGAAAAACAGCTTCAGTCAGGGAGCTAGTATTGTAATGTAATGCTCAAAGTCGAATCTGCAACGTTACATTACACCTTTAGTCGCAATATGCCTTAGGTACTAAAATTGACTTTAGAACTATGGTATCCGTCAGATACGAAGGCACAAAACGGATTTGATCAGAATCGTCAAAATAATTAAATTAAATATGCTGTGAAATTAAAATACAAACATGCCAAATCGCACTGGCAAATTGTCATAGCGATAAATAAGCTTTTACAAGATCTAGATAAGCGTGAGTGAGCTGAGTGCCAAATCAAATATAAGAAATTGAAGAAAATAACAGATTTTATTTTAAACTTATCAATAAGTATATAAATAAACAAATATTAGCTGAAATAATTCAATTCAAAGTCAGTTAGAACAGTCCAGTGGGGAGTCATCCCCATCACAGGTTTGCTAACTAGACTAGGTCCGATTCTGTCGTCGTAAACCTAAACGAAACGGCGATCACTCATATCTACCTAGTGAGTTGGACGTTTCGTTTAACGATGATTAAATTTAGGGTGCGATACCAAGAGCCATTGAATCAAAAGTGTGAGGATTCTCTCATATTTCCAAAATAAGTACAATCAATTTGACCTTGAGATCGGTCGTAACTAGTTGACCTAATTATACTGCGATTACTGAAGGTCAAATGTTACAGAAGAGTCTTTCTTAACTGGTCAAATAGATGCAAACAACAGCCAATCAAGTATAGGTCAATGTGAACAAAAATTAATGATTTTGTGTACATTTGATGTGCTGTTGACAGAATATTGATAATTGGTGTAAAAGTTGTACATAAATGAATAAACACAACTTACTTGAGGAGTGAAGGCGAATATACGATCATTCAAGGAATACAACTTGCTTGTGCTAAGAATTCCGACATCACGTGATTTTCTTCCAGATAGGCCCAGTTTTTTGTTTCGGCCTGTAATTTTAACAAAAATTGCTAAGCATACGTCGAAGAGTATGAATTACGACAAAATCGTTCAAAATACAATGATTAAATTTGTTAGTTTTACATTTGTGGAAGTGGACTCAGGAAACTTGGTAGACTCAAAGTTGTGATTGTGCAAACATAAACAATGTAATATCTACCTAAATAGGTGTAGAGATGACTCAAAACTCTCGCAGGTTGGACCTCGATGGGCGCCACTTCGCTGATAGTCTGAACGTGCAGATCATATTCCAGCAACTTGTCCCTGATTTCATTATCTTCAGCCAGTATTACAATCTGAACAACCACATCAGGTTTCTTTTCTGAGCACAACCGTCTGTTAAGAGGGTCTAATTCTCCAACTGCTAAGAATCCCTGGAAAGAACATTAGATACAAAATGCATAAATTACCACAGTATGAAAATTTTCTACGCCTCAATATAAACAATGAAGATATTTAATGTGAATATGGCAACAGTTTATCCAGAGTAACAATGAAGTAAATTGCAAGGTGGAACGTTAAAAAATCCAGGGATTGATCGTAACTTCAGCCCAAATGAGCTTTAACTTTTAACAGAGAATCAGAAGGTGAAAAGGCTTGATTAAACATGCATGCCTTATAAATACGAATTCACAGTGGCTCCCTCAATGTAAGGCCTAATAGTGAAGAAGTAAGTACCTAAATAGTGTAAATAATATGATTATTACATTTGTCATTTTACCTAATTCATATCAAAACTTACCTCTTGCAACAGTTTTCCAAGAATATACAAAGACTGTGCCCATATAAATGGACACCTGCCTAGGGGTATTCGTTCCTGACTCCCTGGCTCACTCTGTTCCTGATTGGCCTTCTCTGCTGGCACTGCATACAGCTCAGGGACTAGCTTGATCCCATCATCCTTCCTTAGCATGATTTTTTCTAATCTTTGCATATAATCACCAACATTCGTCTTGTCGCCTTGGAAGCAGTAATCGAGTATGAGGTAGCAGAAGAAAAGAGGCCATTCACACTCAATATTCTCAAACATTCTCAGTTCCCATGGTTCGTAATATAATCTATTTGGATCTTCTCTAGGAGTTCTATGACCATCTCTGAGAAACCGTTTGCACCCATATTTTCCTTGTAGCTTTGTGACTATGGTGTCTCTAGTTTTAGCTATTAGCTGAGGATCATCTACAGCAAATGCTGGGTAACTAATGATCGAAAGTAAACCAGAATCGAGCTCTTTGCTGTTCGATTCTCTTGGTAGCATCGACTGTAGCACAGCCTGACACTTCTGTGCTTCATCAGCTAACACATGGATAACACTGGATGGCCCTCCACGGGCTCCAAAAAGGTCCAGCTCATTCATAGCCTCAAGGGCCGCTTTGGCCATACCAATGGAACTTGCGTTAAGTTCTGGCAGGCCATGGTTGGTTTTGTCACCTCTCTCCCATATACCATAGTCAGGGGTGCAGTAGGCAGACTCAATGTAAAACACGAGATTCTGGATGAAGGCTACTTCATCAAGGGAGAATACGATTTGCAGGCCAGATGCAGTCATCTGAGCCAAGATTAGCAGGTACAGAGAGATAGCATCAATCTGTAAATGTCCCCACTCATTGTCTTTAACAACAGAGCGTCCACTGGCTGAGGAATATTTAGCATGTAGGGAGTCCAGTGGGTGTTGAGTGCTTTTAAATTTCTCAACCTTATCCTTTTGTTGCATCATAGCCATCAGGAGGCCTGTAAAAGGAAGGACGTTTTAAATAATCACATGCTAAGCTTCTTTATTATACTCTGAAAGTTATAAATGAAATACCTATCAAAATGTTTACAAACATAAGTTTTAATAACACAGCTAATTTTATTTATTGCATGCATACCTAAGTATTCTGTGTCTTTGAAAGCACAGAACTTATGTCTGATAGCAACATACTATTCCAATATACACTGTACAAATACTATTATCAAACTCTTAAATACGATAGTACAAGCAAGTAGATATTACTAATTGGTCCAATTACCTCTCATTAGCTTCACACAACTCTGCTCCAACTCGTATGTTTTCGCGCGATCTTCATCTTGATCAGCGATTTTCTTAAACGCCATGGATAGCCCCCACACTGCCAATATACAGTACAGGTTATCCCTGATCCAAGCGTGGTCATTTTGAGGGCTAGCAGGAAACAAACCAGTCACTGGTTGCTGGTGGTCTAGGATCAACTTGTGGACTACTCTTTGGTAGTAGTCCAAGCGGACCCCGGAATTACTGCGGGTGCGCATCTTGAACACTTGATTTAGATTGGAATCACAACTGTTGCATTAACTGATCCATCTTCTGCTTAATTTATTTCCGTCCATCCAGCCGTCCAATTTATTTTAATTTTGTTTGTGTCATTTGAAAGTCGCAACTGTCATCTGTCATCGCATCGACTGACGTGAGGTGTCATATTGGACAGGCAAATGAACTTAACCATACAGCCTAGTCACTGGCGCAGCTCTAAGGAGAGTTAGCGGAGTGTTCTGTGGTTAGCGCACAACCCTTGTAGCACGACTCAGAATTAGCGATCGACGCAACGCCCGCCCCGCGGAGCTGTCAAAGTGACATTATTACAAGGCATTTGACATTAATTTGACAGCTCCGCGGCCGGCGTTGCGTCGATCGCTAATGTGATTCGTGCTAGCCCCGCAGAAAACTATTACCCTGTTAGCGGCCCCACATACGATCTTCAATATGGGTAATTGAAATTTTTTATTGATCATGTAGGGGTAGTATTGAAATGCGCAATTTTTAATTTTATTGAACAATATCGTTTCATTCATTGCACCGTTGTGGTTCGAATGGCGGCCGTTTTGATTCTCTGTTTTTGCCTGTAAATCTTAAAAAGTAACAGTGTACGAGTTGAAAAACCAATCCAATAAACATTTGTGAACATAATTATTGTCATTTTATTAGTCAGAGTATATATTTTCTTTGTTAGTCAGAAGGGCTCATACCGAACTCACGAAAAGTGGCAGTGTTCACATTGCGCGTTACTTTGCAACACCCATTCTCATGTGTATAATCTAGGAAATCTTTTTCATGAGTTAAGGTAAAGTCCAATAAAGCCTTTCGTGCAGCCAAATCTTTGTCGTCAGACATGTTGCTCGCACGAAAATATTGACGCGAATGGCTCGTCAATTTTATTGACGAAATATTATTGAACGTCTGAATTTGGTATAGACTGTTTTGAGAACGTAGAGGGAGAATCTAGATTATCCCTAGAGGAGCCGAAACTAGTTTGCGAGACGGCTACAAACTAACTAAAACTACTAATAAGGTCACAAACTTAGAGCATTAAGTCGTTTGTGTCGTCGTCACAAGGAAGATATCGGAACGAAAACGGTTATATCGTCGTAAACGGTATTTGAAAACGGTTCGTCTGCGCAACGCTCACGGGGCGCCCACCACTAGTGGTCTTGCATGACTGACAATTGACATTGTATTGACGGCTTTTTGAAAATGGCGGGAAACGACGGTTGCGAAATTATTTAATAATTTTCAGTTTAATGTCTACAGTGAGTGTTTTGTGTTTAATATCACGTTAAATTAATCAGAAAATGTTCGCGAATGACAGTATGGTGAAGTTATTGGAGAATTCAAGCAGGATCTGAAGTTTGGCGCCATGGTCAAGAGTCCCACTACGAGCTCGGGAGTGAACGTGACTGTCGAGCTGCTTCGTCCACAGTGATTGACGCTACGGCGTCTCCTGTGGATGAAGACATGCAGACGCGGCTACCCAGGGTGATGACGCTACGGCGACTCCCCTGGAGGAAGATAGAACACTATTATACATTGAATTTTCTGTAACATGACATTGGCAAATGACGAACTGTCGAGTCCATTAATAAAATAAATAAATAAATTGCATTGACATTTGACACTTCACGTCATCATTATTGTGGCCATCAAGCAAGTGAAAAGAAAAGTGTTTTTATAAGTTTTTTTGTGATGATTTACATATTTTTCTGTGTATTTACAATTTTACATTGAATTTTTATTTCTTACATAATGTTACTCTATTTTATATTCTGTAATATATTGTGTACACCACTAGTTCTTGGGATCACCACAACATCGAAACCAGGACATAATTCTACACCAACTACAATATCTCATGTACCAAAGGAACTAAAAGTTGAACTAAAAGTAAAAGACGTAAATGAAACGAAAGGATCGTTAGTAAGTGAAGGTGGTACCATAGTAGAAAATACACCTTCATTAGTTTTGCTAAAAGCAAATAGTACTAACCTCAGTAAAGAATTGGGAACAGATATAATATCTGCTGGACCTTCAAAGGTGGTAGGTAGAAAAGGAGTGGTGTATACCAATGATAATGTTACTAATACACAAATAAAACAGGACAATGCTACTGATCCTAAAGAGACACTAAAGAATTTGGATGAAAAATCAAATGGACACAAGAAAATAACACCTGTTGGGCCAAATAGTGATTTGGAGAATGTTACTAAAACTCCAAACCTACCGACAATACAATCTAAAAAGACAAATAAAACAGAATTACATAAGAAACCTACAATATTATCATTTGAAGCTCTAGCAAATATGGATCAAGCCTCACAAAATGATTTAAAAATACCAGCAATGAAATCATCTTCCAAAACAATAGTTGCTGACCAAATGCCGTCACCCGAAGATGAAAGTGAGACATCTTCAAAAGTGCATCCAATGAGTGCTAGCAGGCATCCAGAAATGGTTATGCCAGTCATTATAACAATACTAGTTGTTCCCATGTTTGCAGTACTGGGCTATATGGCCCTGCGGCGAGGACAAGAAGCCTGGAAAAATAGGCACTATAAAAGAATGGACTTCTTACTAGACGGAATGTATAACGATTAGACTTCAGTAATTATAACTGAGATATAATAATAACGAAGACAAAATTGTTGTTATCAGAAACAATGAAGTGTGCAAATCTTGTGATAAATAATTAGTTTTATACAATATATTATTTACTTACTACAAGTCAAATACTGAAATTGTAGTAAAACATAAACAATTAGTTATGATAACTAAAATATGTGATAATGAAATGGAAAATAGGAATTTTGGACCGATTTTGGTGTCAGATGTTTACACTGAACCAAATTGGATTTTTGAATTTGTCCCCAATGTTTATGCTCAAATGCATATTGTCTAGCTATAAATATGTAGCAATAATTAATGGTGCTATACTAAGTAATAACAATGTGCCTTGATGATATTAACATACTTTGATAGACTGCTTAAAATACTTGGGCAAAATATTTTATTACGGAATTTAATCTAACAAAGAACCCATTGGTTTGATGCATGAATGATTATGCTTGGAAATATAACATGTATTTTTGCTCAGTGACGCCCAACTCAGGGGTGGTAGTCTAAATAATCTTAGTTCCTTATTTTTATCATAATTACTGTTAAAAATATCTGTTCAAGTTCTCTTGAAATTAACATAATGTGTGCTGTCATTGTACGGTACAAAATACACCCGGTCATGCTGTCAGTGGCCCGGGCCATAGTAGGCCACGAGTGTATGTAACCACGAATTTTACATAAAAAGTTAAGGTACCTATATTTTTTTTTGTGGCATCAGTATCGTGTATATTATCACCCCTGAGTCGCTCGTCGTTGATCAAAACAACACGCTGTATGTATCCTATATTTATGATGATTACTTATAATGATTTTATTATTTATAATGATTTCCCATATGCATGAACAAGGTGAACATTTAAATATGAATTCCCACCACAAGGAAAAATACTTGTGACCTTTTTTGTTGTACAAAATATGAAACTATACCTATTGGCTTGTGCATTATCCTGATACAGACATCCTACAGTTAGCGTGATCGGATCCGACGCAAATTACCAAAAACGCAAAAAGCCAATGAACGCATTGTATGTACCATTATTTTGACCAATTTCTCAGTCTGACAGTTCTTGCCGATTTTGACAGTTTTGGACAATTGTCAATTTTGACACTTGTAAATTTTGACAGTTCTTGTCAATTTTGAGAGTTCTTGTCAGTTTTGACAGCTTTTGTCAGTTCTTGTCAGTTTTGACAGTTCTTGCCAGTTTTGACAGTTCTTGTCAGTTTTGACAGTTCTTGTCAGTTTTGACAGTTCTTGTCAGTTTTGACAGTTCTTGTCAGTTTTGACAGTTTCGGAAGAAATGACTGTTGACATTGACGGATAAATAAATAGTATCTATACTTGTGATTTTTTCAATCTCTTTTGAGTGTACCTACTTCTTCTAAACAAACTAATACGGTGTTATTGTACAGTCGACAGCAGATCAATGGTAACACTTGCAGTACGATTTCAAGTCTTACGACGTTGCGTACGATTAGTTAATTTGATATTTTTCGATACGCAAGTGACCAAAACTTTGTGTTTGGGCCATTTGCGTTCAGAATCCTTACAATACGCAAATGACCAAAAAAGCGTTCATTGGCCTTTTGCGTTTTTGGTCATTTGCGTCAAGATTTAATTTTGACTGTTGTAATTGTAAGATCACACTCACACTAAATGTCGCGATTAAAATTGTCTCCTAGACCTGAGTATATGTGAATGAGTATCAATTATTTCATAGAATAATTGACTGATAATGTTATAATTCATCTCTAAGTTATCATTATTACAAATTGTCTTCCCTTGTGTAACATAAGTTTTTTATTAAACAAATTAGTAAAATGTGATAAGTAATTTGTATTTTTAGGTAACATTGTCTGTTAAATCGCTATTAAAATTCTATTCAACCACTATTCTAAATAATAATATATAGAGCTTAATTATTTTTCGCATTTTCTTTATTCTAGCAAATCTTTGTTCCATTGATATTTGTATTTTATGGTTCCGTACCTCAAGAGGAAAAAAGGAACCCTTATTTATAGGATCATTTTGTTGTCCGTCTGTCTGTCAATAAATTTAATACCAAATACTCAAGTCCGCAACCAGACCTCATGCAGCCGTGAAAAAATCAACCTTCTACATTAACGCAATCAAAAGATATGTGTTGAACACAGATGATGTCGAATTTTGACGCATATTTGTATGAAAACGCAAAAAACTACAGACCTATAGGGTACTTCCCGTTGACCTAGAATCATGAAATTTGGTAAGAAGCTAGCTAACTATCGACATTATTTATTCAACTCGTGTAATCGAACCGTTTCAAGATCAAACGTTCCGTGATACTTAAATCTACGGTTTTTGACATCATTCAAACAAAATTAGAGGGTATGCGTTACAAAAAACGAACTTTTATTGTTTTGGGGACCCGTGGTTCACCTCGGTTAGGGTGTCCCAAAAAAATAGAAATAATTTCCCGTGGTTCACCTGGGTGTACCACGGAAAAAAACTTCCCGTGGTACACCGAGGTGAACAGCCGAGGTGGACCACGGGCAATAACCCGATAAATCAATAGCGCGATTGATGCCTACTTGTTGGGTGGGCGATATCGATTTTTCAAAATCATTGCTGTTATTCATAAACCTAGTTAAACCTTACTTCCTTTAAATCGTGTTGCTATCCCTCTATTCACATTTCGCTAAAAAGGTGAATATAGAAAGGGACAGGATGGCTAAACGGTGGCGTAACTTTGAATCACGTTTATGAATAACAGCCATAGTGAAAGCTGAAAAACTATGATAGACCGATCTTTTCTAGATCGATCGAGGCAAACGTCAAAACAACATGGCCAAATATTCCAACAACTAGGCCAGAAATTTAAACAAATAATAAAGTCGCTTTTGACAAGATAACGTTCCAGGGTTCTCTTGAAAATGGCGGGAAACGACGGTTGCGAAATTATTTGATAATTTTCCTTTTAACGTCTACAGGGACTATTTTGTGTTTAATATCACGTTAAATTAATCAGAAAATGTTCGCGAATGACAGTACGGTGAAGTTAGTGGATTATTTACGCAAGATCTGAAGTTTCAAGCTTTTATCAAGAGTTCCCGCTACAAGCTCGGGAGTGAACGTGACTGTCGAGCTGCTTCGTCCAGAGTGATGACGCTACGGCGTCTCCCCTGGATGAAGACATGAAGACGCGGCTACCCAGGGTGAAGACGCTACGACGACTCCCCTGGAGGAGGATAGAAGACTATTGAATACATTGAATTTTCTGTAACATGACATTGGCAAATGACGACCTGTCGAGTCCATTAATAAAATAAATAAATAAATAACGTTCCAACACAACATACTTCAACTGAAGTGCAATATTTTGTATATTTACACGATATTTACACATGCCACAAAACATTTAGACGAAATGACTGTTCGGTCGGCGAATCGAATTGTTCATGGATACTTCGTGCATGCGAGTGACGACGCTATTATGTTGTTCTACATCAGAGGTTCTCAAACTTGTTTTGTCTACCGCCCACTTTGAAAATCAATTATTTTAAAACCACAATGACATTTAATTAAGGTCAGGTGGGGTAAGAGGAACTACGGGGGAAGAGGGTCACTAGGCTGTCTACAAAAAACGAGCCTAGCGCAATGAGTACTCCGTCGATAAAACCAGTTTTGTAATGTAGTTCCACTGCTCAACTACAGATATCGCTACGACATCGCTGTGAGAGTAAGGGAGATAAAAAATTTCAGTTGTCAAAACTAAAAAATACCGAGTGGCAGGACACTGAGTGCACTTAACTAAGGCGTAAAACAAGTGGAATTAATCTACCGAGTTAGTAAGGACGACGTTTAAAGTTGAATCTTATTGTCCCACTTATTACTTGTTGGAAAACGCCTGTATAATACAGTTTTGATGTGATTAAAATCCTACCCTCCAAAACGTCGAGTGGGGGAAGAGGGTCAACCCATAAAGAGGATCATATGTTCATCTTATTTTCTAACATGTAATTTAAAATTATTTTATGTCGGTAGACTAATATAGGTAAGTTTACGAACGAAAAGGCTTAAAGTCAAATACATTGCCGGGCCACTAATTTTATCCAAATATGTCGAAGAAACATTGAAAAATTCAATAAGTTAACCCATTAAAGGCCAAACAGAAATGGAAAACCTGTTACTCATACAAATTACTTATTTTTATAATATAAAAGGTCAAGAAAACATATTCAAAAAAATATTTTGATATTTTTGGGTTTTTGGGGGATTTTAGGGGGTGTACTCAAATGAGTACACTGGCCACTTATGGGTGATATTTTTCGAAGCAAGACTTTTCGCCGCAATGTATTTTTAGACATTTCTTGCACTCCCAGCTGACTCTAGCATGACAAGTAACGCAACGTAGTTGCTCCTCAATATCAATCCATACGGTCTTTGCTCAAAACATGCAACCGCCAACCATTGGTAATACCCATGTCCAGCAACTACATAATCAAAACCGATGAGAAAGTTATCGGAAAGTACCTGAACGAAAAAGAGTGAAGCTAAGAAAGCTCAGATATCGAGCTGGAAGTAATTATGCGAGAAACAGGGATAAGGAAGGATTATGGGAAGTGTGATAAGAACGACTAAACAGGAAGACCTGCCTTTGGTCAGAGATGGGACTACATTGAACCAAATGAAATCTGCTAAGCTGCTGGCGGAAACGTTTTACCCGGATGAGCTGCAAGAGGAGGACAATGAGCAACACCTGGTGATGCTCATTGTCCTCCTGACCGGACCTGACAAGCTGCAGATCTGGTGAACGTATAGGATCATGATTATCAACATGAAAGAACTGAAACTGCAGTCGATAGTTTCACTGCTAAAAGGCTTAGATGAACTGACGTCAGATATGTCTCATGAGGCCATAACCCTGGACCCAGAGATTTTCCTAGCACTGGAGAACAAATGCCTTGAATGTGGTATTTCCCCAACCACTCCTTAGTACGACCAATGTGACTGGAGAGAAGCCACAGTGGTCATACTAAGGAAACCTGGAAAGGCTGAATATACTACGCCAAAGTCATATATACCAATTTGGCCTACTACCAGTGCTAGGAACAATTCTAAAATAGCTTCAATAGCTTTCGGAAGGTTTCTGCGTTATCAGCAGCATTGAAACGTTTTTGACTCATGGTTGACCTTTCTGAAAAATAACCCGTCATTTCTGATATCAATGTGGCCATTGTACTCAACTGAGTACAGTTGTATAAATCTTCACAAAAGTCACCCAATATAAACAATTCATTAGGATATGATTTTTTACATTACAGATAACAATGTTTCCGACTATATTTAGCACTAATTATGATATTAGGTTACTGAACGAAAATGTGAATGATTATACAAAACACCTAACTCCGTCATCCGTAGAACTGCGAATGTTAGTAAATCCAAATCACACTAAACTTAATTTTACCCGCATTTTGTTACTATAATATAGGAAGCAATATTACCCTTTATTATAATTCAAAAAAAAAAAACCAGAAAAATCTATTAAATTTGGATATAAATTAAAAAATATAACTGTACTCATTTGAGTACAGCGACAGCTAATGGGTATAATGTATCTTTAAAAGTTTTGTATTTTTTATATATAATTTAAGTTATTTTAATTGATAGTTTGTTACTAGAACCCAAACAGTCATAATAAAATATTATAATTTTCTTATTTATATTTTTTTATATTGTAGTACATTATATTATTGTAATACAGATAACCTAAAAGCACATTTCATAATTTCCGTAGACGATGTTTGTAACCCCTGCCTAACATTTTATTAACAAACCCATTTGCTTTGGCGCGACTGTCCCTCTTACCCCGAGTTTGGGGTAAGAGAAACAGTCATCATAATGTACATAAATAATGCGACTAGAACATTCTTACAAACGCGACTAGGACAGCATATGCTAATACAATCTAATTCGAACCTTGTGCAACGTTTTTCTGGTTTATTTTTGGACACAGACTTAAAATTGTGATTTTGGGGCAAGGGGAACATATATTCCTAGGCAGTGCCTAAGTAAGAGGGACAGTCGCGCCAAAGCAAATGGGTTTGTTAATAAAATGTTCTTCGCTTAACCTATGACCTTACTTTAATAAATTTAATTTGTGCTGTATTAGTCTGGTCTGGAGTTTAAACTTACGTTCTAAAATAATTCTGGAGCCCTTACCTCCCTCTAGGCCCCCAGCGCCCACAAGTGGGCGTTATTGCCCCCTTTGAGAAAGATTGGACTGTTCTACATAAATGGCTAGGCGCATAGCGAGCGGACTGTGCACAGTGCACTGTGTGCACACATTCGTGCTCGTGGTTCGCATCGTTAGTCGCGCGGAGCCGCGGATGTACGGTGGAAGACAGAGAAAGGTGTACAGGAGAGTTTTTAAGGTTGAGATTTTCTCAAAAACTACTTGACCTATTGCAAAAAATCTTTCACTGTTTTATAGATAAAAGTTAAAACTATGTAACTGTAAAGGAATTATTAAAATCGGTCCAGTAGTCCGGTCCGGTTTTGAGAAAATCTCAACCTTGTTGAGGCCCCCTGTATACTTATCTCTGTCTTCGACTGTACAAAACAAAGATAACAGAGAGCTGTTGACCGACATTCTAGTAAACTGTAAAGATTCTCACTCATAACATTACGGAACGTTGCCTTGCCCAAATGTCATTCGACGTTTCGTGCGTGTCTGCCTGTTTTATCTTTTCGCATCTACCGAAAAAGTTTCAGTGTTCGCGTTCGCTGCCTACATACAGTTTTTAATCATTTATTCGCCGGATTATTGGTCTTAAGGATTGTTTCTCTCAGTGTCTAAAATATATTTGTTAGTGGATTACATATTGGCATTCTAGAGTTCATGTTTCGATGCAATGGTGTGTATCGACAAGCTTCATAAAAATTGGCAAATATGGGAATTGTGAGTATTGTAACTATATTATCTATAAATAAGTGCCTGCTTTTACGTCTATACCATGTCTTTCATGTTATAAAATCATTTTCAATGTCTAAATGTGAATCAAAGAAGAGAGAATGTTGAAAACAGTTTGTACCTGTGTTGAGTACCTACCTGCCTATTCTCAGAACCAACAAAATCGCAAACTAAAATGTATCGAAAGTACTCCAGATGATAAAGCTCACGTTCATCGTTCATTACTTATTAATTCTTTTTTTTCTTCAAAAAAATAAAAATAAACACTGTTTAGATATGGTAGGATTAATAATCATCATTCATGGTCATCAGTCCTCTCTTGGCTGTAGGCCTATCCATCACTATGGCAGTAGTGGGTTATTCTTGTGTGTGCCTGAAATATGATATGCCCTATTAAAATTTTATAATAAAAGCTAGCTAGCTTGTTTACACACATAGGTACATTTAAAATTGTATAAGAGCAGCATCAGGCTGCAACATGTATCCATATGAGATGAGCTTGGCAAAAGTGCTATGATAATCATAAAATATCCAATTAGAAAATCTTACTAGCCCACAGGAGATAAAGCGGAAATAATAAACAATAATTATGTGATAAATAAAGTGTTTGATAAAACATCAGCTAAGTTAACCCTTTTTTTTTTTTTTTTTTACTTGGGGAAATGCTTTTCGCATCTCACCGCGCCAATAAGGTCATGGGTTACAGCTAAGTTAACCCTGCAGTAACCCATGATCTTAAGTCAATTGAGCAATAGGTATTTAAACTTCAATATCTCACTAAGTTCTTAAGGTGCTAGGCCCCGTTATGCTTTCAAAACTATGTCATTGTGAAGTTCTACTGCAGTTACTTGAATATCATCACATTTATCATTCAATTCCAACAAGCATCTTTTCCTTGCAAAGTGGTGTAAAGTGTAAATTCAAAAAAAATCTTGGTGTGAAAAATGTACACAACATGCTTACTTGCAATAAAGAGATTTGATTTTGACTTCAACCTTAAATTCATCACTACTCTGATAGTACTGGAATGATTTTAATTCTTTTTATAGACAAATCTTTAGATTGTATTTGAAAAATATTCAGATATTGGCATACTAATGGTCTCCTGAACCACTGAAACTAAATACCTACCTATTGTCAAATCAGTTTACACAGGTAATTTTAAACTTTGATGAATATGTAAATATTAGAAAATAACCATACATATAGGTACCTAATGTCATTGATGTGATAGGTATTTGAATTATATTAGACCAGGTATAAAGCTGTGATGTCCTTTATCTATATAGCTATGGTTGTATTTGTATTGGTTGTATTTTTTGATTACCATTAAAATTACCTATGTAAACGAGATAGACTCTAAGCTATAAGTTTGTCAGCTTGTATATTATCTTGATAGGGTGCCGGTTTGGGATCTTTTGTCCACTCCTCTAAAAGTTTGTACGGTCAACAGCATATGAAGTGTAACATACAGATTGCTCTACATCTACACAATAACAATAAAATAAATAAATAAAATAAAAGATCATTTATTTGCCACATAATCAAGACATACATAAGTTTAAATAATAAATATTAACTTAAATTATACAGTCAGACTGTATTGACTGGACAGACTAGATTGCAATGATTTTGTGTAAGTTGATATGCTGTCTACAATACCAGTAGCCCAGGACAAAGTAGGGATTTACCTATGATACTCAATGTCTCAGAATCACACCATAGCCATTAGTGTATTGTGGCTTAAATCAATTTATATTTTTAGATTGTTACTTTTGCTTACCATATTTTCTAGATATTATTGTTTTCCAATTCCTAAGAGTTACTAATCAGTTGAATAGGATTACATTATCTGTTCATTCAGTCTAATTTATTGTAATTTAACCTAATACTGTAACTATTTATTAGAACCTACAATATGTATGAAGTGTAATTGAAATAAACCAGCTATCTAAATATCAAACATTCTGAATTGTTCACAGCTTAATATAGATCTCGAAAATTGGCCTTAAATTGTCTTGCTTTTCTATATGAAATAGAGTTCCTATGAAGAATAGATAGTTATAATACCTCTTTCTATAGTATGACCGTCTAAATCAGTCTTCGCCTGCGCGGTACAGGTGCGGGAGAGGTGCGGGCGGCAGGCGCATTTCTGCCCCCCCCCCCCCAATCCCGCACCCCCGTTGTCGCCTTCCCCCGCATCCCTGTACCGCGCAGGCGAAGACTGATTTAGACGGTCATACTATAGTCTAGAGCCATGATACAGGATTTGAGAATGAATAATTAAATTTTAGAATCCTTTTGTACAATCAGACTTAGGAATCTTTTCCTCCTACTAAACTAACTACCTACCTATTTTCATGAAAAGTATGGATAAGTTATATTTTTGTTAAATAATTCGTTACTTAGTGTTAATTTCCCTATAACACATTCTGTTACTGACACTAAATGTATTGTCTTGTATTGTATACTTATATTATTAATTGCTACTTGGCTCAATTTGTATGTATGTGCTGAAACACCATTATTACCTGGTTTTGGTACACAGTGTGTACTACACACATACATATTATAAGTTATTCAGTGAGTTAGCATATATGGCAGGCTACAGGCAAACAATACTACTTTCCTGTTTAACTTATACTCTGTAACAGTTTACTTGTTATATTTGTATAAAAAAGCATATTTGGGCATTATTTTCAGACTAAAATAGCCATGCAGTAAATTCATAAGCATAATAATCAATATTTACTGTCCCACTATCAGTATACTTGGCTAAATAACCAGCATACTTTTAGTATGGACTTATCTCTATTTTAATATTGTTTGTACGAACTACCTACAGAGGTTGTCATTTACTTAACAGGATCCTAATATGGGTGACGAGGCTGTGGTGATTTGACGATGGATTGTATCATGAGAAGGTTGGCGAAACAATGAGTGTACCAAGCGGCTGCGTGAGCTGCCATGAGGGTTCGGAGCAGGACGCGCGGCACGACGCCGACTGCTCGGAGGGCGAGGATGCACAGATCAGGCTCGCGCCACACGTTCAGGCCTACCTCGCGCACAACAACCCCACCACAAACTGTTGCGGCCTTACCATACCCATCGCCTTCGAGAGAGCCGCCGCCGGCACCTGGTGGAACCCAAAGTTCGATTCAGAAATACTCGAAGGCCAATATCGAAGTAGTTCCTTTAGACAAATAAGACTAAGATTCAGGTAAGTGCCTTACTGAAATATAAACACCTATTTTATTATCATTTCAATCCAAATGTAATAAACCCCTGCATGATTCATGACAATGATTGTTCGATGTCCGATAACATTTAAGACACTTTTAAAAACCAGATTATTTATTATCTATTGATGTGATGTTTTTATTTGTTTCTTTTCAGATTTGCACTTTTATACATTTTGATATTTTCTATATCATGGTTTGTCTACTTTGTGGTCCTTGGCTTGAATGGTGTAACGGTGAAATGGCCGTTTTTATGTTCCATATTTGCTGGAGTACTCTTGATAACGTCTGTTATGCTATTTATCACATTTACAAATATTTACAAACGGTATACCTTCAAGCTATCCTTGGTAATGGCACTCGCTCTGTGTACACTAAGCTTGTCCCTGGTGTCGCTGACCACGCAACCGAACGTGGGCTCGTCCCTGACTGCAGACATCAGCCAGTCGGGGCACTTCACTATGTGCATTGAGATCCTGCTGATTATATATACACTGACACCATTGCCACTGTTTGCCTGTGTTATTATTGGACTGTTGTATTCCATAGTGTTTGAGGTTCTAAACATATACCTGCATTTGAGTGAACAAGAATGGTACCCTGGAATGCTTGTGAGAGTCTTACTTCAACTCTGTGTGCACATTATAGGTGTACATATTTACCTAATGACATTCGTGAGAATGCGGGGAACATTCATGAAAGTAGGACAAAGTTTGCTTGTGAGGCGGCAATTGGAAATGGAGAAGCAGCTGAAAGAGAAGATGATTCATTCCGTGATGCCGCCGAAACTTGCCAGTTGGCTGATGGAAGAGCAAGTGCAGGAGTCCGACTCGAATTTAAAGCCTCACGATCCACTGAACCCCAGAAATTCGAACCCTGGAGCTTCCGATATTAAGTCGCTATTTAGGCCCTTCAACATGAGTTCGATGGACAATGTCAGTATACTGTTCGCGGATATAGTCGGCTTCACTAAGATGTCTAGTAACAAAGGCGCTGAAGAACTCGTAAATATACTGAATGATCTCTTTGAGAAGTTTGATGAGCTCTGTCAAAACCATGGATGCGAAAAAATATCTACATTGGGCGATTGTTATTACTGTGTGTCTGGCTGTCCTGAGCCGAGACCCGATCACGCGACTTGCTGCGTGGAAATGGGATTAGGTATGTAATCTCGTATTATACTTAACATAGTAACATATTCTTTATTTCTAATCATTCGGAACATTACAGAGCACTTGGTTATGGCAACAACAAATTGGCAACTTAAAAATAAATTGGGCATTAGATTTATGAGAATTAACAGTATGATATGTCGCTTGTCCTGTAAAACCGGAATACAGGGATCGGTTTTTTATTCTTATCCACAAAACCACTCAATGGCCGACCAGCTTTTCTGAGGACTCCAACATCACCTACAGAAATGACGTATGCCCCATATTCCTCCTCCCTCAGGTTATGTAAACAGATCATCATCATCAGCCCGTATCAGTCCACTGGGCCTCTCCCCAAGCACGCCTCTCAACGATTCTCATCCTCTTGCATCCAGTCTCTGCCAGCCATCATTTAGTTATGTAATGTTGAACTTTGTAGGTATGATAGACGCGATACAAGAGTTCGATAGAGAGCGCGGCGAGGGGATCAACATGAGGGTCGGGGTTCATACCGGGACCGTTCTGTGCGGGATTGTGGGCAAGCGACGGTTCAAGTTCGACGTATGGAGCAACGACGTGTCGTTCGCCAACAAAATGGAGTCGACCGGAAGGCCGGGCCGCGTCCACATATCAGAGGACACCAGCAGATTCCTCGGAGGCTCTTACGTATTGGAAGAAGGCGAGGAGGTTTTTGGTGAGTGACTATTTATCTCAATACATAGACACAAGATTCTTGAAATATTTAAGTATTGGGGGACCAAAATACTAAGTTAGAACTTGCTTTAGCTTTGTTACATCTGTCCTTTCTAAAACAATATTTTCTGTAGAAAGTTATGTCACTGATTCTGCTATGTATCTAACTAACTGAATAAATAAATCGTCAACTTTGAACTTTTATCTCGGAAACTATCATATAACACATATCTTAATTTTTATAATCATTGGTCAACATCACGTCCTTTGTATTTGCTTTAAAACTTTGTATTTATCCAGGTCATAAAACGTACTTCATCGAAGGTCGCCAGATGCATTCCCCGTACGATCACGGCCAATGCCTCACCCCGTCCAATCCCATTAACCTGCGTCTCATTATATCCCCCGCAGCCTCCCCGCTATCCGCCTTTTCCTGCAACCACACCCCAATACCCCTCTCCCCGAAGGACGGCGAAATGTTACGAGACAAGCTCGCTCCAAGGACGGCGGAGACAAACAACTTTCTATCACCGACTCCGTTCCATTTCCGTACCAAAGCCAGTTCACTGCCCAGTATATTGGACTCAGACGGCGAGTTAGACGACAAAAGAGAGAAGAGGTTCCCTGAGAGAACTGGGAGCTCGTCGAAAAGTCCGACGTCTGTTGGTGAGTTCATTGATTTAAATGCAGGTGTACTCTGCCAGACGTTAAAAAGTCCGACCTCAAAATCCCAGCGTACACCAGGAGAGGAGCGGCAAAGATACTGAGTCGATGACGATCTAAACTAAACCTTAACTTATCTACGTACGGTCGAGGCAGCTCGAAGAACGAGCCACTTGCCTTATTATTGTCATGTTATATTCAACCGTATATTATAGACATCTTTAGGATTTTCGCCGCACCTCTCCTGGTATGCGCTGGACCAAAGCCTCGTCTGCTTGTCTGAGCCCTTAAAAACAAGATTACAACAACCTATTTTTACCCGACTGCCAAAAGGTGGTATGTTCCTTTGTGTTCTCCTATAGCCAAAACGGCTTGATGGATAATCTGGTATCTTAAGATTAGTGTTGATCACGAGATGGACATTTTATGTCAAAAAAAGCAATCGAGGGTTTTTGTTTTTGTTTATTACAAATATTTCTGATTTGGGCTGATGGGCTAATGCGCTTAATGA
Source organism: Tachystola acroxantha (assembly GCA_963506565.1). Lineage (NCBI taxonomy): Eukaryota > Metazoa > Arthropoda > Insecta > Lepidoptera > Oecophoridae > Tachystola > Tachystola acroxantha. Next base: position 10,305,435 of record OY735874.1, read on the forward strand.
TTAAACAAATGTGTACGTATCCATAGTAGTGCGGTCCAATTAGGTTCGTAATCGGATTATGCGTTCGCGTGCTAGAGATTAGCCGCTGTAGGCAGTAATCCATGTTGTTTGCGCTAGATTTGTTTTGCTATAGTCTCAATATGTCATCGCTGCGTATCGGATTCATTTGTTTGCTTGGCCGTGTTCTGATATTGTGAGTCCGACTGTGGAAAAGTATTATCAGTGGCACAAGGCACAAGTCGCAGATAAGATATAGAATGACTTCTCATTAGTTGAAGGTGATGCTCTCTGTTATTACGAGATTACGAAATACTAACGCTGTTGGCTATAAACGTGACTTAAAACATCCCACGGTCCACTGTCTAACTTAACGCTTTTTAACGAAGTGTGACAGTGATAAAACATGTTTATGGGGAGTGATATTAAACTAGGTTTAGATCAGACATAAGATAGAGATGCAGTAAATTATATATGCTGTGCCTCTATCGAGAGCTGTAGTTAGGATACTGGATTTCCGATAACGGACATCAGCTCAGCCATGTACCAATCAGTTTTACTTGTTTTTTTGTTGAAGTATTTACATAGGTACATTTACCGAGTAAAATCTAAGGCATGTGAAATCCGCCAACCCGCACTGGGCCCGCGTGGTGGATTATGGCCCGAGCTCCCTCGATGTAAGGGAAGGTCTGTGCCCGAGCAGTGGGGCAATATAAATAGACTGATGATGATGATGATTTACCGAGTTCTCTCAAAACGGAATGAAAACCCCGCGAGAAAACCTGCATGACTTAGCGAGAACAATAAAAAATCTAAGGATTTCCCCTCGACGGAAGGGGAGTTCTGTGCCGGACTGTGACAATTTTTATGTCATTACGGCCAAAGGTAATGACATAAAAATTGGCTGACGATGATGAAATTACTTTACTGATAAGACACGTCGATAATTTTTAATGTGTGCTGCGAAATCTGACTCAACTCTGTAAAGATAATTTCAACAAAGTAAACTCTAAAATTGATTGACTGTCATGTTGGCGCCAGTGTGCCGCACAGTATTGACGCGAAACCCGATTATGTAACATATTACAATAGAACTAAAATTGTCCACATTTTACGTTTGAAATGTCAAATAGGTACGATTAATGCAGGCGTTCACTGTAAATATCTAAATCATCGAGTACCAAGGCAGGCAGGGTGAAGGCACCTTCAGACCACTCTGATGTGATATCATACAGGACAGAATGCAACATCAAAATGGGACTTGTAAAAAATTTGGATATTGAAATTATAGGCGGCTTTTATTTTTTATGTTCTAATGATTATCGACGAGATAGCTATTTACAGTGAGCGTTATGACAAGAATTTAAATAAAATGTTTTAAGTTTGTTCAAGTCTCTAAATTATCACATACGTCAGATCTAATTTGTAGATCAAATAATATTTCCGTGCTAAGTGATCGCTTGATAAATAGATCACTAATACCTTGTGAACACTTGTGGCTGTGAGATAAACTAAACTGTAATAAATTTTCGCGTCATGCCCATGGGACTATTTATATACTTTTATTATCGGATGTATATCGTCTTTAGATAATAGCGCTAATGCCGGGCCGACCCGGGTTTATCCCAGGCGAAGCTATTTTTATAGGTATAAAATAAACAGAGTACATAAAGATGTTCAAATTGATGTACACACTGCATCATACATGAATTTCCAGACTAATAAATTATACTAGGCTGCCGCTACCGTCAATGACGTGTAAGATGTATCCGATACATTTTATAATGTTCAAACCTAATCGCTCATCAAAATCTGGGTAAAGATCAAGGTACTTTCCGTAATAACAAATCAATTTTTAGGTAAATTGTTATGTGATTAAGATTACCTGTAATTAAGAGTTACAGAGCTCAATAATCCATCTTCTAAAAATATTCCAATCATTTACTTATTCATATCATAATGATTCAATCAAACTACAAACTAGGTTAACAATGCAACTTATGGCTTATGAAGTTATAACTATAACTAATCAATAACTAGATTATTATTATTTTTATTTACATATTTTTCATATCCATTTTGCTCGTCAAAACAAAATTTACATTATCTTGTCAATCAATCAATATCAAAAAATATTATCGCAACGCAACACAATATGTGTGACGTCATCGGCCACTCCAACAGCCATAACATTTTTAAATATTAGCTTTATTTACGTGTAAAACATTGTTATTCTATTCTTTGATGAAAATATACAAGCGAGTTATTTTGCAAAAATATTGTTATCTTGGGAAACGGATTACCGCGATATAGGTTTAGACCGGCAGTAATCATTTCTGACATGATTTTTTTCAGGGAGCTATGGAAAATACACGAACAAATTGAAAAACTGGAAGGTCCCCAAATTTTTGCGAAAGCATTCCGATACGCCGTTGCACGAGATGAAAAAGGAAGGTTATGGGGAGAAGACAATACATTTTTTGGAGCGAGGTGACGGTCTGCAGTCGAATAATGGTTACCACCAAGTGCCTATAGTGATAGAATCTCAAGACAATAAGGTCCGGGCGGGGAACAGTAGCAGCAAGCTGAATATTCCGCAATGCCACGAGATGGCGTCCTTCGAGCGAGAGATCATTGACATCCGCTCGTACCTGAGCCAGTCGCGCAGCAACATGTCGCCTTTCGCCAGGAGCAGCAGCTATAGGTCGCAATATGGCCGACCCAATAACATAGAGGTACGATATAAAATAGGGAAAAGTGTATAGGAGAGATTAAGGTTGAGATTTTATCGACTCAAAATGTATTTGACTGATTTTTTAAAATGCTTTACAATGACATAGTGTCTAATCTAAACTATGTATTACAATCGGTCAACTATAGTTTTAATTTTTAATTTGTATATTTTTAAATGTTGTAAAGACCAAAATTTAATATAATTTTTTTCACTATTGCTCAATTACTAAAACTGCTTTGGACTTATCGATAATAAATCACTGCAAATGCATACATTAATTTGACACCACATTTTGCTATTACTTATTTCGACTAAAATTTAAATCATGTAGATACATGATAAATGATCTTAAGATCAAGAAAATTGATACTAACACAAATGGGTCTGGTTGTCTAAATAAATACTTATTTAAAATGATAGCCGGCAAATACGATTGCCGTGTTATATGTATAATATAAGAAATTGTTATGTTGCATGTACTAATTAGTGCAACTACTAGTACTAACAACTATTAAATCTTTGTTATACTAAAAATAATTAATTTATTTAATTGTGTAGGTGCCTGTAAGCCGCGCCCGCAGCTCCACGCTGACGACGCAAGTGGAGTTGCTCCGTCCCAAGGATCGTACGCTGAACCTGGCGTTGCCCTCGCCGCAGCCCGCGCGCTCCGCAGACGACGCAGTCAGCCTCTGCCCCTCGGTCAACAGCAGGAAGGACTCGGGCATCAGGAGCACCAGTCGGAGGTCCAGCATACAACAACAGGTGCGGACATATTTAACACAATAAAGATGAAATCAGAACATAACTAATCTCGCGCAACCTATCACTAACATAGTTGTAAGTAAATTGTTACTAACATTATGGACTTGTGTTTGAAAAGAAAACCTGCCAAGCGCGAGTCGGACCAGCGCACCGAGGGTGCCGTGCAACGCAACTTAAATTATAATACTTAGTTATTAAGTAATTGTGTATTATTATTATATTATTTTAAAAGATGTGCTGCTGAGAGTTTTTTGCCACTTTTTCTCCTCAGCGTTGGCACCTTTTCCTTGCAAAGTGGTGTAAATGTAAATTCAAAAATATTTTGACGTGCAAAAATGTACACAACGTGCTTACTTGCAATAAAGAAATTTGACTTTGACTTTGACTTTAATAACATTGCTCTAACGAAAATACACACTAGACATTGACAAACTTATTGTTGCGGCTAGATTGCTCCAGCGAGTAGGGGCCAGTTTTTACAGTCGTAAGAGCGAGCTCACGCTAAGCTTGCGCTCAAAATGTTTATATGTCTCAGAGCGAATATTCATGCCCTTTTACAAATGATACATATATTATTGAGTGTACCGGCGTTGTGATCCCATGCAGCCCATAGCTAAATGCGTATGGTGGCACTACACTATTCGTATCCGCTATTGGATGTTTGTCGATTTGCCAAATACTTGACGTACATACAAATAAGACGAATATTTTGTCAAGCATACCAACCACACATGGCAATTATGACAAATATGCAAATACGAATAGCCAAGTGAATAGACATCTTGCAATTTTCAGTGATTTAAATCTTACGTTGTCATTTTCAGATATTCGCCCTGAATCACTCAACCATCGCAACATCACAAAACGACATGTTGCAGCACCGAGTGTCCGGCTACTACACGTCGAGCCAGTCGTCGCTGGGCGAGCCGGCGTCGCGCGCGCGCCTCCCGCCGCCGCTAGACGAGAAGCAGGTGCAGAGTCTGCAGAAACTGCGCAAGCAGTCCGACCTCCAACTCATCCGCTGCGTCCAGGACAACGCAAGGTCAGGCATCAACTACTTTGTACAACCACCGCTAAACGGATTCACACTGTTCTTCAAGTCCCGCGAAATGGAACTACACTACAGGGACAAAGCTCACAGAAGCGACGACTGCGAGGACTTCCCACCGACACTCACCACGTCGAGATTCAACACCGCCCTGGACATTCTCGTGTCGGCGATCATATTCGTCACGGTGACCGCGTGCACGCTACTACTCTACAACGAGTGGAGACGATCCATCGGCTGGTTCATAGGTTTTGTTCTCATAGAGGCTGTTGCTATGTCGTTTTGCATTTATAGACATTATTTAAAGTGGAAGGCGAAAACCGATACCCTCACTAACACGATTAGGAAGTCGGTAAAAATATACAGAACCCTATCGAACTGGTACCCGTGGCATCTGTGCGGCAGCCTACTCATTAGTTTGCCGATTCTAGCGGTTCTTATAAACTTCTCTTGCCAAAATACTACAATGACGGTCCTGAAAGGCGAGCAGTCCTTCTACGTTTACCTCTTGTGCATAAGTATAGTACACTTTTGTAACTTCACGCAAATGAGCTGGCTCGTCAAGAATACTCTGGTTACGTTGTACGCCGGCTTGTTTCTCTTCTTCGCCGTCCTAGGCTGTCATGAAGTCAATACTCAATATCTAGACGGTGATATAATACTCACTCCGCCGATCATTACTCAGAATGTAACAGATTTTCTAAATGCGACACTTGATTTCTCCAGCGATTCAGCTGGAACCAGAAATGGTACGACCGAATCCAATAACATGATGCACAAAATACATTTATCTGAACTCTACTTAGATATAGCGTTGTTGCTGATGTTGGTGTGGTTCTTGAATCGGGAGTTTGAAATTAGCTACCGTTTAAGTTTTTATAGCAATGTGGTAGCGAATCGCGACAAGCAGCGCGTTCAGAACATGAGGAATCAGGCCGACTGGTTGCTGCATAACATCATCCCGCGCCACGTGGCAGACCAGCTCAAAAATACCGCCAAATATTCGGAGAATCATAAAGACGCTGGCATACTTTTCGCCAGCATAGTAAACTTCAACGAAATGTATGATGAGTCCTATTTGAAGGGCAAAGAATATCTACGAGTACTGAACGAATTGATAGCGGATTTCGATGAACTGTTAGAAAGGCATGAATTTCAGCACGTGGAAAAAATTAAGACTATTGGTAGCACTTTTATGGCAGCCAGTGGACTCAACCCCGACCTGAGGCACGCATCCCGCGGCACCTATGACCACTTGTATCAATTGATGAACTTCGCTTTTGAAATGCAGAAAGTTGTAGATAATTTTAATCAAGATTTGCTCGAGTTCGACTTTATACTCAGAATCGGCTACAATTTCGGTGACGTGACGGCGGGAGTTATCGGTACAACGAAGCTGTACTATGATATTTGGGGTGATGCAGTGAACATAGCTTCCAGAATGGATTCGACGGGTGTTTCCAACCGAATCCAGGTGGGCGAGGCTTGTATACCTATTCTGTCCAATAGATACGAATTTGAACCGCGCGGAAGCGTTTATGTTAAGGGAAAAGACGACATGAATGTCTATCTTGTTGTAGGCAAGAAAGATGCGTAGATAGATTAAAATATTTATAATAAAAAGTAGAATCTGTGATTTTATTGTATATTTTGTGTATTGATAACTGTAAAGAAATTATAAAATTGTACACTTGTGACGTCCGAGATGACGTGATGCTTTTATACCTAATTTATTTGTGCATCGTAAAGTTAAGAGCTTGAAGAAATACTCGAAGTGTAAAATTAGGCTATTATTTATTGTTAGATGAGCTTTCGTGTCTATATAGGCATTGTGTGTCCATTGGGATGTAAGTAAACTTTTATTATACAAGCATGTTGAAACCTTGCCTATATTTATTAATCTGTGACCAGTGATCTAGTCTGAATTTAATGTTTCGAGGGTGGTCCAATGTGGTTAAAAAGTTATAGTTTTGTCTTTTAAAATTATATCGATAATAATGAATATTCAATGAAAAATCGATTTCCTTGCTTATGACAGTTATTGGGCCATCCACATGTAGGAAAATAAATATAATTGACTTTGTTATGAATAAAACTATATTTTGTATATACGATTGTATATCTATTGACCCCATTGGGGATAGTAAATGACGTTTGCTGTAGGTAATTTCTAATCGATTCGTTCAATCGAAATAGATGGTACTAATATTTTGTAGTAAAGTTTGAATGTTAGTGTTCGTAGTGTTGATTTATTTTGTGTTGTATATTTTTGTATATTTAGCAATAACATGTACCAATAGGGTTTCGTGTGGATTTTTCTAGCATAAATACTGATGTCTTCAGTAGAACCCTGTTGGTATAAAAGTGTACGATTTGTGGTCGTATTTTCCTTAAATTATATTAGCACAAAATAGAATGCACGAGATTTTTATTATATAAGTTTGTTGTTTTCGGTCTTGTGATGTCTTTTGGTAGCTAATTGTAGACTCCAAATCGAATGTTTCGATTGTAATTAGGAGTGCTGTGACGTTCTAAGAGCAAAGGGCCATTTTTGATGTGGCCATCAAAGTATTCCTAATGGACTTATTAAAGAAAATACCGCTTTAAGTGTTTTAATTTTTGGCTTCTATTGTTCTAGAACGTTACATATTTATTAATAGTTATTTATATATAGTCTGGCCCTGAATGTAAAAGCTGTAAATCCGGATTGAGAGCTAACTCCAAGCTATTATCGAGACGCGCGTTGAATCCTTAGGGTGTTACCACACCAATCGATCGATGGTAGAATGGAACAGTCGACGTCGATCGATAGTTTCTACTAGACAAAAAGATCAAATTGCCTACACGAGTACTATACTTATGTATCGAACTCAATTATAAAAAAATAAAAATACACAATGGCAGTTAAAGTGTTACTTAAAAGGAGTGGAGTCAAGCTTTTACTAAAATTCAGGGTCAGTCTGTAGACGCCCGCAGAATATTGTAGAGGGCAATTTTTATACAACGGCTCTTTCCCATTGAAATGTTGAAAGTAGTAGGTACTCTTCAAACTTATGATGAAAGCCTTAACTATACATTCCACTTGTATTTTAACTATCTGCCTTTGAAATGTCTATTTTCTATGTATAATAGAATTTAAAGGATCGCAAAGGTGAAAGAAATTGTATGGAATTTGTATTTTTACAGAATGTTGGACCAAAACTGGAATATAAGTAATTAGCTCTCTTTGAAATTTACCTCTTCGTAAAGTATGTAGATTCTTATTATTATAGAAACCTATTGCAGTGACTATACTTATTTATTATAATATATTAGACAAAACCGAAGTATGTACATGTGATAATTTTACCAATTGTGTGTGACTATGCGAAATAACTAAGCCCTTTTGACTAAACAGAACATTGTTTATTAATACTTCCTTATATAAAATAATGTTAAAAGCCAATGATAACTACGTAGGTATAATGTAAAATACCCATTATCTTATATTTATTAACTCAATTAGAAATTTTTCCTCCCCACAAATATTGACGAATATTGCACGTATAGAAAATATTTTGAAGAGTTTTATATCCTATATTGATCGAATATTTGTATTATAGAGATGATATATTATTATAAAGCACGTCTGCTATATAGATGTGGTTGGAACCCTGCCGATGTATCTATAGGTATTTATATGTATCTGTTAGTAGTAGAGAAGAATGCTCAGACCAAGGACTGGCAACGCTCACAGCTATCAGTAACAAAAATGTCATCAGATCAGAAAGGGTCAGTATCAATTTGGCGATTATTTGCAAGTATATGTTATGGTAAATGTTTGAAACGACACGTTCCGGGAAACGTCGACGCGGTGCTATATTGCACATCTAAATAAAGCTTAATCTACGCTTGGGTGTGTCTGTTTAGTTAAGTCAGCATGAAATAGGCCGTAAAGATTTTTTCATAGCAGATCGACATATATAAAGGTGGTTTAATGGCCAAATTAGACAAACATAAACCAAGGACAGACATTTACCGCGACATATACAGGTAAATAAATTCGATTCGGCATTATAGGTTTCATATTGGCATAAAGGTTCGTCGAATTTTCGTGAGCCTTATATCAAAGTTATTCATTTTGATAACTGTACTGTATTGACCGCTAATCAAACATATTTCAGAATTAATTGGAAAGTCGAAATATGTTCAAATGGCATTTAAGAGGCTATAATTTTGTATGGATACTCAATTAATCACCCACGATGTTGCCACCTCATGTTATTCATAGTAAATCAATTATTATATGGCGTTGTAATAATTATATTTTTTAAATTCGAACTCTTTGACTTATTTGTACTGAGCAAGTTTACTTCATGCAAAGGTAAGACTGTAATTTATTTAAGATGATAAGGGTAAATACAGATCTGAATTCAGCAAGAAACTATTTATCTTCATACCAACGTTCAAATGATACATTTCAGTATCACGTATTGTCCAACTTGCATGACGTAATTACGTTTACCACATTCATGCAACTTGATTGGTCGATAAACGTAAATTTTCATTGACCAATCAGAAGCGTGCTTGCCGTTGACGTCATTCGCATAACGGATTACGCAAACTAACAAATGACGCGGTAACTGAATTCAGATTCTGGACGTGTAGTGATGCAACGAATTTAATATTGATTATTAAATTAATCGCACAGACTCGTGGGTACACAGCTCGATGGATATTTTTTTACAAGTCAAAAGCCATATTGAAACGTTTATTTGAAATGTGGTAAAATATTTTCTTCCAACATTTGGCATATTCGTATTGTAATCCGAAACGAAACATCAATCTCTAATTTGTTAACCACACTACTTTAGAACTCTTCGGCTCGTGGCTATAAAAACTGCTAAACGATGCACGATGGCTTAATTTCCCACCACAGCTTTTGTATAGCGAAAATTAATAAACCACCGCCTAACTTTAAGTCGCGTTTAAATGTTCTAATTGGTCGCGATTTAACGTATTTAATAATAGCCTTTCAATTGCTAGAATTATAACTCAGTTCTATACAATGGTGCGCCTGGTTTTTAAAATTTGATTATTTTTTCCTAAATTAACATTGAATTGTAATTCGATTTTCCTCTATTTAAGGAAAATTGTATTTTCTACATTTCTCGTCCCAATAAACCCTTATTATACCTACGGGTCAGGCTGATTTTAGCTTCCGTCGGAGTAGAGTCATGTATGGAATTACTTTTTAATTGCGTTCGTTACATCACTATTGGACGTGCTTCCTCGTTCCGATTTTATATTTATTGACTAGCTATGTCCACAATTTTAAATATTTATACCTACCTATATAATATAAATATGAAATATCACGCTGAAAAATTGTTTTAATTTGGGAAATACAATGTTCAGTCCAATAAGATTTTTTTCATTTTTATCCTTATCACTACGCACACTCGATAGCACATCATTTGTATCACTTGATGTCTTATGACATAGAAAATAAGAAATAAGTAAGTCCCTGGTTACACTTGACGTGCTTTCGATAGCATACAGCAATGGAGATTCAAAGGAAGTATAACAATAAAACTAAAATATGTAGCAGTATGATTTTTAATCACAAGTATATATTCTTCTAACAACATTGAATTAGGGTAATATTTGTAATCCCAACAGATGAAATAAAATATACTATTTAAAATACTTCATTTTAACATTAAAATATGAAATATAAATACAACACCCTGTGAAGAAGATTTGTTAAAACAATTATAAATGTAAGTTCCTTAACTATCTGTGTTACATAGTACCTACTAATACCTATACCTACCATTTGACATGCGCTATATGGACATAAAATGTATATCTAAGTAAAGTATCTACTTATATCCTATTCCTAATGCGTAGATAAAGATATACTTAAACATATTTAATTTAAACGACACCTTCCCATTCTCAGATAATAATTTCATTTCTATAACATTTTAAACAATTCGAATAATGTATAGGAACACAAACAGTATCAGTATGAGCTAATTTCATTTCTGCAAATTTTCAATGAGAAAGTGTGTTGATAGGGTTGTCGCTCCAAGCGAAGTCGTCATTGGAGAACGCGTACACCAGCCAGTAGAATAGGTTGAGCAGCGCGAACGAGGCCGGGAACAGGACACGGGCAGCCCTGTCGATGTGCGACACGCTGTTTATGTGGCCATAACGTCCTGACATACAAACAAAGCACGTTAAGAACATAATTACTACAAAAACATAGAACCTGACTTAGGTTCGAACACGACTTTCATCCTTTTCGGTATCGTTTTTATTTTCACATAGATGATGACTTACTGCCCTTGTAGCACGCGTCAACGTTAGCGATGGACACAACGCCGCGGAGCTGTCAAACTGACGTTATTACAAGGCGTTTGACATTAGTTTGACAGCTCCGCGGTGTTGCGTCGATCGCTATAGCTGCCCGTGCTAGCACCCCAGGGTATCTTTATGGAAAAAGGATAAAAGTCGTGGTTCTCTGTTTATGTGGCATAAATGTCAGTCACCTAATCAAACGAATCTAATACCATGTCCAGATGAGGTGTTTTATGTGCGAGTCGAGTCGCGCGTAGCCAATCAAGCTATTATCGCTCGCAAAACGCACGACCTTATTGGCTGAAATGCGATTGTCGCGACTCCACTCGCACGTAAAACGCCTCACCTGGACAAGGTCTTAGACACGCTAGGTTTTCCTGTCATTTTTACGACAGTCTTTGATTGACGGATAACGTGGCTGTGGTAAAAATGACGGGAAAACCTAGCATAATGGGGGGTCTGATGGTTGCTCGAATGTTGATAACATATTTATAGTTTTGACTGAGGCCTTAGCGTGTAGTGGACGTGTAATGATAACTCGTACATGAAAATCCATTGAGCTCCCTTCACCCTTTAAACAGCATTGCTAACATTGCGATATTGACGACAAAAATAGGTAAGACTTTGGCAACTACTGTCGACACTAACCCGCGTCCCGTTGTCTCTGGCGCCTGTAGCGATCGTCTCCCGCCAGGCAGTACAGCAGCTGCCGCCAGCGTGGCACGCGCACGTCGGTCTGCGTAGTGCGCTCCATGGTCAGCTTGACGGAGGTGGTGCCAGGCAGGTCAGCGGCGGCCAGGTCCTCGCTAGAGCAGTTACTTTGCGCCGGGAGCGAGAAGCTCTGCAAAAATATTACGACGATGTTTTTACTTAACTAGGTATTTGACGTAACTAGGATCGTAACGCCACGACAGAGTCACACAGACAGTCCTGCAGCGACTGCCGCTACTATTTTGCCTGTAGTCGGTCAGGTCGGCAGGTAATTCTCGATTTCGTCATTACTTAGGGTCCTAGGTATCCTGTGCTGCAACGTCAACCAACCCAATTGACCTAGTCCACAGATTACACACACATACCCATCTACTTATATTACGTTTCACAAGTGCGGGTCAACAAGGGGGCAACATTACTACAGCGAAATGCATTCATATTGTTGCTGGTTTTTGTGGCAGAACTGCAGATATGCACCCTTCCAAATTCAAAATTCATGAAAAAATAGTTACTACTATAAGTGGCCGAGCCAGCGAGCGGCGACTGATCTTGTCGATAATGTTGGGCTCGGTTACTAGATCTTCAATCTATGTTCTTCCTAAATCCTCGATCTCATACTTCCATCTATCTCATTGTTGCACCCAATATTTTCCTACGTATTATTCGCACCTGCACCCATGATACCTAATTAAAAAAATGTGTAAATCTTTGATATTACTAACATAATTAGTAGCAGAGCGAGCTGAGCTTCGCCTACGAACCGCGAGTTCTCTGGCAGCGAAGGCATCGCCTCCCACTTGTTCGATGAGCTCCTCCCACTCGGCGTCGTCTATTACGATTTCCCCGGAACCGACCTGCAAAACATAATCCACAGCACTCATAAACGCGGAATAAAAGTTATTCCACTGTTTAAGTCATTTGTCTATTTCTAATTTAACGTTTCAACGAAGTGTGAAAAGGACAACACATGGTTTAAGGGAAGTGAGGTTTAACTAGGTATATGGCTAATAGCAACAGAGTATAACAAAATACCTACCTTGAAGGTCGTTATTTAGGGGTGTTCACTATCTAAGTGACACAACTTTTAAATTCCCAAGAAATAACACATGACAGGTTATTATTAGACTCGTGTCTAATCTACTATTTCCCTGTAGAGGAATTTAACATAAGTACACATCAAAGCAGATCAAGTGTAACACTTTGGACCGTTCTTAATTATCTGCGTCCTAAGACTTGGAAATCGTACTGCAAGTGTTACCATTGATCTGCTGTTGTCCGTACCTAGGTACGGTACCTTTGTGAAATAATGCACCCCAGCAAACTCGAGTAATGTCGCGATGCAGTAAAAGAAACTCATTAGCAGGAACCAGTCTAACGCTGTAGCGTAGCGCACTTTGGGCAGATCCGTGCGAGAGTCCAAGCTAATCGTAGATAGCGTCAACACTGTGGTAATGCCCAGCCCAACTCGGTCCGAGGTGGCCTGAAAAGAAAAATTGTGTTCGTTTTAATTGAAGACTAAATGGAGTGTGATGGGATGCATGGTGTGTGGCGCCGGTTCCGCATGATGGATCAAGTTTAGATTGCTAATAATAGGAATAATTATGTTTATGTGTAAGTATATATTAAAAGATCCTGAACTGAAGAACGTCCTGCCCACGGCAAGAATTTTTTCATCATGTTCTAATTAAAAGATGTGCTGCTGAAAGTTTTTTGTCACTTTTCCTCCTCAGCGTTGGCACCTTTTCCTTGCAAAAGTGGTGTAACGGTAAATTCAAAAAATGTTGACGTGAAATAATGTACACAGCGTGCTTACTTGCAATAAAGATATTAGACTTTGGAGAAAAAAAAACGTGTCGATCGGCTTCGAACCAGGGACTTCGCCATTCCGTGGCACGCTATTTTCCAACAGAGCTACCGTGACTCGGATATTATTGTGTTAGTTTACTAAAGAAGCTGTAGATCTTACGAAAATTAAAAAAACAATAAATAAAAATATTTTTTCAGATAGGTACAGTCAAAAACAGATAAAAGTATAAAGGCCTCAATAAGGTTGAGATTTTCCCAAATACTAGGTACTTCAAAAATCAGTCAAGTAGGTCAACTTGTATTGGACAGGTCCATCCGACGTAAGTTTAAGTAGCCGTTAAAAGTAAAAGGAATGCAATATTACCTCTCGATGTATCCAAAAAGACACCCAGGAGAGGACAACGATAAGTATGCAGGGCACGTACACTTGAATGAGGAAATAGCCCGTGTGTCGTTGGAGATTGAACGACACTTGGAGTACGGAGAAGTCGCCTGCAAAGTCACTTAATGTTTTATTACAGCTCAAGCGTAACAGAGCCCTGCGGGCATTGAACACAACAATATACAGGATATCTACCTGAAACACAGAACTTACAATTTGTATATTTGTCTTAGTTTTTACGTAATGAATTGAATCATGTGAGTAAAAGATAAAAAAAATATATTTATTTGCAGTAGCCAACATAAAATTACAAAATAAAGTTATAAGTAGTAGACTATGGTGATGAGCACACAGTATGAAACGCTGAACTCTCAAACTAGGTTAAACCTGTAACTTGGGAGTCAGTGATCCTTGGGAGTAAGTTTAAGATATTGTACCTACAATTTAAATGTATAGACCTTATTTCCGTTTTATGAACAAGATAAATAGATATGTTGCAAAAATTAAAAATACAACAACAGGTATACAATTTAATGTCAGTTTATTCATTGCTTCAATTCCTCACATTATAAAATCACAAGTAAAGTAACAAATTTGCTCTACCTAACACTCGTTTTCTACATCTAAGTATGTAGAATGGAAAGTTACTATACTTCCTAATCGTTTGTAGGGGTCCGTGCCTCAAAAGGAGTAAAGGAACCCTTATAGCATCACTTTGTAGTCCCTCTGTCGTCTGTATGTCTGTCAATACCTATATCTCAGAAACGCGTGGACGGATCAAGTTGAAATTAATACCAAATACTCAGGTCTGCAACCTCATGTAGCCGTTAAAAAAATCAAACTTCTACGTCAACCCAAGGAAAAGATATTGCCGCTTATGCCGCTCGCCTTTTTGAGTTTCTCGCGTTTTCATACAAATATGCAGGATATTTTTATGAAAACGCGAGAAACTCAAAACCTATAGGGTACTTCCCGTTGATCTAGAATCATGAAATTTGGCAAGAAGCTAGGTCTTATAGCACAAGTAAAGGAAAATATCCGAAAAATGAAAATTTGGGGTTCCATGACGATAATTTTTTTTTAATTACAAATTTATATTTGCAGTTCACGCCCGTTATGTCGATGTATGACGTTATCAGTTTCGAAAACGCAAATATAAGTTTGTCCCTAAATCTAGTTTATCTTCTCGTTAGAGCAAAGTTATGGGGTTAAGTTGAGTTGCACGGAAGCCTCCGTGCGCGAGTCCGACTCGCACTTGGCCGGTTTTTATTTATTGAACCATGTACGATTTCCAATATTAGGTATCTTTCAGACTACCTGCTGTCGTCAGACGATAACGAAAATCGAAGTAAACTTTTTATATTAATTATGACTTGGGTGGACGGATACGGATCATTATCCAGAATTACGAGTAAAATTCAATTAAAACTTTTTCGCTTTTAATTCAGCTATGTATATTCTTCTTCTCTGGAGTCTTATTTTATTATTGTAACTATGACTTTACCAAAAGGAATGTAGAAATACAAATCTTAAATACGTACTTATTTAAAGGTTTGAGATACGTGGTCGCAAATTCGTGTTCTTGACTATTTTTATCCGCATCGAAGCTGCGGTTTTCTCAACACCATGTATACCGCAGCCCAAATCAAGTGTCTCATTTTGTAAACAAATATGATCGTCTAAGTACCTGTTGTAATGTAACACTGAAGTAACTCATTTATCGAGCCTGTTCATCATTGTGAAAATAAAGTAATCCGATCTAATAATGTGAAAATTACTATGCAATAATCACAGAGAAGCTTAAGATGTTAGTAGGGTAGGGTAGTTTTTGTTTACAAAATAAGACACTTGATTTGGGCTTCGGTATATGTAGGTAGGGGTAGTAACCTCTAAACTAGTGGCCGTCTTATCTATCACTCATCTAAACACTTCGATGCGAGCAAATGTGGATGCCTCGGAGCGTAAAAGCCGATTCGTGTCATGTGTGAGCTGCGACTGCCGCCCTCCCCAGACATTACGTCCCGTATTTACCTCCGAGACGAAAAAACCAAATCATATATTATTTGAGCAGAGAAAGCACTTGAGGACTATTTTGGAGGGCAATTTGGAGATAAAAACGGTAAACATAACGTGCTGGGAGCGTGGAATTTTCTGTAAACAAGTGTGCTCGGGCAAATTTTCTTACGGTTCAGAGAAACATGAGATGAAAGATAAATAAATTAATATCTATGTATATGAAAAACTCTCTAGGTTACATACGTCTTGTTTCTATTCTAATTATCTTGTTTCTGCAAAGTAATGTGGATTTTCAGTGATAATGTTTACGTATTATTTTGTGTATTTTTTTGTGTAATTCGAAATATGTCCAGTCCCGTTCGCAAAAAGATCAATTTGAATTTCCAATGCATGTTCCAATCTCGTATGCTAGAAACACTGAGATATTTTAAACACTTATTGACCGCTATTTTACGTTATGGATAGTAATAATCAATAGTACTTGTAAATATATCGCGATTTATCGCTGCACCTACACATAACGCTGTAAATATGTACATAATGAAGTTTGCTGTGTCGCAAACGAAGTCGCGCGACCTAAATTGCCTACGTACGCTGGTAAGTATTCTACGTAATTGTACGATAACTTGTGATAAGTACCTTAGGTATCCTAAAGTCGTAAATGGAGTTACGGAGCTCAAAATGTCTGTAACAGTTTCCAATTCCGAATCGTACCTATGTAGGTATATTGCAAAGTTATTAAAGCTGTTGGAGGAGCAGATGACGTCACAATAATTATTATTGCAAGTAATACATGTTTAAGCCTGATTAATATATTTCTATTGATAATTAAAAGTTATTTGAAATTAAAAACTAATCTCTAGTTTCCCCAAAAACAAGAGAAAATTGTTGTACAATCAAAAGCACAAAAATTTAAACACTTTGGGCGTTGTGTAGTACTGTTTGCGCCATAAGAATTGAAATATAAGTTAAATATGAAAAAATCCAACAAAGTTTAGCAAGTTTTGATTACAACGTTTGGTTTAAACATGCGTTACAATAGTAAGGACGGGACCACATCCCCTACTATTACAGTCAAGGCTCTAAGGCCGAGATTGCAAGCTCGCTCTGAGTACTATCAAAAGTCTATGAAATTTTGTAGTTATGACAGAGAGCTCATGCTCAAAATTGTCTATGAAACTTGGCTTAAGTTTGCAGGTTTATTCCGTATTTTCCATATCTGAGCCCAAGTGTACGGAATCACATTAAGCTGTAAGCGGATAAAGTCAGCGCCGGCTTGTGATTAGCAGAGAGTGGAGAGGAAGCTCTTACCGAACCTTTTGGCGTTAGAACCCTTTTAACTTGAGATTTTTCTCGGTGTAGGCCATGTTATGACGAAATATCGGGGAAAGTGTTTTAGCAGGTACTTACCTTTAATTTTCAAATTATCATAGGTAGTCCCATCAGGTATAAATTTTGTCACAAGTTAAATAGGGTCTAAAATACCAAAAATAGTTTCTTTAAAAACACTTACGTAATTACCTTTTATTCCACCGAGTATATTTCTTTGACTAGGAATATCTACATGAAGATATGACGCTAGACTAAGTTTGATGTTGGTTTAAAATTCTGTACTTAGTCAAACTCTTATACCTACGTTTGCTATACAATATTCGATCTTATATGGGTTCATAATTAGTAGAATAATAAGATTTTACATAGTGGAATCGAGGGGTTACATTCGCTTGGCTTCAATGTTGATAGATTAAAATATTTAAAGTTTCCTTTTCGACAGACATTTTATAACAACATCACATTTAGGTTTAGTGGAAAAATTAAGCTGAATTTGTGGGTGCCTCCGGGAGATGCCTGTGGTCCATATCTAGTATTAAAGGTGGTTGATGATAACAATATACTCGTATGTCTATTTGTAAAGGCGCTTAATATAGGAGGTCATTGTTTGCGCAGAACAAACTTCCTCGCCAAAGGAATGGTATTAATAATGACAAGTAATTAATGTGCATAAAGAATAATTTTTTTAATAAGAAATTGCCATCAAAAAGTTTTGTAGAGTCGACAATACATAAGTTTAATACGAGCGAATGTTAAACGTTGGAACGAATTGCAAATCCACCCTACATAAAGAGAAACATACAGAAAAATAGTCAGGAGGCCTCATTTAAATTGAAATTTACACAAAAACTACTTGACCGATTGTAAAAATTCTAAACCATATATTTGCACCATAAACATTGAAATCATACTTCAAGTATTACCTGATTCTGCCGTCTTTAATATAACATTATTCTTTGACTCTACGATACAACTCACATGCTACAGCCGTAGCAGCGTGCTTCGCTTCGTAGCAAAGAAAGTTCTTTTAATATTTTACTCTACAATTTACACCAAAAATAAAGTATACCTATTTTAAGTAGCTCCATATAGGATTGTGTCTTACCTTCTCGCCTGGTGAATGTGAAGTTTCTATACGGATAGCTGATGAGGTCGAACTGCGAGAGCGTCATGCCGGGCACGAAGTTGACACTCTCAGAGTTCTGCCACTGATACACCAGCTGCTGGTTGGAATACGCGTCTGTTGAATTCAATAATATTATGGCACCAAACAACTAAGTGGTAGTTACATGTATTGTGTAACGCTGGGGGAGGGGGTTTACATACAGGGTGGCCTTGAATTCATTCGACAAAATTAAATGGATGGTTAGGCTTGTGACATACATTAATTTTGCACAGCGTTTAAGTAAATTAAACAATTTGGGGAAAAGTAAAACAAGAAAATATTTAAGTACAATAAATTCAACTACTTATCAAAAAAAATACTTAAAATTTGACGGGCTCTTTGGAGTTTTTACATTTTAAGGTATTTGTAATTTTTTGCAACGATTTCTTTCACTGGAATTTGACCTAAGACATTAATTTATTTTTATTAAATACCTACTTTATTTATTAAGGTACAATATAAAATAAAAAGAAACATTCAATTTTTAAAAAAAAACCTATTTATTATTCGAAAAGTCGTACAACAAAAAATGCTTAATGCAGTCGTTGGTAATCGTACTAGCCAACATGAAGAGGGGTATCTAAAAAGGATCTCTAAAAATAAACAACATATTAGGTACTCACAGCTTCCAAGGACAAGAGGGCATGACTGACGATCCATTGGGAAATTCCTAAGTTCCATTGGACATTTCGCTTTGATCGTTAACCTGTAAACATGTTCTTCAGTTTAAAACATTAAATACTACGTGTAAAATAAGTACCTATTTCATTTCTTCTGGGGCTTATACATATATATACTCAACAACTTCTCTAATCTGAATAACTTTTAATATGGGACCAAATCTGAAACCACAAAAATTTAGCTTCTTCGTGCAAAATTCAACACCTAGTTGACTAAAAATGGAACAGCTGATTTTATGTTGTTAAACAATTTTCAAGTTCATTTATTCGGTACCAAATAACTTTGTGTTCGAAATTGTGATTTTGTAACTAACTATATGATAATGTGTCCCTATGACAAGTATTGATATTAACGATACATCTATGTGTTGTTTTAACTCGGCATTGGTAATCTGTTAATGGTTTACACAGTAAGGCAATATTGGGCAAATCAACATTTTCCGTAATATGCGCAAATGCGCGGTATGGTACCGCTATGGTATCATACCTAAATAATACAGTTTTGTTAAACTAATAAACGTATGAACGGTTGGTATCGTTCATAGTTTACATTCATATTTTCCAACATAGATGATTCGTTCGACATTTGGCGTGAAAAACGAGCAAGGAGATAAGTTACGGTTCTAGATCAAATCATTATCAGTCTATTTTTATGGCCCCACTGCTCAGGCACACATCTTCCCTTACATCGAGCTCGGGGCATGATCCGCCATGCGGACCAAGTGGGTATTGGCCGATTACACATGCCTTATAAAAAGGATATTTATCCACTAAGCTTAGAGAAATACATTTGCGCTGATTACCGAACCATTTAGATGTATTTGCTCATAATTACTGAACTTCAGAACCCTAATCGTTTCAATCTGTTGCCCCGAAGAGTATTGCAGTGCAAGCTAGTCGACAATGAGTGCCGAGACGGATTGAAGGATTAGCTAAATGGTGTACGAGCTACGAACGCTCTCTGCGCTCACCAACCATAGACCAGGCGATCGATTTAAACCGGTTAGCAGACAATTCAGACACAATATTGCAACAACTAGACTCGAAACCGAGTTGGTTGGATAATAAAATAAATATGTAGTAAGTACCTAATTTTTATACTTTTGTTAAGGCTGGGTGTGCGCGGATTTTCAGTTTTTCTATGAAGGCTACGCCACAAACTACTTAAATGAAACGTCTGAAAAAATATAACTATAGTAATCTTGGAGTGTCTATTTAGAGACTTCTAAATACCGATTACACGATACACGGTAGACACCGATACACGATTGGACAAACTTCGGTCGATTCAAAAAAATTGCAAACATTCCCTTTCCATGTCTTTTAAAATGAAAATTGTGTAATTATCAACGAGGATCATGCGACTTCCATATAAATTATTTTGTGTATAACTTGTGGTAGGTACTACTAGTATTATCTCTTAGACATATAGGTAATTCAACCACCAAAGAAGATTATTAATTCAAGGATCACCCGGTATACATGCAAATACTAAAATATAATAATTATATATTTTCCGCGATCATAAATTAACAGAACTGTAAGGCTCAGACAATATACACTTTACTTATATTTTTATTTGTTAGATTGTGTACAAGTTCTGTATTAAACAAATAAGAAATGAAAGTGAAGAATGTTTTTTAAACGCGGATAGACATAAAAATAGATACGCTACCTAAGTATAAAACGTTATAGAAATGATATACAACTTAATACGGGAACGAGGGTCAGAAATACCTTTTTGACATCGATAAATATTGACGAGGAGCATACATAAGTATCGCCTTTTTACCCAACTGCACAAGCAAAGGAGGATATGATAAAAGATATAATACCTATATAAGATAACTTCATAGGTTGTACACAATATTTTAGCCATCGCACTAAAAATAATAAATACAAAACAATAATAAATATTCCAGTCTAATAACATCACAAATACATTCCTTGGTCGCTTGTGCAAAGTTTCGTTTTGAACTTTTGTCTCTGGGTCATTCTTATTTTAATTTACTTTAAAATATTCCTCAATAAAAAAAATCAGTACAATAACATGTTCAATTTAAAAGAGTGAGTAAGTATTATAATATCTAAATGTTTGTTATTTTAGTCGTAAATAAGTGGATAAGATTTTGCAGAAATTACAAAAATTTAAAAATAATTACTGCCAGCGGTAAATCAGTAAATCATCTATATCTTCAAGTTTAGCTAATATAAACTCCGTAACTGTATTGACATTTTCGTCCGTTCTTCGTTTCATTTTGCCCTAGGTATCTTGGTAGATTTTTTCTTAGGCCGAGAATAATAGAATTCATGGCAATTTACCGCCAATGAATAACTTGGCCGGTAATCAGAGCGTGAAATTTTTCACGACGCCAATTAAGCCTTGGCCGTTGTATTTATTGAGTACCCACGAACTAATTAATTTTATTTAATATAACTTTTTTTGATATTTAAAGATTTTCGTTAATCTTGCTATTCTGCTCAACAAAGACGTCTGCGATTTTCGAGTAATTTCTAGTTTCCCGTGGGTAGGTACCGGAGCTTACGGGCGCTACTTTGTAGCCTTCTGTTATAATTTTAGTACTTCCGGTATGAATGCAAAATTTAAATAGAGTCGTCAAGCGTTTTAGGGATTATTTTAGTAACAAACATCTACATTTATGAATATTTGGTAGATAACTTTACTACAATAACATGTAGGTCTACGTGTTATTGTTGAAATATTGAATTAAGTAGGTATAGGTAGTTAGTTTTTCATATAACTGAAATTCTGTATTTGTAAATATTTTGGCAGCATGATTGCTAAAAGCGTTTTTTTACAGGCAACCAACCAACACATAAATATTTGAGGCCAGCCTCCTAGCCAACTAGCACTGATTTTCGTTAACGAAGAATTATTTCAATAACAAAAAACCCGACTGCAAAAAAATTATCCCCTTTTGATTTTTTTTTTATACCATATGACACTCCCGTAATCAAGAGGAATCTAACGATACCTCATACACCAAAATCAATCAAGCCGTTTAGGCTACATGATGGAAGGAAGGAATGGACATACATACACCCGTAAAACATTACCCTCCTTCTGGGGCAGTCGGGTTAAAATATATGGAATTGACATTTGCTTTTTCGTTAGCCAATGTCAATCATATAAGAAGGTATCTTTTTCTTTCTATCCTACTAGCATTAACTAAAGCCTGGTGACTTACCGCATAGAATACAGTATATCTCCGTGCTGGCTGATCCTCAGCAGCTTATTAGGCACAGTGATGGTGTGCACGTACGAATGCTTCCCGTTGTAGAAGTAGGTGTCTGGTCGCCAGATGCGCTCCAGCATCTTGATGGAGAGCGACAGCGAGCGGATAGGGCCCAGGAACGAGAGGCGAGTGTCCCGCCAGTACTGCCTGAAGTAGCAGTCCATTGAGTAATCCTAAACGACATTTTTTTTAAATGGGTTTCCTATGCTTCATAGCATTTTCACGGTTTAAGTCGCTGACTTTTGGTTATTGGAAATGAACTTATATCAGATCGATTAGGGATCTGGCGGTTAGGGGCCGTATAATAATTTGGTCTTATTATTGTTGAGATTGTCTCAAAAACTAATTGAAAGATTGTTAAAATTCTATCACTACTTAGAGTAGATAGTTTAGAATTTGGACTACGTAATTGTACAAGAGTTTAAAAAATTGATCCAGTATCTAGTTTTGGCCAAATCTTAACCACCTGCACACTTTTCTCTGTTTTAGACCGTGCCTACATAAAACTATATTTTAGCAATAAACTCAACTGGAACACTTACCATATCGAGTTCTGAAACTGGGCCCATACTTCTTATCAAAATATTGGTTTGTACAACAGTGGGATATCCTAAAACAAACAATATTAATCATATAATAATCTCAATCGACTTTATAACATTTCTTAACTCTACTTTTTAGGTGCCCGAACACCTTTAAATAAAAAAAGTTGCTTCGAGACAATTCTTGAAAGTCATACTTTCAATGATACTAACCATAACTTATTTTCAAAATTTTTAAAGGTCCGACTGCGAACTGCGATTATATCACGACTACCTTCTTCACCCCAATAAAAGCGATCCCCTAACCTTATAAGCCCTAACTACAATCGGGCTCCGAGAGCCTAGATTCCTATGTAATAGGTAAGGTTTGTCTAGAGAGGGATCCTACTAATTGCACAAGCCTACAAGCTACGCAGATGCACCTACCTTTACCGTGAGTGGGTAACTGAGAATTCTCGTAATTCTTCAACAGATTCTCTAACACGAGCGTAATATTCTTCGATACGGCATCGTTTATGCTTCTCTTGTAGTCTCTTTTCCACACACTCTGTGTATCAATTTCGTTGTACGTCATGTTAATATCATTAGAAAGCAACAATTCGTCAGTTCTATCGTCCCAGTAGTCGTGGTCCTTCGTAATATTTCGCGGAGCAGTTTTAGAGAGAATCTTTGGAGAGATTTCCGTCGCATCGTCGTCTCGGGACTTCAGGGATGTCAGCGTTATTGGAAATGTTCCATTTTTAGTCGTCAAGTAGATTGCTCCTTTTGCGTCGACTTGTAAAGTGCTGTAAAGTTTGAAATGTGGTAATATTAAATGTTATACGAAGTAGGGTGTAGGCTTGATGCCAAAGGTCAACAAGTAGTATAAAATATTACTGTTTTGTTTTACGATCGGTCCTTCAATTCAGTTTCATAGTTTAGAATTCCAAGAATCGATACTACCTTCTATTGTAATAACAATCTCTATTTAAAAATAATTATATTAATAGGTATCTATTATTTTTGATATACTTATAAGCCAATATTTTATGTACCTACATAATCCTAGGTTAAATTGTGTCAATCATAGAATTTTAAATAGGTACTCGTATTAGAGACATCTCACATTGATCTGAGATTGACACATATTATTATGTTACCCAGAAAAAAACATTGAAAGTGTGACACAATTTACGGATGGCCCTAATGTTTAGGCCTATAGATTACGATGTTGGGCTCAAAGATAAGACGTAGACATTGTATTGAAGAGTTTGAACAGCATTCGATTCTTGGCACCTGGCAATTTATCGTCTAATTGCTGAATATAAAGCAAGGAGTCGCATCGTACCTGAACCCCTATTATTCTCGAGCACCTTTCAAGACCGATACCTTGGCATCCGGCCCGTTTTGTTTCAGCTTATGGTAAAAAGGGTTTTCTAATAGCGTTACAGTCGCGCAATTTCCGGGTAGAGCACCTGATGATGTTTTTATATATATTTACTTAGTATTTTTAACGGAATTATTAAGGTGAAACCATTCTTATATAGGTACTAATTGTACATTTTGTAGGTGACTACAAAATGTACAAATAAAAATAATTAAACAAACTTAAAGTTAAATATAAAACGCACGTGGAACCCAATTCAACTGAATTTCATTGCACATAAGATCCATAATTGGTTTCGCTCTCGAAATGTGTGTCCGGTCGATGCTCCGCTCACGTCTGCCCTAATCTGACATAATCACGGCACCCGGCGCTGGTCGGCGGCTCACAGAGGAAGGAGACTCATTTCCTAACCGCTCCACTTCGAATATTCGATACGTAGGCAACAACAATTTAATACGACAAAACATTGGATCACATGGAATTTTGGATGAAACACGACCCAGCCACGGAATAATAACTTACTTAAACCTAACACATACACAGGCCGCCTGTGTATGTGTTAGGCTTAAGTATAACGGCGTACTGTATTTTTTTCCGAGCTACAATTTTAGCGTAGAGATGCAACATAAAGCCTGACACAAACACGGGCGGCCTTCACGCGGCTTGCGGTCAGTTGAATCGCATGCCCTACCCCCTTTTCTGCTAGTTTTCGATAGTGATCTGCATCCTAGGTCACAGATCGCTGGACGTTAACGACGGGAGAAAAGGGGGCGGGGCATGCCGCCCCGCCCGTGTAAGTGTCCGGCTTAAATGAGTTCTATGGCAGTGGCATGGCGCGCAAATAAAAACAAAACAAATGAACTTAGATATGTCGTACGTGTTAGCATTTTAGACATATTCGTAAGGAATTTCAATACAAAGTTTCGGAGTACGTAATCGGTTTGCAATCTATTCTAATTGCAGTCTGCCTCGCACTCGCTGCGGTAATTAAGTCGTCCTGAGCGAATGAATCGATTTGAACGCTTGCCACCCGTTAGATTTGCTTTAGTTTGTGTTAGGGCTCAGACAGACGAGCGACAGTACGTCGCACGACGTCACGCGATTGCTCGCGACACCATTCGCGGAGGGTTGTAAGCTGTCGCGCGAGGTCGCTCGTCTGTTTGAGCCCTTACTGTTACGTGTTAGTTTACCATAAATAAACCGACAGTGTGATTACCACGTTTCTTTAAATTGTTACAAATTGTATCACCACTCTGATATGATGCTATCATAGAAGGTAATGCTGAAATTGAATCACGTTGTAAATGTGTAATGAGTAAATATTTAGCGTAACGGTTTAGGTAAATGATAGGAAATGATTTTCCAAAACTTGCGTGAAAATCTAAATTTTAAAATAAGTGCGAAATTTCGTTCATTTCCGTTTGTTTTAAACTTACTTCATATCAAGTCATGAAATCCAGATAAAACTCCTACCTACCCTTTGTGTAAACCTAAAAGACGGGTTTAGAAAATCTATGTTTCAGATCTCTGTGATTGATGAACAAAGCCAAAAAGACGTCGATTTGAGAGCTTTCAAACGTTTATCAGAATCAATTTCCTGTGAATAGACATTGAAAAGGCGATTCATCGATTTATTTTTGTACTCGTAAGAATATTTTTTTTTTTAAATATCGCACACTTTACCACCGATGAAGTAGTAGCTACCTATGAGTTTACTACATCAATAATTAAGTTAATCCAGGAAGGCCTTAACTCGGGTTTAAGTCTCAAAAAAGCCACTCGTTAAATGAAACATAACGTAACAAGCATTGATAGAATCTGTACTTGGTAAACAATGCTATGGTAGGTACCTATTGGTGACAATTATAGTCTTGCGACGAAAATACTTATAATAGGTATGTCCGTCCCAATGTCTATGCTCAGCAAAGCCGTCAGTTTGTGACATGCTTTGAGCTCAATTTCTGCACCAATGCTTCCTGCGCCTGTTTGTGGCACTAACGAAAATTAGTAGACGGGAGATCGCTAATTGCGCTCGATGATAGTAGCTTCTACTCTAAACTAAAAACTACTGTAGTACATCAGATCAATGGTAACACATGCAGTAGGACTTCAACTCTTACGACGCAGATAATAAGAACGGTCCAAAGTATTACATTTGATCTGCATTGTTGTGTACAGCGCGGTACCCCCAGGGGTACCGCCGGCGACGGTGGTACCGTGGATCTGACACGGTTGTCCAACAAGGGATAATCAGATTAGATTTTTTTGCATTTTCACTACTTTGCAAGGAAAAGGTGTTGGCACTGCGCCGAGGAGAAAAAGTACCTATAGGTAGCAAACAAGCAGAAATTATTTCAAAAAACAAAAAAACCCTACTGCATAAAGACTATCCCCTTTCGATTAATTTTTTATACCCTATGACACTCTAATCAAGACGAATCTAACAATACACAAAAATTCATCAAGCCGTTTAGACCACAGGATGGCAGGAAAGATGGGCATACACCCGAAAAACATTACCCTCCTTCTGGGGCAGTCGGGTAAAAATAAACGGTTCACCAGCCATCTTTTTAACCATTTTTAACAAAGTGTGAAAGGGATAGCAACGCGATATATGGGAAGTGAGGTTTAACTGTTTATTAATAACAGCAATAGTGTACCTATTTGATAAACTAATTTTTAAGAAGTGAGTTGACGTATAGAGACGCTATGTTCCGTGAATGATTCGTGCGTACCTACCTATTGCTTCATTTTGTATTGATTAGTAAAATATTTTTTGGAAATTAACTTGAGTAAAGTATTAGTTCAAAAGATTGCCAATGTTTCAATTCCAGCCTGTATAAGCTAAATGAAAATCCCCTTTGTCCTTATTTCGTGGTCCACAATGAAATTACAGGACTAAGCAGAAATATCCTATTACAATAGGCATAAACAGCTTTATCAGTTTTTGTTCCATTTGTACAAAGGTACCTACGGAACGAGTGTCTCGGAAAGAGCTTTCAGCGGGCTTCCTTATCAATGCCGAGGGTTTGGTGGCTGAAGGACTCTGAAAAGGACGGTAGGGGAAAAATGTTTCAGTGTTTAGGTATATAATCGGATAGAAGCGTCGTCGGCAGCATAATTCCTTTGTGAAGTTGTCATGCGCGACTTTTTGTAGCAAATAAATATTCAAAGTACGTTTTTGTTGATCGATCGCACAACTCGCACAAGGTATTTTATATCATTGGTGGACGGTGGTCAATCTAGATTCTAGAACATTTCCAATTCTCCAATACTGGTAAGCTGGTGGACATATCCACTTGACCGAAGTTTCTAACACAGTCTGCCCCAGATCACACGTAGCCTAGTAAATAGTTTCCATACTTTTAAATTTTTTAACCGAAAAGTAGCAGAAGAAAAATGTTTTAGTTACCGATTATTAAACACGTGGTGTTTAATTTACCTATTGGAATTATTCCTAGTTAAAGTGGAGCCTCGTATTACTTATGAAAACAAAAAAACGACTACTTTATTACCGCTTATCCTATGCTGGATATTATCCAATTTTATTATTTTCACATTATTAGATCGGATCATTTTAATTTCACAATGATGAACAGAATCATACAATCAGCTTCACAAAATACGACACTTTTTCTGAGCTTAGATATAAATACGTAGACCATGGCCATTACAAGTCTACTTAGTTAAAACTTAGAGAGTGTCGACTCATAGTGGGCAGTATAACTTCAAGTTACGACGACAGCGATGCCCTCAGCTCACTGCGAAGCAAACACAGAAATACGAGAAAAACTATCATTATCCGACCCATTGTCCACTGCTGAGCATTGCACGAAGTTTTGTGATACAACTTTGTCTATTTGTTACTCCTCTCGGCCTGCTGTGACGTACCTGGACTCTATTAAGCCCCGTTTTCACATTGTAGAGTGACAACTGCAAGTGATAACGCCGAAATTCAGAGACAGTTTAATTAAGTTCAAGCTTTAAATCTGATCTCACTCCTAGGACGATAGTCATAGACGTGTGCGATATCACACGAGTTTTGAGCAGAAACTCGCGTGATATCGCACTTACGACTGTCCAAATTGTATGAAAACTGACATTTGTAAGATCCAACTCAAACTCCACTCATACTCGAAAATGTGTATATGATTATATCGGCCTTACAAAACTGTCAAAATTGTATGAAACTTGACAGTCGTAATAGCGACCTCAGACTAGCTCGATCTCAAAACTGTGAATGAATCTCGGTCTAAGTGTTTGTATGCACTTGTCACTCGCACTAACTCTAAACCCAGTGAGCGATGACGTCGAACTAATAATTAAATAATAATTATCGCAATATGGTAACTTTATTTTTTACTACTCTCACCGTAGAGAGACGATTCTCACTTCGCACCACTTGTCACTTGCACTAATCAAAGTGAAAACCGGCCTTTACGTAAAGCGAGCTATTGATTCTTGGGTTAAAGTTCTTAGGAAGTTCTATATACGAATAGCTCTGTCACATCAAGTTATGAATAAACAACACGGGAAAAGTTTTAGGTCGAAACAAAAAAGAGAGCGACTACAGGAATTGGATTGGCTAGTTCAAGTTCGGTAACTATGTGTGTAGGAGTAATAAAATATGATTACTGTAAAGAAAATTGTATGAAAAGTGGAATTGACGAAACCCCTTAAAGTAACGTTGTTCCTTAGTTTCAATATGTTGATGAAGAGATACCTACTATATCTATATGCGGACTGCCGCATTTTATTACTCCTACACACATAGTTACCGAACTTGAACTAACCAATCCAATTCCTGTAGATTATTTAGTTCAAGAGGTTCAAGTGACTTAGCTACTGAGCTAAGTCACTTGAACCTCTTGAACTAAATAATCTAATTATTGATGATTAATTTACTATAATAAATTAATCTCCTTCTATAATCATTGCCTACAACAATGCTTATTATGGAAAATATATTGGCTAAGTTTAGGTATCTTTAATTAACCATCGCATTATAATAACGATGACAATGCGACAAAAACCATTGTTATTTCAATACCTATAAAAACGCAATTACAACAGAAGCAACAAATTATCCATAGAGAGACCCAACAATAAATACTTGTACTTAAATATTATGAGAATTCAGAAGAGATATTTATCATCGTTAAATACGACACGAGATGAAAACGAGGAATCGTAATTCATTGGCCGTGCTAGCCAGAGCCAGTAGTCGATACATTTACGATAGCCATTAATTTGGTCGAAGCGTGCTAATGTGATGAGAGCCGGCTACAGAACCCTTACCGTGCCGTCTCTAATTGTGTGCAACAATGATTTATTTAGTCGATATATATTTTCAGTTAGTTCTGGGCTAAAGTTTTACCCATTTTTCTAGACCACATACGCGGTTGCCATACATAACATAAACGTGATTTAAAGGTAAATAAGGTTAAAGCATTCGGTCCTTTTCTAACTTTAAGTTTTTAACGAAGTATGAAAGGGACAAAAACACGGTTTATAAGGGAAGTAAGGTTAAACTAATATGGCTAACAGCGATAGAGGTTGACGTTTATAATGTTTGGTTCTTAGGTCTTTAGTTCTTATGCTTTCAATCTTTATTAAATAAAGTATTAGAGTAAATTAAAAGCATGACACATACAGGCGCGATCTGCACGCGGCTTGCGGCCAATTGAAACGCATGCCCGCCCCATTTTCTGCCATCGTTAATGTTCAGTAGGTAGCGTTAAAATGCCCAGAAAATGGGGCGGGCATGCATTTCAACTGGCGGCAGGCCGCAAGCCGCGTGCAGGTCGCGGCTGTGTGTGGAACGCTTACTTTAACACTTTCAACATTAACGCCTTCAGAATTAAGTACGTTAGTTAAGATATATATTAGTAAAAATATACGTTTTCCCCCGATTATGAATTGTAAAAACAGATCTACTAGAACTTTATTTAACTATACAGATCCGTATAGTTAAATAAAGTTATGCATGCAATAAGTATGACAGAAAGGAATTGATAAATCTCTTAAATTCAGTTGTATTTTTTTAACAACATATCCTTTAGTAACATCGATTGCAATTAAACTAAGTACCGTAGATGTTTCAGTGACCTCCAATAATATATTTCATCTTTGTGGCGACGACAAAAGCCGTGATTGTGAGGCCTCATCCGCGGCGGAGGGCCCTCGTCGCTCGGAGGGCCCTCAACGCTACAAAATGTGCCAAATTGACAACTCGGGCCGATCGCACTTCTGATACCGCCGCGTTCGCTTCGTTTCGCAGTCTCTTACGTGATTTCAATTAATTATTTACGAGTCCTACTATAAGTCCATGTGGAGCAAGCATCTTATAGCATGATTTCAATTCCTGTAGAACGCCTAAATTGGGCCAGAGAGTAAGTACGCAAAGAACGGTAGGAAGTCCAAAATGGCACATTGATATTTTGACTGTACACCACTCTATTACCTATTTCTACCATCAAATAATTTATTTATTTAATTATAAAAATATTACACAGCATTACAGTTAACACCAATGCGCTGTGTAATTCATAATAATAACTTAGTCTACTTATAGATAATAATAATATAAAATTCAGTCACATTATAATATTACATTAAAGTAGGTACACATTAATATAATGTACTATTTATTAAAGAAAAAGACATTCAACAAGTAGCCTACCTGTTCGGCGTTTCTTATAATAATAGAAAAAGAAATGAAAAGGAAACTCGAGGCATTAATAACATCAAATTTTATTTATGACTATAAATTATTAATCAATGATTTGAATATGACCTAAATTAAAATAAATATAATCAGCTACGAATAAAAGGAGGTTCGTTTTTATTCGAAGATACCACTTATCAAAAGCGACAAGCTATTGTTAACCAGTTTGTCATTATTTCTCTGAGGTTTGCACAGTCAGTATAAACGGGAAGAGTTTTAATTTTCTTGTGCCGACATTATCACGCAGCCAATTATAATTTTCTTATACTAAACCCCTCCTTAATTAATTATCCGTTGCAAAGGTTTATTCATTTATAATTTAAATTGAGGTTGACCTTTTTGAGATGGAGTCTGAGGACATAGACTCGATTAAAGAATTTGTTCGAAAAAACAAAGCACCGATAAAACATGGCTTCTAAACAGTTTCTTTAATTTTACAGTTTCGCTTCTGTGCTTTACTCATACTGTTCAAATTCACCTATGACAGGCATATATTCTGGATGAAAGGCAGTTGCAAAGTCATATAAGAACACCAGAACATTACTGATTAGGTAAATGATATTGATGATTTGTATATTAGGCTTATCTGGAGATAAAGCACGCGGATCTGAGAGTATGCACAGATGACCAAGGAGTACCACAGCACTCGGTAAAGGAGGATCTATCCCTTCGAATTGCTCCATCAAGTATCCCAGAGCCATCACAGCGTGTCCCACGTAAGGCAAGTATAACTCTAGGAATGAATACAGATCAAACATTTGCACGATATTGTCCTAACCCACATAGTGAAATTTTTTAGTCGACCATTTTGAAGGATTCCTCATTCTTCTACTGCCGACTGATCAGATTTGTGTGGATGGCAATATCGTGTTGTAATTTTATGTTTCTTAGAGTTGTAGGTTATGCCGTGTTGGCGTTCATTTTTCGAGAAGTCCAGAGCTAATGAGGAATAACAGAAATATATAAGAAATTAATGAGCTGTCAGCTGACACTGCGGCGATACTTAAATTCAAAGTACACTCACATACGGATGATTAAGAGTGGGACTGAACAAGATTCAGAGGGCCGAGATCCGATCGGCACTTGATTTGTATGTGGCTGGAGATGAAACCGAATGCCGTGCAGTCCCGAACTCTAAGGCGGACAGTCATAGACATTTTTGAGTACGAACTCAGGGTAAGCTCGCACTTAAAACTGTACTTTTTTTTATGAAATCTGACAGTTGTAAGACCGAACTCAAACTCCTCATACTCAAAACTCTCTATGACTATCGGTCTTAACTTATCCAAAAAAATAAATTAATGAAGCTTACCTCTCCAAACCCTTTATACTTGTCTTGAGGCTATACATTATCTACAATAGGATGATACGATGTCAAGGCAGTTGCAGACAAGGAATGTCTTTGGGAACATTTTCTCTGCTGTTGAAATATCTATGTCGTTCCGCTATTCGCATACTGATAATGCACGCCACAGTACAAACTATGGTTACATACAGAAGATATATTATTTCTAGGACGCAGATCTTCATCTTCGGCATTCATATCTCCTGTTTCTAAAAGGAAATGCTGTCGTAGATATAATATTTCAGACAACAGCCTCATTTAGCACGATTCAAAGGTTTTACAGATAATTATTTTGCCTTTGTCTTCTCGAGATTATTTGTGTTCAAATATTTGGAATATTATTCTCGGCCATTAGGATTTTTGTGAATAACTGTATTGTGTTACATAATTATTTCTATATTTAATATTGTATAATGAATGTGTATTTTTACATTGTATTATACATGTTGAATAACACAGATTACCTACAGATAATATGGGTAATAATGTTTCTTGAACAATTTGACTTCCAAGTGGAATCTTCATATAGAAAACTTATATCTTTAATCTGTGATCTTCATTATCCTATGTTGTCAGAGCAAATCTCCTTTCAGTAAACCACAGAGTTGCAAACATGCCAAAATCAGATACGACTTGTGGTTTGTGGCTGTGGGCATGAATCGATGTGAAGATTGTAGCAATAAGCGTGACTTAAAATTAGGCGGTGTAAGGCATGGCTTAAGGCTTAAAGGAAGTCTTTCTCTAAGGCTTAAGGATTTTCGCTGGATTATGCCAAACAAAATCGGTGGTTTAGCAACTGTCTGTCTGAATTTAACCTCCGTTTAGGAAGTTTTATTGCTAAGGACCTTAGGCTCGTAACGATAACAACTGCTTAACGGTGGTTTAGTTTGACATTTGCTGAACTATCTATTTTGTATGGGGAAATTCGAAACTCAGATAAAATTAAACTGCCGCCTAACTTAAAAAGTGCTGCTTTGCACAAGTATTTTATATTTGCTTTTGTAGCTGACTGTTGCTAGTCTTACCTCAAGTAAATGTTTCTTGTTTTAGTGAGAAAAGGGTAAATTCCTGAGGGGCAGAAGTGTCCGGGACGCGGTTTGGGCTATAAAACTGAACGCACAGATGCGGGACCTCTGCCCGAAAAATAAATTATATTTCAGGCTTTAAGAAGCCCAGTGACGATGCCGGTAACTTATATATAGCGACTAAAATATACCTTTCTACCTGTACTAATTTATTGGCATACTTTTGTTACAGACAGCACATCAACCTACCCAAAACGATCGCAATTTTAATTCACGTTGCGACCGTTGTCGTAGGGTTTTGTACAGTTTTCATCGCACCTACGACAGAACATATCTACTGCGACCAATCAATTTGGTTCACCTGGGTGTACCACGGGGGAAAAAACTTCCCGTGGACCACCGAGGTGAACAGCCGAGGTGGACCACGGGCTAACCTAACCCAACCTGTCGCATACCATTGAAGACGTTGAGACTGGCCGTACAACGTTCGCTACATGAGCTAACAAATCGCATAGAGTGTCCGTACATTTCATTCACAATTTATTGTTAATTTTAACATAAACCATATCCTGTCTCTACTAACTAGGTTTCGTGTAATCAATACATAAACTCGTAAGATAGATGGGGAGAGGAGACTGATTTTAAAAGGGCGAAACTTCCATCGCTCATAGTTAGACAATCTGCTAGTCGCCGGCCGTGTCGCCTCCGAATAAATTATATTACACGGCTAGAAACTGTTGAGCGATCGCTCTTCTCGACTTTCATTGCATTAAAGCAGAAAATTCAATAAAAATAGTCGCAGAAAAGTTTTGAAATCCATCGACTTAGCAGTTCCACATTACTTTATTTTATAGAATTAAGCTCACAATCGTTGTAATAAATTGGCGCTGACAGTGAATTCTATCATAGAAAATGTAATTATTGTAAGACGCTCTTGCTATTCAATTATTACCTTTATCATAGTATCTACCTATAATAAAATGAGTACTAGGTACGCCTTTAATTTTGTTACACCTGTATGTAGGTATATCATCAGGTTGTTAGATATTTTTATAGACTTTCGCACACATCCGACTAATTTATAAAAGCGAATATTTGTGGGTTTAGAAGTTCGGATCTTTGATGATTGAATCATGCTGAAAGGGCTTGGCGGATCTACACGAAATATTGCACATAATATATATAATATGTACCTACTATCTACATGTAAATTAGTAAACTGGAGAAAACCCGCAGGGCGGAGAGCAGTACAGTCGAAATTGAATAAAGTGTATAGGTATATGTAATGTGTATTTTATATACTTAGTTAGCTTTTTAGACAGGTTTAGTTTTAGTTTAGATAAGTATAATTATTAGTTTGTTTAGTTTAGTTTTATTATATTTGTTTTTAAGGTTTCATTATTTAAATGAAGTGTAACACGAATGAATGCGGAGTAGACTCAGTGAGTACATACTGCGTGACGGGACCTAACGTGAGTGGCGGTAACTCCCCGACAAGTGAGATCGATCAACGAATCCAGCTACAGCCATCGAACGCACCGTCGTCGTCGGCGGGACAAGTTATCTCGGAGCGCGCACAGAGGGCGCTCATCCGCAGTGCGCGAAGAAACGTCAACGGCGACGCGGGCGTGGCGCGCTCACCTTGAAAAAGACCGTCGAAATCGGTCGAAGCTGTCGGTCTAATTGCCGACTTTTACAATATAAATGAGTGATATCCGTTTATATATAATAATTTGTAGTAATGGCTCACTATAGTTTTAATTCTAAAAGAAGTGTAACACTTTGGCATCTCCTAAACATCTTATTGTTGTGGCATAAGAAGTAAGAGGATACCTACGCTTGAAGTTTTCAGATTAAGTTCCATATCCTTTATGCATTTAGCGTTTATTTTGCCCGTCATCATGTGTTACCACTGCTTTGCTGTGTTGTCGAATGTACAAAAATAAAAACTCTGAAAGCCTCGCTGGAAAAGCATATGGTACGGATTAAAGATTTATGAATGAATCGAAATTCCATGTATGTTTTTTTGTTAAATAAAAAAATACAAATGACGAACGATGACGGAGTAAAGAAAATTAAAGGGGTGGGTACATAACATGAGGATTCACTAAATAATCAGTACCTATGTTTTCTTCTAGAGACTTTCTTCATATTCTCTCTGTATTATATGAGAGATATTTGTGAGTTTTATATATGATAATCGGGATAAAAGGCTTGAATCAAACAAGCCGAAATTATTTTAAAAAAAAAAACCGACTGCAAGAAAACACTCCCGTAATCAAGATGAATCTATTGATACCTCATACACCAATATCCATCAAGCCGTTTACGGGATATTACGGCTACGGGATGGCAGGAAGGAATGGGCATACATACATACACCCGAAAACATTACTCTCCTTCTGGGGTAGTCGGGTAAAAATATGTTATAAGACATATTTATTACCAAGACATTTACTATACTCTATATTCTAGTTCAAATTTTCGTAAAACGTCGCAGTTGTAACTTTCATTCAACATTACTTTCGTCTACGTATCTTCGCGTCACCGGATAATGTGAAAAATGTATTCCACTTTAAGGAAAAGCTAGACATGCTAGTAGCGAACGGTCTCATTTCCCGGGCGTGAGGCATCGAGCACAGTCGCTCAGGTGTGAAACTTCGTTCAGCGAGCCTCGTTTGCGATTTACAACGAGACAAGTGACAGAGCTATTCGTATAGGCTTTCTAGAGACCGTGCACTGAAACAACAGGGGCCTGTAACAGCTAAATTTACTTAGCTGTTGATATAGATCTAGCTAAAACTACTACAATAATACGGATTGAATGAAGGTACAACGTAATTTATACATGTTAATGCCCTCTGGTGCCTAGCTAGTACAGTCTTTATTGTACTTTTTATGAATAAAATATTTCAGTCGTTTAAATCAGAATATTTTATTTTCGTTAAGTATAGGTAATTGCACCATTATGCTACCACTTCCAAACGCACTGTTTCTCTACCCGAAAGTTGTCTGGAAGAGATCGCTCTCAGCGATAAGACCGCCTATTGTATAATAATTGTTTAAGCTTAGTTTAGTATGCGTACCTATATCGGATCCAACATCCCTGAAGCCATACCTATTGTAGAGATCGCGTAAATATTAGTGCCAATAGATATGGTCGCTCTGATAGACTTCTGCGTATCAAAATTTGTAGGCAATTTACACAGAGTCTAGAAATAGTACCTACACAAGAGTATTACGACTTGCCGACGTATCTACTAGTATGTAGAGCCTCAACTACGCTTTGTATGCTGTGTTTGCTACACAATTTTAATTTAAAACATTAATTTTAAACAATGACTCACCGCGTGGAAGTAACGTTTCTCTTCTTGTAGAATAAAATGTCTAGCATATCATTCCTTCTTTGACGTGTTTTTAGTTCATATTAACTTTCCTCCAATTGTATGATTAAATGGCGTAATTCTAAGGCCGATATTTATTGATATATATAAGCACGAGCTCAGAGTAGGCTCGCTGTTACGACTGTCAAAATTGTACGTAATCTGACAGTTGTAAGCCCTAACTTAAACTCGCTCGCACTCAAATAAGTCTATGAATATCGCGCTAACCAAATACGCTTGTGTAGAGCAATAGCAAGAATAATAAAAAGTTATTAACATCGTTAATCGCTAACTACATGTATGATACGTGATGATTAGGTTATTAGTGGTATTTGACATTGACTAGCTCATCTTGGTCGATACTTGGCACTCTGTCAAGACCGTGCCCTGCCCTTGCACAAAGTAGATGCAGCCTTCGTGATGTGATGATGCGACAACCGTTTACTTAATGCATTGCTATAAAATGCAATATTAAAACCGATTATTCGACTTGCCAGCACAAAGCATTGTGAACGAGCTTCGCCTGTGAAGAGGTATTTTATGGCACTTGTATCAGTGGCACGTAAAATTTGTCACAAACTCATCAATGCTATGTCAAGCAAGCATTCAAAGGACACTCGTAAATTTCAATACTCTTAAAATAGGGTCGAAACTCTTGAAAGGTCCTTTCTGTGCCGTCGTCGATGCGATAAGCACGTAGGGGATACGATATTTTCAGTTACGCTCCTTCACGTGAGAGAGATAGCGGGCACTTTATTGGATTCGTATGCAACGCAACAAGCTGTCCTCGCTTATGTACAGTAGGCAGCACAACAACATACATATACAGCGCAATCTCGGCCGTAATATCGTCGCGTCAGTGCCCGTGTTTTACACTTGGTTTGATTTCGACGGTACTTCGGACGCTTTGAGGCATTTTATGTAAAACTACATCAAAAAGACGTTACCAAAGCGATATAAAAATGTCACTCAAATAGTCACATATTTTCAGGGATGATGAATGGCCGCGACATAATTTTTTTATGAAGGTTGAGAACAAAACAATGAGACGTTCTCTCGACGGAGTGAAAGCAGCGTCTATTAAAATGAGTATACATTTCTTTTTAATTATTTTCGATACTAGAATTATATACATCCATCGTCAACGATTTCAATTCTAACGGTAGAAAGTACAAAGATTTGATAGATGCCTTCTCAAGATAGTTTTAATATTATATGATATACCTATAGGGATCCTTCTTTTCTTTTCTCAAGTGGTTTAGTGACCAAACCTATCATTAGGATACCGATAATGAATAACATTATCGGGATCCTAATAGGTTCTTTACCATGTAAGTAGGTACTAGGTACCTACTATCGGTAGCATCACTTGCAAATTTTATTACATTATTACTTCGTACGCCATCGCAAAACTTACGTGCAGAAGAACGATGATGGCGTACTTGCCAACATCCTAATTGTTAAAAACTATATAGGTAAGGTAACTTCCGAGATCATATTATAGTACAACGCTCCGGATCAGTTTCCGATTGAATAGTCCGTTCCGGAACTTCTTCGCTCGTATCTAATGGTTAACAAGCCGTAGCAAATAAAGAAATCGCTAAGGCTGTTTGTGCTTCTAACTTTTTCAGCGAGTTGTGATTTGTGAAAGAACTTTAGTTTGTAAGTTTATCTATGACAGGGCATTATTAAACGCACAGAGTTATAATTTAAAAAAAAATCGCTGTTACATTCAACATTGAGTACGATCGAGATATAATAATTAGTCGAACGATTAGGTGTGATGTGATTCTGTAATGGCCGCCAAATCCAAAAGTAAACTCAATTGTACCCCCATATTATGCTATATGTCTTAGGAGGAGTGAGTGCAACTCTTAGCGACGATTAAATTTAGCATGCCCACCTGGAATCACACTACAAGAGTGTACAATTAGGTACGTATTTCACAGAATTTTTTTGACACCTGACGTGATTTTGTGATTCTTTATAACATCTATCACCTAAACTATCAAGTTTCACCAAAAAGTGTCCACCCACAGTAAATGCAATATAATACTCCAAGATGGTATGTAATCTATAGAAACCTAATAACCTATAGAATCTACCTAATATCTTAAAGGACAATATTTTAATAATGAAGGCAAATAATACTTCAATGACGGCATTAGGTACACATCATATTTCATTTAATGCTGAAAATGAAAAGCCGAGAGTAGAATACAACGCCCTCCATCCATATCCCAAATATTCCATAACAATTTTTGCCACAGAAAATGCGTCATAATCAATAATGTTATTTCCCAATCTATCACCGGTAGGTACATAATGAACGTGTGACCGAGAAAGCTACATATACATACATACATACGAGATAAGCATATGTGTAGTACAATCACGAACTTTAATTTGAGGCCCATATATCAATAACTCTTTAAGAATACGCGTTTATTATACGGTCGAATGCTCCAAATCCAATTACAGTATATTGAGAAAAAAAACGAAGTTAGAATAAATATTTTTTTAATAATTTATGAGCCAAACACCTACTACGGTGTACTAAAAAACCAACGAGTGTGAATGAAATTGATGAGTCTAGACTGGATGAGGTGAAGGTGGCATGCTAGGATCTTATCAGATTGAAGTAAATAAGTCTTTGTCTACTTAGAAATGAGTTAATTTGGGTGTAGGATATGTAATGTATTAAATGGTCTCTTTATTTCATGCTATAGGCTCAGCTAATTCTCGAACTAAAAGTATGTGTTTATCATTAGTCTCATATTGCGCACTTCAGAGACAATAAACATTATAGTCCGATAAAGATAAGTTGTCGGACTATTAGGCGATTCGTGTCAGAATAAAATCTCGTGCATTACCAAGCCGTCTGTGTGTCACACAATGCTTGCTTGTCAATATTCGACCTTAGCAGTCTCCCAAATTAAATTTCACGACTGTACACACAGGATGCGCGATGTCGCCGGCCCGGGACAAAGAACGATGGATGAGATAAACAATTTATTTGACGCCAAAACCCACATCCCTAGTTCGTACACTGCCCTATTTGTGTACAAATAAGTTTCTTTATTATCTGCGAATCGGTTATCGGACGACCTGCTCTTCTGGAGTATAAGCAGGTAACAACGTATAAGGTAAGATACTTATTATTAAATCCTGTACCGTAATTCGAAGCCTAATAAAACAATATGAGAATAACATTCTTGATTTCCGCTTTCCGAAGTCATAATAAGTCACGTCCGCAAGCCCTTTCCTCCCACGCGCACCCCGCACCCCACCACTACCGACGGCAGCTAGGCGGGGAATCGCCATTTCACTTCATTGGCATTAAATTTCCCGACCCGTACGGTCGCCTAACCTAACCTAGCGTGAGGTTGACCGAATTTAATTTATTTTAGTCATATTATACGTAGCAAAGTATTTGCAAATCTTTACTTATAAAAGTGAAAGATAAAATAATTTCACCACGTTTCTGTGGTGCATATTTTTAACGGTGTTACCGTTCGGTTTGATTTTATTAATTATAAAAGTATTAGAAACGTCCGGCCCGCCAGCAGGAGGAGACGAATATGGAAGAAGGAAGGATAGCAGCAACAGGTGTGTTTAACATGGCGCGATATTATGTTCTAACGGCGGCGCTCGCAAGCAACGTTGCGTTAAGGAATGTTCGCTAAACTGTAAGTTACATCGCTCATTACTTTAAGCATGCAAATTGAAGTTGTTTTCTTCAGTATTGGGGCCATTAGTGCTACGCAACTCGCAAGGCACACCCGAGTCCAAACATAAGGGTAATTAACGGGCACCCGAACACGTGGGTACTCGCACCCCCAGAATAGGGTAACTGGCCCAGGAGTACTGAATTCAATCGCTCTGTGCGCACATATTGGATTTCAACTATTTAACCTTAAAATACCCTCGTTATTTTCAATATTCATATTAATTTGATACACGTGGTGTTAATTTGCTTATACAAGAACTATAAGACGACCACTCATTAGGGCAGCGAAGTGGACAGAACACGATATTTTATTTCATTTATATACTTAACGTGATTTTGTCTTAGAAATATGCATACCATGCAATACCTAAATACAATACTCGCAATGCACGTACATTGTGGCAACATGTTGGCGTCGCCAGCTTGCATTCTACGGCAGTCTGACGCCACTATCAAGGATTAACTAACATTAGGATAAGCTTTTTTCCAGGAATAACTAATTTTTTCAGCGGAGTAAGTCTATAGTGTACGAAACATTAAACCCTGTATTCTGTTGACATCGAGGGAGTAAGACTGTTTTACAGTAATGTTCAGTGTAAAGATGGATTCGGAATCTCGAATACGCTGAAATTTCAAAATGGAAATCGTGGCAATGCTGATTACCATACACTGTTGCTGATTGGCTGGCGCGCAAATTGTGACACGAGTTGTTGGTGTGAGAACGCAATCTAATAGTTATTGTGCCGCGCAAACCGTGCCGCGCACGTGCGTTCTGGTTTGACAACACATGCAGCGTCGCCACAGGAAGCTGATAGTATGAATAAATACTAATGACAAGGATTGCATTTCCTGTGCACCACAGAAATATCCTTTTCCCAACTTGTGGGTCAACATCAGTAATGGTGCAATGAGACAATTGGAGAGGGGTAAGTAAGTACCGAGTGACTAGAGACGTTCTCCAATTAACAGATCAGAGCGGACTCTTCCTCGTCCCACCGGGTCAGGAGAGTCGCGTCTAGCATGAGTCCTATGCTTTTCATGTCGATCAGTTGAGCTACCACCATTGGGAACAGAACGGGCTCCGCCCTACATTCCTATACCGGCTTCTACCTTATTCCGGTCATGACATCATGTTACGAGACTACAACACCAAGGATACACCGCGCCTCACAGAAAGAAAGCACAACGAGCTATTATCCCAAGGGGTCCTACAGTACTTCCCCAAAGGGTTTCCTAACTGATGAGTTCAATTAAGTCTCTTAAACTCAACGAGTGTCGGACTTTCGCGTGACTCAGAACTACTACGACAACAAAAGTATTTGGATTGCCATCGTGTACCATTGGCTTCACCTACAGACGCTGTCTCCGATACGTCTACAGAGGCGGCCTCCATATCATATTTGCCACCCGGAACCCGAGTTACGCTCTGAGATCGCCTGGCGAATGGGTCTTTCATGTGGCTAACAAGTCGAAATATAATTGGAATAAGAATGAAGATGTATTGTCATACCGCAGACATCGTAGAAGTTAATTTGATATTAATAAATTGGCAAAATGGGAACCAGTTTACCAAGGACTACCCACAAGCAAACCTCATAATCCCCACGGGACTCGAGTTATGTACTATCATGCCAATCGAACTGCTGAAAGGCGGCGAGGACCACTGCCTAGGTATGCTGAGCTGGTATGGTATAGAGGTCAAGGGACTAGAGACTCCCTCTCGGACCCACAGACATCTGTTGCATTGCATTGATGTACTTATCATAATAGAAACAACCAATCTTGGTTGGAATGCGGAAATTAGACCTAGATCTACTCCTAGATCATGATTACCAAAGCTAGAAGAGTACTGTTCACATTGTATTACATTCTAATACAGAAGATACTATTACGTACTATTACGTTATCCATACTTCAAGCACCAACACCCGCGCTTTGCGGTTTCGTATTACGCCGTACTATACTAGTACGCGTATTGTGCATAATATGACATCTCCGTTCGCCGGGTTATTAATTTCCGAACACTTCGACAGACCCTAAACGATAACAACATTGTCGTCGCCTACCCTCACAACGAAGGCGCGACAATACGTAACGCAGAAAATGTAAACAATGCAATCTACTTGCAATAAGTGATATGAACCTGACTACATGATTAAAATCTTTCAACTTACAACTACCTACATAAAGACATTAAGATAGAAAATAATGTATGCATATTATTATGGATATACGGCGATCGATTGCTAGAATCGGATTTTAGCGAACAGAACTCCATCGTCACTGGTCACTCCCCCGGCGGAGCCAGTACATGGTAGTTGGCGCAGCACAGGCAGGTCGGCCCTTACATGTGCCGTGTTACGATACTGGAAATAGAATAAAATGTAACTCAATTCTAATTATGATTCTCGCCCCAATGGTTTTCGACCTTTGTCAGCGTGTAACAAAGTATCAGAGTTATATACGATAAGCCGGTTTTTGTAGCAATTATATCCGTCGTGTCGTGTCGTGTATATGTTGCCTACCAACGGTGAGAGACAATAACATACAAACTGATTTGTTCTACCCACAACATCAATAATGTTGTTTTGTTTGAATCCCTACACTATTACAATTATCATAATTGTAGGTAGTGAATTTATTAGGGAACGATATCATCGAAAAATTATCGTTACATTTCTACCTGCGATTTCTACCTGAAAAGGCTTCAAAGCGAACGTTTTTTAGGCATGATGATTGTGGGTTTGTGACCAACCCTATTCCATCTAAACCTGTCACAATTGTCTAATGACCGACTACTGTTAAAAGACAACAATCCGAACCGATTGTTTTACGGCTCATACGAAAATTTATCTAGCGGTCATCCATCCAAGTACAAACTGCACCCAACATTGGTGAACGTGTACCTACGATCCTTTTCAGCGCGTTCTCACAATCGGACCACGAACCTTGTGACTTGAAGCGTGGCACTTTTTGGTATATAGTGTACAGAAATTATATGTAGTGCCAGCATTCTAACAGCTATGTAACTGCGGAGCGTCGGCTTCACTTAGCTGCGCTTCTCGACCATATATTCGAATTCAAAGTTATTTTCTTGCCGGCTACGGTGCGCATATTATACCTCCCGCCCGGTCGGGGGCTTCAACGTACAGTCAAGTTTTTTATTCCCATAAATCGAGTATACTTTAAATTATGCACTAGTTCATAGAAAATAATGAAGAATAGACATGGAACGGACTTAAACACACAAAAATATATAGAATGTTCTAATTTGTTCACCGAGCATGGATAATGCGTAATACAAATTCGTTTC
Organism: Tachystola acroxantha; assembly: GCA_963506565.1. NCBI lineage: Eukaryota > Metazoa > Arthropoda > Insecta > Lepidoptera > Oecophoridae > Tachystola > Tachystola acroxantha. The sequence goes on from OY735874.1 coordinate 10,349,101, forward strand.
TAACCCAATGTTAGACGTGGTTGTCGGAATACTACTACTATTGTCCGATATATGGATTTGCATAACATACCCTTTAAGTATGTATAATACGATGAAGATTGTCGGTGAACATGGTCTGTGGTCGCTCAGTTGGTAAGAGCGCGACACGGAATGGCAAGGTCGCAACTTCAAGTCCTGCCCACGGCAAGAATTTTTTCATCAGGTTCTAATATATAGAATATATTATATATTTTTCAAAGATGTTACTTATCACGGCCGGTTCCTTGTGCCGTTTGTTGCAAACAGCGCTGCAGTGCGGTGGCAATGTGCAACTTATTCCGGTGAAGTTTTACAATACAGTTTATGGATAAGGTTTAATAGGAATGGTTCAAACAAAACTCTCCACCCAGGTCAGTTTTCGAAACCAATTCTTAAAATCTGTCGATTTAATTAATTAAACCGAATCAAATAAGGCCTCTAATATATAGCTCGTGAACGCCATTGTTCCCCATGTTATGCGAGCGAGACTCTAAAACTTTCCTCTCAGATACTAAGAAGTTGATGGGAGATCCACCGAGTTGAATGAGGATTTTCATATTGATACAAAGTCTCTGATACATCTATACATTTTGTATATTATAGAGTTTACACCCAAACAATTTGGCGAATTTGAATCAGGGGTTTATTGTGTAACCTAACATCAAGTGTATAAAACCTACTTACGGTTTACCTACCTAGAGGTATACATTGTGAAAATTGTATTTTAACTCAAGGCGATGATTTATAACTAGATTAAACTGCACAGCTGTAAGTACAGCAGGTGATGAGAAATTTGTTGGGTAAATTAACTAAGGTACCTAACATGCCCGCAAGCGGCACCTTTCTGTCAATACCTTCAAAAAGGTCAAGATATCCGATTTCATCACCTTTCTGTCAATACCTTCAAAAAGGTCAAGATATCCGATTTCATATAAAATTCAGGATATTTTCTTTTTTAATCGATTAGATCAGCGCAAAGGCATACCATAGGTACAAATGTAGATATTAAACTGACAATCAGTTAAGTATTTGTTACACAAGTTACAAATGATATGGGTACCTACTAAAGGATAATGATTGTTCATAATCGTACTATTTCGATGCATAGAGTATGGCTCTTTTTGCTTATGTATTAAGATAATCTAGTATGCTCGCTCATACTACAAGGCTTTACATATTTTGCTTAAATCAATTAAGCAGATCACATTGGCATATTTAATTGGTACCACCACCACTACCACCAGGCGATAACAAACACGTCTCTCATATTGTTTTATTAGGCTTCGAATTACGGTACAGGATTTAATAGAGACGTTTTACCTGAAAATAAAACGTTTATTAAATACTTACCTAATTCGAAGCCTAACACTTTCTAATTCTGCCTGGTGGCTTTTATATGAGAGATGCAATGAAGTGAAATGGCGATTCCCCGCCTAGCTGCCGTCGGTAGTGGTGGGGTGCGGGGTGCGCGTGGGAGGAAAGGGCTTGCGGACGTGACTTATTATGACTTCGGAAAGCGGAAATCAAGAATGTTATTCTCATATTGTTTTATTAGGCTTCGAATTAGGTAAGTATTTAATAAACGTTTTATTTTCAGGTAAAACGTCTCTATTTTTGTTGCAGATACGGCCATACATAGGTATGCAAGGTGAAAATTCAAATATTTTAATTATTAAGTCGACGGAATAACCTTAGGAATCCAGGATTCGGACCTCACACTTCTTTCGCCATCCATTTTATCCAACATAACCACCGTTGTAATTACCTGATCTCATATCTGACATTGCGGTTAGAAATAATAATCCGTTCCCTTTTCATACGCATATGTATGTACTTAAGACGTTTGTGAAGAATTTTCGCTGGATCCGAAGTCACGGTGACTTTCCTCAGGTAACACGAAAATTGAGAGCAATGTCGCGGAGAATAATGCTAGTAGTAAGCTAAAAGCCAAAACCTTTATGTGACAACGAAAACAACGTGAAGTGACTGATTAACATAAATGGAAACAAAAGAAGAACGAAAGACAAAGCGACGAAGGAAATCATTTACAATACGTAATTATGATGGAGTTCGTATAATACGTACATACATATTTAGGCATCATAATGTTTTATTGTTGTTTTTGTCTTGTTTCTTTGTTTGAATATCGCGTAACTGTCTGACCCACGTCAGCAATGATAATAAACTATTTGGGATAAATGCCTCTACCAAACTGTCCATTAAGGACCCTTTTAAAAACTGTTGATTGTTTCTACTTCTTGGAAATACAAGTTCAACTCCATATTAAAGTAAGAGTAAGTAGGTATAGGTATCTATACGAGTAGGTCGTATCTGTCGCCCTGTATAAATTGTCATCACTGCACACTTTAGACTTGGAGCCAAATTGAGAATTGGAAAACCATACGAATTTTTTTCCCGCAACATTTTGATTTATTTATTTCGCACATCTAAATTTTTAAATGGAGAATATTTTTCGTCACGACCGGGATACGAACTAGGTATCTGGTCGGCGACGTAAGTAGCGATATCAATCTGGAAATATTGCAATTACCTACCTGATCCTATTCTACTCGTAAAATATTTGGAAAAGTGTACATGGAAATTTTCACTTATTCCAAGCACATCGATTACGAGTATCAAGTCAATTATCGAGTGGTTGTTCTTCTTACTTAATGTTTTGTTTTTATGCAAGGCAAGTAAAGCTCAAAAAGCTCCGTTGCCGTACGACGAAATAAGAAAATAGTTCAAAAAATAAATAGTTTTTTACTTTATAGGATGTAGGGCAAAAAGACAATGTAAATTGAAGTTGAATATGATAAACAAATTGGTGCATAACGCTGATAAAGCAAGTAAAATAAACAGCGGGTAATTATGACTGCTCAGCCACAAAATTAACGTTTATTTAAATGTTATACTTTAGGCAGAAAATTCGGCAGTCGAACGCGATACCATTTGCAGAGAAAACACTACGAGTAAATACTATCGAGTACTACTATAGTATTATCAGTAGGTAGCTACTGATAATACTATAGCTGTTAGTCAATGAGTTATGATCAGACTCTTTCAAATTTGAAATTGGTTGCTTCCAATGTACTCGTACACTATTTCATTTTGAAAAGTCGCCACTTTTCACCCAGGTGATTTGATTCCAAAGTGAACAAAAGATACCCATAATATCGAATGAATTCACCTGGGTGATATCACCCTGGGTGAATGAAATGATTCCAAGGTGATGACACTGAAAAATCCAATGTATTCACCCAGGTGAACAAAGTGGAATGAACCACCTATACGAGTACTTAGTGACTGCCATGAATTTAAAAAATTACCAATTCATCACCATCAGTCTATTTTTATTGCCCCACTGCTCGGGCACAGACCTTCCTTTACATCGAGGGAGCTGGGGCCATGATCCACCACGTGAGCACAGTATGGATTGGCGGATTTCACATGCCTTAGATTTTTTCTTCTTCTACGGCATGCATCTTTCATCACGATGTTTTTCCTGCACCGTTTTGAGAGCTCTCGGTAAATGTACCTACGTAAGTTTTTCCGTCGAAAAAACCGAGAATAACTCATTGGTACACAGCTACCCTGGCATCGACCTATTACCAATTAATCAATTATAATTTAAGCCATTTTAATCATTCGTCAGAAAGCTTTTTCACCTGATCAAGTGACGAGCGACGTTGCCGCATAATTAATATTCATAGAATTCGACGGTACAAGCTATTGTCTTATTGTGTTGGCTTCGAGTGCTTGATTAATGAGGGAAATCTGAAGGAATGGAGGGAAAAATCTCAAGGCTCAGGACTAAGAACGGTCGAGGATGCCGGGAGCATTCCTCGCTTGTGACGGAATGTTAAGACGACGTAACGTTTACGTTTCTATTCAGACATTCCTATGTAATAAGAATATTCGTAACGCAATGAAAAATGTCATTTGGGGTCTGTAAAAATGTGTTCGGCATTTATTTAAAATTACTTCCAGTATTTTGTTGACTAACTGACTGAATCAACCAGTTTTACACGTAAATTATTTATTTATTTGTCTGTATTACAATGTTTTTTTTCTTCAAATCTAATCCCTGTGCCATGTTACTGGGAATTTAAAGACAATTTTATTATAATAACAGACGTTTAAGACTGAATGAGTTATCAAACTTTAAACTTTTCATTGTGTTTTGTAATGAAAATGGATGTAAACAGTCAAAAGTTAATTTACTTTCCAACAAGTTGACAAAGGCTTTAGCTCTAAGAAACAGTAAACCACCACGGTGTTTACACTCTCTTAATAGTTGCTAAAGTAGCAATTAAAAGTTTAACTCCATTGTTTTACATAGCTTTAGAGGTGGCACCTGGAACTTTGCACATAGTTAGCGATTTTATGTACATAGGCTGGTTAGGCTAGAGATAATTTGTTTGTAGTGTGCGTTATTTGCGGATATCGGTGAGGTTTCCCCGAATATCTGGTAAAATTGTAGAGTGAACGATAGCTTCTGAGAGTTTATTGTCCGTGAAACCACATTAATATCAACTTTTATGTATCTGTTCTGATTAATGTTCTTGGGCTGCTTTGTAGACCTATACTAACTTATACTCGCATAGCGTGTAATCTATAATGGGCTATATAGCTCTTGAAATCATAACTCTTCCACCCTGTTAGCAGAGTAAATGATCAATATATTTTGTGTTGCAATAAATTTTTCAATAACTCTTTTGGTAGGTACTTACTTGGTTATATTTTTTGGATATGTAGAACATGTGGTTCTACATATCACCATCAGTCAGTAATTTAATATATGATGTCGCATGTCATATATTAAATTACTATCAATGTAGGGTATATATATATATATATATATATATATATAGGTATATTCATATCAATATAGAGACACGATTTTCAGATTTATCTTCAGAAAATGTTCCTGTAAGTTGATCGATGTAATACAAAATTATGTCAACTCACATTATAATAATAATAATAATAAGCCCGCAGGGCAGCTTTGTGGCGAGCTGTTGGTGCGTAACGACACCACGGACCCGAATGCTCCAGAGAGTGGTCCAGGTCCCCGTCTCCGGCTTGCCGCAATGGCTTGTTCGGAGTGGACTCCCAAGGGGACCTGCAGGACTCTCGCCTCTGGCTTGCCTTAGCCAGCCGGCCAGAGTGGAGTCGTTAGAGCTATAACTAACATCTATATAGCTCGAAGGGGTGGAAGTGTTAAAGGCATAAAGCCGGGAGTAGCCCACTTTCTGGCATTCCAGTAATGGTGAAACTGCAGCACACCTCTCGACACCCCTTAGCCGCTCACACCGGTGTTGCTCTCAGTTGTCTTTCTGACGACCATGTTGAGGGCCCATCTAGTGAGGGGCGAGTCACCGCCTGCCAATTTTTTCATAACTTCGAGACAATGTGATCATGGCAGGTGTCCGACGTCTCGCTCTATAGACCAGACTGACTGACCCACCACCACCCCAAACCAATTAAGTTGTAATTTCCAATCACTGCAATAGTTTATGCACCTGACGGGGTCTGTCATTGAGTGCAGACAGATGCGCTCAGAGACGGGTCCCGCTAGGTGCATCACATATATCTTCAAATTAAAGTTCTCTAAGGGGCCTCTACGCGTTGGACCTATGTCTCCGTGCAAGCCTTTCAAAGGACCGGGTTTTCTTAGACCCGTGAAACCTAGAGAGATACATAATAATAATAAAGCTTTATTGAATTCTATACAAAATTATCGTAAATAATATTAATATCATAAAAAAATGTAACAAAATTAAGAATTAAGTAACTGATTATCAATAATAATAACAATAAATATCACGAATTGTCACATGCATAATGTATTTTATTTATTTTGTATAGACCCCCTTAGGGTAAAAGCCTCCTCCAAGGAGTGCCATTTGTCTCTATCCGAGGTTTTAGATAGCCAATTTTTCCCCGCCGTCGCAACTATTTCATCTGCCCATCTGGCACATGGCCGGCCTCTGGCTCTAGTCCCTCGTGGTCCAGTCCATTTTGTTATTCTTATGGTCCATCTATCGTCGTCAAGCCTGGCCACGTGACCAGCCCATTTCCATTTTCTTTGTAGCGAGAAAGTGAGAGCGTCAGTTATTTTGGTTTTCTTGCGAATGAGAACATTTCTCACCCTGTCTTTTAATTTTAGCCCTAGTAGGCTTCTCTCCATTCTTCTCTGAGTAGTCTGGATTTTGTTTCTGACTTTGAGATCGAAAGTCCATGTTTGACAGCCGTAGGTGAGACATGGTAGTATATCTGAATCCATAGTTATCTTTTTTAGCGCTATCGGAAGCTGTGATTTAAATATTTCATCTCAACTCACATTGCCGACATTTAAATAATATAATTGTCGAAAAAAAAAGTAAAATAATGTCACTGGTAATTGAACCTATACCTTCGTAACAACGGAAGACCTACGTCCTAACTACGTTACCCCGAGGTCTTAATCAAGTAAGCAGGTACGGTGGAACACAGAGAAAGGTGTACGGAGAGTTTTTAAGGTTGAGATTTTCTCAAAAACTACTTGACCTATTGCAAAAAATATTTTACTGTTTGATAGGTAAAAGTTAAAACTATGTAACTGCAAAAGAATTATTAAATTCGATCCAGTAGTTTTTGAGAAAATCTCAACCTTATTGAGGCCCCCTGTATACTTATCTCTGTCTTCGACTGTACCTTATATTTACATGGATCGATTTTCATGCACGAACACAGACCACTTACCCCATAGACCTGTAACAGGAGCGCGCCCGTTTCTGCCCGCACATGAGCGCAAAATTGTTTCGCGGCACGTGTAACCTAGAGATATCGACATGGATTGAATATGGCACTCCTGCCCCCCGCTTCGTCTATTGCGCTCATCGTTTGACAGATTTTTTCGCTTGCAAATTTGTACCGATTTTATGTCTATGGGGTAAGTGGTCTGTGTGCACGACCATATAAATAACAAATCAGCCCGAAAGCAGGTTACTAAAATCGCCGAAATAGAGTAGGTTTCGACTTTTGCGTCTGGTCGCACGGCGAAACATCGGCCCATGTAAATCCCCCATTATAAGACCGTCACTGTAAAAACAAAACAACGACAGCGATGCTGCGACGCTACTTGAGATGCATTATTAGCTTAGCACAACGTCCGCTTGACAAGGGTCTTTCATTAAAAACAGAATTTGAATCGCCTGCATTCATGGCCGAGATAAATATTCTATTAGCTTCTACTCTCTTTGAAATATTAAGAGAGATCGGATAGATTGTTATATAATTTCTTTTAAATAGGCCGATATTTACCATAAGCTGAGTACCTACACATATCTAAAATACAGGTACGATACAAACATTCACTAAGTTGCTAGATGGATATACACCAAATTTTGTACGCTTGGATCGGAAATAATTAATACTCGTATATGGTACAGTCAACAGCAGATCAATGGTAACACTTTTTACTTTTGACAGTTCTTAATATTTGCGTCGTAAGACTTGAAATCGTACTGCAAGTGTTACCATTGATCTGCTATCGACTGTACCTGCACCTTTTTTGGATTCCATCAGAAACTCGAAAATTGCGAATTACTACGCGGGACAGTACGCTATTCCTTACATATTTATATAAGAGTATATAATCATTCATTCCTTTTATTTCAAGAAGATACCTACTTGTGTACTACATATACCTAGTTAGGTACCTACTTAAACCAATAGGAATGAATAAGTAGGTAAGTACTACTTACTTCTTTTTATCGACGACTTACACTGAATGCGTCGTCGTATCATACCTACTAAGTACTTAATTGAAATCGGTCCTAATTTCATGACAAAAGTTATTTTATGACACTATAACTAAATAGGAAACTCTTAAAGCACTTACCCAAAATGCAGAGCGATGAACGCGATTAAAATTATTATTGCCATCATTGATTATTCAATTGTTTTATTTAGTTTTGTATCATAGCTTTAGTTTGAAAGTGTTTGTTATCGCGGTTAGTTAGCGGTCCGTGGCGCCGCAGTCGACGTACGGCGGCGCTGTTGAACGCTTTGCCCGCTGACGTGTGCCGCGATCACCTCCGCTCCCGACCTCCGCGCATGCGCAAACACGAACCAAAACACTCGGAGAAACCGCCGCAAAACCGCAACTTTCCGTACCAACCGCCGATAATAGTGATGCTTATAGCTCTAACTGCCTGAAAGTGTGATTCGCATTCCTGAATCGAATTCGCGATTTGAGCTTTCAGTTCAAGAGACAAGCATTCCTGTTCCGAAATGTAGAAGGGAAAGGGAGGAGGAAACAGTATCAGAAACAATGATTTAAAATGGATTAGATTCTCGCACGACATTCTACATGCCATTAAAATATGAATATATGTATATATATAGGTCTTTGTGTTTCGAATCCCGTACAAGCGAGATTGGATGAAATCTTTTCACTAGAGATAAGCTCGTCCTTGGACGGCCTATGGACTTTTCCTGTCTTTTAACGAGTCTTGATGACCGTGTTAATTACTTAAGTAGAAACAGGTTCTCGCTAGTTCTATACGATTTTCTATTTTTTCTAGCATATATTTACGAGGAAATTTTAAACATTATAGATAATGGGCACCATTTTTTTTCGACACGTAAAGTATTTGAACTCTAGATCTCGCTCTGCTGAAAAAAAGCATGTCATGGAACGGAGTGGGTTTGAATACTGGTTATTAATTTTCCCCTCATATTAGTGCGTATATGAAGGAAATGTTTGTCTATTTTCGGTAGGTATACCGACGATGCAGGTATCTAGAACGTCGAATCTAATTGTGTCGCCGCTTGTACGTCTTTAGAATGCAAAATCGGGCTGTAGGTACAGAACAATAGTAAGCAAATGCGGGTGATCCCTAAGGCTTCGGTTCCTCGGCTGATTGCTGAGAGCGGTCCGTTAGGCTATACCTCCTGCTATCTAGCGCTCGCCGAGTGTAATGGGCTCTGGATCCGCTGACTGATAGCTTTCTATCAAGAAAATGTAGTAAATCCATTGTTACTAAATTGAAATAGACTTATATTCACTACGGGGTTTAAGTTAATGGGGAAGTCCAAAACATCGATATGTTTGCGATAACGTGATTATACCACCTAAGCCCTAAACCAAGTGTCTTAAATTATATTGTAGACTATTATGATCTAATTACCCATTGCGGTGTAATATTGAAGGATCTCATTGCATAAATATGTTCATCATTGGAATAGTAATCCGATCTAATAATGTGAAAGTAATTATGCAATAATCGCTACAAACAAAGTCGGTTTTGTTTACATTATAAGACTGACGGTGGGCTTTACTTTAATTGATTGTGACTAGAAATACTACTAATATATAATTGTATTGAACATTGTAAGAAACAAATTACCTAAGTACTTTGTGAACTTATATTTTGATTTGATTTGAGGTGACTTGGTCTGGCCGCCCGGTTCCATTAAAGTCAAAAGGCTTCTGATGAGATTAGACCGCAAGTTATAGATGTCTGAGATTGACATAAAAATAATTGAGTACTTCCCAAAATAGCTGACGGATCATTTCATAGTAGCAGGAAAATATTTTAAAATATACTGTTTTTCGGCATAAAATGTATTCTATTTCAATCTCGTAATCAAGACGATACATCAAAATAAAACCTTTCTTTTGTGGTAAAAAAATTAACATCAAATTCATGTCCACAATAATTTTAGGCCTTGATGCTCTAATTGAGTAATTAAATATTATTAATTAAATAAATATAGCCATGTAACATAAAATGCTTGCCTACTTGTAAGAATTTATAGGTTTTTGTTTGTTCAATTACTCAAATTCACATTATTTATTGCAGTCACAACAAAGAACAAAGTTATAAAGCTAGGATTTCCCATAAGAAATCAGGAATATTTTTTTATAAGTACTACATACAGGATATTTAACATCTGGATATGTTAGAGGAATGAAGTTATCATATTTTTCCTGTTGGGAAACTGATTATCTAATAGGAAGAAAGGAGAAATATTTTGATAACCAAACTAAACTTTTCTTTCTAAAACCCGGCGTATTGTGGATACCTCAAGGAGTATTTTAGCAAAATGTGAGTTGAAAAATCATGTGATTCCACATGAATGTGTAGTTTATGATGTCGTTTCCCGGGGCGGCGACACCGCGCGGCCATCAGCCGGTGCCCACGCGCCGCCAAATGGCCGCATTATCTCGCCTTATTGTGTCTAGTTTTTTGAAGACATTCTTAAATGGGAGCCATCACGAAACTTATCGAAAATCTTATTTTAGAGACGGTACGGTCTAAACACAGAGAAAGATGTACAATGTACATACATGAGAGTTAAGGTTGGAATTTTCTCAAACAGTACTTTACGGATTTTTTACAATTACATAGAGTGTACTCTAAACCATCTTTAAGCCAACATTACTGTATGCAGCAATCCATTTTTTACACTTATTCACAGAACTCGGAATCTAGGAAATGAAATCACATAAAATATTCAAATTTCAACATTCGGTCCGTGACCGATGTAGGTAATATGCAGATAATATCCCATCACATCCCACTTCTTATCCCATCCCGTCCCACCCCACTAATATATAAACGCCAAAATTTGTAAGGATGGATGTTGCTCTTTCACGCAAAAACTAATGAATGGATTGTAATGAAACTTTACAATAATATAGGTCATAAATCAGAATAACACATAGGCTATAATTTATAAAGATCCTGCGCAGACGAATCCGCGGGCAGAAGCTAGTTGTCAATAAAATTATTCGTTACCCAGGTAAATATCTGGCAAAATAGCAAAACTCGTCCGGTTTAGTGTAGCAAACTAATCGGATTTGCCGTAACTATGAAAAGCTAGCGAAGAATGCGAAGAGATTTATTTTCGGATGAATTTTATCAGTCCAATAATTTTTTCACAGAAATTCGGTAGGTAATTTTTTTCACTTGGCTTTACTTTATGAGGTTATGTATAAATGTACCTAAGTATTTCAAGGTCACCATGTGTCTATCATCAATGTTATAATAGGCCTACCCTACAAGAAGCGCGAAGTGGGAACGAAGTTATCGGAAATTACGTTGTATACGGAGCAATCAGGATAAATGCATACCGTAGCACTAGCTACGGTCCGCTACGACGCGTAGAGCTCACGCTACGGAGTACGTAGCGTTTTTGTAGCGTGAGCCTCTGAGCGCATTTACGTATGGAAATTGAATTTTAAAGCTCTTCAGTTAAATTAGAAATAACTGAATTACGTTAGACGGGCGTTGTAAGGCGTTTGGTCTATAATATTGTAATTATATTAATGTTATAGATATTTACATGCTGATGTATATCGTGAAAACAACTTTACAACATTGCAACTTGTACGATAAGTAAGCAGAAACAATCACTTTAACGGTGAGAAATAAATTATGTCCCATATATCTTTGGTTTAATTACTATTATTAAGTTTTTTTAAACAACTTTAAAGAAATATTTTTTTTTTAATCCTTGCCTTGCACACAGGCTTACTAATATATTTTCAGGACGGCACCTACAATTTTTATGAGGTTGTAATTGTCTATCTTAGGGTATGGTGACCTTTATTATCAGATGTCTGTTTGTTTGCCCTTTATTATACAATATATATATAAGACACTGGCGAAGGTATTAGTAGCGATGGTGTTCCTACCCAAATACTGTGTCCCGTGCGCCGCGGGCGACGGATATTGCCCCACGTGCCCTCGCGGTAGACGAGACGTGTCCGGCTGGCCACATACCCTGGCAGATATAACCTAGCTTTATTATGGGGCAGTCATGTAAAATACATACATACATTGACGATATGCTAGCCTAGACAGACAGCTTTTTAAGGCGCGCGTGCAGAGTCTGTACGACTGTTTCTGGACTTGTTCTTTTTCATTCTTCATCTGCTCGAGTAGTTTAGTGACCAAAACGACTACCATGCGATTGGTAAATACAAAGTTTTTAAAAGACATATTTATATGGATTGGAGTTATTTAAAAAGTTAATAGAATTTGCATATACTTTAAATAAGTACTATCCGTACGACAACACATCAGAAAGAAAGAAATAGATTGGGTAATTAATTTATATGTGAAGGAGTAAGCGGAGTCAGTACAAATTCAATAGTAGTGTAGATAGTAAGAGCTCGACCCATAAAGTACGCGGCACGTCTCTTTTAAATCGCCACCATTACCTACTCCAATCCCGCGGCTCAACAAACCGTCCGCTCTATATTTATACTTACGCCAAAATTTTCAATCCCATGAAAGCATGAATGGTGACGTCGGGGCATTTGGAAAAGAGCGTTCCACGGAATATCGAGGTTCAAATCCTGTTTAGATTTTCGCTTCGCAGATGCACAATTTAGAGAAACCGTAATTGGTGAGGAAGTTTTAGGTAAAATCTAGGCCTCTATGAACTGACAACGTATAACTTTGCGGTAGGCAAAGCAAGCAAGCAGCTTGTAACGCACGCGTTAATTTATTGGACTAGGATTGACGGACTTCTGTTATTTTTTTTAAGAAGGACGTTTATGAAAATGAAAAAATGATTATTTTTTTCGAGTGTATGTCTAATTCTTTGGCACGCCCTACAGCCTAAACGGCTTGATAGATTTTAACATATGAGGTGTCGTTAGATTCGTCTTGATTGTAGAAGTGACATAGGCTATCAAAATTTAATCCAAGTGGCTTAAATTTTTGGCAGTCGGGTTTTTGTTTTTAACATTAATAAACAAGCCTTTAATAAGTTCATAAGTCGATTTGTTTATAATTAGGGTCTGATATTTGGCGACAGCGGCCCCCCAGGAAACAATACAAAGTTTTCGCCGTGCCTACCAGTGCCTAAATGCGGTGTCCATGTCGAGTCCCGGCTTACAAGACCGCCGCTGAATTAATTTGCAAATTATTTGTACCCAAGTTAAAAGGGAACTATACCATAGTATGTATACTCGTAATAAGAAGAGTAAGATATCTTCATGGATAGGTACATCGCGCGGGTTGAATGTTCGCGTGTCATATCAGACGCACACAGCGACACGACCTCAGAGTTTTCAGAGGCCACCAGTCGGGGCCGCATACACTATGCGCGCTCGTACAGAGCGATTCCGTCCGATTTGTATCATTCATTCGTTCAATAATGATGTAAGGGTTGACCTATTTGTGATAAGTGATCGACAGCCCTACGAAGTAGGTAATTAAGTTTCCTAAGCGGCCGGAGATAACCTACTCTTCTTATTTTACTATGACTATACCAAGTTGATAGTCTCAAATAGTACTTGTGAATCGGCTCAAGCGCAATTGATTTAATTTGTTCCAAAATTAATCGTCCTGAACGCGATACCTCGCCCTAAAGCAAAAGTTACTAACTTTTTTAGTCGCTGTCCCTGAAAAGTTGAGGTTCGTCGGGCGTCTCATTAGACGATTTTATCACGAAATTGATTTCAGGCGCATATTCTATTCCGTTCCTATATCGCAACATATTTCTTTCTATAGGTATTGTATGCTAGTTATACAGGGTGTAACGTAAAGGGTATATGAAGCCGAAGGGAGTGTGTTCAGTATCGGTAACTGAACATCTTTTGGTCTACGACTTTTCGATTTTCGCGAATTTATTTTTTGACTTTTCATACATTTTGCACCGGTCAGCTGATCGATTTGTATGAGACATTAATTTATTTTTATTTTTTATTCGAAAAGTCGTAGAACAAAAGTTGTTCAGTTACCGACCCTGAACACCCTCCCTTCGGCTTCATATACCATTTACATTACACCTGTAGATTAAGTTAATTTGTAAATACCTACATTGTAGTACATTTGTCATGCATAGTAGTTATTGGAAAGAAAAAAAATAGTTGGAATAATTTATATTCTGTATTAACCAAAAATAATTGAAATAAACCTTTTTTTTAAATGAATACCAATAGGTAGAGTCAATATGGGATATCGAATATCTCATCAATGCTTTTCTCCCAGTCTAATAGCGGTCTTAGTGGGGATTATCGCAGTGCTACTTTTTGGGAATTGTAGCACTCATTCTAATTGCGGTGCGAACGTCTACCGCCTCGCTTGTCATCGAGTCAACGTCGACATCGGCACTCATCATTATTGCCATCTCTTTAAAGAGAAGAGGCTACACTTAACTTGATTCATCGAAATTTAACTTCAATGCTAAACTTCTAAAAAATCCAAATATAAAAAAGTTTATTTCCAAATATCAATCTAACAACAACAATTTAATACAAATTTCTGTGTTCCCATCCCAGCTTAATATAAACTTCAAATGATGATAATATATTACTCTACATTTTAAATTTGTAGAAAGTGTGTACGTACGAGTTTTGCCTAAAGAAAGCATGCCTATTTTTACTATTATTATTTTCCATATTGTAAAGATGTCATAGTGATGAGACAAAAGGTCGATATCAAGGAGTTATTGGAGCAGAACAGAAATAGAATATGTTTGACACGACAGGAGGAATATGTAGTCCCTTCGGTAGACATTGGATTCTGTTACACGTGTCCATTATCACTATGGTTATAAGTAGGTTTACTGAACTTTAATGTGTCAAAGTTATTTATAGTTCTTGCGTATGAATAAAGAAAAGTATAAGATGAGATGAGATTTACTTGCCAGGATCGCAGCCGATGGAAGCCCATGGTAGGCCTACCCCTACGGGAATCGCGCGTGAGTTTATGCATGTAATAACTAATAATAAAAAGCTTATACAAAGTTATTATAAGAATAAAATCGTCTCGTATCATAAATAAATGGCAATCAATTACTGTTCCATTTCCATTCGAACATATATATTCAATTCAATAACATTAGAGGGTAGATAAGAAGAGTTACAACGATTCGTGCGTACAAAAAATTTTGTGCAGTGTAAGCCTAAGCCATTTTCGGTGTGAAAAACTCAGGGCTTAGCAGATTTCTCTTAGCATTATACAGGTCAGTTGTCAGGTTATCGTTAGCTCGGTTAGCAGCGCAGGTTCGCTGGAGGATGCAGCGGCGCGGCATCGCTGCCTGCAATCTGCTGAGCGGACGCGCCGCCGAGCTCGGCAAATAACTTCCGCTGCGGGACAGCGCCACATTCCGCGCCAGCTTTGACACGGTTTGCCTAAACGCTGGAAGCCACGTCTTATTATAAAGGTGAGTGCCTCTTGTCTTGTATTATATAATTTATAAAATTGTCTTAGAGAAATGTCCGTTATACGCCACAACAGCAACTAAAAACAAGTTTCAAATCACGATTTCGAATCCGGTAAATAAGGTTTTTAAGCTGGAGACGTTACAGAAAATACTTATTAGGTATCGTACCAGACGTGGAAATCTTCCTATACTTAAGTATCTACGTTAATTTTTATTACAATTAGGTATAGGTAAGCCTGTAACATTGTACAAATTTCGGTTGTTGATTTTATGGTTTTCCTAATTTACATTTTTATTTATTATCATATCGAAGTCGAATTTACTTTAGCACATAGTGACGATGACGTAACTTATACATATATACGGATTTAGTTCCATCAATCCATATCGAAAATGTTATCTGATTAAAGGCTTGTAACTTTCGAAAGTTTCCGCCTAAAGTCAAACCTACGTTAGATTGAAAGGACTGATAGTGGTAAACCAAATGCATAGAGAAGAGACTCACAAAACTTTAGCATAAGCAGAAGTCGCATACATTGGTTTATTCGTTGTAAATTTTCATGACGGGTTCGCGAGTTGAAAGCTTCGGGAGTTTGAAAGTTGCGAAAGTCTGATGGGCGCGCGTGCAGCCGCGCAGGCGCGACGGCACTCCGCGCGCCGCTGCCGCCGCGGCTGCTCACGCCACTCGCAACGAGACGCCGCGGTTACTGAGATTACTCGCGACTTAGTTTGAAACTCGATAAAAGCTTATTTAGTTTGGAATGAGGAAGTAGTTTGGGGGTTATGTGGTTGATGTGCGGTATGTTGTGGGTGGAGGCGCGGTTGCGGTGAGCGCGCGATGCGCCGCGGGCCGCGCGCCCTGGTCGCGCCATGAGCGCGCGTTGCACGCCTCGCGCGCTCCGCTGCCTTCGCTTGCACGTGCGCTCGCTCGCTACGTTTCTAATGCTGCCATTGGTTATTTCCGTCGCTCAAGCACAGTAAGTACCTAAGCGATGTAGAAATAATACCTGCACTTGTTTCTAAGTATTAAAAAACTCAGTTTGTTAAGTTTGAAATGAGTTTTTTTTGGTTTGACTACATAGAAAACGTTAATTATACAAATGTTATCTAGATACCGTAAAATGGTTTGCACATTTCAGCGAACCATTATTTAGACTGAAAATTGACGTTAAACTTTTTAACTAACTTTTTCTTCGGATTTTTTCATTTAAGGTCAGTGAAAATGATAGTTTTCAAGCGTTAGTTTCGGAACAGCGCAGATTCTTCTGTGGAAACCTTCAAACGTTTGTGCCCGCAGACATTCCGTCCGCCGTCGGCACGCGCGGTTACCGCAAATATTTAGCGCTTTGGTTGCTATGCCAAGCTCTAGCGACATACTCATACATAGTTTGAACTTTGGAAGTAACAGAATATATACGCATTTGATAATAAATCATTCGTGAGAGCTCGGCGCCGTAGCAGTTGTGACACGGATATCATGTTGGAGGTCCCAGGTTAAATCATGTCAATGAGACTGAGGTATTCAAAATCGTGAAAAAATCTAGGATTTTCATTTAGAAATATTTTGGTACCTAGAGAAAACTAAAACTACGAACAAAAAGATAGGAATAATGAATGCTCGCAACTCCAACTAAATCTGCAAGGTCAATTTTTTTATATAGTGAGTAACAAAAGAGTTATTAAAAAAAACGGTTTATTTAATAATAATAAAAATTTACTCCTGTAAATTACTCAATGTATTATTTATATTACTCAATTTACTCCTGTAAATTTGCGATTTCCGAAATCACCTCATATTTGTTTATATTTGCATATTTTAAAAATATAAAATGAAAGTAGTTCAGTATTAAAAGCTATGCTGTAAATAGCATAGATACATATGCTATAAATAGCATAAAAAACACGAATTTATGAATTTATTTTTACGGTTGGATTATAGCATTGGGTGCCATTTATTACAAGCGCCAAAGTAGAGATAGTTACTTAGGTGTTCCAGTATAAGAATCGTACCTATTTCTTTATTGCAAGTCAATACATGGTGTATATTTTTCAACGTCAACATTTTTTTGAATTTACGGTTAAACCACTATGTCAGGTTAAGGTGCTAACGCTGAGGAGAAAATGTGCTAAAAAAACCTTTCAGTAACTCTCCTTAGATTTAATTGCGAAAATGTCCTAAAGTCAACAAATCACGTGACCTGTTGAATCACCCATTTAGATTGCAAAGCCAGCTGGCTAATAGGGCCCGCTGGCGACACCCAGGGTAATTTAATGTGGATTGGTGAGCCAGCCCTGCCTCGCCTTAAATGCCAATTCCCTCTAAGCCTTGCACGGGAAATGGGAATCCCATTTAGATAACTTTTCAAAAGTCTCTATCTACCAAATTACGACGGCTTTTATACCTAAATTGAATAGAGTCGATAAATGTCCATTTATTTTATTTCAGCTCTCAAAGTGTCTTTGAGTGAGATTTTTTGACGAAGTTGCTTTTACTAAAATGCCTATCTATATAGGCGCTCTTTTGTTCTCAATATTAAATTTTGTACACATTAGCTAGGGTCTAGCTAGAAGCACATAACTATGTAATTCTTTAATATATCGCATAATAAATACTCGTATGTAGTCTCTATTCCAAATCGCATACGCTAATATTAGTCGCCGCTAAGCGAGGCGCCCTGCACGCTCTTACGCGATGTAGCATATGAACGACACAGTGACAGTTTATGTTTCGACTTAGTATCCGCTACAGAATTAGCTATAAATGTGTGTTTAACTTAGAGCGTATTCAAATTTGTCGCGCGGCTGCGGCCGCGTTGTTTTGGCCAATCCATATAAAAAACGCGCAGATGATCGTGTTCCCACGGTAAACTTGTGTCTGTCGCAGGAGCGAGCGCGCGGCGGCAGCTGACCGCCTGGAGAACGTGACGCACACCGTGTCGCGGATACTGGACGGTTACGACATCCGGCTGCGACCCAACTTCGGTGGTAAGCACCTGGGAAACTATAATAGGTACCCTTAAGGCCCAACGCTAGGCCGCGTTCTGCATGCAAAACTATGTTGACATAAACTCACGCAGAAAACGTTGGTTGAAAACTTCTTTAAACCAGATGCTTTATTCATCATTAGCCCGTATCAGTCCACTGCTGGACGTTAGGTCTCTCCCAAAGCGCGCCACTCAACCCTACTCTCGGCCCTCTGCATCCAGTCCCTGCCAGCCATCTTGCGAAGGTTTTATTCATGAAGTTCTGAATATTATTTAAATTCAAGAGTAAATTCGTCTTTAAAAATAATTAAAATCGCTCCAGTGCTATCGGAGTAGTGTGAATTAAGGATGAAATTGCGTGATAAGTGTGCTAATGCCTATTCAAGTAACTATTTTTTTTGTAAACCTATTAATTGTCCCACTGCTGGGCAAAGGTCTCCCCCCTCCTCTTCCATCCATCCCTGTCCTGAGCCTCTTCCAGCCACCCATCCCTGTATCTAACGATATCGTGGTTATTAGTTACTTATATAAGTAACTAATAACTGGTTTAAAAAAGTTAACAACCATCGTGTTCTGCATGTCATTATAATATTGTAATGTAAGTAAATTGTCTCGATGGTTGTAGTAATTCTCATTACATAAACATTTCCACCCATTTCATAAGCTTTTAATATAATTTTGTATTTCATGACGAGCTCTGTATAGTCTAAAGTACTTTTCTACTTAGGATCGTGAAGCATGAACGCGGGCGAGGTAGTATGAAATTTCGCAATCATGTTCCCGGAGACTTGCTATATGCAAATATTCAACAGAATAAATACGAGAATTTCAAATCATGTCATGTAATGGAAGCATATAGTATAAGATACATGTATGTCGTCTAGTGCTTGAGACTGCACGTTATTGCAGGCCCTGAGCCATAAAGTTTCAATATTATATTGAATTTACTCAGCATTCTAAACACGACGTGATTTGTCAGCGGTGCCCGCCTCGCTTCGTCTATAACGAGTTGAGACACCGTTGCACAAAATATTATTGCTTGCAGGCGATCCGTTGTACGTGGGCATGGATTTAACTATCGCGAGTTTTGATGCGATTTCAGAAGTGAATATGGTAAGTGAAAGTAACTTTACAGGATCTCGGTTTTAGGTATATTAATCTCAAATCTTTTATGACATTAAGATCTTAAATAACCTTCATCAAAAATTACGTCCAACTTTTGCGTCGATTAACGAGTGATTAAGTCATTTGTGACAAATCCGAATTAACTTGTCTGTTCTTTGGTGTTCTCTCTCGATCCTAATTTACTTTGAAGCTATAAGTAATAATAATATTACAAAACTTTTGTGGATAAACAAACACGCTTACAACATATGTTTCCTAAGTGAAAGAAGCTTGAAGACGTCGACTTAATTACTCGTGAAAGATCCAACAGCGCCGCCTGTAATAAGTTGTGCTTGTGTTTTATGATCAAATGATGACTAATCTTTTTCTATTTTCCCGGACTTTTCTTTATTAGTTGATGCGTCGATTACGAACGTAGGTACGATTACATTCGAAGATTTAGGTATCATTTTAACTACGTCTTGACTTGCATCAATAATCCGAGATAATCCGAGAGTTGGAGACTTAACACGTTAAAATGACATAGGTACTTTTTCTTACTGAGGACTCCGATGTTAAATAAGGAGAACATTAAATAGGGTTAGCGTTAACCTTCCTTGGTGCAAGCCACTCAAAACAATATCGATAGGTGAGATCGTTATACAATTTCTTACACATTACTGGAATTAGATTAAAATTGACAAACAATTTAGTCTCGCTATTACGATATTTTAGGATATGTTAGGGCGACGTCTTTTCTATTTTCTCCAAAAATACATTAGGCTGGTTGATTGATAAGCCTATTGTCATAAATAACATCAATCGAACCTCCTCCCGTCGACCTTGGCGAGACGTCCGAGGAGAATGTTTTTGGGTCATATCAAGGACCTTGTCGCTCTCTAGAGGCGTCCCTCGTAATTCATTAAGCTGTTAATAGCTCGGAAAGAGAGCAAGGCCACCTCTTGACATACATGGCGAGTCAGGGGCGGCGTGCTGCGTCAGCCAATCGATGGCCGGCTTTAGCTTGCAGCCACTCGCCGCCTGTCGTCGCCGTTGAGGTCGCCGCCCACCCACACTATATTATGTAAAATGTAAACTACATGTATACTTACCTGAACCTCTAAGAGATAGGTATTAAAGTACATAAGACTTATGTTAGGTGATAAATGTTGGTTATTGTTGCTTGTGCGGAAGTGTAAATGCTAAGGCGATGTTCAATTTAAAGATAATGATGAATACTTTGACGATATCCGCTCAATACATAACTTAGTACCTACATATGAAATGAAATTGATATCCACAGAGAATAGGCGCAAAATTAGTGCAAGAAAAAGTCATAAAGAATTGGCCAATCGCTCGTATTCGACTGGTTGTTGAACATCTTCCAAAATGGAAATGGTTTTATTATTTAGCTGAAACTATGTTTAGGTTAAAACAATTACTTATCCATAAATTATCTCTTGTATTGTAATCAAGAAATTGTCTCCAAAATGTTTCTCTTCCAGGATTACACAATAACACTTTACCTTAATCAGTATTGGAAAGATGAAAGGCTGGCCTTCGGCTTACAAGAGGACGTTCTCACCCTATCTGGTGACTTTGCCGATAAGATTTGGGTGCCGGACACGTTTTTTGCTAATGATAAAAATAGGTAAGAAAATACAAAGGTAACATAAGAATAGGAACGACATAAAATATTTTAATAAATCAAGCAGTACCTATTTAGTTGCTCTTTTGAACTGAAATTGAATTTTCAAGTTTCTTAGTTTATTGACACATTATGACTTTGAATAGGTACTCGTACATATGCGTGACGACCTATCTAAGTCGGTAGAATAGCTACTTTCTACACGAGCAAAGGACTTCAATTACCAGATAATATTACACTTGTACAACGATATAATCATTATTTCCGAGTCCTGGATGTAATTTATAACCGTATTTATTACGTATACCTCTGAACAGCACCTATAGCGATAGAGGGAGAAGGAGTACAGAAGGAGATCCTTGCTTGGGCCATGAGTGTGATGTCTGAATGGTCACTACGCACCATTTCCTTTTGCGGCTCAAAGATTACAGTGCGTAGGCCTTTATGCTGGCCATTATGTCTACCTTTCAATCTGTTGCAGTTTCCTCCACGACGTGACGGAGCGCAACAAGCTGGTCCGTCTCGGCGGCGACGGCAGCATCACCTACGGCATGCGATTCACCGCGACCCTCGCCTGCATGATGGACCTACACTACTACCCCCTCGACAGCCAGAACTGCACCGTCGAGATTGAAAGCTGTGTGATTCCTACACTTATAATAGATCACCAGGCTTCTCAACACGCTTTGCTGACAAGCCTGCCAGTACTTGCGATTGTAGATGGTCATTAGCTGCATAACACATCTTTTTGCCAGCTGCATCGCCATAAGTAGCCCAATGAATTTCCCATATCAACTAACGAATCAAAGCTTGTTGGTGTCATTATTTGCCCAAGCCATTCTAATCATGTAGGCTGCAAATGCGCTAATATTATCGCCTGCATAACCATTTTTAATGCAAAGCTAGTTCCAGTTAATGCAGTTTAACT
Organism: Tachystola acroxantha; assembly: GCA_963506565.1. Taxonomy (NCBI): domain Eukaryota; kingdom Metazoa; phylum Arthropoda; class Insecta; order Lepidoptera; family Oecophoridae; genus Tachystola; species Tachystola acroxantha. The sequence continues at coordinate 10,370,960 of OY735874.1, forward strand.
AATAGTTACGATTACCACGTTATATACATTGCTTATGAATGGACAAGCTTTCGTAATCCAGTTGACATTAAATTATCATCCTCCGATGACTCCAATCCTAAAGAGCGCCACTTCACATGACCAACCCAGCAGAGGAAATTAATTATTAATTAATTATTCGAATCCAGAATTCTCCAATAAATAAAATATAGTTATGTTAATTACTTACTAGCCAGATGTTAAAGCATTCTAACGTATTTTTCACCTTTTAGATGGCTACACGGTCTCCGACGTGGTGATGTACTGGAAGGAGACTCCGGTGCGAGGAGTGGAGGACGCGGAATTGCCACAGTTCAGCATTCTCGGCCATGAGACTAATGATAGAAAGGTAAGAAGAGATCACAGCATTGACACTGGTGACAATAAATAAGCAAGTGCAAAGGAGTAGGTACCCTGAATCTACGACAATAATTCTCTGAAATAAAACCTACGAGTACCTATACCAAATTGAACTTGTATGGCATGAAACTACAAACATTCCTTCCCTCAGAGAAATAATGACTTCCTGTTTGTGTAATAAGTTTAAACAATAAATTGTGTTTTTCTAGGAAAAGTTAGCAACTGGTGTTTACCAGCGATTATCATTAAGCTTCAAGCTGCGCAGAAACATCGGTTACTTCGTTTTCCAGACGTATCTGCCCAGTATTCTCATTGTAATGCTATCATGGGTATCTTTTTGGATCAACCATGAAGCCACGTCAGCTAGGGTTGCATTAGGTGAGTACCTAGGTGTTAATAAATTGCCATCACGGAGTCACATAACCAAATATTATTATTATTTAAGCGATCTGTGGCTACGGTTGGATAAACATGATTTAAAGATCTTACTACCTACTACACTTACCTGGCATGTCTGTTAAGTTGAAGGTCACTTTTCCCTGTAGATATTTAGATTGCGATTAATTCCATTTTCGTGGAGTCTTGTATTTCCTCAAAATAAGAATTTGAAACTATCATATGCCTACTAAAGAACTTCACTGGACTAGACTTTGGGGCGTATAATTTGGACAATGACAATAAGACCTTTTATATGATCATAGGTATCACAACGGTGCTGACGATGACCACAATAAGCACGGGTGTCCGCAGCAGTCTCCCGCGCATCTCATACGTGAAAGCCATCGACATCTACCTGGTCATGTGCTTTGTGTTTGTGTTCGCGGCATTGCTGGAGTATGCAGCCGTTAACTACACGTACTGGGGAGCCAGGGCGAGGAAACGAGCCAAGTTAAAGAACAGGGATATGTCTACTAGCGCTAGTGTGGAAAAGGATTTAAAAGGTGCTGCTGGTAAGTTAAACATGAAATAACGATCAAAGTGAAATTTAAATTTAGGAGTGAGTATGAAAAAACCTTTGCTATGTCATAAAACAAACTGAAACAATCATGAAGCTAGGAACGGCCTAGAGGCGGCGATATTTTTTCCTTCATGGAAATAGTAGGTACTTACTTTGATATTTCTTCTTGTACTTTTCATATTGTAATGATCATCGTGAAGGTAAAAATCGAGGGAGCCGGCTTCTTCTCTTCATAAGTTTTTGTCAATGATATAGAAACTGTGAACTTCTCGATCGACTACAACAATCATACAAGGGTTAGCGAGGCTTTTACTTAACTGAAACTGGCAGACTAAATTTAAAAGAAATGAAATAGTTCAACACAACATTACGCATATCGCTATAGGATAAACTATTTGTCGTCGTCATGGGATCACTGACGTGACTATATTTGCAGGTTCCCGCTCTCCAGAAGAGATCATAGCACTTCGGGAGTGTTCAAGCAGCACTGGCAGGGTGTCTCCTCTGCTGGGGCTGCGGTCAAAACCGTTAACACCATCCACGGGTGCCCCGCCATCTTTGAGACTCCAGCGAGATCATATGAATCTCCGATACCGGACAAGACCTCATTCTAGGACGTCAAGAAGTATATCGTTTCGGTCTTTTAATCCTTGATTTATCTCGAGATTGGTAACTTCTATTGCAAATAAACATGATTTTTTCTAAGACTGGTGAGAGCCCTAGTGCTATTAGCTGATTAATTTCATATCCATTATACAGTGTTTTTCCCCTTTCACAATTCCTTATAAAACGTTAAGTTGGACCCTGTATTAGATATTGAATAATATCTTAGTAGAGCTGTGTTGTTGAGTAAAAGATTAAAAATATAAAGAGAAATATATTTACAGGGCGACACAACGGCGACACAGCTCTGCTAAGATATTATATTAGAATTGTATATTCTATGTACCTTTTCTAGTTTGAATATTGTTCTGTCTCTAGGCAACCAATTCTGTCTCTAACAATGGCTGTCCTGCCCTGTAAATATATTTCTCTTTATATTTTTAATCTTTTACTCGACAACACAGCTCTGCTAAGATATTATTCAATATCTAATACCCTGGAATAACTAATGCAACGTGAGATTAGTCGAGGAATGTTTATGTTTTGAGTTCTTGATATTTCGGAATAGTCCAAGGGGTCAAGGGGTAGACTGTCGAAATGTCTGGAAGTTGAAACTAAAACAATAAGAAATACGTTTTTATTATTGTACTCTCATCAATTCACATGATCGAGTCTGAATTCCTTCCAGATGGCTCGACGGGCAAGCCGAAGGTGTTGCACGCCTTACGCCGAGGTGCCACCGTTATCAAAGCCTCCATGCCCAAGATTCAGGATGTCAACGTCATCGATACCTACTCCCGTGTCATCTTCCCCGTCTGCTTTCTTCTGTTCAACGCAGTCTACTGGGTCTTCTACATATTTGATTGAATTTGTACAACTTTCGCCATCAACAGGAGTTTGTGGTCGCAATATGGGGAAGATGACATCGTGGTTGTGTTCATTGAAATCGGATATTTTATGGCGCCTTCTTCATGCAGGCTTAGAGGAATTAACTTCAACTTAACGCTACTATTTCTCGAAAATTAATAGATATTACAATAAATAAAATTCAATACGAATGTATGATTTTTTATGATTGATGGGGAAAGAGATAAGTTAAAATTTTGTATACCGTAAGTAGGTAAGTGGAAGGTAAGAAGAACGAATTATGCCAAAATTTGCTGTGTTAAAAGTTTTTCAGTAGTTCTAAATGTAATTAGGGATAGCATATCGCAATATAAATACTGCCAATTTTTAATTATTGTTATTTAATTATCTACTTATGTATATTTGAAAATGTGAAAACTCATTTATTATATTATTGTATGATTGACGTACTGCATAATAAGTCACATTTGGCAATATCATTCCTGTTGAACTTTTAGAAAAGTAACATCACATTTAAAGTTTTTAGTTAAGTAGTGTACAACGAAGGTTATGTTCGATGCGCGAAAAACAAATTAAATTAGGTTAGGCACTTATCTAACGAAAATTCACTATCAGTACTAGGTACATTTCTATATGAATAGGTAATAAATGTGTAAAATATACTATTTCAGGACCACAACGGTCTGCCAACTGTAAATAAACGAAATTATAACACATCAGAAATAAGGAAACAGTAGGTAGACAAATTGATGTTAATAATATCTAGTAAAAGATTGAAAGCCAATAGCGTATCATAAGAAAACGTAAAATAAAGTTTAATATTAAAAAAAGCGTTTTATTCATTAAAATGTTAACTATTTATTTTATTGCATACTTAGCTGCCATAATTACGTTGACAGCATATCAATTGATAGCATATAGATGGCCAAAAGGGGAAAATCAGAAAGCCTGCAACAGTGGAGCTGCCATGCGGCAACCCTGCTACGCTACTTTAGTAAGATGGTGTGGTTGAGCTGACAGCTCGGGGGAAATGTACAAAATTACCACCTACACGTAGTCGGTGCAGAGTTTCTCACTCCCACCTAATAATAAGAATAGTAAAATGTTTAGACCCTACAATACAATTTTATTTAGGTAATTATAGTTATTATGACAATACCCTGTATCTCGAACGAGTAATGCGCCTAGCGCAATCTGTCGGTCCTCAAAAGGAAGCACCATGTAGCCTTACTGTGGGAACTTCAGTAAGGGGGGCGAAACCCAACCCTTCTACTGCCTGGGCATTAACGCCATCTAACGGTAAAGTGGGATAAGAATTTGCAAGGTTAGCTTTGCAGCTTATACTATGGTTCTCATGAAACTTCAGGATCACGAACCTTATATTATAAGAGTAACTGTTAATGTAGACGTGATGTCGCTGACCAAACATTTTAAATTTAGAAACTCGTAGGCCGTAGAGGCATGAGTGAAGGTATATTTTTGGTGCTAGAAATAGAAATTGGGTAAGTAACTAGTAATTTTTAATTTCGATTTAATTTACACGACAAGGACCGAAATAGTTACATAAATAATGCAGCATGGATAATTTTGGCAGTCTTATCGCTAATTGTGATTTATTTATGACAACTACCAAACACCTATTTTTCCAAGATTGTCTCTTACACATATTCATTGTCTATTACACATACACTTCGAAATATGAAACTGTTAAATTTAACATTCATCCAGTCGACAGAACATTGATTTGATACAATCCCATCGCAAGTTAGCTCGTATTACCGATGCGTAGAGAGCATGACACTTGGGTGTGCAGTTGACTGTACTAGGTGTTGGACAGTTGGCAGGCAACAAAGTCTCTACCTACAATTATTTCCTCTAGGGAACTACATAGGCATCTTTACTTCAAAGTGTATTTACTTCGTCAAAGACAATTGAAAATATGTGTATATGTGAAATATCCCGGACGACATATAGTACGGACAACAGCAGATCAATGGTAACACTTGCAGTACGATTTCAACTTTTACGACGCATATAATGAAAGAACGGTCCAAAGTGTTACACTTGATCTGCTGTCGGCTGTACCTACGAAGAAAATAAATAAAATACATACTTTCTTTTTTAACTGAAAGGATTGCTATAAGTACTAATTTACCAACATGTTGTTCAGGGCTTAAATTGCTACTGAGCGCCCTGTAGATTATCATCTACGTATAAGCAAAACCCGTAACATAATAAAAGAACATAGCGGCAACCACACCAATTTGTAAGATAGATACAAGTTCGATTTTATGAAATAAAAACATCGAATGTGGATATTTTCAATTCAGTAATACGTAATTAATAATTCAATATTCTGTGTCGTACTGCTAACAATTAAGTAATTTGTATGATAATTTACTCTACCTACATAATCATCTCTAATAAGTATGAAGACTACAGAAAATACTGACAAAACAAACTCATCTGAAAAATAAGTGATGTTATTCAACTATATTTATAAGCACTTCATCTATTTTGATCGAGCGTTATTCTCAGTAGCCGATACAATACGAATGTAGGCGAGTACTGAAAGGGACTTTTATAGGAGCAAGGTAAGGGAGCGGTGGGCTCCATTCATCGATGAGGCGCAGACTGCGCGGGTCCGCGGGGGGCAGGGAACAGCCTCCAGCTCCCCAGTTGCGCGAGACTAGCACACCCGACAGGGCCTCACACGTCACCGTACTAAATTGATAAATAAAAAGACTCTTTGCTAACAAAAGGAGACTTTCAGTGACTCTAGGTGCTGTGAAGTGACGAGTGTTAACACTCGAAGGCTCAAAATCTGCAAAAAAATATTGTTTTGGTTCGCATATGTGCGGTGTTTTGCTGATTATGTTACGTGCTGGCGCAATATAAGGTAAACTTAATTTGTTAAAAAAAGTGTTTTTTAGTGAGTAGCTTTGGTTTGGGTTTGTAAAATGATCGGATATTGTCATTTAGGCACATTGTTTTGTTCTCGTAGCAGCATTTGAGCGTCTTTGGGAGAATGTTTAGCATAGGGACGGGTCGGTCATAATTTTTCTAGGAATTAGTGTTTGACGTCGTAGCCACGAAGTGTTCACGGTCAGACCCGTGGGCGTCGAGGTGTTGGGTTTCGGGTACAGGCCGGGATGCGGGGGCGGCGGGCGACGGGAAGGCGGTGGGCCCACGCCCGCGCAGTCCAACCCGGTATTGATCGCTCAGCCTTCATACGTATTTATTAAAATATTACCCTAATAAAACATGTACTTAACTAATTTAAAAATAGCTATTTAATTTCAATCTCAGAAATTGATAACAAAAATTTAGAGTTAATTGTTATAATAGGTAGAGCGCGCGTGGTTCTAAATTGTGCGTTAGTAGTCATAAGTATTGTCGAAACGTTTTGTGTTCGAATTTATACGAATATGTGGGATAACATGTAAAACGGTTGTTTACTGTAGCTGCGGTTTCGGAAGAATATAGCTATAATCAGAATATCAATTTAACTAAACAAAGCCATGAATGGTTTTAGATTTTACTGTACTCTTATTGACCTCTCCAGATCTAAAAATTATGGATAGGACAGGCACAAGTCTTACTTTAAAGTGGTAGATATTAAGAGTGGAGTGAGAGTAGAGTATTACCTACGAAAAAAAAACATAGTACCTAGGTACTTACTATTAGCTATTCTGTGTTCTATGTACAAAACGTACAAAAGTATATATTTACTACATCTACTAAAACACAGTGACTAAAATAACATATACATGTCATAATTAGCTCCTTGAACTCAAGAGGTCTATCAACTAATTTGTACAATGTAGGTACATCATATAAAGAATAGCATGGAACGTTTGGAGGACAAAATATTATGTCCCGATTTCACTCTTCCAGCGGTATCGGAACGCATTAGTACCCTTCCTTACTTTCGCCACTAGAGACTAGGCCAACTCAATATGATACTACTTGAAAGGCTTTCCAGATACCTAAATACGAGGACGGAAATAATACGTAGATAATTTACCCATTGATCTACCCGATCAAGTTGTATTGTGTATGGCAATTACAAATAAATAATGTGAAAAGCTTTACAAATGAACTTACTATAGTCCGTCAACGTCGTATTTGCCGCTCGTTAGGGGTACAGGCATGGCGGGGGCGAGGGAATATGGTCTCGGAGGGGCTGTGGGCGATGTGGCGGGAGGGCACGCGAGCGCGACGCGCACGGCTTTGTATAGAGTTACCTCGTCCCCGCCAACAACTGTCACGCCGTGGGAGCGGCAAGCACGACGTTGACGGACTATAGATTTAACTTGGAAAATTCCGTTACTGGTAATACTGGTATAGACGTTTACCACGGACTAATATACAACTCGGTAATATGCAAGGAATTTATATTTAGATCATTTCAATTCTTTTTAGCTTCATGTGACTTCATGTACTTGATTACACGTACTCGTAATTATCTTACCAGTACCTTAGTGTTTCCAAGATATTGCTTAAAAGTAATATAAATTCGGAACAAAACGTAAGAAAAATAACCATTATAACAACGAACATTATAGTTCGCTGCACTATAATGGCGAATCCAAGTCATGGCAATGGGCGGGAGTGAGATAATTTGAATGCAGCCGTAAAGTCGGCTAACTGCGTAGAATGCGCGGCCAGTTGCGTCTTGAATGAAATCGGGATCAACAAGTAGCCCGTAACGCTGGCACTGCTCCGCGCATGCGCCGCGCCGCGCCGCCCCCGTCAACCAATTTTCAATATGGCCGATTTTTAGCTTCACTTTGGGTTCTATTACAATTAGTGAAACACACTCATAATTTGAGCATATATTACAACTAAATTATCTGTTGGATAAAATGCAACTTAAATTTTAAAGGCTGATTTCCAAATTAATGTATAACAGATGTGCGACGTGTCATCTTACATTTTACTAAAACATTGGTAAGTGTATGGTACAGCTAACCGCAGATCAAGTGTAACACTATGGACTTGGACCGTTCTTATTATCTGCGTCGTAAGATTTAAAATCGTACTGCAAGTGTTACCATTGATCTGATGTTGTCCGTACCTACAACCGAACGATCGAATATTTTAGGCGTGCAACATTGCAATAAATAAATGGTATTACCAACTTATTACCATCTAAATTATCTGTGTAGATTTATTAAAGCAAACAACACAAGGTCAGTGTGCATGTTATTGTATACCTAATTCTAATTAGCCTAACTGCAATGTCGGCAAAAGTGATAAAACCGGTCAGAAGTTTATCATTTGATACCGACAATTACCTACTCCGTTTCCGTTAATAACAACTGTTATTACCATTATTGTTAATATTATTTAAAAACTACGTTTATTACCGCTAATAGGTTGATTTAAAAGCTCAAATAATGGCAAAGTGGGTCGTGTTTGTAATGTTAACATCTGTCATACTCTCGTCATACAAAACTAAATCGGCATAAACTCACGAAGAACACACTAGTTATCAACTTTCCGAACCAGATACCCTAATTGTAAAGTGCTACTGCCGCCATATGAATATTATTCAAATCCAATCTTAAATGAGTCTTTAAAATCATTCCAGTACCGGAGTAATGATGAATTTAGGGTTGAATTTGAATGATAAATGCGATGATATTTAGTTAGCTCAAGTATAATCTCATCATCACTATTGCATCATTAATGCATCTGGATCCAAAAAAATCAAGAACCCACGTGTTATAGGTGTCAAGTCGTGGAATCATTTTTGTATGCTGAGCGCACCGATGTAGGTATATCTTAATACTAAATTGTTGGTATTCCGAACATGTAAAATAAAATAAATAAAATTAAGTGTTGTTTGCAGACACAGTGCCCCGTCCGTACCGGCGCCGGCGGCGGCGAGCGATGTTGCAGCCTCCGAGAGTGAGGAGTGCTAGCGCAGCCGCCGCACAGGTCACATAGGAATGCGCGCTCTGCCTCACACCTGGTGAATCGCCACCATGCTAGCAATACTCGAGATATACTTTGTTTTCTCCTGCTTCTACTGGATCCATTTTTTAGGTAAGCGTAGCAGATCAACAACTCGTACACAATAAACTGCCGATGGGACTCCTCAATATTCGTTCATTACTGGTGCTGATGAACCAACATGCACCTATCGCGCTGTACATGCCTCTGTTCGTAAGCAGCTAAGGTATAATTGAAAATTAAACGAACTTACCTGTTGTGAAGTTCAATTATAATTGTACATGCTTCGTCACGATATGAATATTATTATTGTTATTACTTGGTAAGTACGCCAATACCATCGCGTCTAAGCCGCAAAATTCAGAGTAAAAAAAAAAACTGTCAAGTTTCGCCGCCATAGTCAAGTCTCCATTGTAGTTCAAAGTATAAGGACTGTTTCATGACTAGTTACTAGGGAGTGTTAGGGGTGGGTGGGATTATTCATATCGTGACGAAGCATGTACAATTATAATTGAACTTCACAACAGGTAAGTTCGTTTAATTTTCAATTGTACATGCTTCGTCACTGAATGAATATTATTATTGTTATTACTTGGTAGATGTTGAAAGTATCATCTATCATGAAACAGGATAAATATTCTAGGGCAACTATGTTGTTTTAATTAGGTATTTGTTATGTTTACTTCTTCCGTCATAATGCAATATGGTCGTTGACGACACAAAAATTATGAATTATTATTATATGAATGTATGCCCATTTGCACATCAATCAATCTGCGTTATTAATTGATAGGTATGAACCCCTGTAAGTTCCAATTTAGTAGCGTACCACATTTCACAGCATGAAGTCACTGAACCATTTAATATGATATTGTGCTGATCAAGTAGGACCTAATGCAGTAGCATGGTGTATAAGCTAGGCTGGGATTAACAAGCTCTGGCAATTTGAATTATTGGAGTCCAATACGTCTCTATCATAAAATTTAGTGGATGTGTGTGTGATGACTCCATCTAGACAACCATTAATTAAAGTTATAATCTAATTGAATATAGTATGTTGATGTCAAGCCATTTCGCAGCTGATGTCTCAGCATGTCTAATGCTTTGAGCAGTAATTATAGAACAGTTCACACCACCAAGGTATATAATTTGATATATCTGCTAACAGATTATGAACCCTATGCCTGTCAAGGTCTCTTTTAACTTATTATTAGTATAGTATCAATTTACTTGTGAATTGAACGCGTTTATTTGAAATGGGTATGCAATGACTATACCTAATAGGTATGTAAGCAATATATAATATTAGCAATATTTCTGGATTAAAATTAAAAATGACATAAGTGAAATTTAGATGAGGTTATATTGTTATAGGAGTGGAACTATTACTTAACAATTGGTTAGGCAGGGTTTCAATGATTTACACCCTTATTAAGGTCTGCACCTGGAGATACTATAAGGAGTATAGTATAAAAACTACTCATTATTAGCAAGAATCTCCAAAGGTCTCCTCATTAGAGAGAAGAAGAAGAAAAAAATTAAATGTTTTAGTCCTGTGACTAGATTCTGTATCCCAGGCAATATGTTGCTTAGGTAAAGGTGACATACTGAAGAATCAACCTTAAAGAAATACTTGATTAAGTCTACCCTACTAGGTCTACTTACTACTAAGTCTACTCTATAACGATAGCTTATTTGTGGGTGAGGTAACTTGGGTAGTACTGGGCTTTTGCACAATTTAATGAGCTAAGCAAACATACAGCATACTTAAAAGTGATCTGTGAAATAGAGGTATCATACGTATCCTCATCCAGAAATGCAATATCACATGCCGCTTGTCAGAGGCATGTATTGTACTGTTTTATACATATATGGTACTGCTTTGCTCAGAGTAAATCCTGAAATATATGAAGTACTTGGCCGATTAATTCCCATCAGCGCACCATGGGGTTATGGTTAATCCAAGGTTATGGGTAAATAAACACTGGGTCAATAAAATCATTTTCCATAAATTAATAATTGACAAATAAATAATTGATAAATTAATAATATTTAAATTGTATGTATGTATGTACACATGAGGCAACAAATTGATTTGATTTGTAATCTTTGGAAACAGAGTTTGTTCCGAAATCATATTTTGATTGATACTTAAATAGAAAATAAGTAGTGGAAATGTAGGTACATAATGATATCCCATTTTGCATTGTTTTGATTGTTGCACGTTTACGAATCCGGTTTGGTGTGCCTGTTTTCGGCTGGATTCGGGGTCTGATTCAATATTTTCTTTTGATGACATTACATATGTATGTCACACTACATCTTTGTGACCGCTGTGACCCTTGGGCTTACACCAATACCTCAACATCAAATAATACGGTATGTAATACTATATGTCACGTATTTCGCTCCCTTGCCACAGTAGTTTAATATGTGGTTAAGATGTGGGCAGGTCCCTAATTGTGTACCTGCCATATAAGGTTCTGAGCATGCTATGGTAAAGGTATTGTGAACATTAATTTGCATCTAGACATGTGTCCAGCATATGTTTTTATAGAAAGATTGAAAGGATTTTTAAAAATACCTTATTGGAAATCGCGTAAATACGCGTACCTCAGCGTGGCAACCCTACGTCATCTAATTTTTATAATATTTAATAGGCACAGAACTTTTTCTGATGAACACTGACCTATTTATTCAAGTGAACTCATGTCACTAGTCGAACTCATCTTGTAACTTATGTGGTATACCTAATTACCTGATAATTATCTTTATATTATAGGAGACTGTTGTAATTGGTCCATTCAAATATCTTTGTATAATAGCCAGCCAGCTATAATAATTTTGCAATGCATGCAACGGTTCATGACCCAAGTCAGACCAAAATCTCATACTTTGGATTTATTTCGGTTATAAACCCATTGTAACATTATGTCAGTACTTAATTATAGCCGATTTCCTTGTGGAAGGCTAATGTGGAATCACCTCAGATACTGGGTTATGCCCAAGGGCAGAGTTTTTGAAGCCATGAGACATCAATTGTTTGTATTAATAGGTACTTAATATAAAGCCAAATTTCCTAATGCTTTAGCTGTCATTACGCTAGCTTTATTCAAATATTTTGTACATAAGCATCCGAATATTTAAATTTTAATTTATTTAATTGCATACATAATGTCAAAATGTATGTTACTACATTATTAGGTCTTTAGATATGACATACACAACACACCCTGAAGGGCACAGCGATATGAAATGATATAGCCATTTCATACAATTACAATAAGAGAAATATTTATGATTCCGAATAAACTGTAGAGATAAGACCTAGTGATCTTAGGTAACATATCACTCATTACATAATTTTGTGACCACTCAAGGTACTGTATTTGAAACTGAAGGAATTTCCGGTGTCTTTTAAATATTTAAGTGTATGCAAGCCATAAATACAATGTCTGTTCATTAGCTTTACAAGTATGTATCTAATTATTTGAGATACCTATTTATATGTGTGCATTAATAAAGGCATTGAAAGTGAAGTAGGTTAGAAGAATAGGTTTACCCTTTCTCTATTAGATTTGGTATTAACAAAATGAAGAAAAATTTGGCCCGGAGTTGGCCTATGCAACTTGTACGGCCGGGGAGTGATTACCCCATCAGTTGAAAGTTATCCTATAGGCAGGTGAATTTCACACCTCGCATACGATTGTATGAAACGACTCGCATAACTAGCGGATATGTAAGAAAAATTCAAATGAATAAATTCACGTTTTTGATTTATTGACATTTAAATATGTATTATTGATATTTAAGTATGTAATACATGGCAGATTTATCTGTGATACCTGCTGTTTAAGGGGTATTTTATAATCCTCAAGTCATGACCAGGTGGTCTTGTCATTAATAATAAAATATTATATAAATCATGTATATAACAAGCACATATACCCGTGAGCCTACCTTTGGGTTAATGCGGGTAGGACTACCTTTGGGTTAATGCAGGTAGGACTGGTCTGGTGCCGTCCTTGCTTCTGTGTTCCATCCAATGCTGGTGGTAATACAGGGTTGCTGGTCTTCGTGCTAGGCTGTTCTGGTGTACCTAGGTTCCACAGAAGATTTTAACGGATTCTTGTTGAATTTGTTGGCTAGGTATAAGCAGGTCACGGAAATTGAAAAGTTTTGATGTTGGTATAGCCAGTATACTGTCTTTAGAAATGGTCGCACAATTGCTTTGCATTCATTCAATTTATCAGACAAGTTATATTCAAATGATATTTATCAACTGCATCTGTGGTACAAGCGCCTATGCTAGACACATTTGTAAATGTTATCAGTCATATATATAATAGTTAGCCGGCATCACTGATACAATGGTGTTCAGGACTTTAATCGTTCCTTTTAGGACGAGATTAAGAGCAGTATCCACTGCAAAAAGAAAACACAGCCCATATGTTTCTGCTTTATTAAATCATCATCAGTCTATTTAGGTATATGTCTCCATGCTCGGGCACAGACCTTCTCTCACATCGAGGGATGATATTTATTAAATATTTAGTTAAAATTAAAATGTATTTATATTATTCTGACATCACAGCCTTAGTATTTCAGTTGGAAATAGGAACAATGTATGGCAAGTATAAGATTTCTCTGGATCAGGACATCTTGTTTCATTTCTTTATCTAGTGGCCGAGGTATTTTTCCCCATGGGCACCGCTGCGAGAATTCCCAGAACATTCTCTAATGGGTCTGTCTGTTATTGACGTTGTTCAAGAATCGACTGTGACATGTCGTCCAGTATGTATTGTAAGAAGGTACATAGTCATACGATCTACTGTACTTTGACTTTCTTTGATTCATTTTAGGTTAGGTTAATACTTATCTGTTTAAACGCCAGACGTGACCTTCCTGAGGCAATACATATCGATTGTTCGCATGTATATCGTGAAAGGAGCCCAGGCTCTCAATACAGCCTCTCGCTGGGAGTGATAGATACGCATCAAATTGTTTGCACGTATGTTCGTGGTGGAAATATCATATATATTCCTCACCCGAGTTTGGACGTTAGACGTCACAACTATCACTCCAAATTACAACCCATCGCATGGGTGTACACTGTACAAGCATCACTAGAAGACACAACTCTTCGTCACTCAGGTTATTCGTAAACTTCACATAACCTCACTGCATTTGTTCGATATCTTCTTCTCATCTTCCCCAGGCGATATCAAGCCGTTCGAACCAGTTCTAATAACTGATCGAGTACGAATTTTTTCGTTTTCAGCAAAATTTTCCACAAATTGTAGGAAAAACACTCCCGCGGCATCGACGCAAAGATTAGCAATGGAGACTTGACTATGGCGGCGAAACTTGACAGTTTTTTTTTTTACTCTGAATTTTGCGGCTTAGACGCGATGGTATTGGCGTACTTACCAAGTAATAACAATAATAATATTCATTCAGTGACGAAGCATGTACAATAATACCGATGACATTACATTGGTAAAGCCCTTAAAACTGATGAACTGCCGCCGCCATGCCAGCCGCTCGCTAGTGGCGTTGCGCGTTGTAGTTCAGTCTCTCATCGCGTTCTGGTAAGTGATCGCTGATCACATATAATCCGAATGGTTATGTCTGCTTACAACTGGTAAATTGAACCCGGATCGGCATATAACCAGGTCGAAATAGTTTTAATTCGATATTTCTTCTGGTTATTAGTTGAGTGGTCTCAACTAGAAGTAAAATCTAGAAATGATTAAACTTATCTCTATAACAGCCGCCACCAGTCAGTCGTGCTCTAAATGGCTATTGCGAAATGGAAGATATAAACTCTTCGGCCTTTTCCTTCATTCTTGTTAACGAGTCGAACTGCAGAACAGATATTAGGTATGGTATCGATAATCCTGTCTACATTTGAGTACTTCTTCCTCAATTGGTCTGACTGAACGGAACAATAAAGAAGATGCTCCCTCATGGAGAGACAATACAACGCACCCAGTTAATCAATATCAATAGTGAACTCCCGTATGTGCATGATGCCTCCTCAGCACCCTCATGAGCGCTACGTCTAATACGCAAAATGCCTGAAACGCAAGATGTACTATAAAACGCAAAATGGCTAGGATGCAAAACGACTAAAAGTCATAATGTAAAATACCTAAGACGAAAAATGACTAGGAATTAAAACATGGTAAATTATACCCATGCAACCGTTTTGTGCAAATAGTAACGCTTGTGGTAATTCACAGTAGAAATCGTTTTGAAAAACTTGTTTTCGCTTAATTATTGTAAGACATTAGACGATGCGCTACTACAAACTAAGTTTTAGGCATTTTACTATTCAGGCAAATTGCTCTTTAGAAATTTTACATCTTAAGTAATTTGAGTTTTAGGCATTTTTATATTCAGGAAAATAGCTTCTTAGGCATTTTGCGTTTTAGTCATAGCGCTCATGAGGGCCTCAGCATCGGAAGTATTCTCATGATTATCATGACAGTGCGCGCGAACGATACTCCGCCGCGCACCGCAAATGCCACGGCCCAGGAATCGTCGCCGGACCTGCGCTCGCCGGTCGGCCGGGTACCACCATACCAGCCGCCGGCGTCAGGAGCCATGCCGCCAGGATTCCGACCTCACAGCCCGTATACTAAAGTTGAAAACTGGCACCGTAAGTAACTAACAAACAGCTGTTGTCTAAATATTCACCACTTTAATTCCCAGTCTGAACTATGAATGGGGCTGTTAGATTAAAACAGACAGACATACAGACGGAAACCGAAGTGATCCTTTAAGCCTTAAGGGTTCCTTTTTACCTTTTGAGGCACGGAACCCTAAAAAAGTAGAGGCAAATAGGTGACGAATTGCAGACTTACTCCGACTTAGAATACTAAATCATGACATTGATTGAAGAAATGGTTTTACCCAGCAGTGGGACCAAAAAATTGATTGGGTGTGCGCTTCGGTAACCTATGGCATATCTAATATAACAGCACATGGTAGATGGTGACATTGCAGTCTTCGCCGTGTAAAAATAATGTTTATCCTCAGATCGCCCGATTTACGACAAAGACGCGTATGTAATCGCTGATGACATTGAAGACCACGAAGACGACCACGGCTGCCACCAGCCATGCTTCAAGCAACAGTTCTCTTGCCAGGTAAAAAATTATATGTTCTGTGGGTAGAAAACGACGACTGGGAAAAAATCCTAGCAAGCAGCACATATGACAATAAAATACAAATAGATACGCTGTTGCAAAGTACTTTATGAGAATTCAAATTTATTTATTCGTTAACAAATTACATTGTGTTCGAAATGAAATAATTAATTAAACTAATCTCACAATATCTACAGTTATAAGTAATTATATCTGACATATACCTATGTGCTTAAATTGGCAAATGGAATAAAACTGCAGGAGTCTTGAATGTTGAAGCGAATCGGACAATTTTAAGTCAGTCGACACGCGAAGCTACTATAAGGCCGCGTTAAACTCAAGCAAATCTTGCACGAGTTACTTGCAATTGTGTAATAGCAATAAACGATTACACACTGCAATTTTCCTACAACCCCTACAACAATTCCCAGGAAGTGCTAAACAAGGCTGTCGCAATAGCACTTGCTCCGAGGTTACACTCGCAAGCTGGTGTCGGACAGACTGTCGGGCTTTTCTTGCAGAATTTTTATTGCAGGTCGAATCTTAGAGCTAAATCCCACCGATCTTTTGACGACACTAACCGAAGGATTGATTTCAGATATCCTGCACATGCATTGCCATGGAGAAACGCTGCGATGGCGTGGCTGATTGCGCAGAGGCAGAGGACGAGGCTGGCTGCGCGCGCTCCTGCGACGAGCAAAAGAACAGGACCATCTGCCACGGCACCAACGTGTGCATTGCGCTCGAGTGGATTTGCGATGGCGACAACGACTGTGGGGACTTCTCGGATGAGACACATTGCGGTACGGGCTTTATTACGTATTTACTCCGCTGGCTCAGTGACCCGACGTGGGTATTGGCCTCCAAAACGAGAAGACGCCACTTATTGCAGTCCTGCACTAACTTGTGCCACGTGTGTGCCTGCAGTCGGTCCAGATCCCTATCAAATTCGTCTATCCAGCAATGTCTAGGACGACCGGTTGGACGTCGACCATTCGATCGTCCCATGTATGCTCTCTTCGGTACTAGAACAAAATTAATTTAATTGTAGCATTTTATGCTTAGTTGTGAATTGTAACAAAGATTAAATATCGTACAGGTGAAGTGAACTGCACATCAGAACAGTTCCAATGCGCCAACGGGCTATGTATCCACAAGGACTGGGTATGCGATGGCGATAACGACTGTCGCGACAACTCGGACGAAGCTAACTGCACTAAGGGAAAGTAAGTAGAACTTTCTTTTCCATCATGTTAGACGAGCATTTGTGTATAAACTCCTTGGTACAAACCAACCGCTACTTTAATAGATGCTGTCTGAAAAGAAAAACAAAAGAAGATCGCGGAACAAAATGGCTGGCATTGTACCAGTATTTTTTTAACTTGCGTCGTCATCTGGCCGCAATTGCTACAAAAATAGTGAAATTGTAAGCTAACCAGAGCTAAATTATATTTTATAAGTAACTCTACACGGATATTATGTTCGTTATTATAGTAAATTTGTAGGTAAATACAACGTTCACTTACTAAATAACTAATTGCTAGGAGCATTATAATTATATACATATTTACCTATCTAATACAGGTAGTAAATATTTCGATAAGACTTTTTGTTAGAACTATCATTTATTGTCTCAGTTATATTTAACGAGTAACTCACCAGTCGCCCCTAGTATTTTTTTCCTTGCCTTCATCGGTTAGGTACTGGAAAAGCAGATCGAAAGCTCCCATGCCATTCTTTTTAGAAATAATGAAAATGCGTCACCAATTTGTGTGAGGCATGTTATTCAGAACAGCACCCTAGCTACCCCTCGGCCCGGGCACTGCCCTACCGCAACCAAACGCAATGTGCCATAAACAATTTCAACCCTAATAGCATTCTGATTGAGTTATTTGCGTGATTATGTCGTGGCCTTCATCCCAAAGATATTTTCTGTTTACGATGTTTGTTTGCTTTGTATTTGTACCTACCTAAGTGGAATGATGTTGAGTATCTAATTGAAGTACTGTCAGACATAACATTAAATATTCCCGCTGAAGGAAGTTAAAACCGAGGAAGTTTTGCTTTATGGGAATTGGAGAGGTCGGAATCTGATGAATATTGGTAACTAAAGGGAAGAAATGCCCTTGTTATGGAAAAAATGGTGAAGTTTACTTTTAATTATATTAGATATATATATAGCTTAGAATGTTATTCTTAAATACAGGAACTATTTATTGATTTGCATCAATGACGATAACATTTCGACGAGTGATTCGGTAGCAAATTACTTGGAGCGTCGCCTCTCCGTACACCTTAACTTATTTTAATTAAAATCGTCAATCGATAAAATAAAGTCAAGTCCATACGTATTCTACATTTCCCAAAAATGTACTATTTTATTTTCTACTAGCTGTACCCCGCAACTTCGTTTGCGTAGAGGAGGAGGATGGAGGAGATCAGGAGGCAGATCTTCCTCTCTGGATCCTTGTTTTCACATCACTTACCGCCATGAGCTGTCCGAATATTTCAGCTATCTCCTAGTGAAACTCCCATCAAAATCCCTTTAGTAGTTATGGCGTGATACTTGCACAAAGTCACAGATAAACAGACAAAAATTCAAAAAATTAGTGTTTGGGCATCAGTATCGATCCTAAAATACATTACAATTATTCTTTTCAAAAAATATCCAATATACAGACACAAATTTTTTACAGTCTTATTATATGTATAGATATCTGGCTACGATATATCGAGTTTCGTAGCAATTTGTAACATGTTTCAGCCGATACTTTTCTTAAAACATGTCACAAATCGCTATGAAACTTTAAAATAACAATATATATATTATTATGTCAATAGTAGAATGTTTTCCCAAAAAAATCGTTCCCACAGTAAACATCCCTCGCTTAATAGTTTCCCAGAGGGTTATAAAATTACCGCCGATGGCAATAAATAATTTGCAGAGTGGATCAGTTCAGTCGGAGTGCATTAGCAAACAGTTCAGTGCCTGATTTAATTGCACAATCCTCACCCTCTCCCTTCTCTCACTTCCCCTCACAACATAACGAGCTCATGACGTCACAGCCAACCTAACAAATTGACGGCGTCATCCGCACTCCTACGCAAACAGGGGTGCATTGTGGAACCGTATAATGTAATTTACTTAATTGAGTCAACACAGAGGTTCTGATTTGGAAATAGAAAGGAAACGTATTTTATGGCAAATTATATCAGGTATCTACTTTAAAACAGCGTTTTTAGTAATATAATTTATAATTTTTTTCGTTAAAAACTGATAAATAGCTTCTGGAATCGTCATTACCAGAATTCGGCTGTGGAGGGGACTTCTTTAAAACGTGTTCTACAATAGGCTAGTTGA
The DNA here is from genome assembly GCA_963506565.1 of Tachystola acroxantha. Classification (NCBI taxonomy): domain Eukaryota; kingdom Metazoa; phylum Arthropoda; class Insecta; order Lepidoptera; family Oecophoridae; genus Tachystola; species Tachystola acroxantha. The sequence goes on from OY735874.1 coordinate 10,390,242, forward strand.
CCCAAAAAAAATTTGGGTCCTTAATAGTTAATAAACGTTCTATTACAGCGTACAAAAAATTACAGAATTTTTTGAGACATTCAAAACACCAAAAACTTTAACTTAAAATGCAACAATCCAAACTCGATCAAAACAGCGTCCGCTATGATTATCTGTGGCATGACGTCACTGCTGCCCCAATAAACTAGGAATGTTCAATGTTGAGAAAACATGACGTTAAAACATCGATTTTTTGCTCAAACATAGATTATCATCGTAATACCTGGTTAAATCTAGCTATCACGGAGCCTTCAAATGTATTCATAACCATTTAATTGGTAAATATTTAATTTTCGTGCCATTAAAATTTGAATTATTATTAATAATTCAATGTATCTACCAAAACCCACATAAGACCGATAAATCAAAAAAATCGGGCATCCCTAAAATCCCGGAGTGACGTCACGAACTTCGCGAAAATGGCCGACTAGTGTTACTGACGCGTGGGAAAATACGGGGAAATATTTTAATTTCAATTTCATTTTTTACAGTCATCTTCTACTTTTATGTAATAAAAGTGATATATTTGGGATACTAATGTGAAATATTATATGAAATAAATATTGTTTTATTGAATTTCGATATAAGTCAACTAGCCTATTCTGAAGGTTCGCTGTGTCGAGATTTTCATAGAGGTATCAATATCTCCTTCAACCGTGTCTGTTCTGAGCTTATTACCGTCACAATGGGTCCGCGACGGCTCCGTGATCTTCCGCGCATTTCCATTGGAAGATACTTGATAATTAACTTGCCAACAATTAGTACTTTCCTGAGATTAACATGGCCTTTCCGATTACAAAAATTTTCCATACTCGCATTGACTTTTTCATGAATTTACACCTACCTCAGTTTTGTCATATTTTTTACGAAACCTCGAATTTTGGATTTTAATTCACAGTAACTTTATTACCAATAACCTTATATCTTATTTAACGATCGTGTGTTGCGATAACACTTTATAGAGATATAAGAGATCTTGTTGGTAGTCAAAGCCACGGCACGCCAACGAATAAACCGAAGATGTTTATCTATTTTTAGAAGCTTTTTTTAATAAACCCCTCAATGTTTATAGCCAGCTTACTGTTAGAGATCAGATTAGTGATCAGCGTACTCTAACGAAAAACTTAACGGTAATGAAGCGAAAGTCTCTCAAAAACGTTTAAGAATAAATATTTAGGAACCTGAATAACAGATTTAAAGCTATCTAATATTTTTTTGGGGTTTTTTATTTGATTTTGATAAAATAAATGCTTTAATTTTTTTTTAATAATACATTCTCAAGGGACGGTTATCTTCAGTCATCGTGATCTGATTTGTAAGTCATAGACGTCAGTAAAAGTTTAAAGAAGAGTGAGAATGATGTCATTACGTTCGTGCGACTAATAAAATCATGCTAATATCTGGGGACCGCAACTCGCACTTGACCAGTTTTTGTTGTGTCACTGGTTTTGTACGGGCGGGCGGCTGGGGCGGCAGATCAATACGCGGGGCGGGCGGGGCCCGAGGCGGGGGGACTGAGCCGTTGCCACGGCGACGCGCCTACGCTCGAAGCCTGCGTCCCGTGAAGGAGACTCGGATATATCCGACTTCCGTGGGCGGAGCGTTATAGAACAAAATCATCGATGTGATTAACATTAGCGGGCACTTCCGATCCGACGGCGACGTGTACTTTAACATTCACGAAGTCATTACGCAATCCCTCCCAGTTAGTCAACTTCGTGATTAATTATGTAAAATACATTTAGAACGCGGAAGTACGGCAGACTTGATGACGTTAAAGGGTTTAGCTTTTATCAATTTACTTTCTTTTTTATTTATAGACTAGACAGACAGGCCAACGAACCACTTGATGCGAAGATCGCAATGGCTAAGAAACTACAACAACAACAATGTTCCTGATGCGCTACCGGCTTTGAATAACATTTTTGTGCTATCTTTCAAGCTCTTATGTCGTATCATTCGGTGAAAACAGCTGGCATAAAATTTCACATTGTTCATTTACTTTTATAAACAAGAACGCGAAATGCGTGCTGTGAGAGAGTCTCCACCAATGTGGAACTCCAGTTCCACATTCAAGAAAGCGAGGATGTAGTAGACCTACATTAGTATGACTCTATGATGTCTTGCGTGCGGATTCACCGCACTCATCTAGAGAACCTTTGAGCTAGTTTGCATGAAAAACAGATTTGAATGCAGATGAAAATAAAGTATGAGCCATGAAAAACGTGCAACAAAGTTTATCAATATAGCCAGTGTTGAATGAATGCCTGTTCCATTTATTTTTGTATTTTAATGCTCAGAGTCCGGGTGGTAAATTAAGACTCATTCTTTCTGTGAGGGAAGCGTGTGGCCTAACAATATAGAGATAGAAATATAATTATTTTATCAGTTAGTAGTGTTACTGTCTACTGTATTGTACCCTATGCGTATAGGCTACTGATGATAATAGAGTAAGTAACGATGAATTGTGAACGCAATGATGATAACGACATTGATGCTTTAAGGGAGGTTTTTTTCACCAGATGCCGTGAAAATCAGTTCATGTGCGCCATTGGCGAGTGTATCTCCCAACATTGGCGCTGCGATAAAGAAGCCGACTGTCCCGATAGCTCCGACGAGGCAGAATGTTGTAAGTACTACATTCCTAGTCCTCCAAGATGATCAGGTAAAGAGTAGGTACCTGTTTAAAACTTTTAAGCATTTTAATCTTCTCCAGCAAATAAAACTTCTTTCTAGATTTTGAACAAAGCTGTTTCTCTATTAGATCAGAATTATTATTTGCTTTTGAGTGAAACGATTGTTTAGTTTTGTCAAATAAATGTCTTTAACCACAATTTTATTAGCTGTTGGTCAGAAATAACTAATTTTAAACAACACTTCAACGACGAATACCGACTTTGAGGGTCTGTTACTATTATTAGTATAATTTCTGCTACTAACAAAATTGATCTTTTTTGTCTAGGTTGAGGTGGGGTGGAATGTTTAGAGTACCTTTAGAGTAGACGTATATTCTTGTGACCCTCAAGTAAGCGGACCCCTGTCCCATTCAATCTATTGAAAGAGGTCATAAATTTTTAATTATCTAAATGTTGGATACTGTTGTAGCTTTCGACTTTACGCGTTGTGGCGAGAACGAATTCCTATGCGACAACAGGAAGTGTGTGCGCAAGGAGTTCCAATGCGACGGCGACAATGACTGCGGCGACTGGACTGACGAGGACTCCTGTCCCATGCTACCTGGGAGCTGCAATGCTGGCGAATTCAAGTAAGCAATCACACGTCAAGGCTATAATAATGTTTTACGGAATATACCATTGTTTTGCTAATACCCCTACACAACTGCAATATCTGGTACAGGTAGGTAAAGGGATTTCGGATGGTGTTCAACAATGGGAATAGTATGGTGTTCAACCAATGAGATATTTCCAGCAAGTCTAAAAAGGCGTCATTGCGCAATTCCTCTGATGGCAATTCATTTCCCGAATTCCTAGTAGGTAACTGTAACTGCTAGGAACTCGGGAAATGAAGCCATCAGAGGAATTGCGCAATGACGCCTTTTAGACCCGTAGGTTGTTCCACTATTTCGAAATATACGAACCGACTGATAATTGCAAAAATTATGTTAGTGAGATTACTGCAGCTACTAATCTGCCAATGTAAATTATACACTGTTGTCAAACAGGTGTAGCGACGGGAAATGCATTCCGGAGCGTTGGAAATGCGACACTGAAAGGGACTGTCCAGACGGCGGCGATGAGCTCAACTGTGAGCCCCACGCCATGCGCAATTGCACCTCCGATGACTTTACGTGTGCCGACCGACGATGTATCTTGGTAAGTTCTTTTTAGAATTACATATAACATTTCTCAACTTTCGAGCAATGACAATGCAAGAATTCCCTTACTTGTCATGCCAATCAATAAAAATACCACCTCATTTTAAATAGAAAACCTGGGTCTGTGATGGAGTGCGCGACTGCACGGATGGCGAAGACGAAGTATCGTGTCAAGTGTCCTGCGAAGCCGACCAGTACATGTGCAAGTCACAGGAGAACTTGCTCACTAATGCGTTTCGGAACTGCGTGAACAGGAAGCACGTATGTGACGGCATGAAGGACTGTCCAAAAGGTGATGATGAGGAAAAGTGTCCGAAGAAAAGGAGATGCTATAAGCATGACAGGTGTGAGAAGCTGTGTATTACCACCTACGATGGGCTACCGGGTTGTGCGTGTCCGCTTGGATTCATGTTAGCCGAAGATGGCATCAGGTAAGAAAACCTTATATTATACTCTTGACGAAAATAACTCACGAAATTTTTTAAGTATACCAACTCAAACATTTTTTTCCATCTCAGTTGCATGGACATCGACGAGTGTATGTACGAGCAGGATCCAGTTTGCTCGCAGACATGCTCCAATACAGTAGGGAGTTTCACATGTGGCTGCATGACTGGATACGTGTTGAGGCCTGATGCGAGATCTTGCAAACCTACTGGAGAATCTCCTACGCTACTGTTTTCAAATCGCGTCGGGATAAGACAGGTAAGGATAGTGAGTACTGGGTGTCATGAAGTTTGGCCTTGTGTAGAAGTAATGATATTTAAAGATCTTTCTTTTTCTGCACTTGTTTAGACAATAAAACAAAAATTTAAAGTGTATTTTATTCAGGTTTGGCTGACGGGAGACAATTATATGTCTGTGGTGAAAGGGCTTCACAACGCAGTTGCTTTGGACTATCACTACCAGAAGAAGCTAATATTTTGGACAGAAAACAACTTGAGGGTCATACGCGTGGCGCAGATGAATAACAACAATATGACAGGTAAATGATAAGTTGTAATGGGTCTTACGATTTCGCTAGCATTTATTCTGCATATCTCTGAAAGATGAAACTTTTAAAAACATGCTTTTGTTTTCCACCAGATGTAATAAGGTGGGGTCTAGAAACACCAGGAGGCGTAGCAGTGGACTGGATCCATGACTTGCTGTTCTGGACGGACTCTGGCACGCGGCGTGTTGAAGTGTCCACATTAGACGGCACCCAGAGATCGGTAATAGCAGCAAACGACTTGGACAAACCCAGAGCCATCGCCGTACATCCTGGTGACGCACTGGTGTTTTGGACCGATTGGGGTATGTTATTTAGCAACAGTCATATATACAAGAATAATGTAACATGTAGACATATAAATCTTCTGGTCGGTTTACTTTCAAGCAAAGAAAAACGAATATCAGCTCCCTAGAAAAATCTTTATTAATTTACTATTTGTACATTTTAGGCCCCAACCCCAAGATAGAACGTTCGGATATGGACGGAAGCAGACGTAGAGGCGTAATACTTGATCAGATATTCTGGCCCAACGGCTTGACCATCGACTACACAGATTCCAAGATATACTGGGCTGATGCCAAACACCATGTCATTGAAAAGGCTAGTTTTGATGGGAAAAATCGGAAACGGGTAAGTACAAAAGTCAACTGAAAATTCCTATTATTTACGAACGAAACTGAAATATAACCAGACTTCGAAAGTTAATTAAATGTTGGCAACTGTTGCACCACAATGCCACTCTTGGAAAGTAAAGAGTGAAAACTCTTGGATAGTACGAATATGTGTACATAAATATATCTGGGGTTAATGTACAATTTTCTAAAGACTTTATTGGCTTGTAGGTAACGAATAAAGGCCTACCTCACCCATTCGCGTTGACAATGTTCGAGGATGCAATCTACTGGACTGATTGGCATACCAAGAGCATATCGACTGTTAACAAGAAGACAGGAAAAGGCATGCAGACGGTCCGCGCCGGACTAAACGTTCCAATGGACATACAAAGGTGTGTAAAGCCAAAGTTTTAGAAAACGCTGATCAGTGATTAATGATAATACAAATGATAAGTTCCTATTTATCTTGAATTTTTTTTGCAGCTACCACCCCTTAAGGCAGCTGACGACGTACAAGAATCGTTGTGGTAGAAACAACGGTGGCTGCTCACATCTCTGTCTTCCAAACGGCAATAACTACTCGTGCCGATGTCCTGTCGGCTTCAATTTGAACTCTGATGGGTAATATTCTGAAGTTATGAATATAAATGTAATTAAACTTAACACTTGTTTTAAATTCTTCTATTCAATTTTTAGTCAATCATGTGAAGAAACACCAGCAAAGTTACTACTCTATGCACGACGTAAAGACATTAGATTAAAACAATTAAACCCAAGGAAGCAAATGGACTCTTTAGATATGGTAAGTTATCTCATCTCTGAATTTTTTTCTGCGTATAATCAAGTGCGTATAAGGAAACACTAAGCATGACGTAGGTGATACAACTAGTCCGATCTTAAACAAAGAACTTGCACGTTGTATACAAACGTATTAATTGAAATTATATTGTTGAATTCCGACCAGGTGATTCCCCTGGACAATATAAAGTCGGCAGTGGCTCTAGAATGGGACCACAACACCAACTCCATATTCTGGACCGACGTTGAAAAGGACAGCATCAATCGCGCTTATCTGAACGGATCCCATCAATCTGTCATCGTGGGTTCTAATCTAAGTAAGTTATTTTATTGGCCTACAATTAATCACTCGGAAATTAGGTCTGATACAGATCCTAAAGGATAATATTTTTATTACAGTATCACCAGCTGGTCTGGCATATGATTGGATAACTAATAAACTATACTGGACGGATGCTGGCACCAACAGGATTGAAGTAGCTAACCCTGACGGCAGTATGAGAACATTACTGGTATGGGACAATATTGACAAGGCAAGGGATATCGTTGTGGATCCTACAGGTAAGATTCTGATATTCTGCATGCAACAAACATTTATGATACCTAAACTGATGAAAAAACTAGAGAGGTTGCTCTGGTAACAGTTTTAGCACAGAAAGCGTATTTGTTTCTAGGTGGAGTCATGTATTGGTCTGATTGGGGTGCCACACCTTGCATTGAACGAGCAGACATGGATGGGGGTAATCGGAAACGCATCATCTCCGGAGACATGACCTGGCCTAACGGTTTGGCACTGGACTTGGCTAATAATCGTATTTATTGGACTGACGGCGGTAACAGGACTATTGAATATGCAAACCTCGATGGAACTGGGAGGAGTACTTTGATAGGTATGTACACCAATTACATCTAAAATTGAATTTCGTTTATTTTTTCAACAAAAGCTAGATACGCATTTGTTTAAGATGAAAAAGAGGAATTGTGCTGATTGATGTTCTGCAATACAATATATGAGCTCCAAAAAATGAATGCATATAAACACATTTTTTTGGTCAAATTTACACAGGTCAACATCTTCCTCATCCTTTCGGATTGGACCTGTACGGCGACGAAGTGTTCTGGTCTGACTGGGACACGCAATCCATCCAAGCAGCTAACAAATACACCGGAAAGAGTCGACGGACGTTGGGTGCTGGCGTGGCCGGCCTTATGGATGTCAGGGTGTTTCATAAAAGGGCTGGTGGTATCAATAGGTAAGTACATGCTAATACTTGCCTCTATTGTGTTGTTTCTTACACTGCTTCCCTACAATGTTTTATTTTTTTCTGTAACAGATGTGGAGATAGAAATGGCGAATGCTCACACTTATGCCTATTGAAACCTAAAGGCTATTCTTGCGCTTGCCCAGTTGGAATAAAGCTAAGTGTACGTAAAATATTACTAATAATTTTCTTATCAATATCTATATCTAACTTTGTAACAAAGTTTAAAAATTCTCATCAAATCGAATAATTTGCAGAATGATGGCAAAACTTGTACCAACGGTCCAGTGAATTTCCTAATATTCGCTCATCGAATAGACATAAGGATTGTGTCTTTGGACGTACCCTATCTTTTCGACGTGGTTCTACCACTGCCCCCTCTGAAGAATGCGCTTGGAGTCGATGTCGATCATAAAACGGGTATGTTATAATATTCAGGTTTTATTTTATCTCAAATTACGTCGACGAAATTGGCGACGTTTAAAATGTACCTACAAGCACGGTCTACCATAAACCGACGTGCATGTTTGATGAATGTTGAAGAACCAATATTTTGTGAAGGCCAGGATCTTTACGATATGGGAAATAATGTAATATATGTATTATGGCTTCAGGTCTTATTTATTGGACGGACACTGGGGAAAGAAAAATCCAACGTGCTGACAAGAATGGCAAAGGCTTTGACACGGTCATTGGGAAAGGGCTCTACACTGTTGATGGAATCGTAATAGATTCTAGTGGACGCAAGGTATTAAAATTAATTATTACGTAAGTAGGTAGGAAAATTTATTTAACTTATTGATGCTCATACACACATTAATTCTTTGAACAGATTTATTGGACTGATGGAGGCCGCAATAGCATCGAGGTGGCGGAATTGAACGGCGACAATAGAAAAGTTCTTATATGGACCGGTCTTGGTATAGATTTTTTTACAGTTACCTAATATGAATTTATATCAAAAGGAACGAACATGTAATGGCAATTTAAATTTCAGATTCACCGCGGGCCATAGCGTTGCATTACGATCATGGATACATGTTCTGGTCTGATTGGGGAACTTCTGCAAAAATTGAAAGAGCTGATATGGACGGCAAAAACAGGTAAAATACGAGTATTTGCAAAGTACATAACAAATATGCCAATCAAATAAAGAAATAAATACAGGCTACAAGCGGCTTGGAGTGCCTTTTGTTTTTTAATGAAATATTAAAGTTAAGTCGTATCGAATGACTTCTATTCCGGCGATGAGGGTCCTACCTGCTGCGTTTCCTAATACCGACCGGTATTTCGCAACCCTATGGAAGTACTAAGATTTTTCTAAATGCATTGCGTTGATCAGGCCGGTATTTCGCACCTGAGATTTGTATTATCAATACAAACCAACTCGTACCTACTCGTATAACCTATGAACTAAGAATAGTATTTAAAAGTGGATTATCTTCTATATTTAGGCGGATTATTGTCGACAACAACATAAAATGGCCGAACGGTCTCGCTATCGACCGAATAGATGGTCGCCTCTACTGGAACGACGCTAAGGTCCTCTCAATCGAAAGCTCCGACTTCAACGGTAACGACCGTCGGACTGTAATCAGTCAAGTGCCATACCCCTACGGCATAGTGATTGTCGGACAGCATATTTACTGGACCGATTGGAAGACAAAAGCGTTACACAGAGCCGATAAAACGAACGGAAAGGACCAATTGACCATCAGAGACAATTTAGAAGGACTTATGGATATTAGAGCAGTACAGGTGAGTCCAATAGAAATTGCTTTACGTTTGGAACCTGGTATATATAAACTTAGGTTTCAACATGTGCTGCAGAACGTATGGAGCGGCAGTTCTCTTCCTTTAACTTTTTAACAAATATTCGTAGAGTGATTAATGGGTATTAATCATCAATAATAATAGCTATTTTTGCATGGATTATTCGTCCAAGGATTCGGGATTACGCTTATAATTTTAAACTAAATTTGACGTGTCTTTGACGTGTCTGACACTTTCAGACATGTCTTTCCTCAGAAATACTGCCATTGTCTACTGTATTTCAGGGAGAACAAGTATTACAAAACGCTTGTGGTGAAAACAACGGAGGCTGTTCACATCTGTGCCTCCGCTCGCCGCACGGTTTCACGTGTGTCTGTCCCACTGGTATTCTCTTCAAAAACCAAACTGAACCTGAACCAAAGATTTGCAAGGAACACCCTGATAACTTCTTAGTCTTCGCGACTAGAGCTAGTGTCGCGCTAATATCGCTGGACACACAAGAACATTGGGACGTCACGCTTCATATCAAAGATATCCAGAATTCTATTGCGATTGACTTCCATTGGGAGAAAAAGTTGATATTCTTCACTGATGTACAAATCAATGTTATCAGGTAAGTTTCAACTGTGGAAAAACCTCAGGACGTTTATCCCCGAGATTTTTAGTAGGATCCACTATGTGCCAAACATATCCATCATGGATCACAGGTGACAAGATCTCCGGCTGCTCTTCGAAAGTCAGCCAATTTTTAAAAGATACCAGTTATCTTCTAAACACCCAAGAAACAGTTCATTGTCAGTAATTTAAATAACAAAATTAAACAATTTATTTCAGGTCTATCAATATGTTGAATATGAGCGAAATCAAGGACGTGATCAACGTTAGGCTAGAACAGCCTAATGGCTTGGGCGTGGATTGGATCGCTAATAACATTTATTGGACCGACAACGAATTCAAGGTATGTACTAACTAAAATTAAGTTGATAAAGTACTAAATCGTAAGTACGTAGTAGGCATATAATTGGGCGATATTTTGTTTTAGGTGGTGGAAGTAGCACGATTGGACGGCTCATATAGGAAGACTTTAATTAGTGGTCTTATTGAACCTCGAGCAGTAGCACTATTTCCAGCTAAAGGGTAATGTTGTATATGTTATAATTTAATTAACGTATTCATTTGATAAAGATGGGTAATAAAGTAATAACTCCGCAGGTACCTCTACTGGACCGACTGGGGCGAGAGTCCAAAGATAGAAAGATCATTCCTTGATGGGAGTCAACGGAGGGAAACCGTCACGCAAGATTTGGGCTTCCCCAACGGCATAACTATAGATTACAAGGAGAGAAGACTGTATTGGACAGACGCTTTGAAAGACAGGATTGATAGCTCCGATTTGGATGGGCAGCATAGAGTGCAACTTGTACCACAAGCCAAGAATCCGTTTGGAATGACTCAGGTAAGTTGAAGTAGAGTTTCAGAGAATGTTTAATTAAAATCAAATTTTGTCAAATCTCTGACAAAGTCATGCAGAAATTAGCAGGAATGCCATTGACAACATTCAATCGCAGTTAGGGCTTACTTTTTACTTTCTGGTGAATTATACTCTTCGGGAAATGTAATTAAGTACTATTTTAGTTCAAAGACTACATCTACTGGACGGACTGGTACAAAAAGTCAGTAATAAGAGCTGACAAGAAAACGGGCAAGAATGTGACTATTATACGGACTGATCTGGATATGGCAATGGAGATAAAGGCAGTGTCGGCAGACAAGCAACACGGATGGAATCCTTGTATGGAGGATAACGGAGGATGCTCCCATCTATGCCTGTTCAGGGGATCGGATTACATCTGTGCGTGTCCAGATGAAGCCGATGTGAAACCGTGTTCAACAGGTAATTAAGAGTTCTTGTAAATATATTTGAAAAGCATTTAAAAATGTGTAACCAAAATTAATTTCCTAATAATTTGCAGTGCCCAAATCACTAGTGGAGTTGAAGATGCCTGCTCACTACCCGTCGTATTACGACTACGCTGATTTGGAGGTCGACGATAATTCACCTCCAACTCCCAAAACATTCCAGGAATCTGATCTCAGCGGCATCCTTATTGCGGTTGGCCTGATAGTGACCTTGTGCATTATCTGTGTCGTCGTTCTTATCGTTGGGGGTAAGTTGAAAGTCGAAAATACCATACAAATTAGTGATGATTAATTGGTATGATTTTGAACAACCAAGACCAATCTTAGAAATATATTGGTACATTTTAGTATTTGACAGCAACTTCATTTAATCACGTACCGATTCCACAATCATATATCAGAAGCTTGCAAAATTAATCATAAGTTTGACTAAAATTGAAATCGACTCTAAGTTCTCTCCATGTCAGTTACTTTGATATATATTTTTTAAATTTAATTAAATTTAACCTGACTATCCTTGCTCATAGTTTAAAGAGTACAAGTAACCTTTGTCGTGTTATTTGTACAGTGAGGCTAAACAGACAGCGTAGTGGTGAACTAAAGGAGAATTATCGGGAGTCGAGCGGCCACATCTCATTCCACAACCCGAACTATGCCGCCGGCGGAGGCGCTGCGAACGAACCATTGGAGCGCCGCCAGAATAGGTTTCAAGGCATCTTTAAATACGAAAAGAATCAGGTATTAACACTTGACTGAACTAGACACATATACCACTTGGTGGAAAGGAGGACTGATGCTAGCCCTGAACGACTCTTTTGTAACGCGTCTTTTGAAAGTAACTCATCGACACATGTCGGTCGTAGCGCTAAGGAAAAGCTTCGGGCATTGCATACCACATTTTGCAAGATATCGTAGCAACTAACTGAAACAAGTTCACGAAAAGCACGTACCTCTGATTGCAGAAAGGGGGGATGATGGCACCTAAACAGATGCTCAGAACATTCCCCATTATACAGGATGTTAGAACACAAAGTCATTTAGGATTGTGTCAAATTACACGCAGAATTAGAGAAGTTTCATTTGCAGAGTTTGATTCTTTACGAAGACTGATCAATTAACGTCGTCGTCATCAGCCTGTAACCGTACTGCTGGCTTTCTCGCAATCCTTCTACTGTCTTCTATTACTGCCCGTAAGCTACCATTTCTTCCCACATGCGCGAGAGATGTCAAACCATCGCATCGGTGGTCTTCCCACGCTGCAATGTCCCGTGAGCAGTCTCCAGGCTGCCGCTCTATACGTCCAGCGTTCGTGATCGGTCAATTATTTTGAATAATAAATAATCAATAAATTTACCTTTAGGAGCGGGTAACCAACGTGTACATCCCGGAGGGTACGAGCCTGCTGCCGCCGCCGCCCCCGCCGCCGCACCGCGCGCCCCCGTCGCGGCCCGCCACGCACGACGACTTCGAGCCCGTCACACTGCACTCCTTCGCCTGAACACACCCGCGCGCACACGGACCACGATACAACAACGGAGTAGCACCAGTAGCTAGTAGCCAGTAGTAGATACGTCTACTCGCAACAAGGGAGATCGGATTGCGATGCACGACGAATGTACACCTAAATCGGAGCCTACCGAATTAAATGATATTCGGTAGCCGAAGGTGACGTAAAGTAACGAACACCGAACCTTATTGACTTTGGATAAATCTCGGTGTTCTACAAATTAAGGAGTGTGGAAGGATACTAGTCCATATATGTAATTAATACTGCCTTGCTGTACATACCGTGGCTACCAATGGTAACCTAGTAATTGATTTGTACTTTAAGGCAAATAAAAGGTATGTACAAAATGGCGTTATTTTGTATATTTGTCGATTATTTGCTCATTCGAATTTCTATCTACATAATAGTCAATTGCAGATATCGAAATGGAATGATTAAGTAGGCACCATAAGATACCAATGTTAGTACCTACTATACTAGCTATACGTAAAACTGATTTCATAATATGAGTAAATATAACGGAGAGGTACATAAATTTAATATTTATCGGTATTAAAATGGGTTGTACAGATTGACTGTCAATACAGTTTTAAAACTAATACGGGTATTATTCCGTCATATGTGTGACATGTGTTTTTTTTATTATGAATAAGACTTGATTCATATTACAGTAATATACGAATATCGTTATTGTTATAGTTTATAGAAATAGTAAGATCCGTTTAGAATCTAAACTATTCTGTTTAGATACATATTATCTATACGTAATATAATTGGTACCTAAACAGAATTGATATCTTGGACATAATGTAAATAGAATTATCTACTCATGTTAATTAATTATGTGAAGAACTTGCACCGCAGCTATGAAACTATGATATATTAGTCATTCAAATTATTTCGCCATCCGTGTGATTGAATCGACGACGCCACAGATTACAATACGTAATAGTTACTGCTGATATTGCAAGAATAAAGAATCCTCGAACCAATATTGCGCGGGTGGCCATATTTTAATGGCGAGTATAATATTGGGGTTTAGAGCTGCGGTATCGTGCAGTCGATGCGATATCGATTTTATCTTTGACGAATAAATATTAGGTTCATTGCAACTGTGAATGCGTTTAGAAAGGACTTTTAAAGTGAAGCAACGCAGCAGGAGGACACGATAATAAAATTATCAGATCACTAGTTTATATTTAGTATATTTTGTATGGGAGTAGAGTGAAGTGTGAGGAATTCAATTTCTATAGCGACAAATTATATTATTGAAACGACGCTTATAACATCTTTTCAAGCGTCAATATGAAACCTATAATATAAATTATCACATAGACACTTTTTGAATAAATGTTTTAAATGTTTAAACATGGTAATATAATATAATGTCCCGTTATAGAACTAGAGTTTCTTTACTTATTCAAATTATTTTTGTAACCAGTCGTCGCCCAGCGCTCCCAATCTCGTTGGCTCGCGTAGGTGGCGAGTAGCTGGGTTGACCCCTATTTTATTTTACATAATTCTTATGTTATAAATATTTATATTTACATAGGTTTCATTCATATACAGTTTTGAGTGCGAATCCAGTCTTAAAACTGTCAGAAGTGCTCAGTACTGTCTATGAATATCGGCCTAAGTTTATATTCTATAGCTAAAAAGAAAGGCGACATATTAGCATTACCTAATTAAATAAGTATTCAAAACCTTAAGATGACGATGAAACAGATCATAAAATCTAGTTTGTAGTTATTAAATACTTTGTTATTCTATTTCTTTCAGTTAATAAAAAGAAGTTTATTAGAATTAATTCACCAGGTTAATATGGTGACAATAAAATATCAATGTAAATAGTTAGTTTTAATTACGATTTTTGTCAGACAAATTGGTAATCTTTTTAATTTATTACGATTTAAATACTCAAATATGATTTCCACTAACTCATTGGACCTATAACTGTGTTAATTAATCTTAATTTACTTGGACTTTCGTAGTCCTGTGGGCGGCCACAACATGCACCTCTCATAATCAGGCTAGACCTTTAGAGCAGGTTCATAATTTGTATTATTTATTAGACAAAAAGAAAGATGTTTTACCGTCTCAATGTCTAATACCATTCTTAAAACTGCTAAAGATTTATAGAGAATATCAACTCATGATTTAGGTTTTAATAATTTGTGTGGATTACTGACGTCTCGAACACATTATGACGTGACACAACGTTTCACAGGGTGTTTTAATCTAAGGTAGAATTAGGAAGGAAGATAACGGACACAGTTCCCCGAAGGATCTACATTTTGTATGGCCTAACACAAACCAGAAGTTACGTGATAGAATCAGAGCTCTGATGTTTAGAACATCATAGGGTTCTGATTACTATGAACTCGTATCTAGCCGTACTAAAAAACATTTTTATTGGTTTCAACTAGAGCATGAAGTTTTGTACAATGTTAACAAAGAAGTTCCTTTCCTTTACATCGTTTTAATATAATTTTATATCAAAATCCAATTATTATGTTAAAGCATGGAAATATGCGTAGTGATAAGTAAATAAATTTGGTTGCACATTCCAAATTATAGCATTTATTCCGTACTGAAAATGGATTTATGTTAAATATCTTAACAGTTTGCAGTCTTAGTCTATGTGTGTAAAAAAGATTTATTACAAATTGTATTATTTTAGTCAAATGAAAATAGGTACTAATTAAAAACTCGATCCGCCCCACACCAAGTTTTAACCACATCATTTTCATGTAATGTGACAATTTCAATAATTTTATGTGAATGCTTTCAACCCTCTTTCATTCCAACTATTTTTACAATATCATCTTTGTGGATTTAATTAGATAGATATGATAATACACAATTTAAAGAGGATTGGAAGACCTAAGTCTAGGTTTTCATATGAGATTTCTTATTATTAATTATAAGATATATTTTACGTGAATTGGTTTGTTATTAGCTTATAAGGGAAAGAAAGAGAAAAATATGAGAGTGCTGTGATAGCGTGGGTAACTAAGATGGCATAATATTTATATAAAAGGTATGTATTAAATTATTTATTTAAAGTTTAATGCCAATTTACCGGAGTTGTCTTATTGTTTTCAAATGGATAATCCAGTCGAAATGCACAAGACGCCAATATTAACGCACAACGCGTATTTTATACAACCATGTTTTATTAGAAACTCATTATTTCATTAATTTTAATATATTTTTATGTATAACCAATTCCAAGATGCGAAATGAGTGCCAAATTATATTATATTTAACTGTTAATTATGTTCGATTTTCAACTGTAGCCTAATAATTAGGTAACGAATTAAAACAGCTTTTACATCTTTAAGGCCTCCTTCGAGGTGTTAAAACCTGTTATTTAATTTATTGTACTGAAAATTTAAAAATAGAATTAAATATTCGAAATTAACGTGTTTTCTTAATCACCCTTCGATGCTTCCTTTGAGAATTAATTTAATAAACAATCGGAATAAAACATAATTTAAAATAGTCATAATACTTTATTTCTTTTAACATACATTCAATGCATATATACAGCTTGTTTTTACTAGTCAACAATCGTATAAGTACATTAATAAGTAGCTCCAAAGGTAGATAGATACACAATAAATGATTATTAAAATATATGTTACGCTTAGTACGTATTTTGCAATATTTAGTAACGTTTATTTAACAGTTATTTTCTGGAAAGAATACAAAGCCATATACATAATAAGTACATACATATCTATCGGTATTTAATGTATATGTTTTGTTTAGACCTAAATGATCCAAATTACCTATACTTATATTATTTTGTGCCGTTAAATTAAAATATATTCGGATAAATCCCATAGTAAAGGCCTAATAAAGTTGTACATATGTAATCATTGTATACTTAGATTGATATAAACTACACACTGGTGTATTTAAGAAAGTGTCCGATTAGGAAAGTATTGAATTATGGACTTCATTTAATCTTTAAACATTATTTAGGTATTTCCATAGCTACTTACATCTAAAATATTTTATAATTTCATTTACCACTGAACTTTATACAACTGAATAAAATATCAAATTCTGACAAAGCACAGTGTGTGTTGCCTTGTTTTATAAAATTATGATTCATTTAGGATGAAAGAATTATATTTAGTGAGCACAATAAATCGATAGTCCAAAGACTGAATTAATAATATTCTAACATTTTACATACATAAGCCCAGAGGTGACGTCAAAAATATATATGTTAACGTTAATAACAATAATGTTATACATGAAATCCTGATCCATATTGATAATTAAAAGAAATTAATAACGTTAAGAAGAAGAAAAAAAACATTTAGTATTTGCAAAAAAGGAAAACTTTGCTGATATGAGATTTCTTATTCATAATTTACAGTGACTTTTGATTACCAATATAGATCAGGTTTCAACGTACCCTGTACGTTGCGATAACATTTTGTAGGGGGCGAGAGTTATCGGATCCCATAAAATCAGTAAAATGTGTTATACCTAAAGAGAAGAAGTGTAACAAAGACTAGAACATTTCAAATTTAAAAAAGTAGATTCACAAAACCAACATAATATCAGGTACATAATGAAGGTACGGACAACAGCAGATCAATGGTAACACTTGCAGTTCGAATTTAACTCTTATAACGCAGATAATGAGAACGGTCTAAAGTCAAAGTGTTACACTTGATCTGCTGTTAGCTGTACGTGGATTGTTTAACGTCAAACTAAATGTGAACACGATTGTTTTAATGAAAGATTTAAATCTTTTATTTTAACTATGGTTCAACGCCTTCATTCTAAAAGAGAGCAATCTTTGGCACGAAAATACAATAGTCGAAGTTTTAAATACTATTTATGTAATAAATAGTGAGATCAACGCAATTAGATTGCTAAAAAGGTACATCTAAATTATATGTATATTTAATTTCATTACCTACTTACTAGATTAATTAGGAAAATATACAGGATGCAAGGAAAATACACGAGTCGTAAAAATGAAAATATCAATATGAGATTATAAAAGTTGAACATCAAATACTTACCACCTTTGTAATAAATACAACGAATTGTATTCACGGTGACCTTGAATTCGTATAAAAGTAGTCCTGGTCGATGGGACCTTACATTACACTTTTTTGTTTCTTATAATAAGGGACGGCAAACATGCGGGCCACCGAATGGTAAATGTTCGTGTCTCGAAACGATCTAAACGAGGCATTAGCCCATACATAACCTGGCTTTCTTACTCTTCACACCGGAATAGAGCAGTTTAATTAAATTTAAACATGCTCCAAGAAATAGAGGATACTTAGTACTTACCCAAGCAGACTCTGCAGGGAATTCAATCACCATAAAACATTTTACCAATTTAAACACTGACATAAGCACTTAATACATTTTATGTTGATAGAAAAACAGTGCTTTTTTCCAAGATAAACTAGATTGTTTTAACTTTCAGACCGCTTTCATACAACTTCATAGTCATCCTTGAGTATACATTTATTGCCATTTATAGATTTTATCTAAATATTAGTGCTAATTCTAGAATGTGCACGATAATATTAGTCGCCTCTAAGCGGTCCCGCTCGCTCTTACGCGACGTAGCATATGAACAACAGTGACAGTTGCGCTTAGGATTCGACTTAGTGGCCGCTACAGAATTAGCTAAATTATCTATGTTCAATAGGTGGATACCTTAGACGGGGTGCATTTTCCTGACACAATACAATTACAACAAAATAATATTTAGAAATAAAAGCTTCAGTCAAGGTCTAAAAATATAAAATTAATTTGGTTTTAAAAGAATGTTTCTCCGAGATTATTAAATTAATTCGTCGAAGAAACTCTCACTTTAGGATAAGATCCCTGTAAAGCTTGATACTTACTATACTTGATAGTTCTATTGTCATGTCATGAGCTATATATCTTTCTTACTTACATAATCTCAGTAACAATGCTTCAGTAATGGTAGCGTTTCAGTTCAGGGAACACTTCTAGTAGGACGACTTCGAACAGCTCCTGAAAAGATTAAACCATTCATACTGTCAATATGACTGTTGCATGTTGATTTTATAAAAAGTAACTTTAGAAAATGAGCAACAACAATTTTAGTTAAAAATATTGATTTTAGGCTATCGTTTTTTAATTCGAGAATAGGAGAGAAATTACAATAGGATTGAATACGTTGATGAGGTATTATGAGGTATATCAGAGGTTTATCTGCCAAAATAATCAGAGATAATTTTACTTCACCGGAAATCGAACCAGTGTTATTTTAAACTGATGATACGTCAAGAGGGGTGAACATTTACCGTAATATTGACATATTGACTTTAATACAGGTGTAATGTGAGAGCGGACATCAGTGTCTACTTTAAGATTGAAAAAAAAAATGTATGAAAATACAATTTTATTATTAGTTGTAGAATAGAACTTGATTAGTTTCAGATACCGAATATCTCTCTTTCGGCGTACTATTCCATTTATGTTAGACAATATACTATATTATTATAAGTAGTTATTGATTCTAATAATAATACCGTCTAGTAGAATTAATTTAAAACGAAATGGCAGACTTCGAGAGAGCGCTGCTTCCGCACACTTGTCGCGAACACGCAGCATTGATCAATTATCCGAGATGACATTTTTAGCGTGGAAATGTGTTTTTAGCTTCGAGCCGACACTGTAATAATTTTAGAACGGCCATCGTGCGATATCGGAGTGATATCGCGCTCGCTACTCTATGTAAAATCGCCTGAAAGAGCGTAGGTGTTATACCGGCATTTCAGTCGAGGTTTATTTTTGTTTTATTATGGAGTGAGTTGAACGTTAAGGTTACAATTACGAAGTGTTGAGGAATAAAAGTGTGGTCGAGTTACCTGGTAATCCTAAAGTTAAATCGAAAAATAAACTACACAATTTTTATACATATATAAAGTATCTAACTAAATGGTGACTCGATTAATTAAACTAAGTATGTTCATGGTTTAAGCTTTAAAGGTGACCAAAAATGCCCATCTTATTTAGTGCAGTGGCTTATGAAAAATCGGTTGCGGCGAAATATGCTTCCTGTATAGGGAATTTTACAGAGATTGTAGAGGAAGTAATGTCGAAGATTCCACCAAAGAACCATAAGATGACATACTCTCACGGACATTATTTACTGCATTATATTGCTGAAGATGATTTTTTTTACTTCTGTGTTACTACCAAAGTAAGTACCCACATAAATATAGTCTAACTCAGATAAACAAAGTATATCGGGGTCCTTACTAAGGTTGAGATTTTTAAGGTCCAATATTTCCTCGTTTAATTGAAGTAATGTTTATAATATAATGTATTTATCGCCGGCTCTATCAACATCGTGATGCATACATCGGTTATTTTTACATGTGTAAAATGGTAGGCTCGATTAAAAATTAGCCTAAGAAAAGCTAGCCCTCAAAAAGCAGCGATAGACTGTCGTAGGGAGATCTTGGAATGTGGATTCTGTTAGATATGTTTGATCTGTTGGATATATGGACGAATTAAAAATAGCAAGTGCAAATTGCGACTAACAATTTTATTTAATAACCTATTATGGGGAAAAGTCCTCCTTACTCTGCTACTAACACATATTCATACCAATCATTAATATTTATATCCAGACGTGCCAACGTTCAAGATCATTCCTATACCTGAACGAGATCAAGAGACGGTTCGCGGCTAGCAATAAGGATTTCTATCAGGTGCTAGCTGCCGAGATGCAGCGCTACAGCGAAGACTACAACACTATAACAATTAGGAAGGGAGAGCTGGATGAGCTGAATACTATCGGAGTTGGGAGTAGCGGTGAGTGGAATAAATGTAATAAACATTTTGATCAAGTAACTTCTCTAAGTAAATATACATTTTCTATCCATCTTTGTATATTATGTTCTTCTTCTTCTCGTGTGGTTTAGTGACACCTATTGTCGGAGTTATTCTGGCCATTCATCGACGGCGACGAGTGTTGTCGACCGACCGGAACCGACAGCGGTTCAGGCGCATAATGTCCAACGTGTGTGTGAATTCCATACATCGGTTGACAGACGACTAATGACCGATTTATCTTATCTTTAATAATAAATCCCTATTTAATAATTAATCCCTATTTTTCTTATCTTTATGTAACAATCTTTAATATAAAAATCAGGAATATATTATGGAATACTTTATGGTATGGCACGGGCCATCCGACGATTTAAATCCTTGGTTTTGACTGCCCGAAATAAAAGTTATGCCATGACAATTTAGTTAGAGGTGTAATAGGAATTTTAGACATTTGGACATTTTGCGCTTTGGACGTTTTGCGAGCGTTGGTCATTTTGCGCTTTGGACATTATGCGCCTGAGCTTAACGTGCTTTCCGAGGCACGAACAGCAAGTGAATGTTTTGAAATGGTTAAACGAAAATAGAATGTTTGTCTTGTTTACAGAAAGTATACTCGGAGAAAAATTGTTGTTTATAAACAATCCTGAAAATTTGACATTCAGTGTAAGTAGCGCAACAATTTTCTTTAGACTTCATTTTTATTTATAATCTCTTCATTGAGTTAAAATATTCATTTTGTTCCAGACTATTAAATACGTGGGCGAAACTCCGCAGCAAAGTTTAGTTTCTAATGACACGAGTAATCGGAAATATTATTTCATTACCGCATCTGTGATACTTATACTAGTGTGGCTGGGAATATCAATATTTGGTCCCGTGCCCTTTGTGATAATAGCGTGTGTTTTTGTATTATCTTTCATACGTATGTCTAAGACAGACTGTAAGACTTAATTAAAGATAGTTTATAAAAGTCTGTATTTATCGATTTTATTTTCTCTTGCGTGTGCGTCATTCAAAGCGAAAATCTAAACATTAAACCGAGATCAGAAACCTCGCCATTCCATTCAATCTCTTATTCCCATAGCTGATATAATCTTAACCATCGTGTCTTGTGTCCGGAGTAGTCCGGACGACGAATAATCTTGGATCCTGGCTGCTACTATCCATAAGACAAAAATGTGAATATGCGTCGGAAATATGATCATTAGTTTTTCTGCATATTACCTATGAATTGTAGTTTGTTCGGAAAAATAACCAGTGTGGGATGGACATGGTTCTACCTCAGGATATAAAATTAACAGTTCTTAAAATCACGGAAATAACACAGCAGATAGGCAGCGAAATAAAATTAACGTTGGTTGACTATTTAGACAACTTAAAAACTATTGTCAAATAAATGTGTAACGTTAATTCCCACTGACTTTCATAAGAATCGAAGGGCAATGATATCACTGCGGTTTTTTCTGGCTCTACAAACTAGAATATGTTCTAAAAAAATTATGATTTATATTTGCTATAAATTAGCTAACCTACGTCAATGGCATCAATTTGCTACTATGTTTTGGCAGTGACCTGTCGTCGTGTTCGTTAGCGGAATATTCACGCTCCGCCAAATTCTGTCATATATTATCATTGAAAAGCAATCAGACAGCTATATTTAATCTGAATCCAGTGAACACCAGCGTCTATAAAATTATCAGTATAGAAGAAAAATGTTTTGTCTGTCATGGTACGTGCCGAAAACGTTCAATGTCTGTAAATGTAAATCAAGTCTAAGCTTCATTTACATGTGTAAACATAAACATTGAAATCGTACTACGGTTAACTCTCGTGTGTACATGTTGATATGTAGCGGTCTATTTTCTCTGCGTACTTCAACTCCACAAGGAATACAACGCGAAGATATTTATGAATGCATATTTTAGTATAGATCACTTACTCGACTCCTAAAATACACGGGTATTCTGGATAAGAATTCGTCAATTTCTGTATGCGTTGTTTGAACGTGACGGTTTCCAATTTTATATCTGTTTACTTAAACCAAGTGTTCCACAAAGGTGTAATAAATTATTCTGAATATTATAACAAATTCAAAAAACAACGCCTGGCTGGATGTACAAAGAAGAAAGAAAAACATTCGTCTAGGCCGCAAGCCACACGCTGCGTTCCCACAA
This sequence comes from Tachystola acroxantha, assembly GCA_963506565.1. Lineage (NCBI taxonomy): Eukaryota > Metazoa > Arthropoda > Insecta > Lepidoptera > Oecophoridae > Tachystola > Tachystola acroxantha. Next base: position 10,413,018 of record OY735874.1, read on the forward strand.
CCTCGTTCCAAACGCGATGCGTTGAACACCTAGGGGTTTTAGTGGGTATAGGACCGTATTCTGTCGGGAGTCCCACATACTCACCGCGTGCCCCTCCTCAATGGCGCGGTGAGATGCGAAAAGCATTTCCCCAAGTAAAAAAAAAAAAGGCCGCAAGCCACACAGAAAAGACGTAAGACGCGGACGCCCCGTCCTTTTTATATGTTTTGTAATAGGACGCAGACGAGTAAGTGCTCCCGCACACGGGCCACCGGCCACAGCCACAAAACGCCGCCACTGGCATATTTCCTGTAATTTTCATACATTTTATATGGACTCGCCGCACACGGTTGACGCCGGTGGCGGCCACACGCTACAAGCTTCTAGCTTCTCGTGGCGGCGTTTGTGGCTGTCGCGAGTGGCCCGTGTGCGGCGACACTAAGCGTCGTGTCAGCGCTCGGTCTTTTCTATGTGTGTTTGCGTCGCGCCGCTTCCATACATTTTGTATGACATGACGTGTCCACATCTTATGTCTAGCTTGCCGTTAGTAATGGCCACAGTGTCACACCGGCTACTCACATAGAACAGCTGCTTGTTGTGCGTGGTGTGCTGCAGCGTGTGGAACAGCTTGTGCGCGCCGCGCGCCGCCGCGTGCTCGCCCACCAGCGACGACAGCGCGCCCACTATGCACTCGTTCAGCTGCTGCAGCGCCAGGGTTCGCGTGTGTTCTGCGTAATAAACATCTTCTAAGAGCACTTGGTTAAATAATAATGATCCTGACCTCCGGCAGCGGGATGCGCATGCATCCCGCTGCCGGTGTGTGGCTATTTTTTATATTTATATATTTTTATTACTGAAATGTATAAATATATTAAATAAGAGAAATAAAGAAATAATAATAAATCAATTTATTGCCACATTTAAAAAAAAATAGTAACTTAAAAATTAGAGTACAGGCCTGAACTAGCAGAGACAATAGGAGGCTCCCGCCCCGACTAGCGGCCGGGGTGGTTAGGGATCATGGGCGTAGCCACGGTAGGGCAGGGTGGGGCGCTTGCTTTATAGCCTATGTCACTCCTACAATCAAGACGAATCTAACAACACCTCATATGTTAAAATCCATCAAGCGTGCCAAAGAATTAGATATACATACATACTCGAAAAACATAACCCTCTTGCGCAGTCGGGTAAAAAGGAAGCACTACATTTTTATTATTGGAATAACCCGCTCCGTTTTTCTCAGCA